>CM074724.1:50797306-53197306 GCA_037306005.1 Rhinophrynus dorsalis
GGTAACCACACAGTAGGCCATGGGCATTCGAAGGCCAACCTACACCTGTCGCCCAACTATATAAACACAAGGGCTGGCCTGGAGGTCACATTATGGCTTTTCCCCCCTTAGGAAAGACTTGTCTTAATAAAAACAGCAGAAACAAAATGCTCTCTGAAAGGACAATTTACACATGTTAAAAATGAGGATTTTAGTGAACTTACTGTTAAATCTATTTCTCTTAGTCCATATGGAATACAGGAACCATGAGATAAAGTTCCATCCACTTGGAGGACAGGGAACTTGAAAAAACTAAGGCCTCTGAGGCAAAGACTCAGCACGTCCCTCTACCTTACCCCACCTAATTTAATTTCCAATATATAGCACAGGAAAAAGAAAGAAAAAGCCAGAGGAAAGAAGGAAATCCCCTAAATAGTAACACCAAGAGGACACTACTGCCCAGGGACACAAAACACAATTTCTTTTTCTCCGGATGGGAGTCACGTGTTCCATGCAGACGAAGAGAAAAGGATTTAACTGTAAGCTCACCAAAATCAGCGTTTTCTCTGTCATTCATAGTGGAACACAGGAACCATGGGATATACCAAAGCATACGCCAAGATTTCTGGGGAGAGAAGGGGAAAAAAAAAAAAAAATCTCTACCGAGGACCAGTATTCCACAAGACTAATTGGAACAACATGAGCATCAGGTGTCACAGACACATAAATTACATAATGGACAACAGAACAAAAAGAAAACAACAGGGTCCAGAATTCTGCAGAGGAGAAATTATTAGAAAGAGCCTTATACATGCATCACAGCCTGAAACACTTTCCAACCAAAGCTGGCCTCGGCCGAGCCCAGGACATGTACGTGGTCGTGTTTGGTGAAAGTGTGCAAACATGGGCATGTTGCCTACTTTGCAGCTGCTCAGTAGTGCCCAAATTCTTGTAGGCCCAAGAGAAGTCCACTGATCTGGTGGAGCGAGAATGGAGGAAACACACATGCTAGATGAAAGTTCCATGGAATGAACATTGCATTAATGATGAACACCTGAGGATCCCTTGATCTGGCACAGAACATAGGTATGTTTTGGCTCATGAAGAAGGCCATATGATACCCAATGATGGTAACCCCCAGCGGCACACTATCAGGTCAAAAATGCTTTGGTTGAGTTCCCAATTTTTTAGGATACAGGTGTTAGCAACTTAAAAAGTCTGTGATCACATTTTCTACGCCTGGGATGTGTGCTGCCTAGATAGATGGAACATGAGCCCATCAGGCTGGAGTCATGAAGATCACCACCCACTTTGGCATGACATATGAATATCCTAGCATCAGATGGGAGTGCTGAAGCCACCAGTGAAGGTCTTCTTTTATCTGGAGAGTTAGGGATGAGAGAGGTGAGAATGCTGTCTGGACCATTTCCTGAGAATATCCAACTGCAGTTCCCTTGCATGAAATGGAGCAAAGGGAACATCTTCCAAGGCTGAAACAAGACAGCCTAGAACTCATGTACTCCTGAACGGTTGTAAACTGGCAGGCAAATGCTCGAGACACATGAAGGAAGAGAGGCCAGATTTTGTCTTCTGTAAGGAATACCCTCCCACGTCTCAACTTGAAGCAACCGAGAAAGCGGAGGCTTCTCCATAAAATCTGGTGGAATCAAAAGCTGCTTCTGTATGGTGTGCATTTGCTTCCAGTATTATGGCTAACAATACCATCAGTTCCTCCTTGGGAACATCCCCTTGGATGCACCTAAGAGAAGTATGCCACAGATAATGATATTTATACAAGGTGAGCGCTATAAAAAAAATTGTGGCATAAAGTGATAAAGCAACATAAATTGAAAGTAAAAATAAGTGCAATAATAAAATCAGTGCAATCATTAATCAGTGAAATAAAGGAAATCTCTTGCAACACCCGCAGGTAGATACTGGTCATGCAGAGAGTTTCTTGGCAGATATGACATGTACACATATAAAAAAAAAAAATACAAAACAGTAGCATGATCTATGTAAATCAAATAAATATACAAAACATAATCAAATAAATGTGGTTGGCTAGCTGCAGCCAAGGAGAGAAGGTAGGCCCCACCCCCTGCATTCAATTCTAGAATTGTTCCTGCCTAATTAAAGGGGCGGATCGCCTACCCAAAGTTACTAGTAACCTATATTGGACAACAGAGAAACAGCCTTTCTAGCTTGTATCATGGTGGACATTACATAATCCAAGAAGCTCTCTTCAAGTGCCTTGCCATCAAGCCAGCTATCCCACCTGCTGGTAACAGTGGAGGCCCTGTGTCAGAAGATCTTATCTCAAGGGAAGGCAGAACAGTTTCTTGATGGACAGGAGACAATCTGCAAACCAGGCCCCATAGGGCCAGAAAGGTGCACTTAGTATGACTACAGCATTTTCCATCTTGATCTTCCCAATTATCCTGGGAATCAGAGATAGTGGAGAAAATGTGTAAGCCAGATGAAAGACCCATGGAATGGACATTCAGTCCATCACAAAAGTAAAGGTATTCTTTGTCTTACTGCAGAACATTGGAACCTTCTTGTTCTCAAAGGATGCCATCATATCCACTGATGGAAGACCCAATCAGCAAAGAGTCTGTTCAAAATACCTCCTTTTGAGTTCCCAGTTTCCTGGATCCAGATCCTGACTGCAGAGAAAGTCTGCAACCATGTTTTCCACTCTGCAATTTGGACTGCAGAGATGGCTGGAACATGAGCAAATAGGCCTGCTTCCAGAGCAAAGACTAGGTAGCCTAGTACCTGCATGTACTTCCACACTTTGGAAACTGCCAGAATGCTGTCTGAGTCACTTGAAGGGACAACTACAGAATAACTTCATTTGGTAAAAACCTTCCCCAGAAGTGTTGAATCTCAAAACACGAAAGTGAAGGACCTGGGATTGAACCAGAGATAAGATCTTGAGACTGAGAACCCAATCAAGTTGCCCCAGAATGGAGAAGTAAGACACAGAGAAACATGGCTTCCAGACAGTGAAGTAAGGACATACTGTCTGGACCTATGTACTCCGGGGAGAGAATCCAGTCTCTTCAGTCTTCAGACTCCTATACAAATTAGAAAGCTTCAGAGAGGCTAGGAATGCCCACAGACAAGCAGCAAAAAAAAGATTTATAAAAAAAAAAAAAAAAAAAAAAAAAAAAAAAGGCGCTCCTAGTGCAATACTGTTGGAAAAAATTAAGTCACCAAAACTCTTCACCTCTGTAGAAAGTATACTCACAATGGTAATGTTCAGCAAAACACTTATGTGCTCACTGAAAAAAAAAAAAATCAGGGATATTTATACTGCCCCAACCACAGTTGTCAACTGGAACTTTTCAGTGAGTGGGCCGCAAGTCTAAACATCTGTCCAGAAGTAAGAAACGTGGAAAAACACAAAAATAGGGCACCCAACAGTGCCTGTTATCCAAATAAATAATATATACAGTTGTTGGTTGGTGGTGGTTGGAAGGAGGCATATACCATCTCCCAACAATAAGAGACTACAGAAAAAATAAACTTGTCCCTGCTCAGGTGCAGTTTGACAGAATAAAGTGCTGCTTCAAAGCTGATAAAACAAATATATAACTTCAACCCTACAACAAGTCTCTGTAGACAAGCAGTGCAGGTGTTAGAACCTCATCGACAGAGTGCAATTCAGGCTACCAAACCACATAGAATTGTGGCTGCCAGATAGAGAAATAGGGACACACTTACAGGATCTGTACACTCAGGGGAGAAAATACTCTCTTCAGTCTTCAGGCACCTCTATGAACAGTGAGGCTCCACAGAAGATATAATGAAAAAGGTTGATAAAGCAAATCATCCTCCACAGACTCAGGTCCTGGAAGCCTGTACACTTTATGGTTTGAGAGATATTCACAAGCAAAGTTTCCCCTCACTGACCAAAGTCTGCCATCTAGCTGTCAGATCTGGATTCCAGTCCACAGATCAACCACTGGCTCTTCAGCAGAGTCGAGATTGCAAGATCTAAAAATAACTATTTCATTGGAAGGGTCTAAAAAGTGTTCTTGCAAACCAGACACACTTTGTAGACTATTCAAATGAAGTAGTTCTTCTTATATCTCGCGATCTCGTCTCTGCTGTACAGCCTCGGGCGGTCCACGGACCGGATTCCAAATCTGACAGCTAGATGGCAGACTTGACCGTTTTGTTCATTGAGGGGAAACTTTGCTTGTGAATATCTCTCAAATCATAAAGGTTTGAGAGATAAGACATATCGTTCTTCATGTTTTTTTTAATGCCTACAAAAAAAAAATAAAGATAAAACAAAGTATTACTATCCCTTTAAAAAGGAGTATGTGCAGGTGGGGGAGAACTTGGTGCAGGCTGGGAGTCTCTGCCTCAGAGACTTATTCCTCTTGGAGGAAAGACCTTTACCTTTATGGATTCCGTGTTCCACATAGGATGTAAGAGAAACTTATTTTAAAGCAAATGTATTGTTCTGCTCTCATGTAATACACCCTTAGTCTCAGTCAACTGTTACTGCATTGCTCATATGGCTGGTATATTACTGGTATAATGCTAACATATAGCTTACTCAACCAGGTTCCTTAGCCTCACTCCCCCAGTGTTCTGTCTTTATCTTAATTTCCTGTGTGTTTTATATGCTAACACACATCACATACACACATCCACACACATCACATACACACATCCACACACATCACACACACAAATTCGGGAAGTAATGAACTCCTGCCAATAACTTCTTAAGTAACACACTTTGCACAAGAACGAGGAAACTAACACCTTTCGTATAGAAAATCACCCCTGGTTACAAGTATTTTTATTCTTGTTTACTGTTCCTTTAAAAGTCCATAAATTGGAAAGGAGATAATTGCCAAAAGGATTGGTACTTTAGGCCAGGCAGGTGCAGATGAAGTGCCATTCTGGTCTTTGATTTATTCAGAAGCCATTTCCCAGTACATTTCTGCTGTGTTTAACAAGGGTATAAGCTTAATTTCCAAGCAGCTATTCTACTGAGATTCCATCTACTGCCTCAAACGCAATGCAGAGAACACAAGATTCATGTATCAGCTTGTAAATTATTTATTAGACTCTAAACAGTTCTAGTGGTTAGATAGCATCATTTGAAAACAAATACTACATTCCTGTTTCACCGCACCTCAACTATAGCTAACTCATGTATATTAATGCTATTTAAATTCCATTTTTGCAGGCTATGGCGAGAGAGAACTGTGTTACTTCATGGGTCTTTATAATGAATGGGTTGTCACAGATAGCTGATCTATGTAGTTTGGTTTCCTTAAAAGGGAATCAAAAACAACAAAATTACTTATCTTGCTGGAATTATTGTATTTAATTAGAATCCACCCTTCAATACCAAAGAGGTTTGCAATGTGTTGCATACACCGTGTTAACCCTTTGAGTGCCAGAGGGGTACGCAAAGCAATGTGTTGCGTACCCCTCTGGCACTCAACGGGTTAATATTATTGATTAATTTAAAGATTTTTACTGTATATTCTACTAGTCTGCATGTTCTCCTAGCCATGCATGGTCTCAAGCCAACTTTCTTCTGGTCACTAACAGGTGGTGAAATCCATAAAGCCTGGAAGAAAGAGCCCTTAAAATGTTACTTCTGACTCCAACGTTGTGGAGGGGTTTAAACCTCCGAGTGCCAGATAGATATCAAACACATTGCCATGCAATGCGTTGGATACTTCTCTGGCAATCAAAGGGTTATTTACCTATACAACTGCACTGCCTTCATTGTCTCCTAAAATGCTTAGCTAGCTCATAAAAAAATATATACTTTTGGATCCTAGGTTTTCAACATTTTTGTTCACTCCTTCAGTCATGTAGACTATGGGATTCATCTGATTTAAAATTCTGTGCTGAAATATGGGCAACAGTGGACTCTGCTGGCCGTGGAACTAAAACTGGTCTTAGACAGATTACAGCTTAGAAAAAATGAATAACATTCTTTTGTAAGTAATGAATTGAGGCTGTGCTTAAAATGAAATATTAATAGAACATGCTTTAACATCCCTTGGGTCCTTAAAGGGTTAATAACTAGATAAGCTCTAGAGAGCTTAGCCTCCTGTTTCTGATGACTAAATTTCCTTATATATTGTACCCCACTGAATTGTTCTGTTGTCTTGTTTATCTATTGCATATGGCTATATAATCTTTTGTTGCTTTATAAGAATATATATATATATATATATATATATATATATATATATGTATATATATATATATATATATATATATATATATATATATATATATATATTTTATACACACACACACACAAAGATCCTATATAATAAAATACTAGCGATGTTTGTCAGAAGCAGTCATGCGCAGTAGAGACTGCCCGCGTTCGGGCAGGCTCTACTGTGCATGACTGCATCGTGTGGAGAAGCGAGGCGGCGTCAGTACACAGAGCAGGACCGGAGCAGCGAGGCGGCGTCAGTACACAGAGCAGGACCGGAGCAGCGAGGCGGCGTCAGTACACAGAGCAGGACCGGAGCAGCGAGGCGGCGTCAGTACACAGAGCAGGACCGGAGCAGCGAGGCGGCGTCAGTACACAGAGCAGGACCGGAGCAGCGAGGCGGCGTCAGTACACAGAGCAGGACCGGAGCAGCGAGGCGGCGTCAGTACACAGAGCAGGACCGGAGCAGCGAGGCGGCGTCAGTACACAGAGCAGGACCGGAGCAGCGAGGCGGCGTCAGTACACAGAGCAGGACCGGAGCAGCGAGGCGGCGTCAGTACACAGAGCAGGACCGGAGCAGCGAGGCGGCGTCAGTACACAAAGCAGGACCGGAGCAGCGAGGCGGCGTCAGTACACAAAGCAGGACCGGAGCAGCGAGGCTGCATCAGTACACAAAGCAGGACCGGAACAGCGAGGCTGCATCAGTACACAAAGCAGGACCAGAACAGCGAGGCTGCGTCAGTACACAAAGCAGGACCAGAACAGCGAGGCTGCATCAGTACACAAAGCAGGACCGGAGCAGTGAGACATCATCCGGACCTTGGCCCATGTACACGGGCTTTTACACTATTATATATATTATTATATAAATAATATATTCCATGTTTTGCAGCTCACCCCAAATCAAACAGTTGAAATTTTAAGTCTGCACAGCCCCAGGTTATTTACAAAGTCTGCTGTCTTGTATCCAAGGGGTTGAGAGAGCAGTAATTGTAACTTGTGCTGAGTGACACAAGTGTACTCCCACTACTGGAAGTGGTTTCCTTCAAAAGTTATTATAGCTCAATTTATTCAGAAAGAAAAACCTTCAATTTTCAGTGACCATGTTACGGTTTGTAACACTTGCGATGTAGAGTTGTGGGGAATTACTTCTGAACAGAATGGGTTACAAAAAGAATTGCCTGATGGATACGTTAGCTCTTTTGCTAACAGTTTGATAAAAAATAAAGAATAATAAAAGACTTGAGCTCCCTGTAGTGGGAGGTACCATTCTTTTACTTAGCTGGAGAAGCACTATAACTATTTCACAGCCAGGAGGAAAACATGACACTCTCCAGCTGTTGTTGGACTACAACTTCCATCATCCCTTGGCAGCCAGTGGCTAAAGGGGGATGATGGGAGTTGTAGTCGAACAACAGCTGGAGGGCCTCACATTGTCCAGATCTGGTCCAAACAGATAAAACATTTTGCAGAGCTAATTGCTTTGACTTTATCACAAATCTAGCACCTGCTGACTAGTGGGACTGTTCTTAATAGTTCTATATCAATTAATGAACTGCTACTGCCATCTCAGTTCTCCTGGGATATGTAGTATCTGACTACACAGGCACCACTGACTGACATATTACAGGAAATGTTTATTATCATGCTCCCAGGAGCCTCTAGGAATAAGACTGCACTGTCAAAAAATATGCTGTGGGACTTCTCCCATTAGATTCAGTGCAACATTTCACATCAAAGCAAATGGAAAAAGGAAAAGAAGCCATAAACCATTTTCAGTACTTGTTGACTGTGGGAAACTGTATTACATGTCGCAGATTAAACTATGATTACAACACACCTCTTGCTTGGCATTTAGCGAAAAGTGCGAATTCATTTTGATTTGGCTTTTATGACCATTTCTATTGAGCCTGTATTTCTGTAACGGATAAATCACAGGTGTGAAAACCTGGCTGCCTCTATCCACCACTAGGAATTTGTTTGCTGAATTATAAATGAGCTAATCCTATGTTGCTAAAGCAACAGGAATGTATTTCAATTTTTCTACTTATTCCGCTCCTTAATCATTTCAGCGACAAAAAAGGTAATTATGTAATGCATCTCAGAGAATAAATGCGGCTATATTACCAACAAAGCAATGTAGCAATCTAGGCCGATGCTGAAATACATTTTTCCTTCCTTCCTTAACCCTTTGAGTGCCAGAGGGGTACGCAACGCATTGCAAAGCAATGCGTTGTGTACCCCTCTGGTACTCAAAGGGTTAAAGTGGACTTTCAGTTAAAGCTGAACTTTCACCTGCTATAAAGGCGCCCTGCAATAATTAAGCAGGTAGCGACTAGTAACTTTATAATAGATATGTTACCTTTGAAATGTAGCCCATTATAAAGAAATCCTTTATTGCAGGAGACTGATGACCAGGTTAGCACAATCTGCGCTCTTGCGCTATCAGTCCCTTCCGGTTACCATGTGGCACACTGCAGTGCTTCTCAATGGAGACCAGGACTGACGGCGCAGGTGCTCAGACAAGATGTCTGCACTGATACCTGGCTTCCTGTCTCCTACATTAAAATATTTCTTTATAATCAGCTACATTTCAGAGGTAATATATCTATTTAGTCACTACCTGCTTTATTATTACAGGATGACTTTATAGCGGGTGAAAGTGCTGCTTTAAAACGCCCTATGTATCATGTTAACAAAAAGTCCAGTGGATGTATAGTTTAGGAAATATTTACACTTATTTCTGGGAAAGGAAAACGTGAAAGTGTCCTGCTACAGCATAGTGCTTAATTAGAATATTAAACATCATTTAAAATCTCCATTAGCATAAAGTCACTGAAAAGGTTTCAACAGCATATAAATCATCACCGATATATCATCAGATATGCAAACTTGAAACAAGGTGACAGATTCACTATAATGTAGTTTGTGTTTTCTTAACAGCAACATTTTTTATGAAACGCTATTTTAACTACTGTATTGGTAATGGATTTATTTTTAATTACTATTATCGCTTCTAATCTCATAATTATCAAAGTGTAAAATATAATGATACAAGAAAAAAAAAATAAGCAAGAATATATAAGGGCTTTTCCTGCTGGGACATGTCTCAAAAGTTTTTGCAGCTCCAATCTCAAATTTTTATGAATAGAAGGAGAGCAGTGCTTTTTGGGTCAATTACATTTTCGAGTGAAGCCACAGATGGCTATGGAGAGCTTTGGTCACTGATTAGAGCTTCCCCGAAATGCAAACGACATGCATTTTTGACAAGCAACATGTTTTTAATGAGACATCTTTCTACAGACAAGGCCAGTACGGAGCAATCAGAATGACTGGAGAACCCTCCAGATGCAGTTTCCACAACACCCTGTGTAGCATGGGAATGGGAGGAAAGATGTATGCCAGAGGGAAGTGCCATGGGATCGACATGGCATCCACTGCCAGAGCTAGAGGGTCCTTCCAGCGAGAGCAGAACAACGGAACCTTCCGATTGTGCCTCGTCACCATCAGATCGATGCAAGTCCCCACTTCTGAACAATGAGTTTGAACACTTCTTGATTCAGTTCCCACTGTCCACTGTGTGGCGATTTAAGAAGTCTGCCAGCACGTTGTCTACGCCGGGAATATGAACTGCGGATGTCAGGAATGTGCTCTTCTGCCCACGTTAAAATAGCCTTGACCTCCAACCAAGCAGCGAGACTTCTTGTGCTGTCTTGCTTGTTGATGTAGGCCACAGTCATGGCGTTGCCGGTCTGGACTCTGACCGGGCAGTCCTCCAGATGACACGTCCAGTGGCGAAGAGCATGAAATATTGCCTGAAGCTCCAACACATTGATGGGAAGGAGAGATTCCTCCGGAGACCACCGACCCTGGGTATTGCTTTGACCCAGGACCGCTCCCCAGCCAGAGAGGTTGGCATCCGTCATCACGGTAGTCCAGGAGACTACTAGGAAAGGCCTGCCCTTCAGCAGATTGGAGAGGCTGAGCCACCACGACAGACTCAGCTCCACATGAAGCAGAAGAGACACTGACATCTTCAGTAGGCCCGGCTTGCCCCTGCACACATGGATCACAAACCTCTGGAGTTCCCTGGTGTGAGCCATGGCATACGGAACTGCTTCTATGGTAGAAATGAACTTCCCCACCAGTGAGGTCAGCTTCTTGGCCGGAACTGGGTCATAAACCAGAACAGCAGACACCTTGCGGATGATCTGGTGAGCCACCTCGTCCGTGAGAAACACCATACCTCGCTGGGTGTCGAAGAGGAGACCCAGGAAAACTAGTCTCTGGGATGGTACAAGAGCCGACTTGTCCATATTGAGGATCCAGCCGTGATGGGTCAGCGCATGAATGAAGTCCTGGACATGATGATGACGGAGTTCCAGAGATGAGGCCTTCAGAAGCAAGTCGTCCATGTATGGAGTGATTCTGATGCCATCCCTGTGGAGGACAGCCACTAACGCCCCCAAGACCTGGGGAGCTGCAGTCAGGCCAAAGGGAAGGGCAGAAAACTGAAAATGCCCTTGGTCGCAGGCGAACCTGAGGTACTGCTGGCTCTCTGGATGGATGGCAATATGCAGGTATGCATCCTGAATATTCCCCAGGAGACATGGCTGCGATCACCATCCTCAAGGACTCATGGTGATAACGAGTCTTGACCACAAAGGCATTGAGGTCCAAAATCTAACGGCAGCGGTCATCTTTCATGGAAACCACAAATAGGTTGGAGTAAAATCCAAACCCTATTTCTGGCACCGGAACTGATTCCAGAACCTCCCTGCCCAAAACAGTCTGGATAGCACCATGGAACAGGCGGCGCTTCTCTGCTCCCAGACGAGTGTGAGAAGGAAAGAACTAAAATGAGGGAAGAGAGGCGAAAGGGATTCTGTACCCCTCCGACACAGCCTGCAAAACCCACGGATCCACCACGGTGTCTGTCCAGGCACTGAGGAAGTGGCGCAAACTACCACCCACCGGCACGTGGGGACCAGGGTTCGGCGAGTCATGCCGAAGGAGGTTTGGAACTCTTGGGCTTGGTGGAGGACTGCTTGGTCCTCCATTGTTGTTTGGGCTTGGAGGTGGAGTGTGGAGCCTGGGGAATCGCCTGGTTCGCAGGGCGCACTTCAGCCTGAAAGGGACGAAAAAGCAGATTCCTCTTCACAGGAGGCTTCTTCCTAGGCACTCTTAACCCTCTCAGTGGCCTCACTAATGAGGTCTTTAAGCTCCAGCCCAAACAGAGAGGAACCCTGAAAGGGCAAGGAAAGCAAGGTTTTTTTTCTGGGGTAGTGTCCGCAGACCAGATCTTGATCCAAAGAGCTCGTCTGGCTACCACAGACGAGGTAGAAACCCTAGCCACCAAGCCGATAGCGTCAAAAATAGCAGCAGAGACATAATGCTGAGCCTCACAAACGTTGGCAAGAAGTCGCAACATATCGGCAATAGGGGCTCCCTGACGGACAGCCAGAGTTAGCTGTTCAGTCCAAACTGCAATGGCCCTGTTCACCCAAGCAGCGGTGAACGCCGGGCACAACGAAGTGCTAGCTGTAGCAAAGATGGTCTTTAGGGATGTCTCAAGCTTCCTGTCAGTTCAGTCCTTGAGGACCAATGGGTCTGCCACAGACAAAGCAGTGGACTTAGAAAGCCTGGAGACTGGAGCATCCACCTTGGGTAGATGAACCCATTGAGCTAATGCCACTTCAGAAAAAAGGGTACAACCTTAGCAAACTTCTTAGAGACAGAAGGCTTCTTGTCAGGAGCTTTCCACTCATCAGACACCAAACGGTAAAGAGTGGGGTTAGATGGAAAACAGGTAGACTGCTTCTTAGGCTTCTGGAACACATCAGAGGGGTCAACAGGAGCCTCTGCAACCAAGGGAATGTTTAGTGTGTTCAACACCACCCTAATCAGGCCCTCAGCAGAGGGATCAGGGTCAGCTTCAAAGGGTTCCCCAAAGAACTGGGAAGAGACCACCGCAGAACATTCCCCTTCATCAGAATCCACCAGTAACTCCTCGTCAGAGGAGTCAGACACATCAGGTATGCCATGCGGTTTTGGTAGGGAAGACCTGACTGGAGTAGGGGCCTGCCAAGACTGGAAGACCCCCTGTAATTGGGATGGAAGGAGTTGTAAGGTAGACCTTAGATCTCTAGTAGTGGCCTTAAACTCTTGCATCCAAACTGTCTCTAGTGCATGGCTGGAAGTCCCTGGGGGAGACGCTGGGGCAGCAGCGCATACTGGGCATAGATGGCCTGAGTATTCTCTAGGCAACCCTGTTTGACATGAGGAGCATTGAGCAATGGGGACACAGACACTCCAGTATCTTTAGTCTTAGATCTAGCCCCAAGTTCCAACGGAGTTGATATCCGCACAGTGTCAAAACGCACCAGGTATAAGGAAACAACCCATTACAGTGTGTGAGATTAAAATTTCACCCCAGAAAAATCGCTAATTGCACTTATCTGGTAGGAGAAGGGTTAATCTGCAGAGGAGAGAAGGAGAGTTCAAGCCCTGCATAGGATACTCGTGAAGGGAAGACAGAAAATGGCTGCCGTGACGGGAGCCAATCAGAAACGAGCGCGTGAAGCACGCTCTCATGGGAACTGTACTTTTCACTAAAACAGTGCCCAAAACCCCCTGAGCCCCCCAAAACACACACAACGTTGGCCGGATGATAAACCAAGGGCAGACGAACAAAATGAGCCGTCTCTGAAGTCACTACGTTGATCGGTTGCAGAGATACGTCCCAAAATGTGAAGTCCCATAGAGGTGAATGGAGCATGATGGCATCTATGCAGTAAAGCGCGCTGAAACCCAAAACTGGGAATTTTTACAATTAAGTAAAAAGTTAAATGAACATCACAGAACATCCTAAAACGCAATAAAACACCATACCCTGAAGGGAAAAGTGCCAAAATGCCCAAAAGGATGCCAAACCAGCAGCCAAAGGGTTAAGTTTACCACAGAAACACTGCTCCAAGCCCCCAACAGACATACAAACCCAATGAGTGCAGGAGTATGTATATTAGGAACTCCAAAGGAGACCTCTGTGCAGAGAGGAAACGTGGGGAAGTGGACCTCAGCACTCAAAGGGTTGCTCACCTTTTCAGCAGATCTTCTGTCTTCAGATTACAATTGATAAAGAAGCCGCCTCAGTGGGAAACTCCTAGGGAAAGAACTTGTGAAACAAGATTCCCCCCCAACCCAGGGCTAAGAGGTCCACCATAGCACCTGGAAACTGAGCTGTCCACTAGGGAATGTCAGTAACGGTAATACGTGTAATGATGGCATTCCGTATCTAACAGAAAACAAAAAATAAGCTAAAACTATAGCAGAACTGTTCTCTTGCCTTGTATCTTCATCAAGGAACAAATCTTTCTGGAGAGGAAGTGGCTAGATGCAGCTAAGAGGAGGTAGGCTCCACCCAGCATTCTCCTCAATTGTTGCTACCTACTTAAAGGGGCGGTCGCCTACCCAAAGTTACCAGTAACCTATTTTGGACGACAGAGAAATAACAAAATGCATAGTGAGTGAACAGAAGAAAAATCTAAATCAAATCAGTTTGGAGTGACCACCTTTTGACTTCTAAACAGCATCAATTTTTGTAGGTACACTTGCACAAAGTCAGGGATTTTGTAGGCATACAGTAAGGTGTATAATTAAACAATTATACCAAAGAGGTGCTAATGATCATCAATTTAATATGTAGGATGAAAATCAAACTGAAACGGAAACAGCTGTGTAGGAGGAATAAAACTGACTGAGGAACAGCCACACTCAGCTAACAAGGTGAAGTTGCTGAAGACAGTTTAGTGTCAAAAGTCATACACCATGGCAAGACTGAGCACAGCAACAAGACACAAGTTAGTTAAACTGCATCAGCAAGGTCTCTCTCAGGCAGAAATTTCAAGGCAGACAGGAGTTTCCAGGTGTGCTGCCCATGGTCTTTTGAAGAAACACAAAGAAACGGACAACACTGAGGACCGTAGACATAGTGGTCAGCCAAGGAAACTTAGTGCAGCAAATGAAAGTCACATCATGTTGGAAGATGTCCAGTAGTACCATCAGTTCAGAATTAGCAGAAAACAATGGGACCCTGGTACACCCATCTACTGTCCAGAGAAGTCTGGTCTTCATGGAATGCTTGAGGCCAAAAAGCCATACCTCTGACATGGAAACAAGGTCAAGCTATTCAACTTAGCACAAAAACACAAGAACTGGGGTTCAGAAAAATTACAACAGGGGTTCTGGACTGATGAGTCAAAGTTTGAAATATTTGGCTGTAGCAGAGGGCAGTTTGTTTGCCGAAGGGCTGGAAACCGGTACAAGACTGAGTGTCGGCAAGCAACAGTGAAGCATAATGAAGGCTCCTTGAAAGTTTAGGGCTGCATTTCTGCAATGGAGTTGGGGATTTGGTCAGAATGAATGGTCTCCTCAATGCTGAGAAGTAGTTATCCATCATGCAATACCATCAAGGAGGCATCTGATTGGCCCCAAATTTATTCTGTAGCATGACAACAACCCCAAAGTCATTAAGAGCTATTTTCAGCGTAAAGAAGAACAAGGAGTCCTGGAAGTGATGGTATGGCCCTCACAGAGCCAGGCTCTCAATCTGCGACTAAATGAAGAGAGAGAAGCAACTGAGGCTGCCTAAATCCATGAAGAACTGTGGTTAGTTCCTATCACGGTGCCCTTGCTCCCCTTGCTACTTTCTGTCAGTCTACACTGTGCTTTGCTCCCATTGGCTATTCAGTGTTTGTCCCGCCCAGTATGGCCTTTATATACTAGGCTCTGGCACCCCGCCGATGCCCTTTCGTGGTGTTCCTGTACCAGTGCTTGTTTCTGCTCAGTGATTCCCAGTGTACTGACTTGGCCTGCCTGACTACTCTGCATCTCGTCTCCTGCCTGTGTACAGACCCGGATTGCCTGACCGTTCTTCTGCGCCTGCTCCTGTGTACCGACCCGGCTTGGCTGACGTTCCTGCTCCTGTGTACCGACCCGGCTAGCTGACATTCCTGCTTCTGTGCACAGACCCGGCGTGGCTGACGTTCCTGCTCCTGTGTATCGACCCGGCTTGGCTTACGTTCCTGCTTCATGATTCGACCTGGCTTGGCTGTCGTTCCTGCTCTGGCTGCCTCAGTTTCGCCTTGGCGACATTCCTATCCATCAGGCATTTTGTGTCGCTTCCGGTTGGTTGCGACCTCAGGGCGAGTTGCTCGGTTGCCCAGTCAGTCCGGTCACGGCAGTGTTCAACTGTGTCTCCATACTGCCCCTGCAGAGTGCAAGTGGCCTAGTCTCTGTTACTGCTACTGCAGTGTGCCATTGGCCTGGTTTCCGTTACTGCTCCTGCAGATCTGAAGTGGTCTAGTCTCCGTTACTGCTACGGCAGTGTGCTATTGTCCTTGTCTCCGTTACCGCTCCAGCAGAGCGCAAGTGGCCTAGTCTCCGTTACTGCTACGGCAGTGTGCCATTGGCCTGGTCTCCTTTACTGCTCCTGCAGAGTGCAAGTGGCCTGTCTCCGTTACTGCTACGGCAGTGTGCCATTGGCCTGGTCTCCTTTACTGCTCCTGCAGAGTGCAAGTGGTCTGGTCTCTGTTGCTGCTACGGCAGTGTGCCATTGGCCTGGTCTCCTTTACTGCTCCTGCAGAGTGCAAGTGGTCTGGTCTCTGTTACTGCTACGGCAGTGTGCCATTGGCCTGGTCTTCTTTACTGCTCCTGCAGAGTGCAAGTGGCCTGTCTCCGTTGCTGCTACGGCAGTGTGCCATTGGCCTGGTCTCCTTTACTGCTCCTGCAGAGTGCAAGTGGTCTGGTCTCTTTTACTGCTATGGCAGCATCATATGCTGCTCAATTCCTGATATTACTCTGGCAGTTCACATTTGTTCTGCTAACCTATTTCTGGGTGTTACATATCCTTAAGCTCTCTAGAGGAAGTGAGCTCCATCACAGACCTCTTCACATGGGACTGTTTACACTCATTGAAGACCATTAACCCATGCAGTACCTTTCTCCTGGGAATTCATAGTATTCTGCCTGACCTGTGTCAGTATATGCTGTTATGGACTCTATGGTTATACTGGACCTGTGTAGGCATATATATATATATATATATATATATATATATATATATATGTAACCTGTCGTGTGTCTGTATTATTCTGCTTATGTACTACAGGACCTGTGAGGGTTATTATATTACTGTGTCAAACAAACCGTTACAGTTCCCCAAGAAGTCTGGAACAACCCACCTGCCACATTCTATAAAAAACTGTGTGCAAGTGTACCTAGAAGAACTGATGTCGTTTTGAAGGCAAAGGGTGGTCACACCAAATATTGATTTGATTTAGATTTTTTCTTATGTTCACTCACTATATTTATCATTTAACAAAATGCATAAACTATTAACATGTCTAATTGTAAAAGCATTCTTGCTTTACAGTATTTTTTCACACCTGCCTAAAACTTTTCCACAATACTATATACAGTGGGGCAAAAAAGTATTTAGTCAGCCACTAATTGTGCAAGTTCTCCCACTTAAAGGGATAGTAATACTTAGTTTTAACTTTATTTTATTTTGTAGGCATTAAAAAAACATGAAGAATGATATAAGTCTTATCTCTCAAACCTTTATGGTTTATGAGATATTCACAAGCAAAGTTTCCCCCTCCCGCCCCTTTTACCTACTGTAAACAATCTCTTCTCAGATGTGGAATGCAGTCCATAGACTGGACAGATAACAGAAGGGGACACTCTTATTCCTATGAAAACAATGAAATCCCTACCCCCCTTGACAAGCTTTTCAGGTTTTTCCCTTATCTTAATTGAAGATTGTCCCTCTCTGCAGTCTACCTGGGCAGCTCCCTTCTGCCCTGGCTGAGAAGTGTTACATCAGTAAAAGGGGCGGGAGGGGGACACTTTGCTTGTGAATATCTCTTAAACCATAAAGGTTTGAGAGATAAGACTTATATCATTCATCATGTTTTTTTAATGCCTACAAAATAAAATAAAGTTAAAACGAAGTATTACTATCCCTTTAAAAAGATGAGAGAGGCCTGTAATTTTCATCATAGGTACACTTCAACTATGAGAGACAGAATGAGACAAAAAAAAAAATCCATAAAACCACATTGTCTGATTTTTAAAGAATGTATTTGCAAATTATGGTTGAAAATAAGTATTTGGTCAATAACAAAAGTTCATATCAATACTTTGTTATATACCCTTTGTTGGCAATGACAGAGGTCAAACGTTTTCTGTAAGTCTTCACAAGGTTGTCACACACTGTTGCTGGTATTTTGGACCATTCCTCCATGCAGATCTCCTCTAGAGCAGTGATGTTTTGGGGCTGTCGCTGGGTAAAAAAAACACGGACTTTGAACTCCCTCCAAAGGTTTTCTATGGGGTTGAGATCAGGAGACTGGCTAGGCCACTCCAGGACCTTGAAATGCTTCTTACGAAGCCACTCCTTCGTTGCCCGGGCGGTGTGTTTGGGATCATTGTCATGCTGAAAGACCCAGCCACGTTTCATCTTCAATGCCCTTGCTGATGGAAGGAGGTTTTCACTCAAAATCTCACAATACATGGCCCCATTCATTCTTTCCTTTACACGGATCAGTCATCCTGGTCCCTTTGCAGAAAAACAGCCCCAAAGCATGATGTTTCCACCCCCATGCTTCACCGTAGGTATGGTGTTCTTTGGATGCAACTCAGCATTCTTTCTCCTCCAAACACGACGAGTTGAGTTTTTACCAAAAAGTTCTACTTTGGTTTCATCTGACCATATGACATTCGCCCAGTCCTCTTCTGGATCATCCAAATGCTCTCTAGCAAACTTCAGACGGGCCCGGACATGTACTGGCTTAAGCAGGGGGACACGTCTGGCACTGCATGATTTGAGTCCCTGGCGGAGTAGTGTGTTACTGATGGTAGCCTTTGTTACTCTGGTCCCAGCTCTCTGCAGGTCATTCACTAGGTCCCCCCGTGTGGTTCTGGGATTTTTGCTCACCGTTCTTGTGATCATTTTGACACCACTGGGTGAGATCTTGCGTGGAGCCCCAGATCGAGGGAGATTATCAGTGGTCTTGTAGGTCTTCTATTTTTGAATAATTGCTCCCACAGTTGATTTCTTCACACCAAGCTGCTTGCCTATTGCAGATTCAGTCTTCCCAGCCTGGTGCAGGTCTACAATTTTGTTTCTGGTGTCCTTCGACAGCTCTTTGGTCTTGGCCATAGTGGAGTGTGACTGTTTGAGGTTGTGGACAGGTGTCTTTTATACTGATAACAAGTTCAAACAGGTGCCATTAATACAGGTAACGAGTGGAGGACAGAGGAGACTCTTAAAGAAGAAGTTACAGGTCTGTGAGAGCCAGAAATCTTGCTTTCTATTGTAGACAAAAAACTTAAAAAAAAAAAAAAAAAAAAAAAATAATAATAATAAAAAAAAATCTTACTATCATTCTTTAATACTGCTTATGTTGTAGTACTTGGAATTGTGTTGCATTTAGTATTTAGTTTGAATTGTGTGTTTATTTACTTTGGTTAATTTGGATCATTAGTGCTTAAGTTTGTATTTGGCTTGTTTTGGTTTCTGCATAGTGTGCATAGGTGTCTATTTGGGTGTAGCTGGTAACTGGTTTCATTAGATTAGCATAAGAAAAGGCTTGGCTCGCTTCGTTAGCGTATCAACTGCAGTAGGTGTATTTATAGGAGGTTTCAACTCTGTGAGTTTACTCTGTAAGTAGTTTGCAGC
Source organism: Rhinophrynus dorsalis (assembly GCA_037306005.1). NCBI lineage: Eukaryota > Metazoa > Chordata > Amphibia > Anura > Rhinophrynidae > Rhinophrynus > Rhinophrynus dorsalis. The sequence goes on from CM074724.1 coordinate 50,816,245, forward strand.
CAGACACAAGTGCAGCAGACAGACAGAAGTGTGTAGTTTCAAAAACTGCAGTACTTAAGTCAAGCTTGAGGTAAGCTCAGGCTATTACTATTACTTCACTCTTACTTCTCTCTTCTTTTCTATTGTAGACAAAAAACTTAAAAAAAAAAATAAAAAAATCTTACTATCATTCTTTAATACTGCTTATGTTGTAGTACTTGGAATTGTGTTGCATTTAGTATTTAGTTTGAATTGTGTGTTTATTTACTTTGGTTAATTTGGATCATTAGTGCTTAAGTTTGTATTTGGCTTGTTTTGGTTTCTGCATAGTGTGCATAGGTGTCTATTTGGGTGTAGCTGGTAACTGGTTTCATTAGATTAGCATAAGAAAAGGCTTGGCTCGCTTCGTTAGCGTATCAACTGCAGTAGGTGTATTTATAGGAGGTTTCAACTCTGTGAGTTTACTCTGTAAGTAGTTTGCAGCCAGACACAAGTGCAGCAGACAGACAGAAGTGTGTAGTTTCAAAAACTGCAGTACTTAAGTCAAGCTTGAGGTAAGCTCAGGCTATTACTATTACTTCACTCTTACTTCTCTCTTCTTTTCTATTGTAGACAAAAAACTTAAAAAAAAAAATAAAAAAATCTTACTATCATTCTTTAATACTGCTTATGTTGTAGTACTTGGAATTGTGTTGCATTTAGTATTTAGTTTGAATTGTGTGTTTATTTACTTTGGTTAATTTGGATCATTAGTGCTTAAGTTTGTATTTGGCTTGTTTTGGTTTCTGCATAGTGTGCATAGGTGTCTATTTGGGTGTAGCTGGTAACTGGTTTCATTAGATTAGCATAAGAAAAGGCTTGGCTCGCTTCGTTAGCGTATCAACTGCAGTAGGTGTATTTATAGGAGGTTTCAACTCTGTGAGTTTACTCTGTAAGTAGTTTGCAGCCAGACACAAGTGCAGCAGACAGACAGAAGTGTGTAGTTTCAAAAACTGCAGTACTTAAGTCAAGCTTGAGGTAAGCTCAGGCTATTACTATTACTTCACTCTTACTTCTCTCTTCTTTTCTATTGTAGACAAAAAACTTAAAAAAAAAAATAAAAAAATCTTACTATCATTCTTTAATACTGCTTATGTTGTAGTACTTGGAATTGTGTTGCATTTAGTATTTAGTTTGAATTGTGTGTTTATTTACTTTGGTTAATTTGGATCATTAGTGCTTAAGTTTGTATTTGGCTTGTTTTGGTTTCTGCATAGTGTGCATAGGTGTCTATTTGGGTGTAGCTGGTAACTGGTTTCATTAGATTAGCATAAGAAAAGGCTTGGCTCGCTTCGTTAGCGTATCAACTGCAGTAGGTGTATTTATAGGAGGTTTCAACTCTGTGAGTTTACTCTGTAAGTAGTTTGCAGCCAGACACAAGTGCAGCAGACAGACAGAAGTGTGTAGTTTCAAAAACTGCAGTACTTAAGTCAAGCTTGAGGTAAGCTCAGGCTATTACTATTACTTCACTCTTACTTCTCTCTTCTTTTCTATTGTAGACAAAAAACTTAAAAAAAAAAATAAAAAAATCTTACTATCATTCTTTAATACTGCTTATGTTGTAGTACTTGGAATTGTGTTGCATTTAGTATTTAGTTTGAATTGTGTGTTTATTTACTTTGGTTAATTTGGATCATTAGTGCTTAAGTTTGTATTTGGCTTGTTTTGGTTTCTGCATAGTGTGCATAGGTGTCTATTTGGGTGTAGCTGGTAACTGGTTTCATTAGATTAGCATAAGAAAAGGCTTGGCTCGCTTCGTTCGCGTATCAACTGCAGTAGGTGTATTTATAGGAGGTTTCAACTCTGTGAGTTTACTCTGTAAGTAGTTTGCAGCCAGACACAAGTGCAGCAGACAGACAGAAGTGTGTAGTTTCAAAAACTGCAGTACTTAAGTCAAGCTTGAGGTAAGCTCAGGCTATTACTATTACTTCACTCTTACTTCTCTCTTCTTTTCTATTGTAGACAAAAAACTTAAAAAAAAAAATAAAAAAATCTTACTATCATTCTTTAATACTGCTTATGTTGTAGTACTTGGAATTGTGTTGCATTTAGTATTTAGTTTGAATTGTGTGTTTATTTACTTTGGTTAATTTGGATCATTAGTGCTTAAGTTTGTATTTGGCTTGTTTTGGTTTCTGCATAGTGTGCATAGGTGTCTATTTGGGTGTAGCTGGTAACTGGTTTCATTAGATTAGCATAAGAAAAGGCTTGGCTCGCTTCGTTAGCGTATCAACTGCAGTAGGTGTATTTATAGGAGGTTTCAACTCTGTGAGTTTACTCTGTAAGTAGTTTGCAGCCAGACACAAGTGCAGCAGACAGACAGAAGTGTGTAGTTTCAAAAACTGCAGTACTTAAGTCAAGCTTGAGGTAAGCTCAGGCTATTACTATTACTTCACTCTTACTTCTCTCTTCTTTTCTATTGTAGACAAAAAACTTAAAAAAAAAAATAAAAAAATCTTACTATCATTCTTTAATACTGCTTATGTTGTAGTACTTGGAATTGTGTTGCATTTAGTATTTAGTTTGAATTGTGTGTTTATTTACTTTGGTTAATTTGGATCATTAGTGCTTAAGTTTGTATTTGGCTTGTTTTGGTTTCTGCATAGTGTGCATAGGTGTCTATTTGGGTGTAGCTGGTAACTGGTTTCATTAGATTAGCATAAGAAAAGGCTTGGCTCGCTTCGTTAGCGTATCAACTGCAGTAGGTGTATTTATAGGAGGTTTCAACTCTGTGAGTTTACTCTGTAAGTAGTTTGCAGCCAGACACAAGTGCAGCAGACAGACAGAAGTGTGTAGTTTCAAAAACTGCAGTAGTTTGAAAACGGCAGGAGTTTGGTGAAGGCATTGGTTTTGTCAGTTTGGTGAGTAACTGCTTTAATTCTAAGATGTCTGGTTTGGTGCAGTGTAACACTTGTCTGGCTGTTGTGTTCCGCAGTACTCTCTGGAGTTTGGGGTGTTGTCCAGTATGTTTGCATCTGTCCACATTGTATGGTGAAATTTCCAGGCTGCAGTCTTTGGTGTGTTATCTGCAATCAAAAGAAGTGAATCTTTCCCAGCTAGAGTGTGAAGTCAAGCAACCATGTAATCCACCACCGCAGCCCCAACGGCCCATGAAGAGAAGGGCTGTGTGGAAGACAGTTGGTTCAGGGAGGTTGAGAGTTGTGGAGCAGAAGCACAACACTGTTGGTATTTCGGTGTGTAATCCCTTTGGTGTCCTGTCTGAATTGGAAAGTGAGATTTCAGAAGATAAAAGCACAGATACTCAGGTACGGGATGTTGTGAGTCCCAAAGGAGAGAATTATAACAAGCAGTCAGGAGCAGAAAATGGACTTAAAAAGAAGAGAAAGCATCTCCTTGTTGGTGACTCGATTGTTAGAGGTGTTGCTTTAGGGCAGAATGAGGATGGACTGAAGGAGGTGAGATGTCTTCCTGGTGCTACTGCAAGCAGGGATAAAAGACGCATCTCAAATATTGTCAAGGCTGCAACAAAGGAGACTGAAGTTGATCTGATCATTCATCTCGGTACAAACGATTTGTCCCAGAAAAGTGTTGAAGAGGTGAAAATGGAATTTCAAAGTCTCAGCCTGGAGCTGAGCAGAATGACAGACTCTATCACTTTTTCAGAGATTTTGCCAGTCCGCTCTGAAAATAGTAAGAGACTTCGTATCCTGGAGTTCAATGGTTGGCTAAGACAGTGGTGTAAAGAAGAAGGTTTTGGATTTGTCAGTCACAGTGGTAGAAGGTGGAGTTGTAAAGAAATGTTCAAGAGAGATGGTCTGCACCCGTCACACAGAGGAACTGAGGTACTTGGAGAAGAGTTCAGGTGTTTCTTGGAGAGGCATTTAAACTAGATGGAGGGGGCAGGAATTTCATTGAGAAGATTGATTTCTGTCCCCGAACAGTTTTGGTGAACCAGGGTTCTGAGTTTGTTAGTGTGATAGATACAGATGTTGGTGCACAGGAAGTTGCTGGTGCTTTACATACAGATGTTGGTGAGGTAGATGATGGTGCGGTAGATAGAGTTGTTGTTGGTGATAAATGTAATGTTCTTCGTGTAATGTGTACTAATGCTCGCAGCTTAGGCAACAAGCTCAGCGAGCTAATATCAATAGTTTGTAGAGATGACTTGGACTTGATTGTAATAACAGAGACATGGTTCAGGGACTGTAATGACTGGGAAATAGCCATTCCGGGATACACGTTGTATAGGAAAGATAGGGCTGAGAGAAGAGGGGGTGGGGTAGCCATTTATGTTAAAGATAGCATAAAATCCACAGCGATCCAGAATTCATGTAAAGAGTTGGAGACTCTCTGGATCTGTCTGCAGAATAAAAAGGGATCAGTTACAAGAATAGGTGCAGTCTACAGGCCTCCGGGGCAATCTGAAGAGCAAGACAACATGCTAGTGGACGAGATTACCCAAATGGCAGTAAAGGGAGATATAGTAGTTATGGGAGACTTCAACATGCCTGATGTTGATTGGAATATCCCTTGTGCGTCCACATGTAGAAGTAGGAGCATCGTAGAAGCCCTGACGGGGATGTCCCTAAAACAGCTGGTGAAGGCGCCAACTAGAGGGGACAATATCCTAGACTTAGTATTCACAAATGGAGACCTGGTATCTGAGGTGAAGGTGGGAGAAAATCTAGGTTCCAGTGACCACCAATGTTTGTGGTTCGGAATCCAGACTGACTACGAGAAATCCCATTCTGCAACCAAAGTATTGGACTTTAGGAAGACGAAGTTTGAGGATATGGGAGAATATGTAAAGAAAGAATTAAAAGGGTGGGATAAAACACCGAGAGTGAGTACTCAGTGGAAGACACTCAAAGAAGTCCTCTTAAAGGCAACAAGATTACATGTTAGACAAATTAGCAAGAGGAAAAGAAAGAGAAATCCACTATGGTTTACTAGAGAGGTAAGAGCTATAGTGAAAGATAAAAAGTCTGCCTATAAGAGATATAAAGAGACTGGAAGTGAAGCGGACAGAGAAGGGTATAAAACTATACAGAAGAAGACTAAACAGATGATAAATGCTGCTAAAGCCTCAAAAGAGGAAGAAATGGCCAAATCTGTTAAGAAGGGGAATAAAACCTTCTTCAGATATATCAGTGACAGGAAGAAGAAAAACTGCGGGATTACAAAAATTAACAACGGAAAAAATCAGTTTATAGAAGAGGAAAAGGCGGTCGCTGACCATCTGAATAACTACTTCTGCTCAGTTTTTTCAGACGGCGGCCCTCATAATCAGAAAATGGCTGAACACAGCATTGCCTCTAGTTGTATAATTTTAGCCCCAGTGTTTTCAGAGGCCGATGTTCTAGAGGAACTTGTCCGGCTAAAGTCAAATAAAGCGATGGGTCCGGATGGAATCCACCCTAGAGTTCTTAAAGAACTCCGATCTGTCATAGTTGGCCCCCTGACTAATCTGTATAACCAGTCCCTTCTTACGGGCGAAGTTCCTGATGATTGGAGAATGGCCAATGTTGTACCCATTCACAAGAAGGGTAGTAAAGAAGAAGCTAGTAACTACAGGCCAGTCAGCCTGACATCTGTAGTGGTAAAAATGATGGAGACTCTTCTAAAGAAGAAGATAATTGACCATCTAACAAAAAACAACCTGATGGACCCAAACCAGCATGGCTTCACTGAGGGCCGATCCTGTCAGACTAATCTCATTGATTTCTTTGACTATGTAACTAAAGTGCTGGATGAAGGTGGTGCTGTGGATATCGCCTACCTGGATTTCAGTAAAGCTTTCGATACAGTTCCCCATAAAGAGCTGATAGATAAATTATCAAGAATTGGACTTAACCCCTGGATAGTTCAGTGGATCTGCAGTTGGCTGAAGGACAGAAACCAGAGGGTTGTTGTTAATGGAGTGTATTCTGAGCAGAGACTGGTTACAAGTGGAGTGCCACAAGGATCTGTTCTGGGCCCTGTTCTGTTCAACATGTTTGTAAGTGACATAAGGGAAGGCTTGGCAGGGAAGGTTTGCTTGTTTGCTGATGACACAAAAGTGTGTAATAGGGTTGATGTTCCAGGAGGTGTCTGTAATATGGAGAATGATTTGGCACTATTAGATAAGTGGTCAAAACAATGGAAACTTCAGTTCAATGTTTCCAAATGTAAAATAATGCACTTGGGGAAAAGAAACCCTCAATCTGACTATCGTATTGGCAGTTCTGTGGTAGCAAAGACTTCAGAAGAGAAGGATTTGGGGGTGGTCATCTCTGACAGCCTCAAGATGAGTAACCAATGCAACCAGGCGGTGGGGAAAGCAAATCGTATGCTTGGCTGCATAGCTAGAGGTATAACAAGCAGGAAGAGGGAGATTGTGATCCCTCTGTATAGAGCTCTAGTGAGACCACATCTGGAATACTGTGTACAGTTCTGGAGGCCTCATCTGCAAAGGGATATAACTAAAATTGAGCGGGTTCAAAGAAGAGCTACAAAAATGGTGGAAGGTCTAAAGCATAGAACTTATCAAGAACGACTCAGAGATCTAAATATGTATAGTCTGGAGGAAAGAAGAGAAAGGGGGGACATGATTGAAACCTTTAAATATGTTAAAGGACTGAACAAGGTTCAGGAGGGAAGTGTGATTAATAAGAATCTGAATACAAGAACAAGGGGGCACAATCTGAGGATAGTTGGAGGAAAAATCAAGAAAAACATTAGAAAATATTATTTCACTGAAAGAGTAGTAGAAACTTGGAACAAACTTCCAGCAGAGGTGGTTGATAAATCCACAGTAACACAGTTTAAACATGCCTGGGATAAACATGTATCTATCCTAAGATAACAATAAAGGAATACTAAAGGGCAGACTAGATGGACCAGGTGGTCTTTTTCTGCCGTCAATCTTCTATGCTTCTATGTTTCTATGACCAAATACTTATTTTACCGAGGAATTTACCAATGAATTCATTAGTAATCCTACAATGTGATTTCCTGTATTCTTTCCCCCCATTCTGTCTCTCATAGTTGAAGTGTACCTATGATGAAAATTACAGGCCTCTCTCATCTTTTTAAGTGGGAGAACTTGCACAATTGGTGGCTGACTAAATACTTTTTTGCCCCACTGTATATACATACACACATATACACACACACACATATAATTCTGTAGTGATCAGAAAGCACTCCCAGGCTGGTGAACCAAGATTGTGTTTATTGAAGCAACATGTCAGCCAACACTTGTGGCCTTTATTTTAATAACTACAGAACTGTATTAATCCTTGCATAGGTGTGAACCCAGGTCATTTACTACATTTACAGTGAGTGCATCAAACTTCTGTTTTCATGTATGTATTATATATTGCTGGGTTTGCCCTGTGGAGTAATAACATGCGTAATCCCACTGCTAACAGGTGGTTTATTTACATTTTTTTTGCTTTTCAAACTTGCACTTTTTGGGTGTTGTACCCTCGAGGCCTGAAATGCAATGGTGGTGCTATTGCTACAGCAGTCTATGGACAGTTGACCATAAACTTCCATGGAGTGCTGCAACAGCACCAGCACTGTAACATTTCAGGTGATGGAAGTACTGCATCCCCCCAAAAAAAGTTTGTGCTGCTAAACCTTTCAACAGTGGGTGTACCCTTCTTTTAAATCAACAGGACAAATCCAGCAATATAGGCATTAAATATTAAACACTGCTATTCTTTTAAGCACTAGCCCCCACATGTTCTAAGCTGTAAATTGTGTAAAGAAAAACAAAAAAGTTATGTTGCAAACTCAGTAGCATGGTAAACTGAGCTTGTTGTAACGATAGCCCACATAAACACCCCCATGAAGGGAAGCGTGAACGCATTCCCTGGGGCAGCTGGAAGGAAGGTGGGAAAACCTGTGGCGCTGTGCCACATACACACACACTGTGCCGCTGAACCCGGAAGTGCCACATTTTAGCTCTCCTGTTCTTCCATAGTAGTTAAGTAAAATAAAAAAAACACTGCTAATCTTGTTGTAGTGATTGAAGACACTACACAAAAGTTTTTATATGAATGTTCCCCTTTAAATATTTAAAATGCATTAGATTAAAATCGTAATTACACCTCTTCACCTCCCTACATTTTCTTTATTTGTTGTATTTAAGATAATAAATGGAGTAGTTTTCAACCCCTTAAAGGGATAGTAATACTTCGTTTTATCTTTATTTTACTTTGTAGGCATTAAAAAAAAACATGAAGAACGACATATTTTATCTCTCAAACCTTTATGGTTTGAGAGATATTCACAAGCAAAGTTTCCCCTCCCGCCCCTTTTACCTAGTGTAAGCCATCTCTTACAGCAGGGGACAGTCTTCTTCCTATAAGAACAATGAAATCCCTGCCCCCCTTGACAAGCTTTTCAGGTTTTTCCCTTATCTTAATTGTAGATTGTCCCTCTCTGCAGTCTACCTGGGCACCTCCCTTCTGATCTGGTTGAGCATTGTTACATCAGTAAAAGTGGTGGGAGGATGATACTTTATCGTTCAATTACTCTTGAACTACAACTCTGACAGTATTGAAATAACACTCTCCAAGGCCCAAATACTATGATGATTAATTAGAGCTACTTTTATTATGAAACATTACTATCCCTTTAAAGACAAGAGACGTGTGGTGTGCAAAGCAGTGTAAAGCAATTTCATGCAACCCTGCTGACCAGAGAAGGGGTTACAATCTACTATAGACTACCTGTATATTTAAATACTGGATATATGGTAACTGCCTAAACCAGAAGTGTGCACTTGGTACACTCCCTTTCTGATAGAGAAGTTTGCTCTAGTGAGGGCTCATTGAGATCTGCTGCACCCTGAAGTAGAGGGACCCCCGGTGACTGTTAACCAGGAGAACTATGAGACACCATCCACTCGCTCTTCTTCTTTATGTTTCTTTTCAAAGTTTTATTTATCAAATGATAAAGACAAGACGGGTAGAATACTAAATACAAGGCGGCTGCAGGTGACGCATTTCATTCCTTAATGGTCCTTGACAAAGTACAAAAAAGTGTCAGACCGCTGGCTGTTTTCTGGTGTCCGGTATTCTACCCATCCTTTATCACTTGTTATATACAATGTTGTCATTTGTTTTTTAATTTGTAATGGATTTTCTGACTGAAAGAGTGCTGACCACTCTCTCATTCAGGGTCCCTGAAAGCATTTTCATTTTACAGACGAAATTATAGAAAAATGTAATTAGTGAGACTCCTTTCATTTTAAAAAGGTCCCTTGTTTTCCTTTTAAAGGGATAGTAATACTTCAAATATAAAAAAAAAAAATATGTTGTAGGTTTTATCCTCCTGAGTAAAACAAGAGTACTCCCACAGCTGAAAAGTGTTTTATTCAAAAGTTATTACAGCTCAAAGTTGAATTTTTTAGGTGCACTATCGCAATGGCTGAAAAATTGTACAGTGGCACTGCTGCTACACCATGCTATGGAGATTTATGGTCCCAGGACCAGAGCTGTCCATAGGATGGTGTAGCAACAGCGCCACTGTACAGTTTCAGGCCAGTGTGATATTGCACCTAAAAATTCAACTTTGAGCTGTAATAACTTTTGAATAAAACAACTTTTAGCAGTGGGAGTACCTTGTTTTACTCAGGAGGAAACACTACAACATATATATTTTTTTACATTTTAAGTATTACCATCCCTTTAACATTTAATAGTTGCTTGCTGACTGCCATGAGAATATGTGTTTCAGTAATTGTTATAAAAAGCTTTAATCCAAGTCAAATCAAAGAATTTTATAGTGGACCTGTAACCTTATTTTTCTGTATGCTTGAAAATGTCATTCAACACTATCGCTAATTCCCATGCCCAATGAACTTATACATAGATAACGCGAGGACCTCAACATCATTCTCTTACCTTCTCCTACTTTTTCTCACTCTTTTCTTTACTTGTTCTCACTGCACCTGCCTCCTCTCTCTTAGCTCTTCTTTCTTTCTTCCTTCCTCTTCTCTCATACATATCAATCCCTCCCCTCCACTATACTTCTTTAAAGCTTGGCAGTCCCGATAACTGGCTTGGCAACATCAGGTACTGTGGGCCACACTTGCATATTTGTCTTTTAATTTTACTTTGTATTGATGTAGTTTATCTATAACGTTTCATTGTATTATCTCACGCAGTCAATTTATTGAACAGTTATCCTATATAATAATTAGCTAAAAGGTGTGTAACAACACAGTCATGCGCAGTACAGACTGCTGCGCGTGATGCAGTCATGCATAGTAGAGACTGCCCTCGCCGCTGCTGATACACAGCTGGAATCTCTGAAGGAGCATCCAGCTCTGTATCAGCCGCGGCGCGGGCAGTCTCTACTGCGCATGACTGCCCCGCGACCGGCTGGCAGTGGCACTGTGGCCCATGTAACGGGCTCTTCAACTAGTACTGTCATACTCTGCTAATATCGATAAAAATAATAATGATTTAAAAAAAAAAAAAAAAAAAAAAAAAAAAAGGAAAAAGAAAAATAATTAAAAACTGCACGTGTGACATTTTAACCAAAAGTCCAGCAAATGTATCAACATATATCATTTGTTTGAATGAGTCGCTCACTCAGTGCGTAACACGCACATGCGCAGTAGAGACTGCTGGAACGATGCAGTCATGGGTAGTAAAGACTGGCTGAAAATGCCGGCCTCCAGTCAGTGGCGGCACGGCTGATCCGGAGCCGGACACTGTGTACGGCCCACCGCCTGTTTCCGCTCCCAGCTCTGGGGCAGCAATCGAGGCCGCTGGGTGGCACTTTGGCCCATGTACACGGGCCTTCAATACTATAGTTTAATAAATATTCACACTTTTATTCCTGGGAAAAGTGAAAGTGTCCTGGTGCAGCATAGTGCTTAATTAATATATGAAATGTCACTGAAAAGGCTTAATTAGCATATGAAATACCATTGGCCCACAATTAGCATGCAGTAACATGCAAGAATATCTCCTTAAAGGGACAGTAATGTGTCACAAAAACAGCAGCTCCAATTAATCTTCATAGTATTTGGGCCATGGAGAGTGTTATTTCAATACTGTCAGAACTGTAGTTCAAGAGTAATTGAATGATCCCCCTCCTGCCTCTTTTACCTAGTGTAAGCCACCTCCCCTCAGATTTGGAATCTGGTCCAGGGACCAGACAGATCACAGCAAGGGACAATCTTCTTACTGTGAGAACAATGAAAACCCTGCCCCCTTGACAGATTTTTCCCTTATGATCACTGAAGATTGTCCCTCTCTGCGATCCATCAGGACACTCTTGCTGCTCTGAGGTGAGCAGTGTTACATCAGTAAAAGGGGCGGGAGGAGGATACTTTATCATTCAACTACTCTTGAACTACAACTCGGACAGTATTGAAATAACACTCTCCATGGCCCAAATACAATGAAGATTAATTGGAGCTGCTCTTATTGTGAAACATTACTATCCCTTTAACTGTACATTTGCTGGTCTTTTTGCTAATATGACACAGGAAGTTTTTAATGAAGTTTTCAAATATGCAAACTTGAATCAAGGAGACAGGTCCACTTTAAGAAAGAATAACCATTTGGATGATAGTGACAACTTGTTATGCATTTCTTTGCAATGTGTAAGAGATATCTCTGCAGTAATGAACATTAAGTATGTCCTATTCACCACAGGAACCTATTATTGTTGTTGAAAAAGTGGCATACGTCAGTACCTGATATAGCAACTTTCCCTGGGCAAGCTGCACGTTCCCGTTCCTCCATGCCCACATCAGAAGATCTGAAAAAAAAAAAAAAAAAATGAAATTATGAGACAATCACCAAATTATGCAGAATATACATATACATCAGGAACACAAAAAATTAAACAAAATTATTTCATCATGATCATTAAGTACCTAATTAATGAAAGAGCTCATACCCTTAGAACTATCAAGAATTTAACACTTGCAATGCATTGCATACCTCTCTGGCACTCAAAGGGCTAAGGAAGAGCCTTGTAGCTAAATGTAAAGAAAAACTTTGTTTTTAAAAGCATAATAATTCTGACTATATAAGAGAAGTGTAATGATGAAAAGAGTGGAGATGGAGCTGTAGAAGCAAACACTAAGCAATGCTACAGATTATGTGCCTTATCTATTAAACCTATAAGTGACATGTCTTTCAACATGATTTTCAATGCTTTTTATATTCTTGCCGCTGACAGTCTTAATGGACTTGATCCCGTTAGGTTTGTGAGAGACTATAGTGATTTTTTTAACCCTTCAAATGCTAGAAAAATCTCTAGTACATTGCTTTTCAAAGCTATAGACACATCGTCAGCATCCATGATGTCAACCCTTTGAGTGCCAGAGGGGTACGCAACGTATTGCTCCGCAATGCGTTGCTTACCCCTCCGGCACTCAAAGGGTTAACAGAGCCTGATGTAAAGTTTTCCCCTGTGTGTGCTGTGCTTGTATACACTTTGTTAACCCTTTAACGACCCCTGATGGTCATAGTACGTCATGGGTAGATCTGACTTAAAGGGATAGCAATACTTTGTTTTATCTTTATTTTATTTTGTAGGCATTAAAAAAACATGAAGAACAAAGTCTTATCTCTCAAACCTTTATGGTTTGAGAGATATTCACAAGTAAAGTTTCCCCCTCCCGCCCCTTTTACCTTGTGTAAGCAATCTCTTCTCAGATGTGGAATCCAGTTCATAGACCAGACAGATAACAGCAGGGGACAATCTTCTTCCTATGAGAACAATGAAAGCCCTGCCCCCCTTGACAAGTTTTTCAGGTTTTTCCCTTATCTTAATTGAAGATTGTCCCTCTCTGCAATCTACCTGGGCACCTCCCTTCTGCTCTGGCTGAGCAGTGTTACATCAGTAAAAGGGGCGGGAGGGGGATACTTTGTCATTGAATTACAACTCTGACAGAATTGAAATAACACTCTCCAAAGTTCAAATACTATGATGATTAATTAGAGCTGCTTTTATTATGAAACATTACTATCCCTTTAACGACCCATGACGTACTATGACCGTCATGGAATTCCGGGCTCCCCCGCGGCTGCACGCCGTTCGGGGAGTCCAGAATCCGAATAAAAAAAAAAGAAAACTCTGTGGTCCTTTAGTGACCGCAACGCGCCGATCATTAAGGGGCTAATCCAGAGCCTGTCCCTGTGTTTATATACAATTTGTTAATCCTGCTCCTGTACCTGTGTTTATATAGGTATTAACCCTTTGGGTGCAAGAGGGTTACCCCTCTGATATGCAAAGGCTTAATTCAGCCTATGTTCCTGTGCTTTCATGCAGTCACTTTAGCACATACTGGTGCAGAAAGCTGTGCCAGTCGATATGAACAAATCCTGAACACATCGGAGAGATTCACTAAGGTGTGATAAAGAGGTGATAAAGTGGAGATAACTTCTCCAGTGATATCACTTCTCCAGTTCCTATGTTATTCTATGGAGCCAATGCACTAAGATTTCTCCAACTATGCATAGGCTCCATAGACTAACATAGGAAATGGAGAAGTGATAAAGTGGAGAAGTCATCACCTCTTTATCACAGCTTAGTGAATCTCTCCCATCATCTCTAGTAGGAATAAGGAAAATGAACAACTGTGCTTCTGCTCCCTGCTAATATGTGGCATCAAAAGGGATTCAGAGAAGAACACTCCCTGAAATGCCCATATTGCACACCATGTGGAGCAAGATCAACAGTGTGCTTTACTTTTAACGCAAAAGGCTTTGTGCATAAGCGTTAGGCATGTGCAGTGCACAGGTGCAGTCTTTAGTGCTTGTTTCAGCATGAAGGATTAATAGTACATTTGCCTACCCCTATGTTACACTATGGTCAGTTCCTCCGCAGCTTTCTATTGCAGCATCAGGTGTGGGTCATTATCTAGTTAACCTTTTGAATGAAAGAGAGGTATTCAACGCAACGTGTTAAGGGCAATATCCACAAAACAAAAATAGGAGCAACGCTGCAGCAAACCAGCTTTACTATTGGTGGGGGGCAAATACAAATTTCCATTGATTGGAATGGAGCCTATAATTCTACAAACATTTTACTTTATAAATATTACCCTATGCAGAATCATAAAAATGAAATAAAAAGGTTTTAAACACTGCCATTTTATTTCCCTCTACACAAGGTTAAGAGACACACATAAAATGTATTTTCCATTAAAGGAATATCCTTAAATCCTGGTGTGTCCCAAGCACTGGTATTGAGAATCACTGCTATAAGCAGTTAATCCTATATAATAATTCGCTAAATCGTGTGTGACGCCGCGACATGCGCAGTAGACACTGCTGAGCGTGCTGCAGTCATGCGTAGTAGAGACTGCACGTGCCGTGGCTGATACAGAGCTGGGCACTCCGAAGGAGCGTCCAGCTCTGTGTCAGCCGCGGCGCGGGCAGTCTCTACTGTGCGTGACTGCCCCACGACCGGGTGGCAGTGGCACTGTGGCCCGTGTAATGGGCTGTTCAACTAGTATTTATATACAATGGTATTAGAAGTCTGTATAACCTCACTGAAATTGCAGGTTTTGTTAATGTAAAAAGATCAAAAACAACAAGTCATGTCATCTCTACATTCATATTCCATGACAGAAAGCTCTCAGAAAACAGATCCAGGGAGCTCACTGACAAACACATAAAAGTGTACAACGAAATACATGAAGATGGAGTAGAAATTATAGGAAATTTGACTGTATTCATTATATACTTGCAGAATACATACATTCAAAATAAAGGTCTACTAATACCTGAAACATTTTTTTCAGGAACTGTAAAATGATGAAGAAGAAATAATGCTAGTTACTTAGCAATCACTTTGCAGTTATATCAGAAGGCCAGCAGATGGTGCCAATACATCACTTTACAAGAGATAGCAACTACAGTTAACAGATTACTGCACAAAGTTTTGAAATTTCCACCCTATTGCTAGCCAGGTTTTAAAACTCTAGGACTATGAGAAATAGTAAAACGACAAGAATCATGTTAAATACTACACACAAATCATTAATGGAGCGTCTGGGAGCTCTTCTCCAATCAGTAAATATACTTTGAATTTTATTTAAACCATTTGATGCTAGAGAGGTCTCCAATTATCTACAGCATCCAACGGATTAACCATTTGTTGAAGGAGCTAAACACTGCAAGGAAACTGAAGGTGAATGTGCAATTCTATCAACATGAAAGCGGAACTTTCCCTCGGTATAAAGTCTCCCTACGGTGATTAAACATATGGCGACTAGCTTCATAATAGTTCTATTAGCTATCAGAAGTGCCAGATTCTAAAGTAATCCTTAGTCTTTAGAGACCGGAAGCCAGGCATCAGCGCAGACATCTTGTCTTAGAGACGCCTGCGGTCAGTCCTGGTCTCCTCTAAGAGGCATTGCACTGTGCCATAAGGTACCAGAAGGGACTGACTGAGCAGGCATGCAGACCGCACTAACCTGGCTTCTGGTCGCCAAAGATTAAGGATTCCTTTAGAATCTGGCACTTCTGAGAGGTAATAGACGTATTATGAAGTTAGTCGCCATCTGCTTAATTATTGGAGGACGGCTTTATACTAAGTGAAAGTTCTGCTTTAGAAGGGGAAACAACACATAGAGAAGGGACTAATACTCAGGGATAAGAGAAGAATAGCTCACACCGCTAACTCACCATAATAGATACATATAATTAATAGAGTGTAAACAAGAATAAAGGAATGAATGTATAGATAGCAGCATAGAATGAAAGGGTTCCCCAACCCCCCCAAGTATTAGGCCAAAACCTAAAGTGCAAACGCAAGACAAAAATACAGACCTGCACTTCTCTAAACAAACGTGTAACTGTGTGCCTCCTGTAGTGGGCATATACAATACTGCTGTGTTAATAAATAGGAGGATTTAGTTTAAAATTTGTCCAAACCCTGTATAAGCTTGCCAAACCCATCACCATACCTCAATACATGGAAAGTACCTACTCTAATACACCTGGAAAGCCCTATCTAAATTAAAAACCGTTCCTGATGAGATGTTATAAGAATAATAATAATAATACTCCAGGCTATTTTACAGGGGGCAGTAAGGGGGCAATATAATGTTATTTTTAAACTAATGCCAATGCCTTCACAGCTATGGGAACTGCATTCACACAGCTTAGATCTCCCCTGTTCTCGCTCTGTTTGCCCTGAAAAATGACAGAGAACTGTAGGGCTGGGTGACATCAGCAGCTCATTTAGCACTTATGAGAGCAGAAGCAAGATATATCCGTGTCTGCAGAGCACATACTGGCAATAATTTAAAAAGGTCTTATTTTGATCCTTTTTCTGCTCATTTAATTCTGACTGCCAGAGGATCACTATGAACTCTGTACACAAGAAGCAATGAGGAGGAAGAGATTTGGGGCTGGATTCAAATGCAGATTGTTCAGGTTAAGCCACCACGAGAGACTCAGCTCCACGTGAAGAGGGAGAGATAAGGACCTCTCCAGGAGATCCGGCCAACCTCTGCATACCAGGATTAGAAACCTCTGAAGTTCTCTGATATGAGCCATGGCAAACAGAACCTCCTCTATGGTGGAAATTAACTTCTCCACCAAGGATGACAACTTCTTGGCTGGAACCGTATCCTGATTCAGAACAGCCTGGGTCTTCAGTGCAGTCTGATGAGCCACTTGGTCTGTGTGAGGAAAACCATCCCCCTCCTAGTGTCGAAGAGGATGCCCACAAAGACCATCCTCTGTGAAGGAACAAGGTCAGCTGAAGTGAGCTACTCAGTCCAAACAGCCACGGCTCTATTCACCCACACCGCAGCAAATGCGGGGTGTTGGGCAGAACTAGCCATTCGCAAAAAGGGCCTTGAGAGAGGTCTCAAGCTTTTTGTCAGTCCAGTCTTTCAGAGCAGATGCATCAGTCACAGGCAAGGCTGTGGACTTAGAAAGCCTGAAAAAAAACTACCTTAGAAGGATGAACCCACTGAGCTAGGGCCGCTTCAGAGAACAGGTAAAGCTTAGCAAATTTCAAGAGACAGATGGTTTTCTGTCAGGAAACTTCCACTCCTCAGACACCAAACGGTCATGGGTGGGTTTAGGTGTAAAACAAGTATGGGGCCTGTACCAAGGGAATGTTCAGGGTGTTCAACACAGCCCTGATCTGGCCCTCAGCCAATGGAACAGGATCAGCCTCAAAGGGGTCCTCAAAAAACTGACAGGAAGGGACAGCAGAACAGTCTTCATCATCAGAGTCCACCAATAATTCCTCCTCAAAGGAATAAGACACATCAGGTACAACCGGCGGTTTAGGCAGGGAAGATCTGATAGGGGTGGGGGCCTGCCACGAGTGGTAGACCCCCTGCCAGGTGGATGGAAGGAGTTGTAAGGTGGACCGGAGGTCCCTCGTAGTAGCCTTAAACTCTTGCATTCAAACTGGCTCTAGTGCATGGTTGGAGGTCCCTGCAGGGGATTCAGGTGCAGCAGCTCATGCTGGGCAAACATGACTCGAGTATTCTCTAGGTAACCCTGAGTGACACGAGAAGCAATGAGCAATGGGGGACACAGACGCCCCAGCATCCTTAGTCTTAGGCCTAGCCCCAAGGTCTAACGGAATAGACATTCTCACAGAGTTGAAAGGTCAAAGTATCAGAAACACCCAAAAAATAGTGTGTATGATAATAAAAATCACCCCAGAAATGCTAAAATAGACTTATCTGGTAGGAGAAGGGTTAAACTGCTGAGGAGAGAAGGAGAGTCCAAGCCCTGCGTAGGATACTCGTTCAGGGAAGGCACAAAATGGCTGCCGTGGCGGGAGCCAATCAGAAACGAGAGCGCGAAGCAAGCGCTCATGGGAATTGTAGTTTCTCTAAAAAAGTACCCCAACCATCCCCGAAGCCCCCCTGAACCCCCCACCATGGCCAGAACATTGACTGGATAACAGAGCAAGGGCAGACCAACAAAATGAGCCATCTCTGACCTCGCTACGTAGAGCGGTTGCAGAGATATGTCCCAAACTGTTAAGTCCCATAGAATGGAACAATGGCATCTATGCGGTAAACGCGCGCAAACACAAATTTCAGAGTGAATGTCAAAATGTAAAATCACTCAAAAGCCCACTAGAACTAGTCAGAGGACCCAATAGACACAGATCCCAGTAGGGAAAGTGCCCACAACCCCCCCCAAGAGATGCTAAACCAGCAGCCAAAGGGTTAAGTTACCACATAAACTTGCTCCAAACACCCCACAGACATACAGATAAACCAAATGAGTGCATGAGTATGTAATAAGAACTCCAAATGAGACCCCTGTGCAGAGGGGCAGCATGGGACATGTGGACCTCAGCACTCAAAGGGTGCTCACCTTTTTCAGCAGATCTTCCGTCTTCAGATTATTACCATATATAAAGAAGAAGCGTCAGTGGGAAACTCCTGAGGAAAGAACTTGCAGCCAAGATTTTCCCCCCAGAGCTTAGGTCCACAAAAGCACCTGGTAAACTGAGCTATCCACATTTGGATGGTGGCAATTGTCAGTGATGGCAATCTGCCTAATAGTGGTATCCCATATCGAATAGAAAAATAATAAAAAAGCTAAAACTATAGAAGAACTGTTTTCTTGCCTTCTGTCTTGACCAAGGAACAAATCTTACTGGATGGGGATTGGCTAGCTGCAAGCTAAGGACAGGAGGTAGGCTCCACCCACCAGAATTGTTCCTGCCTACTTAAAGGGGCTGATCGCCTACCCAAAGTTACCAGTAACCTCTATTGGACAACAGAGAAAAATCCTTGGTTAGGCCTCATCTAGTTCTTAAAAATACATTACTGAACAGGAAAAAGTGCAGAGACATGCAACAAAACTGATAAGGGGATTGGAGGATCTGAGTTATAGCCAAACGTGTTGTTTACATTAGAGAAGAGACATCTATGGGGATGACATGATTACCAGCTACATATATTTGAGGTCAATACAAAGAACTCTCCAATTAACTATATGCTCAAAGAGCTGAGCTAAGAACAAGAGGCTATCTATTAAGACTAAACTAAACTAAAACAAAGACAGGATTTTTTTTTACAGTAAGGGAGGTAAAGTTATGGAATTCTTTGCCTCGAGATGTTGTGCTTGCAGATCCTGTAACTGCTTTCAAAAAAGTATTGGATACTCATCTAGCACAAAACAATATTGAGAAGTTAGCTTCAAAGCAGATAGGATGTTGATCCAGGGAAATATCTGCCATTTGGAGTCAGGAAGGAACATATTTTTTACCCACTTGAGGCGTAATTGGAAATGGCTTCAAAGGGTTTGTTTGTTTTTGCCTTCCTCTTGGGTGTTTTTGGCATGGCCTGGACTTAATGGATGCATGTCTGTTTTCAGCCTCATCAACTAGGTTATTATGCAGTGTGACCACAAAAAAAGAGTGTATAGCCAATTGTCGAAGACAATAAATTCATGCATTTCGAATAAATAGTTCTACACAAGCCAAATCTTTTTGTTCCACTTGTTTCATTCAAAAGTTATTACAATCCAAATTTATTTTTTAATAGTAAACAGACAGCAACAGTGCTACCTGGTGTCTACACAGTTATTCTATTTTATTACTTGTTTTTTTTTTTATAGGAGATAGCATAAAAGCTGAGAACCCACATATGTATCACAATATCACAGCTGCTCATCTTTTCATTGTCCGACACTGATCAGTGTGCTTAGCTCTTTAAATTTCAAAAAGAGGAGCAACGTACTGTAGGTTGTATGCAAACAGAGACTATAATTACAGTGAGTAATACTCACCAAGACAGACCAGCATACAATTATTTTTTTCTGTCAGACTGATGCACTTTAACCATTCATTGACCAAAGTGGTAAGCAAAGTTTTGCAATGAACTGTGTTGCACACTCGTTTGGTCCATACTTTTACATTATAGATTTTTGTTTGGGGGATTGTCTTGGTAAACTTACCGCCTTCCTGTATTCCCAGCTTTACTTTCCTCTGTTGTGGAATGGAGCTGTGCCATATAGCCCTGAATACGGGCATTGCAGATCATTAAATTCTTCACTGCATTCATGACTTGGTCCTTCTGAGTGCTCACCGACAGCAGCTTACAGATCCCTTCCCGCATCCGAATCTCAAAATCAAGTTTTTCTTGAATACAGTTATCCTAGAAAAAAAAAGGACAAATAAGTTGTTTGCATGTGGGGTGGTGGGGAAAAAAGTGAATGAAAATCCCTTCCACCTGAATTTGGTGGGTGGTAGATACAATGCTAAACAAAAATTTGACATACCAGTGAAGCCATAAGACTTGCTTTTCCCGCAGAAATCACACTTTTGCAGTGTTGCTATTACTGCAAGGGATTCTGGGTAGGCATATGCAAATAGGTTTAACAAGGAATCACCTTTTTGCCTCATATTCCACTTTATACATGGATTCCTCAGAGTATGTGTATGCTGAGTAACAGCTTTAAGACACAACTCAGGAAGAGATGCAAAGCCAGTGAACCACTCATGGACAGCTGTTTCGTTTTGTTTAGCATTGTATCTACCACTATTTAAAGTCTCCCTGCAATAATTAAGCAGATGGCGACTAGCTTCATAATAGTTCTCTTACCTCTCAGAGGTAACAGACTGTAAAGTAATCCTTAATCTTTGGAGACTGACGGCCAGGTTAGTGCAGTCTGCGCTCCTGTGCCATCAGTCCCTTCCGGTTACCTTGTGGCACAGTACAATGCCTCTTAGAGGAGACCAGGACTGACAGCACAGACGTCTCTAAGACAAGATGTCTGCGCTGCTGCCTGGCTTCCAGACTCCGCAGATTAAGGATTACTTTAGAATCTGCCACTTCTGAGAGGTAAGAGAACTATTATGTAGCCCTTAAAACCATTATAAAGCTAGTCTTCATCTGTTTAATTATTGCAGGGCGACTTTAAAGAAAGTGAAAGTTCCGCTTTAAATATGCGAAAATGGTTAGAGCTAAGAACGTGGGGCAATTTATCCACAAAAAAAAAAAAAAACCACACAAATGTAGGATACTGTGGGACTAATCTATAACAGCAAAATGGAGCAGTTCTGGGGCAAACTAATGGCACTATAGCAGACAAATAAAAATGTCCATTAATTTAAAGTGGACCTACCACATTAAATTGGTTTTAAATATTTGTAGACTTAATTCAAAACTGCCTATGTGTCATGTTAACCAGATGTATAGTTTAGGAGATATTCACATATTTATTTCTGGGAAAAGTGAAGGTGAAAATGTCCTGGTACTGCACAAAGCCTCATTAGCATATGAAAGGTCACTGAAAAGGTTTAATTAGCATATCAAATGGCACCAGCACTACACACTTGTTATCATATTGTAACAAGTGTGAATATTTTCTCTGCTGGTCTTTTGGATAACACGACATATAAGCAGGTTCTAATTAAGTTTTCAGATATGCAAACTTAAGTTAAAGGGATAGTAATGTTTAATTTTCAGTTGCTAATACTGTAGCCATTAAAAAAAAAAAAAAAAAGATTAACATCGATGTAAGTCTTCTCTCTCAAACCTTTATGGTTTGAGAGATATAACCTGCTAAAGTTCCCCCTTCCTGGCTATTTCAGAGAAGTCTGCTATCTAACTGACAGCAGGAGATTCTGGCCCTGGGACCGACCAGCGGTTCTTCAGCAGAGCCGAAATCGCACTATTTAGAAATAC
Source organism: Rhinophrynus dorsalis (assembly GCA_037306005.1). Taxonomy (NCBI): domain Eukaryota; kingdom Metazoa; phylum Chordata; class Amphibia; order Anura; family Rhinophrynidae; genus Rhinophrynus; species Rhinophrynus dorsalis. The sequence goes on from CM074724.1 coordinate 50,837,873, forward strand.
ATACTTCATTGGAACGGTCTACAAAGTGTGCCAGAGACAATCGGATCAGAAAATGTCAAATTCCACTAGGAATCAATTCTATGTGGATTTTTTTCCGCCACAGTGTATCTCTTATTAGTACTGCATATGATGTCAATGGTGGACAGCCATGATTTGTTAAAGTGGATGTATCACCTATATATAAGTTAGGCTAAATAGTTAGGTTATATAGCAAATATGATTAAAAGTGTCTTTAATTTTTTTTTATTTTTTTTTAAAGCATTTTGTGGAAATTCCAGTTATAAACACTGCCATGTACCTATTTCTGCATAGATTGAGGTTACCTGATCTGTAAACACAGTCTGTCACTCTGCCTCTACTCCCCTCCCTCTATTTGGCCTCCTCCAATGACTGAGGCTTTCTGTCTGTAAACTGGAGCTCTCTCATCGGCTAGATAGCGATCTCTGCCAATGACACCGCTCCAGCTTACAGACAGAAAGCCTCCATCTTCGGAGGAGACTGGACAGAGGAAGGGGAGCAGAGGCAGAGTGACAGACTGTGGTTACAGAGCAGGTGCGGAAGTAGGTACATGGCAAACTTTATAACTGGAATTTCAACAAAATAACTCTCCCTCCCACTGAACTCTGCTTAGGAAATCTACTTCAGTGGGAGGAGTTTGGCTTTTAGGAGTCCTGCAATAATGAATCATGTCTGCCTCCATGGACATGAAATCCAGTACTATTTAAAGATTTTGAAGAACCAATAAACACAGAATTGATTCGTGTGCCATTCGGATTTTCTGCCCAGATTGCAAAGCAATGCATTACTCACCCCCTCTGGTCCTTATTGGGTTAAGGTAAGTAAGGGATTATTATTAGGCGTTTGTATTCCTGTAACACTTTAAATGGTAGAAAGGTCTTCAACGTATTGCTTCTGAATGGGTTAAAAGTCCCTTTAAAAAAAATAAACAAAGTTGCATGTGTCCTCTATGGGGCAGTTGCTGCGCTTCACTCTGTCTTTATACAGGAGGCCGTCTGTGATTATCTTTCCACTTGCAGTAGTTTGTTTGCATCTCCCACAAGGAATATAAAGCGCCACTATTTCTGCCTGCGAGTAAAGAAGCAAAAGGGACAGAGACCATAATGCCCTTAATGCCCTTATTATAAGAAATTAACAAAAAGAGAAAAAGGTACATTTTAACCCCTTGAGAGCCAGATGCCTGTGTAAAGCATTTCACTGCAACGTCTGTACACTCCTCTGCTGAAGGGGTTAAAGGAGAAGCACCTTCAGCGTGTGCATGTATCTGTGTGAACGTGTGTAAATGTGTGCGCACATACGTGCTCATCAACATAGAAGCATGTGCTGGAATATAAGCGAGTGTGTGTGTAAATGTTTCCATGTGTGCGTGTGTATATGTGGGTGTATATGTGTCCTCGGTGACATCTCGGGTATAATACACACGGGGAAGGGGACTGTACAGGAGTAAAAGAAAGAAAGATATCACAAGGCACAAACCTATTTCCAATGAGGAGGTGGTACAGCAGCGGAGGAAGCAGGTGGCAAATGCAAGGGTGCCACCCGCTGCCCTCTGCCTCCGGAGAGAGGTCCTGGTTATGGAGGTGGGTAGAGGGAGAAAAAGGGGGCACCAAGATGTGGGTATAATTTACACCTGCATATTATATCTAAGATTTTACAGTTATGTTTGTGCATAGCAACAGGGATCTGAAAGACCATCGGTTCTCACCCCCTTTATCTGTGTTGCATCGTACAAGACACTTTTCTGCCCAACCTGATACAGTTCCGAATATACCCACTGTATACGGCTTAAAGGGATAGTAACACTTCGTTTTAACTTTATTTTATTTTGTAGGCATTAAAAAAACATGAAGAATGATATAAGTCTTATCTCTCAAACCTTTATGGTTTATGAGATATTCACAAGCAAAGTTCCCCTCCCCGCCCCTTTTACCTAGTGTAAGCCATCTCTTCTCAGATGTGAGTCTGGTTGTATGACAGTACAGATAACAGAAGGGGACAATTTTCTTTGTATGAAAACAATGAAAGCCCTTCCCCCCTTGACAAGTTTTTCAGCTTTTTCCATTATCTTAATAGAAGATTGTCCCTCTCTGCAGTCTATCTGGGCATCTCCCTTCTTATCTGGCTGAACAGGGGGGGGATACTTTGTTTGTGAATATCTCTTAAACCATAAAGGTTTCAGAGATAAGACTTATATCATTCTTCATGTTTTTTTAATGCCTACAAAATAAAATAAAGTTAAAATGAAGTATTACTATCCCTTTAATGCCTGACACAGCAGGTCTATGGGAAAAAGGCACTCAAATCTGGACTTTTTGGCTAGCAGTCTGCGTTCCAGCCAAGATGGACCCCCCTGAAATAGCTTACAGGATCCATTTTGGGACTGCACAGAGCAGCCCTAAGCTCCCATTGGAGAAACCTTGGTAAAAAGAAAATATATATAATTGCCCTAAAACACTAGAGTAGATGTGGAGTTCAGCAAGCCTTTTCTTTATATTTCTTAAATATTAACACAGTGGGAAGAGAGGTGGGGCAGTAACCACTGGGATAGGTGTTACAGAGGAGCTGGGGTGGTACATTTACTTTTATTACATAGGAAACATTAATTATATAACTCAGACTTTAAAGGCATAGTAACCCCTCCCTAACAACTTGACGGCAAAATACAGCAATCATACAAACATACTGAACGCACTTAGTCCCATCTCTCAAACCTTTATGGTTTGAGAGATGTAAGGCAAGACAGACCTCCCGGTCCCTCCCCCTTCTCATACGTCCACTGTATAGCGGACGTCATGAGATCCGGCTTCCAGCACCAGACCGCGGCTCTGCAGGAGCGCTGTCGTCTACATATCTCCGTATTATTACTTCATGGGTATGGTCTAAAACATGTGCCTGGCTTGCAAGCACATGTTGTAGACCATACCAATGAAGTAATAATACGGAGATATCTAGATGACAGAGCTCCTGCAGAACTGCCGAAAGTCGGCCGACCGGATTCTGCCTCTGACAGCTTTACAGCTCGTCAGGCAGAAGGGGGAGGGACCGGAGGACTGTCTTGCCTTACATCTCTCAAACCTTTATGATGGGACTAAGTGCGTTCAGTATGTATCTATGATTGCTGTATTTTGCTGTCAAGTTGTCGGGGGGGGGGGGGTTACTATCCCTTTAAATAAAGAAATGTCAAACACAAACATGTCACTGAAAGCTCTTTCTTAACCCTTTCAGTGCTAGAGGGGTACACAACATACCGTTCTGGCACTGATAGGGTTAACAAAGTACGTGCCAGGACAGTTACAACAGTGCTGACTTTATAGACAGGTGACGTCCTGGCACGTCATGGAATTCTGGGATTGCAGTCCCAGAATTCATTGAAACAAAAATGTTGTGGTTCTCTAAGGCCACGCTCCCCCTAATTTTGCTATCGTTAAGGGGTTAATCACGTGAATTGTTATATGGTGATAGGTCTGCTTTAACTGCCAGCAATATTAAACTTTCTGAATAGAAGAATAATGGGTACTAATCTAAATAGATTAACATTATTATCTTTGTTCAAATAATTAACCAAACTGTCGCTCTAAAGGACAGTCTACAAATGCATCAGAATGCAAGTTTTTGATTAGAATTTAGTAGGGTTGCACCGATACCGATACTGGTATCGGTGCCGATACCAGCATTTGCGCGAGTACTTGTACTCGCGCAAATGCGGCCGATGCCAGCACCGGTACCGTGTCAGGGTCGGTGCTGCAGAGAGGGAGCCTGGGGAGCTGCTCCCCGGTCACCTCTCTCACTCCTACAGCGTCGGAGCATTGCCGCTGGTTACCATGGCAACGCTCCGACGCTGACCTCTGCCGGGGCTCGCGAGAGAACATCGAGCACCCGGCAGAGGAAAGTAAAGGAGGCAGGATGGGGCAGGGGGTGGTGAAAGAGGCAGACAGTGGGGTGAAGAGGGAGAAAAAGTCAAAAGGAGGAAGGATCAGGAGACCAAAGGAGGGGGGCCAAGAAGAGGCAAAAGGAGGGGTGATCAGGAGGGAGAGAGAGGCAAAAGGGTGAGTCAAGGAGGAGTGGGAGAAAGGGGGATCAAAAGCCAAGACAAAAGAAGGGGGCTCAAGGGGGTAGAATGAAGCAAAAGGTGGGAAAAAGAGTCAAAAAGGGAGAGTCAAGAGGTAGTGTGTGTATTATATATATATATATATATATATATATATATATATATATATATATATATATATATATATATATATATATATATATATATATATATATATACACACACACACACACATAATATTTTTCAAGTACTCACCAATACAAATTACCAATACTTTTTTTTTGTGGTCATTTGCCAGTTTTCCAAGTACCTAAAACATGTAGGTACTTAGAAAACTGGCAAATGACCGCAAAAAAAAGGTATCTGTAATTGGTATCGGTGAGTACTTGAAAAAAGTATCGGTACTTGTACTCGGTCTTAAAAAATTGGTATCGGTGCATCTCTAGAATTTAGGAACCTAAGATAAAATGACTAAATAGTAAAGATGTTATAGCACAATTACATTATTTTAGTGTCACTGTTAAAAAAGGACTGGTTATTTCTTTTATTTCATTGTATGTTCTAATACTTAACTACTATGAAGAAATGCTGGAGATTGTTGCAGTGTCCTTTAATTAGCAGTTCCACACACAGTTGCTTAGGGATTTTTTCACTATTATTGTAGCACTTTGTGGGCTATATGCAGAGAAGGAGAGATGAGAAATTAGGGGACAAGACAACTGCACCATACAGGTACATTAAATCCACTACAGCTGAAACACTGTGGGGGACATAAAATGGGAAGAGGGGGTGGGAGTACGGCGCATTAGACTCTTCTCACAGCCTGCTTCCGCACACCTAATTGCACTGTAAGTTTCCAGTAACACAGGAGCTTATAACATTGGGCCCTCTGCTGTTCTGGGACTGCAAATTCCATCATTTTTATCGATAGTGGTTGAGGAGGATGATGGAAATTATAGTCTATCAGCTGAAAGGATGGAGGTTTTATTTTGTTTTGTTTGTTTTTTTACACTACAGGCACTAAGGATATGGAAATTCCCTAGGGAATCTGTTTGCAGATAGATAGATATATGATAGAACAGCATCATGTGACCAAAATGCTCTGTCTATGTCATATACACCAAAGGATGGCAGTAAGGAGGAGTTATGCAAACATCCTCCATACTGCATCTACCATAGGTCCATGCATGGGGGGTGTCATTACCACAGGATCGAGCAAGGGTCAAACCACACCTGCCCAGTCCTGTGAAAATATCTGCAAGAAACTGCACAGGCTCTAACATTCCACCCGCCCCGTTCATTTCTGTCCCCATCCCTACCACGCTCCATGTTCCCTACAGGAACAGTCCCTCTTTGTGTCAGACCCCCCTTCTCTCCACCACTTTGCTCTCCTGTGTCCTACACATTCCTCCCTGTTATGCCCATTCCCCTCCTTCCATCTCCCTGCAACCCTATTTGCAGTGTCCATTTTTTTTTTCCTATGTTTTTTCCCTCCTACTAGCCTGCTCTACATCTTCATGTTGGCACTATGTGCCTCCCTTCTGCCCAGGGCTGACATCACCTTATAGGACTGTTGTCCAGGATCTGTCAGAAGGGGGGTCAAATATTGTCCACCACAATTTAAGAGAAAAATAAATTAAGTATATTGGATATAAAATAGGAATGAAGTGGACAAAATGCACATGATAATGATCTGTTTTACCACTGTTCAACTAGAGCAAAAGCAACATAGATGGGGAGGAGCAATGGTAGTGTAAGATTCATTTGAAATGGCATGTGGAAGCAGACAGAAAGATACTCCCCCTTCCTGGACTTTTATTGGACAGCTATGCTGCTGATATTTATTTCCTCTTCTGGCTTGAAGGAAGATGCAGCTGCTGTTAAGCCACTCTGCTTGCAGGCTGTTCTGCTTTATGGATCTGTTGTTGGACAACAATGTAGACTTTAAATTCCCCCGTGTCCCACCAAGTCAGGGGGTGTCGTCTGCCCAACCTACCACGGTTCTAGAGGTGGGTAAGCTGGAGCGCTCAGCGTATTATGGTACTATGGATGATTATAGATGAAGTCCTTTTTTTTTCTAATCTGCATCGAACCAGAGAGCAGGGTAACCCAGCTTTGGCAGGTTGACTTTTAAAATAGTAATTTGCTCCATGAGCTGGAGGGCTGATTGAGAGTGCTGGGGGCTAAGTATATTTCCTTTTACGGAAAATACCCGCTCACTCTGGACAGTGGTTGGGGGGCAAGAAAGCAACTCCTGGGCTACCAGGGACAAAGTAGGCCACACAGCCCTCTTGTTATCCCAGAAACTCAAGTTCTGCAAGGTAAGCCTTAACCTCAAACTCAGCACTTTTTCTATTTATGGGGAGTTGTTTCTTTTGTCCGAAACATAATCTGCCCATTGCCTCAGCCACTGGAAGAAGAGGAAGTGCTACTGGTGCTGCTACTAATAGGTCCCGGAAAACCACCACACTCCTCCAGCTCATCTGCTGAATCTTCCCCAGCCTCCTCTGACTGCATCCTGTTTTTCTCTTTGCCTCTCTCACACCTTCGCTATCAATTGTTCCCTCCAGGCAGTGAGGGAATTGGAACCAAGTGCCATCTTGCCTTTGATTTGAGGATCGCAAATTGTGGCAAGCATTAACTCGGGACAATTGTCCATGCTCTCTTCTATGCACCAAGTTATTTCCTTTTTCAGCCTCCTTAGAAGGACAGCAACATCGAGATTTATATTACCCTCAGTACCAGGCAAGAGTTCCCTATGGGCAAGGAAATTGCCCATTTTTAAGGAGAGGTGTGGAAGAAGGGAATGACTTCAGCCGGGCTAGCCTTTTCTTTGCTTAAAATTTCTGTCAAAACACGTAAAGGCATGAGGACTGTCACTACCTGTTCCATCAGGACCCAGTCAGCCCTGCCTAGTGTTCTGTTACTGCCAATGAAATGGTGACATGACATTGCGTGAATTGTCTTTTTCTGTTCCAGGATACGCTCTAGCATATCTAAGGTGGAGTGCCACCTGGTCCAAACATCTTGTTTGAGGCGGTGCTCTGGGATGTCTGCCTTTTTCTGTTCCTCCCTGAGGAGCTGGCTATCTTTGATGCTACGATGGAAGTGGCCAGCAATCTGTCGGCACGACTCCCAAAGTGCTGACAACCTTCCAGTGTTATTGCCATCCTCGAGAGCAGCCTTAACTACCAGATGCAGGACATGCGGGGAGCAGAGCACACCCACAAATCTGCCATCCCGGACAGCCTTCATCATGTTAGCTGCACAATCAGTAACCACAAACCCCATTTATGCCTGTGTGCCTGCCTGCTCCCCTAGCCACTGCGCCACCATGTTCTGCAGTGCTTTGCAAATGTTATCTGAGGTGTGTTGCTGATCCATTACCTCAGCATGGAGGAGGAAAGAGCAGTGCCCCTGCTTGGCTTCTGAACCTGAACTTGTTGTTGATATCGGTAATGATGTGTCTTGCAACCCATTGGGCTGCCACCAATGCGCTGTCAATGACAGGAAGCCATGCTGGCCACTCAGAGCACTCCATAAGTCAATGGTAAAGTGCACTGACTGGCCACCAGCCTTTCCTTGCAGGCCCAACACACAACCGGTACAGTGAGGGCACTATAGTTAGACTAAATGTGATGCGGGATGGAATTTTATATCGGGTTCGACAGCCGCCATAAGTTGCTGGAAGGGCTCCCCGTCCACCAAATTAAAAGTAGCACCCTCAATGGCTATGAGCTATGCAATGAGGCATGTAATTTTTCTGGCCTGCTGTCTGCACATCCCCTTTAAATGAAACCCACCAAAATCTTCCAGTGTGGCCTGTATTGATTTGGGGTTGGGCTGTGACTGTCTGCTCTTACTAGGACCAGATGTGGCATGATCCCCCTGCCCTCTCTCCTGCTTACTGCTGGTGAGTGTAATACTGGTATATGTAGTAGTGCCACTTTCTGCACTCATCAACACTGAGTTGTGGTAGTTGTCCAGGTGTTGGTTCATCCCGGCAGTGGTTAGATGACCCAACACCCTCCCACAGCTGACTTTCCTGCCAGACAATTGACATTTTGCTAGTCGGCCATCACCAAGTGTCACAAAATGCTCCCGCGCTTTGGAGCGACGGATGACTCTGCCAGTTGAAATGGAAGGTGGTGGAGAAGAAGAGACTGAGGTGACACTTTCTTCATCTTCACATGCTGTTGCAACCACACTTTGCTTTTTGTTCTCCGTAGCTTTACAGGGGTACTGGTAGACCTAAAGATGGTGGCAGGGATGTTGGGACTTGGATTGGAGGAGGATAGTGGAGTAACAGTGGTGACAGACACACTAGCAGCTACTACCTGCCTGGGAGACTCAATTGGAACTGGAGAAACAGGAGTATTGCTATGGGCAGCAGGGGAAAAATCAACCTCAGGGGAAAAAAATCAAGCTTAGGAGGCCTTGGTCCCTCATATTCTTCTTCTACCTCTTGTAGGTTTGGACAGGAAAAATCAGCAGCAGCAGACTTTGGGGAGACCTGCTGAATTCCCTCTCCTGCCTGGTGGCTACTGGGAAATGGTAAACTATCTCCCTCAATTACCTTTTTCGGAGAAAAATATGCTCTCAGTGGCAGTGACAGTGGTGGTAGGAGAAATTTTCTCCAAATACTGCAATAGTTTCCATTCGGGCTGCTTACACGGACGTTCACTATAAAAATCCCGCGTTGATACTGCCCGCCGTTTCCGACCAGTAGGGTTAAACACTTTAGGTGTCCCCAGGTTTATAGAACCGGTTGTAGCGGAGGTGGTGACTAAACTGGCAGTGGCACTAGTCATTGTGCAGGTGGTTCGGGGGGGGGGGGAATCATCACGAAACAGCTGACGATTAACAGGTGCCAGCTGCTTCGTGGTCTCAGAGGAGGACCTGGACCTCTCTACCATGCTAGTAGAGGTATAACGACCTGCAGTTCCCTTCTTATTTCTATTTTTTGTTTTGGAGTGCTGCTGCTGAGTCTGACTATGACATTGACTACTAGTACTAGTACTGATGATAGTCCTCTTCTTTAGCCGCCTGCAGCTGCTAGCTCTGTTTGAATGTAACATCACTGTGGTGGTGTTGGTGGTTGCTCTGTCATTGCAGCTGGTACCAGGACGAGGAACACCAGGTTGTTCACTAGGACTCAAATTCATTACAGATAGGTAGGTAGTGTACTATACTAATTGAAAAAATGTAAAACCTGGCCACACGACAACTGTCAGACTGGCTGTGTCACTCTGAAAATTATTAACACAAATTCCTAATATTTTCAACAGCAAAAAAATGATTTGCAGTGGCAATAAGGCACTAATGCTGTCTGTCTGACTAATGCTGCCTGCCTGCCTACACAACAACTGTCAGATTGGATGTGTCGCTCTGAAAAAAAATTACAGCTCCTGACAGTGGCAATAAGGCACTAGAGTGGCACTAGACTGGCTAATAAGGGTTTAAACTGGCTAATAAATCGCTTTTCTGGACACACTATCTCCTTCTTCTCTCTCTGAGCTCCAACAATGGACTAACAGGAAATGCAGGCTGACTGTCTGGGTGTCTGTGTCATTAGTCCAACCACCATCATGAAATGAAGAAGCTAATTGGACTAGAGAGGGCGGGAAAGTAATGCGCATGGGAAGCCGTTCGGACCAGGGCTGTTCGGATTTTTTTTTTTTTTTTAAAGAACGACCCTTGCCGTTTGGCCGGCCCGAATGACGCCGAATTACCCTTATTCATCTGAATTCCGAATCTGGCCAAACAGATCCGCACAAGTCTAATACAGACTCTCTCTGACTCTACATCTGCTCTGACTTACTATTCCTTCCCCCTGACACCCCTCCACCCTCTCTGATGCCTGGTCTTTCTCCCTTTGACTCTCCATCCTCCCTGACATGATATCACTGCCATGCCTGTGCGTTGGGAAGTCTATGACAGAATATGCACTGTTCAAGACCTCAGCAGACTTTTTCTGCTTAACCCCTTAAGGACCAGAGAGCGCACTCACGGCTGGCACTTGAGGACCACAGGGCTATTTTTTTTTTTTTTTTTTGCAATTCCGGTTCAGGGCTTCCAGAGCGGAGTGCAGCCGCGCCGGGAGCCTTGAACTCCATGATGTACCAGGACCGTCAGTGGTCCTTAAGTGCCGGACCACCGTGACGGTCTGGGTACGGCAATGATCCTTAAGGGGTTAAATTGTAGTATGATGTAAACTTATTGTTGTTGCACATATTTATATGCAAATTTTTGTATGTCTTAATCCCCTTATCCCATTGGAGCATGCAATGTGATAGTGTGCCCACCACAGCACAGCTGTGGCCGCAGTGATGGCCACCAGAACATTGTTGTTGCCGCATTAGCGGCCACCAGAAAAAAATCCTTTGAGAACCACTGATCTATATACACACACGGTTCATATAGACAGCACTCACAGGGAGCTTTCTGCAGATAAAAACATTACATTTATTAAATCAACGTTTCAGCCAATAAATACAACTTTGTTTCATCTGCAAAAAGGACCCTATGAATGGCGTCTATCTACTCCAGAACTGGATGTTTCATTTACAAGTTTTGATGTGCACCCAGATCAATTTTTCGCATCTACAATGAGCCAGTGACCTGTATTGTTTATTTACTAAACTGGAGGGCAGAATATTCTCCTGCAAGGACAGTGTTACATGGTATCACTATGCCTCGTATCCAAACCCTGACAAAGTTCCCTGGAGACAGAAATCCAGTGAGCCTTCTTGTAGATACATACATTAATATATATATTATGTGAGTATATGTGCATATATTTTACATATTCTGCATCTGTAAAATATGTAAAGTCAAAACAGATATTGACCATCTCATTAACCCTTTAAGGCCCAGAGGTGTATGCAAGGCATTGCATACCCCTCAATTCCTTAAAACGGTTAACTGAGTGTTAAAGGGATCTCCAAAGCAGTATGCTCTGGATTTTGTTTGGCGCTTTCAGCATTGCTGTCCTTGTATCCAGTTGGTTAATGATTACATTTATTTTTCCATTGCTGAACGTAGAATTATATGGAGGGACAAAAGGTGCAGCTGATGACCAATATCAGGAAGCAGGGATAAAAGTGAAGGAGAAGGAACACGTGTAAATCAAGAGACACCACTTATATATATATATAAAGAAAAAACAAATAAAAACCTCACACGGCACCAGAATTCCATCTTATCCAGAGAGAGAAGTACAAATAATAGCCCATTATATAAATATTGCCAACAAACAGGGTGTAATAACTGACATTCAGATTACACAGTGTCACTGAGGTTGATGCAGTGACAAAAAGCAGAGCAATTCTGGGGCAGACCAACCGTTTCACCACTAACAAATACAAATCGCACTTCAATGCACTGGAGACCTGTCTAGCATTAAAGGGGTTAAAAGCGTCATTTAAAACAATGGTAATTTGGTCAGTTTGCATTTGCTCCCCATGGTGCAGTTAGTTTTCTCCAGAATTGTAACACCTTTACTTAACCCTTTGAGTGCCAGAGGAGTATGCAACGCATTGATCTGCAATGCGTTGCATACCCCTCTGGCACTCAAAGGGTTAATACATCAAACCCCCCCCACACACACACACACTCACTGTGTTTTTGAAGTGCCAGAAATTTGGTTTCTAGATCTCCTCTAGAGTAAACTGAAAGTAATAAAACATAATCAGGGACACGTAGCTAGAGTTGCTAGGGTCAGTTTTTGACAGCATCACCTAACGCACATGTGCTATTTAGAAACCATTTAAGGTTCTTAAGAGAAGAACAGCGTTCATTCCGCAAAAGCCTGATTTTTAGAGGAAACTATGACATCTGAATATGATGCAGACTGAATCTGAATCCTGCTGCACCATAGATATGGGGGGGCAATACTTTCTTCACTGAAACGGATCAAGTAAGCGCAGAATGAATCACTGGCATTGCAGCCAACTTTTGAAGCATAGTGGCATTTATAGATTCAATTATGAAGTGTACTAGCAAGATGATGCATACGAAAGGTGCAAAAACAAAATTGGGTACAATTAGCAACCTGATACATGTACCGGAAAAGGCCAACTACAAAGTGTTGTTATAACCAAAATGTATACAGATCAATAAAAGAAGAGTAACCCTGAATTTTTGCTGTATGCAACCACAGTAGTAATATTGAGTTAGTGCAGTCATGGAATTTGTCCCTTTTCAGCCCCCGTATTTCCAGTCAGTGATCAACCCAGGAAAAAGAGGAGGACTTCACCTGACTGCAACAGTCAGGACATGTTCAGGTGAGAGAGTAAGTATTAACCCCTGAGCTACTGAAACAGAATGAATAGTGGTAGTCAGGGACACGTGAACTTTATTTTTAGGTATTTTAGACTCAGGGTTCACTGTTCCTTTAAAATATACTGTTTGTACACACTGGCAACAAGGCATGGATGAAAGCATTTTGACTTGAGGGAGGGCAAATTAAGTTTATTTACTGTACAACAGAGCAGGTTCCACTGCGTATAACAAGTCTTGAAAGCTAATGAGGTCGCTCATCCATGAAAACCAATAGCTTTCAAAGACCTCGTCTACTGTAGAAAATCTATGGACACAGTGTAATCCTAATTATGTGCATAACAATCTGATTTATGTGTAGAGTAATTTTACATGGTATCTCAAAATTAAACCAGACATATCAGCAAGTTTTAAAAAGTGGGCATTGCTTGAATAAACTTCATTGCGTTTACACATTGGATCAACTTCTCTTTATAGTGCAGCCAATTCCTCAAATGATATCTGCAATTTTTCCCAGTCTGCAACCTAAGCAGTCAGCACCTGGACTTTAAAACATGTGCAAACAAAACAATGTAGAGAGTTTCACTTTTTAAAACATTTCATTGCTGCAGAAGTGCTGATAGAATTTCTCCACAATGTACTGAGCACCACTCTGGTAGTCGATTGATTACTTTCTGTAGATAACTATAAGTTATTAAATGAAGTGTAAATCTGAAGCAAAATCAGGACAAAAAAGGCATCATCAAAAGAAGTCATTGGAAAATCCCCCTTTGAATCACCTGGTGCAATTCTGTTCCCTCGGTTTTATACCAATATTACGTTAATACAGAACACGCAGTACATTGGAACACACTGGGGAGCAACCTGAGATCTTATTTATTATTGTTTTTTATAAAGCAGCAATACTGTACTTAGATACTGTTGAACTACACCTCTGCCAGCTGATACGTTGTAGTCCAACAACAGCTTGATGGCTGTAGTTTACTGACCCCAAGTGTACATTACTCCAGGGGAGGAACTACACACTACAAAAATTAGAGACTGACACAACCAGCAGAGAGGCGCACCCACATCAAGCACACCTACTCATTAAATAAACCAGTGATGAATGCACTAAGGTGTGATGAAGAGGATGTAACTTCTCGAACTGATGTTATTCTATGGAGCCTATGCAGTAAGATTTCTCAAGTTGCACATATCTTAGTGCATACATTCCAAAGAATAACATAGGAGCTGGAGAAGCTATATCCTTTTTTTCTCACCTTAGTGCATAACCCCCCGATATGTGTCCAAGTTTGGCAGCGGATACACTAAGTTGTGAGAAAGAAGTGGTAACTTCTCCAGTGATATCACTTCTCCAATTCCTATGCCATTCTATGGAACCTTTGTTCAAGTGGGATAGCTCTAAGTGCATAGGCTGCATATGACAACATATGAACTAGAGAAGTCTTATCACATGAGAAGTTATCTCCTCCTCTTCACACATTAGTGCATAACCCCCCCAGGCCTCAACTACTACGAATAGGTCAAGTTTAAGAGCATACCTGATTAAACATGGGTTGCATTCATTTTGACTGACCCACTCCAGGTTAAGCATGGAAATCTTAAAATCCTTGCCTGTGGACAGCTTCTAAAGACCAGATTTGTACACCACTGAAACAAATCCACACACTATAAAGACAGACAAGCACCAAAATTCACTAGCCACCTACACACACTAAAAGGATCGAGAAAAAATATGAATGAATATTTCCTTTTTTCCCAGGACTTTGATCTAACCCTGTGCAGATCAATTCATATCTTTGCAGACTGTATGTTTACTAAGTTAATTGACCCCCACTGTCTACTCATATGTTGTTTTAAATGTATGTCATACTTTGTAAATATAAATGCAGTGTTATTCTAGCTTTGTTTGTTAACCCTTGCCTGAAGAAGGGACCTTAGTGTCCTGAAAGCTTGCACTTTTTATGTCCTCAGTTAGCCATTAAAATGTATCACCTTTATACCACTCTTGTGAGTTTTTTTACACTGAATCCTATCTAAAAGTATTGACAAATATGGGCCCTTATGTATAAATGCAAAGTGGACCAAATCAATGATCTTCATATCAAATGGACAAAATAAAGCTCACACTGTCATTCAATGAGGTAAAAGCCCAAGCTAATCCATAGAAGTTTTTATTTGTCCCTTACATTGAAGCTGGTATGGTCCCTTTACGTTGATACATAAAGCCCGGAGCTACAGATACACTCAGTGTTTATTATGGCTAGGAAGATGCGGGAGTTCCTTCCTGCTTGTCTGCCTCCCAGAGATAACCCAGATTTCACTCTCCCTCCCCGGCTCTCCTCCCACTCACGTCCTGTCGGGGGAAGAGCGAGCTCTCCCGGATCTTTTTGCGCTTGATCTCCATGCCGAGTGCTGAGCACTTGGACACGGTGGCTCGGCTCTTGTCGCTCCGGAGGAACATTTGAATTTGGCGCCGCGGTTCTGACTCCTCCATTGTGTCCTGCAACGTTCCCTCGGAGACAGTTGATCAAAGCAGGCACCTCCCCGGCCACCAGCGGACCGTACCACTTTCAAACACTCCCCCTGCTAATGCTTTCTTAAGTCCTTGGTAATAAAACACCGTAAGGGCAAACAGAACTCGTTTTATTTGTACTTGCTCTGCTGCATTGTTCCCTTAGGGACTTGTATTAATATGGTAATGGCACTATTGTGTTTTCAGCTCCCCCTCCTTACACTCCTTGGAAAGTAAACGGTGTCCTATGAGCAGGTGCTATCTGAAGCGAAGTGAGGCAGATGTACTAAGACACAGGATGTACTCAGGGGCAGATCATTCACAGTTTGGGGAATTTATGTCTTTCCTGTATAGTGCAGTATGTTTTCCCCATGATTGCGCTACATATATTTAGTACACGAGGCTGATACTTTAATACACGATTGCAATCTGACTGCAAACCTATTATATTACAGAGACTAAAAAAGATAAAAACCATAGAGCACAAATTCTGATCCCCAATACTGCCTTTGATGTGACCCAGATTTCAGCTGTTTTCATATTTCAGAAATTAGGTGGTCTTTTAAATGTTATAAAACATTGGCTGCAGGGTTCCAGTGGCATACCTCCCAACTGTCCCTCTTTTAGAACCAAATCCCCCTGTCCCTCTTTTCCACCCTGATGTCCCTCTTTTTAGGAGATCAGACTGTGGTGTGTATATAAGTGTATCATACTGCTCTACAGCAATAAAACTCACACTAATGTTTATATAAACATCAGTGTGTGTGTTTATAAATTATTATGTGTAAATAAAACACTTTGGCCTTGTTATAAGTCATTTATTAGATTACACAAGGAGGTGTCAGTAGGTCATAAAATATTCTAAAAAATATCGGTAATGCCACGCCCACAGCAACAACCCTAAAATACAAGTGTCCCTCTTTAGTAATTTGAAATGTTGGGAGGTATGCAGTAGGGGTGGCTCCAGGATGCATCTCTATGTCTGTTAACCCTTTGAGTGCCAGAGGGGTACGCCATTGCGTACCCCTCTGACACTCAAAGGATTAAGTTAATAGGGATACTTTTGTAGAAGTTGTTAGTGTCCCTCTAACCTGCAATGCATTGGATACTCCTCAGGCACTCAAAGGGTTAAATATATGTGAATGCTTATGTGTTCCCTTTCATGCAGTTGGTTTGCCCCAGAACTGCATCAGTTATGAAGTACACCAGTCTCACAGCTTCCTATCAGCAGGTGCAGTTTTGATTTCAGTGAGGCTGATGTACTAAAGAGAACGAGATGGACTCTGGGTCAAATCAATGGGAATATTGGGAAATGGTGTTTTTACCCTATGGTGCAGTTGGTTTGCTGCGCAATTGCACCACTTTTCTCAGTACAAAAGCCCCACAGCTTGCTATGAACAAAATACTGAAAAAGAGGTCCACTACCAGAGAAAAAAGTATTCTCAGTACTGCACCCCTGTGATCCTCTAATGGCCATGGGATTGTGACCATAAATAAGTAATAGTAGGATAAATTTGCCAATTGTAAGAAATAGCATTGAAAAATTAAAAACCAAATCTTTATTAATATTTATTAAAAATTAGAAAGAACAATTGTTATAAATCATATACTTTCCCTGCCGTACATCTAGCAGGGAAAGTATATGATTTATAACAATCGTTCCTGCTAGTTTTTAATGAATATTAATAAAGATTTGGTTTTTAATTTTTCAATGCTATTTCTTACAATTACCAAATTTATCCTACTATTACCTATTTATGGTCACAATCCCATGGCCATTAGAGGGTCACAGGTGTGCAGTACTGAGAATACTTTTTTCTCTGGTAGTGGACCTCTTTTTCAGTATTTTGTTCATAGCAAGCTGTGGGGCTTTTGTACTGAGAAAAGTGGTGCAATTGCGCAGCAAACCAACTGCACCATAGGGTAAAAACACCATTTCCCAATATGCCCATTGATTTGACCCAGAATCCATCTCGTTCTCTTTAGTACATCAGCCTCACTGAAATCAAAACTACACCTGCTGATAGGAAGCTGTGAGACTGGGGTACTTAATAACTGATGCAGTTCTGGGGCAAACCAACTGCATGAAAGGGAACACATAAGCATTCACATATATTTAACCCTTTGAGTGCCTGAGGAGTATCCAACGCATTGCAGGTTAGAGGGACACTCTGGTAGTGGACCTCTTTTTCTGTAACTGCATTCTCATTGCAGCCTTCACCCTTAGCCATAATCCTCAATATATGTGTAGTACGATCATTCACCCTTTTTAGGGTTGTTTTGTGTCCTATGTATAAAATACTGTGTGGCCTTGAATTTAATTGATCCTTACATTCAAACGAAAAGTGGATTAATTCTGAGACAATCTAAAGGCACCATAGAGGAGAAGTGTAAAAATTCCTATTGACGTAAATGGCGCTTTTAACCCCTTGAATGCTATAGATCTCAAACACATGACTTTGCAATCCGTTAAATGCTCCATGTAAACCAGTGCAGTTTTGCAGCACAGGGAAATTATTAAATACTAGTTTTAAAGCCCGTGTACACGGGCCGACACTGGCGGCGCTGCAGTCATGCGCAGTACTGACTGCCGGTGCCGCGGCTGATACAGAGCGGGGAGCTCCGAATTCAGACCAGAGTCCTCTCTGCGAATCGGTCCCAGGAAGGTGCGCAGAGAGGACTCTGATCTGAATTCGAAGCACCCCGCTCTGTATCAGCCGCAGCGCCGGCAGTCAGTACTGCGCATGACTGCAGCGTGCACAGCCATCTCTACTGCGCATGACGGCTTCTGACAAACATCATTAGCGAATTATAATATAGGATCCCCATTGATTTAAACAGGAATTTTAACCCATTCAGTGCTAGAACTCTCTAGCATTCAAGGGGTTTAAAGCCCCATTTTATTCAAGGGTAATTTTGGTGATTTGTGTTTATGCGTTTCCTGTGGTTAAGTTGGTTTACTCTAGAATTGAGCCAGTACTAGTTAGTACATCATCCTCAATGACTAATGGGCCTTATGTATGAAGGTGAAGTGGTTCATCATCAGACAAGCCATCTTCATCATATGGGGGACAAAAAAATCCCCTTTAATGTAAATGGCTCTTTTAAGGGATAGTAATACTTGTATTAAACTTGCAGTCCGAGTCTTTTTTATGTTTGTTTGTTTTTTAACACATAGAGCTATATTTGAATACCTACAGTTTTGTAGTTCAAGAACTATTCAATCCGAAAGGATCCCCCTCCCTTCCCTTTCCCTGTGTCAATCTGCCTCTCAGTCTGGTCTGGATGGAGCGCAGCGAGAGAAAATCTTCAGTAAGCAAGAGGAAAATCTTGCCCCTCTTCATCAACAGGGTTTTCCTTTTATTTACTGTGTGAAGATTGTCTTCCCTGCATCCATCCTAGCTTGCAAAAAAACAGGGAAACAGAACGTTGCCACAGATTTTGTAGGACAAGTACCAAATGAACAGCAGATCTTGCAATCAATTGTGAAACTGATCCACAGGAGAAGACACTGCAAAAATGCAATGTTGGGGGATGGTTGAAGACAGGTTTCTACACTCTGATTTTTTTTTCTTTTTATGTACTGTAAACAGTACATAACTAATTTGTTTGAAACATCTCTAGAATTTCACAGCTAAACTTACCTCAAGAGCTTGAAGTCAACCTGGAGGATGGACTGTCTGTATGTCAAACCACCATTATTGCCTCATTTGCGGGAAGATATATGTGATGACAGTAGTGAACACATGGAATCCCTGTGGGTTGAAATAGTCAATGGGGGTAAAACTGGCCAGAAAATATTAGTGGGTATTTGTTATAAACCCCCAAGCATTGGTGACTTTGAAGAATCATAGCTATTAATGCAAACAGAAAAGGCTTCTCAAATAGGGAGAACTATAATTATGGGGGATTTTAATTATCCAGAAATAGATTGGAAAAATGGAACAACTAATTCTGCTAAAAGCACTAATGGCGCGATGCAGGAAACGTGCACAATCGCTATTTCCCGTGTGAAAACCACTAGGGAATAGGTTTGCGCATGATTTTGTTGAATTGCACATGAAAATTCAAGATTAGCGAACGGCTGCGTATATTTATTTTTGTGGGAGTGGCTAAGATTAACGAATCTGTGTGAGTGGAATAGCGAATGCGCCTAATGCAAGAACTGCCGTTGCAAATGAATTTATACGTCTGTGTACTGTTGTCGTAAAATGGAATTTTTCATGCGCAATTCAAGGAGCGTTCGGTATTTAGCTTCCTGGATTAGAACATGCACAAAATCTATCTGCGCACAAAAATGCCTTTATCTGATGCGAAGGTTTCTTGCATCACGCCAAAAGTTTCTGAACTTGTTGAATGACAATTTTTTGTCTCAAGTAGTACAGACCTCAACCAGAGGGTATACGTGTCTGGATCTGGTAATAACTGACAATGAAGAATTTATCTCTAACATCCAAGTAAGGGAGCACTTGGGGAATAGTGACCATAACATGGTATCATTTGAGATTAATTCAAAAAAGCTATTTGGTATGGGTTCCACCAAAACACTGAATTTTAAAAAGGCCAACTGTAGTTTAATTCATCCCTTGGTCTTGTTGACTGGGATAGACGGTTAGTGGAATGCCTTCAAAATAACATTGCAAAAATATACATATAAATGTATCCCCTTTGGAAACAAATACAAAAGAACCAAATTAAAACCAATATGGCTAACCAGTAAAGTAATTCATGAAACAAATAACAAGAAAACGGCATTTAAACATTATAAAGTTGAGGGATCAGCAGAGGCATTTGCATAATACAAAAATGCCAACAAAACCTGTAAAAAGGTGATCAAATTAAAATCAAAACTTATTGCTAAGGAGAGCAAGAACAACCAAAAAAATTCTATAAATACATTAATGGCAAACAATTCTGATAATGTTGGGTACTTGTTATCTGAAATGGTTGAGATGGTCAGTGGGGACAGAGAGAAAGCAGATATTTTAAATAATTTCTTCTGTGTTTATCAAGGAAGACCCAGTGGACAAGAACCTGCAAACTACTTTTACAGAACACTCACATGAAAAGGATTTGAGAGTATTGGTAGACAATAGATTTAGCAGTAGCGTGCAGTGCCAGCTGGCAGCTGCAAAGGCCAATAAGATATTGGCATGTATTAAAAGGGGTATTGACCCAAGGGAGGAAGATATTATTATGCCTCTTTACAGGTCCATGGTAAGACCATGGACTGGATGGACACAACGGTTGGACTGGATGGACACAAGTCTTTTTTCAACCTAAATTACTATGTTACTATGTAATTTACATTAGATACAGATGGAATCAGAGAGCTACCAATCAACATGGAAACTGAGCCCCAAAACTTGAAATCTGAGAATGGGCCAATAGAGTATATAGTATGGCTAGAGACTGGAGTCCACCAGCCAATCACAGTTCAAGGCAAAGAGAATGAGAGGAAGTAACAACAAAGAGGCTATATCCAGGACAGTGTAACTTAGTCTCAAATAGACAGCCTTTGAAAATGCTAGTTGTACTGAAATCTCGGCCAATGACATTCATTTTCCCTTAGTTCCAAAGCTGCCAGTCTTGGTAACTCCTGAGAAAGTGGCAAGCAAGCCATGATATGCATTGGGTTTCAATCAAACCAGACCTCGTTGTGACTACTAGTGACTCGCAGTCACAAACCCTGCTAGTTGCCCGTGTCCCGGTGACTGGAACGCTGCTATACCGACATGGTGCTCCAGTTGTGGTCATAACATCTATAAGAGGACTCGAGGACCATAGAAAGAAAGAACTAGCAAATCATCATCAAGAACTGAAACAGAGATATAAGACTTTCTTACTTTGATGTGAATAAAAATTGTGGTTGTAGATGCTGTTCCTTTGCGCTTCTCCTTCCAGATTGTGAATCATATAAGGTGTAAGTTCCTTAAGTTTGGATGCTGCAGTGGAGCATATTGGGGAAAGACTGTTTTGGTTTTTTTGACAAGTCATCTTCATCTTCTCATACTCCATTATTCATCATCATTATATCCATATCATCATTTCATCCATAGTCACCATTACAGATAAGTATTTTCATTCATTGTATTTTTTTTAAATATTCATTTGGAACTCTTAACAAACATTCTTATTGGACCATTTCCATATTTTAATTATACTGCTAATATTAGTACTGCATGTATAGTCCTGTTTATAGTGTAACACCATCTATTATGCATTTTTTCTATTAGTTAGGTCAATATTATAAAACTCTCTGGACTTGGCAGATAGTTCTTTCAATTCCCTGTTTATCTATGGAATAACTAGTCAGTGTGCAGGTTTATTGTGCTTTGACTTTAGTTCAGGACCAGTGTGCTGAACTTGGTGGTGAGCACTTCTGGCCCCCACCTAGTCCTTGACACAATTTTTTCTATATCATATA
This sequence comes from Rhinophrynus dorsalis, assembly GCA_037306005.1. Classification (NCBI taxonomy): domain Eukaryota; kingdom Metazoa; phylum Chordata; class Amphibia; order Anura; family Rhinophrynidae; genus Rhinophrynus; species Rhinophrynus dorsalis. The sequence goes on from CM074724.1 coordinate 50,859,164, forward strand.
ACATTTAATTCCAAATGGAACTTTCCCAGAAAACTAGAAAGTTCAAATGGGACCTAATATTTCTTGATTTGCTCCTACTGTCTTGATAAATATACATCTTAATTTCTAATTAAATCTGAATGCTATGGATCACATCTACTACTTTCACTGGTGCAGCCTTGCTGCCCTTGATTGTGTATGATCACAGTTGTACACACATCATCAGAAAAGCAAGGGGGGGACAGCTCATAACTCAGTCAGGACTGTAGTATAGGACACAATGGGACACAAGGAGAAAAGTAATGCTGGTGTCATTCTTGGGCAAACAATCTGTTCCATAGGGGGCAAATGCCAATGTCAAAATATATTTTGCTATTAATTGTAGACCTTTCTAGCATTTAAGTGATTAAATGTTTCCTGCAAATGTCAATGGGAATTTGAGACATCTAATTAACCCTTTGAGTGCCAGAGAGGTACGAAACGCACTGCTATGCAATGTGTTGCATAGTCCTCTGGCACCCAAAGGGTTAATTTGTCCCCCATGGTGTATTTGGTTTGCCCCAGGATTGCTGTACCTTTGTCTTTATATCTATCGCCTTATGTGAGCAAGAACATGGAGGCCATAGTAAGTGTCCCACAAACCAGATACAATAAAGCATATGAATAAAGCTGGTGTGTCAAATTTCACTCCTCAAGGGTTGTAAAAAACAGTGTTCTCTAGCATTCAAGATGTTTAAAGTCCAAGTTGATTCAGTAGTACTTTTGCAGTCTATTTTGCAGAAGGTTTGTCCTAGAATTGCTCCATTTTTGACTTTGTGCATATAACTCGTATTATTTTAAGCTCTATAAGACAATGCAGTAGTGGTCCCAAAGTCATGTGATGACCATAACTGGGAACCTTCTTGTCCCATGTGCCCAAATAAACACTGTAGAGCTGAGTATGGGAGCATCCAAATGATGTGGTAGGGCTTATTCAGCTGGGTATGGGCGGGGGGGGGGGGGGGGTTAACCTTTTCAGTGCTTTGCAATATGTTGTATACCCTTTTGTCACTGAAAGGGTTAAAAGGATGAGTTTACCATGAAATGGGTGGGAAGATGGGGGAATGGGGAGAGAGTTGTCTGACCTGTCTGGAAAGTGAGACTGGGTATAGCTGAAATCACCAAGCCATAGAATCAGCCACTGTCTATGGAGGCCCAGTAATTCAGTCTGAAAACCAGAAACTCAAGAGCCAATCCAGAGAGTTCCCAGGTGTGATGATGACCTGCCAGGCTGTAAGAGTGTTACAGAGTATTTGGAAAACATAGAGATGGGATGGGATGTGTTCTGCAATAATGCCCTGAATGCTGCATTATGAGATTTCACTGAGCTGCATGCTTTCTCAGCGGTACTTACGTGTTTAGAAGATTTGGAGCAAACCAATTGCACAGGGGGGGTACCAATTCATTGGTTTTAGTGGGGCTTTAACCTCTTGAATGCTAGAGAGGTCTAAACAATGCATTGAAGACCACATTCTCATTCACAGGGTTAAAAAAACATTGAATGCAGCGAGAATGTTAATTTGTCCTCTATGGAACATACGTTTTGTGCTGGAATTTTTGCACTTCCTTTTAGTACATCAGCCTCAATAATTTTATTATAAGAGACAGAGGCTTCATATTATGCTCATAAACCTTCTTCTTCACTATTCCCAGCTGCAAAACACACAGTGAATAATGGACAAGAAAAAACATTAACATTTCAAATATGTTAGTCCCACCCCTTCTCAGCCATTCCGCCAATCCCACATCAGCATTCTGTATAACTGTTGGCTCCTCAATAACTGCTTCCTCTTTCTTTGCTGCACCCAATACAGATAAGTATACATTTTTTTCTCCTTGACAATTAAATATTTCATTAAAGACATTTTTTGTGGATAAATTTAGTTTAACGATAGATTTTCCATTAATCTACAGGCGTCCATAAATTTGATTGATCACTTTATTTTAGACAAAGTAGGTGTCCTTTTTCATTTATTAACTTTATGCCAGTTTTAGTGCTTCTATGGCATAAGTAACTTACTGATTAGTCCGGTCTTGTTGTTTTCGTCGTTTCCATAGATGCGATTAGGGGATATGCTTTCTCCGTGAGTATATAACATTGCGGCCATCCTGCTTGTGGGTAAAGATCGATATCTCTTTCTATACATGCAAGGAATGAAGAAGGGATTACCTTACCTCTTCTCAAGAGACAGAGCAAGCAACGGACGTGTCTTTAGGTTCAGATGAATTTCTGTTCACTTTGTGTCAAATGCTTTATATTTCTCCTTACATACATATATAAGATCTTACCCAATTCATAAATGTCATCTTTCCAAAGACCCCAATTAACATCCCAATCCTAAGAGGTTAGATTCAAAGAACTTTTTCTTTGTTGGGCAATGCAAACACTATCTACAGAAAGAGGCAGGTCAATCCTGTTAACTGACATGGCTTCTTCGGTAGCTGGTCCAGAAGCACAGGGTCTTCTTTTCAGAAATTCCCTCATTAAAGATCTGGGAAAATTTGTGAATACTTTTACCACTTTTGACAAAGTGCAAACCTCTATGAAAAAAAGTGTTTTCCCAAAAGATTTTTGGCAGGGGTTGTTTTCCCATTTAAACTTTGACAGTTCCTATGTCTCTACAACATCAAACCTTTCTACAGTTTCTGTAGAAAGGGAAGAAATGGCAATTCACTTGCCTCCCATTCTGCCTATCATCGGCCCCACTGTGTTTCACAAAAATTATGAAACCGGTAGTTTCTTTCCTGAGAAGCAGGGGAGTACACATGATTATTTACCTAGATGACGTGCTTATCATGTGTCAGGATTCAGTTATTATCAGAGAACAACTGCACTTGGCGATTCAGACTCGGACCCAACTTGGATTTATCACAAATTGGGAAAAATCTGTTGTCCAAGCAACTCAAAAGATAGAATCTCTAGGTCTCTGACCTCATCCCTCCTCCTCCCCAAAAAGGAATTAAAGATTAATTGAAAAGAAATCCGATTTATTCTAAGGAAAGTTCTAATCTCTTTGAGAATAATAGCGAGAATTGTGGGACTTTTGTCAGTCTCAATTCAAGCTATCTTTCTGGGTTCATTACATTATCGAGCCCTTCAAAGATTAAAAATTATTCATCTCTGCAATGGCCTATGGTATGTGGACCAAGTTCCCCTTTCCTTAGAGACAAGGGAGGAACTCATTTGGTGGCTGAATCATAAGGATGCCTGGAATGGCAAATAAATTTTCGGCATGTCTCCAGATATTATCATTGAATTGGACACAAGCAGTTTAAGTTGCGGAGCTTGCTGTGAACATCTCACGACAGGAGGAAAATGATCACATCAGGAAAATGTTATACGCATCAATTGCTTATAACTGTTAGCAGGTTACTTAGCAATAAACAGCTTCACAAAGGATACATCAAATTTTTGCATCCTTTTCAAAATGAACAATGTGCCAGAAGTCAGGTACATTAGCCATCTGGGAGGTACCAAACTGAAAACTCTGGCCAATATGGCTAAGGAATTTTCTCTGGACAGAAACATCTCTGTTCAATCTGAATATATCCCAGTACTTGGACATTACACAAAATGGCATTCAGGAAATAGAATTAATCTGGGGAACTCTGGAGTAAGATTTTAAATCTCTAGAAAAACAAAATCTTTATCTACAGAGATTTTCTATCCAGCCTTCCCTCAAAATCATCAACTTTTTGTGGTTCAGTACCTTAAAGTTTGTATCTTAGCTACTTCTAGTCTTAGATTTGATACTTCACACCAATTATTAATTTCATTCAGTATACCCTATCTTTCATTTACAACAACGTCTTTATCACATTGGATATGCTGGATCATGCAGTCAGCAGGTATTGATATAACTCAATATGGATCACATTCCTCCGGAGGGGCTATGGATTCTTGATACTATTTATCTGGAGGTCGTCTCAAAGACATTCACAAAGCAGCTGACTGGTCCAGGGAATCTACTATCAAATAATTTTATTTCAAACCAATTCCTCGTGTGTCTGCTAATGTTATGGATCAGCTTTAAACTTGCTTAATACGAAGCCTCCATCTCTTGAAATAAAATTCAAGATTTTCCTAACTTCAGGATTTAAAGACACGGAGTTGAATATTATCCCTTCCATGTTATACCCTCCATATCATGTATTTTCTTTCTTTTCACAGGATAACATCATAAATATAACAGTGATATATCTCATTGACTAGTTTTCATGGAAGGTTTATAATGAATCCAAGTATTGATGAGTTGCGGAACCAACAATTATATGGAATGCTGAGATGGAATTGATGGAAGGGCTCTGAAGGGGTGGGATTAACATATTTGAAATGTTAATGTTTTTTTCTTGTCCATTATTCACTGTGTGTTTTGCTGCTGGGATTAGTAAAGAAGGCTTATAAGCATAATATTTGCCTCATGTCTTTAATAAAATCCTGACTTTCCTTCATGGAGTTACAACAAACTCTCCAATTTTCCTGTGTGAAACTCACTCGTATCAGCAGTGCCTGAAATCAAAAGATATCAGCATAGCTGGGAACTTCCTGATCTTGAGCCACCAGAGAGGGCTCTTGTGCTGCCAACCAGAGGGATGTCAATGACTTGATTTGTGTCATAAAGGGGTGGGGCTTAAGTGAGTGGAGATTTATTGGATTTTGTCATAAAGGGGGAGGGAAGAGGGCAGAACAGGGTGGGAAGGAGGAGAATCAGCCTCTGTCCCCAGAGACCTGGCAATTTAGTCTGAAAACCAAATGTTCCAAAGCAGATCTTGAGTTCTTAGGTATAGATATCAGTCGTTTCTAGATGCCCACGACCATACCCTCTATAAATGTATTTTTATTTGAATTCTAATGAAGAGAATGACAAACAATGATATGGAAGTGGACCTTTTTCCAACATTCATCTAGCATGTGCAAATATACCTGTGTTTGGCAGATTCATGTTGATATCCCAAATTCAGTTGTCTTATCATAGCCCATTCTATAAAAATCAGCAGTTTTCATGATTTTTCTTTTTACATTTGACACCATATTGTATTTCAGACACAAAATTAGAAGGAAAAAAAATCTGCAATGGTATACATACTTGGCAAGAGCGCAAAATTTCAATTTCATTGATGGCCCATTTGTGTTTTTTCAGTAAAACCGATTGCTATGAAATATCAAACATTACTGTACAGCAGGAAAAAAGTTTTTTTTTTACATTTTCACTGCTTCAGATATGCTTATGTCCTTGAAAATTATGTAATTTCATATCAAGCTAGGTATCTACATGTCTCTTGAGAAAGATGTATCCCACCAAGAGTTAGGAGCATAAAACTGCATCTACCACATGCTTTCTGTTTTCGTAATATTTAGTGTTGAGCGAGCATGCTCGGCCGATGCTCGGTTCGGCTCGAGCATCGCTCTGCTCGGCACATGGCGGTACTCGTACGAGTACCGCATGTGCTCGCCCGCCATGTTCGGGTCTCCTCCCCGCACGTTTCGCGGCTGCTGCGCAGCCAATAAACGTGCAGGGAGGCTCTGACATCAGTGTAATGCCAGCAACCATGTTGGCTGCTGGCATTACACTGATTGGCTGGCCAGAACCCGTGATCGGGTGCTGTATAGCACCTGACCAGCGAGTTCGGCTCAGTCTTAGCCAGGGAGAGATGAGGATAGGAAGGGAAAGTCAGTGTAGGGAGAAGAAAAGCAAATTTGTAAAAAAAAAGACCCAAAAGTCCTTTTTAGGACTACTGTGTGTGGGGGCAGCAGTTTATTTTGTGTGTGGGGAAAAAAAACAAAAAAAAAAAAATTCATATATTCTGTTTAGTGTGCAAAGTTGCAGATTAGAGCACATTCTGTTTAGTGTGCAAAGTTGCAGATTAGAGCACATTCTGTTCAGTGTGCAAAGTTGCAGATTAGCAGCACATTCTTTTTAGTGTGCAAAGTTGCAGATTAGAGCACATTCTGTTTAGTGTGCAAAGTTGCAGATTAGAGCACATTCTGTTTAGTGTGCAAAGTTGCAGATTAGAGCACATTCTGTTAAGTCTTCAAACTGTAAAATATCAAAGTCACATATTCCATTCAGTGTGCGTCGCCGCAGTTTAGCAGCACATTCTGTGTACTGTGCACAGTTTCAGAATAGGAAAAAATACTGTTAAGTCTTCAAACTGTAAAATATCAAAGTCACATATTCCATTCAGTGTGCGTCGCCGCAGTTTAGCAGCACATTCTGTGTACTGTGCACAGTTTCAGAATAGGAAAAAATACTGTTAAGTCTTCAAACTGTAAAATATCAAAGTCACATATTCCATTCAGTGTGCGTCGCCGCAGTTTAGCAGCACATTCTGTGTACTGTGCACAGTTTCAGAATAGGAAAAAATACTGTTAAGTCTTCAAACTGTAAAATATCAAAGTCACATATTCCATTCAGTGTGCGTCGCCGCAGTTTAGCAGCACATTCTGTGTACTGTGCACAGTTTCAGAATAGGAAAAAATACTGTTAAGTCTTCAAACTGTAAAATATCAAAGTCACATATTCCATTCACTGTGCGTAGCCGCAGTTTAGCAGCACATTCTGTGTACTGTGCACAGTTTCAGAATAGGAAAAAATACTGTTAAGTCTTCAAACTGTAAAATATCAAAGTCACATATTCCATTCAGTGTGCGTCGCCGCAGTTTAGCAGCACATTCTGTGTACTGTGCACAGTTTCAGAATAGGAAAAAATACTGTTAAGTCTTCAAACTGTAAAATATCAAAGTCACATATTCCATTCAGTGTGCGTCGCCACAGTTTAGCAGCACATTCTGTGTACTGTGCACAGTTTCAGAATAGGAAAAAATACTGTTAAGTCTTCAAACTGTAAAATATCAAAGTCACATATTTCATTCACTGTGCATAGCCGCAGTTTAGCAGCACATTCTGTGTACTGTGCACAGTTTCAGAATAGGAAAAAATACTGTTAAGTCTTCAAACTGTAAAATATCAAAGTCACATATTCCATTCAGTGTGCGTCGCCGCAGTTTAGCAGCACATTCTGTGTACTGTGCACAGTTTCAGAATAGGAAAAAATACTGTTAAGTCTTCAAACTGTAAAATATCAAAGTCACATATTCCATTCAGTGTGCGTCGCCGCAGTTTAGCAGCACATTCTGTGTACTGTGCACAGTTTCAGAATAGGAAAAAATACTGTTAAGTCTTCAAACTGTAAAATATCAAAGTCACATATTCCATTCAGTGTGCGTCGCCGCAGTTTAGCAGCACATTCTGTGTACTGTGCACAGTTTCAGAATAGGAAAAAATACTGTTAAGTCTTCAAACTGTAAAATATCAAAGTCACATATTCCATTCACTGTGCATAGCCGCAGTTTAGCAGCACATTCTGTGTACTGTGCACAGTTTCAGAATAGGAAAAAATACTGTTAAGTCTTCAAACTGTAAAATATCAAAGTCACATATTCCATTCAGTGTGCGTCGCCGCAGTTTAGCAGCACATTCTGTGTACTGTGCACAGTTTCAGAATAGGAAAAAATACTGTTAAGTCTTCAAACTGTAAAATATCAAAGTCACATATTCCATTCAGTGTGCGTAGCCGCAGTTTAGCAGCACATTCTGTGTACTGTGCACAGTTTCAGAATAGGAAAAAATACTGTTAAGTCTTCAAACTGTAAAATATCAAAGTCACATATTCCATTCAGTGTGCGTCGCCGCAGTTTAGCAGCACATTCTGTGTACTGTGCACAGTTTCAGAATAGGAAAAAATACTGTTAAGTCTTCAAACTGTAAAATATCAAAGTCACATATTCCATTCAGTGTGCGTCGCCGCAGTTTAGCAGCACATTCTGTGTACTGTGCACAGTTTCAGAATAGGAAAAAATACTGTTAAGTCTTCAAACTGTAAAATATCAAAGTCACATATTCCATTCAGTGTGCGTCGCAGCAGTTTAGCAGCACATTCTGTGTACTGTGCACAGTTTCAGAATAGGAAAAAATACTGTTAAGTCTTCAAACTGTAAAATATCAAAGTCACATATTCCATTCAGTGTGCGTCGCCGCAGTTTAGCAGCACATTCTGTGTACTGTGCACAGTTTCAGAATAGGAAAAAATACTGTTAAGTCTTCAAACTGTAAAATATCAAAGTCACATATTCCATTCACTGTGCGTAGCCGCAGTTAAGAAGCAAATTCTGTGTACTGTGCAAAGTTGCAGATTTGCAGCACATATTCCGTGTAATATGAAGAAGGCGGGTAAAAAGGGACGGGGAAGTGGACGTGATCCTGATAGTTCAGGGCGCGGGTCAGGACGCGTAGAAACTGCGCCTGGTGCCAGAGCACAAGACAGAAAGACATCCACCATACCTAGCTTCATGTCTCATTTTACAGGGCGTCGCAGGACATCACTCTCGAGGTCCGACCACTGCGAACAGGTGGTCGGTTGGATGTCAGCTGATACTGCTTCCAGTCGGTTAAGCACCACCCTGTCTTCCACCAAGTCCACTCTCAGTAGCCAAGAGTCTGGTCAACATAATCCTCACTCTGATCATCCTTCCTCCCACCATAGAGGGTCTGGTCAAAGAAGTGATCCCACACTGGGATATAGTGAGGAGCTCGTCTCATCACCAATCCTTCATTTGACCCTCTCTCCAAGCACGCATGCAGAGGAACATGACATCTTGTGCCCTGATTCACAACCTCTAGAGGGTACCCAATCACAAGAAGATGACAGATGTGAACGGCATTTAAGGTCAAAGGAAGTAGTGGATGATGATGATGATGAGACACAGTTGCCATTAAATCAACCACTATTACTGTCTCAAGACCTTGATGAGGAGGATGATATACAGTTGTCAATGACTGAGTATGTGGTGGGATCAAGACATGAGGAGGATGATCAGAGTGAGGAAGTGGAGGAGGACTTGGTGGACGATGAGGTGACTGACCCCACCTGGGAAGGTGTAGAGCCGAGCAATGACAGCAGTCCTGAGGGTGAGCCATCTGCAGCACCGCAACAGGCTGGAAGAGGCAGTGGTGTGGCTACAGAAAGAAGGCGGACCGCACCAAACCGGCCCGCAAATGTTCCACGGAGCACCCCCTTGCGTAAATCTCCCTTGCCAAGGGGTAGGTGTTCCGCGGTATGGCGTTTTTTTAAGGAAAGTGTGGACGACAAAAGAATTGTAGTTTGCAACCTGTGCCACACCAGAATGAGCCGAGGCATGAACACTAGAAACCTCACCACCACCAGCATGATCCGACACATGGCATCCAAGCACCGTAATAAGTGGGAGGAACGCCTGGATCGCCCATCTGTGTCTGCAGGCCACACCACTGCCTCCTCTTCCCCTGTTTTCGGTGCCGGCCAATCGCCTGTCGAAGGCGCAGGCCCGCATACCTCCCGCCCTGCACCTGTACCATCTGAAGCACCATCAGCGACCACATCCACTTCCCTGTCCCAGCACAGCGTCCAAATGTCGTTACCCCAGTCATTTGAGCGCAAGCGAAAATACCCAGCCACCCACCCACAGGCCATAGCACTAACCTCACACCTTTCCAAATTACTGGCCATCGAAATGCTGCCATTTAGGCTTGTGGAGACTGAGTCCTTCCGCAGCCTGATGGCAGCAGCTGTCCCTCGGTACGCGGTCCCCAGCCGCCACTACTTTTCCCGGTGTGCCATCCCCGCATTACACCACCATGTGTCCCGTAACATCACCCGTGCCCTGACCAACGCAGTTACTGGGAAGGTCCACTTAACGACTGACACATGGACAAGTGCTTGTGGCCAGGGACGCTACATTTCCCTGACGGCACACTGGGTGAATGTCGTGGAGGCTGGGAGCGACTCGGACCCTGGGATGGCACAGGTGCTACCCACGCCGAGGATTGCGGGCCCTACCTCCATCAGGGTTTCCGCCAGCACCTACGTTATTGGCTCCTCCTCCTCCGTTTCCACCTCCGAATTCTCTGCACGCAGCGCCACTCACCCATCAGCCGGTAGCTGGAAGCAGTGTAGCACTGCAGTGGGGAAGCGTCAACAGGCCGTGCTGAAGCTGATCTGCCTTGGGGACAAACAGCACACGGCCTCAGAGCTGTTGCAGGGGATTAGTCACCAGACCGAGCAGTGGCTCTCGCCACTCAACCTGCAACCAGGCATGGTTGTGTGTGATAATGGGCGTAACTTGGTGGCGGCTTTGGAGCTCGGCAAGCTCACACACATACCATGCCTAGCGCATGTATTTAATTTAGTGGTTCAGCAATTTCTAAAAACCTACCCCAATTTGCATGATCTCTTGACCAAGGTGCGCCGCGTGTGTGCACATTTCCGTAAGTCATCTACAGCTTCAGCCGGCCTGTTGAAGCTGCAGCAGCGCTTACAATTGCCAGCTCACCGGCTGCTGTGTGACGTGAGCACGCGCTGGAACTCCACCTTCCACATGTTGGCCCGGCTTTGTGAGCAGCAGAGGGCAGTAGTGGAGTACCAGCTGTTACACGGTCGTCGCCTCTCCGTTCAACTTCCTGTAATCAGAAGTGAGGAGTGGGAATGGATGTCAGACCTCTGTGAGGTTTTACGCAATTTTGAGGAATCGACACAGATGGTGAGCGGCGATAACGCTATTATCAGTGTAACCATCCCACTTCTGTGTCTACTGAAACGCTCGCTGCTCACAATTAAAACCGACGCTTTGCATGTGGAAGAGGTGGAAATGCGGGAGGAAGAGCTTACACAAGGTGATAGCCAGAGCACCCTCACTTCGTCTTCTCAGCGACAATTGGAGGAGGAGGAGGAGGAGGAAGACACGGTTGCCTCCGCTACAGAGGGTAGCCATGGAACTTTAGTTCCATCTCTTCAGCGTGGGTGGGCAGAAGAGGAGGAAGAGGATGAGGAGATTGAGAGTCATCCTCCTGGTGAGGACAGCGAAATCTTGCCTGTTGGTACTCTGGCACACATGGCTGACTTTATGTTAGGCTGCCTTTCCCGTGACCCACGCGTTACACGCATTTTAGACAACACGGATTACTGGGTGTTCACCCTTCTGGACCCCCGCTACAAAGAGAATTTCTCATCTCTCATTCCTCTGGTGGAGAGGACAAGCAAAATGGTGCAATACCAGAAGGTTGTTGTTGAAAAATTGCTCCAAAATTTTCCATCTGACAACGCTGGCGGCAGAGTACGTGCTACCTTGGCCAACCGAGAAGGGGAGAAAAGGGGAGCACACAGCAGTTCCGACAAAGGCAGGGCAACACTCTCCAAGGCGTGGGACACCTTCATGACACCCCGCCAGCACCCTCACCCTGATGCGCAGCCTAGTGTCACAAGGAGGGAAAAGTTTTGGAAGATGGTGAAGGAGTACGTAGCAGACCGTGTCAGCGTCCTCAATGATCCCTCTGTGCCTTACAACTACTGGGTGTCCAAGCTGGACACGTGGTATGAACTGGCACTCTACGCCTTGGAGGTGCTGGCCTGCCCTGCCGCCAGCGTTCTGTCTGAGCGGGTATTTAGTGCTGCTGGTGGCATCATAACAGATAAGCGTATCCGCCTTTCCACCGACAATGCTGATAGGTTGACACTTATAAAAATGAACAAGGCCTGGATTTCCCCTGACTTCTCCACTCCACTGGAGGAAAGCCCCGGGGGAACATAAACTCACTTTATATATGTTATTTACAATGATGGGAATACTCTGTATTCCCATTCACCCCTTCCACCCACAAAACGGGTATATGGTTGACTCTCTTCCATATACCCTGGGATATAATTTTTATATAGGGCCAGCTCACCAGCGGGCCCTGTGATATAATTTTTATATAGGGCCAGCTCACCAGCGGGCGCAGTTTGACAATTTTTGTATAGGTCAGCTCACCAGCGGGCCTTCTCATATAATGTTTTATTGGGTCAGCTCTCTAGCGGGCCCTCTCATATAATGTTTTATAGCGTCAGCTCACTAGCGGGCCTTCGCATATAATGTTTAGGATGGTCAGCTCCGCAGCAGACCCTCACCCATAATGTTTTAGATGGTCGGCTCAGCGCACGTTTCCCTCTTAATCATGGCCTCAGTTCAGAAAAATCAAGGAAATTTTTGGGAGAATTTGCCTCTGCGCACGTTTCCCTCTTAATCATGGCCTCAGTTCAGAAAAATCGAGGAAATTTTTGGGAGAATTTGCAGATGATATACAAGTAAATATACAGCAAATACTGTTTGGTAACAATTTTTCGCCTAAAGTCGTTTTTATCTGCCTTTTTGTGTGTTTTACGGTCAGTCTGTAAAAATTGCGTACTACGGGCGAAAGATCGTTCCCAGCAGCGATGTTGGAGTCCAAGATGCATCCAGACATCCTCCCTATGCTGTCCCTGAACCATTTCTGTGGTGTTTCCATCCTTTTCTGCCCTTTTCCTATGGACCAGGCACCCTCCCCTTATCAGAGCAGGGGGTGCCTGGTGTAATGCTCGAGTCCTCCCATTGACTTCAATGGGGCTCGGGTGCTCGGCCGAGCACTCGAGCCTCCGGGGGTGCTCGGTCAGAGCACCCGAACACCCGAGCATTGGGGTGCTCGCTCATCACTAGTAATATTTTCAAAATATGACTTGCATGCAGTGAAATAATTGTAACAACTACTAACATGTAGAAAACATAGGGTAATTTCTCTGTCATCCAATAAAGGTTACAGGTAACTTTGGGAAGGCGACCGCCCCTTTAAGTAGGCAGTAATAATTCTTGAAAAGAAGTGCAGGGTGGAGCCTTCCTTCTCTCCTTAGCTGTGCACCAGCCAATCCCCATCCAGTAAGATTTGTTCCTTTATCAAGCAAGGCATGAGAACAGTTCTGCTATAGTTTTTAGTTATATTTATTGTTTTCTATTAGACATAGAATACCCACCATTAGGCAGATTACCATTACTGATGTCTCAATGGTGGAGTGCTCAGTTTACATGTGCTTTTGTGGACCTTCCAGCCCTGAGGGGAAAATCTTGTCTAGCATGTTTTTTCCCTAGGAGACGCCCACTGAGGCTTCTTCTTTACTAATGGTAATCTGAAGACAGAAGACCTGGTAAAAAGGTGAGCAACCCTTTGAGTGCTGAGGTACACTTGACCCACACTTCCCCTCCGCACAGGGGTCTCCTTTGGAGTTCCTACTACATACTTCTGCACTCATTGGGTTTATATGTATGTCCATTGGGGTTTGGAGCACTGGGGTAAATTTACCCTTCGCTTGCCATGTTGAACACTTTTATGGGGTTTATTACACTTTACCTACTGGATTCAGCGTTATTTACTCTTATTCTGGTGTTTCTTATCTGTTTTTCTACATTTAGACTCACTTTGCTTATTTAGCATTATTTGAGTTTGCGCACTTTAACGCATAGGCGCCATGCTCCATTCACCTCTACGGCACTTAACACTTTGGGACATATCTCTGCATCCGCTCATCGTAGCGACTTCAGAGACGACTCATGCTGTTTGTCTACCCTTGTCCTGTCATCCGGTTAACGTTCTGAGTCTTTTGGGGGGCTCAGGGGGCATCGGGCTCTGCTTTTGGGGTACTTGAAGGTACATTTCCCATGAGCGCCCGTTTCGCACGCTCGTTTCTGATTGACTGTCGTCGCAGACACCATTTTCTCCTTTCCCTTCATGTGTATCCTATGCAGGGCTTGGACTCTCCTTCTCTCCTCAGCAGATTAACCCTTCGCCTGCCAGTTAAGTGTATTTTCGCTATTTCTGGGGTGAAATTTAATTTAAGACACTGTATTTGGGTTTTACCTAATACTTTTCAGATGTCTATACCCTATTATGATGTCAGACCCGTTGGGACTTGGGGTTAGACCTAAGACTAAGGATACTGGGGTGTCTGTGACCCCCATTGCGCATTGCTTCTCATGTCAATCAGGGCTTCCTAGAGAGTACTCAGGTCATTTGTGCCCTTCATGCGCTGCTGCCCCTGCCTCTCTGTCAGGGACCTCTAGCCATGTACTAAAGCCACTGTGGATGCAGGGGTTTAAGGATGCTACTAGAGAGTTAAGGTCTGCTTTGCAACGCCTTCCTACACATTTTCAGGGGATCTTCCAGACTTGGCAGCCTTCCTACTGCAATTCAGGTCTTCAGTTCCCAAACCAGGGCGTACATGATGTGTCAGATTCATCTGAGGAGGAATTGTTGGTGGACTCAGATGAGGGTGAATGTTCTGAGGAAGTTTTCTCCCAATTCTTTGAAGACCCCTTTGAGGCTGACCCTGAACCCAGGGCCGGATTTGCCATTAGGCAAAGTAGGCACCTGCCTACAGGCGCACGCCAACGAGGGGCGCCTGACATTTGGAATTTTTTTTTAATATCCTTTTAATAAAAAAAAAAAAAAAAATAGCCGCCTCGCTGGCAGCGCTGGCGGCACCCACTCACATTGCCCGCTCCCCCCCCCGTCTTGTACCTGATGGAGCTCCCTCGTTGGCTCCTTAGGAATGCAGAGTGCTGGGAGATGACATCATCTCCCAGCGCTCTGCATTCCTGAATAGGAGACCGCGTGGGAGCTCCAGGGATTGCCAGTTGGTAGCTGAGCGCTAGCTGCTATGTACATTCAGTTGAAGTGACTTTCCTAAGCGCTGCAGCAATCACCAGCTCATCCCAGCCATCTAGAAAGAGCAGATAATATAGGCAGGACATGCTCCGCTGGCTTGTATTACCGTATAAAGAAAGTCACGCCGATATGGAACCTTTTGAGCGACAGCGAGGTGTCTAACGCAATGCAGAGGACCGTTTAACTGTTTAAGGTACAGAGAGGTTTACAATGCGTTTACCCTCTGAGTGCCTGAGAGGTGTGCAGCGCTCACAGTGTTAAAATAATGCTGGGCCCTGGACAAATATAATGTATTTCCCCTTGGATGTTAGAAACCTCACTAGCGCATAGACCGCTCTAGCAGCCAATGGGTTAAATAATAACTGAGTGCTTGTTCTCCTGTTTATCATCAATTAGAGCTTACATTGAATGTATTGCATAGAATGTGCATGCTTACAGTTAGGTTCACTCAATGAACATGAACCTAACTGTGCTTTCAGTAACTTGACAAAATAATGAGTTTTCACACGTCTTCATTTTGACACCTGCCTTCAGACGCTGATGAGACTACTGTGTGAGCCCCAGGTCATCAGGGGGTGGGAGACCACAGGGTTCCAAACTGTGTTTTATGACCATCAAAGTTGTGCCTTGATTGGGGGCTTCCTCTGGTTGGCTCTGGCATCTACTCATTTTGCCCTCTTGTTATTGTGGCCCTGGACATCCCCTGGCACTCACACAGTCATGTACAACAAACATTTGGAGCTTTTAAAACCACACCTTAAGAAAAAATATAATTTTAATTCCCGAACAAGGAGAACATGACTGTTTTCCCTTTTATGGAATTCAAATTATATTTTTTTATTAAAGTGTAGAGTTTTACAAGCACCAAGGTTTTGTTGTACGTTTTTCCTTTTCATTTACAATCCTGTGGTGTGGGTCTTTGACCTGGGCAGCTGTGGAATCAGTTATTTTATAATGTCTACCTACATCATTGCCCCAACATAACTTATTTTGTAACTCATAGAGCCAACAAACTGACAGCTTTTCCTTTTTAAGTGTGGTGACCAGGGCCGGATTTGCTATAAGGCAGAGTAGGTGTCTGCCTACAAGCGCACCTCACAGAGGGGTGCCTGTCACTGAAATCAATTTTTTTTTTTTTTTTAGTATTTTTATTCACGGAGCTCGCACTGCGCACAGTGGCAGCAGTAACCAGCCGCATGGTAAAGTCTGTGCCTTCTTCTGCACAGACCTGTATGCTGTTGCTCCCTCGTTGGCTCTTTAGTAATGCAGAGCGCTGCTGGGAGATGACATTGTTTCCCAGCGCTCTGCATTCCTAAAGAGAAGACCGCGCGGGAGCAATAGCATACAGGTCTGTGCAGAAGGAGACACAGACTTTTCCTGCCGCTGGACCACCAGGGAGGTAGGAAATGGATACGGGGGGGGGGCAATGCGAAGATGATGGGGGCAGTGTGAGGGTAAGTTGGAGCTGATGGGGGCAATGTGAGAGCAAGCTGGAGTTGCTGGGGGCAAGTTGGAGCTGACGGGGCCAATTTGGAGATGATGGGGGCAATGTGAGGGCAAATTGGAGCTGATGAGGCAATGTGAGAGCAAGTTGGAGCTGATGGGGGTAATGTGAGGGCAATATGGAGCTAATGGGGGCAATTTGGAGCTGATGGGGCAATATGGAGCTGATAGGGGGCAATGTGCGGGCAATATGGCTATGTGGGGGGTAATGTGGAGATTTGGAGCATTGTGTAGGTGTCCAGTGGAGATGGCCAATGGGGGGGGGGGCGCTCCAGATTTCTGTGCCTACAGGCTCCTGAGATGTAAATCCGGCCCTGCCTGAACCCTCAGCTGAGGGCCGATTCCAGGCAGTCCTCAATACTCTGAACATTCCTCTCATTTTTGAAGTTTATAAGGACCTTCTGATGTGTTTCACATACCTAAGAAGCGGTGTACCTTTTTTCCACCTAATCCAACTCTTGATCAGCTTGTGCTAGAAAAAGTGGAACAATCCTGATAAGAAGTCTCCTTTATCTATAAAGTTTGCTAAGTTATGTTCCTTCTCAGAAGCGGCCCTAGCTCAGTGGGCTCAATCCCCTAAGGTGGATGCCCCGATTTCTAGGCTTTCCACAGCTCTGCCAGTGGCAGACTCTTCTGTGCTTAAGGATTGGACTGATAGAAAGCTTGAGGCTTTACTACAAGCCATCTTTGCTACTTCTGGCACATCCTTGCGTCCCTCATTCGCCACTGCTTGTGTGACCAGGGCCATTGCTGTCTGGTCAGAACAGCTGACTGTAGCTGTACGTCAAGGTGCTCTCACTGCTGACTTGTTGCAGCTCCTAGCCATTTTTGAAGCTCAACATTATGTTTCTCTAGCTATTTTTGATGCTATCCGTTTGGTAGCTAGGGCAGATACCATCTCTAAGAAATCCTTCCTTTCGTTGCCCTTTTGGGAACGTCCTTATTTGGGCCAGAGCTTAAGGGCCTCATCAGTTTGGCCACTGGGGACAAGAGCACCCTTTTGCCCTTAGTTTCCAAAAGGAAGCCTCAGGTCTGACTGAATAGGCTTTTTTGTCCCTTTCAGGCGCCACAACCCAGGTGGTATCCCAGGCTTTGCGTTCCTCCTCCAAGCCCAAACACCAGTGGAGGCTCAAGCAGTCCTCCACCAAGCCCAAGACCTCCAACCTTCTTCGACATGACTCGCCAAACTCCGGACCCCAAGCACCAGTGGGTGGCTGTCTGCATCATTTCCTAAGTGTCTGCACAGACACCATGGCGGATCCTTTGGTTTTACAGGTTGTCTCAGAGGGGTACAGGATTCCTTTCACCTCTCTTCCTCAGGTTGAGATACTGGAACCGGTTACCGAGGTGGAAAAGTGTTCGGGCTTCTATTCCAACCTTTGAGGTTTCCGAGAATGACGGCTGCTAGCGTCTGATCTTAGATCTCAAGGATCTCAATTCCTTTATGGTCAAAACTCATTATCACCAGGAGTATCTAAGGACGGTGATTGTGGCCATGTGTCCTGGGGAATTTCTTGCTTGTCTGGACCTTCAGGATGCCTATCTGCATATAGCCATTCATCCAGAGAGCCGGCAGTACCTCAGGTTTGCTTGCGACCAAGGGCACTTCCAGTTTTCTGCTCTTCCCTTTGGTCTGACTATGGCCCCCAGGTCTTCAATCGTAACCTGGGGGCTTAGGTTTCTGTCCTGCACAGGGACAGAATCAGAGTTACTCCATACATGGACGACTTGCTCTTGAGGGCCCCCTCTCTGGATCTCCTCAGCAGGTCCAGGACTATATTCACGCTCTCACCCATCATGAGTGGATCCTTAACATGTACAAGTCAGATTTGATTCAGTCTCAAAAACTGTTTTTTCTGGGTCTTCTATTTGACACCCTGAAGGGCATGGTGTTTCTCATGGACGAGGTGGCTCTCTAGATCACACACAAGGTGTCTGCAGTCCTGGCTTGCTATCCAGTCCCTGCAAAGAAGTTAACCTCTCTAGTGGGGAAGTTCATATCCATAATGGAGGCGGTTCCATTTGTGATGGCTCACACAGGAGACCTTCAGAGGTTCATGATCCAGGTCTGCAAGGGCGAGACAGATCTCATGAAGATGTCAGTGTGTCTACCTCTTCATGTGGAGCTTAGACTGTCATGGTGGCTTGACCTCTCAAATCTCCTGAAGGGCTGGCCCTTTCTGGTATCCTTCTGGACAACGGTGACAATGGATGCCAGCCTCTCCTACTGGTGAGTGGTCCTGGGTCACCTGAACATCCAGGGTCAGTGGTCTGTGGAGGAGTCTCTCCTTCCAATCAAAGTTCTGGAGCTTCGAGCGATATTTCATGCTGTCCGGTACTGGACAGTCAAGCTGGAAGGATATCCTGTTCGAGTCCAGTCCAACAATGACACAGCTGTGGCTTACATAAACAAAGCAAGGCGGAACAAGAAGTCTTGCAGCTTGGTTGGAGGTCAAAGCTATTTTGTCTTGGGCAGAAGAACATGTTCCTGCCATTTCCACCATTCATATTCCTGGCGTAGACAACGTTCTAGCAGACTTCCTAAGTCGTCACGCAGTGGACAGCGGAGAGTGGGAACGCCATCGAGATGTGTTCACCTCATTGTCCAGAAATGGGGACCTCCTTGTGTCAGCCTGATGGCGGCAAGGCACAACCAGAAGGTTCCACTGTTCTGTTCCCGCTGGAGGGACCCGCCGGCTCTGGCAGTGGATGCCATGTTGATTCCATGCTGCTTTCCTCTAGTGTACATCATTCCTCCCATTCCCATACTTCAGGGTGTTGAGGAAACTGCGTCTGGAGGGGTCACTTGCTTGGTCATTTGGAAAGGACCTGTGTATTTAGGCCCCAATTTGCTATATGGCTGCCTCAATATGAGATTCTAGATAGGGAGCCAGACTTCATCCTCTGGAGTGTATTGAGGACCCAGACTATGTCAGACCTTTTATACTGATTGAAGGAGCTCTTTATCTTGCTTCTAATGCTGAACCAATGGTTATAATATCAGACACTCTAGAGTCCAGTACAGGAACACCAACAGAGTTGGAGAGTGGAAGGGTTAAGGGATGAAACCCTATAGCAGTAAAACATGGAGAACATTTCAACGTATATATTAAATTAGCAAAGTGTAGATTTCCAATGATTGATTTGTCCTTTCGACTCGCCCATTGGTCTGTGCGAGATGGGCCCACAAAAAGCTCTCCCAAAGCGGGAAATGAACTGCGGATCCTTGTCTGAGATTATCTGTTTTGGGAGACACTGATGCGAAAATTATTTTTAATGAAAATCTCATCCAATTCTCAAAAGGTAGGGAACTTTCTGAAGGGAATGAAGTGGACCTGCCTCAAGAAGTTATCCACCACCACCAATATAATTGTACAGTGGTTGGAAACAGGGAGATCAACAATGAAATCAAGAGCAAAATGAGTCCACGGAAGAATAGGAACTGGCAAAGGATATTAGAGTCCCAGTGGTTGGGAACACGAGGGCTTGTTCTGAGCACAAGTAGTACAGGACAATGGGACCAATGTAACACTTCATTCCTAAATTCCTGTACTATGTACTAACAGCGATGATCTAGACTATCTGGATAAAGATTGATAATTGCTTAGTACCACGATAATCCTTCATAGGGTGATGGTAGACAGAGCAGCAATAACATGGAATGGACTCCAGGGGCAAGTCAGAAGGTTGAGGAAAATAGGCATCTACTTTAACATGTTTGGTTCCAGGAATATAGGATATAATGAAATGAAAATGAGTACAGAACAGTCTCCGTCTGGCTTGTGTAGAGCTCAAATGCTGCACTTTCTCAAGCAATTGAAGATTATTCTGATCTGTTTGTATCAAACTTCAAAGCAAGAATTTCACAATTCCCGACATCACAATTCCTCTCAGAGACAGAAGAAGTATTAGCATAGGTGCAACAAAATTGTACAGGGGTCTTTTTGGGATAATGGTACTCCAGCACCAGTGTCAGAGGCACTGACTTCAACAAAGGGAGGGTGATATCAGGGTATAGGAGAATGGGTGCAGTGGTAAAGGCATTTTTTAAAGTCTCAAATGCCTAATCAGTCATCTCTGACCAATGACCTGGATCTAGTCCTTTGATTTTGAGGGCCGTGATAGGGTCTAGAGTCTTACAGAAGGCCTTGATAATTATTATTATTAATATTATAATAATATCAATATTATTATTTATGAAGACCAAAAATCATTGGATGCCTGCAGGATAGTAGGTTGAGCCAAGGATGTCATAACTGTGACTTTAGCAGGATCTATCATGAGTCTGGTCCTGCAAATGACATAACCAAGGAAGGATAGTTGGTCCTTATTAAACTCGAATTTGTCAGCTTTGACAAGTAATTGATTTTCTGTGAGATGCTTGAGGCCTCAAAGACATGAGTCCAATGTTGACTCGTGGAGGAAGAAAAAGGCTAAGATGTCATCAAAGTACACAATCACAGAGGAGAGCAATTTGTTTCAGAAAATCTCATTTACAAAGTTTCTAGAGCGTTGCATAGGCCAAACAACATGAAAAGAAACTCATTATGGCTGTTTCTGATATTAAAAGCAGTTTTCCATTCTTCACCAGGTCGAATTCTGATCAAGTTATAGTCTAGTTATAGATCCAGCTTAGTAAATACCATGGCCCCACAGAGTAGGTCGAACAGTTCAGGACTGATAGTCAGAAGATACTTTGACAGTGATCCTGTTCTGCCAATGGTAATCAACACATGGCATTAAGGTGAAATCATATTTTGGAAAAAAAACCCCACACCAACTCCAGCTGGAGATGTAGAATTCAACATCGCAGTCAGCGCTCAAAAGGTAATAAAGAGGAAAAGATGAGAGTATGTAAGCGTAGTATATTTATTGAAACAAATACATATACAAGACAAATGTGCAATCACTATATGTATGCTTGCTAGAAAGGCATCTTGGGGTCCCAACCTCCAAACAGACACAAGTCGTGTCCTTCTCACTGTTTCTTTGTGCCTCCAATCCACAAGGAGAAAAGTTTGTAAGCGTCCTCTAGTAATACGGAGAGAACCACAGCGGTGCCGTTGTTTATAGGACTTGAGCCAGATACACACTGCGCAGGGAAGGAACATCACGGGGAATGTAGGGCGGGACCTGATTCTGAGTGCATGCTACAGGTCTTGCCTGTAGTGGCTATGGTACTAGGCAGCAGGTCGACAGGACAGTCAAAGGATCTATGGGGGGGAGTTTGTATGCTTCTTTCTTGGAACTCCCAGTAAGGTTCAGGAACAAGGTATTGTAGTGCTTGAGTACTCTCCAGTGCACCCACCACGTGACATACCGGAGAAACACAGGAGTAAAAACAAATAAGGCTCCAAGATTCAATTTTCCTGTACATTATTTGATGACAAGATTGTGGCAATGGAGCCAAAGGATAAACGGTGAGGTAGGTGATGGAGTGATGTCAAGATGAATGGTCTCAGAATGCAGTACCACAGTTGTGAGACAAAGAGGAAATGTTTTGTGAGAAATAACTCCATTCCCTACTGGCCACCCATCCACTGTTGATGCCCTGAGGGGAGCAAAGGAATTTCATGGGTGTTAACAAACACGGAATCTAGAAATAGTCCAGCAGCTCCGTAATCCACAAGTGCTAGAGTGAAAACTGTCCCTCCACCCCAGGAAACGTGGATGGGACCAAGTGGTGCAAGGTGGAGAAAGGTGGGTAATCTTGCTCAAAGAGTCTTCTCCATTCCTCTTCAGCACTCGAGTTTCCTAGCCAGGTAGGACATTATCATAGATAGTGTCCTTTTTGTTCACTGTATATACATAATCCCAGGGATCTCCTCCATTTTTCAGCTTCAGATAACTTTGTTATGGCTCCAAATTCCATGGGTTCCTCCTGAGTAAAAGTCTTTTCTGTCATGGAGGTAACTGGCTGTCACCACTCGGGTAAGGACCCGTGTGGTGCCGGCACTCGTTATGTATCTAGAGAGTGTTGCTTGGGAGCAAGGCTTGAGGTCGGTGATGGCGTGCCAGGTACCCCCTTGCTTCAGCCGAAGCTGGATAAAGGTTCTGGTCGCAACACCGGATTGTTCCACCCCAGTTGAGTGCAAACAGGATGGGAGTGCCCTGGGAACCGTTGAGAACCAGGCCAGTGAGACAAGCTGGAAACTGAGCGGAAAGAGCAAGGACAAAACGTGGTCAGACTAGCTGGAGGTCAGGTACCGGAGACAGAAAACAAGCCGAGTCTGGAGCATAGCCAATGGTCAGAGCCAGGGACTGAGGACAATCCATAGTCAGGAAGGTATCCAAAGGTCAGAGCCAGGGGCTGGAGACAAGCCATAGTCAGGAACGTAGCCAAAGGTCTGAGAAAGGGGCTGGAGACAAACTGTAGTCAGGAACGTAGCCAAAGGTGACAGCCAGGGGCAGGAGATAAGCCATAGTCAGGAACGTAGCCAAAGGTCACAGCCAAGGGCAGGAGATAAGCCATAGTCAGGAACGTAGCCAAAGGTCACAGCCAAGGGCAGGAGAGAAGCCGTAGTCAGGAACTTAGCCAAAGGCCAGAGCCAGGGTCAGGAGACACAGAATGGTCAGGAGCAAGCCAGGTCACAACAAAAGAGAGAGAGGGGCTCACCTGAGAGCCATGCGGGATAGGAGGTAGCTCACTTTTGTGTACTTCAATAGTTATGAATAGATAAAAAGATCCCCCGCCCACCCCTTTCTGACACGTCACCAGAAGATGCAGGCTGGTGAGGACGGCTGCAGCAAGGGACAAACTTCAGTAAGCAAATGGAAAACGGATTTCCTTTGCTGTAGCCGTCAAGTCGCACGACTCAATCTGAAATTCAGAGGGAGGCAGCCAGAAGGGGTGGGCGGGGGATCTTTATCTCTGCATGACTATTGAAGAGAACACCAAAGTAAGGTCTTGAATATAGTGGAATCTCTTAATTTTAATATAAAGAAGACTCGGAGAAATAAGTTTATCTAGATATTACTGGCCCTTTATGACTAGAGGAAAGGCCCTTTTGACTAAAACAAAGACAGGACATTTTTTGCAGTAAGGGCAGTAAAGTTATAGAATTCTTTGCTTGTGATGCTGTGTTTGCTATACTGCAGCTGCTTTCAAAAAAGTAGCTCAGAACAATATTGAGAATTATGACCGTTGGTTTCAAAGCAGATAGGGCATTGATTCAGGCAAATATCCAACTTCCTTTTGGCAAGAAGGAATTTTTTTACCCACTTGTGGCTTAACCCTTTGAGTGCCAGAGGGGTATGCAGAGCATTGTGTGTACCCCTCTGCCACTCAAAGGGTTAATTGGATCTGGCTATAAGGTTTTTTTTCGTCCTCTGCATCAATAAGGCTGATATGACATGGACTGGATTTGATAAACGTCTTTTTTTTGAGCCTCATTAACTATGTTACTATGATGTTTTGCTCTGAATTATATTCAATTTCTTAGTACATCAGACTCATTATGCCTTGTAGGTCGCCTACTTTATAATACAGCGGTAGGCAATACAAGGCTTTCCAACTGTTTCTAGACGACAAGCCCTTTCATGCTTTGGAAGCCTTTGGCTACAGTTTGCCTACTGTATAAAACATAGGTGGACAATGTAAGGCCATACCTGGGAACCTTCTTGCCCCAAGTCCCCAGAGAAACACTGTTTTGCTGAGGATGGGAATGTCATATTGCTGGTGGATTATTGAAATGGGTGGAGTGGGAGCAGGAGTGGTCAGAATGAAATGGAAAGTGGGCACAGTTATAGCTGAACTCAGAAAGCCAGATAATCAGCCTCTGTGTCTGGAGACCTGGAAACCAGACTCTCCAGGGCAGATTTGGAGCATTTCCAGGTATGCCCGAGGCCCTCCAGCTGTTGTTGGACTCCAACTCCCAACATCCTCCAGCAGTCTTTAGCTGCAAGCCTGCCAACTCTATAATACAGGGGCAGGCAACATGAGGCCCTCCCATCTGTTGTAGTCCAGCAAGAGCTGGAGGGTGTCATGATGCCCACCCCTAGTATAATACAATCTTTACATTCAGACAGCTGGCTACTCAAGCTTCTATTCAGCTTCGTGGGGGATTTTCAGATTAAATAACCATGAAATCAGTATTAAAGGTTCACTCCAGACTGCTCCATATAATGGGATGAATGATAAGAAGATTGTGTGGTCTGTACATTTTTGTAATGAAAAACTAGAGCATCCGTCATGTCTGAATATAATATGCAAAGAGCATTAAATTAGAGTTTCTTTGTAAATGTAACATGTTTGTAAAACACAAAAAAGGCAAAATACATAAATATAAAAACAAATAAATAAAGCAATGCCAAAAGGGAAGCAAAAGAATGAACATGAGCAAGGTATAGAACACAAACCAATGCAAGAGCAGAGATGTGTCCCACTGAGAGACAAATGGTGAGTTTCTTACTGCCCAGCCCCTTTGAAGGAGTAACAATGGGCCATATGTACAAAGGCATGTAGAGGAATTCTGGGCCATGTTGAAAAGGGCGACAAGAGAATCTCTCCCTGCATAAAAGCGCGAGGTTCTCATGTCGCATTTTAAACGTTGCTACCTTGATTCAATTTACTGGCTGCAGCATCCAAGTGCCCGCATTAAACATTTGGGTGCCTCTGACCACGGGAGTTGTCATTTAAACCCTGCTGAAACATAACTGACAAAGCGTTCTAAGCCTTACTGCAGAATTCTTCTGGACGATTACTGGTTCTTTATGTGAAAACTAGTTGAAGAGCCCGTGTACACGGGCCACAGTGCCACCCAGTAATGGCCGTAGTGCAGTCATGCACAGGAGAGACTTCCCGCGCCGTGGAATTCAGACCAGAGTCCTCTCTGAGTACCGAAGGACTATGGTCTGAATTCGGAGCCCCGCTTCGTTATCAGCCTCGGCACTGGCAATCTGTACTGTGTATGACTGCAGGTCACGCAGCCGTCTGTACTGCGCATGACGGCTTCTGACAAACACACAGCGAATTATTATATAGGATATCTTAGCTCTTGTTACATACATCTGAAAACAAGGATGAAAGGTTAGTGAGCGCTTTGTCAGTTATATGTCAGCAGGGTTTTAATGACAACTCCCGTGGTCAGAGGCACACAAAGAGTTAATGCGGGCACTTGGATGCTGAGGCCAGTAAATTGAATTAAGGTAGCATGGTTTAAAGAGGAGACATGAGAACCTAGAGCTTTTATGCTGGGCGAGATTCTCATGTTGCCATTTTCACCACAGCGACATGGTTAATGTGGCTTCTAGCCGCACGATATTTTACATGCAACGTTTTAAAAGGATACCTTTTGGGCCAAACCAAAGGCACCCAAGGAGACAAATAAACATTTTCATTGATTTAAATGCTCCTTTTAACCCGTTGAGTGCCAGAGGGGTGTGCAACACATTGCCCTGCATTGCACTCAGAGGGTTAACCATTGAATGCTAAAGATCCATCACAACCTCTCTTGCATTCAGTTGGGTTAAAAGTTCAATTCAATCCATTGTGGGGTACGCAACTCATTGCAAAGCACTCAAAAGGTAAATCAATGGCAATTTGCTGTCTGTGGTGCAACTGGTTTCTCTAAGGATGTTTGTCAGAAGCCATCATGCGCTGTACTGCACATGACTGCAGCACCGCCAGTGTTGGCCCGTGTAAACGGGCTTTAAAACTAGTGTATATATCTATATATATATATATATATATATATATATATATATATATATATATATATATATATATATACACACACAAACAGTTTCTTATTATAGTTAACCCATGAATACAAGAGATGTCTCTGAGACATGGTTATGTCTTCAAGAGCTCCGTCGCTGAATGGCTGTTATAAATTATTATAATAAAGCATGTTATTATTTATATTTATTGAAAATGATATTTACAATGTTTTATTTTTAATAGTAGCATATTATAATAGTTTGCAATGATGCATTATTAGTATTTTCATTGTTGTAAAATTATTATTATTATTAATGTGTTGAAAACTCAGCATCATCAAATCTTACATCTGTAGCTGTGTTGTGAGGTGACATAATCTCCTTGCTAACAAGAAAGCAAACAGGCTGGAATATAGCCATGCCCAATCAGATGGAATTGCTCAGTGACCAATTAGAGGACAGCTTACATCTCCACTTTTATAAAAATTCAGTCTAGCAGTGCTTGAGGTGAGCAGCCAGCACTCCTACAGCTGTGCTATGTGTGTGAGTGTCAGCCTTCCTCTGATTTACGGCTCTGCTGAAAAGGGCTTTTCCAGCATCAGCAGCAACAAGTCAGGTAAGACTGTTGTCTTCTGCTGGGATTTACTGATGCAGAAGGGGGTAACGATAAATGCTTCAATGTATCAACCCTGTGACTGTGAACTGGATGCAATCAATATACAATGTAACCTCAATCCATTTGTGGATTAACCCTTTGAGTGACTGAGAGCCCTTTAACACATTGCATTTACACAACCCTCTGGTACTCACAGGGTTAATCCCAGTTAATCCCATGACAGTTGTATTGGAGACAGCGATATTAGATTTATGTGCAGATAAGGGACTTGATCACTAGGTGATGTCAGAACAGGATTTATTTATTTATTACCTCTGTCAGGAATGCAATACTTGTGTACCAGGTGATGTATCATTTAGGTTTTCACAGTGATAAAATAATAAAATATATCTTTATGCTTGTTATAGTTCTAATTCCCAGTATGGTAATTAAAGCCTATTAATTCTTTCCTTTCAACAGCAGGAGAGTCAGTGTGCTTTTGTTTACATTGGGGGATTGCAGGATTTCTCCATTACAAAATATTTTTCAAGACATAAGTGTGTGCGTATCTGAATTATTATACAATCATATGTAAATATAACAAATCTATGTTCTTTCCAGCCCTTTGGTATTCTGAGGCTGATGTACTCGTAAATTACAGGACAGTCTCAATGCATTATGAAGCAATGCATTGGATACATTTCTATCATTTAAGTTAATGGGAATTTGTATTTGTTCCTATGATGCAGTTGGATTGTCCAGTGAAATCAGTGAAGTGACTGGCCAACAACCAATACTAGCCTGGTTGCTTCTTACTCAGCATGTTATCCCATGTCCAACTACGGAGGTCAGTCTAGCTGAGTGGTTAATGGGATGTTTTCTGAAGTGTCTACCGCAATCTAGTCTTGACCGAGGACTTGCAACAGCAAGCTTTGGACTCTTTCTCATCTTTATCTTCTCTACAGTCCTTTATGCCTTTGAGATCTTGCTAGGAATTATGTGGATAGGCAAACATGCATTCCAGTTACAGTAACTGAAGTTACAGGCCCTGTTTGCTGTAGTGTGTGAAACCCAAATGGGTAAAATTAACACTGTTACATAGACCAGTTATGAAGACAATTACCACAAGAGCACAGCTAGATTAAGAGTGGACTTGCCTTGCTTTTATTACATTTCCATAGTGGATGAACCACACCTCATAGAAGATGATAATGCCACTTCATCCGAAGTTCTTCATGACTCTTCTGGTAAAGTACTTTTCATTCTGCCAAGAGGCAATGCACACCCACAGTGCAATGGATCTCTCCAACAAATGGATGTACAATTATATTATCTAGGGTGAAAGTTTGTTGTGTATGTGTAGAGAACAGTGTTACTTATTTGAGAGTTGCCACTTGTTGATGACGTTATTAAACATTTTCTGTGGTTTTAGCTTCACTTCAGATCTAGGCTAGCTGTGCAATGAACTGCACCTAATAAAGTGGTTATCATATACACTGTCTTCTCTCAGTGCCCATCTGGTTGCTCATTTCTGCTTTAGGTATCATTATCAGTTTGCATCCTGACAGCAGCATCTTAATTCAGGGCAGTCCAAGTTCAGCCTGCAAGGGCCACCAACAAGGATTTCCCTGATTAAGCACAGGTGAGTCAGTCACCATGAATGAGCCACTGACTGACTCCTGTTGATGGCCCTTGAGGACTGAACTTGGACAGCCCTGTCTTAATTCAAACTGAATGGAAACTACCATCCCAGAAGTTGTGTGTTTTTATTTTTTAATTTTTTTGTTTGGTTAGAAACTGGGGGGGGGGGGAGCTGCAATCTATTCTGGAAGACAAAGCAGGAAGTGAGCAGTTGAAAAAATATTGCTGCCTTATACTTTAAGCCCCTTTCACACACAGGGGGAATCAACCCCTCAATCTTGCATTTGATCCGTTGCCTTGTTGAAAGGTAACACAATGGTTTGAGTATCTCCTCGTATGACTGAAAGTCTAGTATGCAGCAACTTTTCTGCTTTCCCTCGGAAACTCAGTAAAGTTGCAGTAAGGACTGCGTGGAAGCCTATGGGGGTCACTGGAAGACCTTTCACACTAACAGCCACGGACATTGCGATCCTTATTGCAACCTCCAGTGAATGACCAAGCCATGTGGGCAGCAACCTGTGTATTGTATGGAGCTCATGTGGCCCTGCCACCAGACACTGCTTTTACAGCTATATGATTCGTTAAAATACTTTATGCAATTTTAATTACCAGAGTGGTGTACAAATGTAATGGTGTTAAGTTCCCTAATGGTAATGGTGCAACTGAGAAGCACGATTCACTCATGTGTTAACTTGACCTAAACACCATGTTTTTTTTTGTTTTTTTTACCCTAACAACTTCCCTGGTTTGAACTATTAAAGTTGACCATAATGATTTAAAGGGAAATTACCAGGCTTTATGAAGTGTTCTTATTTGGGAAAAACAATAGCAAGGGTGATGTGGTGTTATTCTGGAGCAAACCAACTGCACCATGGGGAACAAATAAATACTCATATTGTGTTAAATGGGGCTTTAAATCCCTTGAACTCTAGATAGGTCTCCAATTGCTTTTCAGCACCTTGAAGACCTCCATATCATTCAAGCTTTTGAAAGTCCCATTTAAACCTTTGAGTGCCAGTGGGGTACCCAACACATTGCTAATTAATCATACCTGGGAACTCTCCAGATTTGCCCCAGAGACTCCGGTTTTTGCAGCAAATTACCGGGTCTTCAGGGACAGAAGCTGATTCTCTGGTGGTGGAGAGTTTCTTATGAGACTCACCCCACTTCTGCTGCTTTCCAGCTTGTTCCTCCCACTCCTCCTCTTACCCCACCCAGTTCTGCGCACTCCCCACCCACTTTATGACACATTCCATTAAGCCCCTTTTGATGAGAATCTCATCATTAATATCCTCCAGCGGCACCATATGAGCCCTCTCTGTTGGGCACATCTCTGGCATTCAATGGGTTATATTTATGGGAAGTTGGGGATTTTTTTTGGATCCCTATGGCTCTGTTGGTTGCATCAAAATTCCATCATTTGTACACCACAGTACATAAGTTCCACTGTACAAAACAGTCATTAAGTGTGTTACTGTTTTTGACATCAATATATTTCAGGGTTTTCGTGGTGATGCAACAGAAGACATTTGAAGGAAACAAGTCCTCATGGCAGGACTCACTAAGAAATAGCAACATATATAAACCTTTCCGCTGTCCACAATGTGGAGAAAATGCACGCTTCAGAAGCCTCTCTTCTTTAAGAGCTCATCTAGACTATATGCACAGCTATGAGGAAAGGTATTTTTGGGGAAAATCGGGTATTTTTTGTTCCTTGAAAGACTCAGATTTGAAAAATGCTATAGAACCTCTGAACCAAACTCAGACAAGTCCAACTGATAATGATTTTAAGCAGAAAACGACATCTGCAACTTTCCGTGACCTGGCAAATGAAAGTAGAAAGATCCACATTCCCATGGAGATAATATCTGAAAGACCTACACCTCTCATTAAAAGCCCCTTTTCTGAAGATTCCACAAACATGCCAAATTCTGTATCTGTATTTCCTTCTACCAGGACTAAACTTCAGACAGAGCCACAAGGGAAGGCAATGCTTGACCAAATTGCAGAATCTGTGGATAAGACGATAGAAAAGAAAATTGATAAGCTGAATAAAGAACTTTGCCAGAAAACCTCTGAACTGTTGGAAGTCCGGGCAGCTTTTTTACAACTTTCACAGAAGAAGCAAGAAGTTCAGCGCAGAGAGAGGGCGCTCAGTCGACAGGTAGATGTCGCTGTGGAGCTGATTGCAGTACTGAGGCAAAGACTGACAGAATCTGAGCAGGAACTCCAGAGAAAAGAAGAGTAAGTATTGAAGTGTATAGAGATATATCAGAGCACATGGAGAATAAATCAATGCTTTATCTTTAACTAGATATAACACCTCTTAAAAATAACGTTCCACTTACCTTACTGTGGCCAGAAAATCTTAATGGCTCCTATAACTTTTGACCTTGTGCGTTTGTTCAGAGATTACCTTCAATAAGTGCTGGATGTCATATCGATGGAGGCAGACATGACAGCTGCAGATCATAACCTTAACCTGTTAAAGGGATAGTAATACTTAATATTCCCATGCATTTGAATAGAGCTTGTTAACCCCTTGAATTCTAGAAAGATCTCCAATGCATGCATTGAAGACCTCCATAGCATTCAAGGAGCTAAAAGCCCAATTTAATTTAACAGGAATTTTTATTTGTCCCCTGTGGCGTAGTAGATTTACTCCAGAATAATTTCAGTTTGCTTTTATGAATATGGGCCATAGTCCCTTTAACACAATTTGAAGGGGGCATTAGGATATTCTGGCTATAGGAAGGTAAGTTGGAGATTATTATTATTATTAGGCATTAGTTCTCCTTTAAAAAGGGTTGCTGTTTTCCTGAACAGTGCATACTTCGGAAAAAATTGTGAGCGCTATGGCATGATAAGGGCACAGAACATACAGTGCAGTTTATGTATACCATTAGTAACTGAACTCCTGTGTTTCTGTAGCGCTCTAATAGTACATTGCAGCACACAGCTTCTCCAGCATGGAAATTATATGTCAACAACCCCTTAACCATTTGAGTTCCAGAGGGGTATGCAACACATTGGGTACCCCTCTGGCACTCAAAGGGTTAACAACAGCCCTTGGTTCATGCAATGCCAAGCAGCAATGTTATCTCACAGATGCAACACTCAAAAGTAGTCATTTGTGACAATTTTTTGATTTGCACATTTCTCTTAGTAAGAGTATATCAAAATCAACGTTTTTGCATGTGTCAAACACCAGTAGAAAAGGCAAACAAAGTCCTGTCTTGCATAAAAAGAGGTATCAAAGAAAAAGTGGATAACATTATTTTACCATAATACAAATCATTGGAAAGACCTCACCTTGAGTATGCAGTGCAATTTTGGGCACCGGTTCTGAAAAAAGATATACTGGAACTAGAGAGGGTACAGCAGAGAGCAACAAAATTAATTAAGGGATTGGAGAACTTGACATATGAGGAACGACTAAACAAACTTGGTTTATTTACTCTAGAGAAAAGACGACTAAGAGGAGACCTTATCACATTGTACAAGTACATGAGAGGTCAATACAAGGATCTCTGCGGTGAGCTATTTATTCCAAGGCCTGATCAGGTGACCAGGGGACACCCCTTGAGATTAGAGGAAAGGAGGTTTAAACTTCAGCAGAGGAAGGGTTTTTTTACGATAAGGTCTGTCAAATTGTGGAATTCATTGCCCAGGGAGGTAGTTATGGCAGATACAATGGATACATTTAAGAGAAGATTAGATACATTTCTTTCAAAAGGGAACATACAGAGTTATACTGTTTATCAGTAGGCTGATCAGGAAGGTCTGATAAAGACTAATTTAATTGGTAGCAGGAAAGCTATAAAATTCTCAGTTACTGAGGTATGAGGCGAAGGTTGAACTTGATGGACTTGTGTCTTTTTTCAACCTAATTTACTTTGTTACTATGTTAATATGTTAAAAGAAATTAATTAAAAGAAAAGTAAACCCTGAAATTAAACTACCAAAAAACAAAGGCTGTGTGTCCCTTATACCTGGTGGTTCAGTCTCTTACCAGATCCCATACTGATTCCTGCAGTATCAGGCGGAGTGCTCTTCTTCCAGCATCATCAGCGACTGGTTGTATGGTGTTTGGGAAACAACAAATTTCCTGAATGTGAAACCCAATATTACTGTAATCATACAGAGTTGGTATTTCGGTTATGCACAACCACTGTAGCAATACTGGATTTGAGCATTCGGGAAGTATGTCCTTCTCAGACCCCAAATTACATGTTGTTGGTCAATCAGAAAGTAGAGGGAGACCCTGCAGGAATTTGCATGTCTTGCACACCACTGGCACTCAGATGGTTAAACAGCTTGGTTTCTTTCAGGTACATGATATGATTGCTTCCTGTCCTTCCACTATATAGCTCACGCAGTGAGAGTTCTCCTTGTAGTCTCAGGCTTCTATCACACAGGCGGCACTATTACAGTGATGATGTACTGTTTTTTTGTTTCCTGTTGTGAAAGGCTCTATACTGGGTAATGGTGCCATTCACATGGATGACTATCGCTGTTTGTGAACTTACCAAGGCACAGGATTCTGCAACTTTACTGTATTCCCTTAGGAACCTGGTAACCCTTAAAAGTGCCAGAGGGGCATGCAATGCATTGCAAAAGACCACTCTGGCACTCAAAGGGTTAAGGAAGGTCTGTACTGGGCCTATGGGGCATCCTGCAGACCTTTCACAAGAGTGCTGTTGTAATGTTGCAATGCTCATCTCAACTTCCAATGAATGGATAACCCACATGATCACTATTTAGTAATACTGGATGTAGCTCACGTGGGCCTGCTGTAAGACACATTTCTCCTGTGTCTGCATTGGTGGTGGAAAGCAGGAGAAGGTGAGTGAAATTACCTGTGTGAAAGAGGCCTTAGGGAACGCAGTAAAGATGCAGTATGCTCTGCTAGTCAGTCATGTAAAAGGCACATAGACAAGCAAAAGATCTTTCACAGTGGATGACATCACCAGCGTAGCATCCTTTCTTTGATGTCACCTGTGGTAAAAAGGCCTTACTGATGTTGGTGCTATATACCAGCCCTCCACCTCTATAATGGAGGTTCACTTAGAACAAGCAGATTAATTAGCTTCAATAGAAGCTTAATGTTGTTCAACCCTGAAATCACCAAAAGGAGCTGTAAAATTTTTTTAGTACAAACCCGAGTACACTACCATTCATAGAGCAACCCAGCAATCACAGTGAGGGTACAAACTTTACTACACAATGGACACAGGCCCACCACCAGTCTTAGAGCAACCTAGCAACCACAGTGAGGGTACAAACTGGAGTACACAATGGACACAGGCACACCACCAGTCTTAGAGCAACCCAGCAATCACAGTGAGGGTACAAACTGGAGTACACAATGGACACAGGCCCACCACCAGTCTTAGGGCAACCCAGCAATCACAGTGTGGGTACAAACTGGAGTACACAATGGACACAGGCCCACCACCATTCATAGAGCAACCCAGCAATCACAGTGAGGGTACAAACCGGAGTACACAATGGACACAGGCCCACCACCAGTCTTAGGGCAACCCAGCAATCACAGTGTGGGTACAAACTGGAGTACACAATGGACACAGGCACACCACCATTCATAGAGCAACCCAGCAATCACAGTGAGGGTACAAACTGGAGTACACAATGGACACAGGCACACCACCATTCATAGAGCAACCCAGCAATCACAGTGTGGGTACAAACTGGAGTACACAATGGACACAGGCACACCACCAGTCTTAGAGCAACCCAGCAATCACAGTGAGGGTGCAAACTGGAGTACACAATGGACACAGGCCCACCACCAGTCTTAGGGCAACCCAGCAATCACAGTGTGGGTACAAACTGGAGTACACAATGGACACAGGCCCACCACCATTCATAGAGCAACCCAGCAATCACAGTGTGGGTACAAACTGGAGTACACAATGGACACAGGCACACCACCAGTCTTAGAGCAACCCAGCAATCACAGTGAGGGTGCAAACTGGAGTACACAATGGACACAGGCACACCACCATTCTTAGGGCAACCCAGCAATCACAGTGAGGGTACAAACTGGAGTACACAATGGACACAGGCCCACCACCATTCATAGAGCAACCCAGCAATCACAGTGAGGGTACAAACCGGAGTACACAATGGACACAGGCCCACCACCAGTCTTAGGGCAACCCAGCAATCACAGTGTGGGTACAAACTGGAGTACACAATGGACACAGGCCCACCACCATTCATAGAGCAACCCAGCAATCACAGTGAGGGTACAAACCGGAGTACACAATGGACACAGGCCCACCACCAGTCTTAGGGCAACCCAGCAATCACAGTGAGGGTACAAACTGGAGTACACAATGGACACAGGCCCACCACCATTCATAGAGCAACCCAGCAATCACAGTGTGGGTACAAACTGGAGTACACAATGGACACAGGCCCACCACCATTCATAGAGCAACCCAGCAATCACAGTGAGGGTACAAACCGGAGTACACAATGGACACAGGCCCACCACCAGTCTTAGGGCAACCCAGCAATCACAGTGTGGGTACAAACTGGAGTACACAATGGACACAGGCCCACCACCATTCATAGAGCAACCCAGCAATCACAGTGTGGGTACAAACTGGAGTACACAATGGACACAGGCACACCACCATTCATAGAGCAACCCAGCAATCACAGTGAGGGTACAAACTGGAGTACACAATGGACACAGGCACACCACCATTCATAGAGCAACCCAGCAATCACAGTGTGGGTACAAACTGGAGTACACAATGGACACAGGCACACCACCAGTCTTAGAGCAACCCAGCAATCACAGTGAGGGTGCAAACTGGAGTACACAATGGACACAGGCCCACCACCAGTCTTAGGGCAACCCAGCAATCACAGTGTGGGTACAAACTGGAGTACACAATGGACACAGGCCCACCACCATTCATAGAGCAACCCAGCAATCACAGTGTGGGTACAAACTGGAGTACACAATGGACACAGGCACACCACCAGTCTTAGAGCAACCCAGCAATCACAGTGAGGGTGCAAACTGGAGTACACAATGGACACAGGCACACCACCATTCTTAGGGCAACCCAGCAATCACAGTGAGGGTACAAACTGGAGTACACAATGGACACAGGCCCACCACCATTCATAGAGCAACCCAGCAATCACAGTGAGGGTACAAACCGGAGTACACAATGGACACAGGCCCACCACCAGTCTTAGGGCAACCCAGCAATCACAGTGTGGGTACAAACTGGAGTACACAATGGACACAGGCCCACCACCATTCATAGAGCAACCCAGCAATCACAGTGAGGGTACAAACCGGAGTACACAATGGACACAGGCCCACCACCAGTCTTAGGGCAACCCAGCAATCACAGTGAGGGTACAAACTGGAGTACACAATGGACACAGGCCCACCACCATTCATAGAGCAACCCAGCAATCACAGTGTGGGTACAAACTGGAGTACACAATGGACACAGGCCCACCACCATTCATAGAGCAACCCAGCAATCACAGTGAGGGTACAAACTGGAGTACACAATGGACACAGGCCCACCACCAGTCTTAGGGCAACCCAGCAATCACAGTGAGGGTACAAACTGGAGTACACAATGGACACAGGCCCACCACCATTCATAGAGCAACCCAGCAATCACAGTGTGGGTACAAACTGGAGTACACAATGGACACAGGCCCACCACCATTCATAGAGCAACCCAGCAATCACAGTGAGGGTACAAACCGGAGTACACAATGGACACAGGCCCACCACCAGTCTTAGGGCAACCCAGCAATCACAGTGTGGGTACAAACTGGAGTACACAATGGACACAGGCCCACCACCATTCATAGAGCAACCCAGCAATCACAGTGTGGGTACAAACTGGAGTACACAATGGACACAGGCACACCACCATTCATAGAGCAACCCAGCAATCACAGTGAGGGTACAAACTGGAGTACACAATGGACACAGGCACACCACCATTCATAGAGCAACCCAGCAATCACAGTGTGGGTACAAACTGGAGTACACAATGGACACAGGCACACCACCAGTCTTAGAGCAACCCAGCAATCACAGTGAGGGTGCAAACTGGAGTACACAATGGACACAGGCCCACCACCAGTCTTAGGGCAACCCAGCAATCACAGTGTGGGTACAAACTGGAGTACACAATGGACACAGGCCCACCACCATTCATAGAGCAACCCAGCAATCACAGTGTGGGTACAAACTGGAGTACACAATGGACACAGGCACACCACCAGTCTTAGAGCAACCCAGCAATCACAGTGAGGGTGCAAACTGGAGTACACAATGGACACAGGCACACCACCATTCTTAGGGCAACCCAGCAATCACAGTGAGGGTACAAACTGGAGTACACAATGGACACAGGCCCACCACCATTCATAGAGCAACCCAGCAATCACAGTGAGGGTACAAACCGGAGTACACAATGGACACAGGCCCACCACCAGTCTTAGGGCAACCCAGCAATCACAGTGTGGGTACAAACTGGAGTACACAATGGACACAGGCCCACCACCATTCATAGAGCAACCCAGCAATCACAGTGAGGGTACAAACCGGAGTACACAATGGACACAGGCCCACCACCAGTCTTAGGGCAACCCAGCAATCACAGTGAGGGTACAAACTGGAGTACACAATGGACACAGGCCCACCACCATTCATAGAGCAACCCAGCAATCACAGTGTGGGTACAAACTGGAGTACACAATGGACACAGGCCCACCACCATTCATAGAGCAACCCAGCAATCACAGTGAGGGTACAAACCGGAGTACACAATGGACACAGGCCCACCACCAGTCTTAGGGCAACCCAGCAATCACAGTGTGGGTACAAACTGGAGTACACAATGGACACAGGCCCACCACCATTCATAGAGCAACCCAGCAATCACAGTGAGGGTACAAACCGGAGTACACAATGGACACAGGCACACCACCATTCATAGAGCAACCCAGCAATCACAGTGAGGGTACAAACTGGAGTACACAATGGACACAGGCCCACCACCAGTCTTAGGGCAACCCAGCAATCACAGTGAGGGTACAAACTGGAGTACACAATGGACACAGGCCCACCACCATTCATAGAGCAACCCAGCAATCACAGTGAGGGTACAAACTGGAGTACACAATGGACACAGGCACACCACCAGTCTTAGAGCAACCCAGCAATCACAGTGAGGGTGCAAACTGGAGTACACAATGGACACAGGCACACCACCATTCTTAGAGCAACCGAGCAATCACAGTGAGGGTACAAACTGGAGTACACAATGGACACAGGCACGCCACCATTCTTAGAGCAACCGAGCAATCACAGTGAGGGTGCAAACTGGAGTACACAATGGACACAGGCACACCACCATTCTTAGGGCAACCCAGCAATCACAGAGTGCAGATTGTAGTGCACAATGGACACAGGACAACCACTCCCCATCCTTTCTCAAC
Organism: Rhinophrynus dorsalis; assembly: GCA_037306005.1. Taxonomy (NCBI): domain Eukaryota; kingdom Metazoa; phylum Chordata; class Amphibia; order Anura; family Rhinophrynidae; genus Rhinophrynus; species Rhinophrynus dorsalis. The sequence continues at coordinate 50,896,643 of CM074724.1, forward strand.
AGTGCAATAGTTTAGTTAGAGAGAGGGAGAAATTCTAACATTCTCCCAATCCATCTAACAAAGGCCTAGATCCTGTTCCACAAATATCTGCAAAATGGCAATTTAATTACTGAATGTGCAATCAATGTGTTGATGGCTAAAGTGACTTTAAAACAAACAAACAAACAAAACAGTGCTGCTTTGGATTCCTTTGGGAGTGCAGAAAAATGCTACAAAATTAATCCAGAAAGAGTCTCAATAAGAGGAAGGAAAGTAGTTGGATATCGTCAGGTTTACTTAGACATGATCAGGCAGGGGAAACCAGGGAGCTATAGCTTGCTTGGTCCCCTGTATGAATCCCAGTATCCCCACACACCCTTACCACATCCTCATTAACCTTGTTTAAAGGGACAGTAACACTTAATATGTAAAAAAAAAAAAAAAAAAAATGTTGGAGGGTTTACTCCCCCTGAGTAAAACAAGGGTACTCCCACTGCTGAAAGGGGTTTTATTCAAAAGTTATTATAGAAATGGCTTTCCATTCAAGAAACCCACAATTTTTCGATCTGCCTACATCCTCTCTCCCTCCATTCACAAGTGCAAAATAACTACAATAACTTTTGAATAAAACACCTTTCAGCAGTGAAGGTGATTTTACATAATAAGTGTTACTATCCCTTTAAACTCTCCTTTGCGTGATTGCAGTAATTTCACTGTACCGATGCTGGATGCCCTTGTAAAACCCCACCTCCTAGAAAACTGTGGAATCCAAGTTACACAGATGCTGGCTATATATAAGCCTAAACCTGTATACCTGTACCTGTTTGCTTTTTTCTCTTCTTCAGTGTCCTGGGCTTCACAGTGTGTTGCGCACCCCTCTGGCACTCAAAGGGGTAAAGGTGAGGTCTAGTAAGTTTAGCATTGAGCAACCCCTCATTTTGCTCTAAGTTGCTCCTATAGAATTTGACTTAATAAAACCTTATAATTCCCATTTTAAGTAACAGATCAATCTAGCTGACATGCTTTTAAAGGGGAACTACCACCCGACACAATCTTTAGCTTCACTAAGTCCCCATCTGTCGACTAGCTGCTTAATAGCGCTAGTTGCCAGAATAATTACCTTATTTAATAGATTTCTTCTCTCTTCCATGGGTGACAGGCAGGACGGAGTGCGGACATCTTGCCATTGTTACGCCTGCACTGTCAGTCCCAGCCTGAGCCAAATGGCTCCTAGCAACACCTCCTAGACCCGGCTGGGACTGACAGTGCAGGCGTGCAGATGTCACAATGGCAAGATGTCTGCACTCCGTCCTGCCTGTCACCCATGGAAGAGAGCAGAAATCTATTATATAAGGTAATTATTCTGGCGACTAGCGCTACTAAGCAGCTAGTCGCCAGATGGGGACTTAGTGAAGCTAAAGATTGTGTTGGGTGGTAGTTCCCCTTTAAGTAAAAGAAATGATAGATAAAATGTGATGATTAGTGAACCTTCATTACTTTACTGGTTACAGGATCAGAGGAGGCCATAAGTCTGCCCCACTCCATCACCCACTTATGGTTGGAAAGCATTGGGAGGTGTGTGCGTGGGCTTGGCCTAGCACTTAATTATATATGGCGGCCATACCTGGGAACTCTATGGATTTGCCCTGAAGACTACGGTTTTCACACTGCTTTACCGGGTCTCTGGGGCAGAGGCTGAGTCTCCAGATGTGGGGAGTTTCTAGTGAAACTCTGCCCACTTCTGCTCTTTCCCAGTTTGTTCCTCCTTCCCTAGTTTATTTTTGTTGTTTGTGTCACCCCTGTTAAGCCCTGTCATCCTCTGCTTTCTTAAGCCCCATCCTGTTTTGACACGATTCACATCATTTTCCTCACCCCTTCAGCAGCACAGGACTCCCTTCCAGGTAGTCAATACTTTGAAGTTCCCAAGTATGAACAGAGAATGAACAGAGAATAATAAAGGCCTGGGGAAGCTGAGCCTCCCCAAAACCAGGACATTGCCTATAATGAATCACAGTGAATATACTGCCTTAGGCCGAGGCAGCACATTTTGCTTTTAGCAGGGTGCATACCCACAACATCAGGTTGTCAACCTTGGACTCCCTTCTGGCACTCAAAGGGTTAACCCCTTGAAAACCAGAGGAGTGTGTGCTAAATAAAAGTGTGCACAATGAGTATATAGCTTCTTTCTATAACCTTCTCATTAACCATTTGAGCACTAGTGGGTTGTGCAATACATTAAAGAGAGATCCTTCTGAAGTGGGAACAGGATTTGGGCTGTACTCTCCCGAGGGAGGATTGGGATGCTGCAGTGAGAGGCTCTCTTCACTCCTCTCGTAATGTGACTGCTATGGAAACGAATTATAAGCTCTTATTGCGATGGTATCGTTCGCCGTTCTTATTACACTCTTTTTATCCTGCTGTGCCTCAGACTTGTTGGAGGTGTAATGATGGCTGTGGATCTTTGGGCCATATCTGGTGGTCATGCCCTCTTGTGGTCCCTTTCTGGAGGGCAGTGGCAAGCTGTCTCAGTGATGTTTTGAAGATTCATATTCCTTTGGACCCGGGGCTCCTTCTTTTTTCTATTGGCCTATCCGTTCTCCCTATCCCAGCAGTTGCTCGTCAACTATTGGGATTTATGCTACACACAGCTCGGATGTGTATTCCCCAATTCTGGAGGTCACCGGTACCTCCTACACGGGAGATTTGGCATAGGAGGCTGATCGACGTTTCCCTCCTAGATAAACTGACTTCTACGGTACATGGGTCTCGTCAACTGTATGACTCTATTTGGGCCCCCTGGATTACATATATGTCTGCTACTCGTCAGGAGCATTCACCTTAGATTTGTAGGTTAGGCCTTATGGGATATTGGAGCCAAGTAGCGGGAGGGCTGAGATTTGGGGACGGTTTTCTATCTAGAGGCGGATGTATGCTGTTTGGGCTTGATGCGCGCACTCGTCAGTCCCCCCCCCTCGTGTCCCCCCCCTTCTTCCTTCTTTCTTTCTTTTAGTGTCTCTTTTTCTTGTTTTTTTTTTCGTATGCTCAGTAGCTCCACTTCTTTCTTGAGATGTTCGTGATTTTGACATTTACATGAGTTGGTAATGTGATCATATAGCTTTTCTCATTGCTGCTTATGACTTATATGTATGTACTCCTTTTGTTGGACAGTTTTACTCACTGATCATTATCGGTCTTATATGCTGTATTTGTAGTATTTGCTATTCCTACCTCTCATGTATTCTAAGTCTTTTGTTGAATGCTTGTAATACTGATTTCTGTTCTCTTCTCCTTAAAATAAAAATATAAATTAAAAAAAAAAAAAAAAAAAAAAAAAAGAGAGAGATCCTTCTAGCTTATTCATGTATGTGCTGTACCTGTATCTGTGCTCCCTGTGTGTGGCAGACTGATCCACTCTTACAGTGGTACCGAAGCCGAATGTAAGAGGTGGCTGACTGCCAGTTAGCATATAGAACACATGCTGGGAGAGAAGAGAGTGTCTCTACATACACTGACAAATAAGTCTAAGCTCCAGTGCTAAAATTATATATGTGTAACCATTTGACTACCAGACAGGTGTTTAACAAATTGCAGAGTTGCACAACCCACTGACACTTGAATGTTTAATGGTGTGGGGGGGGTTAAGAAGGGAACTTCAGCCTCTTTGAACTAGTTATTCTTTTTTTTTATCAAATCAAGTTTTATTGAGTTTTTTAAGCAGGTAGAGGGGATACAGAAAAAAGAAAACGGGGGGGGGGGGGGTAATCTCCATAGTATTAAGGTACAAACCTAGACATTATACAGCATAAGGCAGGAAGGACATATAACAAAGGGCCTGAGAAGGAGAACAATCCTGCCTAGAAGAGAGAGAGAGAGAGAGAAAAAGGGGGGAGGGGGAGGGAAAGCAAGAAGAAAATGAGGAAAGAGAGAGAGAGGGAGAAAAAAAATAAAGGGGAGGAAGCGAGGAGATCCCACGCCGAAGGCCCAGCACCCAGCAACACAGATAGGTCACTGGCCAGCCTCACCACTCAATAGGGTCTGCATCAGCGGATCTTCCAAGAACTGCATCCAGGCAAACCAGTTGTTGAGATAACGATCTCTATGATCAACTGCCGTCAGGCAGCGCGTGTTCTCTACCCGCGAGACCCAGTCGCGGAAGGTCGGAGGTGAAGGTTTGCCCCAATTAAGGGGAATAAGTGCTTTTGCTTTGTTCAGGAGCTGGCGAAATGGACATGGCGGTATGGTGTAAGAGAAAGGGAGCAGGCAAAACAGGAGAAGGAGAGTCCGTGAGCTTTGGAAGAACAGAGTGAATCTTCCTCCAGAATGGCAAAATAAGGGGACACTCCCACCATATGTGTAACAAAGTACTGGGAGCTAGCCCACATCTCCAGCATACATCAGATGTCTCAGGTGAATAAGTATGTAAGAGAACCGGGGTGCGATACCACTGAGTCAAGAGTTTGTAGGGCATCTCCTGGGTCTTATTGGCCAGAGAGCATTTATGTGTCAAAATGAGTATCTTTTCCCACTCTGGCTCACTCAGTGATATCTGGAGAGCGTTTTCCCATTTCCCAACATAGGCCAGCAGGGCAAAGTCGCCCGAGGTGCAGAGTAGTCCGTATAGAAAAGAAATACCGTGGGGGAGAGGGGTATCTCTAGAACATAGATCCTTGAATGGAGTAAGAGGTCGAAGAAGATTATGTTTCTGTGGGAGAGAGCGGAAGAAATACCCAAACTGGGGAAATTGAAACCAGTCCAGGGGCATCTGGTGACAATGCGTCAGGATGTCCACCAATGGCTTAACTTTGCAGTCTTCAGTCAAGAGGGACGCTATCCAAGTGTTGTCATCGACAGAGGTGCCCAGAAAGGGCCCCAGAGGCCTGGCCAGGCACAAAGTCTGCACTATGTCGTAACGGGGTCATTGTGGATGTATAGGTGGTGAGCCTGAATGGTACATGAGCTCCATGAAAAACTGAAAGAGTAGCAGAGATCAGAGGATGACTCCCGGAAAGAGACCTGTCATGGCTTGGTGACAGCCATGGGAGGGAATGGAGCGGGACACCGACCTCCACTGCCTCCAACCCCACCCACAACTTCTGTGGTGGTTGCAAGAGATGGCAGGCCTGATAATATGTCCAGGGCACGGCAAGGCCAGTCCGACACATAACTTCGGCCTTGTCAAGACATCAAAGCGAAGTCTAGACTTCTTTCCTGCTCAAAGGAAACGCAACCACATAGAACGCAGGGAGGAGAAAAAAGCCAACGGGATGCGGACAGGGATCGTCTGGACAAAATAAAGCATACGCGGAAGGATATTCATCTTCAGCGCATTAACAAACCCCACCCAAGACACGTGAAGTGGCCTCCAGGCACTCAGGTCCCTCTGGAGAGTCGTCAAGAATTGAGAGAAATTATAGGCGTAAAGTTGCAAAGGATCCCCAGTTAGCCAGATCCCCAGGTATTTGAGCCAGTCTCGGCACCACTGAAAAGGAAAGGAGGAGGATAGGTGTGCCACCTCAGGCAAAGGTAAATTAATATTTAAGATCTCAGACTTTGAAGCGTTAAGTTTAAAGTTGGACAGAGCTCCATTTTCCTGAAATTCTCTGAGAAGGACAGGAAGTGAGATCCTAGGATTAGTTAACAGAAAGAGGAGGTCATCAGCGAACCCCAGTACCTTGTGGTGCACACCCTCCACGAGCAAGCCTCCAAGATCCGGATTATTGCGAATAGCCTCTAGAAAAGGTTCAAGCAACAACACAAATAAAAGCGGGGATAGGGGGCAACCCTGCCGGGTACTATTCAAAATCCCGAACGACTCTGAGAGGGCACCATTGATGCGTATCCTGGCCAAGGGATGAGAATACAAGGCCGAAACCGAGACCAGCATATGCCCAAAAAGCCACGTGGCGTAGAACCTCCAGTAAAAAATTGCCAGTTCAACCGGTCGAACGCCTTTTCGGCATCCATTGATAATAACAGAGATGGAGAGAAAGTAGTACAAGCACGGTGAATCAATAGCCCGAACTGTACAGTCGCAGGACTCTCATCCTGGAATAAAGCCTGCCTGGTCTTGGTGGACCAGGTTCAGCATGAGGGAAGTGATATGGGAGGCCAAAATCTTCGAAAACAGCTTAAAGTCAATGTTGAGTAATGAGATGGGCCTATAGCTACCACAATGTTCCAGATCCTTCCCCTCTTTCGGGAGCAAAGAGATCGTGGTTGGGGGTGGATATCATGCCCTTCCAATGAACTAGTTATTCTATAACCCTTTCTGTGCCTAAGGGTGTCCAGCTATTAGACACTACTCTGGCAGTGAAAGGTTCAATATAATGTTTGATGTCCTTTTCCCTGCCTGTCTGCCTCTCTCTCTCACCCACCATACTATCCCTCTCACATCTCTCCAACCTGTTGCCCATCTCTATCCCATTTCTTTCCTGCCTTTGCCCTTCTCTGTCCTATGTCTCCCCCTTGCCTTTATTCCTCACCTTGCCTTTCTTCTTCCATCTTGTCCTTCCCCTTTCCTTTCTTCTCCCACTTTTCCCTTGCTCTACCCATTTTTTATTGATGATTTAGTAAGAGACATGGTACAGCAAAGGTCAACATTAACAACAACTTATAATATGCCATGTACATATAACAAGGTTGCACAAATATTTTGCATTATGCTCTCCTCCTTTTTACTTTCTCTCCCTCCTTTACCCTCCTCTCCCCTCAGTTGAAATATAACTACAATAGTGGTACCACAGAGAGTTTACTCACAGCTCTGTGATTTCACTTGCCTTGCTTCTCAACACCAGTGCAGGCTATACAATTAACAAATGGATGTGCGCTGGGATGGTGGGCTGGAGAGACAGTTGAAATGGACCACTTCATTGCATTTGCACCCATAGCCAAAAGCTGCCAGTTCTCCCCTGGATATGATTCGGGTCCGGTTGCAGTCACACCACCTGTGGGCCATATGGTTGTATTTAGGGTAAGCTATGGCAGCAGTGAGAGGCAAATGACTGATCCCTAATAGGATTTTAGGAAATCTGCATGTCAGACAAAAAAGTACAGTATGGATTACCAATATCCGAATAAATCTCTGTACTGGTATCTAAAATCTAATCTGAATAGCATATATTCCAGACAAACCTAAATCTGTGTAATTTATAAACATAGAACGGACACGCTGAGTCTGATCTATTAAGCAGGGCAGGATCAATTCTGGGCCAGACCAGCTGTGCCATAGGAGACAAGTAAAAATTCACAGTGACTTCACTGGAGATATTAACTCCTTGAGTGCTAGAAAGAGCTCCAACATATTGCTTCCAATGCACTTTTGACCACTCTAGCATTCAAGGGGTTAAACCCCCAATTTAGACTATCTCCCACATTCCTATTGATTTAATGTCAGTGATGGTGCAGTTGGTTCACTCAAAAATGGCTCCTGTTCTGCTTAGTACATCCACCTGACTTGTGAGCTGCACTTGTAGTTGGATGCTATAATAATATAACATGGTAGTATCACTGTGTATACCAGGAATGAGCACTGTGAGGCCCCATAGCTGCTGCCAGACTCCAGTCACAGCAGCTGGTGGGGAATGATGGGTGTTGTAGTCAGGCAGCAGCTAGAGGGCCTCATGTCGCCCACCACTGGTGTATACCCAACAGGCCATAGCCTGCTGCACTGGGACATAAACACACCTGAGAACTTTTTCTTCTTGAGTCCCTGGACAGGGCTCGTGTGGTGAGTCTAGGGGATATAAATGATGCTATTTGTGTCACAAAGGGTGGGGCTTAATTGTGGTTGGGAGCAGGGCTTAAAGACTTTGCTATAAAGTGGGCAGGAAGTTGTGGGAAATAGGGAGAACAGGGCGGGAAGGAGGAGAAGTGGGTGGAAAGTGGGAGGAATAGGGTGGGAACTAGGAGAAGTGGGTGGAAAGTGGGAGGAATAGGGTGGGAACTAGGAGAAGTGGGTAGAAAGGGGGAGGATAAGGTGGGAACTAGGAGAAGTGGGTGGAAAGTGGGCAGAACAGGGTGGGAAGGAGGAGAAGTGGGTGGAAAGTGGGAGGAACAGGGTGGGAAGGAGGAGCAGTGGGTGGAAAGTGGGATGAACAGGGTGGGAAGGAGGAGAAGTGAGTGAAAAGTGGGAGTAACAGGGTGGGAACTAGGAGGAGTGGGCAGAGTTTCATAGGAAACTCACCAACACTGGAGTCTTTGGGGCAGATCTGGAGACTCCCCACATATGGACATTTCCCCAAAGAAGTGGAGAAATTCTTGGGTAAATCAGCTGAACCGTCAGGAGAAAAAAAAAAAGAATTGCAAAAGGTTTCCAAATCGTTGCTTTACAATGCATTGGAGCCCTGTCTAGTATTCAAGGGATTAGTAGCACCACTTATCTCAATGGGGATGTTAGCTTGTTCCCTATGGTGCTGTTGGTTTGCTCTGGAGTTGCTCCACATTTTTTGTGCATATGGCCCACTGTTTTTGAGTAATAACTGGCCAAACAAACTGCACAAAAGTGATCAAATAAAACATAAAACATTCCTATTGATTTTTAAAGGGACTTTTAACTCCTTGCATGCTAGAATTGCTTGGCAATGAATTGGAACATCTCTTCCATTCAAGGGGTTAAAAGTACCAGTTAAATTGATTAACCCTTTGAGTGCCAGAGGGGTATCCAGCGCATTGCAAAAGCAATGCGCTGGATACCCCTCTGGCACTCAAAGGGTTAAAATGTGCTTGTTGCCTTAAAGTAAGTACATTTTTTAAATAGAATTAAAACTGCCTATATGTTGTGTTAGCCTTTTGTTTTGTTAGCAGTATTCAGGCATTGAGCACCAGTCTGGCACCCAAAGGGTTATATTTTTTAACTTTGCTGTAGTCTTTAACCTAATAGGGTCTTTTTACTAACTTGAAAATATTCCCGTGGCCCTTTTAGAATCAAGGGAGGAGCTCTCTTTTAGATGGATCTCACAAGCCCAAATATAACAAAGATAATGGGTGGCTCCATGTCGTATAGCACTGACTATAGATATACAGTAGGGAATTTAAATATTTACATGGAACATAGTAATTAGGTTGAATAAAGACAAAAGTCCTTCAAGTTCAACCTTTGCCTCATACCCTAGTGACATGAGCACTGTATAGCTTTCCTGCTACCAAATAAGTTAGTCATAGGCTGATCATTCCTCACGTTTAAAAAGGGACACATAGGAAATAGGCATATTTCAGGAGTGCACCAAAATCAGTGCAACCCTGTAGTATGTATTTTTAATGTGTGTCCCTTTTTAAAGGTGAGGTATGGTCAGCCTAGTTAGTCATTTATCACACCTTCCTGATTTGCCTACTAATATACAGTATACCCCTGTATGTTCCGTTTTGAAAGAAATGTATCTAATCTTCACTTAAATGTATCCATTGTATCTGCCATAAGCACCTCCTTGGGCAAGGAATTCCACAATTTAACAGACCTTACTGTGAAGAAAAATCCTTCCTCTGCTGAAGTCTCCTTAAAGTAAAGTAAAATAAATCAGTACTTAATTTCTTGGTACATGGATCAGTGCACTTCATTCAACACTGACAATATGTTCATCCAAAGATGCACTTGCACTCCGTGATTCCATGTAACAAGCAAAGCAAATCACTAGATCATTGGCATAAAGATAATCACACATAGTACACATCCACAGATAGCCACTGACATGAGGCTGTATAGACCCACAGGATCAATGCTGATAATGTTTCACATAAACAGCAACTATTAATCTTCATAGTATTTGAGCCATAGAGAGTGTTATTTCAATACTGTCAGAGTTGTAGTTCAAGAGTAATTGAATGAAAAAGCTTCCCCCTCCCGCCCCTTTTACCTAGTGTATGGCGCCTCCCCTCAGATGTGGAATCTGGTCCACAGATCAGACAGGTCACAGCAAGGGACAATCTTCTTACTGTGAGCATAAGGGAAACCCTGCCCCCCTTGACAGGTTTTTCCCTTATGCTAATTGAAGATTGTCCCTCTCTGGACACCATATTTCTGTTCTAAGCTGAACAGTGTTACACTAGGTAAAAGGGGCGGGAGGGGGATACTTTATCATTCAATTACTCTTGAGAACTACAACTCTGACAGTATTGAAATAACACTCTCCATGGCCCAAATACTATAAAGATTAATTGGAGCTGCTTTTATTGTGAAACATTGCTATCCCATTAATGCATTTTGTGCCACTGGGTAGTTATTAATAGATGTTTTTATTTATCAATAAGTGCCATGTGGCATGAAATGCATTAGATGTGAATTAATCTTACTGATCTATATGTCCTCACATCAGTATCAGTCTCTATCCATGTATGTGATGTGACGTCTCAGCTTGCCATTGAATCTGGCCTGCCCAGAGCATGACTGTAAATGCTGATGTAAACATTATCTTGGTAGTAAAATGTCTCTCTTGAGATATTGACTACGACGGAGTATAAATGTAAATCAAATAGATGTAATTGATGTTTATCTTTAAAACATTCCCACCCATCACCCTGAGCTGTAGTTGAAGAAGTGACCTGCGGCGCGTGATGGATAAGTAATTATCACCTTGGCATCAGCAAGAAAATACTCCATTGCATATAAAGTGATGTGATAGTGGCTCATGCTTCAGCATACTTGAGTGTGTTGTACTGCAGGATTGGATAACTCTTCAGGTTTTGATGGCCTATCTCAGGTTGATGAGAATTGTAATCCAGCACCAGCAGTACGCCAACCCTTGCCTTAGAGAATTACAGTGGCAATTTCTAGAATATAAGAACAAACAATAAACTCTCAAGGGGATTCTTGTTAATACCAGTGTTTACCTCTGCCTCTGTTAACCCCTTAACGACCCTTGACAATCATAGCACGTCAAGGGTTGTTTTGACTTAACAACCCATGACGTGCTAGGACCATCATGGAATTCCGAGCTCCCCCCACGGCTGCACGCCGTTCAGGGAGTCCGGAATCCGAATCATAAAAAAAAAAAAAAAAAAATTCTCTGTGGTCCTTTAGTGAACGCAACGTGCCCGCGCGGCAGGTCGTTAAGGGGTTAATGTGTGCGAAGACTTTCAGCATCAACAGATGTGGCATAGTATTGAATTCTTCCAATTCTGCAGTACATTGTCTATACCAGGGGTCTCCAACCTTTTCTTTAATGAGAACTACTTTCAATTAATGTATATTGAAAATATATGAATTTATAAATGTACACATTAACCCTTAGCGTGCCAAGGCTGGATGTTGTACAGGTGGACCCATTGTGCTTACACCCCCCCCCCCCTTTTGAATCAGAAGAATTTGGATGCAACCGGACCCCTCCTAATACCCCCCAGCTATTGATATCCCACCCCACAGGCTGATAGATAGTAGATAAATAGCCACAACTGCAGAGAGCATTGTGGATCTCCAACTTTTTTATTTTTCATTTATTTAATGAATCAGACCTCACGGGGGGGGGCATCAGGACTCTTCCTGTTGTCCCCCCTGCTATTGATCTCGTATCTGTTAGAGCTGGGAGATCAATAGAAGTGACTGCAGGAAAGTGGCATGCTATCCTGCTTCCACTCCTACCCAAACATCTGGAAAGGCTCCCATGTCACTGAGGATGTTGATTGTGTCACTAGTGACGCTGAGGCTTTCCCTGATGTTCCCAACTCACTACAAAGCAATGTGTTTCATACCTTTCTGGCATTCAAAGGGTTAAATAAATTAAAAATAAAAAGTTTGAAAGTTGGAGAGCCATGCTGCCTTCCACAATTGTCACAATAGATCTCCCAGCCTTTCAGATGGAATATCTATCTCTGGAGGCATCAGGATGGGTCCTTCCGATTCCCCCCCAAGGTCTGAGGTAAAAAAATATGATGTGTGCCTGGGGGTGTCCAACACATTGCTTTTCAATACATTGGACTCCCACTGGAATTCACATTTCCTCAGCCTCCTGATCCACTACCCACTGGTAGGCACCCCCATGCACACACACATATATTGTCTGACCCACAGCTTGGTTCCATTACCCACTGGCACTCACAGATGCCCACATACACTATCTGACCCCCTAGCTATGTTTCACTGCTGGCATTTAGTCACAAATCCCTTTATACACTACCAGACCCCAAGCCTGGTTCCATTGCTTAGTGGAAGTCACAGATCCCCATATACACTGTCTAACTTCCCCAGCCTGGTTCTACTGCCCACTATTAGTCACAAATTCCTGCATACACTCTCTAACCCCCCCCGACTTGTGCCACTGGTAATCATGGAACATATACTGTCTGTTCCCCAACCTTGTTTCTCTGGTAGCTATGCTCCTGGCACTCACTATAGTATGTCAATCCATACTACTGGGGTACCGCATTTCTCTGGCTGGCATTAGGTACTGAATATACTAGGAAATTCCATGGTGTTGAAAGATTTTAATAAAGTGACTGATGTGTAAAAACGTATGTGTTTTTAACTATAGCACAACTTTCTGGAAATAATTGTGAATGCTAGCCTAGGGGTAAAAATACAAGTGACCTCCATTTGATGCAGGTGAATGTGTACTTTCCATGGTATGTTCTACTATCCTTTTCTTTATATACTAGTTGAACAGCCTGTTACACGGGCCACAGTGCCTCCGGCAGCCGGTGGCGGGGCAGTCACGCGCAGTAGAGACTGCCCGCGCCGCTGCTGATACAGAGCTGGACGCTCCTTCGGAGCGCCCAGCTCTGTATCAGCTGCGGCGTGGGCAGTGTCTACTGCGCATGACTGCCGCACGTGCAGCAGTGTCTACTGCGCATGTCGGGCGATACACACGATTTAGCGAATTATTATATAGGATGAAAGGTTAATGAACTTGTCAGTGTAGGCAGGTCATTTAAAAAAGAAAGGTGTCAGGTGTGATATTCTTGCTTCTGGCACCTCTTTACGGTATGTCAACCCATACTACTTGGGCAGGTAAATTCCATGGTTCCCAAATATTTTTGTATCTTTGAAGTGATGGAAATGTAAAAAAAACAAACATTTTTTTCCTGTAGTGACAACTTATGGAAATAATTGTGCACACAGCCTAGGGCTAGAAAGGCAAACCTATCCTAATTTGACTCAGGTGAAAATCTACTTTCCAAAATGTTATGGCCTGCATACTTTTCCTTCATATCTCTAATATTAACATACCGCCCAAGTGTCCCTCTTTAGAAGGGACAGTCCCTCTTTCAGACCCAAATCCCTCTGTCCCTCTTTCCTACCCTGATGCCCCTCGTTTTAGATGACCAGACTGTGGTGTGTATATAAATGTATCACATTGCTCCAAAGCAATAAAACTCACATTAATGTTTGTTTAACCCCTTAAGGACTGGCGCGCACACGCGTCCGGCACTTGCGGACCATGGGGCATTTTTTTTTTTTATTAGTGCTTCCGGTTCAGGACTTCCGGAGCGGCATGCAGCCGCAACAGGAGCCCTCTACTCCATGCCGTGCCAGGACCGTCATTGGTCCTTAAGTGCCGGACCGCCGTGACGGTCCTGGCACGGCAATGGTCCTTAAGGGGTTAAACTTCAGTATGTGTGTTTATAAATTAGTCTGTGTAAATAAAATACATTGATCTTGTTCTAACTAATTTATTAATTTACACAAAGAGGTGTCAGTAGGTCATGCAATAATCTCTGTAATGCCCCGCCCATCAGCCACACCCAGCAATACCACCAGAAACACAAGTGTCCCTCTTTGGCCATTTGAAATGTTGGGAGGCATGTATTAACACTGACCATTTCAGTGAAGGCAGCCTAGTTAAAAAATGAAAACAAGCAGGTGTAGTTTTGTGCTTTTTACAGTACGTCAGCCCATACCACTGGTGTACCATTATACTTTAACAAGCAGTAGCTAATGAATGCAGTAGAAAATTCCACACGTTTCACGTTTCAGTACATTTGCAAGGCTGGAAATGGAAAACAAATGCCTATTTTTCATTAGCTCCACCTTTTTGAGCATTATGCACATCCGGTTAGGAGTAGAAAGGCAAGTGACTCATTTGATAATGGGTTATCTTCTTTCCAAAATGGGGTGCTTTTGTTCATTTCTGCAGTTGTTACAATCATTTGTTACAGGAAAGTCTTTGAAAACATTTAAAAATGAATGAGAAATTGTAGTTGGTGTTGGTTTGTGTTTCTGGTAACCCTACAGTATGTCAGCTCGTACCAACGGTGCACCGTTTTTTCTTGTAGTGGCAGTGGCTAATGGATATAGTAGGAAATTCCATAAATTTCAAATATTTCAGTAAATTTGAAGAGGTGGAAATGTAAAAAAATGCAATTTGTCTTTTAATCCCACTTTCTGGAAACATTTTTCCACACCAGGCTAGGGGTAGAAAGGCATGCTACCCCTTATATGATGTAGTGGGATATCCACTTTCAGGAAATTAATGCTTTTATATAGTTATAGGACTAATTTACGATAGTTATACTATGGAACCAATGAAATGTGCACGTTTAGTTCATGAAGTTGAAAATGCCATTTTGTGCTTCTGCTAATTAGGGGTCTGTGCAGGCAGTGCTTGTAGGTAAAACTATACATTTGGTATTTTTGCAGGGGTTTACAAAATAATTGAAATGTTCACAACCAAAATGAATGTTCTGGACATATAGTTTATGGTGCTGGCAAAATAATTCATTTTTAAAATTGTTTTGTATTTATGACATCCATAACTTGTTTTAGAATGCAACATTTTGTTCTTCTAAGGTGCCCTGTAAAAGCTGAATTTGTGCTAAAATAAAAATATATAGTTTTCCATGTATAACTAGAAAGTTGGCAACAGGAATCCTACTAAACAGCTGGATAGCAAAAATTCTGAATGTATCCTGACAGCAGGGTACATTTGGCACTGAAAAGGCTAAACCATCTCTATAACAGATCTTGCCTACTCTTTGATCTGCTGAACAGAGAACAAGTGACCTTAACAGCTCAAGGTGATAAAAATTATGTATCTTGTATAGGGTTGCCACCTTTTCCTCAAAAAAATACCGGCCATAGTTGTGGGTGGGTGAGGGCGGAGCCACAAAAGGGAGGAGCCACAAAAGGGAGGAGCCACAAAAGGGGCAGAACCACTCAAAGTTGCATGACCCTACAAAATTGAGCTTCAGGCTCCTAGTTACAGGTACCGGGTGCCAGGAGCTCTGTTCTCATAAAGCACTGTTTCTGGTGAAACTCTGCTCACTTCTCCTTCTTTCCACCCTGTTCCTCCCACTTTGCACCCACTTCTCCTCCTTCCCACCCTATTCTTTCTATTACTCCTCCTTTCCACCCTGTTCCTCCCACTTCCTGCCCGCTTCACAAGTACAATACCAATAAACCCCGCACACTCGCCCAACTAAGCCCCCCACTTATGATGTTAATTGTGTCATTTAAATCACCCGGTCAAGCACATGAGCCCTCTGCAGCGGCTCAAGACAAGAATATGAAATTCACAGGTATGAAAGTGTGGGGCTGCATGGCATTAGCCTCTAACACCAAAAGCTGCACTCTAAAGGTATGCACTGCAGGGTATGATCACTGTAGTGTATACCAGTGGACACACTCCCCCAGCATTAGATTTTAATGCCAGCAAGCCCAGTGTGCCTGCCCCATAACATGTGCAGGGAAGCTGACGGTGACGGCAACCAAACTATCTACACCATAGTCCTTCATTCACCCACTGTCTTAGCACATAATGTAGTTAGAATACAGTGCCACACTGTGCCACTAAAGCCTATATATATGACAAGCAAATGGCTAATACAACACATAAGCAGTTTTTTTTTAAGTTTCTTTAAAAATATAAACTTACCTTAGGGTGACAGGTCCACTTCCAATATAAACATTAAAAATGTTGATTTCTTTAAAGAGACATGTACATGATACAGACACAGCGCACACACACATATACACATACACACAAACACATATGCATACACACACACGCACACACACACAGACTTAAACACCTCTTAGATCTCTGTATCATTCAACAGGTTAAAAGTCCAACTTAAATGGGCATGTAGGGGATATTTATCTCATGTGGCGCAGCTGATTGTCCGGAATGGCTCCACTTGTCAGTCTGCACACATATCCCAAAGGGCAAAATGCCCAAAGCCAAAAGTAAAGTGGTTTGGGGGCAACACAACTACACCATAAGGCTGTAAATGGGGCTTTTAACCAATTGAATGCTACAGCTGCAGCACACTAGTATTCAAGAAAAAAATATATTTGATGCACCCAACTCAATTACTACTATCTTTGGACATATGGAATTATGTGTCCTGTGCATTTACAGGTTCTCCTTAGGCTCGTCTGGTTTTATAGAAGAAGGAGGCCTGCTGCCCCCTATGCATTATACTTTAACAGAACACTAATGACTAAAAATGAACAGGGGCATGCTGGTATCTGTAAAATATCACTGTTTTCTAATGCCTAAAATCTTTCATATTCTCTGAAGGAACAGCAATTCCTGCCTGTTAAAGAGCTCCCAATGATGAGATAAAATAACAGCCTTTCTGAATACAACAAGAGCAATGGGCAATAGTAAATCTATTAAGTTATTTTAGATTTGATACATCAATACAAACAACATTACATACATGATCTAGGAATAGACAATTAACACACACTACTAATTTTACCTATGCTAACTAGTAGGGAGACTGGTAGTGTAAAAATTATGCCTTTATTGGCTGAATGGTATTTAAAACCATAGTAACCCATTTAATTTTTTGGAGTTAAGAGTATATTTAAGGACGTGCTGTACTCATGCCCCTTTGTCCCTAAAGGGTAAGGTGACCAGATTTTTAACATTAAATCCGGGGACATTTTTTTTTTCTCCACAACCTATCCACCTCCACACACTGCCTACACCCTGTCCACCTTCACACTCTGTTCACTCTCACACCCTGTCCACCCTCATCACACACCTTAGCCATCCTCACACCCTGTTCATCCTTCACACACTGTCCACCCTTACCACCTCCAACCTGCCCACCTCCACACTTCCCACATTGTCTACTTCCCCACACTGCCCACCCTGTCCTCCTCCACACACTGCCCACCTCCAAACTCCCCATCCCATCCTCCTCCACACACCGCCCACCTCCACACTGTCCACCTGTACATTGTCCACACTGCCTACATCAACACTTTCAGAATAAAATTATCCTTAGTATTTAAATTATTTACAGATTCATGTGTTGTTATTATTAAATTCCTCTTCTAAACAGGAAGGTGTAGCACTGACTGGTGTTATCCAAACAAAGAACACGCACTCACTTCAGGTTAAGACATTGTGTTGAACTCTGGAGAGGTTCCTTGCTGCTGCCTGCGTTACTGTTCCGCTTGCTTGACTGAGACTGCCACACATGTCCTGCGCAATAGTGCCGTGTTGCTGTCCTACGTGCTACAGCCAATGAGAGAGGCGTATCCTGACAAAACTCTCCTCTCTCATTTGCTGCCATTTCAACTTGTTGCGAAGGCACTGGACGGCAGAGACAGCTTAGGTAATGCTGTCCGTGCCTTCCTATTGATGCAGCTGCATATTTAGTTAGAACTAGCAAAAGGAGCATGGCATTGCCCCTGGGGATTAAGTCCTTTGAGTGCTTGGGTAAGATTTCAGCACTGAAATTGTTAAGTGTTTCAGAGGCAAAGAGGTATCCTGGCAGTGGAATGTGTTGTATACGTGTTTGGCAGTGAAGGAACCCAACACTTCGTCCATTTTCTTTGGTTTGTTTAAACCCCTACAGCACCAAAGAGGTATCCAACACAGTGTAGTGCATGGATTCTTCTTTTTTTCCCTCAAACATTTAACCCTTTCACTGTTGCTAATGTACCCAAAGCATTGTCAATCAATGCACTGAATAGCCCTCAAGCACTCAAAGGACTTAATTGTGATGGGCAACACCGTGGCCCTTTTGCTACAATATACATACACACCTGTATACATGAACACATACTATACATACATACACATACTGTACATACATATATATATATATATATATATATACATATACACACAGTATACATACAAACATAATATACATACATACACATACTGTACATATATATATTTACACATACACACATAGTATACATACACATACTGTACCTAGATACATATATATATATATATATATATATATATATATATACACATACAAACACCCATATACATACTGTACATATATACATACACATACTATACATACTCAGCCGTATACATGCATACACATTCTGTACATAGATACATACAAATACTGTACATACATATATATATACATACACACATATACTGTACATATATATATACATACATACTATACATACATAGACTGTATATAGATACATATATACATACACATACATAGCCATAGACAAACTCACACACTGTGAATAAGGCTATTTGTGGTGAGTGGGATGTGAATTCTACCTTTTCCTATTCCATGAGGAGTAATGGGGTGAGAGGAGAGTGGACAGTCTATATATGTGTGTGTGTGTCTGTCCATCCTGCTGTGTAGAGTGAATGTGGCTGTTCTGTGCTGTACACTCCTCCCTCTGATCTCCTTCATGTTACAGGGAGGCGTGAATAGCAGAGAAGAGCCTCACAGAGCAGCCGAAAGCAGAAAGAAAAAGTTTAACAGATAAGTGAACATCGCGTCTCCTCCAGGACTGATTTAGTGACGGGGGAGACGTCTTAAGGAATGGGGAAGGTGGGAGGGACAGAGGGAGAGACAGTAAGAGACAGGGAAGGTGGGAGGGACAGGGGAAGAGACACTAACACCCTTTGATTGCCACAGGGGTATCTAACGCACTGCTTTGCAATGCATTGGATACCCCTGTGGCAGTTGTTCGGCAACATGACTTTCATAGATTGTGTGAAAGTAGAGTTAAGAGTTAGTTGTGCTGAGATGGAATGAGGGGAAGTGGAGTTTAACCTTATGAGAGCCAGAGAGCCTCTAGTCTGGCACTCAAAGGGTTAAACTCCACTTTCCCCTCATTCCATCCCAGCACAACTAACAGCTCTACTGCCTGCACACACTTGATGAAATAATCATGTTGGCGAACAGTCATAGAGAGGACAGTATGTTGATACTGTATCAACATATAGAAGATTATATCCGGGGACACATTCCAGCCGGGGACAGTGCCCACAATCCGGGGACTGTCCCCTGAAATCGGGGACGTCTGGTCACCCTACAGGGTTCATATAAACACTGCCTTACCTGTATGGCTCAGTAGCTGCAGGAGCCTTAGCAGTGGCAATAATTCTCCTTACAATTGCAGCCATACATATCTTCTGTGCTTCTGACTCGCACAACTTTTTCCACTTCAGCAGCCTGTGACAGATTTACTAGTGACAACCTGAACGCATGCGCATAAATCAAACAAGCGCCGCTACGAGATTGGCACGCTCTGTCCACCTCTGGAATACCACCATAGGTCAGAAATCCTACCCGATCATATGTTCCGTGCAGATTCTAGAGAGGTGTCTGGAACGCACAGAAGGGCTGTGTAAAGTGTATGTAGAGGACCTGGATCATAGTGGGAGAGGGTTGCTTCCTGCAGTGTGACTTGGGAAAGACCTTGCTGCTGTGTTTACCAACCCATGATCCAATAAACAGGACGCACAAAAATACCGGCTTTTTAATTGCCGGTATAGTAGTTATACCGGCACCGGCTCCTGTGTGTTAATTACCGGCTGGGCCGGTAAAATACCGGCCGGGTGGCAACCCTAATCTTGTAGCAGAATTTTAGCAGACGAAAGCCATATTCTCTGTAGAAGATAATAAGGGAAAATGTATGAAAGGGATAATAATACTTCCTTTTATCTTTATTTTATTTTGTAGGCATTAAAAAACATGAAGAACGATATAAGTCTTATTTCTCAAACCTTTATGGTTTGAGAGATATTCAGAAGTAAAGTTTCCCCTCCCGCCCCTTTTACTTAGTGTAAGCCATCTCTTCTCATATGTGGAATGCAGTCCATAGACCAGACAGATAACAGCAGGGGACAATCTTCTTCCCATGAGAACAATGAAAGCCCTGCCCCCCTTGACAAGTTTTTCAGGTTTTTCCCCTATCTTAATTGAAGATTGTCCCTCTCTGCAGTCTACCTGGGCACCTCCCTTCTGATCTGACTGAGCAGTGTTACATCAGTAAAAGGGGCGGGAGGGGGATACTCTGTTATTGAATTAATCTTGAACTACAACTCTGACAGAATTGAAATAACACTCTCCAAAGTCCAAATACTATGAAGATTAATTCGAGCTGCTTTTATTATGAAACATTACTATCCCTTTAATTGAAACCATGTTAAAAAGAATTGTTAAATACCTTTATTTAAATGGCTTACAAGGTCCCAAACAGCATGGGTTTACAGAAGGGAAATCTTGTCAAACTAACCTAACAGATTTTTTTGGCTGGGTAACTAAAATAATATATGGGGGCTAGCAGTAGATATAGCTTATCTAGAATCCAGTAACTCATTTCACACTGTCCTTAAGAGAAGACTCATTAATAAATTGCAGTGTTTGGGTCTGGATGTAAAAATAGTTAAATGGATAAGGCAATGACTAAGTCACAGGAAACAGAGGGCAGTAGTCAATGAAGAATATTTGGACTAAGGGAGTGTTACTAGTAGGGTACCTCAGGGATCTGTATTGGGCCCATTATATTTAACATTTTATTAGTGATATTGCAAGAAGTCTTCAAGGCAAGGTATGCATTTTTTGCAGATGATACAAAGATCTGTAAGATGGTAGACATTCCTGGGGGAATCAGTCAAATGACAAATGATTTTGGTAAATTAGAAGAACGGACAAGAATGTGACACCTGCAGTTTAATGCTGATAAATGTAAAATAATGCACTTGGGACTTAAAAACACAAAGGCAGATTATAGTATTACCTGAGACAACAGAGGAAAGGGATTTGGGAGTAATTATTTCTGATGACTTAGAGGTAGACAGGCAATGTATAGTTAGGAGCATTAGTAGCAGAAAGGGGGAGGTGGTTATGCTACTCTACAGATCACTGGTTAGACAGACATCACCTAGAGTTTTGTGTACAGTACTGGAGACCCCATCTCCAGAAGGGCATAGATACTCTAAAGATAATTCAGAGAATAGCTATTAAATGTTGAGTGGTTTACAGGAAAATAAATACTGGGATAGACTAAAGGATCAAAACATGTATAGCTTGGAGGAGAGGAGATAGAGGAGAAATGACAGAAACATTCAAATACATGAATGTATTCAACAAAGTGCAGGAGGGAAGTACATATCAAGGGAGTAAAAATGTTAGGACAAGAGGCCATAGTCTAAAACTAGAGGGACACAGGTTTACACTGAGAGGGTAGTAGATAAATGGAATCGCCACCAGCAGAAGTGGTTTGTGGTATGTCCTGAACATAAGACAAGACCAAGGAACAAATAAGATTTGAGGTTTTTAGATTAGGAAAAATGGACCAATCTTTTATTTTAAAATTTTAAGTGGTGCTACTGTAAATGTTCACTTTCGCAATGAACACCGCTAAGTTCTTAATAACAGAAAAGACATGTAACATTCTCTCACCAACTCAGCAGACAAAGTCCTGGGGAGAGCTGGGAAGGCTGGTGGGTGGAGTGTTCCTTTACAGGGGATGACCTGCAAAGCTCTGCGGTACAGATCTGCGTTGCAGTTTGTCACGCAGCTATGTAATGTATGACCTAAAGCGGAACTCTCACCTTGGAATGATTGTGTCTTATTCCCTTCCTCTATGTCCCCTGTATGTATTCGTTTGTTTCCTTTCACTTAAATAAAAGTCTACATTCAGCAATAGATAAATGATTTTGCTACCTGATGACGCAACATGTGGCTCAAGCTGTACCGCAGCATACCATATGGTCACAAAACACTCCCACAGGGCTTGTCTCTAACTCCTCCGGCCAGCCCCCGTCAATCCCGTCTGCACCATGTCACCTGGTGCGCTTCTTGAATCGTGCGTGTCCAGGTCTTGTCTGTGAGGTGTGAGCGCATTCATGTACAGCACTCGCACTGTATAAATAAGCAGCCAGTGTTAATCCTATGTAGTTTGAGCCAAGCGATGCTGTCATTGTCCCGTTTCATCTGAATAGTCTTCACTCGCAAAAAAAAAATATGGGCAGTCTCTTCCCGTATGAGTGACATGACACAGGGAGAGCTGACACATGCACATTATTACTTTTTCGGAAAATGGCGCCGCTCTCCCAGGTCTTGAAGCAAACATATAAGGTGTATTTTAATAACGTGCAACAATAGCACAGCGTTTATATAAATATATAGAAAAAGCATCCTATTAGGCATTTCTTTTAGACAAGTTAACGTTGTTTTGAAGGTGAAAGTTTTGCTTTAAAAGATATTTACAAAATACGTAGGCCGTCTTTATAGATCTAATGATTTAGATAATGTTTGTTGGGGGTGATGGTTCCATTTTGACTCATTTTCCCCTGTGAGAGGAGGAGGCTTCCTTCCGCTTTAAAACAACTTATACATTTTTACATCATCTTGCACAATTACCTATATGTTGTGTTACATGTGTTTTATTTATTAAATTGCTTTCAACCCAGCATCAGTAACTCTCCTAGCACATCTGGTCCACTGCCTGGTGTTCCTTTCCCTCCAGTCTCCAACTCAAGTGCAACTTTATTCCTTTACATTCCATGTATGTGTACAATGCATAGCACTGTATTTCACATCTCTTTGGTACTCAAAGTGTTACACATGTTTAGAAATTGTTCCAGAGGGAGAGGGTTTCCCTAAAGCCTCCGTTTCTTATCACACAGAGACACATGCACGCAAGCACACACACACACACACAAATCTGTTTACCCCTTGATTGCAAGAGTGTGCAACACATTTCTCACTCCAAGGGCACTCAGAGAGTTAAAGGGTTATGTTAATTTTTTTATGTGCAACAGTGACTATCACACTTTCTATTTTACTAATTTCCCTGTATCATACTTATAAGTTACAACACGTTCCAAACAAAAATGTGCAGCGCTGTATTGTTTACAAGGAAACTAACATGTATGTCACTAGTTTATGTGTAGGTATAATATGCAAGAAAGTCTAAAATGGACTGTTGCTGACTCCTAGGAGAGGGCAGCCGGTGTCATCACTGACATAACCCACCATCTGCCAACCAGCTTACAGCAGCTGTTTTCAGTAAAAAAAAAAAATCTCTCAGTATGGGAGTAACAAAAGGGTTCATAAAAGAAGGGGTGGGAAGAACTAATAAAATAATGTTATATACGGCATCTTGATGATACTGTAATGTATGTCTTATATCTGTTTTATAATTATAAGAACTATACCTCAGTGATTAAGTCTTTCTAGTGCTAGGTATGTGCAAACACATCTGGTATACTTTTAAACTTCTGAGTGTTAGATAAGTGGCTACAGTATATCGGTATATGTTATTTTTACAGGGAAGTTGTTACAATCAACCATTTTCTGGAAGCAGCAGCTGAGAAGGAGTTTCGTGGTAAAAGGCGACTTCAACAGTTTATTGAAAATTTGCTTCAGCGAGTTGAACTTGCAGAAAAACAGCTGGAATATTATCAGAGTCGACAGATAAAGA
Organism: Rhinophrynus dorsalis; assembly: GCA_037306005.1. Lineage (NCBI taxonomy): Eukaryota > Metazoa > Chordata > Amphibia > Anura > Rhinophrynidae > Rhinophrynus > Rhinophrynus dorsalis. Next base: position 50,920,215 of record CM074724.1, read on the forward strand.
ACAGTCAAGCAGGTGTTGGCGATGTTATGGTAAGACTGTAAAAAAAAATATATATATACACTAGCGCATCGTGCACGGCATTGCCCATTCAATTGGGTGCACCAAGCACTTCAGGGACCCACTGGTCCACTGCAGCCATGAGTCTTGCTGCACATAAGAGTGGGCAGGAGGGCTCCGCCCCCTCCCCGCCCACTCCTTTGAAAATTGCCATTGCTGCCTCAGAAGATCTTGCAATGGGGCAGGGTGGGGTGGACAGCGAACCAGAAACAATTAGAATTAAAAACAAAAATATATATATTGTGATGGGTACAGGGGTTACTGCTTGATAGACCGAGGGTTAAGCAATTTATCCAGCCAGACAAAAAGATAATAAATTGCATTTATTAGAGAGGTCGCTGCACACAAACATAGGACAGCAATTACAGACAAACAAAAAGGGGTAAAGTATAAAAACTACATACTTCTGCTGTTATCTTCTTTTTTTTTACAGGGGTTCCACATAATACAGTCCATTTTAGCTTTATGTTGGAGCTTACACATAGTCCCAATAGAGACAAGAGTGGGCATCCTGCCCACTACTCATGGTGCTGGATTGCATGAGGTTTCTATGTATGTTTTATTCCTGACGGAGGATTTGGAGAAGGTATCCTAAGAGATTATCCACAGTACTTTCCTTATTCTTGGGCCATAGCCACCGAAGTTTAGCTTTGTGACCATCATCCTTGTTATGGGAACATCAGGGTACTTTCTGTGGCTGCCCACTCACCCAAACTCTTCTGGTGAGGGCATACACCAGTCCCAGCTTTAGAAAGCACATGGACCAGTCCAACTCCAGATTGGCCTCAGGCCTCCCTTCGTTCTAGGGAGGCTTTCTCCCCTGCTCCTACATTCCCATCTGTCTCAGGAGTCCTTCTACCCACCCCCTACAGGTTCTGATGTCACAGCTACCATTTACAAGGTCTGTTTTGCTTAGCCTGATGAAAAGGGGAAGGGACACACATTCCACTCACAGATTTGCTCTGCACCCTCTATCTGACCAACAGTGGGATATCTCATAACACAATCTCTTTGGTGAGCTAGACTGGATGGCACCATCCCTCTATACTTCAAACATACCTACTAACAATACTGGTAAATGGCCAACACTCTATAATGCATGCACACACAGGGGACATTAATGTTTTCAAGAATGGGAAGGGTGACAACCATTCCATCACACAAACACATATATAAATATAATTTTTTCCCCCTCTTTAATTGAAGTGGTAAAAAGTCAGTAAACCAGTCAGAAAAGAAAAACAAAGCACCAAATTAGAGGTAATGTCACACAAGAGACTAAAAGTCACTATACATTGCCTAGATCTGGCATTACCTCATACATTAATATAACAATAACTTAAGTCAACCTAAGTCATTATTCTCTAATTTTCCTGTAATTGGCTACAAAGATATCCAGTATATTATATATACTAGTATGAAAGCCCGTATACAAGGGCTAAAGTGCTGCTGCACCTGAGCCGGGAGCAGAGACGGGCATTGAGCCGTCCTGAGCTCCCCACTCCAGATCCGCGTGTTAGGCCAGTCTCTACTGCGCATGTGCTATTATGCACACAGGGAGCTTCACAGCCTAGCAATTTATATATATAGAGATAAGTAACAGACAACGAGTTTCACCCCATGGGACACAAATGTGACCCTCCGCTCCAACAAAGGGCTGCACATTATGGTTAATTCTTAAAGGGATAGTAATGTTTCATAATAAAAGCAGCTCTAATTAATCATCATAGTATTTGGACTTTGGAGAGTGTTATTTCAGTTCTGTCAGAGTTGTAGTTCAAGAGTAATTCAATGATAAAGTATCCCCCTCCCGCCCCTTTTACTGATGTAACACTGCTCAGCCAGAGCATAAGGGAGGTGCCCAGGTAGATTGCAGAGAGGGACAATCTTCAATTAAGATAAGGGAAAAGGCTGAAAAACTTGTCAAGGGGGGCAGGCCTTTCATTGTTCTCATAGGAAGAACATTGTCCCCTTCTGTTATCTGTCTGGTCTATGGACTGGACTCCACATCTGAGAAGAGATGGCTTACACTAGGTAAAAGGGGCGGGAGGGGAAAGTTTGATTGTGAATATCTCTCAAACCATAAAGGATTGAGAGATAAGACTTCTATCGTTCTTCATGTTTTTTTAATGCCTACAAAATAAAATAAAGATAAAACGAAGTATTACTATCCCTTTTATTCTAAATAGAGGCTGATAAAGTTGATTAACCCATTGGGTGCTAGAGAGGTCTTTAACACATTCACAGACAATGTGATCTGTGCAGCACCATAGATCTACATCATGTATTTTCTCCAGATCTTTGAAAACTCTAACTATATATACCATTTTGTAAAGGGAGGGATTTAAGAAACATACAGTTTCAGCTACAGTGATTATATTTAACTGTTTGAGTGACAGAGGGGTGTTCAACGTATTGCAGCACAATGCGTTGGACTCCCCTCTGCCACTCAAAGGGGTAAGTCAGATATTCTTCTGAAGGGGAGCTCAAAGCTGTCCCAGCCCCTCCCCCCCAATGGTGCAGCTTTTCAGGATCTCCTGACATGAACACAGGGGAATCAATCAGTGGTACAGTCATTTGGAAGGATCTGTCTGAGTTATTGACATTCATTTATGTTTAATTCAGGAGATCCTGAAAACATGTAATTTTGGGGGTGGGATGGGGGACTGAGGACACATTTGAGCTCCTCTGGTCCACTAAAAGAAAATGTAAACAGAGTTGGTTGTGATAATAAAAGAACAATAACACTAACAGTGTGTGTGTGTGTGTGTGTGTGTCCCCACACATGTTTCATACTTGAGAACAATTTAAAAACTCCATGGACTCTTTTCCCCTTAGTAGTCACATGACAGAACATCACTAATGGCCCATGGTACCGAATAGCTTGATGTCAACACAAAATCTTGCTTAACCCCTTAGGGACCCTTGACGTACCAGGACCGTCAAGGGTAAACTTGCTTGAAAGACCCTTGACGGTCCTGGTAAGTCACGTACTTTTTACTTACAGCGCTCTACCGGGAGCGCTGTAAGTAAAAATAGGGCATGAAATAGACCGCTCCAAGATCGTAGCGATCTGTTTCAAGCCCCATAGTGACGCGCCGATACACGTGACAGGTCACGTGTACCGGCGCCTCAAAGTGCCCCTATGCGGTCGTTATGGGACGGAAATGTCCCATAACGTCCGGTCCTTAAGGGGTTAACAGACTTAAAACTGTATTTGTACAGCAAAATAAACATTAAAAATAACTAAAGATGGCATTAACCCTCTGAGTGCCAAAGGGGTACACAATACATTGCAGAGGGTTTAACCCCTTATCGTCCAATGCCGTGCCAGCACCATCACGGCTGTCCAGCACTTAAGGACCAGTGACAGTCCTGGCACATCATGGAATTCAGGGCTCCCGGTGTAGCTGCATGCTGCTCGGGGAGCCCTGAATCAGATCCACAGAAAAAAAATGCCTTTGGTCCTTAAGTGCCGGCCACGTGTGCGCGCACCGGTCCTTAAGGGGTTAAAGGGTTTAAACGTTTAATAACAAGTACAAAGAATATGGGGTCGAAACAAAAACAGGGACAACACAATTCAGCGTAGCAAAATTGTTTCAACTTCAGAGATTCCCCAGACTGTTAGTGAAAGTCCTGCAGCTCTAATCTACACAGGAACTGTCTATTGCATTTCATCTCCCATCATCCACAGATTGATAGGCACAAAAACAGATAAATTAAGACATAGACGGAGACACAGAAAGACACAGGCAGATATAGGAGACAGACAGACAAAGAGAAAAAGTGACAGAAGCAGACAGCTAGAGAGTAGAGTGTATATTTGAAGAACAAGATCAAGAAGAGCTTGCAGAAGAGAGAAAGAGACAAATAGCAAGAGAGCTAATGCAAAAAAGATTTAGAGAGCAATAGAATTCAAGAGAGAATGATAAACTGTGAACATTCAAAAGAGGGAGCACATGCAAGAGAGTACAAGGTGGTAGATTATGGTAGGTGTAGTGTTGTGGTCCTGGCACCCTCTGCAGCAGGTCATCTCATTCCAGTTAGGTACCATTTTGCTTTGGAAGCCTGTAGCTACCTAATCTGATGTGAAATTCTAGGTTTTATTAAGGTTTTAGTACTTTCGAAGTACTGGAAAACTAAACACACTTTTTCCACATGCTGTGGAAGTTTTGTCTGTGGTCACAATCCATTGTTCACTCCTCTGTCACTAAAAGGTTAAAGAAGTTGTTTTTTATAGCTTTGCTTCATATTAAGGATAAAGAACAAATGTATTTGTAAATCGTCTGTGTTTTTTTTCCATTTATTTATCCACATCTATGTATTTTTTTTTTACTGCTCTTATATTTATCTTGTGATCTACATTAGTTTTTTGTTTATGTGAATGATTTGTCTTTTGATTTATTATACTTTAGGTAGTAGAAAATTATGATTGCAGTTCTCAGAATTCTGACAGTGCATCAAAGCTCTCTTGTATGGGTAAAAGCTCAGCTGAAAGCTTTAGACTCTTTATTTCAGTAAGAACATGGAAAATAAAATCACAGCAAATTTAGGAAGAGAATTGCTAAATGGAAGAGAGGAGACTCTTTTGTTGGAACAATGTAAACTCTAAAATGCATACTTTTGCACTTAGCATTTCTACAAATATTATAGGTTTTGCCGTCTTTCCTGGAAAGTCTAGAACTGGTATTACAGTTAATAATAATCTCATCATAAAACAACTTTACTTGGTATAATGCTTTTACTGTCTGAAATAAAGATGTATATCTGGCTTATTAGGTTAACTTTTATCTGCAGTGACCTGCTATTAACCCTTTGAGTGCTAGATGGGTACGTAAAGCATTGCAAAGCAATGTGTTGCGTACCCCTCTGGCACTCAAAGGGTTAATAAGCTATCAAGTTAAAGGCAAACTATTATTTTTATTTCAAAACACTGGTATTGGGTAAACAAGGGCGCCCCTACACTCTAAATACCACTTAAAGGGATAGTAATACTTTGTGTTATCTTTATTTTATTTTGTAGGCATTAAAAAAACATGAAGAACGATGTAAGTCTTATCTCTCAAACCTTTATGGTTTAAGAGATATTCACAAGCAAAGTATCCCCCCTCCCGTTCAGCCAGATCAGAAGGGAGGTGCCCAGGTAGACTGCAGAGAGGGACAATCTTCAATTAAGATAAGGGAAGAACCTGAAAAGCTTGTCAAGGGGGGAAGGGCTTTCATTGTTTTCATACAAAGAAGATTGTCCCCTGCTGTTATCTGTCTGGTCATACAACCAGATTCACATCTGAGAAGAGATGACTTACACTAGGAAAAAGGGGCGGGAGGGGAAACTTTGCTTGTGAATATTTCTTAAACAATAAAGGTTTGAGAGATAAGACGTATATCGTTCTTCATGTTTTTTTAATGCCTGCAAAATAAAATAAAGATAAAACGAAGTATTACTATCCCTTTAAACAGAGATATAATAAGAGGAACCAACTGCTCTCTCCTAATATTCTGCCAGTGATCAGAAAAAATACAAAAAGAAACAAGACAACAATATAGGAAAGCACAGGTACCTCTAATAAAATACAATTTATTATACACAATTTAATACATAGATGTACATCAAATAATGAGGAGTCTCTTATTATATATGCAAATGTCCCTTATATGATATAGGTACCATATAGCTGTACAAGTAATAAAATATCCGGATATAAGAAGATTTATAGAGAGAGATGGTAAATGTCCCAACAGTAACTGTGATACAGGACAGGCTGTGGATCTCCTAAGCCCAATTCAACAATGCCTAGATCTTATGATAATATTCATGGAGAGCACACTTTTTATCTCCTGAGCCCAATATAACTGTACCTTGGTGTGGTGATGATCTCTGTACCAGCAGGTGTGACTGTAAATGACCTAAATAGGTTCTATCATATATATTATTGTAAGATCTAGGCATAGTTGAATTGGGCTTAGGAGATACACAGCCTGTCCTGTATCACAGTTACTGTTGGGACATTTACCATCCTATATAATAATTTGCTAGAAAGTTTGTAACGACTCAGTCATGCGCAGTAGAGACTGCCCGTGACAAGGCTGATACAGAGCGGGACGCTCCATAGTGGGTCATATGTGTAAATCCAAAAGTGGAGAAATTCTTGGGCTAACCCTGTGCACCCAAGGGAATCAACAATTGATTTAGATTTTCACTGAATGCTAGAGAGGGATCCAACACATTGTGAAGCGATGTTTTGGTGACCTCTTTAACATTCAGGGGGGTTAAAACCCCATTTAAATAAATTGGAATTTTTATTTGTTCCAGATGGTGCATAGGGGTAAGATAAAAAATACCATTGATTAAATGTGGCTTTTAACCCCTTGAATTCTAGAGAGGACTCTAAAACATTGCATTAGAACAGGTGCATCAGACAGAATGACCTATCCAATGAATGTCCCACCTGTACTCATTTGAGGAGATGCTCCTGAGGACTAGAAATGAATGCTGATCATTTCAATCTGCTTGGATCAGATGGTCAGGATCCCCCCAATGACATTGCATAATATAATTTATATGGAATCTATCACTATAGTTTTGGGGGAGATGCATTAAGGTACGATAAAGAGAGATATCACTTCTCCAGTTCCTATGTTATTCTATGGAGCCAATGCACTAAGATTTCTCCAACTTTGGATAGTGCCAAGGCTCAACAGAATAACATACGAACTGGAGAAGTTATTTCACTGGAGAAGTCATCTCCAAATTATCACCTCTTTATCACACCTTAGTGCATAACCTCCCTGGGCATGATCAAGATGTGATAAAGTGGAGATGACTTCTCCGGTGCTATCACCTCTCCAGTTCCTGTGTTATAATATTGAGCCTATGCACTAAGATATCCAGAGTTGGAGAAATCTTAGTGCTTTGGCTCCACATAATAACATAAGAACTGGAGAAGTAATATCAATGGAGAAGACATCTCCACTTTACTACCTCTTTATCGTACCTTTGTGCATCTCCCCGCCCCCTGGGAGGAGATTCAGTAAGTGGTGATAAAGAGGTGATAAAGTGGTAATAGAGATGACTTCTCCAGTTTATCACTTCTCCAGTTCCTATGTTATTCTGTAGAGCCTGTGCACTAAGATCTCCAAAGTTGAAGAAATCTTAGTGCATTGGCTCCTTAGAATAACATAGGAATTGGAGAAATGATAAACTGGAGAAGTCATCTCCACTTTATTACCTCTTTATCACCACTTAGTGAATCTCCCCTCCTATCTCATGTGGGTTTAGAATAATGATGCACAAGTCCAACTCCTTTTTATTCAAGTGTTGAAAATAGGAACCTTAAATGAATAGTGATGATTGTTTACTTATGTCCAATGTAGAATACAGGAATCATAGGGTAAAGTATCCCTTCTCCGGGTGGCAGGGCACTTCTAAAAAGGGAAGACCTTTGAGTCAGAGACTCCACTCTTCCATCCAGCTTTACCTCCCACCTCCTCAGTTTCAAGTGACCTAGCTTCATGAACAGGGTGATTTGGGAACTGCTCTCTTAGTTAGACCTCCTTTTTGTTTTTATTAAAATATGGGCCTGTATAATCCCCCCGCATTAGGGGGGCTCCCATTAACTGGCTTGCCTGGCAATGGATTTAACTAGCATTAGACAATATATATTTAGTTCTGTCAATACCAGTGGAAGACTGGGTGCCAGACAGTGTGTGTGAACAGAAGGCTGGGGTCAGGTGCAGATGAGTGAACTCAGTGTGTGTGCAGAGATGGGGAGCTGCATCAATGGGGCCCCCAAATTTCTATCCTACTTAGGGCCCCATGATGCCTCAATCTGGCTCTGCATTAAAGACAGCTAGTATTGGTTGTCTTAATATTAGTAGTCTTAATATGTTTGTTCATGTTGAAGTAGTATGAGTATATGTGCCAGAAATATGTGTAATGCAATGAAAAGGGTTAATGACTGTTATAGGTGTACATAATGTTGCAACATTGTTATTATGTATGTCAGCTGCATAATCCTTAGTCTTTAGATTCTTGGAGATGTTTCTAGAATGCAAGAGGTTAATCTACGAGTGTTGAAAATCTAAAGTTTTGTAATGCTATGATGCATTTATGGCAATCTACAAAAACAAATTTCCATTTTTGTCCAAATAATCTTTTTTTTCATTTGTTGTTTTTTTTTTTTCAGGTTGGGCAGATTGTAGCGAACAGGAAAAACAAATGGCAGTATGTATATTCATTTAAATCCATTTATTTCAGTGTAATTATGGGCAATGAACCTGATGTAGTAAGAGGAAGTAAAGTAAATCTTCGGAAAACCAGCTATATACATGTCATTTTTAACACGCACACACACACACACACTGAGAGATGGCTGAATGGTCAGATGACTAGTTTCTATGTCAACAATGAAAAGGAAGCATTGAAACTACCCACACAGAGACAAGAGGCTGTGTGTGAGTGATCCACCAGGTGGGTTGCCATGGCAACAACTTGATTATAGCAGGCAGCCCCCTAACTGAGGAAGGGCTGACATCAGGAAAACAGGATTGAGATGGATTTAAAAAACTAAATGTATCAAAAACTAATGAGTATTAGTCACAAACTAGTGAGCATCAGCCACACTATTTAATACTTTACAATTCAGTGAGCATTAATCTCTTTAAAAGGATAGTAATACTTCGTTTTAACTTTATTTTATTTTGTAGGCATTAAAAAAAATGAAGAATGATATAAGTCTTATCTCTCAAACCTTTATGGTTTAAGAGATATTCACAAGCAAAGTTCCCCTCCCCGCCCCTTTTACCTAGTGTAAGCCATCTCTTCTCAGATGTGAATCTGGTTGTATGACAGTACAGATAACAGAAGGGGACAATTTTCTTTGTATGAAAACAATGAAAGCCCTGCCCCCCTTGACAAGTTTTTCAGCTTTTTCCCTTATCTTAATTGAAGATTGTCCCTCTCTGCAGTCTACCTGGGCACCTCCCTTCTGATCTGGTTGAACAGGGGGGGGATACTTTGTTTGTGAATATCTCTTAAACCATAAAGGTTTGAGAGATAAGACTTAAATCATTCTTCATGTTTTTTTAATGCCTACAAAATAAAATAAAGTTAAAATGAAGTATTACTATCCCTTTAAATGAGACTTTTAAAACCTTGACTGATTCTCAATATGTTAGAGATCTTCTATCATTCAAGGGGTTAACAATTCCAGTTAAATCAATGAACTTTTGTATTTCTTTGTTTTTAGTGCATTTGGTTTGCCCTAAAATTAATCAACATTTTTTGTATATATTATTGGAAAATTATTTTCACTGTCTGTTTCTGTGTCTCTTTCTTTATGTCTCCCTCTTTCTGTGTCTCTTTATTTGTCTCTGTGTATACCTATTAAATGGGTGTGTGTGTGTGTGTGTGTGCAAAGGCTCAGTGATAAGCTTGTTTTTGCATACGTTTCATTACTCTGATTACTTTTTGTTTACTAAACACTCGATAGTTTATTTTGTGTGTTAAAGGGATAGTAATGTTTCACAAAAACAGCAGCTCCAAATAATCTTCATAGCAATTGAGCCATAGAGAGTATTATTTCAATACTGTGAGAGCTGTAGTTCAAGAGTAATTGAACAATAAAGTATCCCCCTCCCGCCCCTTTTACCTAGTGTAAGCCACTTCCCCTCAGATGTGGAATCCAGTCCACAGACCAGACAGCTCACATCAAGGGTCAATATTCTACTGTGAGAACAATGAAAGCCCTGCCCCCTTGACAGGTTTTTCAGCTTTTTCCCTTATCTTAATTAAAGATTGTCCCTCTCTGCAATCTACCTGGACACACCCTGCTGCTCTGAGGTGAGCAGTGTTACATCAGTAAAAGGGGCGGGAGGGGGATACTCTATCATTCAATTACTCTTGAACTACAACTCTGACAGAATTGAAATAACACTCTCCAAGGCCCAAATACTATGATGATTAATTAGAGCTGCTTTTATTATGAAACATTAATATCCCTTTAAAACCCTCCCCACAGTGCTAGTAACATTTTAGTAGACATGGCCCTTAGATGGGCTGCATTCTGCTTTATCTGCAAATAGATGCATCTACTTTCTGCTGCTCTCTGAAAGTGGAGTTAAACTCATTAGAATTGATTTACATTCATCAGCTTATTTATGTACACACATTTTATTCTAAGGAGATTACCTCCAAGGACACGGTGCCTTTGCAGAAAAATATAAGCAGGGGCAGGCATTCATTTTCGAAGGTATTGTAAATACGAGTCACTTAAAGTATCACTTTAAAAACCGTTTCTACCTACTAATTAAACATGAAAAGTTTACTTTACATTACTTTTTTCTAATATGCACCATTTTTTTATGTTTTTAAGTCCTCCCCTCCATACCTCACAACATCTCAAAATGGCCAATGAGGGACACTTTTTTTTTTAGATGGAGTTGCTTGGGGTGTGGCTGGTGGATGGGGCATTACCAAGAATTCTTAGTTTATTTTATGACCTATTGACAGCTCTATGTGCAACTGAATAAATGATTTAGATCAAGAAATAAGTATTTTATTTACACAGACTCATGTATAAACACACATACTGACGTTTAAACAAACATTAATGTGAGTTTTATTGCTGTTTAGCAATGTGATGCCCATATGTAAACACAAGACTGTCTGATCTCCTCAAAAGAGGGACACCAGGGTGAGAGAGGGATTTGGGTCTAAAAGAGGGACTGTCCCTCCTAAAGAGGGACACCTGGGAGGTGTGTTCCCTAAGTGGCAGCTTCCCTCTTGAAAGGATTTTCACTTTTCTGGTGAAAAATGGTAGATTCTGGTAGCTAAATCGGATAGAGGTGATTTTTGGGACATTTGAGTAAATAATTATGCAGCTTTATCTGTCCAAGTCAGAGAACAAAGCTCTGCTGAGATTAGATTCCCCAACTACTAAATAAAAAACATCTAAAACTTTTATCCTGCTTGAAAGGCAAAAAACACATTATAGGCAGGTTAAATACAATAAGGCTAAAAGCTGCATAGGTAAGAAGTCCTCTTTAATGGGCCATATGTAGAAAAACAAAAATGGAGTATTTCTGGTCCAAATTGCCTGCATTATAGCGGGACAACCAAACATTTCCATTGAATTATATGGCACTTGTAACCACTCGAATACTTGCAAGGTCTCCAGTGCATTGTGAAACCATTTAAATCAACAGGAGTTTCTGTTTTCAAATATTCAGAATTGTTTATTTATGCCTGTCATGGTATGGCTGCCACCTTTATGAAACTGTGTTCATGTATGATGCTTTAAAATTAGGCACATACTGTTTCTTCTCTCTCTCTCCCTTGGCATTCTGGACTGATTGAAGATGCTACCTCTTGAACAAAGACACAAGAGTAAAATTCATAGGGCCCTTAGGAGTTTCTGGCCATAGTAAGTTCATAGCCGGGAATCTTCTTTACCCCAGCCCCTGGAGCACACAAGTGGCTAGGCTGAGAGTGTTCAGGTAACAACATTTGTTGGGCAGGGCTTAACTGGGTGGGCAGGATAATCAAGCAGAGAAAGTGGGGTTTTCCTCTAACATGGGTAGAAAGTTGGAGGAACAGGGTGGTAAGTAGGTAGAATTGTGTGGGTGTCTACTGGGGAACTCGCCAAGCTGGATAAATATCTTCTGTCCATGGAGACCGGGTAATTATAAGTAAAAATCTAAGTTTCCAGCCCAGATATGGAGAGTTCTCAGGTACGAGTAAGGAAATAGGGGATTATTATTAGAAGCTTTAGTGCTGTAGTAACATAGAATGGCCATTCAAACTATAATTATAGCTGTGCGGCCATGCAGCTGTAATATAAAGAAAAACATAAAGGTGGATGGAGTAAATCTGATCAAACATTCTGGTAGTATGACCAGAACCCTGTATCAATAAAAACAGCAACATTCAACTTGGTGTTTCTAAAGCACCTGGACTGAATAACCTGAGGCCCTCCAAGTTATCCTGAGCAAGTCAACAGAACAAAATTGTAGTTCTATAGCTGGCCACCCATGATTTACACAGATCAAAGGCCGTTTCCCTTGCTTAAACCTTTGATTGCCAGAAGGGGTACCAACGCAGTGTTTTGCAATGTGTTTTGTACCCCCTTGCACTCAAAGGGTTAATCTGTAAATTGGGGATTGGGTCCCTCCAGCTGTAGAGGACTATAGTTCCATTATGCTTACTGGCTGGGGATGAAAGGAAGTATAGGCCTATTATTGTTTTCCAACAGCTGCCATCATTCACTGTTGGCTATGGTACTGTGTGATTTCTGCAAAAAACAACAAAATAAATTAAAAAACTTTCCAGTTGATTTGCAAACTTATCTTTCCGTAAATAACCAGAAAATGTAAATCTTTTCAAATCTGTTCACATTGCTTGGGAAACAATATAAATATGTGTGGAAATCATTTGGTTTTGAATACTCATATACCCATATGTATATTTAGATACACCCATGAACAGTGATATTTTGACATTGTATTCTCTTATGATTCATTTCGCTTCACTGCTGCGACTAGGTCTGTTTTTTCTTTTGTAGATTAACCCCTTGAGTGCAAAAGGGGCAATGTATTGCATATCCCTCTGGCACTCAAAGGATTGATTCTTTGTAAGTACAGAATGGTGTGCAATGCATTATTTTGCAATGAGCTACACACCCCTCTGGTCCTTAAAGGGTTAAAAAGCCAGGCTAAGACCTTTTTAAACTATAAGCAATGTGCCCATTACCTCTCCATTACCCACAGAGATCTTCAGGGTTCGGCAACTTCAGTATTCTTATGGGAGGCGCCCATTCTCTGCAAATACTCTAACATAATATGTCTGTGGAGAGGATAGTGATGCTTCCTCTCCAGTAATCACCATGTGAGGAGCTAATATCACCCAGGCCTCCAAATGACAATGATCTGTTGGGGTAATGGGACGGAACATGTGAGATTTAAGCTATGGGAACTTGGCTCACATATCTCTGAGCGCACTACACAGGGCCTACTATTGACCATTTACTGCTCCTTTAAGCTGACACCATGACACTTAATTTTATATATCAAAGTAAGGCAAATTCAATGTGCTACAGGGTTGCCAAGCCCTGAACAAGTTTTTTACTGGCATTACTAGAAAAAAATGCAAACACATGCATTTGTTTAGTGCTGTATTTTAATGACACCACAATTTGTTTAGATACCTCCCAGTTGTGGGCATTTTTTCTGTCATTAAATTTGCTGCTGGTTGGTAACTCTATTCCTCCAGTACCATTAACCATGTATTTTTTCAGGATATTATTGATTGTTTATGGGTTTATGCATTAAAGTAATTGTGTTACTGATTAAAGGAGCAGTAAACTTTTTTTATGAAAATATATGTTATAGAGCTTTTGCTGTTGAGTAAAACATGGGCACTCTCAATGCTGTCAGTTGCTTTATTCAAAATGTATAATAACTAAAATAACAAGGAAGTGAATTTACTGTGTATTTACTTCCTGATAGTTCTAACTGACAGGAAGTGACACAGCAGTTTCTATAACATTCTATTGAGAACTGTAAGTCACTGACTTTCCTCTCCATTAGAACAGAAAAACTGATTGAAATTTGACTACTAAAGTGCAGTGCTGATGGAAAAAAAACACAGGTTTAAACTGTAATAACTCTGGGAATATGCATTCTCTGCAGTGGACATTCCTTATTTTACTCAAAAGGAAAAGCCCTACAATATATATTTTTTCCTAAAAAAGGTTTACTGCTCCTTTAAGTCACCTATACTCAAGCAGGGAAATCATGAAAATATTCACTGTTGGCAGTTCTTGATGACATGTTAGTCTATGAAGCCTAACGTCACTCCAACTTGAGAAATGTCAGTATATAGCATCCATCGAATAACACAGGGATTGGAGAGTTTACCTCAATGGATAATTCATCTCGCTTTATTTGCAACCTTTTTACCTGTTTATATACCTTTAAAACATCTTGTCTAACTTGTAAACCATTTCTATAGTTACATTTTAAATGTCTGCCCTTTTCGTACATTTATTTGGTGAATTAATCACAGAGGATATCATTGGGTGGTTTAAGTTTTTAGTTTCATTAGGTGGTTTAAGGTTTTAAAGCAAACAATTTCCTTACGGTAGCAACATGCTCTGTACAGTGTGTCTCACGGGATTGAATTCTGAGCTCTGTGGTGCTAATAGCAGTTTAATTATAGCTCCAATCACTACATACATTTACAGCTCTTTTAATACATTTTTATTGCAGTGTTTTAAAGGTACAGTATATCATACAAAACAAGTTGTCCTTATATTAAGTGATTAATGGGGGCTAGATAAACCCAACTTCCACATTATGACATAACCACTTGTACCTGATAAAAGCTGTTTAATCTTGTGAGTGTCAATGGATGGTTGCAGTGCAAAGCCATGGTCACACATGCTCAGCTTGGAACAAGCCTTCAAATGTATATAACAGACTCTGTAGGACCTTTGATCTTTCGTCCACTGTGGAGGGCAGGGGATTTGCCTAAAAGGGTCTCTCAGGAAGTAGAGGCTCCCTCCCTTCTCTGCTTTAGCCCCACCAAGCATGCTCAGTTTTAGAAGTGACCTCAAAGAAGATGGTCAAGGCAAGGATTCTCTTAGGTTGATTTTTTTTTTTTGGCTTTCTAAATTTGTATGGAGTTGTTCAATCCCCATTAGGCACTGGATGGAAATAGACCAGGGAGCAGACTTTTAAAGTACCCACTATCCTTTTTCTGCCATGTTAATATAGGATCTGAGACTGAAGAGGTTTCCATTTACCAGATTGCACAGATCCTATGAGTGTGCCTGTCTGTCTAGCAGCCACTTTCTGAAGTCTGTGTTGCAGTAGCTATTCAGGCACTCTGGTTCTTTTCTCTTTAAGCCTTTGTTACCCCCTCCCCTTGTTGATGGGGTGTCTGCTTGCCTTTATTTAGTTTTATTTCACTTACTGTATTTTTTTCTACCTTTTGCTAGTTATTGGGCTGCCGCACCTTTAAGAAATGGGTGCTCGCGGTGACCGTATTGGATGTGGCATCACCGGAGGTCTCTCAGTCTCCTGCTGCACTGGGTATATCTATCATTTTTTTCATATGTCCCAGTTCATAATGGAGTGTTAGCACTCCGTCATCACCTGGGGAGTGTTTAGTTTGCTTGTCGGAGGACAAGATTCAGTCATTGTTTAAACAGGTGCCACTAGTCTTACTTCTCCCATCAGGTGTCACAGGTTCTTGGGTATTTAGTCTCTGCCTTGGAGGCATTTCCCTTTGCTCAATTCCACACTCAGAAACTGCAGATGGAGATTCTCATTAATTGTTCGCTACAGCAGTGTCATCTCTCCAGTAGTACAAAGTCATATCTATGACTCTAGGCCATCCTTTGGTCATCCTCAATTGGGCTGGGATGCTTCCTTTGACTGCCAGGCTGCTCAGGACCTTTAGTTTCTGTTTATCAACATTTGGAACTCTGGCCAGTTCTCCTTGTTCTGCTGCATTGGTCCCATCTTCTCCAGGGTTTTCCTGTAGGAATTCAGTCCTATAATGCAAAGGTGGTGGAGGTTTATGTCAATTACCAAGGAGGGTGATTCAGAGCATGTCATGGGATATGGTCCTTGTTTTACAAGTGGAAGACCAGGGGTTGCTGTCATGTCCCTTTCATCTTACAGTTATCTGACTTTTCTTCAGGATGTGCTTCTTAAAGCACATAGTCTTAATTCTATCATGATCCACATTTAAGCTCTAGCTGTACTTTTTCGTAGGCATATTACCAGATGTGAATACCTTTGTGCAAGGGGTGGCCCATGCCTACCCAGTCCTTTGGGATGCCAATCCTCAGTGAGACTTGAACTTAGTCCTGGGGGTACTTCAGAGGGATCCTTTTATTTTTTATTTATTTATTTTATTATTTATATAGCGCACACAGATTACGCAGCGCTTTACAGTCATGTTGGTCCCTGTCCCCATTGGGGCTCACAATCTAAATTCACCTATCAGTATGTTTTTTGGAGTGTGGGAGGAAACCGGAGTACCCGGAGGAAACCCACGCAAACACGGTGAGGACATACAAACACATTGCAGATGTTGTCCTTGGTGGGATTTGAACCCAGGACCCCAGCGCTGCAAGGCAACAGTGCTAACTAGTGATGAGCGAGCACCCCAATGCTCGGATGTTCGGGTGCTCTGACCGGGCACCCCCTGAGGCTCGAGTGCTCGGCCGAGCACCCGAGCCCCATTGAAGTCAATGGGAGGACTCGAGCATTACACCAGGCACCCCCTGCTCTGATGAGGGGAGGGTGCCTGGTCCATAGGAAAAGGGCAGAAAAAGATGGAAACACTACAGAAATGGTTCAGGGACAGCATAGGGAGGATGTCTGGATGCACCTTGGACTCCAACATCGCTGCTGGGAACGATCTTTCGCCCGTAGTACGCCATTTTTACAGACTGACCGTAAAACACACAAAAAGGAAAATAAAAACGACTTTAGGCGAAAAATTGTTACCAAACAGTATTTGCTGTATATTTACTTGTATATCATCTGCAAATTCTCCCAAAAATTTCATCGATTTTCTGAAGTGAGGCCATGATTAAGAGGGAAACGTGCGCAGAGGCAAATTATCCCAAACATTTCCTTGATTTTCAGAACTGAGGCCATGATTAAGAGGGAAACGTGCGCAGAGGCAAATTCTCCCAAAAATTTCCTTGATTTTCAGAACTGAGGCCATGATTAAGAGGGAAACGTGCGCTGAGCTGACCATCTAAAACATTATGGGTGAGGGTCTGCTGCAGAGCTGACCATCCTAAACATTATATGCGAAGGCCCGCTAGTGAGCTGACGCTATAAAACATTATATGAGAGGGCCCGCTAGAGAGCTGACCCAATAAAACATTATATGAGAAGGCCCGCTGGTGAGCTGACCTATATAAAAATTGGCAAACAGGGCCCGCTGGTGAGCTGGCCCTATATAAAAATTATATCACAGGGCCCGCTGGTGAGCTGGCCCTATATAAAAATTATATCCCAGGGCACGCTGGTGAGCTGGCCCTATATAAAAATTATATCCCAGGGCATATGGAAGAGGAGGAGGAGGATGAGAACATTAAGAGTCAACCATATACCCGTTTTTGGGGTGGAAGGGGTGAATGGGAATACAGAGTATTCCCATCATTGTAAATAACATATATAAAGTGAGTTTATGTTCCCCCGGGGCTTTCCTCCAGTGGAGTGGAGAAGTCAGGGGAAATCCAGGCCTTGTTCATTTTTATAAGTGTCAACCTATCAGCATTGTCGGTGGAAAGGCGGATACGCTTATCTGTTATGATGCCACCAGCAGCACTAAATACCCGCTCAGACAGAACGCTGGCGGCAGGGCAGGCCAGCACCTCCAAGGCGTAGAGTGCCAGTTCATACCACGTGTCCAGCTTGGACACCCAGTAGTTGTAAGGCACAGAGGGATCATTGAGGACGCTGACACGGTCTGCTACGTACTCCTTCACCATCTTCCAAAACTTTTCCCTCCTTGTGACACTAGGCTGCGCATCAGGGTGAGGGTGCTGGCGGGGTGTCATGAAGGTGTCCCACGCCTTGGAGAGTGTTGCCCTGCCTTTCTCGGAACTGCTGTGTGCTCCCCTTTTCTCCCCTTCTCGGTTGGCCAAGGTAGCACGTACTCTGCCGCCAGCGTTGTCAGATGGAAAATTTTGGAGCAATTTTTCAACAAGAACCTTCTGGTATTGCACCATTTTGCTTGTCCTCTCCACCGGAGGAATGAGAGATGAGAAATTCTCTTTGTAGCGGGGGTCCAGAAGGGTGAACACCCAGTAATCCGTGTTGTCTAAAATGCGTACAACGCGTGGGTCACGGGAAAGGCAGCCTAACATAAAGTCAGCCATGTGTGCCAGAGTACCAACAGTCAAGATTTCGCTGTCCTCACCAGGAGGCTGACTCTCAATATCCTCATCCTCTTCCTCCTCTTCTGCCCACCCACGCTGAAGAGATGGAACTAAAGTTCCATGGCTACCCTCTGTAGCGGAGGCAACCGTGTCTTCCTCCTCCTCCTCCGCCTCCTCCAATTGTCGCTGAGAAGACGAAGTGAGGGTGCTCTGGCTATCACCTTGTGTAAGCTCTTCCTCCCCCATTTCCACCTCTTCCACATGCAAAGCGTCGGTTTTAATTGTGAGCAGCGAGCGTTTCAGTAGACACAGAAGTGGGATGGTTACACTGATAATAGCGTTATCGCCGCTCACCATCTGTGTCGATTCCTCAAAATTGCGTAAAACCTCGCAGAGGTCTGACATCCATTCCCACTCCTCACTTCTGATTACAGGAAGTTGAACGGAGAGGCGACGACCGTGTAACAGCTGGTACTCCACTACTGCCCTCTGCTGCTCACAAAGCCGGGCCAACATGTGGAAGGTGGAGTTCCAGCGCGTGCTCACGTCACACAGCAGCCGGTGAGCTGGCAATTGTAAGCGCTGCTGCAGCTTCAACAGGCCGGCCGAAGCTGTAGATGACTTACGGAAATGTGCACACACGCGGCGCACCTTGGTCAAGAGATCATGCACATTGGGGTAGGTTTTTAGAAATCGCTGCACCACTAAATTAAATACATGCGCTAGGCATGGTACGTGTGTGAGCTTGCCGAGCTCCAAAGCCGCCACCAAGTTACGCCCATTATCACACACAACCATGCCTGCTTGCAGGTTGAGTGGCGAGAGCCACTGCTCGGTCTGGTGACTAATCCCCTGCAACAGCTCTGAGGCCGTGTGCTGTTTGTCCCCAAGGCAGATCAGCTTCAGCACGGCCTGTTGACGCTTCCCCACTGCAGTGCTACACTGCTTCCAGCTACTGGCTGATGGGGGAGTGGCGGTGTGTGTAGAGAATTCGGAGGTGGAAACGGAGGAGGAGGAGCCAATAACGTAGGTGCTGGTGGAAACCCTGATGGAGGTAGGGCCCGCAATCCTCGGCGTGGGTAGCACCCGTGCCATCCCAGGGTCCGAGTCGCTCCCAGCCTCCACGACATTCACCCAGTGTGCCGTCAGGGAAATGTAGCGTCCCTGGCCACAAGCACTTGTCCATGTGTCAGTCGTTAAGTGGACCTTCCCAGTAACTGCGTTGGTCAGGGCACGGGTGATGTTACGGGACACATGGTGGTGTAATGCGGGGATGGCACACCGGGAAAAGTAGTGGCGGCTGGGGACCGCGTACCGAGGGACAGCTGCTGCCATCAGGCTGCGGAAGGACTCAGTGTCCACAAGCCTAAATGACAGCATTTCGATGGCCAGTAATTTGGAAAGGTGTGAGGTTAGTGCTATGGCCTGTGGGTGGGTGGCTGGGTATTTTCTCTTGCGCTCAAATGCCTGGGGTAACGACATTTGGACGCTGTGCTGGGACAGGGAAGTGGATGTGGTCGCTGATGGTGCTTCAGATGCTACAGGTGCAGGGCGGGAGGTATGCGGGCCTGCGCCTTCGACAGGCGATTGGCCGGCACCGAAAACAGGGGAAGAGGAGGCAGTGGTGTGGCCTGCAGACACAGATGGGCGATCCAGGCGTTCCTCCCACTTACTACGGTGCTTGGATGCCATGTGTCGGATCATGCTGGTGGTGGTGAGGTTTCTAGTGTTCATGCCTCGGCTCATTCTGGTGTGGCACAGGTTGCAAACTACAAATCTTTTGTCGTCCGCACTTTCCTTAAAAAAACGCCATACCGCGGAACACCTACCCCTTGGCAAGGTAGATTTACGCAAGGGGGTGCTCCGTGGAACATTTGCGGGCCGGTTTGGTGCGGTCCGCCTTCTTTCTGTAGCCACACCACTGCCTCTTCCAGCCTGTTGCGGTGCTGCAGATGGCTCACCCTCAGGACTGCTGTCATCGCTCGGCTCTACACCTTCCCAGGTGGGGTCAGTCACCTCATCGTCCACCAAGTCCTCCTCCACTTCCTCACTCTGATCATCCTCCTCATGTCTTGATCCCACCACATACTCAGTCATTGACAACTGTATAACATTCTCCTCAACAAGGTCTTGAGAAGGAAATAGTGGTTGATTTAATGGCAACTGTGTCTCATCATCATCATCATCATCCACTACTTCCTTTGACCTTAAATGCCGTTCACATCTGTCATCTTCTTGTGATTGGGTAGCCTCTAGAGGTTGTGAATCAGGGCACAAGATGTCATGTTCCTCTGCAAGCGTGCTTGGAGAGAGGGTCAAATGAAGGATTGGTGATGAGACGAGCTCATCACTATATCCCAGTGTGGGATCACTTCTTTGACCAGACCGTGTATGGTGGGAGGAAGGATGATCAGAGTGAGGATTATGTTGACCAGACTCTTGGCTACTGAGAGTGGACTTGGTGGAAGACAGGGTGGTGCTTAACCGACTGGAAGCAGTATCAGCTGTCATCCAACCGACCACCTGTTCGCACTGGTCGGACCTCGAGAGTGATGTCCTGCGACACCCTGTGAAATCAGACATGAAGCTAGGTATGGTGGATGTCTTTCTTTCTTGTGCTCTGGCACCAGGCACAGTTTCTCCGCGTCCTGACCCGCGCCCTGAACTTTCAGGATCACGTCCACTTCCCCGTCCCTTTTTACCCGCCTTCTTCATCTTACACGATATATATGACTTTAATATATATGAGTTTGAAAACTTAACAGTATTTCTTACTATTCTGCAACTCTGCAGAGTACACAGAATAGGCTGCTAAACTGCGGTGACACACACTGAATGGAATAAGTGACTTTAATATTTGAGTTTGAAAAATTAACAGTATTTCTTACTATTCTGCAACTCTGCAGAGTACACAGAATAGGCTGCTAAACTGCGGTGACACACACTGAATGGAATAAGTGACTTTAATATTTGAGTTTGAAAAATTAACAGTATTTCTTACTATTCTGCAACTCTGCAGAGTACACAGAATAGGCTGCTAAACTGCGGTGACACACACTGAATGGAATAAGTGACTTTAATATTTGAGTTTGAAAAATTAACAGTATTTCTTACTATTCTGCAACTCTGCAGAGTACACAGAATAGGCTGTTAAACGGCGTTGAAACACACTGAATGGAATATGTGACTTTAATATTTGAGTTTGAAAACTTAACAGTATTTCTTATAATTCTGGAACTGTACAGAGTACACAGAATAGGCTGTTAAACGGCGGTGAAAGACACTGAATGGAATATGTGACTTTAATATTTGAGTTTGAAAACTTAACAGTATTTCTTATAATTCTGCAACTCTGCAGAGTACACAGAATAGGCTGTTAAACGGCGGTGAAAGACACTGAATGGAATATGTGACTTTGATATTTGAGTTTGAAAAATTAACAGTATTTCTTACTATTCTGCAACTCTGCAGAGTACACAGAATAGGCTGTTAAACGGCGTTGAAACACACTGAATGGAATATGTGACTTTAATATTTGAGTTTGAAAACTTAACAGTATTTCTTATAATTCTGGAACTGTACAGAGTACACAGAATAGGCTGTTAAACGGCGGTGAAAGACACTGAATGGAATATGTGACTTTAATATTTGAGTTTGAAAACTTAACAGTATTTCTTATAATTCTGGAACTGTACAGAGTACACAGAATAGGCTGTTAAACGGCGGTGAAAGACACTGAATGGAATATGTGACTTTAATATTTGAGTTTGAAAACTTAACAGTATTTCTTATAATTCTGCAACTGTACAGAGTACACAGAATAGGCTGTTAAACGGCGGTGAAAGACACTGAATGGAATATGTGACTTTAATATTTGAGTTTGAAAACTTAACAGTATTTCTTATAATTCTGGAACTGTACAGAGTACACAGAATAGGCTGTTAAACGGCGGTGAAAGACACTGAATGGAATATGTGACTTTAATATTTGAGTTTGAAAACTTAACAGTATTTCTTATAATTCTGCAACTGTACAGAGTACACAGAATAGGCTGTTAAACGGCGGTGAAAGACACTGAATGGAATATGTGACTTTAATATTTGAGTTTGAAAACTTAACAGTATTTCTTATAATTCTGCAACTCTGCAGAGTACACAGAATAGGCTGTTAAACGGCGGTGAAAGACACTGAATGGAATATGTGACTTTGATATTTTAGTTTGAAGACTTAACAGTATTTCTTCCTATTCTGCAACTCTGCACAGTACACAGAATGTGCTGCTACACTGCGGCGAAGCACACTGAATGGAATATGTGACTTTGATATTTTAGTTTGAAGACTTAACAGTATTTCTTCCTATTCTGCAACTCTGCACAGTACACAGAATGTGGTGCTACACTGCGGCGAAGCACACTGAATGGAATATGTGACTTTGATATTTTAGTTTGAAGACTTAACAGTATTTCTTCCTATTCTGCAACTCTGCACAGTACACAGAATGTGCTGCTAAACTGCGGCGAAGCACACTGAATGGAATATGTGACTTTGATATTTGAGTTTGAAGACTTAACAGTATTTCTTCCTATTCTGCAACTCTGCACAGTACACAGAATGTGCTGCTACACTGCGGCGAAGCACACTGAATGGAATATGTGACTTTGATATTTTAGTTTGAAGACTTAACAGTATTTCTTCCTATTCTGCAACTCTGCACAGTACACAGAATGTGCTGCTAAACTGCGGCGAAGCACACTGAATGGAATATGTGACTTTGATATTTGAGTTTGAAGACTTAACAGTATTTCTTCCTATTCTGCAACTCTGCACAGTACACAGAATGTGCTGCTAAACTGCGGCGAAGCACACTGAATGGAATATGTGACTTTGATATTTTAGTTTGAAGACTTAACAGTATTTCTTCCTATTCTGCAACTCTGCACAGTACACAGAATGTGCTGCTAAACTGCGGCGAAGCACACTGAATGGAATATGTGACTTTGATATTTGAGTTTGAAGACTTAACAGTATTTCTTCCTATTCTGCAACTCTGCACAGTACACAGAATGTGCTGCTACACTGCGGCGAAGCACACTGAATGGAATATGTGACTTTGATATTTTAGTTTGAAGACTTAACAGTATTTCTTCCTATTCTGCAACTCTGCACAGTACACAGAATGTGCTGCTAAACTGCGGCGAAGCACACTGAATGGAATATGTGACTTTGATATTTGAGTTTGAAGACTTAACAGTATTTCTTCCTATTCTGCAACTCTGCACAGTACACAGAATGTGCTGCTAAACTGCGGCGAAGCACACTGAATGGAATATGTGACTTTGATATTTTAGTTTGAAGACTTAACAGTATTTCTTCCTATTCTGCAACTCTGCACAGTACTCAGAATGTGCTGCTAAACTGCGGCGACGCACACTGAATGGAATACGTGACTTTGATATTTTAGTTTGAAGACTTAACAGAATGTGCTCTAATCTGCAACTTTGCACACTAAACAGAATGTGCTCTAATCTGCAACTTTGCACACTAAACAGAATGTGCTCTAATCTGCAACTTTGCACACTAAACAGAATGTGCTCTAATCTGCAACTGTGCACACTAAACAGAATGTGCTCTAATCTGCAACTTTGCACACTAAACAGAATATATATATTTTTTTTTTTTTTTTTTTGTTTTTTTCCCCCCACACCAAATAACCTGCTGCCCCCACACACAGTAGTCCTAAAAAGGACTTTTGGTTCTTTTTTTTTCACAATTTTTGTTTTTTTCCTCCCTACACTGCCTTTCCCTTCCTATCCTCAGCTCTCCCTGGCTCAGACTGAGCCGAACTCGCTGGTCAGGTGCTATACAGCACCTGACCACGGGTTCTGGCCAGCCAATCAGTGTAATGCCAGCAGCCAACATGGCTGCTGGCATTACACCGATGTCAGAGCCTCCCTGCACGTTTATTGGCTGCGCAGCAGCCGCAAAACGTGCGGGGAGGAGACCCGAACATGGCGGGCGAGCACATGCGGTACTCGTACGAGTACCGCCATGTGCCGAGCAGAGCGATGCTCGAGCCGATCCGAGCATCGGCCGAGCATGCTCGCTCAACACTAGTGCTAACCACTGAGCCACCGTGCTGCCCACGAGGTTCTTTTGAGGTTCTTTCTTCTGTTTCCCTTTGGTTATTGGCTCTTAAGACAGCTTCGCTGCTTGTGATTGTGTCTGTTTGATGTATGGCTGAACTACAGGCCTTGTCCTATAAACCCCACTTTCTGATTTTTCTAACAGACAGGAGCTTCGCTGTTTGGATGTAGTTAGATGCTTGACGTACTATGTTCATTACACAGAGCCTTTCTGAAAATCTGACTTGCTTCTTGCCATTCCTTAGGGCATGCAGACCAAGCTGCATCTAAAGTGACATGGCTTCTTTGATCAAGGCGACCATTCGCCAGTGCTATGTCCTTAGTTAAAAGCCAGTGCCCTTTATGGTCATGGCTTATTCCACAAGGTCGGTGGGTGCTTCCTACTTCTACAAGAACCAGGCCTCTGCTAAACAGTTGTGCAAAGCAGCAGCATAACCTTCCCTTCACATTTTTGCTCAACATTTCAGAGTCAGTTTATATCGGTGTATCAGTGAAGTGCAGCTGCTCTCTAGGCACCTGAGAGTAAGGGGTACACTTATGGAGTCCCCCATAACCTATAGGGAGACCAAACCCAATTTTTTTTTACATATGCAAAGTCAGGTTCACAAATACTCAGCTAGGAAGGAGCATGGAGGATATATATCAGTTTATAGGACCTTATCTTACCTAGGCTGCGATCTCCTTTTACTCACTCTCTGTCACACAACGGGTTAAACTGATCAGTTAGGATTGGGGAAGAGTGTTGCATTCTCTCAAGACATAAAAAGCTGTGAAAGGCACTTCTATTAAATTCAAGTACATTTGGTACAATCAGTAGTGTGTGGTGGCGAAGTGCAGGGAGCTGGCTCCTATATGGATCCTGGGGTGATTCTCTTTCTAGTGTTGGAGGGGGAGTCTGGAGCATGTGGATCTTCAAGCAGGTAGGGAATTATAGGCCCTTATTCCTCAAGATAAACAGGTGCAATTATGGAGCAAACCAACTGCATATAAGGGGTAAATTCTCACTGATTTAAATGGTGTTTTTCGCCCCTTTAATGCTAGGGAGGTCTCAACACATTGTGAAACTCAACTGAAATCAATTCAATTGGTTTGCTCCATAATTGTACCTGTTTAAGTTTATGGATAAGGCCCTGAGGTTCTTTATCTCTGAGAAGCACCTAAACATAAAATTACATTAAAGCATTGACTACATTGAAGTTGACCTCTTTTGTCGAGGGTTTTATCAACAAACTAGTGTAAAAGCCTGTGTACATGGGCTAAGGTCCGGGTGATGTTAACCCTTTGAGTGCCAGAGGGGTAGCAATGAGTTGCAAACCCCTCTGGCACTCAAAGGGTTAAGAGGTGGTCCTGCTCTGCATTCTGCTGCCAACGCAGTCATGCACTGCAGAGACTGTCCGAAAGCACAGAACGCTCCCAGCACAGAACTCCCAGCATTCCGTGCTCCCAGCATTCTGTGCATTCAAGCAGTCTCTACTGAACATGATGGCTTCTGACAAACATCCTAGCGAATTATTATATAGGATGTCTCTATAGGTGTCAATAGGAGCCTATTAGATATAACTAGTCATAACTTGTACCATCTGCAGTGTAATCAAGTGGGCATGCTGCATTCTACAGATATGTCTAACACATTTGTTCTATGGTATGTTGAAGATTGGTCTTATAATCAAGAGTTTAAATAAATAAATAATATTGCTTGTCAGACAGGTGTAGCATTAAAGCACACATGCACTATTTCATTCTTAAAGGGACAATAGTGTCCAAAAAAAAAAATCCAGCACCCTATCTCTCAAACTGCTATGGTTTGAGAGATATAGGGATTCAAAGTTCCCCCTCCCTCAGCATTAAAGCACACATGCATTATTTCATTCTTAAAGGGAAAATAGTGTCCCAGAAAATATCCATTACCCTATCTCTCAAACTGCTATGGTTTGAGAGATATTGGGATTCAAAGTTCCCCCCTCCCTCAGGGGACCAGCAGGCGGTTCTGCAGCAGAGCCGAGATCGAGCTATCTATAAAGAATTCATTCACTGGAAATGTCTACAAAGTGTGCTTGCAAACCAGGCACACTTTGTAGATCTTTCCAATGAATGAATTCTTTATAGATAACACGATCTTGGCTCTGCTGCAGAGCCTCCTTGAATCTCCTGCTGTCAGCTTTACAGGAGACATCAGGAGAAGGAGAGGGAGAGGGTAACTTTGAATTCCATATATATCTCAAACCATTGCGGTTTGAGAGATTGGGTTTGGAGGATATATATATATATTTTTTTTTTTAAAGTCTACAAAACTGGATTTTTATTTTTTTTTTAACTGTCCCTTTACTTTTTTTACTGTCCCTTTAACCCTTTGAGTGCCAGAGAGGTACGCAACGCATTGGTCTGCACTCAGGGGATTAAAGGAACATTAATTCTAAAATACCATCTGTTTGTTTTATTAACCCCTTAACGTCCAATGCTGTGCCAGGACCATCACGGCTGTCCAGCTGTCCTGGCACGTCATGGAATTCAGGGCTCCCCGAGTGGCATGCAGCCCTGAATCGGATCCAAAAAAAATGCCCCATGGTCCTTAAGCACCAGCCGTGTGTGCACGAGCCGGTCCTTAAGTGTTTAAAGTTCTTGTTGCATTCACAGACATATATACATACATAGGAACATCTTAAATGTATAGTAACCCTTTATTTTGACTTTACCTGTAATGCACTTGCAGAATATGTAAAGTCAAATTCACAATACTTTTTTCTTTTTCCCCTATTTTTTTTTTTTTTTCACTTGCATGTCCATGACCATGACTATGACCTCTGTGGATATCTGGTTTCCAGTCACTCAACCACTAACACATGATAGTGATAAAATGTAACACTATGCTTGCAGCATTGAGTGCTCTGTATGCTGTCTTTTTCACATATTATCTTTTTTCCATTGTATCATTCTCATTGCTTTCATAGTCCCTGACAAAAAGCTCTCTGCAGAGAAAGTAGAAGAAACAAAAAGTAAAAGAAACAAACAAACCTCGAGATGAAAAAATTCTAACCAGTGTAGGCAATTTGACTTTAAGTATTATGCACTTAAAGGGATAGTAATGTTTCACAAAAAAAGCAGCTCCAATTAATCTTCATAGCATTTGGGACATGGAGAGTGTTATCTCAATACTGTCAGAGTTTTAATTCAAAGGTAATTGAATGATAAAGTATCCCCCTCCCGCCCCTTGTACTGATGTAACACTGCTCCCCTCAGAGCAGCAACACTTTCCGGATGGAGCACAGTGAGGGACAATCTTCAGTGATCATAAAGAAAAACCTGTCAAGGGGGGCAGGGTTTTCCTTATGCTCACAGTAAGAAGAATGTCCCTTGCTGTGAGCTCTCTAGTCCCAGGACCAGATTCTACATCTGAGGGGAGGCGGTTTACACTAAGTAAAAGGGGCGGGAGGGGGATACTTTATCATTCAATTACTCTTGAACTACAACTCTGACAATATTGAAATAATACTCTCCATGGCTCAAATACTATGAAGATTAATTGGAGCTAATTTTTTGTGAAGCATTACTATCCCTTTAAAGGGCTACTATCTCTTCACTCTCTTAATTCAGAGTGTTATAAATTGGAAGATTTTTTTTTACATTTGCCTATTATTTTTAGTCTGATTTTTCCTTCAAAAGCAACATTTTTATTCTTTTAAACACTTTAAGAACTAGAGTTACTCTTTTTTTATGAAAGAGCTATATATAAATCACAGGTACATATATGTAAATATTTCTATATACAACAATAAGACTTAAAAGAACAGGAATTCTTCTGATTAATTAAGAAGTGCTTCTTTCTGTGGTCAGACCCCTTTAATAAATATATGCATATGTTTTATAATGGAGAGTACAGTATTTTACTTGAATAACATAAATTCTATCATCATAACCTGCTCTGAAATAATCCAATTGCATAAACTTCTTTTTTCAGAAATCGAAGCAATTACCACCCAGCAAATGCCATTCATGATGCCAGATCTCCAGTGGCTCAGAAAGGGCGACCCTGTGTTAATAGAGTGGGAATCCAACCAATGAAATTGCTCCACGAGTCTTCCGACTATCCAAGAGACCTCTGGAAATCGCAGAAGAAAATCGATACATCGATTTCTGGCAGAAAAGTTCACAGCAAATCCAAAATTGGGAAAAAAGCAGGCATGTGTATTAGTGTTTATAAACAGTACTAAATGATACCAAATTATATATATATATTTTTAATGTGACCCTTTGAGTGCTAGATCAGTGTGCAATGTGTTGTGGAGCAAGCCGTTGCACGCCCCTCTGGAGCTATAAGGGTTAATAGATCACTACTGATTTGTACAGGTTATAATAAAATAACCGTAAGCGTAAAAGAAATGACTGACCTCCTCTTGCTTGTGTCTGTTAACCCTGTAAGGACCAGAGGGATGTTCAACCAATTGCACACCTCTCTGGTCCTTAGAATGTTTACCCTTTGAGTGTCAGGGGGGTATGAAATGCATTGCAAAGCAATGCATTCCGTACCCCTCTGGCACTCAAAGGGTCAACATATGAAAGTACAGGAAACGATGACTGTATGTTTATACAGACTTCCTATTTCTTATGCTATGTATATACAGTCATGACAGTGCTGTAAAAGTCTGAAATTACTATTTTATATATAGTTATATATAAAGACTAATCCTATATTTATTCTATGTTGGAACCGCTACCTTTTCTGTTTGTATATAGATCTATGTCAACTCGATCACTAAAAGGCTGCATGGGATTGCAGCCATTGCACTGTATTCTACTAGTAAGCTGATGCGAGAGATTTTACTGTTAAGTGGAGCACTTCAATTTTCAAGGTAACTGCTGCCTGATGTGAAATCTGGTACAGTCAATGCTTGGTCATGTGTTACTGGCATATTATTTTTGTGGGCTTCAAGTCCAATTTGTAAAGTCCTACTACTTAAAATATTAGCCAGTAAGTGCTGATCTATATCTCTGAAGACAAGGTATCCTAGGCTTCCCTTGCCCCAATCCGTGGCCTCACCCTCCACTTCTTACATGACTCCAGCCAAATGCACTTTTAATATACCCTAACCAATAATATGGAAACACAATAAAAAGCTCTTTAAATAGACTGATAATTGGAAATGTTAATTCACCGATAAATATAATACTCAAACTGGGGTAAACACTAGATATTACAGGTGTATATATTAACTGGTAAATAAATTGGCAGCCTTAAACTAGGAATGGCCGTAAGATTGAAGGACAAACAGATCTACAGATTTGTTGTGGTTATTGTACTTGAGTAACCTTCATATATAGGCATCCAAGGCAGCTGTCTATTCTGCCTACTGGAAAATACGTTCCTGCTGCTTAGGTGTCAGATCTAGGTGCCACCTGTACTGTGGATGAGTCAGAACAGAAGTAAATGAACATAGGAAATCTGCTGTATAATCAAATCACATTATCTGATAATTCAATAAGGAGGGGGGAAATATATCAAAAGGGTACAATTCTCATTTTTTAAGATAGTACCTTATTTCTCCATTTGATATTGTTCCGTTGTATAAAACAGAATACATCATTTTTATATCTTTGTGAAGTTCTATTTTTATTTTGTACTAGATGGATGATTGGGTTGTTCATATTCAGTCACCCAATTCCACTGAGACACAATTTTCTTGTAGTCATTGTCCTACCGGGATCTTGTGCTACCTGTACTCTATCCATGGCCATTATCTATAGCTGTGTTCCGCTTTTGTATCCATGCACCTTATAGGGAAATTCTGTAATAAACCTACAGCATCATAGAAAAGATGCAGAACTTCCTGTGGGTTTGAAACCCTCTTGAATGCTAATGAGGTTTACAACAGAGTCAAGGCATTAAAAGCCCCATTTACATTAACAGGAGGTTTTGGATTATTTGCCCCCCATGGTACAGTTGAATTTTTCCAGAGTTTCCCAATTTTTCTTATGTGCATAAGGTTCAATGTACTTTAATACAATGTATCACCTGATAAAATTATTTTACCCTAGGTTTTTTTTTTTTTTCTAAATGTAAGTACTTTTAAAGATATTGTATATTTTGTGCTTTGTACTTTTGCATAATGCGGCACTTTGAATCTTCAGCACAGCTCTTCTTCTCCTCCCAGCTGCCCCACTCTTCCCTTTGGTGTGGTGTGAATGGCTTCAATCTTTACATCAAGCTGCTGTTAACAGTATACTGAGGTTGCAACCTAAGTATAATGGTAACCGGAGCTTGTTATAACGATAGAAGCCATTCACACCACACAGAAGGAAGCATGAACGTGCTCCCAGGGGCAGCTGGGAGGGAGGTGGGAGGATAATTAGGAAATGAACAAGAGCTTTGCAGGAGATTCAGCGCTCTGCATTATGCTGACCTGCAAAGTTTGAAAATACAATATATTTAAAAGTACTTACATTTAGAAAACAAAACCCAGTTTTCCTAATACTACTTTATTAACAAAACATATGGTAAAAAATGTTATGAAGTGATATATCCCCTTTAATCAACTTCTGCACAAAGCATATACCAGTATAAATACATAAAATACAAAATACTGGTGTACTTCCACTATGTAGTCCATTGCAAAGGTTTTACATTTATTCTGCTTCCACGGAAGTTATGTGAACAGCATAAAAGCCCAACATTAATTTATAAAGATAAAAATAGAACACTTGAGTAAAAAAGCACAAAAAAGGGTCACACTTGATAGTCATAATGATACACAAAGTACACTTTGAACAGTCCAAACCTGGAATCTATTCATAGTCTTCCAGAGTTTTTTCAAGAATTAAAATCAACTGTTCAGTTCTACATTGGTGACATTTAAACTTTATCTCTACTTCCCTCTGGTTATGTCCTACTGTGACCACAAGTTTATACTAATAAATCTCTATAAATAGCCTTTCTCTAACACTCTACCTTAATATCCCATTGTAACGGACTGAATGCCTGTCAATACTGTGGAAAGCAAAAGGCCGTAACCCCGAGAACAAGACAATAAATAGGCAATATAGTCCCACTGGATTTTACAGTAACAGAGACATCACATAACTCAATAGCTTAAAAAATGTAAGAAGAGGAAACTATTCTACTGACCTGTTCCCTTAAAATAATGGTCATTCATTAAACGTTATAAGAAACAACACAATAACATTATTATGGATGTCATAAAAATAATCAACATATCCAAAATACCTGATTAAAAAAGATAATGGAAACAATCAAAAAGATAGAGACAAAAGTAAATTAATATATAAATTCAAAGAACAGAAGAGATTGATTGCATTTTGAGGAATTCCTCACTAAATAAGATACGAGTTAAAATGATTGTATCACTGATTGTGAGTCAGACAGAAGTAGTGTTCATGTATGATTTAGATCATAAGGATGTGGAGGAAAGGAACATCCACAACACTTAGACCTATATTAAGTAATTAGTCTGGACAAGATCTGATAGAAACATATTTGTCCCTGTAGGAGAACTGGTAATAATAGCCAGAAACTGTACATATTTTACATGGTTCAGAGGAATTAGAATGATCAGTACATATTGCCAGTGGGGATAATCCAGCAGAAATAGAGGACTATTTGAATGAGGACCATCTCAAGAAGGTGCAAAATTTAGCTGAAAATATATACTGTAATCTTTAATAACAATTATTTAAGAGGTAGATACAATTGCGCTTGGTTTGAGCCACATTCTGCCCCTAGAGTTTTACTACATATCTTTCATAAAACTTAATAAATATGTCAATCTGACTGTTTAACTCAAGCCACCCTGTAATCCTATATAATAATTTGCTAAAACATGTGTAACGTCGCAGTCATGCGCAGTAGAGACTGCTGCGCGTGCTGCAGTCATGCATGGTAGAAACTGCCTGCGCCACGGCTTCCAGCTCTGTATCATCTGTGGAGTGGGCACTCTCTACTGCGCATGACTGCCCCGCGATTGGCTGGCAGTGGCACTGTGGCCCGTGTAACGGGCTCTTCAACTAGTTTAACAAATAAAGAGCTCTTATATGAATATAGTAATGAGCAGATTTGGTGGTGTGGTTATCTGATAAGTGGGGAAAACTTCATAGTATCATAGCTGAACATTCCTAGTACTGACAATTCCTCTAATTTATCAGTCACAGTATTACTTTAATTTAACAATTAGAGTGTAGCTGTAGTGACTTTGTTGCCCTTTAATGGTCAAGTGTTTCTTTTTTAATTATTATAAATTGCAATTTTTTGTCTCATATCTTTCTTCATTCCTGTGGTAGATGGTTTTGGGATAGATTTTTGTTATTATACCATCCTGTTGCAAGTGTATACCTTGCATGAACATGTGCTCTTGACTCGTTAACATGATGCAGATGCCAGAGTTTGTAGTTTTGGTGCAAATCTCCACTTTTTGTAGAACAATCCTGAAAAAAAGTTTCTTCTTGCACCCCCCCCCCAAAAAAAAACCCCCATAAATATCAAAAGGCTCTTGTCTTTGGCCATTGTCCTCCACCTGCACACACCCCACCCTACCATTTTCAGTATAGTCCATCTTCAGGTATGCTTTTATAAATTGTGTTTTCAATACATTGAATTCCTAATAAATAACTTGCTTTTGCTCATTTGCTTTTATTAGGACTTACTTAAGGAAATATTAATGCTAAAGCACATTTATATGTGGCTTTTGTGTGAAATTATGTTGCACTTTACATAAAATGTATTTTGAATTGCATGTACTGATTGTCAGCTGACCATGGGAAGACATTTTTCTTTTGCACTCCTCACTTCCTGGTCTGGATGCGATTCTCTCCAGTAGGGGTAGTTGGTTGTTAGGCTTTCAACTGTTGGAGGTAACAGCTCCTATCATCCCTGTTGGCTAGTTGAT
Organism: Rhinophrynus dorsalis; assembly: GCA_037306005.1. NCBI lineage: Eukaryota > Metazoa > Chordata > Amphibia > Anura > Rhinophrynidae > Rhinophrynus > Rhinophrynus dorsalis. Next base: position 50,953,212 of record CM074724.1, read on the forward strand.
AAAGTTTAATACTCATACTGTATAAAGAAATATGATGGTACTTATTACTCATGAACTACACAAGTAAATGTGGGGCAGATTTATAAATTCTTAACCCCATCGCGACAATGGACTTACCAGGTACGTCACGCAAAAATGTCACTTAGTGACAGAGGATGTACCTGGTAAGTCCCAGAAGTAATTTGCTATAATGGGGAAAAAAAAAACCTGTTGTTAAGTACCAGCCGCGTGCGCTCGCGGCCGGTCACTAAGGGGTTAAACATATAATAAAGTGATGGGTTGCCATTGCCTATATAAAGCAGTTTACATGGCTTCTGCCCTGCAAGATCCAGCTATAAATCTATTCAGTTCTTAACAAATCTCATCACCATTGTTTAGCATGACTGATTATGAATGGATAAAGGGATAGTAATATATCAAAATAAAAGCAGCTCCAATTAATCTTCATAGTATTTGGGCCATGGAGAGTGTTATTTCAATACTGCCAGTGTTGTAGTTCAAGAGTAATTGAATGATAAAGTATCCCCCACCTGCTGCTTTTACCTAATGTAAGCCACCTCCTCTCAGATGTGGAATCTGGTCTTAAGACCAGACCGCTCACAACAAGGGACAATCTTATTACTGTGAGAACAATGAAAACCCTGCCCCCCTTGACCCTTCTGTTCTGAGGTGAGCAGTGTTACATCTGTAATAGGGGCAGGAGGGGGATACTTTAGCATTCAATTACTCTTGAAGTACAACTCTGACAGTATTGAAAGAACACTCTCCATGGCCCAAATACTATGAAGATTAATTGGAGCTGCTTTTATTTTGAAACATTACTATCCCTTTAAAACATAACCTTTACTTAGGGTCTCCCCTTGTTTTTTTCAGGATATACACTGCAGTATACATCTTTTTCCACATTAAGCATTACTATCCCTTTAAAGAGCAATTAACATGAAAGTATAAGAACATTATGTTCTAGCACAGAGGTTTACTAGTTAATTGTGACTACTCTAACCTATGAGAGAATTAGCATTATAAACTTATAGCCCTAATTGGTTATCTAAAGCTTCTCACAGCATTCCCAATACCCTTAGCTGGGTAGGTAGATGTGACATTACAGTAGCCAACAGGACTCAACTGCCTCTCTAGAGTAGTTGATTGTTTCCCTCTCTGAAATTAACAGAGCCCTATAATTTTTTGTATGAGAACCTGCATGATGTAGGGATATTCCTGCTGAGTAAAATATGGGTACTCCTACCGCTCAGTTGTTTTATTCAAATACTGTTCAAGTTGTCAGGAAGTGAATTACAGTGTGATTACTTCCTGAAAGTTGAAACTGACAGCATGACTCAGAAGCTTCTGTCACAGTTTATGGAGAACTGTTTGTCAGTGACTACTGACATCTAAATAAAAGTTAAATCTGTAATAACTCTGCCTCTCATATATATGTATGTGACATATGCACTATCAGACTTAATACATGGTTTAAAATATATATGGGGCTAGATTCACTTTCAGGTGCTAATTTTATCTCTGCTTTTATCTCCAGTTTTCCCCATAGACTTCAATAGGAAAATATTTGAGAAAACTGGAGGTAACATTTATATCCTGCAGTAGAATCTGGCCCATATTCAGCTGTTTATTTGCTTGACATGTTATAATGCAGATATGGACAGCCTGCAACTTTCCACCTGTTGAAATACAACTCCAATCATTCTCAGCATATCATTGGCTGGCTGAGGATGATGAGAGTTGTAGTCCAAATAGTTGGATAACTGCAAATTCTGAACCACTGGTATTCAGGGTATGTCTACAGGTGTGTTTCAGTAGATGGGGCAAGATAAAAAGCTAGTTGTTTCTCCGATATAGCATGTTTTTTTAATACATTCCATTGTTACAAGTACTTATTTTATAGCATAAATTGATAAATTGATAATAGAACAGACAATCTCAGATCAGTCTGTCCTGTTCATCTTGCAGAGGGACTCTGATTGTATTTACTTTAAACATCTCACTCTATGCCCTAAATTTATCAAGAAGTGAGAATTCTGAAGCCAGAAAAAGCCTTCCAATTTGCATTATTCTGTGAAGCCTTATTATGAAAGTGAAAACACACAAGGAGGCTCTGTATAATGTGTAAATTAGGTAACATTTCTTGTTAAAGTATAATGCACAGTGATGATAGCCCGTCTCTGGGTGAAAGAGAATTGGCCATGAAGCATCCAGGGGAATGTGTTGGCTCTGCTTGGGGAAATCAACACATCTCAGAGGTGTTTCTTAAATGGATGAATAGGCAGCACTCGAACATTTATTTAACCTAAAATCTAAAATACAAAATGAAAGTAACGCCTGCTCAGCGTGTTCCTAGACAATTCTTCAGGAGCTACGCAGGAACAACAACAAAAAATCATTATTAAAGTGTCCATAGCATAATCTAGAAAATATAATCTTACTTTAAATATAATCTTCTTGACACTTATTTTCAGTAAATCCATCATGTTTGAAAATATGTTGTAAAGAATGAAAAAATGATAGGATGAGCTTGATAAATATTGCCCTTAAAAATTCTGCTAAAAATTCCTTTAATTTGTCTTTGAAATTACAAATTTCCAAAGAAATAAAGACAGTTTTCTAATCATTTAACACATACCACTGCTTCTCTTTCCGATTTGCTAATAGTACTTTAATTTGTCTTTTACAAATTTAGACAGTTTTTAATTTGACAGAAAAAATGACAGAAATGTAACAAAATCGTGATGGCTAATAAGATAATTTTCTTAAAATATCTTACAATATGACTGTAGATTAAGTCAATTACTTTTAAGACTTCTGTTTTCCTTTGACGGAGATGAAGGAATTGCAATTGCAGTTGACGGAGTAAGAACTTATTCAGACTGATTACAGTCACCCCACCTTTTTGAACATCTCAGCATTAAACTTAATTAACTTTAATAAAATGGTGCAGTTTTTCCTTTACTTGGTGGAACATCAGTGTTCTGCGTTTTCTTGTAGAGGAATCAGTTCCATTTTCTAGAATGCAACAGTGATGCAATACAAAGGTCCATACACACACAGTAATGTCACCTTAAAGGGAAAGTAATAGAAATAAATGGTGCTTATATTTATCTTCATATTTTTGGCAGTATGTAGAGTGCTATATCAATCCCATATGAGTTGTAGTTCAAGGGTTATAATGTTTAAAGGATCCCCCACCCCTTTTACCTATGTTACACCACCTCCCCTCAGATGCGTGATCCAGTCGCTTGACCGGACAGCTCTCAAAGAGGGACAGTCTTCATGTAGTGAGCCTAAGGAAAACCCTGACTTCCTTAACCAAGGAGGGCAGGATTTTCCTAATGCTCCTTGAAGATTGTCCCTCACTGCGCTCCATCTTGACCATCATAAGAGGAAGCGTGATGTAAGTATAGTTGGGGGGGGGATCTTTTATAACATTATAACTCTTGAACTACAACTCCAATTGATTGATATAGAGCTCTACATGCTACCAAACATATACAGATGAATATAAGCTCAGTTATTTCTATCTGTTACTATCCCTTTAAGCGAGTAATAATCCCATTTTATGAAGAAAAATAACCCTGTAAAACTCAAAAAGATAAAGCAGATTGTTTATAGCTCTGGAAATAATGTTTGCTTAATGAATCCTGCACAATATAGTAGTAAAGAATGTCTGCCAATATACAATAGTGAAGTGTTTTTCAGCTTCCCTTTAACATCAATTGTGTTAATTACATTCATTACAAAGAAAAAAAAGTTAATCAACCTAATTTATTTTTGCATACACAATAGATGACTTTTGTGATGGGACTCCTGGAAAGTAAGTGCCAGAGCATTTTATAGGGTTAAGATGAACAGCAGGAAAATTATTTTTCTACCATTATTCTTTTAAGGAGCAGTAAATGTTTTTTTTATGAAAACCTATGTTATAGAGCTTTTCCTGCTGAATAAAACAAGGGTACTCCCATTGCTGTCAGTTATTTTATTCAAATTATATAACAGTTCAAATAATCAGGAAGTGAATTTACTGTGTTTACTTCCTGATAGTGCTAACTGACAGGAAGTGACTCAGCAGTTTCTATCACATTCTATGGAGAACTGTAGGTCAGTGACTCTCCTCCACTAGAGGGCACTGCTAATGTAAAAAAAACACTGGTTTAAATGGTAATAGCACTGGAAAGATGCATCTCTCAGCAGTGTTAGTACCTTTATTTTACTCAACAGGAAACATCCTACAATATCTATGTTTTCATAAAAAAAAGTTTATTGCTACTTTAAGCATCAAATTATTCATATAATTATTCTAATTAAATGTATTATTTATTCCCAGCAAATACTTTATTGAATTTATACAAATGAAAGATCTATTTTCTTATGAATTTTCCAGAAAGAGACAAGTATAAGTTCCTTAAATCATTTTAAATCCATGTTCTAGGTATAAAATGTGAAATAATGAGGCTGATGTACTAAGAACTGGAGTAAACCAATTGCACCATATGGAGAAATAAGTATTCCCCAAATTGACATTGATTTAAATGGGACTCTTAACCCCTTGCATGCTAGCGAGGTCTCTAACACAGTACTTCACAATTTGATGGAGGCCTCTCTAGAATTCAAGAGGATAAAAAATTTTAAATCAGTGGAACTTTTTATTTTTACACTATGTTGTTGTTAGTTTTTCCCAGAATTACTACAGTTCTTCTTAGTACATCAGCCTCAATATCGCCATGTATTTTTCTGGAGGTTATTTATCAAGTAGAGAGCTATGCTGGGGGAGGAAGCCAGTGACCATCTTGTAAAGTGGCATCCATATTGTCCTCAGCCAGGAGATGATAGCAGTTGCCCAACAGCTGGATGGGTCAATAGTTGTTAAAAAAAAAAAAAACAACCCTCACAAACCGCCATAGAACATATAATATGAAATAATTTTATTTTTTATTAAAAAAAAGAAAAGTCGCACACTTGATTAATGAATAAAAATGGTCCAAAGCCAGCTTGCTTTATATTTTTTTTAGATGAATCTGAATCACTTTTTTATGACAAAATATACATTGTATTCTTGATATTGTCCTTGAATTCGAAAAGTTAAAGTTGAACTATCATCTTCATAATATTACCCCCCAATACATTGCTAATATAGCGACAGGCAAAATAATAGTAGTATAATGCTGAATAAATCTACGTTATTAAAGTAATCCACCTTCCTCTGCAGGCATCCAGCTGACAACAGCACAGACATCTTAGAGGAAAGTTACCTCTGAGTCTGTGCTGTCTGTCCCACGCACTGTCCGGATTGGTGGTCATGTCCGTTAGTTACCTTAAGGTAACAGAAGTTGCTGATGGCGCAAGCGCACAGAGCTTCTCTTGTAAGCTCCGTGCCCTGGTTGCTGCAGGAGAAGGTGGATTATTTCAATAACACTGACTTATTAAGCATTATACAAGTATGCCTTTGCCTATCGCTATATTAGTAATGTATTGGGGTCTATGTTATGAAGCTGATAGTTCCGCTTTAAAAGCAAATTTGAAATCAATGAGAATGTCAGGAATATAAATTTTGTCCCCATAAGGTCTAGTTTGTACCTCTTTAGCTTGTTAAATATGGCTTCACTCAAGCACTTGTGCAATACCATATTAGTAGGGGTGGGTGAAACAATAAAGGAGTTATGCTAATGTGGGTCGTTATGGCAAATAGGGGCAAATAGTAAACTGTTATCATTTACACCAATGATTACACCTAAGTAGAAAATAAAAAAAAGCCAAAGCGAAGCACCGCATTGTACACCCCTCTGATCCTGAAGGGGTTAATCAATTTAGAAATATATTTTGCCTAAATAATATTTTCTTGAGTTACTAAGTGAATATATGTAAATGAAATGGCCGAGATCTAAGCAAAGCATTGGTTTTCATAATGTCAGAATATAATGCAGAGAAATTATATGTCAGTTTTGTTGTATAGAATTATTGCAGAAAAAAACTGCTCCCTGGACACTTTATAGCAAAGTGGATAAATAAATCATAGAATTATAACATAATGCCACAAAAGCAGCATTTCTGTATTATATGCTTCCACATATCATAAAGAGGAGATTATCACTTCCCTCAGCGCTAGTGCTCAGGACTCCCTTATAAGACTCAGAAATAAGGGAGTGTCTCTATCAGCTGACTGTCATGTGGGATTGTCATTGTTGCATTTCCCTCAAAAATAATTTGGGGAATTTTTACAAAATAGCATATGGTTTATCAGTACCCATAGATACTTGTTGGTATATAGATTTGTGCCGTCTGTATATACCAATATGGACCTGTTCATACTGAGAGCATATACCATTCTCTCTGTGTTTATCAAGTTCCTCTGTATAGTAGTAAATGATGAGGCACACTCAGTATACATACAGGTGAAGATAAACAATGTCTGTATATTGTGGATAACCGATGAGAGTTGGAACCACGTAAGCCGTAGAAATACAGGAGGCAAATCTAGTTGTTGATCCCTTTATTGGCTAACTAAGCAGATTTAGGATGCAAGCTTTCAAGATCTCTTATGTCTCGAGGAAGAGACATAACAGGTCTTGAAAGCTTGCATCCTAAATCTGCTTAGTTAGCCAATAAAGGGATTAACAACTTGATCTGACCCCTGTATATTGTGGTACATAGAAAGGATGAAGATGAGTACACAAGGGGTTAATTACTTTACCAAATGCTGTATCATATATACAGATAAGGGTTATTAGTATTTATTTGCAGAATGCAATGTCTGCAAAAAATGTTGGTGTATAGAGAAAGGTTAGTGCTCCTTTCTAATGCTGCAGAAGTATAAGCTGCCTCACAGTGACCTCCCCCCTCTCCATTCTACCCTTGCCCTCACTGGATGGATAGAAGTGAACTTGAATGTAAAAGTATCTCTTTCCATTGCCTGTGTTCTAAGCTCACCTTCTCTTTCTTTCTCCTAGAGATCTTGTCATAGACGGCATAGCTGATGGCCGGCTCATGTGAGCATCAGACAAAAATTACTGGCTGACACCCAAGTGGGTCAGTTGTTCTTTGGAGGTTGCAATGAGCATGGCAACACTCAGTGTAGATCTTATGAATGATCTGCTGGGGCTCCACTGGTCACCATGCAAATTAGCCATATTGTAATGCAGGAAGGCAGTAAAGGTTCAGCTTGCACGTGATAATCTCGCATGTGCACCATAGTCCAACAGTATATCTTTCAGTACAGGAGACAAACATGGCACCATTGCTGCATTGACGTTTCTTATGTAAATGTGCCTGAAGTGGAAATGTTATCTTGAGATTTAGGTGGATATGCTGTGCTTTTGTAATCTGCTACATTACATGCAGTAAGTTTGAATCCCTTTAAAATCCCTGCACTGAATTATAGAGGAGAGATACTGCTGGGACATGTTTTTGCATGTCTACTTAAGATTACGGTTTTCAGGTTTTCGTTGTAAGACACAGAAGCAAACGCACAGGATGATTGGAGGTTTGATGGACCAATTATTCCAAAAATGTGTGTTATAATTTGTATTGATTGAGTTATTTCACAACTTATGTGACTTGTGCTTTAGCCCGGGGAGGGCTGGCCTGGGGGACAGGGGAGCAATTGCCCCCTGGGCTGGTCATATGTCTGGGCTGGTAGGCCACTGCATCTAACTAATTCTCCCGATTGCTGCTGTAAATGGAGCTACACTAGTGATACCACAGAGGTACAATCCAAATGCAGCTACACTAGTAACATAAACCATTTCCCTTGTAAGCTCTTTAGTATCACTAGGTAAGCTTGACTTAAATTGTAAGCTTTGTAGTGGCGCACTAGTGTAGCTGTGTGGTATCACGTGACTTACTTTGCAACATTAATGCCAATTTTAAAATTAACAAAAGGGGGTGGGCTGGAACAATGGCCTGGAGAGATAATAGAAATGGGCCACTTGAATGTATTTGCCTCCTGGGCCACAAATTGCCAGCCCTCTCCTGCTTGAGCCATCTTAAAAATTGCAGAGGAAACCAGCACAGTGCCATGGATCTGAGTTTGTACAAACATGTTTGTATTCCATACCTCATGTATAGAGCTAAGCCAGCTTGTTAGGAGGCTGATGTACTAAAAAGAGCAGGGTGGGGGGGTTATGCACATAGGAACTGGAGAAGTGATATCACTAGAGAAGTCATCTCCACATTATCATCTCTTTATCACACCTTAGTGCATCTCCCCCAGACGTTATTCAAGGAGCCAACTAACTGCACTATAGGGGACTGTAACGTAGAATAAGGACGCTGTGTTGTCCTTAGCCATCGTTACGGTTTTCCGTCTCCTGATGTCGGCTGCGAGAGGGCAGCCAAGCCGGTCACTCTGGATAACTGCTGGATCGCAGGAACGCTGATCTCCTGAATGGGGGTCAGAGGGGACCCTTTAAACCATTCATGAAAGAAATACACAGGACATACGTGTAGTTCCAAATAAATAACACTTTATTTCTTTATTTCAGACTTTTAAAAATAAAACCACATACAATGGGACAATACCTGGAGAGGGGAACACACTAATACAATGCATGGGGAACAATGGTGAATACACATGGGAAAATGGAAGGGTAAACATACCCAGTAGGAGCAGTGCTACTATTGAGTTACCTGCGTCTGTCGCATAACTCAATTATGTCACTCTGGCTCCCTAGCCAATGGGAACCGGAGAGACCACCAAGGGAATGGTGGCGACCAATCAGATACTTGCCTACCTGTCCGAAACAACTTTACAATGCAGTCCAGGCTGCTGGTTACATCATAGTTCTTGGCGCCAATCCGGGGTGTGCCTGCTATTCAAAGTTAAAGCAGCAGTGTCCCTTGTATCCCTGCTGCTCAGGTTAGGTTCTAAGTCCGTGCATCTCATCCTTTGTCCTTGGAAATATGATAGGCCTGTAAATGTCCCGTTACATAGACAAAGAAACTTTCCCAAAAGTGCCATTTATTTAAATGGGACATTCAACTCCTTGGGGGTTATTTACTAATGTGTGATAAAGAGGTGATAAGGTGGAGATAACTTCTCCAGTTCCTATGTTATTCTATGGAGCCTATGCACTAAGATCTTTCACACTAGAGCAATCTTAGTGCTATGTTCCATAGAATAACTGGAGAACTGATATCACTGGAAACGTTATATCCATTTTATCACCTCTTCATCAAACCTTTGTGAATCTTCCCCTTTGGATGCTGGAAAGGTCTCCAAGAAGATGTACAAGAGATTCCACAGAACCAGTGTGAGTAATACAGTATAGTGGAACAAGGCTGAGGAGTCAGACTGTGTCTGTGTGGTTCTGTGAGTGATTCTATGGCTACCAGTGGACAGTGAAATAGCTGAGGAGTCAGACAGTGTCTCTGTGTTCCTGTGCCTAATAGTGGGAAGAGAAGCTCTCTAGAATCCAAGGGATTAGATAAAGGGTTTGATTTGTTTGTTTTTATAAGACTAATTTGATGCTAAAACATTTGAGAACCAACGCTCTAAGCCAGGAGTAGTCAGTTGTTGGACTGCTAACTATTGGTTAATACAGCTCTCATCATCCCCAGCCAGCCAATGGATGATGAGTTTTAGCTCCTAACAGCTGGAGGTCTGACAATTAACTAGCCTTGCTCCAAGCCAATCATATTGCTGTAAGTTGTATGCATAGTAAAAAGGTGTATATATGTATATTATGATGAGTATGTCTATTTAATTTGCTATTGTCATAACTGTGCTTCACAGTATAATCCAAACTGCACTGTACAATTATTTTTGTAAACACCGTATATAATACATTAGAGCTTGTGTTATTATTATAGTGTTATTAAGTATCACACTGGTATGATGTGACGCATTTAAACTGTTTTGGCTATTTTTGCCAATAAAAATTGCAAATGGTGAATTGTATTGACATATCAATAATAATGTCATTAAAGGTGAAAATGGTTTAAAATAAATTAATTTATAGCACCTGTGTAGATGTTCTTTTGGTTCTTTATTGCATGATATGAATTTATACACAGTTGTGTAATAAGTTAGTGCTATATAAACAAATGATAATAATAATGACAATCATAGTACATTTTATATTTAAACAAAGAAAAAAGGTTAACAACTAAGACCTTTGAGATTTGTAGAATATGCAGACTTATTCTGTGTGTTACGATAATCACATACATTTATTCTTGAAAACAACCAGAAAACATCTTACAACAGAAATAAAGATCTGTTTTTATGCAATAGTTGTGTTTTTGTGGGGTCTTCATTTGCCACTTACACGCCAGACGGTATAATACAATTTCGAGTTTTTGGATTTGTAGAGTGGTGGTCAGTGTCAGGCTGCATAGAAGCAAATGCATTTTCCTATCTCTCCATTGGTGAACCACTTACATCATAGCTTTCTTCAGCTTGTTAACTGCGTAACACCAGGGATGCCAAGGACTTCTTCCATGCACGGCAAATTTTGCAGGGAGGTTAAATAGGGTTTACTTTCTGATACCTCATTTAATGGTTTATGTTTTTGATTTTAGCATATTATGTATTTGTGATTATTCACCTCTTTTACAAAAATCTAAAAAAGACATGTAATGCAGTGATTTGACATGCAGCATTCAAATTATGTACAAAAATCTAGGTTAGAACAGGGAGGTCTTAGGCCTAGATTTAATTGACCCCGTTGGCCAAAAAAAACAGCCAACGGTATTTTTTCAAGCACGGTAAGCCGTTCAATTACCTGTGCTATGAAAAATACAGGCTGAAAAAAACGCACGTCGTGAGCTAAAATTTGCGGCTACTTCATCCCATTAAAACAAGTCTGGAATTGCCATTCAATTCCATGCATTATGCAGGAACATGCGTTAAAGGGATAGTATTGGATAGTTTTGTAGACTAGTTGAACAGCCCATTACATGGGCCACAGTGCCACTGCCAGTAGAGACTGCCCCTGCCACGGCTGATACAGAGCTGGACGCTCCTTCAGTGCAGGCAGTCTCTACTGCGCATGACTGCAGCACACACAGCAGTCTCTACTGCGCATTACTGCGTCGTTACACACGTTTTAACGAATTATTATATAGGAAAGTAAAAAAAATAAAGTAACTGAAGTCACTCTGATCTCTCAAACCTTTATGGTTTGAGAGATATATGATTTCAAAGTTCCCCTCTCCCTTCCTTCCTTCAATGGAATGGTCTACAAAGTGTTCCTGGTTTGTAGACCATTCCAATGAAGTATTTATTTTTATATTGCACTATTTCGGCTCTGCTGAAAAGCCGCAGGACAGCCCATGGGACTAAAATCTGCTTCTCTCAGCTAGAGCCTGACGTCAGTCAAAGGGGAGTGAGGGGGAACTTTGTAATCGTATATCTCTCAAACCATAAAGGTTTGAGAGATTGGACTAACCTCACTTTATTTTTTTACTATCTAAAATATTAATTTGGCTTAAAACTATCCATTACTATCCCTTTAAGGGACCCACTCTAACAGGTCAAAATCTGCATCCATTTTTTTTTTGGGTGCAGAGACCCTTAACGCATGTTTCAACCTTCTGATGCAGGAATTGAAGGGGAGAAGACCAGTGGATGTATTGACATGGGGCCCTAAGCCCAATAGCAATGCATCCAAAGAATTAATCATATGAGTGCCAGTGGGGTATGCAACACATTGCACAGTGTTGGATACTTCACTGGCACTCGTGTTAATCTAACTAAGTTAAAGGGGAACATTCACATTGGGAAAACTTTTGAGCACTTGTTTAATCAGCTAAGAAGCATTAGGCAAACGTGCTCTCTCTTTTTTTTTTCTAACTTACTTTTTACGATATTCAACTTCAAAGTTATCCACTTCCGCATACTGCGGCACGGCTCTCAGGGCTTCCCAGCAGTCTGTCATTCTCCTCCCTGCTGCCCCCGGGAGTGCATTCATGCTTCACTTCGGTGTGGTGTGAACGGCTCCTAGCGTTACAGGAAGCGACGATTAGCATTATACTGAGGTTGCAGTAGTATTATTATGAGGTTGCAAACTCAGTATAATGCTAATCGCCACTTCCTGTAACGCTAGGGGCTGTTCACCCCACACCGAAGTGAAGCGTGAACGAGCTTCCGGGGCAGCTGGGAGGGAGGTGGGAGGAGAATGACAGACTGCTGGGAAGTCCTGAGAGCCGTGCCGCAGCTACATTATGCAGAAGTGGATAACTTTGAAGTTGAATATCTTAAAAAGTAAGTTACAAAAAAATAGAGAGCGCGTTTGCCTAATGCTTCTTAGCTGATTAAACAAGTGCTCAAACGTTTTCCTGATGTGAATGTTCCCCTTTAACAACATTCCCTGAAAATAAACACTTACCTGTAATCCTGATGGCCAGTGGGAATCTTCAGCACCCTGGTCAGCTACTGTCCATCTTCTTCTGTCATCTTCTGTCTTCTTGTTTCACTTCATCTTCTTATCTTCTGTCTTCTCTTCTTCTTTGTCCCAAAGATGTCCCTGCAAAGAAAACATAAAAGTCAAAATGAAATCTGCTCCAAAAATGTATGAATCAAAGCTATGCTGGGCTAAACCCTTTGAGTGCCAGAGGGTTACACAACGCATTGCAGAACAATGCATTGCTTACATCTCTGGAACTCAAAGGGTTACATTTTTTGTAGGAAGTCCAATTCGAAAAAAAAATGTTCTAGTCCAGTTCGCAAATGTAAATTGTGGCAGTCCAAATAGATAACCACTAGGAGCTGATTGGTTGGGAGGTTCATAAGCACACATCCCAGCCAATGGAAGGCTGGGAACCATTTTGAACAGAGACTGACCATATAAAACCCAGTCTCTGTTCTTTCTTCAGAAAGGCCCGGGGAATAGCCCGAGAGGTAACCAGGGGTGTGGATTTTCACCTGCGTTCTTGCCTCTACCTCCGACAACAGCGGCAGAGGCAGCATCGTACCTTAATCTTTTCAGTGCCACAATAGGTGTTCAGGATAGTGTAGGGTTAGTGTTTGGGAGGGTGCATGTTGAGCTTACACTCGGTACTTGACAGTGTGTCAGGCACCAAGCGTTATCCATTTTCATTTGATGTTCCCATTTCTCACATTATTTAGAATGAGTTTTGGGAACTAAAAACACACAACAAACATTTGGCCAAAAGTCAGGTTTTGTGGCCCTACGTTTGTTGTGGTTTCATTTGGTAGGGCAATTGAATACCTCTGGAAACAGCGTGTGATTTTTTTGCACTACCGACTTTTTTAGAATCCTCAATTGAATTGAGGCCTTACTCTTTACTCTGAGCCTAAACATTGCTTTGGCAGCATATTCACTCTCCAAAGCATCACACTGTCATTTTATAGATATCTTGTTCTCTGCCGTATTTGTAGTAGCAAAGTTTTCATACAAAGAAGATTGTCCCCTGCTGTTATCTGTCTGGTCTTACAACCAGATTCCACATCTGAGAAGAGAAGGCTTACACTAGGTAAAAGGGGCGGGAGGGGAAACTTTGCTTGTGAATATCTCTTAAACCATAAAGGTTTGAGAGATAAGACTTATATAGTTCTTCATGTTTTTTTAATGCCTACAAAATAAAATAAAGTTAAAACGAAGTGTTACTATCCCTTTAACTCAGATCTACCCATGACATACTATGAATGTCAAGGGTCGTTAAGGGGTTAGCACTTATTATTATTATTCATTTATATAGCGCCAACTAATTCCGCAGCGATGTACAATAGTATCCAACGCATTGCTTTGGACGCCTCTCTGGCACTGAAAGGGTTAATCTCTACTAACTACCATCAATAATGTTGTCTTTTAATCCCCATGTCATTTTTTTTCCTCTGCCTATTTTAGTTACCTTGATAAATATACTTGAGCTTGATTCTGCTGCAGCTGTATCTATTGGACGTCAGTAGCTATTTGCTGGGTTTTTTTTTAGTCTTGCGTCAGCCTAACGGTGATTATTTCCGTGCATCCTGTCTGAAGTGCTTGGAGTAGACTATTTCAGGGATTTGTTAACAAGCAACCCTTTTTATCAGAAATAATACCACTGGATAAAAACCATCAATTTCTAAGCTTTAAATAGAACCATGTAATGCGCTGTACACAATGTCCACAGCATTTTTTTCTTCCCTGTATTGTTTTTAAGAGTTACTTTTCCAGATATGTACAATATTTCAACAACACGAAATGTACAATGTTACCGATCAGGGTTCAGAAGTGGAAAGTACAGAAAAGTAAAGAAAAACATTACTTTTTTTGTTGTTTTGTTTTCATTAGAAATAAGGTGGCCATTTAGAATTATTTTGAGTCTTGATAAAGGTCACTATGGATGCCATATTGAGTCCTGATAAAGGTCACTATGGATGACCAAAACTTTGACTACTAAATGTGAACATTTGCTGCCATGAGGTTGCTGCTTTTTATTCCACATTGTTTTTTTATTTCAACCCTTTGAGTGCCAGAGAGGTAATGAAACGCATTACAACACAACACATTGGATACGTCTCTGCTTTATGTTGAATCTACATATTATGCACATGCAGATGATGTACAGCTGAAAAGTCTATATTTTTAAATATTTAAACCCTTTTTACATGATTTTATTATCTTTCCAGGGATTGTCTCTTAGAGAACAGCGACAGAGATAGCAGGCAGAAATGTTTACATAGTTAGGTAGTCCCAATCCCAATAGTATAAACATACAGTATACAAAACCTGGTTACCTTTCAAAGTGCCTCCCACTATTGGGCGACCAATGAAATGCTGCATTAAACATGTCTCTGGCATGAAAAGAGCAACATCAGAATCTCGTCCGCATCAAAAGGAAGAGACTCTGATGTTGCATGCTGAAACGTTGCACATGTTTATTTTGTAATTCACTGTTTTCCCCCAGAAATCCTGTTACGGTGGAGCAGGCATGTCACTCTTTGGATTAATGTTACTCCAGGGTAAAGAGAGTTAAGTCTAGCCACAGTACCTTTGTGTTGAGGAAGGGGTAGGAGGTCACTTTGCAGGTCCAAGATGAGATTTGAAGATAGATTACTTGATGCTATCTTAAGCGTTTGGGTGCCAGAGAGGTATCCAATGCATGCAATGCTTTGGATACTCTCTGGCACTCAAAGGGTTACATGCTCTGGGAAAGACTTTGCTGTTTTTAATTTCTCTGCAGTTGGCTTTGTCCTATTACTTTGCAATATAACCAAATCTGATATGTGCAAATTTTCAGCATACGACTTAAGAATCTCGTCCTTTGTGGGCGGCATATCAAAAGGATACCTATTAACTCCATGAGTGCTATAGGATTGGAAGGAGAGTGATCCCCAGACTTCTCCCTTCAATCTATTCTTTAGCATGGATGGTCAGATACATCAAGAGGGAACAGCCCTAAAGGGGCAATAAAATCATGAAAAAAAAGGTTAAAATGTAGAAAAAAATTAATTAAAAATGATAGGCAATTTGACTGTAGGTATTTTGCACTTGCAAAATATATAAAGGCATAATAAAGCATTACTATCTCTTTTAAATGATATAGTTATCTTAATAAAAGAAGAATGAATTGATAAAGATGTTTTGGAATAAGTTTTGATCATTCGGTAAAGATATGATATGAATTGTAAAAGAACTCGTGTTGGTGGTCAGTTAGTTGATGCACATGGACAGTTACATTAATTTCTCTTGTTACGCAGAGACAAAATGCATCAAAGCAGTGACTAACTTAACATACACAGCCAGCAGTGACTAACTTAACATACACAGCCAACAGTGACTAACCTAACATACACAGCCAGCAATGACTAACCTAACATACACAGCCAACAGTGACTAACCTAACATACACAGCCAGCAATGACTAACCTAACATACACAGGCAGTCAGAGTTCTCAAACCAGCTATGTGAAGCAGGTGTTAAATTAAAAATAGTTGCAGATTCATCACTTTCTCACCATAGGAACTAAGAAAAAGGATCCCCATTGTAAAAATGGCAGAAGGCCTGATTGATATTGCAGCATAAAGGTCAATGAGGAATCTGCAGTCACAGACTAATTCAAAGAAACTGTCAGGGCCGGATTTCCCAATAGGCAAATTAGGCAGCTGCCTAGAGCTTCAAATTTATTAGGGATATCCTCAACTGTGCTAGCCACACCCACATTCTGAATTGCAGGTGTGGCCAGAGCAATCTCAATGTCCAGGATATTATTTAACCCCTCTGATGCTAGTGAGATATCCAACACAGTAAAAAGCAATGCATTTGGAGATCTCTTCAGCAACCATGGGCTTAAAGCTTTTTTGTCTTTGCCTTTTATAGACCAGAGGTATTTTTTATACTAGGAAATAGTGTATGGGTTGAGGGGGGGGCCATATATGGAATGGGGTGTGTGGCTATGGGTGGAGCTAAGCATCCCTTGCCTAGGGGCACCTGGGATATAAACCCGGCCCTAGAAACTGGACAAACCAAGTGAGTATGGACCAAGACACAGTAACATATAATGTGTGGGATCTCTGACTGGGACTCCAACAAAATACTCTTCATCTAAAACCCAGACCTAGTAAAATCTCTGATGGCTGACAACACAGAACTTGAGGTAATCTTCAAACTCCATAGCTCCTCCACTTACCACCAGGGTGCGGTGACATAAAAAAAATTTTCTATTGGCTGCCATTGATGAGATGGTACTCCAGTAATTACACTCAACTGACAAGAAACTACAGACGATACTCAAGGTAGGTAAATAAACAGTGTATGTAAACATTCACATTCCACAAGATGGGTTCTGTCAGAATCCTAGTTGCAATAGACTTCTGCAAAGTCCAAAATGTATCAATGAGACATAAAAAAAGGCGACTTTATGGGTCACAGACCACCAACATTGTAGAATAACATACAATGAATTAGTGGATGAAGTTTAAAAATCAGCATTTATTAATGACAAAGCCATAAGAAAAGAGCAATAAGACTTACATACGATGATAACGCCAGTCCACTCCTTATGTGTTTCTGAGAAATATAAGCCTCCTTCATCAGAGGAGGCTTGTAGGCCTCTAAAACGTGTAAGGAGTGGGCTGGCATGATCAATGTTTGTAAGTCCTGTTGCTCTTATCTTTATTGCTGTGTTATTAATAAATGCTGATTTTTAAACTTCCTCCTCTGAGTCATAGTATGTTATTCTAAGATGCTGGTGGTCCATGAGACAAGATGTTGCCTTTGTTTATGAACTAGTACCCAAGTAAGACCTAATCAACCGTCTGCTGCATCATTCAGTTCTTGAAAATATTTGTCTTCTAAATACCAGTATTCTTATTGATGATAAAACATTGATCATTAGGCCTAAAACTATGCCCTTTTTATGAATAAAGTTTGATTAAACCTTTATTTTTTACTGTCTTTGTAGTACTGCTAAAATGTCCATTTTTTTGAATCACAAACTGATTATAATTCATCATTATTATCAATGGAAAAAATGAATGTGTCTGTCACATGTATGGATTTCTGGTCCATGAGAGAAAATACTTGGACATGCGTGACCTATAGGTCTCTTAATTTGTTTAGGCAGGAGTTTTTCGTACAAAAATCCAGTATAAATATTTATATTTATTCTTACTTTTGTATATTTATTTGTAATTGTTGGTTCATAGGTCAGGTCTGCACATCTTCTTCACAACATAGTAACATAGTTGATGAGGCTGAAAAAAGACATGCATCCATCAAGTCCAGCCCATGCCAAAAACACCCTCATTGATCCAGAGGAAAGCAAAAAAAAAATCCCTCTGAAGTCATTTCCAATTTAGCCCCAAGTGGATAAAAAATTCCTTCCTGACTCCAAATGGCAGTCAGATATTTCCCTGGATCAACAACCTATCTGCATTGAAGCCATCTGTCATAATTTTTAATATTGTTCTGTGCTAGATGGGCGTCCATTGCTTTTTTGAAAGCAGTTGAATTATCTTCAAGTACAACATCCCTAGGCAAAGAATTCCATAGTTTTACCTCCCTTACTGTAAAGAATCCCTGCTTTAATTTTAGTCGAAAACGCCTTTCCTCTAGTCTTAATGGATGACGCTCTTTGCGTAAATAATTCATTGGATAGTTCTCTTCAACAGAAAATAGGGTTCAATAGAATAAAGACTCCTATAGAGAAAATCCATACAAACAGTTCTTTAGCACCATATAAGCAAATTCAGATAGTGATACAGCAGCTTCCAGCTATAGACTACAACACTGTTCCACCGAGGAGAAAAAAAAAAAACACAGAACACTGACATAGACAGACCTGACTACTGTACATAGGACACCAACCTAGGTGAGTCATTCTTTTTTTAAACAAATTAAAGGTTAAGCCTTTGAATACTAGAGAGGTATTCAACACATTACAACCACTCTGTCACTCAAAGGGTTAAAGGAGAAGTAACACTTCCTAAAAATATCCCTCACTTACCATACAATACCAGAAAATCCTAATGATTCCTATGAATTTTGCCCTTGTGCCTTTGTTCAAGAGATCATCATCCAATCCTAGATGCCATGTCCACTGGATACAAACTTCGCCCACTGCCCATGGTAATGTCAACCATTTAAGGACCAGAGGGGTGTGCAATGTATTGTGGGTTGTTGCAAATCTCTCTGGTCCTTAAAGGGACATTTAAAAAAAAAAAAAAAAAAAAACTGTCTACAAAAGTAATGTCTGCCTCCATGGATAGAACAACCAGAACTGACTGAAAATGTTGTAACTTGAAAAATGGCAAAAGGGCAAAACCCGTAGGGCCATTTGGGTGTTCTTGCTGTAGTAAGGTAAGTAGGGGGATATTAAAGCGGAACTTTCAGATAATAGGAAGTCACCATGCATTCATTAAATGCATGACGACTAGCTTGATAATAGATGTCTTACCATAAAAAAAATTGATGTGTCTAAAGGAATCCGTCCCGTTTGGAGACCGGAACCCAGGCTAGAGCGCAGATATCATGTCTGTGCACATGTGCTGTCATTCCCAGTCTCCATTGAGTAGACAGCTTTGCACCATATGGTTACCAGAAGGGACTGACGGCGCATCATGCACAGACCGCACTAACCTGCCCGTCAGTCCCGAAACGGGACGGATTCCTTTAGACACATCTATTTTTTATGGTAAGACATCTATTTTCAAGCTAGTCGCCATGCATTTAATTAATGAATGGTGACTGGCTATTATCTGAAAGTTCCGCTTTAATCGGGAATATATTATATGTTGTCAGGGGCACATGTTTATTTAACATAGTAAATCGCGTTCTAATACTACAAGCAGGCAGTTCAAATCATATGAATAATAATAGATTTTAAAGGAACACATGCTAAAATCTAACATGAATTTATATGAAATTAAATAGAAATAAACAGGGGACCATATGCAAAAGTCTATTCATATCTACATCAGCAGTATGAGTAAGCTTAGTAGAAGGAGGTGAGTACCCGCAGGACAGACCAGCTTTGCAAGACGGAATTAACCCTCCCTTGTTCAGGAAACAAACAGAATGAGGAAAAGAAATGATGAGGATCCCTTTACATATATTGTAAAATCTCGGGTATAATACAAACTTTTTCACCCTACTTCACCTTAAGTATAACACATGACTTAAAATACTTAGTAAAAAAAAAAAACATTAAAAAATTCAAATGTTTGCCTCCCTGTGACTCCCCCTTTTCCCCTTCCTTTCCTCCACCACCTCAAAAATGTGTATCTGAGCCCCCACTTTCCCTCTCTCTCTCTCTACACAACTCGATACTGCAGAGCCATTGAGCCCCTGAGGAGGCAACCTGGGGATCCATTCAGTGGATGGCCTGCTTGCCTTTGCCACCCGCTTCCTCCACCGCTGCTCTCCCCTCCAAGAACCTTGTCCCATTAAAAATTGCCGAAGTGCCCTGTCAGGACCTTCAGGTTTCAGTGCGCAGACTCTGCACATTGAAATTACGGTAGGGCCCTTTGAAAGTTCCGACAGGGCACTCAGGCAATTTGTAATGTGCCAAGGATCTTGGAGGGAAGAGCAGCAGAGTAAGAAGTGGGCAGCAAAAGGCAAGCATGCCACCCGCTGAATGGATCCCCAGGCTGCCTCCTCAAGGGCTCAATGGCTCACCAGCATGGGTATAATTTACACCTGTGCATATTATACCTGAGATTTTATGGTATTTGACCTACAAGATCCTTATAAGAAGGCAGGCTTACCTTCAAATGCATTGGGGAACCTCACCCTTGCTCAGGTAATTGGGACCTTTTATCAGTATGTTGTGCATATTTACGTATGTATATGAGTTTATATGTTTTATCCTAGCTACGTATTTCTATTTACAATGGTGGGTCATCATTTCCATTCCGCACTTGATGTTTTACCCGAACATTGGTGGGGGTCAAATCCCTGTTGCTTCCCAAGCTGGTATGTACAGTGGGATATGCACTGGCTTCTACTAAATATGAGTAATCAAGCTTTCTCATACTATTTACATGGATTTGATCTTACTTATGAATAGCGCCCCCTGTTTGTTTCGGTACACTATGGAGTCCTTTCTTCTGTTCTTTTGGGAAATGATGGTGCATAAGGAGAGCAGCTGGGGGAGTCTGGGTATACTTCACATATGCATATTGCTGCTTTAGAAGTTAGCAGTAGGGATAGAGGTGAAAAGAGCACTTCCCACCAAAGGGAAAGTTTTTTTGTGAAAAGTTCAGATTTTTCTCTTTTTTTTCCACCTTGATCATTGCATTGAAATCAATTGTAAGAATGAATAGTTTCCCTTCTTTCCCATCAGGATAGTCTAAAAAAGGTGTCAGTTTCCCACTGCGTGTCATACTGTATTTTTTAGAGAGAGAGAAAGAAGCACATTGTTGGAGCTGGAGAAGATAGGCAGCTAAAGTGGAGTTTTAGTTTAGTTTAGTGAGCCTTGCAAGCAGGCAATGTGTTGTCTTTGTTAGGAGAGTTTGGGGACTATGGAAGAGTGAAAAAAGAGAAAGGAGATTTACCCAAAAATCTTGTTTGACTGAGAAGAGGCAAGCAGGTGTAATCACGTTCCTTCCGGGGCTGGTTATTCTCTGTGTGACAGAATGTAAGCATGCATGGGAAAGACATAATGTTATCCTGAACATAAAACAAGACCAAGGACCAAATAAGGGTTGAGGCGTTTTCAGTAGGAAAATGGACAGACTAGATGGACCGAATAGTTCTTATCTGCTGTCAAATTCTTTGTTTCTATGTTCTATGTGTGAGGGGAGTCTGGGGGGAGATTTGAGCAGTTAAAATAGATTTACCCAAAATACACCAACATTTTGTTTTACTGTGAAGAGATGGGCAGGTGATCCAAGTTCCTTGCTGAACTGGCTGATCCTCTGTGGCTGACAGATATTCACTGCAGACTGACACCCAAGAAACCGACGAGTAAAACTTACACTGACTCCAACACCAGCCAGAAGAAGAGGGGCCGGCATAATGACTAAGGTCTATCCTCATCCATAACTGTAAATAATAAGACTGCAGTGACATAGGGAGAGAGAAAGCAGACGCTGTAATCCTCTTAACACTAGCTACAGGCAATAGGCAAAGATGGGAAGAAGCAGTCACACAGGTAGAGTGTTATTTGTGTAAACAGTGATAAGAGCAGTTAATAAAAAATCAAAAATAAAACAGATAGTTTGACTGATAGGCGATAGAGAAAGGGACCCTGACATAAGCTGTGACTAAGGCTGACCATGGCAGACACTGAAGACAGAGACTTATATGACACAGTCTATTGAAAAGAGCAATACACACGTGCAAACAGTTCTGTTGTGTACTTTACTGGTGAAATGCACACTGCTTTGATAATATTCAGCAAATATACTAATCCTAGTGCTGATGTGGAGGCAGCAGCAGTACTGCCCAGGCCATTGCAGGTTCTTCTGATGAAGAAGAAGGCCATTCTTCTCCACATCCCCATCAATAAAACCATGGGTGTGAGAATATTTTTCCATTGGGGCAGGCGCAGTGCAATCATCGGTGAATGCACTGTACACTATATGTGATAAGGTAGTGAAAAGAGGATAGTCGGGGACAACTTGGAGCATCTTCCCTCATTAAGCATATGCAACAAAAACACCCTGACATTTATATTAACCCCTTAAGGATCGGCCATGCACGTGGTGGTTACTTAAGGGCCAGGGACCTTTTTTTTTGTTGCTGCCATGAGGGGAGCCCAGAATTCCATGAGACCATGAGTTCCATGGGTCCTTAAGGGTATAACAAGGGTATAACAACCCATGATGGTCCAGTACCGTCATAGGTCCTTAAGGGGTTAAGAATGTGAAACCAAAACCACAGAAATGGAAATATAATGATGTTCTCGGTGTGTCCCTTGTCAGTAAAAAAATATACCAATTGTCAGGATCTGTCAGTTTGTCCCACCCATTTCACAGTCTGTGGTGCGCTGACCACATGTGACATTGTGGTGTACAGCAATTGAATGAAGGGTATCGGAACATCTGCAGACACACCATCCCAACCCCACTGACTATGCTAAGCCCCACTGATGAAGCCTGTCATAGGCGAAACGCGTTGGGACCTGACCGGAGGAGGTTTCCTATGCACCCTTTGTGTTGATCTCTATTTAGTTGATAAGTATACCTTTTTGCTCTTACAATCTTGGTAGTATTTTGACTTAGGGCATAGACTTGTCTTTTCTGGGGGAGTGTAGAGTGTGAGTTACATCCATTTTGGTGTGTTACTTTACTCAGCACCCTTACATGGAAAGAGTCTTAGGGTGCTAGATATATATACACCTACTGTTGTATAATTTGTGAAGCCGTATCATTTGAATTATTTGTATTTTTAGGCATCACTTACTGTGTTGAGTAGTGATGTAGGGGTATTTGGATGTGTTCTCCTCTGTGGATTGTTTTTAATTGTTTTTATATGTTATCCCTTTTTTCATTTGATATTTTTGTACTAATAAAATGTATATTATTATATTTGTTTTCTCTGCTTCTGAGTGCCTCATTTTATGGGGCCAGCTTTTCTCGGACAAGTTGCCCCTTTAGGGCTTCTTGTTTCCAAGAATTGTTATTTGATTCTAGTGTAGTGGTCCCTGAGGGCACCCCATCATTTCTGGTTGGTGTTAGTGGAGATTTTTATTTGAGTCTGTGCCTACTCATGTGTATAGTAATTATTTGCCATTGGCTAAATCAGCACATGTGATTGCTGTAGCAGAGATGACATGTACCAGCTCATTGAGGAAAGGATGGAACTGACTACTCCAGCCTCCTCTGCGTGATCACAGTGCACCCTGAGGTGCACTGTGATTATTTAACCTATGACATAACAGGACTGTCACTAGTCCTTAATGGGATAGTAATGTTTCATCCAAAAAGCACCACTTCTTATTCTTCATAGTATTTGGGCCATACAGAGTGTTATTTCAATAGTGTCCGAGTTGTAGTTCAAGAGTAATTGAATGATAAAGTATCCCCTCCCACCCCTTTTACCTAGTGTAACACTGCTCCCCTTAGATGTGGAATCTGGTCCTGAGACTGGACAGCTTGCAGCAAGGGACAATCTTCTTACTGTGAGCATAAGGAAAACCCTGCCCCCTTGACAGGTTTTCAGGTTTTTCCTTGTGCTCACTGAAGATTGTCCCTCTCTGCGATCCATCTGGACAGTCTTGCTGCTCTGAGGTGAGCAGTGTTACATCAGTAAAAGGGGTGGGAGGAGGATACTTTATCATTCAATTTCTCTTGTACTACAACTCTATCAGTACTGATGGCCTAAATACTATGAAGATTAATTGGAGCTTCTTTTATTGTGAAACATTTCTATCCCTTTAAATAACCAAATTCTGTGACATCCTGGCACATCATTTGTTAATTTTGTTCCCTATAAACAGTTTATTGTCCCTGGAAATGCTCCACATATCCTTGGAAAATGGGGCCATAAGTCACATAAAATGACAAATTACAGTGTATTTTGACAGTATCCATAAAAAGCAACAGTTTCTTGGTACTGGAAATCTTTCAGTTAACTTTATGTGAAATACCTCTAAATAAAAACACATTTTTTTCATTTTTAAAACATTTACAATAATAAAGTGCAGTTATCTTTAAATTTAACCACTAGATGGTAATGCAACACCACTGATCAGCATACAACTTTTTTTCTAGCAAACACACTTTAATCTAGTAACTCATTAATAAATACCGACCAGAAATGTATTATTATTTTTTTATAAACATGATTATTATTATCTGCTGGTTTTTATCTTGTCTACATTCCTCCATTTGATAACGTTTCATAAACTTTTTACTACTGTACCTCTACGGAAATCATAAATGGTATTGTGAACCCTGCAACTTCAATTTTGTATTACAACTCATATATATATATATATATATATATATATATATATATATATATATATATATGGCATGTTTATTTAAAGGGATAGTAATACTTTGTTTTACCTTTATTTTATTTTGTAGGTATTAAAAAACATGAAGAACGATATAAGTCTTATCTCTCAAACCTTTATGGTTTGAGAGATATTCACAAGCAAAGTTTCCCCTCCTGCCCCTTTTACCTAGTGTAAGCCATCTCTTATCAGATGTGGAATCTGGTTGTAAGAGCAGACAGATAACAAAAGGGGACAATCTTCTTCCTATGAGAACAATGTAGGCCCTGCCCCCCCTTGACAAGTTTTTCAGGTTTTTCCCTTAATTGAAGATTGTCCCTCTCTGCAATCTACCTGGGCACCTCCCTTCTGATCTGGCTGAACAGTGTTACATCAGTAAAAGGGGTGGGAGGGGGATACTTTGTCATTGAATTACTCTTGAACTACAACTCTAACAGAATTGAAATAATACTCTCCAAAGTCCAAATACTATGATGATTAATTAGAGCTGCTTTTATTATGAAACATTACTATCCCTTTAAATTAAACAATGTGGTCATATGCTATACACAGAATGCAGCCACTGGCATTTAAAGGGATAGTAATACTTAAAATATAAAAAAATGTGTTATAGGGTTTATCCCCGTGAGTAGAACAAAGGTATTCCCACTGCTGAAAAGTGTTTTATTCAATAGTTAATACAACTCAAACTTAAATTTTTTTATGTGCAGTATCACAGTGGCCTGAAATTGTACAGTGGCACTGCTGCTACACCATCCTATGGACAGCTCTGGTCAGTTGACCCTAAATCTCCATAGGGTGGTGTAGCAACAGCGCCACTGTACAATTTCAGACCACTGTGATACTACACCTAAAATTAATGATTTAGCTGTAATAACTATTGATTAAAATGTGAGTACACTTGATTTACTCAGGAGTACAACATTTTTTTTACATTTTAAGTATTACTATCCCTTTAAAGGACTTGAAAGTGATAATGAAGATTTAATTACAACTAGGTCATGTTTTGGCCCTTCACATGGACCTTACTCCTAAACAAACATCAAATGGAAACCGCTGAGTATAAATGATCAGGGGTGTATGTTCCGCACCCCACAGTGAATGATATCACATAGTGGACCAATCACCAATATGTCTTTTTGCAGATGATACAAAGATCTGCAATAGGGTAGACATTCCAGGGGTAATAAGCCAAATGACAAATGATTTAGGTAAATTAGAAGAATGGACAAGAGTGTGGCAGCTGCGGTTTAATGTTGATAAATGTAAAATAATGCACTTGGGACCAAAGGAAAAATATACTATTAAGGGTACTGTGCTGTCAGAGACAACATAGGAAGGGATATGGGAGTAATTATTTCTAATGACTTAACAGTAGGCAGGCAATGTAATAAAGCAGCGGGGAATGCAAGCAGGGTGCTGGGTTGTATAGCTAGGGGTATTAGTAGAAGAAAATTGGACGTGGTCATGCCACTCTACAGATCTCTAGTTAGACCTCACCTAGTGTATTATGTACAGTACTGGAGACCCCATCTCCAGAAGGATAAACACTGTGTGCACAATTATTAGGCAAGTGAGTATTTTGACCATATCATAATTTTTATGCATATTTTCCAACTCCAAGTTGTATAAACGTGAATGCTTATTGGATTTAAGCATATCAGGTGATGTGTATTTGTGTACTGAGATAGGGTGTGGACTAAGGAGATGAACACCCTATGTCAAGGTGTGCATAATTATTAGGCAGCTTCATTTCCTCAGGCAAAATGGGCAGAAAAAAATTATAACTGACTCTGAAAAGTCAAAAATTGTAAAACATCTTTCAGAGGGATGCAGAACTCTTGAAATTGCTAAGATATTGGGGCGTGATCACAGACCCATCAAACGTTTTGTTGCAAGAAACATGTTGAGAAAAAAAGACACAAACTGCCAGAGATTTGAGAAGAATCAAACATGAAGCTACCAGGAACCCAATATCCTCCATTGCTGTCATATTCCAGAACTGCAACCTACCTGGAGTGTTCAGAAGTACTAGGTTTTCAGTGGTCAGAGACATGGCCACGGTAAGGGAGGCTGAAACCCGCCCACCACTGAACAAGACACATAAGTTGAAATGTCAAGACTGGGCCAAGAAATATCTGAAGACAGATTTTTCAAAGGTTTTATGGACTGATGAGATGAGAATGACTCTTGACGGTCCAGGTGGTTGGGCCCGTGGCTGGATCAGTAACAGGCACTGAGCTCCACTTCGACTCAGATGCCAGCAAGGTGGAGTAGGGCTACTGGTATGGGCTGGTATTATCAACGATGAGCTAGTTGGACCTTTTCAGGCTGAAGATGGACTCAAACTCAACTCCCAAACCTACTGCCAGTTTTTAGAAGACACTTTCTTCAAGCAGTGGTACAGGAAAAAGTATGCATCTTTCAAGAAGGCCATGATTTTTATGTAGGACAATGCTCAATCGTATGCATCGAAGTACTCCAATGTGTGGCTAGCCAGTAAAGGCCTTAAAGATGATAAAATAATGACATGGCCCCCTTCCTCCCCTGACCTAAACCCAATTGAGAACTTGTGGGCCCTTCTTAAACGGCAGATTTACTCTGAAGGAAAACAATACACCTCTCTGAACAGTGTCTGGGAGGCTGTGGTTGCTGCTGCACAAAAAGTTGATCGTCAACAGATAAAGAAACTGACAGACTCCATGAATGGAAGGCTTATGACTGTTATTGAAAAGAAGGGTGGCTATATTGGTCACTGATTTTTTTTTTTGGAAATGTCACAAATGTTTATTTGTAAATTTTGAGTTGTTTGTTTAGTATTCTAACTTTAATAGATAAACACAAACACGTAAGATGGGAAAATTATCGTTTTTCATTTAGTTGCATATTAATTCTGCCCACTAATAGTTGCCCAATAATTGTGCACACATAAATATTCTCCTAAGAAAGCCAAAACCTTACTTTTACTTTCTTAAATATTCAGGTTTAAGGTTTCTTAACATTTTGGTTGACAGAGAGAGCTGCAGTTGTTCAATAATACAATTAATCCTTAAAAATACAACTTGCTAATAATTGTACACACAGTGTAGATACTCTAGAGAAAATTCAGAGAAAGGCTACTAAAATGGGTAGTAGATAAGTGGAAAAGCCTACCAGCAGAAGTGGTAGAAGTTAATACAGTGACATACTGTAAGCATACATGGGGTAGGCATAAGGCTGTCCTTAACATAAGAAAAGACCAAAGACAGAAAAAGGTTTTTTTTTTTTTTACAGTAGGAAAATGGGCAGTCTAGATGGGCCAAATGGTTCTTATCTGCTGTCAAATTCTATGTTTCTATGTTTCTATCACCATTTGTGTAAGATTGTAAACTGTATGTAACCATATCTAAAATAAACAAAAATGGCTACATGGAGAAAAGCATAAACTACAGAAACAAAGGGACATCTATATCAACTTTTCTCTAAATTGTATCCTAATTTTTTAATTAAAAGGTTTTTATTGATGCATATTTCATGTTCATATGTATCATTGCAACACCATATGAGAGTAGCATCTGTTACAAATGTGCCAAAAAACCCTATCTAATGTGCTTGTACTCATACCATATAGGATGATTTCAGGCATAGAATGTAAAATGGGATGATCATCCGGGATTGCACTATTCTGGTCCACACCTCGTGTATTCAGAGACTCTACCTGTTCTTCTTAAAAAAAATCCCCTGAAGAAGTGACAGCAGTCACAAAATGCGTAGGGAGATTCATACCAATTTTATATTATATTTTTATATGTTTGATTTTATTATCACTACTGTTTTGTACAACCTAAAATAAAACTATTAGTCCGGACACACTGAGGTTAACCCTGTTATTTCTTTATCCATGGCTTCTTGGACACTATTCTCCCTTATCAAGGCTTTTTTTTTTGATCATTTGGTAAGTGGAGTATTTTCAGAAATGGGTAAATTACCCTTATCCAACAGTATTACTCTTAGAGGTCTTGTGCCTTGGCATTCTCCTTCATATCTTTTATGCCACATGGGAAGCCCCTCTGTATACACGAGGTGTGGACCAGAATAGTGCCATCCTGGATGATCATCCAATTTTACATTCTATGCCTGATACCATCCTACATGGTGCGACTACAAACACATTAGATAGGGTCTTTTGGAACATTTGTAACAAATGCTACCCTCTTATGGTGTTATGCTCTTTCATTTTTGTTTGTATTTTGATTTTATCTTTGTAAGTGTAACTGTGGGCACCTGCTAAGAAGCAGCAACACGGAGAAAGTGAAATAAGACTGTTAATAGACTTTTAAGAACTTTTATATAGATATATTTATTGGCAAAACACTCTGTGTACTATATGTATTGTTGAGACTAAGTGCATTGGATTTTTTCTTTGTTACTTACGTCATATGTATCAGTGTTGGCAACAGACTTATGGACAGCAAAAATTAGTTTAGTCTAGACTATTAGGTAAATCTTTTTTTTTTTCAGATTAAACAAATTTCACCCCCACCACCACTGTTCAGTTAGTCAGAGTTTTGGTAAAGATTTTAATTGCTAGAAGAAACCTGTTTACTGATATTCTGAATGTTGTACCCCTCCCACCCCCAGTCATAACACTTACCATGTTGTCAGAGGCCCAGCTCTATCCTCACAGCCCCTGTCCTCCTGTATCTTCTGTCTAAAACCAAACAAACATTAATAAAACCTTGATGCCACTTTCTCTGCTGCCTCCTATACAAATTACACCCCCCACCCTGCTCGGGTTGCTGCTCAAGCCAGAATGAGGTAAAATTTAACAGGGATTTACTTTTATATGGCCAGCCCTATTCAAATTAGTTCCCACGCTCCCATTGGCTGGGATTGTGAGAGTTACGCAAGGCACAGAACATGCTGTGAAGTAACCTCACCTCCCAGTCAATCAGAATATAGCTGGAGGGGTCACCACTGTACCAATGTCCCAGCCAATGAGAGAGAGAGTGTGAACTAATTTGAACAGGGTTGACCATAGAAAAGCCAATCCCTGTTAAATTTTTATCATTCTGGATCGGCTTATGGCCCACGCAGCATTAAGTTTTTAGTTTGTATAAGCAGGGACTGTGCAGGCTGGGTTTTGCTTTTTATTTCTTTAATGTTAATTTGGTTTTTGACAGAAGATGCAGGAGGACCAAGGCATTGAGGACACTGCTGAACCTCCGACATAAAGGTAAGTGTGATGCTTGTTAGGAATGGTGTAAGAGTGTGAGTAAGTGTGTGAATGAATGAACAAAATGGACAAATGAATTTGCACGAATGAGGGGAATATGTAATTCCTTACTCTGTAATTGTGTGTTCCGTGCCATTTATTTATCATTTAAATCAGAATGTCACAAAACATGCAATTTTCATAAAATTTTGCATTAGTTCCAAAATGAATGCAGAAGTCTAGTTAGTAAGGACTAATAATAACTATTTGCTGTTTAATTAAAGCAGACCTGGGGCTATTAGATTTTTACATCTGCAACAATCTTGTGTCATTAATTGAATGAATGAATGAATGAATGATGTTTATTTATATAGCGCCACAAGTGTACGCATCGCTTTACAGTTTAGGGGTTAGACAATACAGGGTTATAAGTGCTTTTGTAAAGTAAAGCATTGGATGTGAGGTCCCTGCCCGAAAGCTTACAATCTAAAGTGGTAATGGGAAACATACAGAGTACATAAGGGTCATGTGATGAATACATTGTCAAAGTAGCTAGAGCTACAATGCTAATTGTCTTTTTAAAAAAATCACAAAATGTTGCAAATGTTATCTAAATAATGATAATTTACAGAGTTGATAATCCAGTTTGTGAAAAAATATCCTCAATCTGTTGCACATATTGCTATTTTCAAACAGTCAGTGTGGTATTACCTTTAAAAATGAGGCTCTAACATGTACAAAGACAATTTTCACCACACGTTGTATACATGCTCCTATGATCTTAGCTCAGTTTATATATCCTTTATCATTATGAACAAGGATGTAATTTGATGTTATTAGTGATGTTGCATTCATAGAAATTGAATTAAAAACTCCACTTGATTTTTGTTGAGTTGAATTAATTCTCCATAATAATAAAATCTGATATTTCAAGACAAGACAAAACTTGATTATCAGTAATCTTCTACAACAAATTTGCCAATGATATCCCAAAGAGGACAGTAACTATAATTGCCATCTTTGACTAATCACAGAAATATAAGATAATGATATAATAACATTGCCAAAGTAGCTAGAGCTACAGTGCTAACTGTCTTTAAAAAAAAATCACAAAATGAGGCAAATGTTCACTAAATAATGATAATTTGCAGAGTTGATAATCCAGTTTGTGAAACAATATTCTCAATCTGTTGCACATATTGCTATTTTCAAACAGTCAGTGTGGTATTACCTTTAAAAATGAGGCTCTAACATGTACAAAGACAATTTTCACCACACGTTGTTTTATACATGCTCCTATGATCTTAGTTCAGTCTCTACTCAGGCAGTCTATTATAATAAGGGGAACATAACACTAAAAAGCAGGATGTCAAAAGGAAGAAATAGATCATAGTCTTGTCCAAATATCTTGTAAATAAAAGCAAAATATAATCTCTTGCTCAGTATAAGGAAGTCCATATCCTATATAATAATTCGCTAAATCGTGTGTAACGCCGAGACATGCGCAGTAGACACTGCTGCAGTCATGCGCAGTAGAGTCTGCCCGCGCCGCGGCTGACACAGAGCTGGGCGTTGAACTCTGTATCAGCCGTGGCGCGGGCAGTCTCTACTGCACGTGACTGCCCCGCGACCGGGTGGCAATGGCACTGTGGCCCGTGTAATGGGCTGTTCAACTAGTGTGTACTCATAAAAATACTGAGGCAGTTGAAAGGAGGCCGGGAAAATGGAAACTTTTTGAATGCTGCATAATTATATGGAGGAGGGAGTGTATTAGTCCACGACACAGCAGTGATGGACACCTTATATTCCAAACACTTTTATTTTTGTGGCTGAAGTAACAAACTGGTTAACACTTAGTATGAAGAAAAAAGAGATACATATACCAGGGCTTCAAATTTGAAGTCCTTTGCTACTAGCCAGACCTGAAAAGTTACTTGCCACTGCAATCCAAAACATACCCACCAGGGCTGAATTTCTACTCGCCAGGGCTAAATTTTCACTCGCCATTGGCTAGTGGCAAGTGAAAATTTTGAGCCCTGTATATACAGTGTAAAGATGAAGAGGAACATGAAATATTCAGATCAGACTACCCCAATGTTTCACAATGACCCTTGGGGACTGAATGCGACATTACCATTGCATTGCTTCCTATAATACTCCTAAATTTCATTGACAAGTAGTTTTGTATTTATAGACGTGGGATATTGGGGTATTTTGACATGAGTGTTTCATGTTCCCCTCCATCTTTTCTCTTTGGATGTGTCCCTTTTCTTGTGTAATAGTGTTGACCAGTTTGAGACACCAGCCAGGGTAATGAACTGGGTTTGAGATATGAGCTGGTCAACGTTGGACTATCATCAAATATTATGCTACCTTCTCCATATTAGAAAGAACAGATGCATCTCTGGCATTCAAGTGACTACAAGAACAATTTCAATAAATATGATTTTTGGGAATCTTTATTTGTCTTCTACGGTCCAGTTGATTTGTTCCTAATTACAAAACTTTATCAATATGAACAAAGATGTGATTTGTTGTTATTAGTGATGTTGCATTCATAGAAATTGAATGATAAACTCCACTTGATTTTGTTGAGTTGAATTAATTCTCCATAATAATAAAATCTGATATTTCAAGACAAGACAAAACTTGATTATCAGTAATCCTCTACAACAAATCTGCCAATGATATCCCAAAGAGGACAGTAACTATAGTTGCCATCTTTGACTAATCGCAGAAATATAAGATAATTATACAATAACAAGATGCAGAATTCAAGTGATGAATGAGAGGAAATAAAAGGTTTTCTAGAGACTGCCATTTTTTTTTATTTAATATGAAATAATATTTGCTGATTCTTTTTCAATTATGTTTCTGTATTTCAGGTTTGGTCACTGGTAACCTATAGCCTCCCAGCTTTTGTTGTACTACATACTACAGGTTTAATGGCACTTAATACCGAACATAATTTTAATAAATTTGTCAAAGACATATTTTATAAGCCTAGAATCAGTCCAATTAAGAGTCTTAGTAACATTAAACAAATGATACTCTTACTGCACTACGGAGATCCGATATACCTTGTATCCTAAAATGTACAACTATTAGATTTAGAGATACATTAATACTTCTCTGCTTTTTTATAGAATAAACTATATCCAAATTAGGCCACTTCATATGCAGTTATTATTAGATGAACTTTACCCTGAGTGTTACACTCATCAAAGCTCCTTTCTTCACATGAACTTGCCCTGCCCTCACGTTGCTAAATTTTACTCTCATATTCTTTCTATCTACACATCTCAATTTTTCTAATGCCCTCTCCCTGGAAATTTGGTTGATGGGCCTAGCTGATGATATAAGTATTCCCAGACACACATACACACATTATGGCCTCTCTGATGTTCTACCCATGGATTGGCAGTCCTATGAATATTGCCCCCCGGCAGTATTTGTAATCTTGTTGTCTATTCCTATTTGAACAAGACAATTAACACCTCCTAATAATTCCCTCTCTGTTTAACTTAATATAGCTAGAAAATCCAAATAGTCACAATGAATCTGGCCCTTGTGACTTTGTTCAAGAGAGAACATCTTCAGTCAGTTCTGGATGTCATGTCCATGGAGGCGGACAAGACAGTTTCCGACAGTTTTTTCAAACTGAAGCAGACAGAGTGCATGAATCTATTTAACCCTATGAGGATTAGAGGGTGTAGCAATGCACTGTACACCTCTCTGATCCTTAAAGGAGCAGTAAACTTTTTTTAATGAAAACACATATTTTGCAGAGCATTTCCTGCTGAATAAAACAAGGTCACTCCCATCGCTGTCAGGTGTTTTATTCAAAAATTATAGCAGTTTAAATGATCAGGAAGTTAATTTACTGTGTTTACTTCCTGATAGTTCTAACTGACAGGAAGTGACTGGCAGTTTCTATCACATTCTATGGAGAACTGTATGTCTCTGACTTTTCTGACTTTCCTCTCTATTAGAATCTAACAGGAAATCTACTTAGAATTTGACTGCTAGAGGGCACTGCTAATGTAAAAAAACATGGGTTTAAACTGTAATAACTCTGGAAATAGAAATCTCTCGGCAGTGGGAGTACCCTTGTTTTACTCAACAGGAAAATCCCTACAATATATATTTTTTCATAAAAATAGTTTACTGCTCCTTTAAAAGATTTGTCGTGCTAACAATAAAACTAAGCCTACAGTCCCACAGTTACTTGAACAGACCTTACATTTTACAGCAGTTAGACAATGGCTAGGTGGGAGAACATAGTAATTTGCATAAGTGCCTGAGTCCAACAGATTACAGGCTCTTACGAAAAAAAGTACAAAACACAGAAAAAATAGCAACACTACAACACCGCTTAGTGTATAGCAATACATGGAACAGATTAATAACATTAGTACATGTTATACAGTGTTACAAAAAAACAGATTCAAAGTAGTTCTTATAGAAAAAGGATATTTGCTCAATACAATGAAATAGTGATTATTGTCCCACTGGGATAAAGTTCATATTAGAAGCACTCCGATTTGGTCCTGCAGCTTGTTCCATAGGCATTCAAAAGGACCTCTTTCATATACATGCGGAAAAAACAAAAACAGAACAGCACAGCAAGTGCAATCACATATAGCAGGTACTCACATTTCTAGGAGGACAGTCCTGCTTCTTGGATTAGCGCTTTGACTGGATCTGACCTACAGTCTTGTTTACCTGTAAAAGCTCAGCTCACCTCTTCTCCCAATCCGCCTCACGCCCTGCGCCATTCTTCCACCTATTAGTGGTCCGTTATTCATAGACTGACACTTGGCCAAGGAATAGTAAATGGAAATAAGAAAATGGGTAGCGCAAGAGGGGCTTACAGGGCAAACTATCCAATAAATTAAAGCGGAACTACCACCCATTTGAAACTTAGCCCCAAATAATTACCCATCTGGCGACTAGCTGCTAAATAGCGCTAGTCGCCAGAATTATTACTGTGTTACTGAGGATGCACACTGCTCCCAGGACTGACAGCCAGCAACCAAAGCAGACATCTTTCCATAGTGACGTCTGCGCACCTGCACTGTCAGTCCCTTTTGGAGCAGAACGGCTCCTAGCAACACCTCCTAGAGCAGATTGGGACTGACAGCGCAGACGCACAGACGTCACTATGAAGAGAAGTCTGTGCTGTTTGATGTCTGTCAGTCCCGGGAGCAGTGTGCATTCTCAGTAACGCCGTAATAATTCTGGCGACTAGCGCTATTTAGTAGCTAGTCGCCAGATGGGTAATTATTTGGGGCTAAGTTTCATATGGGTGGTAGTTCAGCTTTAACAGAAGTGAGACTTTCAAATATATCAAAAATATACTTTTTTGACATAAGTAGCCAATTAAATAGAATATAAAATGGTAAAAAGGCCCAGCATGTTTTGTAATATACCATTACTTCAGTGGCATCACTCAAGTGAATCCTTCCCTTTATAGACACTTTGCATCCCCCAGAAATTCAGTTCTTCCACTTAAGATAGATATCTCCTCCTCTTCCAGGACATAACTATTCCTGTTCTGGATCTCCTGTCCTGGAATGCTAATAATAGTTCATATAGCCAATTTTAACTCCAAAGACTCCTTGTCCCCTCCATATTAAAAGAACATCATCCATGTACCTACCATAGAGCACAAGGCTGCCCCCAGATCCATCCTCAAACAGTCCATATCTGCCTCCAAATAGCCCATAAACAGGTTTGTGTATTAGGGGGCAAACCTGGTGCCCACATTAATGCCACTAATCTGCAAATAAAAACATCCCCAAAACACAAAAAACTTGTGGGTTAGAATAAATTGGGTACTTTTAAGTATAAATCCCTTATGGAGAATTATTTCTGTGTTCTTGTCTATGAAATAGGCTACTGCCTCCAAACAGAAATTGTGGCAGATGGATGTGTATAGAGATAAAGCATCTAAGACTGCCCACAAGTACTCTGCCATCCGCCACTACCGAAAATATGTTTTCTAAGACATGCTGAGAATCTCTAATAAGAGAAGGTAACTACCACATATTTATTCAAGAAATGATCAAGGAACTCTGATAGATTTGATGTAAAGGAATTGATGGCAGATATGATGGGGTGCCTAGGGGGTCCATAGTAGATTCATGCAACTTTGAAATATGGATAAAGAATTAATCTCAGAATATTAATATACATTTGTATGTATCCTGTGGAGCAATTCCCCCCCTGAGAGCCCATCCATGAAATCCATCATCTCTGATTCAATCCACTCTTCTGGACTACTGCTGCTTAATTTTAGATAGGCAAAAATTGGACTACTCAGAGGAAAAATGCAATTTAAATCACATCCCCTACCATTGACTGATCAAAGTATCTGTGTCTGAACTAAGCTTTCTTATCTGATTTCCATTATAAACAATGTAATGTGTACCTGTATTTAAGAGAAATTTTTTTATATTTATCTGTATAACATGCCTGAAGGAGAGACCTAAAAGGTCTTTAAAGGGATAGTAATGCTTCGTTTTAACGTTACTTTATTTTGTAGGCATTAAAAAAACATGAAGAATGATATAAGTCTTATCTCTCAAACCTTTATGGTTTAAGAGATATTCACAAGCAAAGTGTCCCCCTCCCGCCCCTTTTACTGATGTAACACTTCTCAAACAGGGCAGAAGGGAGCTGCCCAGGTAGACTGCAGAGAGGGACAATCTTCAATTAAGATAAGGGAAAAACCTTAAAAGCTTGTCAAGGGGGACAGGGATTTCATTGTTTTCATAGGAATAAGAGTGTCCCCTTCTGTTATCTGTCCAGTCTATGGACTGCATTCCACATCTGAGAAGAGATTGTTTACATTAGGTAAAAGGGGCGGGAGGGGAAACTTTGCTTGTGAATATCTCATAAACCATAAAGGTTTGAGAGATAAGACTTATATCATTCTTCATGTTTTTTAATGCCTACAAAATAAAATAAAGTTAAAACGAAGTATTACTATCCCTTTAAAGCTTGCATCCCTAAATCTGTTTAGTTAGCCTATAAAGGTATCAACTTTACTAAATGTATGCCTCCTGTATTTCTACGGCTAACGCAGTACCAACTGTCATCTGTTAATTTTAGATAGGAATCCCTATCATTCAACAGTTTATGACCTGGTGAAATATACACATGGACATCCTGTATCACTATTGCCCCTCTCTTATCTGCTTCTCTGCTGGTCAGAAGCTGGTTCCCAGCTAATTCTCATAACACCTGTCTTTTACCTGCAGACATATTATACAGTTTAATATTTCTATTATATTCCTCAAACACTGCTTTGAATATATTTGTTGGGAAAAGGGACAAATTATTATTCGAGTTTCCCTCTATCTCTTCACCATTCTTCTCTTCCCACCTATAAAATCTCCACATGTTCCTCTTCTAAATAAATGGCATTATTCACATGTGTATCTAACCACAATGAGGTGGTCTGCTATTAAAGCACTTTTTCAAGGCAATTTCCTGGTGAAACATTGGACAGCCAAGTAAAAATAAAAATCATTGGCTTTATTCATAGGTGAAATTTGTAAACCCTTTTTTTAGCAGCAAAAACTGATTGGCTGTCAAATTGACCATAGATAGAGTAAAAGCCTCTTCCCTATTTTTTTCCTGCTATCAGCATTATTTTTGACATCTGTATCTTTTTACCTCCCTTTCCCCTTCTCCTTGTTTCTCTTCTGTCTTCCTTCAGCTCAGTCCCTCTGTGGTATCCACACCCTCCTTCAAGTTCACTGGACCTTCCATTTTTATTGTGTTGTTGGTAAGCTCTAAAAAAGTAACCCTATTAGCTTTCCTGGATGTGGAATCCATAACAGGAATAGTTATGTCCAGAAAGAGTTCTCTCTCCTAAGTGGAAGAACTGAATTTTTTTTTTTGGGGGGTTTCAAAGTGTGTACAAAAGGAAGGTTTTAACTGGAGAACAAGGGATGCCCTGAAGAATTAATAGTATATTATGAAAAGCGTTGGGCTGTTTTATAAATTTATGTTCTATTTAATTGGCTATTTAAGCCAAAATTCATATTTTTAATGTAATTGGATGTCTCTCTTCTATTAATTTATTTAGATATAATAATAATAGATAGTTTTCCCTGTATGACCCTCCTGTCCTACGCATCTTCCTATGCCCATTTACTATTCCTTCGCCAAGTGTTAGTCTATGAATAATGGACCATGGATAGGTGGAAGAGTGGTGTAGGAGGTGAGGCTGATCCATAAAAGAGGTGAGCTGACCTTTTACAAGTGGCTGAGACTGGTGATTAGATCCAGATCCAAGAGGCAGGAGAGGCCTCCCAGAAATGTGTGTACCCATACATAAAAATGGCAAGGGATCCTGCTTTATGTAATAGGTGGATAACTTATTACACTTAGAGTTGGCCTTACTGTTCTGTTTTTGTTTTCTTTTTTTCTGAACTTTGTTTTTTGTGGTGTTGCTAGGGAGATGGCTGGATGGCAGGGCATTGCCAAGAATTTCTAGGTTGTTTCATAAACTATTGACACCTCTTTGTGCTAGTGAATAAATTATACAGGGAAAGACCAAAGTATTTTATTTACATAGACTAATTTATAAACACATATATTGACGTTAAACCAAATATCAATGCGAGTTTTACTGCTGTGGAGCAATGTGATACACTTATATACATTCTACACAATCTGATCTCCTAAAAAGAGGGACACCCGGGAAAGAGAGACAGTGGGATTTGGGTCTCAAAGATGAGCTGTCCCTCTTAAAAAGGGACACTTGGGAGGTATGCAACCAGAAGCATAAGAAGTCACATGCAGGAACAAATAAATAGTTAATAGCTCTAAATAATAAACATTGTACAGAGTATATAAACAAAAACAAGTATTAGTATAATGGCTTTATACTACAATTAAGCTCATGTACTTGTTTTTCATAAAAAAAGAGGGTTTGTCAATAATATAATAGTTATGTTTATGAAAAATCACCCACTTGACTTGTAGAAGACCATTAGCATTAGTGTATTCTTAACATTCTGAACATCATTTATTGCCTTCCCTTTTTGATGTTTGCATGAAAGCAAGTAAAGTGTTCTTTGTTTTTGATGGATGGACGTTTTACTATTAAAAATATATAATGATGAAGAAAACTAAGACACAGTAAGTAATTCCGTGGCTTTACGAATAAAATCAAGGTACTCAAAATTATACATTAATTTCAATCACTGTCTGTAGAACATATGGAAAAGAGCAAACGGACATATATCAAGAGGTCATAGGGTGATAATAGTACTATTTAGATTATGTTAATGACACCTACAGCTGCGTAAATTATTAACAGCTATTATGGATTAACTGGCATCCAAATCCTTCTTTTTAGGTGAAATTTTTTGGGATATTTGCTGGAGAAATTGAATAAGTGTATTTTTTGTGTTGTGTAGTGTGGTAAGGGAGAGGTTAAAAACAAAAACCTTTTTTCCCTTCTTTTGCAGTTGTACAAGTGATTGATTACAGTCTGTGCTTGGTGGGAGTGGTTGTGTTGTTTGCTGGGTTGTCATCAGTGTTTAAATGTAAAGAGGGTCATGTGTTCAAAGTAATTGAATACTAAAGGATCCCCCTCCCTCTCCTTTTTCTCTCATCACGCTTCCTCTTCCAGCCAGCTGGGTGGAGTGCAGCGAGGGACAATCTTCACTGAGTGTGTAGAAAATTCTGCCCTCCTTCATCATGGGCGGCAGGGTTTTCCTTATACTCTGTGTATGAAGATTGTCCCTCGCTGTGCACTGTCCTGTCCCACAACCAGATTACACATCTGAGGGGAAGCAGCTTACAGGATGTAAAAGGGGTGAGATGATGATCATATAGCACTGAATTTCTTTTGAACTACAACACTGAAAATATTGAAATAAAGTGTTATGTGACTGTCACGGTTTATTATGACTCTCAGACACAAGTTTTAGGTAAAAAAAATCAATTTTATTGAAGTAATAAATGATAACTTAGGATGGCAATAACATACATATATATATATACAGAATATAGCACAGACAGAAGGCAGACTCTACCGGTCCTGTCAACATACCGGACAGGACAGTCTTTAGGCTCTACCGGCCTTGCCAATACCGGGTAAGGCAACCTGCAGATGGAATAGCATAACGGTTTTACCGGCCTTACCAAATTACCGGGCAAGGCAGCCTCAATAGATACACAATGTAGGCTCTACCGGCCCTGCCAATACCGGGTAAGGCAACCTCAGATGGAATGTGGAAAAAGGTTCTACCGGCCTTACCAATACCGGGCAGGGCAGCCCAGAGATAATAGCAGCAGTCAGATGGAACTGGCAAATTAGCAGAATCGTTAAGCAGCAAGGCTTTGGAGCAAACCAGCGTCCGCACGCTGGAAACAACACTGAATAGTATAGCCGTAGGGCTTAGCGAGCAAACCAGTGACCGCACACTGGAGAAACAAGCGAGTAGTATAGCCGCAAGGCTTAGGAGCAAACCAGCGTCCGCACGCTGGGACCAACACAGATTAGTATAGCTGATAGGCTTTGGAGCAAACCAGTGACCGCACACTGGTGTAACAAGCGAGTTTGTATAGCCGCAAGGCTTAGGAGCAAACCAGCGTCCGCACGCTGGGACCAACACAGATTTGTATAGCTGAAAGGCTTTGGAGCAAACCAGTGACCGCACACTGGTGTAACAAGTGAGTTTGTATAGCCGCAAGGCTTAGGAGCAAACCAGCGTCCGCACGCTGGGACCAACACCGAATTGTATAGCTGATAGGCTTAGGAGCAAACCAGTGACCGCACACTGGTGTAACAAGCGAGTTTGTATAGCCGCAAGGCTTAGGAGCAAACCAGCGTCCGCACGCTGGGACCAACACAGATTTGTATAGCTGAAAGGCTTTGGAGCAAACCAGTGACCGCACACTGGTGTAACAAGTGAGTTTGTATAGCCGCAAGGCTTAGGAGCAAACCAGCGTCCGCACGCTGGGACCAACACAGATTTGTATAGCTGATAGGCTTTGGAGCAAACCAGTGACCGCACACTGGTGTAACAAGCGAGTTAGTATAGCCGCAAGGCTTGGGAGCAAACCAGCGTCCGCACGCTTGGACCAACACGGAATAGTAGCAATGTCACCAACGCGACCAGGCAGAAGGTCGCCAGGATACTGAAGACAGGTGATGAGATGACAGGAACCAGCAACGATCAGTCAGGTCAGAAAACAGCAGAGAAGTTCAGCAGGAACTGCAACACCAGAGACTAGGCCGGAACCAGGACTGGAAGTACTTCAGCATGCAGGAAACACTGGAACAGTAGAGATCAGGAACTCAGGAACACATGAGATCAGGAACTCAGGAACACTGGAACAGAGGCCCAGCTATCACTAGCATAGTGATAGCAAGAAGGTCAGAAACAACACGAAAGGGCACTCAAAGGGTGCCCAATCCAGGTTTAAATAGTCAATAAGAGGCGGGCTATCTGCAGACAGCCAATAGAAGCCCCCTACTGGTGACAGACAAGTAACTGCAGCAAATCACGGGCACCGTGATAGTGACCCTCTTTACAGGAGGATCAATTAGAGCTGCATTTATTCCAGGTATTACTATCCCTTTAATTCAGTGCACATGTTGCTGTGTTTTTACACCTGGAACAACCATTCCAAGGTGCACACCTCTGTGGCAGATGAGCAAGTAGAATCTCTGGAAGCTCAAATTAGAGATCCAGACAGGCAAGGGGCAACACTGAGGGAGACAGTCAATCCTGAGAAGGTTCTGCTGACTGAGTTGTTGTCACGGTTTTTTAGGACTCTCAGACCAAATAAGTGAAAATAAAACACACTTTATTAAAGTGAATAAGGCACAGGTACGCCCTCTAGGGGCGGTAGGTAATACACGGGAAAGTAAACTGATATATTTACAATGGTAATAGCACAAAAGACATAAATGCAACACAGTATGCACTAGGATGATATTGACCCCCAAGGGGTTAATGTCCATATAACAGTCTGTCTCAGATGTGGAGGTTTGACACGCCCTGGATGTTAAAAGGCTGTGCTGTATAGACAAAGTTCATCAAGTGCTGAGGATAGAGCTGCCTTGCCAAGGTGTTGGATAGTAAGCAGAAAGGGAAACAACTTAGCCCCCACGGGCGTAGTTACAGGAACTGCTTTCGTTTGTGCAAGTGCCAATAGCCCCCACGGGCGTAACAGAAACCGGCCGGCGGTGCAAGAGCTAACAGCCTCCAGAAGTGTAATTGAATGCTGTAATAAGAGAGCAAGAGCCACTAGCCCCCTTGGGCGTAGTACCGGATGAGCCAACACTGAAGCCTTTCTGGCAACACTCTGTGTCAAATGATATCGTCGGTAGCCAATACCGGAGAGCCTTAAGCACCCAAGCGGCCCAACTATGTGAACACTCTGCAATGGTGGACTAGAGTTGCCGACGGAGAGCGGCCAACTCAGCAGCAGTATCACGGGTAACGAGGCTCGTACAGGAGATAACGAGAGTGAATTTGAGGCAGCACTGCAAGAGTTAAAATGCACGTTTACTCGAGGCTTCAGCGCTACTGCAAGGCTCTGCACAGGGAGGAAGGCCCACAGCATACACACAACTCTGCACAAAGAACGAGGCACAGCACTAAATCGAGGGAAGCACCAGGCAAGGCAGTCACTCTGACGCGGGCAGCAGAGACTGGAAATGTTGCGGCGGCGA
This sequence comes from Rhinophrynus dorsalis, assembly GCA_037306005.1. Taxonomy (NCBI): domain Eukaryota; kingdom Metazoa; phylum Chordata; class Amphibia; order Anura; family Rhinophrynidae; genus Rhinophrynus; species Rhinophrynus dorsalis. The sequence goes on from CM074724.1 coordinate 50,995,473, forward strand.
CAACTGAAACGCAGGTCACTGGAACAAGCTGGAAGTCGATCTTCGGAGCAGGAAGTCAGCCGGGCCGGGTCGGAGCACGTAGGAGGTAGTCATACATGCCGGGTCATACACGAGCAGGAACGTCAGTCTAGCCGGGTCAGGATCCAAGGGTGGTACGCAGACGAGCCGGGTCATACACAAGCAGGTACACTGGAGAATGGTCAGGACAAGCCGAATCGGTACACAGGAACTCAGAATACTGGAACACAGCAACAGCACTACTGGCACAGGAACACCACGAAAGGGCCTCTGACAGTTGTGATAGCCCAGTATAAAAAGGTCATCAGGGGGCGGGTCAAACTCAGATAGCAAATCAGTGCCAGCCACAACTGAGAGTGACAGGAATCACAGGCACTGTGATAGTTGTTTTAGGAAGTTCTGGGGTGGAGACTGCACAAAGAAAGAGCAGGTAGCTAGATGGCTACAGGGGGGCAGAGGAATACGGAGGACACTCCTGTATTTACTAACCATAACAGATTTGCTACATTGAGTGATGATGTTTGGGATGTTGGCATAGGAATGCCTTTGTTGGAAAGGACTGTTCTCTATAACTGCAAGGAGAACAGCCCTTCTAGCACTGATGGGATCCGGGACTCAGGCAGACCTAGAAAGATGGTGGTGGTAGGGGATTCTATTATTGGGAGATAGACGGGGTAATCTGTCGCCAGGATGACACAATAGAACAGTTTGCTGTCTCCTGGGTGCTCGGGTTCGACATGTGGCAGATCGGGTTGCTAGATTGTTGGGAGGGTCTGGGCATGACCCGGCTGTTATGGTACATGTTGGTACCAATGACAAAGCCAGTGGAAAATGGATGTCCGCTAAGAAGGATTTCAGGGATTTAGGACATAAACTTAAGCAAAAGACCTCTAAGATAATATTTTCTGAAATACTACCTGTGCTAAATGGTACATCAGAAAGTCATAGGGAGATTAGGAAATTAAATTCATGGCTAACGACTTGGTGTAAGCAGGAGGGGTTTGGGTTCCTAGAGCACTGGGAGGTCTTTTCCCTTGGGGGTAATATTTATAGTAGAGAACGATTGCACCTTAGAAGAAGTGGGGACACAGTGTTAGGAGTTAGGATGGTTAGAGGATTCGAGGAGACTTTAAACTAGAAAAGGGTGGGAGATGCAAAACAGGAAGGGGAAAGTAGTATAACTGAGGAAATGGGATTAGAGAAGGGGCATGAGGTGGAAAGGGAGAATGGGCTAGTTTATCTAATAGGGAGGTAAAAATGTTGCAGCCTGATAAAAGGCAAATACATTTTACAAATAATATAATTTTTCAGAATGGCAAAATATTAAAATGTATGCATGTAAACGCTCATGGTCTAGTTGATAAGATGGGGAAACTAGAAATGATTGCAAGGTATGAGCAGTATGATCTAACTGGTGTGTGTGATACCTGGTTAGATGATACATATGACTTGGCAGTCAATCTAGAGGGTTATTCACTCTTTAGGAGAGACATGGTTAATAAAAGGAAAGGGGCTATGCCTATATGTCAAGCGTAAAGCATCCCTTACAACCTAGTATAAGGGAGGATATAAATGACGAGTCCAGTGCAAATTTAGAGGCCCTGTGGGTTGAAGTACACGCTGGGGGCACACAAAAATATGCTAATGGGGATTTGCTAACAAGTCACCAAATATTGGGGAGTTTCAAGAAGCCCAACTTTTACTGAAAATGGAAAAGACTTCTAGGTCAGGAAATGTAATCATAATGGGAGATTTCAACTACCCTGAAATTAACTGGAGCAAAATGACTTCCAGGACAACAAAGGGAAATCATTTTTTAAGGATGATTAATGACAATTTTATGTCCCAACTAGTAGAGGAGTCAACTATAAAGAGTGCTTGCTTGACCTAGTGCTCTCAAACAATTCTCACATGATAAACAGTATACAGATAAAGGAACATTTATGAGAAACCGAATAGCAAGGGTTTAACCAAAACATTCAGTGGTATGTAATCTTCAGAGATAAAAATGCACAAGAATCATGTAATTTGTTTAAAATGCTCTTGAAATATAAGCGTCACTATATACCATTGGGAAATTAGCACAAGATGAGTAAACTGAGACCAATGTGGCTTAATAATGAGGTTTTCAGGAAAATAAAAAAAGAAGCATGTTTTTAAAGTTTTTAAGGCAGATGGGTCAGAGACATAATTTAAAAAATATAAAGAATGTAATAAAATCTGCAAATAAGAAATTAGGCTAGCTAAAACTGAAAATGAGAGAAATATTGCAAAATAGAGCAAGAAAAATCCTAAACAATTCTACAAGTATATTAATAACAAAAAAGATTAAGGTTGATACTGGTCCTATTAAGGCCGAGACAGGTGAATTGATTAATGAGGATAAGGCTATAGCTAACACACTAAATAAATTATTTGTTTCTGTATATACAAACAGGCCATGGGCAAATAGACAAACCCACAAAATTTCCTCCATAGTGTACATGGTTACTGAGGACAAAGTCCAAAAAAGACTGGAAAATGTTATGGTGAATAAAGCACCTAGACTTGAATGTATAAACCCAAGGGTACTTAAGGAACTTAGTTCAGTAATAGCAAGACCATTATACTTAATATTTATTGATTCAGTTTCATCTGGCATAGTGCCCTGTGATTGGAGGAAAGCTGATGCCATTGTTCAAAAAAAGGGGCGAGATCTGAACCAGGAGGGTTAGAAGGGTTACTTTTAGAACTATGTGAAAACAAGCAATATTATTAGTAGGCAGCATGGTTTTATGAAGAATAGATCATGTCAGACTAATTTACTTGCATTTTATGAAAGGGTAAGTAGTAATTTGGACAAGGGAATTGTTGTTGATGTAATATACTTGGATTTTGCCAAAGCCTTTGATACAGTGCCTCACAACAGGTAACTGCATAAATTAAAAGTCTCAGGTTTGGGAGGTGTTTTCTGTACATGGATTCAGAACTGGATAAATTATAGATGGCAGAGAGTTGTTGCAAATGGAACCTTTGCAACTTGGTCTAAAGTTGTAAGGGGGTGCCACAGGGATCATTCCTTGACCCAATACTTTTTAAGTTGTTTAGTAATGATCTAGAAGTGGTAATTTAAAGTAGAATCTCAATCTTTGGTGATGACACTAAGATGTGTAAAGAAACACATACAGGGGTGGATGTTTTTTCTCTGCAGAAGGATTTAGATAAACTGAGTGAATGGGCAGAAAAGTGGCAGATGGCATTTAATATCGATAAATGTAAGGTTATGGATTTGGGCTGTAGAAAGAAACATGCTACATATATAATAAATGGGAAGCAATTTGGGGAATCCTTATTAGAGAAAGATTTAGGAGTACTGATAGATGATAGAATTCGCAGCAGTGCACAGAGTCACTCAGCCGCTGCAAGAGCTAAGAGGTTACTATTCTGCATAAAAAGAGGTGTAGATGCAAGGGATGCTAATATTATTCTACCTCTATATAAATCTTTGGTAAGGCCTCATCTAGAATATGAAGTAAAGTTTTGGGCACTGGTTCTTAAAAAAGACATTACTAAACTGGATAAAAATGCAGAGACGTGCAACAAAACTGATAAAGGTATTAGAGGATCCGAGTTATAAAGAGAGACTAGCCAAACTGAGTTTATTTACATTAGAGAAGAGATGTCTAAGGGGTGATATGATTATCATTTACAAATATATTCAAGGTCAATACAAAGTACTATCCAATTAATTATTTACCCAAAGAGCTGAGCTAAGAACAAGAGGTCATCCATTAAGATTATAGGAAGGGCGCTTTCAACTAAGACAAAGGCAGGGAGTTTTTTACAGTAACGTGGTAAAGCTATGGAATTATTTGCCTTTTGATGTTGTGGTTGCAGATACTGTAACTGCTTTCAAAACAGCAATGGACATCTACCATATCTAGCACAGAAGTATATTGAGAATTAAGATAGATGGCTTCAGTACAGATAGGTTGTTGATCCAGGGAACTATCTGACTGCCAGTTGGAGTCTGTAAAGAATTATTTATCCACTTGGGGCTAAATTGGAAATGGCTTCAATGGATCCATGTTTCAACCTCATCAACTCTGTTATTATGTTACTTATTTTTCTCCATTTTGTACTACATGTATAAAGTAAGACAATGAGGCGAATGTCCAGACTGCCAAAGCAGCTTGTTTTCTGAGCTTGGATGTTGGCACAGAAATCATGAGGCTGCAAACTGAGGGATTTACTATAGTGTACGAACCATTTAGCGCATAAAGTCACACAAACTCTGCCATCTTTCAGACTTTAATTTGAACAAGTTTCAAATTATAGTCATGTAGGATGTACAGAAAAATGGAATAACGTTTTGTCGATTTCCTCTTTGTCTTGTCAGGACATGAAGCTAAGGTCTAGAAACTTCATCACTGCCCTCCTAATAGGCTTATGATATAGGTGACAGACAGGAGTGGCACAAAAAAATATTTACAGTTCCTTTTTAACATGGAATTATATTGGTATAGTTCCAAAAATGAGGTGACAGTTTCTCTTAAGAGGAACTGTCAACCTGTCCCAATTCTCAACTTTTTTGAAGCATCAGTCTTGACAGAATTTTCATGATTATTGCCCCATTAATTTATTCCACCCATCTGGTGGATGGTTCATGCCAGCCTCAGAAGAGGGGGTGAGGAGAACGGAGGTAATTTTAAGAAACATAAGTAATTATACAGGCTGTGTCACACAAGTCAGAGAGCTCAGCTATTCTGAGGTTAAAGAGCCCCTAACTCTTAAACCAAAAATCTCTAACACCATTAAACTGGCTGAAAAACAAAAAGCATAAGATATAGGCAGTTAAAATAGATACCTTAGATTAAAAGATGATGGATGACAGATTTGATGGGGTACCAAAACATCTACATATATATCTGTGAATTATACAATATGTTCTTTCATATCAAGCAAATTGTTTTTTCACACTTTTTTTCCTTTAAGACCTTGTATAAGGGATTGGCAAGGTGAGACCCTCCAGCTTCTGCTAAGCTACAACCCCCGATTATGACCTTTGATACAATGCACTGGAGTCCTCGCTAGTATCCAAGGGGTTAGGGTCCAGTGACACAATCCAGTATTAACCTCCATTCAGGTCAATGCTGGGCTGCTATACTGCAGCAGATTATAGTAATAACCACAGTGTTTGTGTTGTGTTCATATACATGTAAAATGCATAGTGAGGGGAGCATTTTCTGGACATTATCAGATCTGTAATACTGGCAGTGCCTATGTGAATTAGGATGAAATAAAGCAGTTCTAAAATGAAAGAAAGAAAGAAAAAGAAAGAAAGAAAGAAAGAAAAAAGAAAGAAAAAGATTTTTAGCTTTTAACCCACTGAATGCTAGTGAAGCCTCCAATGCCCCATCTAAATTGGTGCCCTTTCCTTCATGTCCCCCGGCAGCACACCTAATAAAGCCCTGTCTCTCAAGTAGGACAAAACAGTTAATAAGCCCTCCCTCCCAGCCACCCCCAGTGTTTTTCTTGTCCTACTCAGACAGGATAAAGTTAGAATCTGCTTGTGTGTTTCTTATTTTTTTGAGTGCCAATGACAGCGGCTGTGCTGGTCTCTGGCACAAAAATCTTCCCCCTGGAATGTCTTCCAGGTGGACCCTATGGCCCCTTTGCTACAATGTTAGAAAAGAATCCCGCTGGTTCCTCTCTTTGTTTTACAAAAGGCCATGAATTTATTTTGGGCCTACCTTAGCCCTGTGGAAGTCATTACTGGGCCACTGACAAACTTCCAATTCTTGCATAAGTGCACTAGAAAAGATACAATTATGCTAACAGAGAGTGTAGGCTCCCCACCCGGGTGGATTTTCCACCTGTCAGTCTTCCCCCTTTCTACCCTGCAAAGGATATGGGGAGATTGTTCCAGGACCTCTGGTCCCCTTCAGATAGGTTACTTCACTGAATAAATCAGCCCTCTTTTCAAGATGCGAGCTATAATTATCAAATCAGGAGATTAACCCCTTTGGCACAAGTTGAGATGCTGGAAACGGGGGGGAGAATTCTGCTTCAAGATGCCCAGGGACTGTACAGGGGTTTGAAGTTTGAGAGTGAAGGTGGCTTAATGCTGATGTTTAAAGTGTTGATCACAAAGTTAAGTATCTGGTTCCATTTGAACTGGCATCAGATCTGGATGGACACAAGGGATAGCATCACTGATCAGAGTTCAAGTAAATGTCAAACCAAATTGTATGACAGGAATCAGAATCGATTAGAGGCCAGAGGTCAGGGCAGGCAGAACAAGTTCATAGCATCAAACAGGTGGTAGGCCTGGGCACGTGGAACAGGTTCATAAATCAGTAGCTAGCTGAGTTAAGGACACAGAAGTATGGGAATATTCACAGAGGATGAGACGCCTCTGCTATCAAAAGGCAACAGTATAGCAGTTGTCGCTCTCTCCAAACAAAGGGGCACAAGGAACACAGATCATCATCCAACAGGGAAAATAGGTTTATGGGCAGAAGTCAGCCTGCAACCCTATCTACACTACACATCAGGAGGAGGGAAACAGCTGGATAGACAGACGTAGCAGTGAGAAAGTACACCAAGAGCAGTTTGACCCTTTGAATGCCAGAAGGGTACACAACGCATTGCTTTGCAATGTGTTGCATTGCTGTCTGACACTTAAAGTTATCTGACACAAAAAATGTCAAAGCAATGCTTTCTGTACTCCTCTGTCACTCGAAGGGTTAAATTAGTAAAAGTGTATATGCTTACTCCATTTTTTTTTTTTAAAGTTAAAATTAAATGAATTATGATGGAGTATATATCCACCAATTAATCCATTAAAAAGAATGTAAAACAATCTGAAAGCCAATTATTGAAATGTCCAGAGCCTCCTTATCCATCCTTAAAGGCATAGTTTCATAATAAAAGCAGCTCTAATTAATCATCATAGTATTTGGGACATATAGAGTGTTATTTCAGTAACAGTTTATTGATATAACACTGCTCAGCTCAGAGCAGCAGGGAGATGCCCAGGTAGATTGCAGAGAGGGACAAAAGGGAAAAAAGCTGAAAAACCTGTCACGAGAGGCAGGGTTTTCATTGTTCTCACAGTAAGAAGATTGTCCCTTGCTGTTATCTGTCTGATTGTAAGACCAGATTCCACATCTGAGGTGAGCAGTGTTACATCAGTAAAAAGGGGCGGGAGGGGAATACTTTATCATTCAGTTACTCTTGAACTACAGCTCTGACAGTATTGAAATAACACTCTCTATGGCTCAAATACATAAGCTATAAATACATTCTTCATCACTGGAAGAGATCTGACCTGTTATTGCTAATGCTACCTCATCTCTCTTTGTTATAGTTTCATTTAGTTTACTTTTACAGAAGGGCTACAAGTAAATTTTCTTGGCATTCATGGAAAGGCATGCTGAATATATACTTATAACTGTCATGCCCTCTATTTTTTTCTTCCACATTTCTTTGAGGTCATTGCTTCTGTGTTAAATAATTCCTGGACTTCTTTTTTAAATTAGCATTAGACGTGAACTCTGTGCTTTTATTTTTTGCACTTTAAGCTGCTACAAAACTTTCTAGTCTAGATACCTTAAAGGTTCAGTAATGTCCCTATAAAAATTCTTAGAATTTTGTAGCGCATCAAAAAATAAACTCTATGGCAAAAATATTATCTCTCAAACCGCTATGGTTTGAGAGATATAGGCATTGAAAGCCCTCCCCTTCTCCTGATGTCAGCACTGTGCCAACAGCAGGAGATCCCGGTCTGGGGACCAGCAGACGGCTCTGCAGCAGAGCGGAAATTGCATTTTTGGAAAATAATTACTTCATAGGAGAGGTCTACAAAGTGTGCCTGGTTTGAAGTAATTCTTTTAAAATGAAGTGACTTCAGCTCTGCTGAAGAGCCTCCTCGAGTCGCACGACTGGAATCTCCTGCTGTCAGCTGTTTACAGCGGATATCAGGAGAAGGGGAGGGAGGGGGGAACTTTGAATGTACATATCTCTCAAACCATAGCGGATTGAGAGATAGGCTTTGTGCTATAGAGTTTATTTTTTGAAGCTCTACAAAACTCTAAGTATTTTTTTTTTGGGGACATTACTGACCCTTATATAGAACTAAATTCTGTAAACAAAACAGAAGGGAAAAAAAAGAAAAGATTCTTTTCCCTTAATGGTAAATTGACTGGTTCTTCTGGTTCATCTAATATATTCTTAAAAAAAAAAAGAAAACTTGGGGACATCATATATAACCTCTTCTTTATGTTCGCTAGCTCCTAAGGATTCCTCTAGGACCCACATTAACATAATTCCACCAACCATTAGATTCATGATGAAGTACTGAATAGACAATATAGAATTTTTTAAAGCTGTGAATACACTGGAAAGCAATGGCAGTACTGGATTGAGTGTTAGCCCATGCCATTGAGATTTTAACTCCTGATGGCAACCACTGAGGAGGACATCTCCATGGATAGACTTGCTTGTGGTTGTCACCACTCTGGGGGTAGAGACCCATGAGGTGTTGACTCTGGTTCGAAGGCTAGCATACAGCGCTGGGGTGCGAAGCTTGGGAGAGGTGACAGCGTGCTAGGTACTCCCTTGCTGCAGCCGAAGCTGGTTAAAGGTGCTGGTCATGAAACCAGATTGTTCCACCCCAGTTGAGCCAGGGTGCAACCAGGATGGGAGTACCTGGGAACCTTTGGGAACCAGAGAGACAGAACAAGCTGGAAACCGGACCCAGAAGCTGGGCTAAGCAAAGGCCCAACTAGACAAATTCAGCCGTTTCAGTCAGGAAAGCCAAGGGTCAAGCCAGGAGTAGAGATCAACAGTGGTCAGGAATGCCAAGGGTCAGAGCCAGGGGCAGAGATCAGCTGTAGTCAGAAATGCCAAGGGTCAGAGCCAGGGACAGAGATCGGCCATAGTAGGCAGTGCCAAGGGTCAGAGCCAGGGACAGAGATCAACCGTAGTCAGGAATGCCAAGGGTCAGAGCCAGGGACAGAGATCTCAGAGATCAAGCAAACTGATAAAGCAAGTTGGAGTCAGAAGCCCAAAACAATCACTGAACAAGCTTGAGGAACAGGCACTCTCAGTCTGGGACAGCCCATTCAAATGCTGGAGAGGAGCCAATGGGAAGAGGGCAGGAGAGGGGCTCACGTGGGAGCTGTACGGGATAGGCAGCCGCAGTCAAATGACATGCTGGACCGGGCGCATGCGCAGACGCCAAGGAAGGAGACAGCGGCATCCTGCACATGTGCGGTCTATGGGACAAGCCGGAATGGAAGCCAACCGTCGCAAGGGGGAAGACAGAAATGGAGGAGCAGGAAGAAGGCATCGGCTGAGACACCCTGCCCATGGTAAGCTGAGAGGTCCTCTGAGGACTTGCCATTTTTACTTACTGCTTCCTTGGATGAGAACTAAGCAGTCATGGATGGTAAGCCCCACAAACATCAGTATCTTTTTGGATTTGATAAAGGGTTTCTGTGAACTGTAAGTAAAATCTCTGGGTCAGTATAATCAATTTTTATTGACTTTATTATGCTGGGACATATTCATGGACCATGTTTTTCCATTTACTTTAGGGATTTTTCACAGTGACATTTATTAATAGCAGAATCAGTCATTAGGGCTTCAGATGTAGGTTTACCATTTGATTTCCATTCTATTAGGAGAAAGAACTATTGACTAAACTTTGGCTAACATATATCCACATTGTGGGATTCGGCCTGGGACCAGTTAAGGGTATTGTGTTATTTTATTTTGTAGGCATTAAAAAAACATGAAGAACGATATAAGTCTTATCTCTCAAACCTTTATGGTTTGAGAGATATTCACAAGCAAAGTTGCCCCTTTTACCTAGTGTAAGCAATCTCTTCTCAGATGTGGAATCTGGTTGTAAGACCAGATAACAGAAGGGGACAATCTTCTTCCTATGAGAACAATGAAAGCACTGCCCCTTTGACAAGTTTTACAGGTTTTTCCCTTATCTTAATTGAAGATTGTCCCTCTCTGCAATCTACCTGGGCACCTCCCTGCTGCTCTAAGCTGAGCAGTGTTACATCAGTAAAAGGGGCGGGAGGGGGGTACTTTGTCATTGAATTACTCTTGAACTACAACTCTGACATAATTGAAATAACACTCTCCAAAGTCCAAATACTATGATGATTAATTAGTAGTGTTGAGCGAGCATGCTCGGCCGAAGCTCGGTTCGGCTCGAGCATCGCTCTGCTCGGCACATGGCGGTACTCGTACGAGTACCGCATGTGCTCGCCCGCCATGTTCGGGTCTCCTCCCCGCATGTTTCGCGGCTGCTACGCAGCCAATAAACGTGCAGGGAGGCTCTGACATCAGTGTAATGCCAGCAGCCATGTTGGCTGCTGGCATTACACTGATTAGCTGGCCAGAACCCGTGGTCGGGTGCTGTATAGCACCTGACCAGCGAGTTCGGCTCAGTCTTAGCCAGGGAGAGATGAGGATAGGAAGGGAAAGTCAGTGTAGGGAGAAGAAAAGCAATTGTGAAAAAAAAAAAGAACCAAAAGTCCTTTTTAGGACTACTGTGTGTGGGGGCAGCAGTTTATTTTGTGTGGGGGGGCAGAGAAAAAAAAATAAAAATCTTCATATATTCTGTTCACTGTGCCTAGCCGCAGATTAGGAGCACATTCTGTTTAGTGTGCAAAGTTGCAGATTAGAGCACATTCTGTTCAGTGTGCAAAGTTGCAGATTAGCAGCACATTCTTTTTAGTGTGCAAAGTTGCAGATTAGAGCACATTCTGTTTAGTGTGCAAAGTTGCAGATTAGCAGCACATTCTTTTTACTGTGCAAAGTTTCAGAATAGGAAAACATTCTGTTAAGTGTTCAAACTGTAAAATATCAAAGTCACATATTCCATTCACTGTGCGTAGCCGCAGTTAAGAAGCAAATTCTGTGTACTGTGCAAAGTTTCAGAATAGGAAAACATTCTGTTAAGTGTTCAAACTGTAAAATATCAAAGTCACATATTCCATTCACTGTGCGTAGCCGCAGTTAAGAAGCAAATTCTGTGTTAGTTCAGGGCGCGGGTCAGGACGCGTAGAAACTGCGCCTGGTGCCAGAGCACAAGACAGAAAGACATCCACCATACCTAGCTTCATGTCTCATTTTACAGGGCGTCGCAGGACATCACTCTCGAGGTCCGACCACTGCGAACAGGTGGTCGGTTGGATGTCAGCTGATACTGCTTCCAGTCGGTTAAGCACCACCCTGTCTTCCACCAAGTCCACTCTCAGTAGCCAAGAGTCTGGTCAACATAATCCTCACTCTGATCATCCTTCCTCCCACCATAGAGGATCTGGTCAAAGAAGTGATCCCACACTGGGATATAGTGAGGAGCTCGTCTCATCACCAATCCTTAATTTGAACCTCTCTCCAAGCACGCTTGCAGAGGAACATGACATCTTGTGCCCTGATTCACAACCTCTAGAGGGTACCCAATCACAAGAAGATGACAGAGGTGAACGGCATTTAAGGTCAAAGGAAGTGGATGATGATGATGATGAGACACAGATGCCATTATATCAACCACTATTACTGTCTCAAGACCTTGATGAGGAGGATGATATACAGTTGTCAATGACTGAGTATGTGGTGGGATCAAGACATGAGGAGGATGATCAGAGTGAGGAAGTGGAGGAGGACTTGGTGGACGATGAGGTGACTGACCCCACCTGGGAAGGTGTAGAGCCGAGCGATGACAGCAGTCCTGAGGGTGAGCCATCTGCAGCACCGCAACAGGCTGGAAGAGGCAGTGGTGTGGCTACAGAAAGAAGGCGGACCGCACCAAACCGGCCCGCAAATGTTCCACGGAGCACCCCCTTGCGTAAATCTCCCTTGCCAAGGGGTAGGTGTTCCGCGGTATGGCGTTTTTTTAAGGAAAGTGCGGACGACAAAAGAATTGTAGTTTGCAACCTGTGCCACACCAGAATGAGCCGAGGCATGAACACTAGAAACCTCACCACCACCAGCATGATCCGACACATGGCATCCAAGCACCGTAATAAGTGGGAGGAACGCCTGGATCGCCCATCTGTGTCTGCAGGCCACACCACTGCTTCCTCTTCCCCTGTTTTCGGTGCCGGCCAGTCGCCTGTCGAAGGCGCAGCCCCGCATACCTCCCACCCTGCACCTGTACCATCTGAAGCACCATCAGCGACCACATCCACTTCCCTGTCCCAGCACAGCGTCCAAATGTCGTTACCCCAGGCATTTGAGCGCAAGCGAAAATACCCAGCCACCCACCCACAGGCCATAGCACTAACCTCACACCTTTCCAAATTACTGGCCATCGAAATGCTGCCATTTAGGCTTGTGGAGACTGAGTCCTTCCGCAGCCTGATGGCAGCAGCTGTCCCTCGGTACGCAGTCCCCAGCCGCCACTACTTTTCCCGGTGTGCCGTCTCCGACTTACACCACCATGTGTCCCGTAACATCACCCGTGCCCTGACCAACGCAGTTACTGGGAAGGTCCACTTAACGACTGACACATGGACAAGTGCTTGTGGCCAGGGACGCTACATTTCCCTGACGGCACACTGGGTGAATGTCGTGGAGGCTGGGAGCGACTCGGACCCTGGGATGGCACAGGTGCTACCCACGCCGAGGATTGCGGGCCCTACCTCCATCAGGGTTTCCGCCAGCACCTACGTTATTGGCTCCTCCTCCTCCGTTTCCACCTCCGAATTCTCTGCGCGCAGCGCCACTCACCCATCAGCCGGTAGCTGGAAGCAGTGTAGCACTGCAGTGGGGAAGCGTCAACAGGCCGTGCTGAAGCTGATCTGCCTTGGGGACAAACAGCACACGGCCTCAGAGCTGTTGCAGGGGATTAGTCACCAGACCGAGCAGTGGCTCTCGCCACTCAACCTGCAACCAGGCATGGTTGTGTGTGATAATGGGCGTAACTTGGTGGTGGCTTTGGAGCTCGGCAAGCTCACACACGTACCATGCCTAGCGCATGTATTTAATTTAGTGGTTCAGCGATTTCTAAAAACCTACCCCAATTTGCATGATCTCTTGACCATATCTCATTTCCGTAAGTCATCTTCAGCTTCAGCCGGCCTGTTGAAGCTGCAGCAGCGCTTACAATTGCCAGCTCACCGGCTGCTGTGTGACGTGAGCACGCGCTGGAACTCCACCTTCCACATGTTGGCCCGGCTTTGTGAGCAGCAGAGGGCAGTAGTGGAGTACCAGCTGTTACACGGTCGTCGCCTCTCCGTTCAACTTCCTGTAATCAGAAGTGAGGAGTGGGAATGGATGTCAGACCTCTGTGAGGTTTTACGCAATTTTGAGGAATCGACACAGATGGTGAGCGGCGATAACGCTATTATCAGTGTAACCATCCCACTTCTGTGTCTACTGAAACGCTCGCTGCTCACAATTAAAACCGACGCTTTGCATGTGGAAGAGGTGGAAATGGGGGAGGAAGAGCTTACACAAGGTGATAGCCAGAGCACCCTCACTTCGTCTTCTCAGCGACAATTGGAGGAGGCGGAGGAGGAGGAGGAGGAAGACACAGTTGCCTCCGCTACAGAGGGTAGCCATGGAACTTTAGTTCCATCTCTTCAGCGTGGGTGGGCAGAAGAGGAGGAAGAGGATGAGGAGATTGAGAGTCATCCTCCTGGTGAGGACAGCGAAATCTTGCCTGTTGGTACTCTGGCACACATGGCTGACTTTATGTTAGGCTGCCTTTCCCGTGACCCACGCGTTACACGCATTTTAGACAACACGGATTACTGGGTGTTCACCCTTCTGGACCCCCGCTACAAAGAGAATTTCTCATCTCTCATTCCTCCGGTGGAGAGGACAAGCAAAATGGTGCAATACCAGAAGGTTCTTGTCGAAAAATTGCTCCAAAATTTTCCATCTGACAACACTGGCGGCAGAGTACGTGCTACCTTGGCCAACCGAGAAGGGGAGAAAAGGGGAGCACACAGCAGTTCCGACAAAGGCAGGGCAACACTCTCCAAGGCGTGGGACACCTTCATGACACCCCGCCAGCACCCTCACCCTGATGCGCAGCCTAGTGTCACAAGGAGGGAAAAGTTTTGGAAGATGGTGAAGGAGTACGTAGCAGACCGTGTCAGCGTCCTCAATGATCCCTCTGTGCCTTACAACTACTGGGTGTCCAAGCTGGACACGTGGTATGAACTGGCACTCTACGCCTTGGAGGTGCTGGCCTGCCCTGCCGCCAGCGTTCTGTCTGAACGGGTATTTAGTGCTGCTGGTGGCATCATAACAGATAAGCGTATCCGCCTTTCCACCGAAAATGCTGATAGGTTGACACTTATAAAAATGAACAAGGCCTGGATTTCCCCTGACTTCTCCACTCCACTGGAGGAAAGCCCCGGAGGAACATAAAGTGACTTTATATATGTTATTTTATTTACAATGATGGGAATACTCTGTATTCCCATTCACCCCTTCCACCCAAAAAACGGGTATATGGTTGACTCTCTTCCATATACCCGGTGATATAATTTTTATATAGGGCCAGCTCACCAGCGGGCCCAGTGATATAATTTTTATATAGGGCCAGCTCACCAGCGGGCCCTGTTTGACAATTTTTGTATAGGTCAGCTCACCAGCGGGCCTTCTCATATAATGTTTTATTGGGTCAGCTCTCTAGCGGGCCCTCTCATATAATGTTTTATAGCGTCAGCTCACTAGCGGGCCTTCGCATATAATGTTTAGGATGGTCAGCTCCGCAGCAGACCCTCACCCATAATGTTTTGGATGGTCGGCTCAGCGCACGTTTCCCTCTTAATCATGGCCCCAGTTCAGAAAAATCGAGAAAATTTTTGGGAGAATTTGCCTTTGCGCACGTTTCCCTCTTAATCATGGCCTCAGTTCAGAAAAATCAAGGAAATTTTTGGGAGAATTTGCCTCTGCGCACGTTTCCCTCTTAATCATGGCCTCAGTTCAGAAAAATCGAGGAAATTTTTTGGAGAATTTGCAGATGATATACAAGTAAATATACAGCAAATACTGTTTGGTAACAATTTTTCGCCTAAAGTCGTTTTTATCTGCCTTTTTGTGTGTTTTACGGTCAGTCTGTAAAAATGGCGTACTACGGGCGAAAGATCGTTCCCAGCAGCGATGTTGGAGTCCAAGATGCATCCAGACATCCTCCCTGTGCTGTCCCTGAACAATTTCTGTGGTGTTTCCATCATTTTCTGCCCTTTTCCTATGGACCAGGCACCCTCCCCTCATCAGAGCAGGGGGTGCCTGGTGTAATGCTCGAGTCCTCCCATTGACTTCAATGGGGCTCGGGTGCTCGGCCGAGCACTCGAGCCTCCGGGGGCGCTCGGTCAGAGCACCCGAACACCCGAGCATTGGGGTGCTCGCTCATCACTATTAATTAGAGCTGCTTTTATTATGAAACATTACTATCCCTTTAATGTTACCATGATCTATAATAAAGACTGTGGGACTACATGTAATTAAAACTATTAGGGTTTTCTGACAGTCTTATGTCATTTGCAGCCTATTATGCCTCTTAATAATGAGCATCGAAATATATAGAAGATTGCCTCTTCTGATGCACTTGGTTTTGGTGGTATTTAATTTACTTTTCACTGGTATATCATATAGTTTGTCTGTGTTATATTTGGAGTCAGGGTGCTTTTAATCCTATGTCATTGACTCTCTTCCCATACTAGTTTCTTATCACCTTTTTTTTCAGTTTTTTTCTGTAGTCTTTGTTTCACTGCTTGGACTATATTTTATTAGTGCTGGACTCTAGCAGGATCTCATGTATTGGTTGCTCTGGTGACTCAAGAGGCTGGTCGCTTTCAAGCATGTCAACCCCTGGAATTCTGTTTAGCCTGTGGATTGCATACAATAAGGGATGATGGTATTGAAACCCTGAACTCTTGCCGTTTGCAGATGCTAGCTTCACATAACTTTAATTTATTCTCAAGATACCATGCCCACTCTACATTGTATTAGCACTGTGCTCAAGCGGAATTTGAAGTCCCAGTTGCACTGGCGATGGAAGAAGTATACTCCCCGCTGGTATTCTGTTTAGTGTGTGCATTGCATAACAAGGGCTGATGACATTGAAATCTTGAACTTAGCTAGTTAGCAGATATTAAATTCACATAGCTTTTATTCTCAAGATACCATGCATATTACAAGCCACATTACATTGCATTAGCGTTGTGCAAATTTTTGCATCCCAGTTGCTATGGTGACACAGGTGTTTAGTTGCTTCACAGATCTCTCACTGTTGGTATTTTGTTAATCGAATTTGTGTTCTTTAACTCTGGAATCTATTGATTGTATCCTCTCTGGGACGTGATTATTAGTCACTAATAAGATGTTTTTCTTATGCAGTCCTCCATGGAGATGAGTGATATGACGATTAATGCATACAGTTAGGTTATGTTGAGTATCATGGAAGTACATTATGATCTCTATGTTATACATAGGTTTTAAGGATATTTTTGGTAATATAGTACATTTTTGCACATGTTAACTTTGTGGAATTGATTTTGTAATCTATCTTTTAGTTATTGTTGTAAATGTTTGGTATGAGGTGTTCATTCATTAGTGTCCTATTTTATGATATCACTTCTGTTTCTTCTCCCCTTTTCCTTTGAAATTAATGGCCACCATTTTGTATTTGTCTGAAAGGTATTTCAGGGTACTTTGTTCACTGATTCTTTAATCTTGATAAAGACCCAAGAAAGGAGGCAGATTGTTGATTCAATAAACCTGTTTACAACTTGAAGACGTCCCTGTGATTGCTGTTATTATAGTTGGATTTGTATCTATGTCATACTGATGTATGTAATAGTTTGGATTTGCCTAATATTTGGGTGCCTTGGCATGGCAGGCAAGCTTGAAGATTTTTTGGCCAAACTATGCAACAAAAGCTCATCCTATATAATAATTTGCTAAAACGTGTGTAACGCCGCAGTCATGCGCAGTAGAGACTGCCCACGGCGAGGCTGATACAGAGCTGGACGCTCCTTCGGAGCTGCCAGCTCTGTATCAGCCGCGGCGCAGGCAGTCTCTACTGCGCATGACTGCAGCACGTGCAGCAGTCTCGACTGCGCATGACTACCCCGCGACCGGCAGGTAGTGGCACTGCGGCCCATGTAACGGGCTCTTCAACTAATCTTGAAATAATTGAGCGAATATGGGGGTATTGATATGAGATTTCACAGGGTTCACATTTCAGTAATTTGTGATTGTCTTTGTTTTGTTTGTTTTTTTAATTTGGAAAAGGGAGAGGCTCCCCTCATTCCTTTCTTTTCATCACTCTTTTTGCTCTTAGGTTCTCTTTTAGTATATAAATATCAGGGATCAAAATTTCCACTCACCACTAGCCAATGGCGAGTGAAAATTTAGCCCTGGCGAGTAGAAATTCAGCCCTGGTGGGTATGATATGTCTTGCAGTGGTGAGTAACTTTTCAGGTCTGGCTAGTAGCAAAGGACTTCAAATTCTAAGCCTTGTAAATATCATGGTGTTTTAGTGCTGAGTGTTCTCTTTCCCAAATTATTGTCTTCTTTTTTTTTATCTCAGTAAATTTCAGTGTTATAAATAAAATTGATGGCATAAATCAAGTGCATTAAAATGTGTTTTAAAGTGGAACTATTACCCCGTATAAAGTCATTCCCCAATAATTAGGTATATAGCGTTATGCTTCTTAACAATACTATTAATGTCCACAAGTACCAAGTTTTGAAGTAATTTGTCTTCTTCTGAGACCGGTGGCCAGGCATGCACACAGACATCTTGGCTTACAGACATCTGCGCATCTGCCTGTCCTGTCTCCTCTAGGAGGCATTGCATTGTACTTTAAGGTACAGGAAGGGACTGACAGAACAGGTGTGCAGACATCTCTAAACAAGAAGCCTGGCTGTCAGTGTCAGAAATAGAAGGATTACTTCAGAACTTGGTACTTGTTGCCGTTAATAGCACTGTTAAGAAGCATATCGCTATATACCTTATTATTGGGGAATTACTTTATATAGGGTGATAATTCCACTTTAAATATGCACAATTGCTGATCATTTCATGAGAGACTTTCAAAGGGACAGTAATGTTTAGAAAATACAGCAGCTCAGATCGTTTCCTATACTGAATAGTCCTGATGTCTGAGTCTCTCAAAGATCATAACCTGATAGTTATGTAGCAATCGTACGATGACTATTACCCCTCCCGCCCACTTTCATGTTCTGAAGCCGCCTCCCCTGAGATCTGAAGTCCAGTCACTTGACCACACAGATCACAATGAGGGACAATCTTCCCTCTGTCAGTATAAGGTAAAACCTCCTCCTTGATGAAGGAAGACAGGGTTTTCCTAATACTGTCCCTCATAGTGATCCATTGTCAGATAGGAAAAGGGGCGGGAGGGGTAATATTCATTGTATGATTGCTGCATAACTATCATGTTATGATCTTTGAGAGAGTCAGGACTATCCAGTATAGGAAATGATCTGAGCTGCTCTATTATGTAAACATTACTGTCCATTTAAAGGCATAGTATAAGGCTTTATTTTAATGCATTTTTTTTCTTCCCATCTCAGCCTGGAATCACTCCAACTTATCTGAGTAAATGAAAATAAAAGACTCAGTACATATTGGAAAGTTTTATTATTCAGGTGCCATGTAGTTAATAGAAGTGGGTGGGACAGAACTTTATAAAAATGGACTGTGCACATACCCCAGTTTTTGAGATCCCTGCCCATTCACTGCAGGTAACCTCTTCTAAAGGCAACTCAGTTAAAGGGATAGTAATGTTTCTCAATAAAAGCAGCTACAATTAATCTTCATAGTATTTGGGCCATGGAGAGTGATATTTCAATACTGTCAGAGTTGTAGTTCAAGAGTAATTGAATGATAAAGTATCCCCCTCCTGTCACTTTTACTGTTTAACATTGCTCACCTCAGAGCAACAAGACTGTCTGGACGGATCGCGGAGAGGGACAATCTTCAGTGAGTATAAGGAAAAACCTGAAAAACCTGTCAAGGTGGGCAGGGTTTTCCTTATGCTGACAGTAAGAAGATTGTCCCTTGCTGTGACCTGTCTGGTCTTGGGGCCAGATTCCACATCTGAGAGGAGGTGGCTTACACTAGGTAAAAGGGGTGGGAGGGGATACTTTATCATTCAATTACTCTTGAACTACAACTGTGACAGTATTGGCCCAAATACAATGAAGATTAATTGGAGCTGCTGTTTTTGTGAAACATCACTATCCCTTTAAAGGGTTAGTTATGTTTCCTTACACCAGCAGCTCAGATTGTTCGTTATAATTAATAGTACTGATGTTTGATGCTGACACTGTTCAGAACATTCTAGTTACGATGTAATTATATAATGAAGTTACTCCTTCCTGCCCTTTTTCCCGATCATAAGCCGCCTCCCCTCAGATCTGAAAACCGGTCATCGGACAGGACAGATCACAAAGAGGAACAATCTTCCCTTTGTCAGTAAAAGGAAAACCCTGCCCTAATTGACGAAAGAGGACATGTTTTTCCTAATACTGACTGAAAATTGTCCCTCGTAGTGATATGGTGTCAGATCTGAGCTAGAAATGCTGACATAAGGAAAAGGGGCGTGAGGAATAAGCGTCATTATATAATTACAGAGTAACTAGACATTTATGTACAATTTGAGCATCAGACATCAGTACTATTAACTATGATAAATAATCTGAGCTGCTGGTGTAAGGAAACATTACTATCCCTTTAAGACATGAGGGCAATAGAAAGAGCTTTTAATATAAAGCATTTCTATAAACCATGTGATATTGCAAGATGTAATAGATATGCAACTTTGAACATATTTTGGGCAAACTATGCAAGAAAATGTATGGGTAAAGATGTATGCTATGCACTGAACAGGGTTCACTTTTAGGTAATTTATGACGAAGCACAGGATTGTCTTCTTGTTGATATTTGAAGGACACCCATCCAAGTAATTGATTTTGTTAAACTAACTAAGACCCACTTATTCCTATATTAATACCATTTATTGCAAAGGTCATTAAAATACTGATCGTTGCATTTCTGCAAAAAACAAAACGTATAGAAAAAAGAAAGACAGCATGATATTTTAAGTTAGTTAATGATACATTAATTTGGTGATATATTTTGCTTTCATTATGAATTGTATTACAATTTTATGTTGGCCACATATTAACCTTTTCAGGATCGGGCGGGGGGGTGCAATGCATTGCTTAGCAGTGTGTTACACACACACACACACACACACACACACACACACACACACACACACACACACACACACACACACCCCCCCCCCCCCCCTCTGGTCCTGAAAGGGTTAATCTTGTTGAACCATATTAATAAACAATAGCTTTGGCATAAGCATTTCTGCAGTAACCTTGTTTGACCATGACCTCCAGCACTGCTTTCTTTTAGGGTAGAAATATTGGCTCAATATACTGCAGAACAAGTACACATTTGATTCATAGTTCCATGTACAGAGGGATACTAACTTTCCCTTCTTCTCTACTATCAATTTTACCATTAAACCCTCACAAAAATCTTTATACATAGCTTTAATTGTGTGTCCAAAACCATCTGCAAGTCTGACCTGAAATAACCAGCCATACCAAGTTTCTCACAAGGAAAAAGGGAAAATACTTTAACTAGTGAATTACTGTATATGACAGATTCTGACTTAGAACATTACAGCAATTATAACATTTGGAAATGTAACACCGTGAACACTAGAGAAATTTCAAAAGCTTCGAGATTTGCTCTAGCTAACAAAGGGTTAGAATTAGAAGCAATAGTTCCCCATGATCCTTTTTAATGTAGTCTATTAAGTTGCAAACGGTTGGTTTTCTTTCTGGAACTCACGGAGTTAACATCTGTAGTCTCGCCAGTCAAGTCTTTGTGACATCATAATGACCACTAGAGTCATATGGGTGAAAGGACCACTCTTCTATGCAATAGTTTCTCACCAATTTCCCCTATAATATTTATGAATGCACAAGATTTTGCAAGACCTGCCAACCCTTTTCTATTATCTCGTTAAATACCAACAGCTGGGAGAAATCACTTGTTTCATGAACAATCACATTGTTTTTAGGATAAAAAATGTGTACATGCTGGCACTAAAATCTCATTCTTACTTTCTTTTTAACAATAGGGAGCATTTTATTTTTCAGGTATAAATAGCTGGCGGGAAAAAATAAATACAAAAAAAATGTAAAACGATTTTGTAACAATGTTTTTGTGAACTGCCACCATGTCAAATGAATCAAGTTGATTCATTCTTAAGTTTAATTGGCAGCAGTAAATAGTTCACATTGAGTGCATGAATAGCCATTCTGTTCAATGAATGACTACAGTTTAATGACTCCTGATCTCAGTATATTTTGCCCAGGGTAAAAACGTGATATATGAATTATTCACTGCTCTTTAGAATGAATTAGTTCATGTTTCTAAACTGAATGTTAACTACAGCTATTTGACACGATGGGACAGATTAAAGCTGACAATGGACAATGGTTATTTTCTATCAGCAAGGCTTGAGGCCAAGGGCAAACAGAGAGGGGGTTTCCAGTTACCCAGAACCCCCCTGCTGTTTTTCTGCCCAATCAAATCAAAAAGATACCAAATGTTAGCACCGCAAATAATGAGAAATGTTTTCTATTGTTATGTATATGACTACATGAAGGGGGGGGGGGGCAATCTGCTTATCTTACTCTGTTGTTGGAATATTCACATAATCCTCATCTGGTCATTGGCTGGCTGAGGATGATGGGAGTTGTAGTCCAACAAAAGCTGGAGGTAGGCAGTTTGCCCACTCCCAGCCTAGGTAAAGGCAACTGCAAAGGGGGTTGGGAACAGAATTTACACCCCTAGACATGCCCCTGGGAGGTTTTTACCCCTTGTCATTACAGTGTGTTAAGTAGCAACTAGCACATAGCTAGTGTCCATTCTACAAATCTGCTCCCCTGGAAGCAGACCTGCCAAAGACATGGGGGCTGGACTGTAGGCCTTAAAGGGATAGCAATATTTCACAAAAACAGCAGCTCCAATTAATCTTCATAGTATTTGGGCCATGGAGAGTGTTATTTCTATACTGTCAGAGTTGTAGTTCAAGAGTAATTGAATGATAAAGTTTCCCCATCCCGTCCCTTTTACTGATGTAACACTGCTCACCTCAGATGTGGAATCTGTTCCTGGGACTGGACAGCTCACAGCAAGGGACAATCTTCTTACTGTGAGCATAAGGAAAATCTTGCCCCCTTGACAGGTTTTTCAGTTTTTCCCTTATGCTCACTGAAGATTATCTCTCTCTCTCTGTGATCCATCCGGGCAATCTTGCTGCTCTGTGGTGAGCAGTGTTACATCAGTAAAAGGGGCGGAAGGGGGATAATTTATCATTCAATTACTCTTGAACTACAACTCTGACAGTATTGAAATAACACTCTCCATGGCCCAAATACTATGAAGATTAATCGGAGCTGCTTTTATTGTGAAACATTACTATCCCTTTAAAGTGTCAATGGCAGAGCAGAATGTAAATCTGAATAGAAATCTCCATCCACCTTTGCTTGCCCTGTAAGACAAATTGTACTATAAGACTCTGAAGTCCCAGAGTCCAGTCTCTTTAGGGTGAGTAGCCCCTACAGAGTCTAGTAAAGAGCTTTATAGACAGTCATCAGATGTCTATTCTATGGAGGCTGTATGTGTAACCCGCAAAGTTTGTGGCTCAGACACAAAATCTTATGCTTTGCATTCCAGCCCCCTCTCATCTGAAGGGGGGGGGGTCAGCTTCCTCATCTCAACTGAACGGCTGACAAGAGCTGCAGTCCCAGGCTGTCTATCGGCTCTAGTCCAGGGGTGTCCATACAAAGGTTCAGCGGCCATCTGCAACCCTTGGCCAAGAACAATCTGGCCCTCTATGCAAATTCTTTTGAACGATAAGTGACCTGCTGCAAAATATAGCGATCCTTACCTAGACTTTAGGAATGAGGCAGAAATTTAAAGTGGACCTATTGTATGTATGTATTTATGTATCATTGTTTATATAGCGCCATACATGTACACAGCGCTTTACAGAAATTGTATTAGTACAATACAAAAATATAGAATTGGGTTAAAAGCATTAGGTTAAAGTATGATTATTGCATTATTTGTGGGGGAAAAGTGCAGCAAAGGGAATCATATATTGGGAAAGGAACCTGTCCCAAGGAGCTTACAATCTAAATAAAAATCATGAGGACATACAGAGACAGTAGGAGGAGGATCAGAAGTACAAGTACAAGATGCAGTGAAGGAAGAGCAGAATAATTCTGATATGACTATCAGTGTGTACAAGGATATTGTTACTGAGATGCCTCCTTGAGCAAGTGGCGCTAATATATATTTAGTTAATTTTATACAATTTAAAATAAATTAAAAATGATCATATGTTGTACAAGCCATTGGCTTTTAATGCAAATAGTTTTGAGAAATGACCCTTTAGTTGTTTGCGGCACAATGTGGCACTTTATGCTAATTAATTTTTGTGCTGGGCCAGTATTACCACACACTGTACTTTAAAGGGATAGTATACTTTGTTTTATCTTTATTTTGTAGGTATTAAAAAAAACATGAAGAACAATATTAAGTCTTATCTCTCAAACCTTTATGGTTTAAGAGATATTCACAAGCAAAGTTTCCCCCTCCCGCCCCTTTTACCTAGTGTAAGCCATCTCTTCTCAGATGTGGAATGCAGTCCATAGACCAGACAGATAACAGCAGGGGACAATCTTCTTCCTATGAGAACAATGAAACACCTGCCCCCCTTGACAAGTTTTTCATGTTTTCCCTTATCTTAATTGAAGTGTCCCTCTCTGCAATCTACCTGGGCACCTCCCTTCTGATCTGGCTGAACAGTGTTACATCAGTAAAAGGGGGCGGGAGGGGGATACTTTGTCATTGGATTACTCTTGAACTACAACTTTGCCAGAATTGAAATAACACTCTCCAAAGTCCAAATACTATGATGATTAATTAGAGCTGCTTTTATTATGAAACATTACTATCCCTTTAAATGAATCTAGACAGAGGCCATTCACACACACACTGGGGGTGTTCCTAATAGAATAGCGAATGGCAAGTTAAGCCTCAAATTTAACTTCTGGGAAGGGAATTAACATAAAGTACCACACCGTGCAATCAAATTGCAAAGGTTATTTTCTCATAAAGTGTTTATTTTACAGATAGATGGTGACTTGCCAATTACAGACATATGTTAATTATCTGTAAAACAATCTAAAGTCATATGAACATGGCGTATCCACTTTAAATTAAATTCTACTCCACAAAAACACACATACTCATCTTTAGTGTGTTGGTTTTCCTGTAGACTGCCTACAATTATCAGAATAAATGGTAATTTTGTGCATGTTTGCCTTTAACCCTTTGAGTACTAGAGGGGTTGATTTCATTTCAGTATTTAGTGTTTCTGACACTTGATTCAGTATTCAATTTCTCAGTCTGTACATTAACCCTTTGAGTGGCAGAGAGGTATGCAGCACATTGCTTTGCAATGTGCTGTGTACCCCCCTGGTGCTCAAAGGTTTAATTAAGGAAGAACATTCAAACCCTATGGCTCCATTCCCATAGGAACAGAATAATTTAACATGAGAATTGCTCTTTAAAGGGATAGTAATGTTTCACAAAAACAGCAGCTCCAATTAATCTTCATGGTATTTGAGCCACAGAGAGTGTTATTTCAATACTGTCAGAGTTGTAGTACAAGAGTAATTGAATGATAAAATATCCTTTTACCTAGTGTAAGCCGCCTCCCCTCAGATGAGGAATCTGGTCACTTGACCGGACAGATCACAGCAAGGGACAATCTTCTTACTGTGAGCATAAGGAATACCTGCCCCCTTGCCAGGTTTTTCAGGTTTTTCCTTATGATCACTGAAGATTGTCCCTCTCTGAGATCCGTCCGGACAGTCTTGCTCCTCTGAGGTGAGCAGTGTTACATCAGTAAAAGAGGCAGGAGGTGGGTATTTTATCATTCAATTACTCCTAAACTACAACTCTGACAGTACTGAAATAACATTCTCCACGGCCCAAATACTATGAAGATTTATTGGAGCTGCTTTTATTGTGAAACATTGCTATACCTTTAAATCGTTCTGGCATGTGTCAAACTTGACTTCTTTTTAGGCCTTTTGTGAACAGAACAATAAATTCTTGACTATCTAGAGGTGATATTAACAAGGGATCTTGTGAAAACATTCCGCTTTTCTACAAGCCAAAAAAATTAGCTTGGAAGTATTCAAATCAATGCAGAAACAAATGTGTTGAGTACAGATGGGATAGGGTGCTCATTGTTGTGATCGACTGCTTGGCAAAGATTTTGGCAGGTGACCAGAGAACAGATTTTTGGATTGGAAACAATGATGTATTTACCTAAGCTTTCATATTGTTGGCTGAACAAGAAGGGTTAGGAGAACAACATATATAATAATCTATGAAAAAACTGAATGTGATAATTAAAATATTCAGATTTTATAAAACAGGTATAACAACATTCTCTTTGGAGAATAAATAATATTGTTGATCAACACAACAGACAAGAGAAATGAATTACAGTTTTATGAAGTTGCACTAACGGTTGGTGCTTTATATTGAAACTATAGCTGAGTGCAGGAGAATCTGGTCCCGGGACCGGCGCAGGCTCTTCAGCAGAGCTGCAATAGTGATATTTAAAAAGAACTACTTCATTGGAACGGTCTAAATGTGCTTGCAACCAGGTATATTTTGTAGACCATTTCAATGAAGTAGTTCTTTTTAAATATTGCTATTGCGACTCTGCTGAAGAGCCTCCGCCGGTCCCGGGACCAGATTCTCCTGCAGTCAGCTAGAGCGCTGACGTCAGGGAAAGGGGAGGGAGGGGGAACTTTAAAACATTTTATCTCTCAAACCATAAAGGTTTGAGAGATAGGAATGGCATTGTTAGTTTTATTTTTTTTAAAGCGAAACTACCACCCCTGTTAAAATATGGCCCAAATAAATACCCATCTGACGACTAGCTGCTCAGTAGTGCTTGTCAGCAGAATTATTACCTGGTTATTGAGAATTAAACACTGTTCCCGGACTGACAGGCAGGAAACAGCACAGACATCTTTCCATAGTGATGTCTGCGCACCTGCGATGTCAGTCCCTTTGGGAGTCAACCACCTCCTATCAACACCTCTTAGAGCAGGCTGGGACTGACAAAGCAGACACACAGACTTCACTATGGAAAGATGTCTGTGCAGTTTCCTGCCTGTCAGTCCGGGAACAGTGTTTAATTCTCAGTAACCAGGTAATAATTCTGCTGACTAGCACTATTGAGCAGCTAGTCGTCAGATGGGTATTTATTTGGGCCACATTTTAACAGGGGTGGTAGTTCTACTTTAATAGCTACAAGAGCTTTTTTTTTTTTTTTTTAAATGAGACAATACTGTCCCTTTAAGGGGTTAAAAATTAATGTGACTGTTCATCCCCTCTGTAGTGTGTTTGGTTTGCTCCACTTTAGCTTGATGAATAAGGGCCCTCACTGCCATCATTATCAGAAGGATTAAAACCTCTGGCTGGAAGGTAATTAGATGTTAATTCCACCACCAGTGAATCTTGGTTACCTAATCACCCAATGAACAATAACAACTGTGACAACTAACAAATGTCCTGTCTGTGTAATTTGTGTTACAAGCTAATCTGCTTGTTATCAAGGGATCCATAACCCACATTGCTTATGGAGATATTTATTATAAAACAAAGACAAAAGAAACCTCACAAGACATCTATCTACGACTCGTGTTACTGATTCACTGGATCAATTCTGGTACGAATCAACTGCACCATAGCAAACAAATACACATGACCATTTATTTAAACCAGACGTTTAACCCCTTAAATGATAGGGAGGTCTGCAAAGCATTGCATTGAAGACCTCTCTAGCAACGGGATAAATGTATTGTTTATGTCAGTAAGGATTTTGGAAACTTACAACTGACCCCTATAGAGCATTTGGTATGCTGGAAAATGACTCCAGTTTTCTTAGTTCATCAGTCCTAGTATAACAGTAAC
The DNA here is from genome assembly GCA_037306005.1 of Rhinophrynus dorsalis. Taxonomy (NCBI): domain Eukaryota; kingdom Metazoa; phylum Chordata; class Amphibia; order Anura; family Rhinophrynidae; genus Rhinophrynus; species Rhinophrynus dorsalis. The sequence continues at coordinate 51,022,588 of CM074724.1, forward strand.
ACAATGGTGGGAAAGGCCAGATAGTAACATAGTAAATCAGGTTGAAAAAATAGTCCATCAAGTTCAACCTTTGACTCATACCCTAGTGACATGAGAATTATATTGCTTTCCTTCTACCAAATAAGTTAGTCTTTATCAGACCTTCCTGATTTGCCTACTAATATACAATATAACCCTGTATGTCCCCTTTTGAAAAAAATGTATCTAATCTGCTTTTAAATGTATCCATTGTATCTGCAATAACCACATCCTTGGGCAAGGAATTCCATAATTTAACAGACCTTACTGTAAAAAAAACCCCTTCCTCTGCTGAAGTCTAAACCTCCTTTCCTCTAATCTCAAGGGGTGTCCCCTGGTCACCTGATCAGGCCTTGGAATGAATAGCTCACTGCAGAGATCCTTCTATTGACTTCTCATATACTTGTACAATGTGATAAGATCTCCTCTTAGTCATCTTCTCGAGAGTAAACAAAGTTTGTCTAGTCGTTCCTCATGCGTCAAGTCCTCCATTTCCTTAATACATTTGGTTGCTAGGATAGGATTCAGAGCCAAAAATGTGTTGATACCAATTTAGTAAGCTACTTCTGTCAAGGGGAGCGAAAAAAGGGGAGGTCAGTAGGTCAATCTAAAGGCACTTTTGTGTGTTCCTTTACTTTACACCTGGTTTATCGACATGTATTAAACACATCTGTAAACCATCAAGCCCAAGCCTCCGGAGCGCCAGGTAGGGGAGAAGATGGGAGTGTCTAAATTATGAGATTTGCATCATGATGTGGGTGTGGCTTAATCAGGGTGGGAGGGATTTGGAGGCAGAAAGGCAGAGTTTGGAAGAAAAGAAGGAAAAAAAAGAAAAGAGCTCAAACGATCTGAGAGCATTGGCTAGAAAGCGCTCCAGCTTACATGGAGAAATCCTCTGTCATCGGAGGAGGTTGAAATGCGACAATACTTTGGGGACAGAACAGATGAAGATTGACAGGCTGTGGGACAGACTTATACCAGCAGTCTGTCCTGAAGTAAGGCCCCAGCTTTTTTTTAAAGGGATAGTAATGTTTCAAAATAAAAGCAGCTCCAATTAATCTTCATAGTATTTGGGCCATGGGGAGTGTTATTTCAGTACTGAGAGAGTTGTAGTTCAAGAGTAATTGAATGATAAAGTATCCCCCTCCCGCCCCTTTTACTGATGTAACACTGCTCACCTCAGAGCAGCAAGTCTGGATGGATCGCAGAGAGGGACAATCTTCGGTGAACATAAGGAAAACCCTGAAAAACCTGTCAAGGGGGGCAGGGTTTTCCTTATGCTCACAGTAAGCATAGAATGCATTGTATAAAAAAAACACAGATTACAGGTTATCGCTATATGAACATTACAATGAAGCAAACTTGTATAGAGGTGATAGTTCCCCTTTAAGACGTAAAAAAAATAAATAAAAAAATTATATATATATATATATATATATATATATATATATATATATAGTTTATTCCCACTGCTGAGAGGTGTTTTATTAAAAAGATATTGCAGCTAAAACTTGATTTTTTTTAGGTGCAGTATCTCAGTGGCCTGGAATGTTACAGTGGCGCTGTTGCTACATCATCCTATGAACATATGACCATAAACCTCCATCGGATGGTATAGCAACAGTACCACTGTACATTTTCATGCCACATAAAAAAATCAAGTTTGAGGATAATATAAACCCTACAACATTTTTTTACATCTTAAATATTACTATCTCTTTAATAAAAAATATATATGTTTAGCATATTTACATTTTAAGTGTATTTACATCTCCAGCATCCAAGGGGTAAAATGTGACGTATTTATGTCTGGTAGTTTTCATTTTTAATTATTATTGTTTGTGGAGCTCATGCAGAGCCTCTTTGCCCCCCGTGAGTACCATTTTCACTTGCAGGCTTTGTTATTTTATTGAACCAGCTTCTACACTCACGCTCAAGTTCATTATCCAGAGTGTTTTTTCTTTTCCATTGATGTAAGGTCTAGGCACAATTTGTACTCTTTAAAGATAAATATGCTGTCTTTTTTAACAACCTCAGCTGGCAGCATTCATTAGGATCTGAATAAGATTTCTAATTAAATGTTTTCATATTTACCTTTAAAGGAGAACTAATAATTATATAGGAAAAACATAAAACAAGGACGCCCAGTAGCGTAATATTGTAATCATATGTTCAATACACTATCTACTCACAGACATGATGATGGTCAGGCAATGGTGAACCTGACAGCTGTTCAGGCAGAGGTCATTAATGCGTCTCTGTTCAGGACTTGACTGGAAATCTTGATAGATTATTAAAATTCAGTATGGAATCCCAGACAAAATGGACAAGGAAAACAATGCTGGAAGGCTGGTTCAGGAAATGTAGAAAACAATTTATTAACCCTTTAAGTGCCTGAGGGGTATGGGAAAGCATTCCTTACCCCTATGGCACTCATAACGTTAAAACCAAAGACTATGTCAGCGATTGCAAACAAATCCATGCTTGGCAAACAATTTTGATAAAAAGATAATTATCTGAAAAATGATAATTTTTTTTTTCATTTCTCAGTTAACTGTCTTTTTAATCAGACTTATTTGGCATGCATAGATTTGTTTGTATTCGATGACATAGTCTTTGGTTTTAATAAATTGCTACACGTTTCCTGAGCCAGCCTTCCAGCATTTTTTCCCTTTCCCATTTGATCTGGGATTCCATACGCGGACTGGATTTTAATCATCTATCAAGATTTCCAGCAAAGTTCCGAGCAAAGGCGGTATAATGACCTCTGACTGCGCAGTTGTCAAGTTCACCATTGCCTGACCATCACCATGTCTGTGAGCACATAGTGTACTGAACTTACTCAACATATGTTTACAATATTACACTATTGAGTGCCCTTGTTTTATGTTTTTCCTAGATAGTTATCCTCTTTGGGGAGCGAGTTGATAAGGAGCTGCCTGTGTCTTTCCATTCCAAACCTACTGTTACTGGGGAAGGTCAAAATCCCAGAGAGCATGTTTAGCTGTGAACTATATAAGTAGTGTTACAGCCACCAAGCTTGTGAGTATAGTCTCACAGGGTGTCTTAGGGTGGTGGTTCTAAAGTATTTTGATATCTGCGTGGCTCATCTCTATTATTGTTCAAGCCTACTTTCCCAGCTTACAACTGAAGTGGGGCTATACTTCTGAGACTACAGAGCTTACAGTTCAAGTAAAGATACACTAGTGACACCACAGAGCTTACAGTTTAAGTAAAGATACACTAGTGACACCACAGAGCTTACAGTTTAAGTAAAGATACACTATTGATACCACAGAGCTTACAGTTTAAGTAAAGCTACACTAGTGATGCTACAGAACTTACAGTTTAAGTAAAGATACACTATTGATACCACAGAGCTTACAGTTTAAGTAAAGCTACACTAGTGATGCTACAGAGCTTACAGTTTAAGTAAAGCTACACTAGTGACACTACAGAGCTTACAGTTTAAGTAAAACTACATTATTATTTTTATAATTATTCAGATATACAAGGAACACATACATTATAGCAAAGAAATATAATTAAAATGACATTATTCAGCTAATGATGAGCGGTTCTGGAGGAAAGCAGCTGCACCCTTGGTGATAAGTGAAAATTCCCTTCGATTTAAATTGGTCTTTTTAACAACTTAAGTGCCATACCGGTCTCCAACTCATGGTGCAGCAATGAACTTGACACCTCTCTAGTGTTCAAACAGTGGTGTAACTACTTATTGGAGGAATAACACAAGAATAATATTCCATAACCATTACGTATTGGCACATGAGCTTGATGTGCCCCATCACCATACCTGGGAACTCTCCAAATTTCCCCCGGAGGCTCCGGTGTTGACACTGCTTTACCGGGTCTCTGGGGCAGAGGCTGAGTCCTCCGGATGTGGGGAGTTTCTATTGAAACTCTACCCACTTCCACTCTTTCTCGCCATGTTGCTCCTTCCCCCAGCCGTCTTTTAAGCCCTCCACCCGGCAATCGCGTTAAACCCTGCCCCTTTTTGACGCGATACGCGTCTTTCTTCACACCACCCTTGGAAGCAGAGGACTCTCCTCCGGGGAGACAACAATAAAAAGTTCCCAGGTGTGCCCATCACAGCTTTACCCTTTATACTTCCTGTGGTTATTTCCCTAATTCAAAGGATTAAAAGTTCAATTTAAATCAGTGGGAATTTGTGGATTTTTTTTATTTCAACCCTATAATGCAGATGGCTTGCTCTAGAATCACACACACCTTTAGCCTGATGAATAATAACCTAAATGTCTGCTTTCTGACAAAATGTCTCTCTAAAATGTCAAGATATTAATAAGTAAACCATGATATCACAATGGACCAATGATTGTGAGCCTTTTTACTGGGGTGGCACTGTTTATCTTAAATGAAACTCAACTCAAAAACAGATTTAGAAGTATGTGCTCACTGCTGCCCTAATCCCTAAATGATTAACAGAGGAAGAACTCTGAATCCCTCAGGGAAAGTGATGCTTCCAGTCCCCTAATATAAAAGGTGTGTAAATCATTACCACCTCCAACCGAGCAGACCTCTCCCACCCAAAACATACCAGAAACAACAGAGATGATAGGAGATATTTATTATTCAGTTGAATATTCAAATAATGACTGGCTAGTCACAGGCAAAAATGATATATATACATATATAGATATAATAAACATAAATAACAGAATAAAAAAATATTGCTGAAGGCAACAGAAGACATTCAGAAACAAGTGTGCAGTCTCCTTTAATTAGATCTTCATAACAAACTGTGAATCCACTTTAGGCGTTTGTCCACAGTGTTAGTGATGACATAATGGAACAGGTGCTAAAGGGATAATAATGTTTCATAATAAAAGCAGCTCTAATTAATCATCATAGTATTTGGACTTTGTAGAGTGTTATTTCAATTCTGTCAGAGTTGTAGTTCAAGAGTAATTCAATGACAAAGTATCCCCCTCCCGCCCTTTTTACTGATGTAACACTGCTCAGCCAGATCAGAAGGGAGGTTCCCAGGTAGACTGCAGAGAGGGACAATCTTCAATTAAGATAAGGGAAAAACCTGAAAAACTTGTCAAGGGGGGCAGGGTTTTTATTGTTCTCATAGGAAGAAGATTGTCCCTTGCTGTTATCTATATGGTCTATGGACTGGATTCCACATCTGAGAAGAGATTGTTTACATTAGGTAAAAGGGGCGGGAGGGGAAACTTTGCTTGTGAATATCTCTCAAACCATAAAGGTTTGAGAGATAAGACTTATATCGTTCTTCATGTGTTTTTTAATGCCTACAAAATAAAATAAAGATAAAATGAAGTATTACTATCCCTTTAAATGAGATGCAAGAGCCTTTCTGCTGGGGGGAGGGAAGAAATAAGTAGCTTACTCACAGATATATATGTAGAGAGACTATATACTTGCAACATAGCCCATATGGGAAGATAAAAATGTGTATACACATACCTTAAAGAAGTCCATAGCACGTTAAATTTAAAAGGTCATGTATCAGAAGAGCAAATACAACGCAGCAGAAAAACGAAACAAAATAAATATACTTCCATTTACACAACCATATAACACACAATTCATACACATACCTAATAAAAGAAACTTTAATCCCATTCTGAGTTGAGTCCATCCAGTATTCTGGTGACCAATTGATGAGTCCAAAAAATTCTCTGCATCCCAGAAGTGGGATTGGTCAACTTTTCCACACCTTGAAGCCTGGAAAGACCCAAGTCGGAACCATGTTCCAAAAATGTCTAGCCGCAGGTGAACTGCTGTGTCTGTTTTCTACTGCATTCAGATGTTCCCTAACTCTATCCATTAAATGCCTCTTACAGGCTAAACAAGTGATAAGATAGACCACAAATAAGATAGCACATTCTTTAGAGGTGATACTACTCCTGAAATGTTTGATGGCAAAATGTAGGCACAACTATGACATCTACCTCCACCTTTATAAAATCCTACTGTGCTTAACTAGATACTATCCTTAAAGGAGCAGTAACCTATTTTTATGAAAAAATATATATTGTAGGGATTTTCCTATTGAGTAAAATAATGGTACACCCACTGCCGAGAAATTTATATTTCCAGAGTTATTACAGTTTAAACCCATGTTTTTTTTTCATTAGCAGTGCCCTCTAGTGGTCAAATTCTAATTAGATTGCCTGGTAGATTCTAATGGACAGGAAAGTCAGAAAAGTCAGAGACATACAATTCTCCATAGAAAGTGATAGAAACTGCTGAGTCACTTCCTGTCAGTTAGAACTATCAGGAAGTAAACACAGTAAATTCACTTCCTGGTTATTTGAACTGATATAAATTTTGAATAAAACATCTGACAGCAGTGGGAGTGACCTTGTTTTATTCAGCAGGAAATGCTCTGTAAAATATGTGTTTTCATAAAAAAAGTTTACTGCTCCTTTAAGCTTAAGCCAATTAAAGAAAGTGGGAGATAACATTATTTCCAAAGTTGGAGCCTTCCTACTTGTAAACCTACATCCATCTTTTCTATTAGAATTTTGTACAGAGTGTAAGCTCTCTGGATTTGTGCTTCAGAATAATCACGGTCTAGAAGCCACCTGGATAAAGTGTCAGCTTGTTGTAAATAATTCTGTTATATACTGCATATACGTTTCAAGCGTACAAACTGACCTTTAGGAATATTATCAATCACATGTGGTAGGTGGATGACAGCTGTCAGCCATAAGTACAGTATTACCCAAAAGAGGTTTACCATATATGGTAACTTCAATCTTACCTATTACAGTATCCCTTGTAATAAGAGTAAGATCCAAAAAGTCAATGCTGGATTGCTGTACCACATGTGCATATTTCAAGCCACTAGAATCAGAATAGTAAATAAACTTAACAATCTTAGATTGGGCCCCACATCAAATAAATATCAGATCTTCAATATAATGATAAAATAATGAAATAAATGCTCTATATGGATTCTGATTTGCAAAGCTGTGTAGACACTCCCACCATCTTGCAAACAAGTTTGCAAATCGTGGAGAAAATCTGGTGCCCATTGTGGTTACAAATTTTGGAGATAGAAAGTACCATCAAATAAAAAAATAATTTTACTAATATTTGATTGAGAGATTCAAAAACTTCTTTAAGTCAGCTGAATAATCATTCCCTTGGCAATGAAAAATACTAACATCAGACTCTGTTCATGCAGGATAGCCGAATAAAGAGAAACAGCATCGACTGTTAGCCAATCGAATCCAGCGTGGCAGGTTACATTATTCATCATATGAAAAACGTGTGTTGGCATGTATATATGTGGGCAGCTGCAAAACCAAAGGCTGAAGGTACTGATCAAATCCTGACAAGTTCTCATTCAGTGACCCAATGTTGGAAACAATGGGTCTCACCACTGGTTAGGCACTGAGAGCAAGGGGTCCACGTCTGGATTACCCTTTACACTTAGGGAGAGACAATAAGTGTTTCACAGAAACAGCCAAAAAAAATTTCTCCTCTGTAATGGCACTAGTGAGCTAAAATGTGATGCTCTCGAGCGGTGACTAGCCAGAGAACAGGCCATTGTGCTTTTGTTCATCCTCAGAGCCTCTCACATCATTTTTTGGCTGTTTCTGCAAAACACTTAGGGTCTCTTCCTAAGTGTAAAGGGTAATCCAGATGTGGACCCCTTGCTCTCAGTGCCTAGGGAAGCCAGCTGCACCTCTATGACGAGGCCCAAATAAGGCCGAAACGTACGTCTGGGGTTAGCTGGTTTTTCTGTGCAGAGGGGACTTGCCCATCATTTTGGTACTGGACTGCCCTTATGGGCGGGATTAGTCTAATATGTATGTGGAAATTTCTCCTCTGTAATGGCACTAGGGAGCTAAAATGTGATGCTCTTGAGTGGTGACTAGCCAGAGAACAGGCCATTGTGCTTTTGTTCGTCCTCAGAGCCTCTCACATCATTTTTTGGCAATGTATATTTTCAATATTAAGTTTTACTATCCCTTTAGCTCATTTGGGATTTTCATTTGTCCCTTTTCATACAGTTTGTCCCTCTTTAGTTTCCTTGACCTGGTCACGTGTTGGTCCAAGTCTTGAGTCTTTTGAGAACATAACAATTTCCCCTTCTCACACCCTGCCAACATCCATCCAGCCTAGGAGCAACAGACTCTCACAGCTCTACTTAAAGTAACACTAAGACAGCCTAATGAAAACGTCCCACTTACTTATGGGAAGAAAACCCTAATGTCCTTGCTACTTTAAGCTGGACATGACAGTTGCTAATAGGACCACACAACATCATGATAACACATGATAATCTTACCCAGTTTATGCACTCTTCCTATTTCAGTCTGAAACAAAGCAGGGTAAAACAACACACTGCCACCAAGTGGACTGGGATGAATGGTGCATGTGTTATTCCAACGCAGGCACTTATAAACATACCTCTTTAACTTTTCCAGTGCCAAATTGCTATCCATAGAACAGGGGTAAGCAACATCCTATCATCCCCAACCAGCGTTTTGCTTTTCTTGTAGGTAAACAATGCAGTATATGTATCTTGCATAGTAAGCCTTTACTGCTCCTTTAAGGAAAATGCATTGTCAAGTCAAGTGTTTCATTGTAGGACCACTCAGTGATTAAACCCAAGGAGCTTTGCCTCTGTTCTGTGATTTTCCTTTTCTACATATGGCTATTTTCGATAAAGAGGAGCAGTTCAGAAGTATACCAAGGGCACCACAGGGGCAAATAGAAATGATGCAGCTGGTTTGCCTCCAAATTGCTACTCTTTAGTGTATAGACTAAACCCCATAGGGCCTTATCCACAAAATAAATTATGAATGATTCCAGAGCAAACCACCTGCACTGCAGGGGAATAAATCTCTCCAACACTCCCAATAATTTAAATGGGGATTTTAAAGGGATAGTAATACTTCATTTTAACTTTATTTTATTTTGTAGGCATTAAAAAAACAAGAAGAATGATATAAGTCTTATCTCTGAAACCTTTATGGTTTAAGAGATATTCACAAACAAAGTATCCCCCCCCTGTTCAACCAGATCAGAAGGGAGATGCCCAGGTAGACTGCAGAGAGGGACAATCTTCAATTAAGATAAGGGAAAAAGCTGAAAAACTTGTCAAGGGGGGAAGGGCTTTCATTGTTTTCATACAAAGAAAATTGTCCCCTTCTGTTATCTGTACTGTCATACAACCAGACTCACATCTGAGAAAAGATTGTTTACACTAGGTAAAAGGGGCGGGGAGGGGAACTTTGCTTGTGAATATCTCATAAACCATAAAGGTTTGAGAGATAAGACTTATATCATTCTTCATGTTTTTTTAATGACTACAAAATAAAATAAAGTTAAAACGAAGTGTTACTATCCCTTTAACCCCTTGAATGCTAGTGTAATGAAAACAATCCATTGGGGAGCTCTTTAGCTTTCAAGGGGTTAAAGGGTTAGTAATGCCCTTATTTAAGTTGATTCAGTATTGTAGATGTTAAAAAATAAAGTATCTAGAGAAAGTTCCATCTCTCAAACCTTTATGGTTTGAGAGATATTTGCAGCTAAAGTCCCCCCTTCTCCTGAAGTCAGAGCTATACTGACAGCAGGAGATCCCGGTCCGGGACCAGCCAGTGGATCTTCAGCAGTGCTGAAGTAGATATATTTAAGAAGAATTACTTAATTGGAAAGTCTACAAAGTGTGCCTGGTTTCAAGCACACTTTGTAGACCGTTCCAATGAAGTAATTCTTTTTAAAGATCACTATTTCGGCTCTGCTCAGGAGCCGCCTCTAGTCAGCCAACATGGATCTCCTTCTGTCAGCTTTACAGGTGACACGAGAGAGCTGGGAACTTTAGCAATGAATATCTCTCAAACCATAAAGGGTTGAGAGATGGGACTTTCTCCAGATACTTTATTTTTTAACATCTACAATACTGCATTACTAAACCTTTAATCACTACACATTATTTGTCCCCTATGGTTCATTTGGGAATCAGGCCCATAGCATCCAAACCATTTGTATGTCAAACCATACAAGCCGAATCTAGAACATTTTGAGGCAAGACCGAGTTGTTTTTGTCTCCTGTAGTTTGCACTAATTGTCAAAAAAACAGAACCCTTGTCTGTAACGAGTCAATTTTCAGTGATAAAAAAAGCAAGAGTTCTCCGTAGACTTCCTTCTACTTTTGTGTTCAGGTAGGAAGCTGATGTATAATAGCCTGCCAAAGAAGCAAAGATTGCAATAATTAGACACATTAAACTTCTGTGACGCGGTGGGAAACGGCATTACTAAAGCTTCTCTTGAATGGCACCCTCTCTTGAAGCTTATACATCATGAGCCAAGCCATTCACTGATGTTTCTGACTGCGGCTTCTGGCAGAAAGCTATCCACTTACAGAGTGTATTGCTTGTGGAGATGTTAAAGGAATGTAAATCTGTAAATATTGTAACATTCCCATGACCTTTCCATGGATGGCTGGTAATTATAGGGGAGAAGGAAAATACGTTGTTATAGGTATTATCCATTTATGTCTTGACCATTATTACTTTTCCGATTTTACTATATTGGGAGCGATTTTATTCAGACTGTTAACCTCTGCTTATTTTTAAAGGATCAGTAACGTTTTATTATGAAAAATAACATATTTTAGGACTTTTGCTGCTAAGTGCAGCAAAGTTATTCTTATTGCTGGTAGATGATTAATTTCAAATTATTACAATTCAATTCAAAGTGTTAGTAATGTCTCACTTTCACAAACCCTAATGTTGTAGGTATTCAAAAAATAAACTTACTGGGACAAGTTCGAGCTCTCAAAACTTTATGATTTGAGAGATATAAGAGCTTAAAATTTACCCCTTTTGCTGATGAGCGTTAAAGCTGTCAGCAGTGGAGTTGAGTAGTGCAACTCAGGCGGACTCAGGCGGCTCTTCAACAGAGCCAGATGATCGATATCTAAAAACAGATACTTCACTGGAATGGTCTACAAAGTGTGTTTGGTTTGCAAGCACACTTTGAAGACCTTCCACTGAAGTATTTGTTTTTCGATAACGCTCATTCAGCTCTGCTGAAGAGCCGCCAGCCGGTCTGGGACCATGATATCATGACGTCAGCTAGATGCTGATGTCTGGAAAAAGGGGAGGGAGGGGGTAACTTTCAACGCTTATATCTCTCAAACCATAAAGGTTTGAGAGATCGAACTTGTACCAGTAAGTTTATTTTTTGAATACCTACAATATTAGGGTCTGTTAATGTTAGACATTACTAACTCTTTAACACAAAGTGGTGGAGCTGTTGCTAACACATTCTAAGATGAACTGTAACCATCAGATCTCCTCTCCCATAGATTCAGTAAAATAACTTCATGAGCAGCAGGTGAACAGTCTGGACACCAGCTGACCCTATTGCTAACATTTAATATGAAAAACCAGCTGTAATAACTTTAGAATGGAACATCTTCCAATAGTGTTAGTATCCTTGTTTTACTGAGCAGGAAGATGCCGACATGACACATTTTTATAATAAATGTCCCTATTTTCCTCCTTTTCCTTGTATAGGAGATCAGACTGTGTGGTGTGTACATCACACTGTTTCACAGCAATTAATAATGTTATTCACAGATATAAAATCATTTAAAAACAACAATTACCCTATGTATTTCATCTTAGTCAGACTTCATCCGGGGGCATGGAATACAACCCTATATGTATGCACCCTTTATTGTAGGACAGTGCTGTGGGATAGGATAGACTCTCCCTGCCTCCAGTACAGTTCTTATTGTGTTTGTTACAGTACTATAAGTGAGCTGCCTGTGCTTAATAGGGGTATTCTGAAAACCTGACATGTTGGTATGACCCGAGGACTGGAGAGGAGAACCACTGGTCTAGACCAAGTATGACACTGGTCATAAAGCCCCATCAACAGTAATTTTTATTTCTTCTCTATGGTATAGTGGGTTTACTCTAGAATAACTTCGGTTCATTCTAGTACTCAGTGAGTTGCAAATGTCTCCAGCACCCAAGATGTTAAAGGCTCCTAGTTTTTACTTGCCTGCTTAGGTTTGGCTGGTTGCATGAAGACAATACAGTACTCATCCCTCTAAATGTTTACTTCTCCATATGCAGAAAATCAGTCACACCCTCCTGTATTTCATAAGCACCTATCAATGTGTTAGTGTTTGTTTTCTATCTGCTGTATCTATTGTACTCTCAGGTAAGTATTGCTATGGCTGGGCTGAAAAGTGAACTGGATATATAATGGGCAGCTGCATAGTTAGGGCCTTAAATCAGAGGCACTCATACCTGTCCAAAAGCTCCACTCCCTACAGTACATGTTTTCAGGATCTCGTCAATTAATCAGTTAGAGATGAGTAAATTGCCAGGATCGGTGACAGTCTTAGCATTTCAGGGAATAATGATTGTAGCACACCCTGATCATTGCAGGGAGGCTGTAACTAACTGCTCCAGGAACAGAGCGGTCAGTTTCAGCCCTCCCCTGTTGGCTCCGCACATGCAATCGCTGCTTCAGAGATCACATGTGCCAGTGGAGCCACCTGACAAAGCCAATGTATGTAATCATTCCATTTGTCACTGTTCTCTGCCTCTCTGTGATCATGAGGAGCAGAGAACACACCTCCCAGTGCCTCAAACGGCCAAAGATGAGGCACATTTGATGTGCTGGGAGCAGGACTGGTAGGGAGATCTTGTTAAAGAAATATAAGTCAATGACCTATTGACCTTTCATTGTATAACTGAATAAATGATTTAGAGCAAGAACAAAGTATTTTATTTGCACAAAACAATGTATAAACACATTTACTGAAGTTTAACCCCTTAAGGACCGGTGCGAGCACGCGCTGCTGGCACTTGACGACCACAGGGCTTTTTTTTTTTTAGTACTTCCGGTTCAGGGCTCCTGGAGCGGTGTGCAGCCGCGCTGGGAGCCCTGAACTCCATGACTTGCCAGGACTGTCATTGGTCCTTAAGTGCCGGACCGCCGTGACGGTCCTGGCACGTCAATGGTCGCGAAGGGATTAAGCAAATATTAATATCATTGCTGTGAAACAATGTGATATACACACCACACAGTCTGATCTCCTGTACAGGGAAAAGGAGGAAAATAGGGACATAGGGATTTTCATCCAAAGGAACAATACCCCCCTAAAAAGGGACACTTGGGAGGTACGAATGAATGTTTTTTCCAGTTCCTGTCACAATGGAACTAATTGAACTAAAAACCTATAAAAACGTTGTGTTTTCTTTCTTTTTTTTCATTCTTTTTATATTATTAACACATTAAATAATGGATTATGCATATGTGGCTTCAAAAGAAAGCCCCATTCATCCTTAAAACAATTATATATAATATGTGTGGGAGCACTATTTGAATCAGAGGAAAAATATGATTAAACAAAGGCATACTAAGAAGACCAAAAATGCTCTTGTCCTCTGGTGTAAAAAAAATCATCATCACTAAGGGGTTAAACACAAAGTGAATGTTATTATCTCAGACAGATCCTTCAGAACGACTGTACCACTGATTGATTTACCTGTGTTCATGGAGGAGATCATGAAAACCTGAATCCCTTGGAGTGGGTATGAGGACAGGTTTGATCTCACCTGACTTAACAAGGTAACATGATTGATGTGGCTGAATAAAAGACTTGTCCATCATGATTAAACCAACACCATATCACCCCCATTGATCCATAGGAAGGCAAAACCCTATTTAAGCCATTTTCAATTAAGCACCAAATAAGTAAAAATATTCCTTCCATACTCCAAAAGGCAGTCGGACATTTTACAAGATCAAAATCCTATCCGACGAACAAAGAAAAGAATATAAATCAGAGCTGTGAAATAGAAAGCTCCTCCAGCTGCTTTCAGACCACAACTCCCATCATCCCCCACGAGCCATTGGCTGGCACGAGATGATGGGAATTGTATCTGGCAGCAGCAGAAGGGGCTTTGCATTGACACTCTTGATATAAATAATAATGTGTTCAATTAACAGAAAACAGCAACAAAACAGGTCTTTTCTTGCGGAGTACAACATGGGCATCCCCACCGTTGGAAGTTGATTTACTCAAATTTTATTTCACTTTGCATTGTAGTAAAGTGATGGAGATGTTATTAAAAATATGAAATGACATAAAATAACCAATATGGCAATCTTGTTTATATATTGTTGGAGGTATATAGAGGATGATCTCTACAGATGCGTGTCGCCTGGCTTCCACCCCTAATACCAGAACCAAAGATACTGTCACACAATCTGATGCAAACCCCCTATACCAACAATCTCACTACTTCTACAATGTATGAGAGACAATTGTTTGTAATTGCGTATCGCCCGCCCCCATCCAGAACACCAAACATGGAACAAAAGCACACAGTCAGAAACAGGTGCCTAAACACCAAATAAAAATAAATATAAAAATATTAAAAATAAACATAACCCAGTCCTGCGCCCCACAACTGCTCTCTCCCAATCAATGCTCCGGACCAGGCCAGAAAGAGTGAAGTCCCTTAGGACAGTGGAAAGTGTTCCCAGTGCCAAACCACACACCTATATCAGCTGCACCCCACTGACAAGACCCACATAGGCCGAACTGTACGTCTGGGGTTGTGCTGTTTCTCGTGTGCAGAGAGGATTTGCCTGACATTTAGGAGTTGGACTGTCTGAAGGTATGACCAGACTGATATGAATATGAAAGTTTTCTCTCTGCAATGGCACATGGGAGTGAAAAATGTTACTTGAGCAGCACTCGAGAGGCTACATTGTCTGGAAAAAACACTTACGATTCCCAGGCATGGGCCCTTCTTCCATGTGCCTAGAGGGAATCAGCTGTACCTCCCTGATGAGGCCCACATAGGCCGAAATGTATGTCTTGACTTTTACTCTACCAGTCTTCTGCTTTTTATTAAAGGGGCATAACACTTGCTTATAGACAAACTCTATTTAGCCTCTTCTCTGCAAAAGTGAATATGCAACACACTACCTTTCAAGGCATTGTGTACCTAACACTCAAAGGGTTAAAAAATACAAAATAAAAATATTCCCATTTAGTTAATAGGGGTTTCACCCCTTAAATGTCAGAGACGTCTTCAACGCATTTCAAGGGCCTCTTGAACATTCAACAGGTTAATGTGGAATTTTCACCTCCAGCAATCCGCTTCTTAAATAAATCTTCCATCGTAATACAGGTTGAATGCAGATTTTTTTTACTTTTTTTTGAAATGCAGTATTTTCAGAGATTTATTTTTTTTATTCTGTCCAGTGATGTCAGTTCATGACAGGTTGCGGTACACCTCTGTACTGCAGCCTGTCAATCTTCATCTCTTCCCTCAGTTGTTCCCTGTTACCTCCTCCTCCTCCAGTGTGTGAGTCAGAGTGCTCTCTTGTCAAATAGAGCTCTTTGACTCACATGCTGGATTTCTCCATCAGAGGAGGAGAAGGAAACAGGGAACAGCTGAGGAGTGGAAGAGATGAAGACTGACAGACTGCGGTACAGGGTGTACCACAATATGTGGACAACAGACAGTGACAATTCATAAATCAAGTTCAAAATACTGCTCTATATACATGCAGGTAAGAATGACCTGCTCCCATTCAGGCAACTGGTAAAGTCTCCATCATAAAGTCAATCATGGAGCAAAATATATATAAGAAAATTAATAGAAAAATATAAAGACAAACTATATAAAAACATCCTGAACACTTTTTGTCACTTACTCAGAAGATGAAATTCAAACACTCCTCAAAGAAATCTAAATATGTCAATGTGTAGTGTTAAGATAGTTTGTTGTGAGAAGGAGTAAATTAAAGGCAGTCTTGACCATATATTTTACACTAAAAAGGAAATTGTAGATGGAAGGCACAACTGTAGAGATACACTGTATAAAGATACCTAAACTGGGTAAATAAATATGTTAAACAAATTAAAACATTATTATTCTTAGTCTACAGTACCCTGAATCCTCAAAACATGAACAAGTTTGAATTCAACAATAAAACTATACATTAATTACACATATGTGGTGTGGGCTGCATCTGAAGTTATAAACTGAACTGACATCCACAATGACTAAAACTTTTTTATTTATTACCAGCAAGATTTGATACTACAGTGCTTTCTAATTCATGACGAAGTATTACTTTTTGAAAGTGATATTCAGTAGACTATATAATATATGAAACAAATATTTTTGGATAATTTTGCATCTATTTGATGCATATGTTTCAAAAATCCAAAAATTGTTGCATGTAATGAAACTGCATAACTTTCAGTTATGAGAAAATCTTACCTTTATTGAGTACAATATAGTTCTCAGTGCAAAATCGACAATTCAATAAAGACATGAAGATAGCCTTACCTGAGGTTAACTCGGACAAAACAGCTAATTACACACAAAATTTAAAAAAAAATAAATAATAATAATAAAAAAATAATTAAAAAAAAAAAAAAAAAAAAAAAAAAAAATATATATATATATATATATATATTTGTGTGTGTGTATATATCTGTATGACCATATTATGAGGATTATGACAATATTATGATGACTCAGCCTATTAAAAATCATTTTACAGGAGACTGTAAAATATCTGGAAATGTGTTTTATGCTTCTGGTAATGAGTTGTGAACTATTAAAGTTTAAAGCCCAATATATAATCCTGATTTTTTTTATCTGAATTATTTTTTATTTTCCCAAGTACAATGAACTTTGAAATAAAATAGTTTTGTTCAGAAAATGTAACAAATAAAAAATAAATAACATCTAAATTATTAACATGGTTTATAATGATTTTCACCTGGATTTGTATTGATTTATGAATATTTTTAATCTAAGAAATTAAAATATCTCCATTGCCATTTTGTAAATGCTGGATAATATCACGAAGGCAGACAATGTAATTTGCCGGTTCCTTTTCATATAGTACAAATATCCAAGAGAGCATCAACATTCTAAAGCTTTAAGACCCTAAGGCACTAAGAACAACTAGAGCAATGTTGGAGCTTACCAGCTGCACAATCAGGGAAGGGCTTACTTGGGGGCAGTTTTCCTCTGGGGGGCAAATACAATCAAGTGGCCCATTTCTATTATTGCTCCAGCTCACCACCCTAGCCTACCCCCTTTTGTTAATTTTAAAATGTACATTAAAATTGTAAAGTAAATGACACCACATAGCTTATAACTGAAATGAGGCTACACTCAGGATGTTACAGAGTTTACTGTTGAAATGGAGCTACAATAGAGATACCCCCTGGGCAGTTTCCCCCTGGGGCCTGTCACATGTCTGGGCTGGTGGGCCATGCCTCACTCAATCTCCCACTTGTTGCTGTAAAATGGAGCTACACTAGTGATACCACACAGATTTCAATGGAAATGCAGCTACACAAGTGATACCACAAACTACACTAGCAGCATAAACCATTTCCCTTGTAAGCTCTGCGGCATCACTAATGAAGCTTTACTTAATTGTAAGTTCTGTGTTATCACTAATATATCTGCCTCTCAATTGTGATATCACTAGTGTAGCTCCATTTCAACTGTAACCTCTGTATTTTCACTATTGTAGCTCCATTTCAGCAGTAAGCTCTGTAGTATCCTAAGTGTAGCCTCATTTTAATTGTAAGCTCCGTGGTGTCATTTACTTTACAACATTAATATAAATGTTAAAATTAACAAAAGGTGGTAGTTTAGTGAGTTGAGCTGGAACGACAATAGAAATGGGCCACTTGATTGTATTTACTGCCCAGACCTCAAGTTGCAAGCCCTACCTTGTGCACATAAAAATTCTCTACATTTTCATTGATTTAAATAGGAATTTTAAACTCTTAAATGTTAGAAGTTTACACCACATTGCTTCTCAATACGTTGGAGGCGTCTTTAGCTTTAAAGGGGTTAAAAGCACAATTTAAATCAATGGGAATTTTTATTTGTGCCTTATTGTCCATTTGGCTTGCTCCAGAATTGGTGCATTTCTTTGCAGTACAAGTCTCTCTCTCATCCTTAATATCTTAATTTTACCATAGACAAACTAATTTTGTGTATGTTATACTCCAATCTACTCCTTCTGTGTGTGTGTATGTGCATGTATTTCAGAAAAGATACAAAGACACACAGGCGCGCGCGCACACACACACACACACACACACACACACACACACACACACACACAAAATCCTAACCCATATGCGACCTTTTATGGTACCTAGACTTTTTTCAGAACACAATTGTCATTGAAAGGGATTCCTTTTACCTACATAGATCCTCTCCTATTCTTATATAGTACAATGCTACTTTATTAAAATTATGAAGAATGGACAATAGTATTCCAAGGAGAATGTGATGAATGAGGACAGTGAAAGTACAATTCTCTACACACATCTGCTCTGCATGGGATAGGGCCAAGGTAGGCAACCTTTGGCACTCCAAATGTTGGAGACTACAATTCCCATCATCCTCAAACAGCCAGTGCCTGTTTGGGGATGGTGGGAGTTTTACTACCCAAAAGCCAGAGTGCCAAATGTTGTCTAGTCCTGGATTATGTAAAACAAAATCAGGCAAGTGAACTAATCATAATTTCAGTGACACCACAGAACACTATCAAAGTCTCCAGGAAGCTGAGATGATCAAAAACAAACAATAGTTCCTTCCGCACTCACAAGAATAGGAGACTGATATTTAATCAATATAATAAAAACTCAGATAGCAAAACAAAAAAAATCAGTTGTCCATAAAAACATAATGTTGAAGACAATATGTTTTATTATAGCTTATTGATTTTTGTTCTTTGATATCCATGTCTGTGACATAGTATGTATCTTTATCAATACACTTTGACTCTTTTACTCATGACGCTCTGACATGAATTATCTGTCCTTGTGAGAATTGGACCCACAGCTATAATATCTCTTTGTATCTGTGTTGGCTGTTTGAGGATGATGGAAACTGTAGTAAAAACCATGTGGAGAAGGACAGATGAAAAGTGACCACTGACATTGTCAAGGTAACCAGGAAACAGAACTAAGGAGGGACATTCCAACATCACACTCTAGAAGAGAACGGTGCTAAATCCTAGCTGGACAACACTGATGTTCCAAGCCCAATCTTGATGCAGTCTAAGTCAGACTAAAGATGCTGAGGTGTTGTTGGACAGAATCATAGAGAAGTGCCACCAGTAGACAAATTAAACTTGAGTACAATAGAAATATCCTGAATGAAAGAGCAGCAAGCTACAAAAGTAAATACAAACATCCTCAAAAGTGAACCAACAAACAAGAAACAGCAGCTAGTCAATAAGAGTAATGACTGAGTACGGGATTCTAAACTAATTCAGAGAGAACTGTCCGGCAACCACTGCATTGAGAGGGGGATGGAGGTACAGCTGACAATCAAGATGTGGTAATGCCAACCATCATAAATAGATAATGCATAAAAACATTAAGAAAATGTATCTGTATGCCCAAAATGGAGAGGTGGAATTCATGAGCAGATATACATGCTGCTATAAATGAACACGTTGAACTGACATCAGCTGTATTCACAGTTAGCAGAAACAGACAAGTCAGCAGCAGCTACATACAGCTTGACCAGAAGAAAGCAGATGCCAAACAAACATGATGAATGGTGGCTGAAACAAACTTGAATACAGAGACTGCAGTAAAATCTGAAAATGAAGTGGGAATAATCACATTGCTCCTCATGAGGTTAAGGAGTGCAGTTATTGATATAACTTGGAAAATGCCCTTTAAATTTCAGAATAGGCACAAAGGCAAAAAAGGCTTAAAATGCCAGACATTTCTTTAACTACACAACTACATACACGTGGTGGTGCTATTAATTCTGAACCTGCTGTCCTCCCCCAACACCAGTTCTGGCCTCTTCAGGATCATGTTCCACCTGGTCACTGTAGTGAAGGGAAGGGGACTCCCAGAACCAGAGGAATGATGTGGGCTCCCTTGACCACTAGTCTGGAAGCTCTCAAATGCTTCCCCTACCACTCCACTAACACTAGTCCCACTGGCCGTTTCACCATTACTGTTACTACTACTACTACTAACACCACGCACATCAAGTTCAGCCCCAGAGTCTTCTTCCTTACAATTACTAGTAATATATTGATTACCCACTCCTTCACTCGTAACACTAACAAAATGCTTGACCTTCGTATTAGCACTGGTGGGACTGCTTGGGGATGGCAAGTGTGACTTAGGGTCCCCTGCTATCACACTTGGCATCATCTTCTCCTTCCTCCCTCCTGAGTATTACAAGACACACTAGCAGCTTCAGCACTGGTGGCAGCAGGTTCAGCACTGGTGGCAGCAGGTTCAGCACTGGCAGCAGGAACAGCACTGGTTTCAACAGAGACAGCAATGGTGGCAACAGAGGCAGCATGGCTAGCAGCAGGCACAGGCAGCTGACCTGTCCTGCTCTCACTAGTACTACTCTTTTCTCCCTCCATTCCCATTCCCTTTTCTCCATCCCTTCCCATTCCCTTTTCTCCATCCCTTCCCATTAAATTCCCCAAGATCCCTTGGGGTGACTTAAGGGGACTGGACAGAATTGGTTCAGTAGTGGTCCCTTCCTCCTCCTCCTCAGACTCAGTGGACACATAAGGGTTCTTCCAGTATTGATTGTTTTTCACCCTGCTCATGGTGATAGCAGTCACTATGAGCCTCTCCTGTCTCAATTTTGGCAAAATATCACAGCAGAACAGCACAGCACGTCTATCTCACTATGTAGCTGCTTCTATTGTGTTTCCCTTTTGCAAATATGTCACGTTTTTATAGCGGAAATGTGAAACCAACGTAAATCAATGGGCGGAAACTTTCTAGCCATTGAAAAAATGGTGAAAAATTTTGGCCAATGGGTGAAAAATGCGAAAATTTGAATCACTAGTTTTAAAGAGGATTTTCCCTCGAAAAAACAGACAACAACGTGGTTTTCTCAGAATTTACCACGGGAACGTATCAAAAGATTTTTCCCATCCCTATCTGTGAGCATGCTACTGGGGAAAGGTTCTGGGCTTGCTAGTATTAATATCTTATGAGTGTTGGAGTGGGTGTACGCTGGTATGCACTAAAGAGATTGTACACTCTAGTCCAGGGATGTGTAACGTGAGGTCTTCCAGCACTATCATACTGCAACTACAATTACTGCAATTACCTACCGGAAAATGATGGGAGGTGAGGACTAGAAGCAGTTGGAGGACCTCACATTGACCACCACTGTTCTAGTACATACAAAGAATACAGGGACTGGAATAGTAGATCAAAGTTCCAGAGAAGAATCATTCGTCCCCCCAGACACAAATATTTCTCATGATAATATCCCTATAAGCTTTGGAAGTGATTCATAACAGTTCCACTGAGGACATTAGATCAACAAGAATGTGTTCAGTGTTTACCATCATAAAACAATGCCAAAATGTCCCACCCAATAATGATATGAGACAGTATGCATTACATTTTTCTTCTATCTTCTTATTTCCCAGAAATAAAAGCTTATTTCAATGTTAAGACTCGTACGATGGGCGTAGCATAATTTTGCTTACAATTCCTTTAAAATCAGTCATGTGAATTCTGTACATTACTGACCACAGTGGTATGATTAGACTACAGATTACTTTTTTATTTTCCTAAAGGAGCTTTAAGGACATGATCAAATGCAGCGATGCCAGTAAGAAGGGCTGGCGCAACCAGTAATAATTTCATTTACACAAAGAAAGATTGCGTGGATGTGGCATCTATTACTTGACACTCCATCTGACTCTAGATAAAGAAATGTTTATTCTAATGTTTTCCACTGAGCAGGAGAAGGAGTTAACCATCCTTCATTTTATAAAACAGTGACACACCATCTTCTCTAATAAACTTTCCATAGTGCGTGAGAGAACTTCTACAGAACCCAACAAAAAATCCCTAAATGATACCACACCCCATAGAACTAGCTTCACGATACCTTAATTGCACAAATATGGTGGACACATTCTTAGCATGCCCTTTTGTTCCTGAAAACACTTGACACTGATGAAAATTAAGAAATCAGAAATGGTAAGGCATTAAGTTTATATTAGTTCATATACACAGATGTATTCAAATAATGGGGATAAATCCAAGGTAATTTATTTACAGATTCGTGGTGTCCAGTTTTAATGCATTATAACTGACATTGGGCCTTATTCAGGTGGAGAAGTTTAGGGGTATACCAGGACTGTCCAAGTTCAGTCCTCAAGGGCCACCAACAGTCCAGGATGTAAGGATTTCCCTGATGAAGCACAGTTGAGTGGATCATTCATTGTGACTGACTCACTTGTGTTTAATCAGGGAAATCCTTACATCCTCGCCTGTTGGTGGCCCTTGAGGACTGAACTTGGACACCCCTGCCATAGGGGATAAATGGCATTGTGAAACAAAGAAATATCTCTTTAGCGTTCAGTTTGTTAAAGCGCCATGTAAATCACATGGGAATTAGGGAGGTTTCGCTTTTGCACCCAGTGAAGTTGGATTGCTCCAGAGCTGCTTGTCTTTAGTTTCCCATATAAGGACCAATGGCTCATATGTATAAAACTGAAGTTATTCTGGAGTAAACCAATTGCACTATAGTGGACAAATAAAATTCCTAGAATCTTATGAAACTGAATAGAGATTTTTAACCCCTTGAATGCTAGAGACATCTCAAATGCATTGCTTCACAATGCACTGGAGACCTATCTAGCATTCAAGGGCTTAAATACCCAATTTAATTTAACATTATTTTTTTATATGTCCCCTCTGGTTCAGTTGGTTTAATCCAGAATAACTCCATTTTATTTTTATAAATTTCGGCCAGTGTTCTTTATAGTAAGAGTCATCAATTGTTGGGCCTTCAGCTGCTCAGAATACAGCTCCCATCATCCCCGACCAGACAATGAGTTGGAGTCCCCACCAGCTGGAGGAGAAATGATTGAATACAACAACCACTTTACAGATTAAAAGAAACATTCATAAAAATGTAGCAGTTTGGGACAAATAGCAAATATTTCCTTTGATAACAATGTATGTATCCATCCCTCTACCTGACCGCTTTAATCCTATCTTCTCACCAAACACCCTGAGGGAGATGCACTGAAACAAGACCAGATTTACATCACAGGAACCCCATAGGTAAGGTACATCTAAACCCCCTTAGTCCCATTCATGGAGGCAACCCCAATCCTCATATGTATTTGCTTTTAGTCCCTTTGGCCTATAACAAACAAGCACCTAAACATTAAACCCTTGGTTGCTTTGCAGTGCTTTAGAGACCTCTCTATCACCCTAGGGGGTTAAATAATAACCAGAAATGGAGTGATTAAACTGGTAAATAAACCATCCAGTAAAAACCAGGAGTTGTCGTCTGGACACTAGTATTGTTCAGGCCAGCACAGTTAACAATTGGACACTCTAGGAGGTTGCTTACTTTGCCCAATTGGAGTTAAAACAAGGGTACTCCGGATACTGACAGTTGCTGCATTCAAAAGTTATATCATTTCACACTGTCATGAAGTGATGGAGCTATTCATCACATTCTACAGATTAACCAAAAAGATTAGCCATCTGGACATCAGATGAACAATATGTGTGCTTTCTGGACACCAGGTGATGCTGTTAATATGGAGAACAATTTCAACTGTAATAACTTGGAATAAAACATATCCTATAGCACTGTTTTGCTGAGCAGTACACATGTCTACAATATGTTTTTTACTACCTCTTTAATAGCTCTGTCCATTAGCACATCACTATCTTCATTCAAACATGTCATATTCATTCCAACTCCCCTTCCCAATTTGTTCCAACCATTCTCTTAAAATGAGGACTGTCCTTATTCCTAGAGGAACCATCCATCTTGAAAAGATTTGCATGATAATTCCACATCTCTTAGGTGGAGGCTGATATGTTCTGTCAGACTCAGAAGGAGTATTCATAAGGAGGGAGATGGTTTCAGGACCGGTCTCTAATTCATTATACAGGCTGTTCCACACAGGTCAGAGAAATCAGCCCTGAGGTTAGTGGAAGTAGCAATTTATGGTAAATGAGTTTCCTTTGAAAGAGCTTTCAAAATCACCTATATATTATGGTTTTATGTTTTCTAATGTATAATAACAGTTTATGAGATAACTAGTTGAAGAGCCCGTGTACACGGGCCACAGTGCCACCCAGCAACGGCCATGGTGCAGTGAAGCACAGTAGAGACTGCCCGCGCCACGGCTGATATGGAGCGGGGCTATCCGAATTCCAACCATAGTCCTCTCTGTGCACTGAAGAGGACTATGGTCTGAATTCGGAGCCCCACTCCGTTATCAGCCGTGGTGCAGGCAGTCTGTAGTGCACATGACTGCATTGCGCGCAGCTGTCTCTACTGTGCATGAAGGCTTCTGACAGACACACATCTAGCAAATTATTACATAGGATTAGCTTTATCTGTCAGTTTTATTATCTGTCAGATTATGTAAATTAGATGGTATCTGCTGGCACAGCCTTGTCCCAGATGCTAACATTTTATGGTTCTCTTCCTTTTAACTGTCAATCCTTCATGCTGTGGCACAAAAAGGATTACTAATTAATTAATGTTCTTTTGACGTAGAGGGGTGTCTTCTGAGGCCATTTCCCCAGTTACTACAGTAAGCAGGAGGGAGAAGGGAGAAGCATGAGGGAGTGACAGTTGGGAGAACGGTGTGGAATGCTAGTATTTGGCACATGGCTGGGCCAACCAGCACTAACTTGTATAATCTGACATACTATAAAAAAAAGCTAAAAATCTCAAACTATTATTTTAAGTACACAAATGGCTAACTACTGAAACAAAAATGCTAAAACCATTACACTGATTGTAAAATACAAAGCACACGGTGTAGGCAGCTTAATTCATTACCTTTGAAGGAATAGTAATGCTTTACAAAAACAGCAGCTCCAGTTAATCTTCATAGTATTTGAGCCATATAGAGTATTATTTCAATACTGTCAGAGTTGTAGTTCAAGTGTAATTGAATGATAAAGTATCCCCCTCCTGCCCCTTTTACCTAGTGTAAGCCACCTCCCCTCATATATGGAATCTGGTCACTTGACCAGGCAGATCACGGCAAGGGACAATCTTCTTACTGTGAATAAAAGGGAAAACCTTAACCCCCTTGACAGGTTTATCAGGTTTCTCTCTTATTCTAATTGAACATTGTCCTTCTCTGCGATCCATCCGGGAAGTCTTGCTGCTCTGAGGTGAGCAGTGTTACTTCAGTTAAAGGGGCGGGAGGGGGATACTTTATCATTCAATTACTCTTGAACTACAACTCGGACAGTATTGAACTAACACTCTCCATGGCCCAAATAATAATTAATTGGAGCTGCATTTATTGTGAAACATTACTATCCCTTTAATGAGACTAAAAGCTATGTGGTGATAGGTTCACTTTAATAACTGCATAGACTTTGTGCTATAGCCCCACGTTTCATGCCGAAAGCCTCGGGTGTTGTTGCTAGCTTGGAGCATGAAATGGTCTAATCTCCCTATTAGTAATGGTGCAATTGTATTGCACAGTGCACTTGTAATGCATTAGGTTGGATCCGGCCTCTGGTCTTTTGGAACCTTCCAGCTTTACCTAACCCTCTATCTGTTCTTTCAAAAACAGAGTTTGGTGCTACTTATCAGTATGACAATGAAATACACTCTAAAGGGGGGAAATAGTGACTCACCGAATCTTCTGAGGTGCTAGTCCAAAACAGCGCTCCAACTCTGTGAGGAGGAATCCACACAAATCCAAATGACATGGGAACACCCTCAATGTCAGCATCTTGATCAAAAATGAATCAGCTGTGACTCGGAGAAAAGTAAAACTTGAAAACTTTATTCATATATTTAAACGGACAACAAAGTCCAAAACGGAGGGAACAGGACACAATGCCATATACACTGTAGAGTTAGATACAATTCATCTAACGTGTTTAACGCAACAAAGCTCTTAATCATAGACCAACGTGTTAGATGAATTGTATCTAATTCTACAGTGTATATGGCATTGTGTCCTGCTCCCTCCGTTTTGGACTTTGTTGTCCTTTTAAATATATGAATAAAGTTTTCAAGTTTTACTTTTCTCCGAGTCACAGCTGATTATTTTTTGATTAATACGTTGACATTGAGGGTGCTCCCATGTCATTTGGATTTGTCTATATCTATTCTTCCCTTAGCTAGTTGATTTGGGAAGAGTGTCTGAGTAAAAGATATCTTTACGGTTTATGGCTGGGATGATGTCATTAAAAATTGGTATAGTACAATTTGAATTGATTAATTTTAATTTAGTTAATAATCAAAAAATATCATGATATGTTGTATTATTCAATGAAACTGCTGCCTTTGAACACCCAGTTTGAAATGTTTATGTTTATGAATATTATATATAATTGTTATAATAATAGTTATTATTATTTTCACTATTTTGTATATTCTGTTCTTTTGGGGTGGGAAAAGCCTCTAATTGCTATGCTATTTGTGACTCAATATATAAGAGTTTAGCAACCTTTAGCCATTCAGCAGTGGATGGACTACAGCTTCCGTCATACTTAGTAACTGGTCAGCTGAGGATGATGGGAATTGGAGTTCAATAGCTGGATTGCGGGGAGGCTATGGGTTGTAGAGAGCTGTCCATAATAGTTAGTTAATTCTCTCCCAGCATTGTTGCACTTTATTGTGAATTGCATTAGGGTTTAGATACAGTTCATTGTGATGTTCTGAGTTCTGTCTGTACACTCATGTTCCTTTGTCTTCAGCTGATAATAGTGCCACTTTCTAGAATTTCAAAGTGTTGTTTTTAGTTCTTTTTTATGTCCCTATTTCAGTGGGATGTTGTTCAAACAGTTGTGGTAATCGAAACTGTTGATAATTAGTTTCAAAAAGTGCTTACTCCATGGTCTGTCAGTTCTCATACATATTACCTTCATTTTCTAAATATATAGTATCGAGAGCTACACAGACTGTTTATAGGACATATAGTCAATAAGAGTTTATATAAAAAATAAAAGATATATTATTAATAATCAATCCAAAGGATACACAGATGTTCATCAAAAATTTTCTTCCTACAGTAATCACGTACGTTCTTTCCCAAAAATGAAATGAGTGATAGCATATATAGTAGCAGAGAGAGATATTAGAAAGATAAAAGAAAAGCAAAAGAATTGGAATTGAAATAAACAAGAGATAGCAGTAGTGAGAAAATGGCAAAATATTTATGAAATAGTTATCCGCCCCGCCGATAAGTGGGGAGAGTAGTTGATGCGTCAGCAACCCAATATAAAGTTGAAGCTAGGTGACTATTATCAGATGAAAATATCTATAAAAAAATGGCATTTGATCCAACAGTTCAATTTCAACAAGAGTTAAAAGATATTTAAAAAAAAGGATAATTGGAAGGATGGCCTGATAACAGAAAAGGAACATAACTTTATACATGTACAGAATCCACTGATCCCAATTTTCTATTACCAAAAATTCACGAGAGCATGACACAGCCACCTGGACGTCCAACAGTTTCAGGAATTAATGGCGTGATGCAAAAAACGTTCGCATTGGATAAAGGCATTTTTGTGCGCAGATAGATTTTGAGCATGTTCTAATCCAGAAAGCTAAATACAGAACACTTCCTGAATTGCGCATAAAAAATTCCATTTTACGACAACAGTACACAGACGTATAAATTAATTTGCAATACGAGTTTATGCATTAGGCGCATTCGCTATTCTACTCACACTGATCCGTTAATCTAAGCCACGCCCTCAAAAAATAAATATACGCAGCCGTTCGCTAATCTTGAATTTTCATGCGCAATTCAACAAAATCATGCACAAACCTATTCCCTAGTGGTTTTCACATGAGAAATAGAGATTGCGCACGTTTCCTGCATCGCGCCATAGGTCTCTAACTAGTAATTTAAGCCAACATAATGATTCATTCTTACAAAATGAGGTTAAAAAAACAGCAGCATATTTAAAAAACACCACACATATAACAAATTTATTGAAATATTTAAAATGGGAGGAAGGGGATATTTTAGTTACTATGGATGTCCCATCGTTATATATGATTATAGAACACGAGTGAAGATGTAATGCCATTACATTTTTTTTTTTAAAAGGACACAGGTCTGTCTAGTACACAAGTTGAATTTATTATAGGTTTAATTAAATTTATTTTTGAACACAATTATTTTTGGTATTCAGATTACTTCTTCCTGCAGATCCTAGGTTCTGAAATGGGCACCAGGTTTGCACCAAGCTATGCAAATCTATAGATGGGATTCTGGGAATTCCATTTCATCTGGAACAATCATCCCTTTGGTGCAAACCTGGTGTCCTGGAAGAGATACATTGATGATATCGTCTTTATTTGGAGGGGTTCTCAGGAAACACAAAATGTATTTTTGTCATATTTGGAAGATAATAAATATCATTTGAAATTTACCACTGAATTTAGTAAGGAACAGGTCAACTTTTTAGATTTGACGATTTACATAGAAAATAATTAATTCAAGGCCAATATGTTTTTTTAAAATCACGGATATAAACAGTTAGACTTCACTAGACAGTTGTCACCATGGTTACAAAATATACCAGAGGGTGAATTTACATGTATAAGAAGAAATTGTACTGATGTGGAAGTTTATGAAGAACAGGCTGATTGTTTGAAAAAGAGGTTTGAGGAAAAGAACTATAAAGAGAAACATTTGGAAATGGTGATTAAAAACATCAAGGATTGTGATAGAAATTAATTATTGGTATAGAGTACACGAAACAGGGAAACAACAGATAACTTTGTTATCAGTTGTCCATTCAGTACAGAGTATAGAAAATTTTGATCTATTTTACATAGACATTGGGAAACTCTCAAAAATGAAAAAGTTTTAAATGGATTATTGCATACAGTACCCAAAATAGTATATACAAGAGCTCCCTATCTAGGAATCAGAAGAGAACCAAGTGTGAAAAACACTGTGACAAAGAAGAAGACAACTTGGTGCAAGAACAAAAGGGCTTCTACAAACGTGGCGAATGTGTAAATTGCAAGAGTTGTAAAATCAGTAGAAATATTAAAGGGATAGTAATGTTTCATAATAAAAGCAGCTCTAATTAATCATCATAGTATTTGGGCATGGAGAGTGTTATTTCAATTCTGTCAGAGTTGTAGGTCAAGAGTAATTCAATGACAAAGTATCCCCCTTCTGCCCCTTTTACTGATGCAACACTGTTCAGCCAGAGCAGAAGGGAGGTGCCCAGGTAGACTGCAGAGAGGGACAGTCTTCAATTAAGATAAGGGAAAAACCTGAAAAACTTGTCAAGGGGGCAGGGATTTCATTGTTCTCATAGGAAGAAGATTGTCCCCTTCTGTTATCTGTCTGGTCTATGTACTGCATTCCACATCTGAGAAGAGATGGCTTACACTAGGCAAAAGGTGCGGGAGGGGAAACTTTGCTTGTGAATATTTCTTAAACCATAAAGGTTTGAGAGATAAGACTTATATCATTCTTCATGTTTTTTTAATGCCTACAAAATAAAATAAAAATAAAACGAAGTATTACTATCCCTTTAAAGGAATAGTAATACTTTATTATTACTATCCCAATTATTGTACATATTTGTAAAATAATTTAATAGCCCCCAGGTTCATCTCTCAAACCTTTATGGTTTGAGAGATAACCAAAGGCAAAGTTCCCCCCTCCCTCCCCTTTCCCTGAATTCAGCGTTGTACTGACTGCAGGGGAAGTCTGTAGTATGATACGCTTGCAGCTCTGCAGCAGAGCCGAGATCCCATTAGTGAAAAATAATTATTTCACTGAAACGGGCTTCTACATGTGCTTAGTTTGTGCTTGGTTTGGAAGCATATGTAGAAGACCGTTTCAGTGAAATAATTCTTTGTCTTTAACGCGATCGTGGCTCTGCTGCAGAGCCGCATGATGAAAGTCAGACCAGATATCCCTGTAGTCAGAACAACTCTGACTTCAGGGAAGGGGGAGGGAGGGGGGAAATTTGCCTTCGATTATCTCTCAACCATAAAGATTTGAGAGATGAACTGGGGGCTATTAACTTATTTTACAAATATGTACAATATGGGGGATAGTAATAATAAAGTATTACTATCCCTTTAAAGAATTGAAATCCACAACTACAGGAGAACTATATGAGATTAAAAAACTGCTTACCTGTAATACAAAGGGGGTAATCTATATGCTGAAATGTACATGTAAAAAACAATATATAGGGATGAAGAAAAGAAGATTAAGAGATTGTATAAAGGAGCATTCTTATAATATTAAGATCAAATTAGCTAATCATAGTGTCTCATCACATTTTTCAGAAATCCATGGTTCCAAGGTAGGAGATTTCTCCTCTGTAGCTACAGACAAAGTAGGAAGAAACTGGAGAGGTGGTCTAGAAGGGAATCTGAGTGGATCTTTAATATGAGAACTACACAACCTTATGGTTTGAATTGTGAAATGGAGCTATTTGAATTTGCAAAAAAAAAAGATTAGACCATTGGGAAAACTGCAACGCCACATAGAAATTATATTGATTAGTTTGGCCCCTGAACAGAGGGATGATATAAAAATAATGGAAATGGCTTCTACCTCCCACCAAAATAAAAGAAAGAAAGAAAGTTTAATTAAACAATAGTTATGGCCGATAACCTAGAGGTGACATACTATTAATTGTATGTAAATTGCTTTATCATATACTTATGAGATACATGTTTGGTAAAGTAAAACAATTGTATGTGATTGTGTTTGTATGTTATGTACGATTTGTCGTTTATATTTTTTTTTATAAATAAATAAATAAATAAATTTAAAAAAAGAAAAAGAAATGGAGCTATATTCAGGAAAGTTAGGAGGTCCATGTGTTTGGAGGATTGGAGGGTATTTGTGAGGTTATATTCCATATGATAGTGTGGGAATGTGAGAATGGGTTGGAACATGTTGGTTTTTTGTGTCCCAACGTATTCATACTATCTATCATTATCTTTAAGAATGATTTAGGAGCCTGTACGTGTGAAAGTATAGGATCATAATATTGGTCTGTAAAGTTGTACATACACATATGTTTAAAACCACTCTTTTTTGGGGGGACATAAGAATATATTGAGTTATTACATATATATATATATATATATATATATATATATATATATATATATATATATACAGATACAGCATCTTATTTCTTTTTCTGTGTTCAAATAAATAATTGATATGAGAAAGACTTTTGATTGGAAGGTCTCTTTAAATATCAAATATGTATGGGATTAAAGAGGGATCTCCATATGTTTTAATAACATTGGATACATATTGTAGGTAGTATGCTGATTTAGACATTATAACTAATATATATATGTGTCTTGTGTTCAAAAATAGAGAGATATAAAAAAGAAAATAATGGCCCACCATCGCCCATACAATTTATGGAAGTACACTGAGAAAATATTGCCGGTATTAGAGTAAGGTTAACAGCAGGTTATAGATAATATGTATATATATTATGTATAAGAATGCACATTATAGCATAAGATTTATGTAAGGATACCTATATATATTGAAAAGACTAAAAAGACACTAAAAGGATGTTTTATATACATATAGGAATATAGGGTTAATGTTTTTGAATATGGCTCATTTCTGTCTATGATGAGGATAAAACGGTTGGATCACAGTATGACGATCGCGCTAGCATTGTGTATTGAGAGATATTTTGTTTTGATGATCAAAGATTGGCTTTGATTTGTATTTACACAAGAAAATGATTTATAATATAGTTTTGTTTTTTGTTTTTTTTTATTTTTTTACATTTTTTAAGTTTGGTTACATACGACTGTGGGAATACATACGGGATACCAAGGTACGTCACCACAATACGATGATAGTGTAGTCACCTGTATTGAACATCATTGGTTACATTTCCAATGTTTCCTACAAAGGTTGACCAATTATCACGAAAGTTTTTAAATGGCTTGTGATGTTGGCTCCATTTTCTATATACCCATATTTGTAATTACCTTTGATAAAGCTGCGTGTACAGCTGTGAAACGCATTAGTGCATACACTGGGTTTTCTCTACTGGAATTTTATTTTTAATACATTTTTTATTATAGTGGAGCCATCGTTTTTGCTAGCTGATTTGTTCCAGTCACTTCTGAGTCCCCAGAGTGGAGACTGGGCATTTTATCCGACTGTGTGATTGTCAGCTGTCAGATGTTGACCAAGATCTATGTGAGTACCCATTTTTAAATCTGAGTATTTACTTTTATACTGTGCTTCACTATTGGGTGCCTTTCTTTCTTTGTGTTTTCTGCATATATTGTACTGTACTAGGAGAACAGATTTCGAAAGTGCAGCCCATTTTGAAGTTCAAGCAAGATTGGTTTGGGGTAACCAGTACATTTACCCCTATTACGCATCTGCTGTTTACTACACAAGTAGTTTTACAGCTTCTTATTTTGTGAGTATAACTCACTGTGGTGTATTGATGGAGGTTATATACTCTGAGATTCAACACAAGGGGCGCCTCCTGTTTTTTTATTTTTGTCTCCCAGAGTTCATTCTTTTCACTTTTGACATTTGACTTGGGTTAGTCAGTAATAAAAAAAATGCATTTAAAAACAGCTCAGAAGCACTAACATATTAATATAACATAGTTTATGAGGGTAAAAAAAGATATGGCATCCATCAAATCCAGCCCGTGTCAAAAACACCCCTGATGATCCAGAGGAAGGCAAAAAAAAAAAAAAACCCTTAAGCCATTTCCAATGTGGGTAAAAAAATCCTTTCTGATTCCAAATGGTGGTCATATAGTTCCTTGGATTAACAACCTATCTGCATTGAAGCCATCTGTCATAATTTTCAATATTGCTCTGTGCTAAGTAGGCATTAATTGCTTTTTTGAACGCAGTTGCATTATCTGCAAGTACAACATCCAGAGGCAAAGAATTCCATAGATGTACCACCCTAACTGTAAAAATCCTTGCCTTTGCTTTAGCCACAAGCACCTTTCCTCTAGTCTTAATGGATGACCTCTCATTCTTAGCTCAGCTCTTTGGGTAATAATTAATTGGATAGTTATTTGTATTGACCTTGAATGTATTTGTATATGGTAAAAATATCACCCCTTAGATGTTTGTTCTGTAACGTAAACAAACCCAGTTTGGCTAGTCTCTCTTTATAACTCAGATCCTCCAATCCCTTTATCAGTTTTGTTGCATGTTTCTGCACTTTTTCCAGTTTAACAATGTCTTTTGTAAGAACTGGAGTCCAAATTTGTACTCCATATTCTAGAGGAGGCCTAAGCAATGATTTATATAAGGGTAGGATAATATTATCATCCCATGCATCTATGCTTCTTTTTATGCCGGCTAGTAGCCTATTGCAGCAGCTGAGTGACTCTGCACACTGCTGTGAAGTCTATAGTCTATCAGTACTCCTAAATCTCTCTCTAATGAGAATTCCCCAAGTTGTTTCCCATTTAGAGTATATGTAGCATGTTTGTTTCTACAGCCCAAATGCATAACCTTACATTTATCTACATTGAATCTCATCTGCCACTTTTCGGCTCATTCACTCAGTTTATCTAAATCCTCCTGCAGAGAAAAAACATCCAGCACTGTGTGTATTTCCTAATATAGCTTAGTATCATCAGCAAACACACAAATCACAGGATTTGCAAAATTAAACTGTATTTCATTTTTTTTTGTATTTTTTTAATTCTTCTGCTGATTCTGCACTGTATTGGTGTCAAGGGACTTTGCTAACTTTTCTAGCGATTTCAGTAAAATGTACTGTTTGATTAATTCACATCAAGGTTTGAGCTTACTTTAAATTGTGTTACACTGTGTTTTCCATCCAAAACACAAACCTTCAAAGTTAAGTATCACCTATGACTTGTTAACCCCTTGAAAAACAGAGAAATGAGCATTGCTTTGGTGCTCAAGGGGTTAAGCCTTTACCCTTCCTGCGCATACGAACACTAATTATAATGGTCTTTCCTTTTATGGAAAAGATTTATTCAAAGTAGTAAAGTAAAAGGGGTGATTTCCTTATTGTCATCTGTTTTACAGGAAAAGAACATTTAGCAGGCACGTGGGAGAGAGCAGATGTCAGTCTAGTCTAGCTAAGTTAACAACTCAGTTACTATGATTACGGAAAAGTTAAATGCATTTTTATGTGGACGTGAGAAAAAAATGTAGAGGTTAAAATATACGTGCCTGTAACGGAAGCTGGGAAGGGACCGCGTCACCTTCCGCCGTCGTTCCTGGGTCTCTCCTTCTCGACGCAGATAAGCGCCGTCAGGTGCACCAGTTGGAGTATGGACAGTCACTGGAAACAGTCACAGGGTCACTGGAAGCAGGGAAGCAGGGAAGAGTCCACGTCGCCGCCTGACAGCATAAGAAGTTGGGACGCAGGAAGCTGGCAGCAGGCGGTCGGCGATTCAGGATACTTGGCACAGATGGGTATCAGAGTGGATACTTTAGACCATAAGCAATACAAGACTCCAGGACTCCTTGTTCACTCCAAAACAGAACTCTTTTTATTACAACAAACCACAGCATATTTATACAGTTTCAAACCACACTAACTTGGAGCACAGTACAGGAGACTTAATTCAATCACAGTTCATCAATAGGACACAGCAAATGGTAGGGCAGAATACAATGGGGATAATTCAGTCACCACAAAGGGTCCAAGAACCAACAACAAATGATTCAGGGAAACATAATAGGGCAGACATGATTGGATTAATCACACAGCGGGGGGGTCACAGGACAGTGCTCAATACAATGACTTGAGTAATTAAGCCAAAAGGCTTGGGGGACTACAATACATATTGAAAGTAAATATGCTCAAACTCAAATGATTAACCCTTTGCAGGTCAGAAGAGTTTGCAGCACCCAAGCCTTGAATTGTTCTTTCCTCTGGTACAGCTGCCTATCCACATAAGGCCAAAGTCTCTTAGTCCAGGATAAGGGCTTGAGAGATTGTACGCCAGGGCACAAAGGAGTGTCCAATATCCATAATCCTTGGGCCCAGGGGTGAATAAATGCCATGCCCAGACAAGAGCTCCCAGTAACGGGTAGGATCCGTTACAGTGCCAAATAGGTATTCAAAATTCTCCCCTCCCTCCCCTCGTATGACTTGAGGAGGATCTTCAGCAGAGCCGAAATCTCATTATTTAAGGCAAACTACGTCATTGGAATGGTCTACAAATTGCGCTTGCAAACCAGGCACACTTTATAGACCTTCCCAATTAAGTAATTATTTTCCAATAACGCGATTTGGGCTCTGCTGCAGAGCCGCAGGCTGGTCCCCGGACCGGGATCACCTGCTGTCAGCTAAACACTGATGTCAGGAGAAGGTGAGGGAGGGAGGAACTTAAAATACAAATATCTCTCAAACCATAGTGATTTGAGAGATAGGATTTGTGGCATATAGTTCATTATTTTAACTTCTACAAAACAAGAAGATTTTTTTTATGGGACATCAGTGTCCCTTTACCTCTTTCAGTGCCAGAGACGTGTGCAACACATTGCAAAAATCTGAGAAAAAATAAACCCACATTTACCTTAATCAGGACATAAAACCCTGATGGCCCCTATGAATAAATTATGTGTGGATTGTTTCCTCAAAATTGATCTTAATTGGTGCTGGATATTATGTCCATAAATAGGGATGGGCAAAAATGTTTGGCTAAAACCAAAATTGGCAAAAAATGGTACTTCCCACTTGGCAAATAATTTCCTGTGAAAAGTGCTTTTTTCGCCTAGATCAATGCATTGATATCAATGGGAAGAAAATTCTTTCCCCACCACAGGAAAGTTTTCTCTACTTTTCTACAGCCATATACAAGGGCGTCAGGCTCTCACAGCAGCCACTGTGTGTTTGTGAGAGGAGAGAGCAGCATGTTTTTGAGCTGGAGAAGATAGGCAAATAAAGGGGAATTGAAGGATGCTTTAGGGCTTTTCATTAGGACATTTGTTCTCAGTATTAGGAGAGTCAGGGGTACTCTGGGAGAGAAGAAGGGAGGTTGATCCCAAATACCACAACATTTGTTATGACTGAATGGCAAGACACAGGCAGCTAGGGTCCAGATTACTTGCTGATCTTGCTTTTATTGTCTCTGTGCTGGGGAAGTATGGGGAAAGAGGTTGTTGATTTTGTTTTTAGTTATAATGTTTTTTAGCTATGATGAGTGCCTCTGTTGCTGCTGGAAGTGCTGCACCTTTGACACCTAGTAGTAGCAGCAGCCCATCAGGAACCCCTCAGTCCATGAAGTTCACAGTATAGAGATACTTCACTTAGGATCCAAAAGCTATGGCAGAGAAAGCCAGACTAAATATATTAACAGCAGCACAGATGAGGTGGAGGGATGTGAAGCAGGGTTGCTACCATCTACCAGACTTTGGACCACTGCTATGATCAATAAGTTATGTGTATCTGTAATCTGAGAAGAAGGATAGCTTACATTTGACACAAACACGATGATAGTAAAAACTGCTGTAGGAATCTATATATATAGACATACACACACATCAATCGCACCACACCAGTCCCCCTCTCCCCCACCACCACTACCATACACATTGTAGGTTGTATGTTATATATACATGTGTATTTTTTATCAATAGTACTTCCAAATCTGTGATCATGGCGCCCCGTACACCACGTGGTCCCTCTACAACAATACAGCTGTATGATATCGCTACAATCCAACAACTCGTTAGTATAGCGAGTAAAAAGGAAAACAATAATAACTACAAAATATGAAAGGTCTATCCCCAGCTGTAAATATACAACATATAAATTAATATTTATTAAAAAAAATACATACAACAGCAAGTATATAAAACACATGCAATACATGCGCTGACTAATATGGATAGAGTCCGTAAGCACTATAACTAAATGATAAACACAATGATGACATCATCATGAATATGTGCCAGTGTCACTGAAGCAGGAAGTTAGTGTTGTGGGCAAAGAACAAATGCACTCTGCATGCTAACACGTTTTTCAGGGTATATGTTGCTGTAGGACTCACAACTTTGTCATCCAGCTACTTATTTCTCCACTACAGCCCTCAGAAGAAGTAATATTGTGCTGGGAAATGTTGCACCGTAGGAAACATAGGCAAAAAATGTGTTGGAATAGGAGAAAAATTTGTTGGTAGTGGCGAAAAGGAGGAAACGTTTGCATTGGTGAAAAGAAGAAAACATCCGTGAAAAAAAAGTGAAGAATCATCCGTTTTTCGTGAAGAGTCATGTGGGAAATTTTTATCACTTTTCTCCCACCGCTATCCATAAGTGATGATCTTAGGCTTTCTGCTCTGCTTGGGCCATACAACTGCATGTACCCCAATGTACATTTTGCCACACACACACACACACTGACTTTATCCAGCCTATTCCACAGGCCATGCCTCTTCCCTTATAGACATAGGAGCACGAATATCAAACTTCAAGCAACATTTTTTTTGCTGCTATATGGGTTAAACACACACATCTGTCTATCTATCTATCTATCTATCTATCTATCTATCTATCTATCTATCTATCATCATCAGGTTCATCATCAGGTTCATCATCATCTACAGCCGCTCTCGATTCACTGCAAGATGAAGGCCTCCTCAACAAGTTCCAACAACTTCTTTCTTGTGCTTTTTGTTGCCACTGGGTACCAACACATTTAGTAAGTAAATATGTATTTCAGCTTTCTGCTGCCCTGCACCCTACCTAGTGTAACCCCCCACAGTTTGTCGTACCCACTTTATCTGGCCACTTCCGCAGGCCATGCCCCATATCCCTTGAATATACAGAAGTCAAGCAAATAACTAGCATCCATTGGAATCAATCGTTGTAGCAGTTATAAAACACTGCCCAGTAATGTTTATATTTTGTGGCTTTCTAGCTTTTATTTATTTATTAATCTGATCTAAAGTCTTAAGGTGGGGCATCAAACATCTAATTACAGGCTATTACTTCACCCAGACTCCTCCCGCGTTCATAAGAACCTTTTGTATACTGTGCGTGTTTCACATACTGTGTAGAGCTCTGTATAGCACGGAAGAAAGAGCTTCTTATATTTTACATAGAATTTTATTTGAAAATGAGCACAAGTTCACACATGCAAATGTGTACATCAGATTACGAAAGGACCTTTTGTCAAAATAAATAAAAAATATATTTTAGAATATAATATAACTATATATACATATATATATATATATATATATAAAAACAAACAAAGGAAGCCCTGCGCTCCTCCACACAATGGTGCTATAATGTGCCCTGTGCTGACGGTACCTCAATATATTGTGAGTACCTACGCTAATATACTGAATAAACCTATCTAAAATAAAAAGTGGAATTAAAAACAAGCCCGTGACGGGGTTGGTGATCTTATATCTTTTGGCCAAAATATAACTAAATCCTCAGTCTTATTTATATAGAGTTATTATAGATTCTTAGTAGTGTTGAGCGAGCGTGCTCGGCCGATGCTCGGATCGGCTCGAGCATCGCTCTGCTCGGCACATGGCGGTACTCGTCGAGTACCGCCATGTGCTCGCCCGCCATGTTCGGGTGGCGGGGATCTGTGCCGGAAGAGGCACAGATCTGAAGACGCTCCGCTGGACCACCAGGGACTGGAGGTACGGGGGCATTGCGGAGATGAAGGGGGCATTGCGGAGATGAAGGGGGACATTGTGGAAGAGGGGCATAGACTCTATGCCCCTCTTCCACAATGTCCCCCTTCATCTCCTCTATGCCCCTCTTCCACAATGTCCCCCTTCATCTCCGCTATGCCCCTCTTCCACAATGTCCCCCTTCATCTCCTCTATGGCATAGAGGAGATGAAGGGGGACATTGTGGAAGAGGGGCATAGCGGAGATGAAGGGGGACATTGTGGAAGAGGGGCATAGAGGAGATGAAGGGGGACATTGTGGAAGAGGGGCATAGCGGAGATGAAGGGAGCATAGCGGAGATGAAGGGGGACATTGCGGAGATGAAGGGGGCATTCGGAGATGAAGGGGGCATAGCGGAGATGAAGGGGGGCATTGACCAGGCACCCTCCCCTCATCAGAGCAGGGGGTGCCTGGTGTAATGCTCGTGTCGCCCCATTAATTTCAATGGGGCTCGGGTGCTCGGCCGAGCACTCGAGCCTCAGGGGGTGCTCGGTCAGAGCACCCGAGCATCCGAGCATCGGGGTGCTCGCTCAACACTAATTCTTAGCACAGGGCACATTATAGCACTGACTCAACTAAATTTTTCATTTCATTTATATAGAGTTATTAAAGATTCTCAGCACAGGGCACATTATAGCACCATTGTGTGGAGGAGCGCAAGGCTTCCTTTGCTTGTACTTATATTTTAAGCCTCAGCTTAAATTCTTGGGGGGCTGGAGAACTCCCCTAGCCCTTGCAGCCTTCTACACACTAGTTATTAATTAATTGCACTACAATAATCACATGGATATATCAAGGTCAGCTAGAGCTTGGAGCTTTTTTTCTTTTATATATATATATATACACACACACACACACACATACACATAGTTTACATGCAGCAATTGGCACATTATCCCTAATACTCCCATACTGCCATACTACAACCCTTATAAGAATATAGTTAGTTTTCTATATTTTCACACTTCTCATACCATCAGTGATTTAGTTCTGACTATTAATTGTCAATCTCATTTTACCAAAGTGCTCATAATTCTACTATACTTCCTGTTAACTATAACACATACAAAATCACATATTCATACATTTCTCAATTCTTCAATGCTAACAATGTATAAAACACATTGCACTGCAAACGTTTCTAGCGTCATAAGGGGTTAAATGCAAATTATCATTTTTAGGAATAACTGATTCTTTAGACTATAAAGGTACATTTAAAAAAATATGTTCCAGTCCCTTAATTTGAAGTGTAAAAAAAGTTAATTTCTTTCTGTGTATAAAGAAGAGTATTTTCTCTTTAATCAGTTTATATTAATAAGTTCAATTTGCTTTCTATTTGCCATCAATCTACACTTATTCATTTGAATAATGGATCTGTGTTCAGAAATTTTGAAGTTGACCATTCATTTATTTGAATATTGAACCTAATCTAAAATCCATCTTCTTCTTTTGAACTGCTACCTGGACCCAGAACATAACCTTCCTTTGGAACAAAGCAGGTCATATGTACAGGCTGATGTAATTAAAAAGAAATTGAAAATATGTGTGGATAACACCTATTAATAAGCAAACGTTTTAAGATCTAATATGGTTACCTTGGATACAATTAATTTTCTCTGTTATGTCTTTCTATCACAGAGTTTAAAAATGTACAAAGCTGTCGCTGGTTATAATTATTTGGCACCTTCCTTGAACAATGCTGGTATATTTTTAACCCTTGGAATGCCTGAGGGGTTTGTATACCTTGCTGGCATTCAAAGGGTTAATTAAAAATGAAAACATTTATTGGGAATCTCTACAGTGATGCATGCAGCCTCTATTTTGGCTGTTGTTATGGCTTTAACCCCTTAAGGACCCATGACCGTCC
The DNA here is from genome assembly GCA_037306005.1 of Rhinophrynus dorsalis. Taxonomy (NCBI): domain Eukaryota; kingdom Metazoa; phylum Chordata; class Amphibia; order Anura; family Rhinophrynidae; genus Rhinophrynus; species Rhinophrynus dorsalis. The sequence continues at coordinate 51,063,195 of CM074724.1, forward strand.
TGGACCGTCATGGGTTGTTATACCCTTAAGGACCCATGACGGTCCTAGACTGTCATGGAATTCCCGGCTCCCCGAGCGGCTGCACGCCATTTCGGGGAGTCGAGAATCGAATCGCGCAAAAAAAAAAAATGCGCCGTGGTCCTTAAGGGACTGCAAAGTACATGCGTGGCTGGTCCTTAAGGGGTTAATACAAACAAGCCTGGATACCTATAACAGGGCTGTCCAAGTTCAGTCTTCAAGGGCCACCAACAGGCCAGGATGTAAGGATTTCCCTGACTAAGCACATGTGATTTAATCAGTGGATCATTCATTGTGACTGACTCACCTGTGCTTAAAGTAACAGTAATGTTCCATAAAAATGTTTTCTTGTTTTGTAGAGTTAAAAAAAATAAATTATGCGGCACAAATCCTATCTCTGAAACCTTTATGGTTTGAGAGATATTCACATCTAAACTTTCCCTTCTCCTGATGAAGCTGTAAAGCTGACACCAGGAGATCCGAGTCGGCCGACTCGCGAAGGCTATTCAGCAGAGCCGAAATCGCATTATTTAAAAAGAACTACTTCACTGGAATGGTCTACAAAATGTGCTTGCAAATCAGGCACGCTTTGTAGACTTTTATAATGAAGTAATTATTTTCCAGTGTCGCTATTTCGGCTCTGCTGAAGAACCACCAGCTGGGGCCTGGACCGGGATCTCCTGCTGACGTAAGGAGAAGGGGAGAGAGGGGGAACTTTACATGTGAATATCTCTCAAACCGTAAAGGATCTGTGCCACATAATTTATTTTTTTTAAACTGTACAAAACAAGAAAAAATTTTTATGGGACATTAATGTCCCTTTAAGCCTGGAAATCCTTACATCCTGGCCTGTTGCTGGCCCTTGAGGACTGAACTTGGACAGCTCTGACCTATAGCATACATGGGAAAAAAGGAGTAACGTTATATGACTTTCCTCTATTACTTTTTAGTACCTATTATTAAGCAAAGCTCTAAGGAAAATAATACTAAGAAATGTGCAAATAGCCCTCAGCTGCACTCCTATTGGTGCAAGCAGTATACAGAGAAGAATTTTCAGTTAGACAGACATAACATGAAAAATGGGTTCTGTCACTTAGTTTACTGCGAATACACTAAGAATGTTGGGAGCAACTGTGGAGCACACCTGGAACATAGAGGGTAAATCTTAATTGCAATTGATTTAATTGGGAAGTTTAACCCCTTAAGGACCCATGCCTGTCCTGGCACTGAAGGACCGGTGATGGTCCTGACACGCTATGGAATTCTGGGATGGAACGCTGCATGCTGCTCTGCCATCCCACAATTCAGCTCACAAAAAAAACCAAAAGCTCCCTGGTCCTTAACGGCGGCACACTCACCAAATTGTGTGGTCATTAAGGGGTTACATGCATTGGAGACATCTCTAGCATTAAAGGGGTTTAAATTAAAAAAATGAATAAATAAAAAAACATTGAAATCACTGGGAATTTTCATTTGTCTCCTATAGTGCAATTGGTTGGAAACAGAATTACTCCACTTTAACTTCCTGAATATGGCCCTCTATACTTTATAAATAAGCCTTCCCAAATGAATCCACAGACTGAGGGTGCAGCACTGATATCTCTGTGCGATATCCTGTCCCATCATGTCTATAATCAAATAGTTCTGTAAGAGGACACTGGTTCCCTGTGTTTTATTGTGTCATTTTACCAACTTGTCTCAGGTTTGCATGAACAATTAAAGGCAGGAACTTTGTTTGTACAAACTGTAATTGCAAATAAGTGAGATGTTGTAATGAATGTACTTAATCAGTATGATAATGCGTTCCATTGTTTATGTTTTCCTAGTCTGTGTTCTGATTTTTGTTTAGGTTCTGTGATCATGTTTGCTCAGGAAAGGTTTACAGTTTTCCCATACTGACGTGTAAAAGTACATAAATAGTGAGTACTGAGGTCGCACTTCATCTGAAGTTATGTAAGAGAAATATCTATAGAAAAGTTTTACAGCCCTATAATCTATGATCTAATACTAACGATCATGGTTTAAAGGGATCGTAATACTTCGTTTTATCTTTATTTTATTTTGTAGGCATTAAAAAAACATGAAGAACAATATAAGTCTTATCTCTCAAACCTTTATGGTTCAAGAGATATTCACAAGCATAGTTAACCCCTCCTGCCCCTTTTACCTAGTGTAAGCCATCTCTTCTCAGATGTGGAATGCATTCCATAGACCAGACAGATAACAACAGGGGACAATCTTCTTCCTATGAGAACAATGAAAGCCCTGCCCCCCTTGACAAGTTTTTCAGCTTTTTCCCTTAACTGAAGATTGTCCCTCTCTGCAGTCTACCTGGGCACCTCCCTTCTGATCTGGCTGAGCAGTGTTACATCAGTAAAAGGGGTGGGAGGGGGACACTTTGTCATTGAATTACTCCTGAACTAAAACACTGACAGAATTGAAATAACACTCTCCAAAGTCCAAATACTATGATGATTAATTAGAGCTGCTTTTATTATGAAACATTACTAATCCTTTAAAGTTTATTCTTTCTCTTCTCTCTCCTTCTACATGTTATCACAGGTTTTTTTTTTCACAAATCCCTACTGAACTCTGTGGGGAAGTGTATAGCTAAAACCAATTATAATGTTATCAACTATAATGGAATCAGTCCTTGGTCTGGATAGTTATGACGAGATGTTCAAAAAAAGCATCATAATGAAAAAATTGTTGGATCATGAGTTGATGGTAAAAGAAGGACAATATTTTCAGAAATAAATCCGTCATGTTTGAAAATACATCTAAAGAATTAAAAATGACGGTAACAAGATTGTGATGAACATTGCCTTTAAAAATTCTGATGTTAAAAATTGTCTTTGATTTTGTCTTTGAAACTAAAATTTTCAAAGAATCAAAGACATTTTTTGTCTTTGAAGCAAGAAATTGTTTCTCACTCCTGCTCACAGAACCTTCATTTGTCTTCTCCAAGTTTAGACCATTTTTATTTTGTCAGGCAAAACTGGCGTTAATCAGACAAAAAAGTGACATTAAAATGAATATTTTTTCTGAAAGTACCTTACAAATTGATGGCTTTTTCCCTTTGACAGAAATGGCGGGATTGGAATCAAAATATGACATATCTGAGAATTGGCGGACCGTGGCGTAATAACTTTTTAAATCTGATTACAGACAATTTCAATTACCATCACTTTCTGAACATCTCACCCTTAGATTTTTCATGGCACCTTATTTCTACTGGTAAAGTAGCTGTGTGAGCTCCTTAAAGTGGAACTTTCACCTCAATTGTAGTCTGCATATTTGAAAACTGTATTAAAAACTGCCTATATTTCATGTTAACCACAAGACCAGTAAAGGTACGGTTAAGGAGATATTCACACTTGTTACATATGCTAATGCATGCTAATTGCAGTACACATGTGGTACCAGTGACATTTCATATGCTAATTAAGCTACTCAGTGACATTCAGTATGCTAATCAATAAGTTTCAGTGACCTATCTTGTGCTAATTAAGGTTTCAATTATGTTTTGTATGCTATTTAAAGGGATAGTAATGTTTCAAAATAAAAGCTGCTCCAATTAATCTTTGTAGTATTTGGGCCATGGAGAGTGTTAGTTCAATACTGTCAGAGTTGTAGTACAAGAGTAATTGAATGATAAAGTATCCCCCCCTCCCACCCCTTTTACTGATGTAACACTGCTCACCTCAAAGCAGCAAGATTGTCCAGATGGCTTGCAGAGAGGGACAATCTTCAATTAGCATAAGGGAATACCTGAAAAACCTGTAAATGGGGGCAGGGTTTTCATTGTTCTCATAGTAAGAAGATTGTTCCTTGCTGTGAGCTTTCTGGTCTTAAGACCAGATTACACATCTGAAGGGAGGTGGCTTACACTAGGTAAAAGGGGCGGGACGGGGATACTTTATCATTCAATTATTCTTGAACTACAACTCTGACAGTATTGAAATAACACTCTCCATGGCTCAAATACTATGAACTAGAGCTGCTTTTATTTTGAAACATTACTATCCCTTTAAGCTTTTGTGCAGTACCAGGAAATTTTTAGTTTCACTTTGCCCAGAAATAAAAGTGTGAAAATCTCCTAAATTACACATCTGATGGACTTTTGGTTAACATGACATATAGGCAGTTTTTAATGCAGTTTTCAAATATGCAAGCTTGAGTTAAGATGAAAGTTCCACTTTTTTAACTAACCTCAGAGAAAAATGAGATAGGAGACAGAATAAAGTGTTAATAACTTCAGAAGGGCTTAAATGTTGAACAACAAATTTAAATAAAGTTATTGTTATGCATTAGTATTCCATTATTTTTAATAATGATATTTATGCTTAAAAAAGTGAGTTAATCAGCAGCTCATTTTAATTCACTCAGCTTTTCTTAACTAGGCAATCCTTAAACTCTGGTCATTTAGGAGTGGTAAACTTATTTATGAAATAATAGGTTATCGGACTTTTCCTGCTGGTTATAACAATGGTACTCCCACTACTGGGAAATATTTCATTGAAATGTTGGTACAGATCAAACTTATTTCTTTTTTATACATTAACCTGTAATTTTATATTGTGGTCAGCATGTAGCACAGATCTTATCACTTACTATGAAGACTCATCATTTATAAACTCTCCAGTAACAATAATTACCTTTTTGACATCAGTTTGTGCTGTTGAGTTTGGATCATACACATTTGCAAGGACCCAAGATACCTAAAAAGAGATCAGTGTGAGGAGTTCAACATCCTTGGAAAAAAGAATCATGTCCATCAAGTAATAATTAATAATTAATATTCTGAGACCAATGCACTCCACAAGAATACCCTGTACCTGGGATATCCAAATCTTTTTTTAAAATATATTACCCCTTTGAGTGTGGGGGGACGGGGGTGGGAATGCACTGTTTTGCAATGCTTTGCACACCCACTGGCACTCAAAGACTTAACCTGTTAACAACAGTGTTACCTGAGGCAGTGCTCAAAATTTCCATTCGCCACTAGGCAATGGCGAGTGAAAACTTAGCCCTGACAAGTAGAAATTCAGCCCTGGTGGGTATGCTATGGCTTGCAGTGGCGAGTAACTTTTTAGGTCTGGCTAGTAGCAAAGGACTTCAAATATTAAAGGGATAGTAATACAAGGGCACTCCCACTGCTGAAAGGTGTTTTATTCAAAAGTTATTACAGCTCAAACATAAATTTTATTAAAGGGATAGTAATACTTTGTTTTAACTTTATTTTATTTTGTAGGCATTAAAAAACATGAAGAACAATATAAGTCTTATCTCTCAAACCTTTATGGTTTAAGAGATATTCACAAGCAAATATTTCCCCTCCCGCCCCTTTTACCTAGTGTAAGCCATCTCTTCTCAGATGTGGAATCCAATCCATAGACCAGACAGATAACAGCAGGGGACAATCTTCTTCCTGTGAGAACAATGAAAACCCTGCCCCCACTGACAAGTTTTTCAGCTTTTTCCCTTATCTTAATTGAAGATTGTCCCTCTATGCAGTCTACCTGGGCACCTCCCTTCTGCTCTGGCTGAGCAGTGTTACATCAGTAAAAGGGGCGGGAGGGGGATACTTTATCATTGAATTACTCTTGAACTACAACTCTGACAGAATTGAAATAACACTCTCCAAAGTCCAAATACTATGATGATTAATTAGAGCTGCTTTTATTATGAAACATTACTATCCCTTTAAGCCCTGACCTGAGGGATATACATTAAAGGGAAATAAGAGCCAGGATGAAAAAAATCCCTGGCTTTTTCTTGATTTTCACACATTCTATGTAACAGCACAGATGCAAGTCGGAGATGAATCCAACTTAATGAGATGGAGAATTATTTTAGAGAAAGGGTTATTCAAATTAAATTCTTTCTATGGCATGTAACAAGGTCACAATGACAACTGAGGTTCCAAAGGCATCTATGATGATATTCACCACCAGATTCTCTGCTGTTGGTCAAGCTATATGATCATCTATCTCCAAGACTTGAGGATTGTTATCTTCAGATCCTTCTATGTCTACTATGTGGTGGGCATCACTCCTATCATTTTTTATAAACATAATGCCAATTTTAAGAGACTGGCTGGCCTGTATGGATCATGTACATTGTTATATAAAATCTTGATCATGGCTAAGTGCTCCATCCATGAGGACTGGATGTTTTAGATGTGTTGGTTGTATGACCTGTAGTCACATGACTTCTGGTACCTTGTTTAGGCATCACCACACGGAAGATAATTAGAATCTGACACAATATTGTCTAACTCACCATGTTGTTTACCTAATCACCTGCATTTGTGGGTTGGTGTATGTAGGAAAACGGAATTGTCACAAGGAGAGGCTCAGCGGCCATAGATCAGCTATCAGGATTGTCTGTAACTAAACATTATCTTGCTATGGGTCACCAGCTGTCAGTCCTAAAGTTTATTGCGATTGATCATTTGCCCAAGCCACTTGTAGGGTGGGGGAGCAACTGATAACTATTACTCCTCCAGAAGGAGTGCTTTTGGATCCTGTCACTTTGATTGTATTCCCTCAAGGGGGTTAAATGAACAGTTGTCATTTGCAGGCTTCCTTGGAAGATGATTATTATCTTTATAAGTACTTCCATGTTTTGACATTTGATCCTTTGTTTTTACATGCAGACTTATGTTTGTCTTACATGTAACCTTATATTTATTTTTCCAAATCTTTTCTGCCTACTTTGGTAAGTGGTCTATAAGCATCTTTTCTTCACATCTTGGTATTTCTGGGACTACTCGCACTTGAGCCACTAGATGGCATTGGTGGGTTTCTTTCACTTTTGGTTTAGTGGTTTTGCTTTCTCTTTTGTTTTCCTCTGTGAAAGTCCATCCTTTCTAGTTTTACTCCACTGAGTATCCAGATAGGGTTACTACCCAGCCGGTATTTTACCGGCAGGCCGGTAAAAAATTGGCTTCTGTCCAATGTTAAGTCTATGGACGGAATCCCATGGCCGGCATTTTTTGGAAGAAAAGGTGGCAACCCTATATCCAGATTATTTGTAATGGCGGTGGCATCCGGTATGTGATAGTGATACTCTCAAGGTGATTTTTTTTACACATTTCCAGTTTTCTCTTCTATTTACGTAAGTGTTGACTTACTTCATAATCTTGATAAAGGTTCCGTAAGAGGCCTGAAACATCAATGATATTCAGTCTTTATATATAAATACAATCTGTTGTTTTTCATCCACATGAGTGCATCTATCCTCACACTCAAAGAGACAGTACCTGGGTGCTAATTTCAAAGTCAGCCATATATATATATATATATATATATATATATATATATATATAAATACAGAGAGAGAGAGAGAGGTGTAATAGGCAGTCCAAAACTTTGCTATACCTTGGTGCTCTTGCTTGAGTTCAGTAGAAATACACAAAAGTAGTATCATATGAGATGATAGCTAATGCAGGCACTTGCAGGACTTTTGTTAAGCTTAAAATTGATTTTATTATGTGTCGACATTTCGACTCAGGCGTGGGTCTTTCTCAAGACAGTAACATACAGTGAAGGTTAGAGGATGTTCATTGTATGTTACTGTCTTGAGAAAGACCCATATCTGGGTCAAAACGTCCACACATAATAAAATCAATTTTAATCTTAAAAAAAGTCCTGCGAGCGCCTGCATTAGCTATCATCTCATATGATACTACTTTTGTATATATATATATAAACAGTACAGTACTGTGCAAGAGGTATGAAAAAAATCCTGTAAAGTAAGAATGCTTATAAAATAGACGTTAATAGTTTATTTTCATCATTTAACAAAATGCTAAGTTAGTGATCAGAAGAAGGGAAGTAAGCATGATGTGTCTTTCATCTGCTTCACTAGGTTTCCTTGGCTGACCACTGAGTCCTCAACATTCCCCGTTTCTTGTTCTTCTTCAAAAGAGCTTGGACAGCACATCTGGAAACCCTGTCTGCCTTGATATTTCTGCCTAGCAGAGTCCTTGCTGATGCAGTATATCTACTTTGTGTCTTGTTGCTGTACTCAGTCTTGCCATGGTGTATGACTTTGACCTTAAACTGTCTTCAGCAACCTCACCTTGTTAGCTGAGTTTGGCTGTCCTCACCCAGTTTTATTCCTCCTAAAAAACTGTTTCAGTTTCAGTTAATGATTGTGTTTCAACGTACATATTAAATTGATGATCATTAGCAACCGTTTGTATAATTGTTTTATCATACACCTGACTATATGCCTACAAAATCCCTGACTTTGTACAAGTGTACCTAGAAGAACTGATACTATTTTGAAGGCAAAGGGCGGTCACACCAAAGATTGATTTGATTTTAATTTTTCTTCTGTTCACTCGTTATGCATTTTGTTAAAAGGTAAAAATAAATCATTAACATGTTTATTTTTGAAAACATTCTTACTTTAGAGCATTTTTTCACACCTGTCTAAAACATTTGCAGAGTACTGTATATAATAAATAAAGTGTATTTAACCCCTTAATGTCCACAAAAGTGTCAGGACCGTCACTGATCCTCAAAAGACTGAAATCTGTTGGCCTATTGGTAAATCCGGCCCTGATCCTGTCAACAGGGCCTTGTGTTCAAAAGAAAAGTGGAGGAATTTGGAGCAAATCAACTGCATCATAGAGAAGAAATAAAAATTCCCCACAGCACTACTGATTTAAATGGGGATTTTAACCCTTGAATGATAGAGCAGAATTGCTCTTCTTTATCTTTCTGGATACAACTCACAGTGTATTGAATAGAGCATAATAAACGTTAATGTGTTATTTGCCATTAGTATACCTGGGAACATTTTGTTGTGGACTCCCCAGAGAGGGAAGTCCTGTGGTGCCAATGGGAGAGAAAAACTAAGTGATTTGTGTCAAAAAGGGGTAGAGCTTAATTGTGAGTGGGGCAGAGCTTGAAAAATAAAAGAAACGGATACAGCATGAGTTGGGGAAGAAGGAGAAGAGGCTGGGGAGTGGGAGGAACACAATGGAAGGAGCGGATGTGGGCAGAGTTTCATTAACAACTCCCCACATGTGGAGAATCAGCCTTTGCCCCGGAGACTCGGTAATGCAGAGTCAAAATCGGAGTCTCCGGGGCAAATCTGGAGAGTTCTCAGCTATGGCCATTAGATGTGTATTTCCTTCTCTTTTCATATGTATCAAATGTAAAATTAAGTTTATGAGAAGGAAAGGTAGAACAAAATGTAAAAACGTACATCTGCCAGATGTGGCATTATATCAGATTACACTAAATCCAAGCCACATGCCAAATCCGGAGAGTTCCCAGGTATGGCCATTAGATGTGTATAAAGGTTGAGAGACAAGACTTACATAGTTCTTAATATTTTTTTAATGCTTACAATACTAAATAAACATAAAATTACATATTACTATCCCTTCAAAGACCAGTTTTGTAGAACCAGCGCATGCAGAATTGATTCAAGGGGGTTATGCACTAAAGTAGAATAAAGAGGTGATAAAGAGGAGAAGACTTCAGTGATATCACGTCTCTAGTTCCTATGTGGGAGAAAGCTTAGTGCATAACCTACAGAATAACATAGGAACTGGAGACGTGATATCATTTGAAGTCTTCTCTGCTTTATCACCTCTTTATCACGCCTTAGCACATAGCTATCAGAGAGTCTATTAGGTCTTTCTGCCCAAATCAAAATAAATTTACCAAATTAAGATAAGTGGGGATTTATTACTAGGGCATTAAATAGTTCTTTGAAATAAAAAGTATGATACGCTAAATGACAATAGACTTCAGAGATGTGTGTGTTGTTTTATTTAGCGGGTGTTGTGACTTGCAAGTGTGGTTATGCTTCAGCTAGTTGTTTGTTCAAGTTTTGTAACTCTCTGGTGTTTGATTAATATTTGTTGTTCTCACAAGTGCATTACAATGTGTTTTTAAACATGCAAAATTGCTGATGACTTCAGGAGAGGCTTTTAAAGGCACAGTGCATAGACTTATTCTAATTCATTTTCTGCCCATTTTAGCCTGTAATCAATCCAAGTTACTTCAATGAATAAAAGCAAAATTCTAAGTGCATACTGGAAGGTTGTATTATGCATGTTCTAGGCAGTTAATAGAAGTGGGTGAGGCAGGCCAATATAAAAATGGGCTGTGGATATCACATTTTTGAGGTTCCTCCCTAGTCACTGCAGGCAATCTCTTGTAAAGGCAGGTCAGTTAAGCCATAAAGGAATTACATAGTTTTTTTAGTATACAGCATTATTGCATGCCATATTATATGACAAGATGCAATAGACAGGGCTTGCCTAAGATGGGGTGCCATGGCATGGTAGAAAGCATGAACATATTTTTGCCTAACTAAGGCATCAAACCTAATCCTATATAATAATTCGCTAAAGATGTTTGTCAGAAGCCGTTATGCGCAATAGACTGCCCAAATGCACAGAATGCTGGGAGCACAGAATGCTGGGAGTTCTTTGCTGGGAGCACAGAATGCTGGGAGTTCTGTGCTGGGAGCACAGAATGCTGGGAGTTCTGTGCTGGGAGCATTCTGTGCTTTCGGGCAGTCTCTACAGTGCATGACTGTGTCGGCAGCAGGACGCAGAGCAGGCCGGCCTCTTAACCCTTTGAGTGCCAGAGGGGTATGCAATGCATTGCAAAGCAATACATTGCGTACCCCTCTGGCACTCAAAGGGTTAACATCACCCAGACCTTGGCCTGTGTACACAGGCTTTTACACTAGTCACTAATAATGATGTATGTTTGTCCGATGCAGTCATATGCAGTAGAGACTGCCCAAATGCAGTCATATTCAGTAGAGACTGCCCGAACGCATGCCAGATGTATGTTTGTCCGATGCAGTAGAGACTGCCCAAACACAGTCATACTCAGTAGAAACTGCACGAACGCATGCCAGATGTATGTTTTCCGATGCAGTAGAGACTGCCCAAACACAGTCATACTCAGTAGAAACTGCCCGAACGCATGCCAGATGTATGTTTGTCCGATGCAGCCATGCTCAGTAGAGACTGCCCGAACTCAGGCCAGATGTATGTTTGTCCGATGCAGTCATGCGCAGTAGAGACTGCCGGAACTCAGGCCAGATGTATATTTGTCCGATGCAGTCATGCGCAGTAGACACTGCCTGAACACATAGACTTTGTCCCGTGCACAGGCTTTTACACTAGTTTTTAAATATGTGAATTAATATATGGGTAATGATGTATTATATACACAAGGTACACATTTAGCCAGAAGATAACTCCAAAGTGTCCCTCTTTAGGCAGGACAGTGCCTCTTTGAAACCCAAATCCCTCTGTTCCTCTTTCCTATTCTGGTGTCCCTCTTTTTAGGAGATCAGACTGTGTGATCTGTATATGTGTATCACATTGCTCCACAGCAATAAAACTCACATTAATGTTTAAACTTCAGTATATCCTATATAGTAATTCGCTAAAACGTGTGTAACGACGAAGTAGAGACTGCTGCGTGTGCTGCAGTCATGCGCAGTAGAGACTGCCGCGGCGCGTCTCAGCCACGGCGCGGGCAGTCTCTACTGCTCATTAGTGATGAGCGAGCATGCTCGGCCGAAGCTCGGTTCGGCTCGAGCATCGCTCTGCTCGGCACATGGCGGTACTCGTACGAGTACCGCATGTGCTCGCCCGCCATGTTCGGGTCTCCTTCCCGCACGTTTCGCGGCTGCTGCGCAGCCAATAAACGTGCGGGGAGGCTCTGACATCAGTGTAATGCCAGCAGCCATGTTGGCTGCTGGCATTACACTGATTGGCTGGCCAGAACCCGTGATCGGGTGCTGTATAGCACCTGACCAGAGAGTTCGGCTCAGTCTTAGCCAGGGAGAGATGAGGATAGGAAGGGAAAGTCAGTGTAGGGAGAAGAAAAGTGTGTTTGAACAACATAAAGACCCAAAAGTCCTTTTTAGGACTATTGTGTGTGGGGGCAGCAGTTATATTTTGTTTGGGGGGGCAGAGATTTAAAAAAAAAACGTCACATATTCCGTTCACTGTGCCTAGCCGCAGATTAGCAGCACATTCTGTTTAGTGTGCAAAGTTGCAGATTAGCAGCACATTCTGGTTAGTGTGCAAAGTTGCAGATTAGCAGCACATTCTTTTTAGTGTGCAAAGTTGCAGATTAGCAGCACATTCTGTTTACTGTGCAAAGTTTCAGATTAGCAGCACATTCTTTTTAGTGTGCAAAGTTGCAGATTAGCAGCACATTCTGTTTAGTGTGCAAAGTGTAAAAAATTAAAGTCACATATTCCGTTCACTGTGCCTAGCCGCAGATAAGCAGCACATTCTGTTTAGTGTGCAAAGTTGCAGATTAGCAGCACATTCTGTTTAGTGTGCAAAGTGTAAAAAATAAAAGTCACATATTCCGTTCACTGTGCCTAGCCGCAGATTAGCAGCACATTCTGTTTAGTGTGCAAAGTTGCAGATTAGCAGCACATTCTGGTTAGTGTGCAAAGTGTAAAAAATAAAAGTCACATATTCCGTTCACTGTGCCTAGCCGCAGATAAGCAGCACATTCTGTTTAGTGTGCACAGTTGCAGATTAGCAGCACATTCTGTTTAGTGTGCAAAGTGTAAAAAATAAAAGTCACATATTCCGTTCACTGTGCCTAGCCGCAGATTAGCAGCACATTCTGTTTAGTGTGCAAAGTTGCAGATTAGCAGCACATTCTGTTTAGTGTGCAAAGTGTAAAAAATAAAAGTCACATATTCCGTTCACTGTGCCTAGCCGCAGATAAGCAGCACATTCTGTTTAGTGTGCAAAGTTGCAGATTAGCAGCACATTCTGTTTAGTGTGCAAAGTGTAAAAAATAAAAGTCACATATTCCGTTCACTGTGCCTAGCCGCAGATAAGCAGCACATTCTGTTTAGTGTGCAAAGTTGCAGATTAGCAGCACATTCTGGTTAGTGTGCAAAGTGTAAAAAATAAAAGTCACATATTCCGTTCACTGTGCCTAGCCGCAGATAAGCAGCACATTCTGTTTAGTGTGCACAGTTGCAGATTAGCAGCACATTCTGTTTAGTGTGCAAAGTGTAAAAAATAAAAGTCACATATTCCGTTCACTGTGCCTAGCCGCAGATAAGCAGCACATTCTGTTTAGTGTGCAAAGTTGCAGATTAGCAGCACATTCTGGTTAGTGTGCAAAGTGTGAAAAATAAAAGTCACATATTCCGTTCACTGTGCCTAGCCACAGATAAGCAGCACATTCTGTTTAGTGTGCAAAGTTGCAGATTAGCAGCACATTCTGTTTAGTGTGCAAAGTGTAAAAAATAAAAGTCACATATTCCGTTCACTGTGCCTAGCCGCAGATAAGCAGCACATTCTGTTTAGTGTGCAAAGTTGCAGATTAGCAGCACATTCTGTTTAGTGTGCAAAGTGTAAAAAATAAAAGTCACATATTCCGTTCACTGTGCCTAGCCGCAGATAAGCAGCACATTCTGTTTAGTGTGCAAAGTTGCAGATTAGCAGCACATTCTGTTTAGTGTGGAAAGTGTAAAAAATAAACGTCACATATTCCTTTCACTGTGCCTAGCCGCAGATTAGCAGCACATTCTGTTTAGTGTGCAAAGTTGCAGATTAGCAGCACATATTCCGTGTAATATGAAGAAGGCGGGTAAAAAGGGACAGGGAAGTGGACGTGATCCTGATAGTTCAGGGCGCGGGTCAGGACGCGTAGAAACTGTGCCTGGTGCCAGAGCACAAGAAAGAAAGACATCCACCATACCTAGCTTCATGTCTCAGTTTACAGGGCGTCGCAGGACATCACTCTCGAGGTCAGACCACTGCGAACAGGTGGCCGGTTGGATTTCAGCTGATACTGCTTCCAGTCGGTTAAGCACCACCCTGTCTTCCACCAAGTCCACTCTCAGTAGCCAAGAGTCTGGTCAACATAATCCTCACCCTGATCATCCTTCCTCCCACCATAGAGGGTCTGGCCAAAGAAGTGATCCCACACTGGGATATAGTGAGGAGCTCGTCTCATCACCAATCCTTCATTTGAACCTCTCTCCAAGCACGCTTGCAGAGGAACATGACATCTTGTGCCCTGATTCACAACCTCTAGAGGGTACCCAATCACAAGAAGATGACAGAGGGGAACGGCATTTAAGGTCAAAGGAAGTGGATGATGATGATGAGACACAGTTGCCATCAAATCAACCACTATTACTGTCTCAAGACCTTGATGAGGAGGATGATACACAGTTGTCAATGACTGAGTATGTGATGGGATCAAGAAATGAGGAGGATGATCAGAGTGAGGAAGTGGAGGAGGACTTGGTGGACGATGAGGTCACTGACCCCACCTGGGAAGGTGGAGAGCCGAGCGATGACAGCATTCCTGAGGGTGAGCCATCTGCAGCACCGCAACAGGCTGGAAGAGGCAGTGGTGTGGCTAAAGAAAGAAGGCGGACCGCACCAAACCGGCCCGCAAATGTTCCACGGAGCACCCCCTTGCGTAAATCTCCCTTGCCAAGGGCTAGGTGTTCCGCGGTATGGCGTTTTTTTAAGGAAAGTGCGGACGACAAAAAAATTGTAGTTTGCAACCTGTGCCACACCAGAATGAGCCGAGGCATGAACACTAGAAACCTCACCACCACCAGCATGATCCGACACATGGCATCCAAGCACCGTAATAAGTGGGAGGAACGCCCGGATCGCCAATCTGTGTCTGCAGGCCACACCACTGCCTCCTCTTTCCCTGTTTTCGGTGCCGGCCAATCGCCTGTCGAAGGCGCAGGCCCGCATACCTCCCGCCCTGCACCTGTACCATCTGAAGCACCATCAGCGACCACATCCACTTCCCTGTCCCAGCGCAGCATCCAAATGTCGTTACCCCAGGCATTTGAGCGCAAGCGAAAATACCCAGCCACCCACCCACAGGCCATAGCACTAACCTCACACCTTTCCAAATTACTGGCCATCGAAATGCTGCCATTTAGGCTTGTGGAGACTGAGTCCTTCCGCAGCCTGATGGCAGCAGCTGTCCCTCGGTACGCAGTCCCCAGCCGCCACTACTTTTCCCGGTGTGCCGTCCCCGCCTTACACCACCATGTGTCCCGTAACATCACCCGTGCCCTGACCAACGCAGTTACTGGGAAGGTCCACTTAACGACTGACACATGGACAAGTGCTTGTGGCCAGGGACGCTACATTTCCCTGACGGCACACTGGGTGAATGTCGTGGAGGCTGGGAGCGACTCGGACCCTGGGATGGCACAGGTGCTACCCACGCCGAGGATTGCGGGCCCTACCTCCATCAGGGTTTCCGCCAGCACCTACGTTATTGGCTCCTCCTCCTCCGTTTCCACCTCCGAATTCTCTGCGCGCAGCGCCACTCACCCATCAGCCGGTAGCTGGAAGCAGTGTAGCACTGCAGTGGGGAAGCGTCAACAGGCCGTGCTGAAGCTGATCTGCCTTGGGGACGAACAGCACACGGCCTCAGAGCTGTTGCAGGGGATTAGTCACCAGACCGAGCAGTGGCTCTCGCCACTCAACCTGCAACCAGGCATGGTTGTGTGTGATAATGGGCGTAACTTGGTGGCGGCTTTGGAGCTCGGCAAGCTCACACACGTACCATGCCTAGCGCATGTATTTAATTTAGTGGTTCAGCGATTTCTAAAAACCTACCCCAATTTGCATGATCTCTTGACCAAGGTGCGCCGCGTGTGTGCACATTTCCGTAAGTCATCAACAGCTTCAGCCGGCCTGTTGAAGCTGCAGCAGCGCTTACAATTGCCAGCTCACCGGCTGCTGTGTGACGTGAGCATGCGCTGGAACTCCACCTTCCACATGTTGGCCCGGCTTTGTGAGCAGCAGAGGGCAGTAGTGGAGTACCAGCTGTTACACGGTCGTCGCCTCTCCGTTCAACTTCCTGTAATCAGAAGTGAGGAGTGGGAATGGATGTCAGACCTCTGTGAGGTTTTATGCAATTTTGAGGAATCGACACAGATGGTGAGCGGCGATAACGCTATTATCAGTGTAACCATCCCACTTCTGTGTCTACTGAAACGCTCGCTGCTCACAATTAAAACCGACGCTTTGCATGTGGAAGAGGTGGAAATGCGGGAGGAAGAGCTTACACAAGGTGATAGCCAGAGCACCCTCACTTCGTCTTCTCAGCGACAATTGGAGGAGGCGGAGGAGGAGGAGGAGGAAGACACGGTTGCCTCCGCTACAGAGGGTAGCCATGGAACTTTAGTTCCATCTCTTCAGCGTGGGTGGGCAGAAGAGGAGGAAGAGGATGAGGAGATTGAGAGTCATCCTCCTGGTGAGGACAGCGAAATCTTGCCTGTTGGTACTCTGGCACACATGGCTGACTTTATGTTAGGCTGCCTTTCCCGTGACCCACGCGTTATACGCATTTTAGACAACACGGATTACTGGGTGTTCACCCTTCTGGACCCCCGCTACAAAGAGAATTTCTCATCTCTCATTCCTCCGGTGGAGAGGACAAGCAAAATGGTGCAATACCAGAAGGTTCTTGTTGAAAAATTGCTCCAAAATTTTCCATCTGACAACGCTGGCGGCAGAGTACGTGCTACCTTGGCCAACCGAGAAGGGGAGAAAAGGGGAGCACACAGCAGTTCCGACAAAGGCAGTGCAACACTCTCCAAGGCGTGGGACACCTTCATGACACCCCGCCAGCACCCTCACCCTGATGCGCAGCCTAGTGTCACAAGGAGGGAAAAGTTTTGGAAGATGGTGAAGGAGTACATAGCAGACCGTGTCAGCGTCCTCAATGATCCCTCTGTGCCTTACAACTACTGGGTGTCCAAGCTGGACACGTGGTATGAACTGGCACTGTACGCCTTGGAGGTGCTGGCCTGCACTGCCGCCAGCGTTCTGTCTGAGTGGGTATTTAGTGCTGCTGGTGGCATCATAACAGATAAGCGTATCCGCCTTTCCACCGAAAATGCTGATAGGTTGACACTTATAAAAATGAACAAGGCCTGGATTTCCCCTGACTTCTCCACTCCACTGGAGGAAAGCCCCGGGTGAACATAAAGTCACTTTATATATGTTATTTACAATGATGGGAATACTCTGTATTCCCATTCACCCCTTCCACCCAAAAAACGGGTATATGGTTGACTCTCTTCCATATACCCTGTGATATAATTTTTATATAGGGCCAGCTCACCAGCGGGCCCTGTGATATAATTTTTATATAGGGCCAGCTCACCAGCGGGCCCTGTTTGACAACTTTTTGTATAGGTCAGCTCACCAGCGGGCCTTCTTATATAATGTTTTATTGGGTCAGCTCTCTAGCGGGCCCTCTCATATAATGTTTTATAGCGTCAGCTCACTAGCGGGCCTTCGCATATAATGTTTAGGATGGTCAGCTCCGCAGCAGACCCTCACCCATAATGTTTTAGATGGTCGGCTCAGCGCACGTTTCCCTCTTAATCATGGCCCCAGTTCAGAAAAATCGAGGAAATTTTTTGCAGAATTTGCCTCTGCGCACGTTTCCCTCTTAATCATGGCCCCAGTTCAGAAAAATCGAGGACATTTTTTGCAGAATTTGCCTCTGCGCACGTTTCCCTCTTAATCATGGCCCCAGTTCCGAAAAATCGATGAAATTTTTTGCAGAATTTGCAGATGATATACAAGTAAATATACAGCAAATACTGTTTGGTAACAATTTTTCGCCTAAAGTAGTTTTTATCTTCCTTTTTGTGTGTTTTACGGTCAGTCTGTAAAAATGGCGTACTACGGGCGAAACATCGTTCCCAGCAGCGACGTTGGAGTCCAAGATGCATCCAGACATCCTCCCTATGCTGTCCCTGAACCATTTCTGTGGTGTTTCCATCATTTTCTGCCCTTTTCCTATGGACCAGGCACCCTCCCCTCATCAGAGCAGGGAGTGCCTGGTGTAATGCTCGAGTCCTCCCATCGACTTCAATGGGGCTCGGGTGCTCGGCCGAGCACTCGAGCCTCCGGGGGTGCTCGGCCAGAGCACCCGAACACCCGAGCATTGGGGTGCTCGATCATCACTACTGCTCATGACTGCCCCTGGACCGGCTGCCAGTGGCACTGTGGCCTGTGTAATGGCCTCTTCAACTAGTGTGTTTATAAATGATTCTGTGGACATAAAATAGCAGCGGGGAATGCAAGCAGAGTGCTGGACTGTATAGCTAGAGGCGTTAGTCTCAGAAAGAGGGAAGTGGTTGTACCAATTTACAGATCTCAGGTCAGACTTCACCTAGAGTATTGTGTACAGTACTCTGAGGACCCCAATCTGCAGAAGGATATAGATACTCCAGAGATAATTCAGAGAAGGGATACTAAAATGGTGAATGGTTTACAGGATAAAATTTATGACAGACTAAAGGATCTGAACATGTATAGCTTGAAGGAGAGAAGAGAGAGGCAATATGATAGAAAAAATTTGCATGCATAAAGGGCTTCAACAAAGTACAGGTTGAAAGTACTTTTCAAAGGAGTAGAAATACTAGGACATGAGGTTATAATCTAACACTAGAGGGACAGAGTCTTAGATGTACTGTAAGACAGATTTACTTCACTGAGAGGATGGTAAATATTGTAATAGATTACCAGCAAAGAGGTAGAGGTTAATACAGTGAAGGAATGTAAGCATATTTAGGACAGGCATAAAGTTCTCCAGAACGTAAAACAAAACCAAGCACCAAATATGGCTTTTTTACAGTAGAAAAATTGGGCAGACGAGATGGGCCAAATGGTTCTTATCTGCCGTCTAATTTCTATAGTCTTCTCTAAATAATTTATTCAGTGACACAGAGGTGTCAATAGAAAGCTACATATTGTCAGTATGCCCCGCCCGCCAGCCACACCCCCAGTGTCCCTCTTTGGCCATTTGAAATGTTGGGAGGTATGCCAGAGGGATGTGCAAAGCATTGTTCTGGAATGCAAAAGGTTAAATAGTTCATAGAACTAGTTTAGGATTGTCACCTGTTTTTTGTTTAATTTGCAATTGTGGAGGGTCCTCTCATTCCTGGCTGTACCTTATTCATTGTGCACTTAGAATCAGCTAGCTGTGCAGAGCTCCCTTGGGAAAGCAATAGAGAATGATACTTCTCCCTGTCTACAAAAGACATGTGGCACACGTGCACACCCATGTACCACAGATAAGGTGAAATGTCCCCAAACAGGACTACGTACCTCCCAACATATCAAATGGACAAAGAGGGACACTTCTGCTTTAAGTGGTATTGCTGGGGGTGTGGCTGGTGGGCGGGGCATTACGGAAAACTTGTAAGTTATATCATGACCTACTGACACCTCTTTGTGTAACTGAATAAATAATTTAGTGCAAAAATTGTTTTATTTACACATTCTAATGTATAAACAAAGCAATGCATTGCGTATCTCTCTGGCACGCAAAGGGTTAAGAGGCCGCTACCTCACTGCTCCTTGCGATGCAGTCTCATATGGTCTCACTCTATTCTCTACTGTGCATGACCGTGGGCTGTCTCTATTGCGCATGACTGCATCGTGACAAACATCCTAGTGAATTATTATATAGGATGTTTTCATATTTATCTGTATAACAAGCCTGAGGAAGAGAGGTCTTGAAAGCTTGCATCTTAAATCTGCTTCGTTAGCCAATAAAGGTATCAACAACAATATTTGCCTTCTGTATTTCTATGGCTAGCATGGTACCAACTCTCATCTCTTATTTCTGTGATACACTTATATACATACCATACAAGGGCACCCAGGAGCTACAGAGGGATTTGGGTATCAAAGAAGGACTGTCCCTCTAATGAGTAGGGGTGGGCGAAAAGTGAGAAAAAAAATTCCCGCATGATTTTTCACAAAAAATTGACGATTTTTCTCTTTTTTGGTGAAAATTTTCTCCTTTTCTCCAATGCAAAATGTTCATCCTTTTCACATTTTTCTCCTAGTCTAACACATTTTTCTCCTTTTCAACACATTTTTCCTATGTTTAATATGGTGCAACATTTCCCAGCACAATATTACTGCTTCTGAGGGATGTAGTGGAGAAATAAGTAGCTGAAAGTCAAAGTTGTGAGTCCTACAGCAACATATACCTTGAAAAATGTGTTAGCATGCAGAGTACATTTGTCCTTTGCCCACAAAGCTAACTTCCTGCTTAAGTGACACTGGCACATATTCATGATGATGTCAAGTGATAAAAATAAAGTACAACCTACAACATGGCAGTTTTGTAGTGGTGGTGTGTGTGTGTGGGGGGGACTGGAGTGGTGTGATTGGTGGAACCTTGACAAACTGTATCCACCCCAGGAGGAGAGGGATCATCATCATTTATTACACATGCTGCAGCAGCCATTGCTGCAGTCAGTTTTTGAACTACACTTTACTCCCACGTCCCCGCACTGCTCAACATTTCCCCCTCTTCTTTGTGTTTTTGCTGGACGTTACTCAACTACTGTGTGTGTTTTTACTCTCTACAGTACACAACTGATGTAGTGTGATGTCTTGCCTTAACCCTCAACAAAATTCTCACTGTCCTATGTTGTCTATCAATCTGTCTCAGTCACAGATCTCACATCAGCCTCCCAGTCAGCTGTCTGTCACCTAATATATTTATTTGTGTAATTATCTATGCATTCATTTTTTTAATTTGTTATTTTTATTTTATTCTTGTATTATTATTATTTTTTAAAAGTTGTCCACCATATACATACATACATTATATTTATATATATCCTATATAATAATTTGCTAAGTTGTGTGTAACGCCCGACATGCGCAGTACACACTGCTGCGCGTGCGGCAGTCATGCGCAGTAGAGACTGCCCGCGCCGTGGCTGATACAGAGCTGGGTGCTCCGAAGGAACATCCAGCTCTGTATCAGCCGTGGCACGGGCAGTCTCCACTGTGCGCGACTGCCCCGCGACCGGCTGCCAGAGGCACTGTGGCCCATGTAACGGGCTGTTCAACTAGTATATATATATATATAATATATATATAAAACTAAAAAAACAAAACCAACAACTTTCCCCAGACTCCTAATACAGAGAACAGATGTCCTACCAAACAAACTCCCTCAACTAAACTTCAGTTCCCCTTTATTCCCCTATCTTCTCTAGCTCAAAAACATGCTGCTCTCTCCTCTCACAAACACAGAATGGTTGCTGTGTGAGCCTGATACCTTTGTATATGGCTGTAGAAAACATTCATGTGGTGGGTAAAAAATTTTCTTTCCACTGATTTTCAATGAACTAGGTGAAAAAAGCAGGGAAATGGCACTTTTCTCTGGAAATTTTTCATCAAGCAGAAAGTGCCATTTTTTGCCAATTTTGGTTTGAGGCAGAAGTTTTCCCCCATCCCTACTAAAGAGTATAGGTTGGTAGCCACATTTAACACTCTGAACTGTATCTTGAACAATGACAAGGGATTTTATTTCACATTATCCTATAAAATAAACGTATTTTGGTTCCTTTGGGTGCCAGCGGACTACACATTTCATTGCAAGCGATGGATTGTGCACCACTCTGGTGGTTGGAGGGTTATAGACTAGAATGTAGATATCACTGAAGCAAGACAAAGGCAATTAATCTTGCAAACCTCCCAACATTTCAAATTGCCAAAGAGGGACAATTGTGTTTTAGGGGGTGATTCTGGGGGTGTGGCCAGTGGGTGGGGCATTAAAGAGAATTTTTAGGCTGTTTCATGACCTATTGACATCTACTTGTGTTACCTAATAAATGACTTATAACAAGACCAAAGTATTTTATTAAAGCATACTAATTTATAAACACATTATAAAACATTAATGTGAGCTTTATTGCTGTAGAGCAGTGTGATACACTCCTATACACACCACACAATCTGATCTCCTAAAAAGAGGGACATCAGGGTGGGAAAGAGGGACAGTGGGATTTGGGTCTAAAAGAGGGACTGTCCCTCCTAAAGAGGGACACTTGGGAGGTATGAATCTTGTCTGCATCTATTAGTCCGCTTCAAAGAGACTTCACTAGAACCTAGGGAATTAATTATGCATACCTCCCAAGTGTCCCTCTTTAGGAGGGACAGTCCCTCTTTTAGACTCAAATCCCTCTGTCCCTCTTTCCCACCCTGATGTCCCTCTCTTTAGGAGATCAGATTGTGTGGTGTGTATATAAGTGTATCACACTGCTCTACAGCAATAAAACTCACATTAATGTTTGTTTAAATGTCAGTATATGTGTTTATAGATTAGTCTGTATAAATAAAATACTTCAGGCTTGTTATAAGTCATTTAATAGGTTACACATAGAAGTGTCAATAGGTCATGAAATAGCCTAAACATTTTCGGTAATGCCCCGCCCACCAGCCATGCCCCCAGCAACACCCCCTAAAACACAAGTGTCCCTCTTTGGCAATTTGAAATGTTGGGAGGGATGATTATGGTCATACTGATAAGTAATAGAATTAACATGTTAAAATAATGTGCATGAGTTTTAAAGTCATGTGTTGTGCATTCAACTGTCATTCTAATTATTCCTGAAGGAGAGACCTAGTTATCCTGAAAGTTTGCATCCCAGAACCACTCAGGTATCTAAAAAAGGTATAATTTTTACCATACTAGTTTCTGCATTTTCTGTGGCTAACACTGTACCACGTTTTACCCCTTGTTTTACCACATTTTACCCCTTTTTGTTATATGAATAATATGATGTTTTAGCTCTGTGTGAGTTTTCTCATTCCCTAATGAATCTATGGTGTTAGTAAAAACCTACAGTGCAGGAAACTGGATCTTGGAAGGATATGCAAATATTTTTCAGGAAATGGTGATGTAAGTCCCTTAAATTGCCATTAGAGGGTGCTATTTCCCTGGCAATGCACAGCAGAATAACTAAATGAACACTGTAAAACACACCACGAAATATTGCAACATGTGGGTTTGTGGACAAAGTTTTTACTTGGCTTAAGTTCAGTGCGTAGGTGAAGCAGCATGCAGTCTTGTGAAAAAAATGCTAATTATAACCCAGGCTTGCAATAGAAAAAAACCCACTCTTTCATAGGGACAGTGGTGGACAATCTAAAATAAATAGAAAAAGATGACCTTTGTTCTTTTCTCTAAAACAAAAAGAAAAATGAAAGGTAAACGATTATTTTAATGAAGACAATTTTGTAGAAGAGCTGCTCTCTAGGATTGCTAGTGGTTCCTTTGATGTATTTATGATGAGCTACAGCTGGGGCAGCATGATGGGGGCTGCAGTCCAACGACAGAGCGCATTGAATGCACTGTGGCACTTGTAAACCGGGATGCGACCTTTCAAAAGGCGACATGAGAATCTTGCGCTGTCGTGCACTGTGAGATTCTCATGTTGCCATTTTTATTATGGCAACATGATAACTGCTTCATTTGGTCACACGCTCTTTTGGATTTAAGGGTTTATAAAGCCTCATTTAGATCAATGGCAATTTTTCTTTGTCCCCTGGCTCCAGATGGTTTGCCCCAGAACGCCCCTCTTTTATAAATAAAGCTCAGGATCAAACCAACTGTTTCACAGGGGGAAAAGACAAATTCCCATTGATTCTTAACAAAACAATGCGTTGGAGACATCTTTAGCATTCAAGAGTTAAAAAGTCCAGTTTAACTAATGACCATTTTGGGAATATTTTTTATCTCCTGTAGTGTACATGGTTTGTCCCAGAAATCCTCCACTTTGACTTTATGCATATGGCACATTATGTGGGAAAAGCCCATGGAAAAATAAAACTGGAGTAATTTTGGATCAGACCAACTGCACCACAGGGGATAAATACAATTCTCCAAATCCCCGTTGAATTAAATGGTGCTTTTAACCCCTTGAATGCTAGAGAGGTGCCCAATGCATTGCAAAGGAATCGATTGGAGACCACTCTACCATTTAAAGGGTTAAAACTCCCATTTAAATCAATGAGAATTTTTTTATGTGCCCTATGTTGCAGCTGGTTTGCCTCAACGTTACGCCAGTTCCTCTTAGTACATCAGCTTCAAAATGTTTGAATGAACTAGTCTTACTTTACAAAAAGCTTTTTTGTTTTGCTCTTAAATATTTGCAGAAAGTGCAACTGTTATATTACGTACAGTTAACCCTTTGAGTGCCAGAGGGCTACTGTGACGCAATGCGTTGGATACCAGTCTGGCTGTTAAAGGGTTACATGAAAATGTTCAGATTTTTTTTTTAATCTGATTTATACTGGATTTAAATGTTAACTTTATAAGAATGGGCACACCAGTGGCGTAACTTTAGGGGTCCCCCTCGCCTGATGCCTGCAATTAAGTAATGCAGAGCGCTGGTGCTCTGCGTTACGAGAGTGCCGATCTGCCAGAGGGAGATAAGTATTCCCTCCGGCAGACCGGCACTCTCGTAATGCAGTGCGCTGGGAGATGACATCATCTCCCAACGCTCTGCATTACTGAAGAGGACCGTGAGTGAGAAGAAGTCTGTGCAGAAAGAGGCACAGACCTGTCCTCTGCCACTGGACCACCAGGGAGGTAGGAGATTTAGGGGCAATGTGGAAGGGGCAATGTGGAGATGGGGCAATGTGAAAGGGGCAATGTGGAGATGGGGGCATTGTGGAAGGGGCGTTGTTGAGGGGCATTGTGGAAGGGGCGATGTGGAGATTGAGGGGCAATGTGGAGATGGGGGGCAATGTGGAGGTGGCCAATGTGGTCAGGGGGCCCATGGCAATTCTTGCACCAGGGCCCCGTGGCTTCTAGTTACACCTCTGGGGCACACCCATATATGAGCTTGGTAGACATTTTAATTCTGTAGCTTAATTCAGTAGGGAAAGGGTGCTACTATGCTCCAAAACATATCATGCAACAGCACTATGATGAAAACATGTTCAAGGGACTCACCAATGCAAATATAAGATCTGGGTGCTCGATTCTCACAGGATCTCCATTCCTGACAATCATGCGTAGCAAAAGATTAACCCCTTAAGAACCAGCAGTCCCGGGGTGTGTGGTCCTTTAAGGACCAGATAGCGAAGTAACGTGCCGGCCCACATGACTGATCACGTGTGCCGGCATGCCGAACGGGGGACTGATAGTGATCGCTCCGGTGTTGGAGAAGTCAATTTCAGGCCCCACTATTACTCACAGTGCTCCCGCAGGATATCTGTGAGTAAGAAATACGTGACGTGTCAGGACCATCACTGGTCCTTAAGGGAAAAATAGCAGTGATGGTCCTGACATGTCACTGGACGTTAAGGGGTTAATGGCACTGAGGAACAAAACATTATTTAAAAATTCACAACTTTATTCTTGCTCTTTAAAAAATGGTGCAGCATCTCACAGAACAGAAGTGGGACAAACAGCGCATATAAACTGGCAAGACCTCCAGATTTATAAGTGCTTTACGTCCCCCTTCTATTCTCTGAGATGCTGTGACATTTTTTAAAGAGCAAGAATAAAGCTGTGAATTTTTAAATAATGTTTCGTTCTGCAGTGCCATTAATCTTTTGGTATCCAATGCGTTGGATACCTCTCTGGCACTTAAAGGGTTAAAACAACATGAATTAGTACATCTATCATCGACGTTCTCCACCAGGGTGCTGTGGTACTTTAGTGTGTTACGGACGTCCTCTTAGGTTGCTCCTTCTTCCCTAAAAAGATTTTGACGAAAATGTGAATATGCCAAGTTTTCAACTGTATATTTATGTAAATGGATATACAAAATGTTTTTTTTTTGTTACTATGTTTGTGAAATCTAAGAATAACCATCTATTTATAGATCTGTAGCCTTCATTACACCTTTAACAAATACCGTAGCATGTTAGTGGTGTCCTGACAATTCCAGGTTGTGTGTTAAGCGTGAATTGAGCAAAAAAAAAAAAAAAAGATTGAGAGTGACTGATCTAACAGTACAGCGACAGTTCACCAGAGCTTTCCCCAATGATAGAGCAGTGGGCAGGACAGACACTGCATTGTCTACTTATTTGTTAAAGGGGCAGTATATGGGTCAAACAAGACCCTTTATAATCCTTGGCTGTGCCCCAAGACCTATGCAGACTGAGTTCACCACAGCCACAAATGTCTCTCATTTGACCTGGTTTGCCTTTAAGTTCACTGTGATTTGCAAGGTCGGTAACAGCAGCATCTCTCTCCATGCTCACTGTACAAGCCTGTAGGAGGCCTGTGTCTGTGAATTTGCCATCAATGAGGCAAAAATTTAGTAAAGCTGATACCTTTATTGGCTAACTAAACAGATTTAAAATGCCCATAGCCAATAAAGGTATCAACTTTACTAAATGTTTGCCTCCTGTATTTCTACGGCTAACATGGTCTCAACTCTCATCTATTATCTGCCATCAATGAGCTTCTAGACTGAGGACAGAAATGTTCCATGAGTGCATAGGGCAGCGATGATGTCACTCAGTGTGCTTTACAAGGAAAACAAGGACAATGGAGTAGTTTTGAGCTGTGTTCCCATTGTTCTTGGGACACCATCAACAATTTTATGGACCTTATATTGCCCCTTTTATGAATGACCCCCTAAGGAAGGAAACTACTAAAGGGCAAGTTTCCTTTCCATAAGGCACTTATTTAAAAGGAATTATACTTTATGAACAAGTGGCTCTCAATGGTTAAGCTAGGTAATTGTCTATGAAATAAATTCACTCACTTCTGTTCTATCAAAGAAAAAAGAAACAACGGTAACATAATGCACATATAATATAATAATTCACTAGGATGTTTGTCACAATGCAGTCATGTGCAGTAAAGACTGCCCGCATTCGGGCAATGTCTACTGAGCATGATTGCATCGCGTGAGTGAGGTGACTCAAGACTGTATCGTGTGGAGCAGTGAGGTAGCAGCCTCTTAACCCTTTGAGTTTGCAATGCATTGCGTACCCCTCTGGTACTAAAAGGGTTAACATTACCAGGACCATAGCCCATGTACTCGGGCTTTTACACTAGTATAAAATATAAATTCTAAAAAAGTACCCAAGTGAATAAGGTATGGAGAGCAGCAAAGAATAATAGCTCGATACTATTAAAGGGATAGTAATGTTTCATAATAAAAGCAGCTCTAATTAATCATCATAGTATTTGGACTTTGGAGAGTGTTATTTCAATTCTGTCAGAGTTGTAGTTCAAGAGTAATTCAATGACAAAGTGTCCCCCTCCCGCCCCTTTTACTGATGTAACACTGCTCAGCCAGAGCAGAAGGGAGGTGTCCAGGTAGATTGCAGAGAGGGACAATCTTCAAATAAGATAAGGGAAAAACCTGAAAAGCTTATCAAGGGGGGCAGGGCTTTCATTGTTCTCATAGGAAGAAGACTGTCCCCTTCTGTTATCTGTCTGGTCTATGGACTGCATTCCACATCTGAGAAGAGATAGCTTACACTAGGTAAAAGGGGCGGGAGGGGAAACTTTGCTTGTGAATCTCTCTTAAACCATAAAGGTTTGAAAGATAAGACTTATATCATTCTTCATGTTTTTTTAATGCCTACAAAATAAAATAAAGTTAAAACGAAGTATTACTATCCCTTTAATGAAGCTAAAAGCATTGTTAGAGGCTAAAGGAGTTCTGGGTGGCACACACACAGTTGTAGCACTAGAATTGCATTGTTTGGCCAGCATTGGGGCCAAAATAACGAGAATTGGGGCCAAAACCCACTTTGTGGCCAAATGCTCATTGCAGCGTTTTGTTCCAACAACGCATGCTAAATAGTGTGAAATGTGGGACCATCAAAGGAAAATAGTGAATGCTCGTTGTTTGACACAGTGTCAAACAATGAGAGAGGCTCAAAACACAGTCACCCTCCCCCCCACCTCCCAAATGCTAACCCTGCACTATCCCTAACAATCTCAATAAAGTGAAACAGTACTAGCTCTAACACTATCCTATACCATACCCCATAGCTGTAACAGTTACCTGTCGTCCACTGTCAGTCTTCTTCTATCATCTTCTGTCTTCTTCTTATCTTCATATTGTTGTTTTCTTATTATTTTCTTTCTTTCGATATATCCACTGCTACTATAATAATCAGCATTCAATATATAAGTCCACTATGCCCGAAATAATTTCAAATTATATGTCCATGATGCCCCAAATAAATTGTCCCTTGCTGCGACCTATCTGGTCAAGAGACTAGATTTCACATCTGAGGGGAGGTGACTTACACTAGGTAAAAGGGACGGGAGGGGGATACTTTATCATTCAATTACTCTTGAACTACAACTCTGACAGTATTGAAATAACACTCTCCGTGGCCCAAATACAATGAAGATTAATCGGAGCTGCTTTTTTTGTGAAACATTACTATCACTTTAAAAGGATTTCAATGTACTAGGTAGGCTTCCCTTCCCACAATAGCAAAGGCACAAGACTTTGTGGAAAAGGTCGTAGTTTTAATATATAATATAAAGAGTAGACTATGCTGATTCAATAAAATTTACATAAAACTTTATATCAAAACTATTCATCCAAGCTTTGATGCCAATCATTCTATTGAACAACTGTTCATATACTGTAAATACTCCATTGGATGACCATTTAAAACCCAGTGGAAACGCCAACATTTTCTGTAGCCAAAGACAGGGGGAATCCATCTTAGGCTGCTTGCTGTAACACTGGAGTTTAACTCTTTAACTCTGAACACTTTAATGTCTCTCCCTGTCCAGCACGGACATAACTGCCAGCCATGACATAAATAACCAAGTAAACCTTAAAAACCCAAGACAAATGGACTTGTAGGGATTTTGCTACCTAGCCTTATGGCAAGTGAGAACTACAGATGGCCCTTGAGTCACAAAACAATGGACTGCAGATCTCACTAGAACTGAAATGGTTAAAAGACCATTTTACATCAATGGAAAACTTTGACAATTTTTATGTGCTCCCAATGGTGCATCTGGTTCACTCCAAAATTGCTTCTCATTCTTTGAGTATTTGACCTTATGGGCTATTTTACTTATTTAGCCCTTTGAGTGCCAGAGGGATGCCTCATACCCATTTGGCATTCAAAGGGTTAATAGCCTTTCTTCCTACAATATGTAAAACAAAAAGCCAAGATATGGGAGAGACTCTGAGAACGAACAAAAGCAATTGTTGCCTGTTCTCCGGCTAGTCACCGCTCAGAGCATCACATTTTAGCTCTCTAGTGCCATTAGAGAGGAGATATTTCCATGTACATATTAGACTAATCCCAGTCTAGTCCCAAAATGATGGGCAAGTCCCCTCTGCACAGGAAATACCAGCTAACTCCAGACATATGTTTAGGCCTTGTTTGGGCCTTGTCAGTGAGGTACAGCTGGTTTCCCTAGGCACTGAGAGCAAGGGGTCCACATCTTGATTACCCTTGCACTCAATGTGTTGCATACCCTGCTGGCATTCAAAGGGTTAATAGCCTTCTCTTAACCCCTTAAGGACTGGAGCACACGCGCGGCTGGCTCTTAAGGACCACAGAGCTTTTTTTTTCGCATCCGATTCAGGGCTCCTCGAGAGGCATGCAGCCGCGCAGGGAGTCCTGAAATCCATGACACGTCTTTGGGCGTTAAGGGGTTAAGCACCACTTTGATCCTTGCTGACGCGCCAGTACACGTGGCCAGTAGTGTGTACCGGAGCACCGCAAAGGGATCTGAGAGAGACCGCTCCAGCCTGGGAGCCATCAATTTCAGACCTCGTTTTTACTTACAACTCTGTAAGTAACAAGTATGTGATGTGCTATGACCATGACCTGTCCTTAAAAGGATAGTAATGTTTCATAATAAAAGCAGATCTAATTAATCATCATAGTATTTGGACGTTGGAGATTGTTATTTCAATTCTGTCAGAGTTGTAGTTCAAGAGTAATTCAATGACAAATTATCCCCCTCCCGCCCCTTTTACTGATGTAACACTGCTCAGCCAGATCAGAAGGGAGATGCCCAGGTAGACTGCAGAGAGGGACAATCTTCAATAAAGATAAGGGGAAAAAGCCGAAAAACTTGTCAAGGGGGGCAGGGCTTTCATTGTTCTCATAGGAAGAAGATTGTCCCCTGCTGTTATCTGTCTGGTCTTACAACCAGATTCCACATCTGAGAAGAGATGGCTTACACTAGGTAAAAGGGGCGGGAGGGGAAACTTTGCTTGTGAATATCTCTCAAACCATAAAGGTTTGAGAGATAAGACTTATATCGTTCTTCATGTTTTTTTAATGCCTACAAAATAAAATAAATATAAACAAAGTATTACTATCCCTTTAAGGCAACAACCACATGATGGTCACTATGACCTTAAGGAGTTAAAGTTAGAAAGTGTCAAAGTTAGAAAATGCATTGTGTGTGATGCTTGTATCTTGTGAGGTGCAATTTAATTTGCATATAAATGAAATCAGTAAATCACTACACTAAAAATTCTATCAGTAGTCGCTATTGTCCCAAACAACACATCCCAAAAAACTGCACAGTGTTTGCCGTGGGTCTCTGCAGCGATTTTGCCAGGGGTGGCCAGGGTGCTTTGCCTCCCCTATGAATATCACTGGTGCGATTTTGCCAGGGGTGGCCTATCTCTCTCACACATATATATGTGAAAGAGAGAGAGAAAGAGAGACAGGGATAAAGACTGCCTGGGTACACACATAGGAATTTGCAGTAGAAGAAACAGTAGCATTCACAGGACTCTTAACAACAGTGATCATTTATTACTTAACATTTCAGTGGAGAAGGAAGGTGATTTTGTTTGTTTTGAACCTAACTGGAGATGTTCCTTTAATTAAAAAAAAATATATGTTTGAGCTGTAATAACCTTTAAATGAAATATCTCCCAGACGTACCCTAGTTTTACTTGGCAGTAAAAACCTTGTAATGTATTTTTTCTTTAATAATGTACTGCACATTTAAAACATTTACTCTTCACCACTGCTATATTAGTTACACCATTTTAGTGATATCGTTCAGAGTAAATCTGCAAGTGTTATAAAACTGGGCTGTGTTGTTATTATTAGAATGCCTAAAATTTGTCTAGATTCAGTTTACTCTTATGCTGAAAACCATTTCCCATGACACACCCCTCTTACTCAAATCCCTACTGGTGTCCTTGTGTTCATCCTGCTAACATCTGATTCACCCTCCCACACATGATCAGTTCTCCAGTTCCTGTGCTAGTGTATGGAGGAGAGAGCTTGTAGACACTGATAAATGGGCTAATTTGAATAGCCTAGAAAAGAGAGAGCTAGAGCCTACTAGAGAGAATTTTCCCACCACTTAATGAGAATTGATCTCGCAGCTTCTGCAGCTGTGGTCTGAAGTGGGATTTTTAAATTTTCTCAATATTAAAAAATAGTATTATTAGGGGATTAATATTAAAGGGATAGTAATCCTATATAATAATTCGCTAAAACGTGTGTAACGACACAGTCATGCACAGTAGAGACTGCCCGTGACAAGGCTGATACAGAGCAGGGCGCTCCGAAGGAACATCCAGCTCTGTATCAGCTGCGGCGTGGGCAGTCTCTACTGAGCATGACTGCACAACGACCAGCTGGCACTGTATCAGCCGCGGCGTAGACAATCTGTACTGTGTATGACTGCACCGCGACCGGCTGGCATTGTATCAGCCGCAGTGTGGGCAGTCTCTACTGTGCATGACTTTCCCGCGACCGGCTGGCAGTGGCACTGTGGCCCGTGTAACAGGCTCTTCAACTAATAATGCAATAAAACTTTAGCTCCGACCATTACTTTACATTTTTTGAACATTTTGCACTATATATAGTTACTCACATTTCTGTAGTTCAACCGCTATTGAAGCTGAAAGGATCCCCCTCCCACCCCTTCTGGCTGCCTCCCATTAAATGTGGAATCCGGTCGTGGGACTGGACGTATGCAACGAGGGACAAACTTCTGTCATTAAGTATAAGGAAAAACCTGCGCCCCTTGAAGAAGGAAGGCAGGATTTTACTTATGCATACTGAAGATTGTCCCTCTCCACGCTCCATCCAGACCTGCATGAGAGGATCGGTGATGCGGTCAGAAGGAGCGGGAGGGGGATCCTTTCAGCTTCAGTAGTGGTTGAACTACAGAAATGTGAGTGACTATATTTAGAGCGACATGTTAAAAAAAAATTGTAAGTCATAATCAGGGCTAAAGTTTTATTGCGCTATTACTATACCTTTTAGCTATTTAGTGTCAGATGGGTGTGTAACACATTACTAAGCAATACATTGCACACCTCTATCACCTTTAGAGGGTGAAAAAAAATAGGATTATTAGATCCATTGCTTTGCAAATCAATGCGTTATGGACATTTCTAGCATCTAAGGGGTTATATCTTCTCACTATTCCTGGAATCTGATTAAACTTACATTATCTTTTAATTGTTTATTTTATCCATCTCTTAAATCGGAAAAAATTGCACATTAATTATTATTATTATTCTTTATTTATATAGCGCCGACTAATTCCGTAGCTCTTATTAGTGACTTTTTGAATGCCAGAGGGGTATGCAGCACATTGCAAAGAAATGCGTTGTGTACCCCTCTGGCATTCAAAGGATGAATGCATTTCACATATCTAGGTTGGTGTCATTTACGTAGCAGTCAGATATATTTATATATTTTTTCCATTGTACCTGCAGTATATAGTGATTTCTGTTTAAAGGAATGGTAGTACTTTAAAATATAAAAAAATATGTTGTAGGGTTTATGCCCCTGAGTAAAACAAGGGTACTCCCACTGCTGAAACGTTATTACAGCTCAAATGTGAATTTTTTTAGGTGCAGTATCTCAGTGGCCTGAAATTGTAAAGTGGCGCTGTTGCTATATTATCCTATGAACAGTCCACTGTACAATTTCAGGCCACTGTGATACTGCACTTAAAGGGATAGTAATGTTTCATAATAAAAGCAGCTCTAATTAATCTTCATAGTATTTGGACTTTGGAGAGTGTTATTTCAATTCTGTCAGAGTTGTAGTTCCATAGTAATTCAATGACAAAGTGTCCCCCTCCCGCCCCTTTTACTGATGTCACACTGTTCAGCCAGATCAGAAGGGAGGTGCCCAGGTAGACTGCAGAGAGGGACAATCTTCAATTAAGATAAGGGAAAAACCTGAAAAGCTTGTCAAGGGGGGCAGGGCTTTCATTGTTTTCATTGTAAGAAGACTGTCCCCTGCTGTTATCTGTCTGGTCTTACAACCAGATTCCCCATCTGAGAAGAGATGGCTTACACTAGGAAAAAGGGGCGGGAGGGGAAACTTTGCTTGTGAATATTTCTTAACCCATAAAGGTTTGAGAAATAAGACTTATATCATTCTTTTTTTAATGCCTACAAAATAAAATAAAGTTAAAACAAAGTATTACTATCCCTTTAATAAAATGTATGTTTGAGCTGTAATAACTTTTGAATAAAACACCTTTCAGCAGTGGGAGTGCCCTTGTTTTGCTCAGGGGTATAAACCCTACAACACACATTTAGTTATGTATTTCTATCCCTTTAAGTCTGTCTCTAGTGTACCTCCTCTCCATAAATAATAGGCTTCGACGGACCTAAATTTTTTGTATGGGTCAATTGTCTTTATCAGATTGTAGACTGAAACAAACAACAACAACAACAAAAGATTGCATTGCGTTGTTATGTAATGGATTTCCATTGTAGATAAAACCCCTGATAAAGTTACTACAACTGAATATATGACAAAGATGTATATACAGATATACAGAACTGCTGTTTGAAGGACACTTAATAAGGTAAGTCGTTCTGTTATACAAAATATAAAGCATTTATTCGTAGGGCATTTTCCCACTTTAACCCCTTAGCGACCCTTGACGTACCAGGACCGTCAAGGGTAAATGTGACCGAACGACCCTTGACGGTCCTGGTACGTCAAGGGTTAAACTCTTCCATCGCGGCCGCACGGAGCGATGGAAGAGTTCAAGCCGCTTGTTACTAAGTGTCCCGGTATCGGGACACTTAGTAACAAGCGGCTGAAACATTGTTGCAACATGCGATTCGCTTCAAAAGCGAATCACATGTTGCAAAACCTGAATGACAGGGACAGTATTTGTAAATACTGTCCCTGTCAGATCTCTCTGCCTCCCTCCACCTTGCATACTGCTGAGGTGGAGAGAGACAGAGAGACATGCTGTTCCAGTGTACCTGTAGAAAAAAAAAGTCAAAAAAAAGTTTAAATAAAGACATTTAACCCTTTGATCACTGTTCTGCAGTGATCAATAAGTGCCCCCCCATCTGATCACTCTTGGAGTGATCAATTTGCTGCAGATCAGTGTTTTCTGATCTGTGGGACACCCCCCATCCCCCTTGAATTTTTTTAGATTTTTAAAAAAATTTTAAAATTTTTTTAAAATTTAAAAAAAATTTTTTTTTTTTTTTTTATAATAAATATAGTTTAGGTATTTTGGTAGGTAGTTGGGTAGGTTTAGTGTAGACGGGAAAGTTTTAGGGATAGATTTAGGTTTAGGGGAGAAAAAAAAAAAAAAAAAAACCAAACCCCCCCCCCCCCAAAAAAAAATAAAATATAAAAAGCGCAGTTTAGATAGGTAGTTCAATTGGGTTAGGTAGGTTCAGGATAGACGTAGGTTAGGGTAAGTTTTAGGGTTAGATTTAGGTTTAGGGATAGCGTAAGAAAAAAAAAACCCCAAAAAAACCCCAAAACCCCCCCCCAAAAAAAAAAATATATATATATGTATAATAAGCGCAGTTTAGATAGGTAGTTCACTTGGGTTAGGTAGGTTCAGGATATACGTAGGTTAGGGTAAGTTTTAGGGTTAGATTTAGGTTTAGGGATAGCGTAAGAAAAAAAAAAAACCCCCAAAAAACCCCAAACCCCCCCCCCAAAAAAAAAAAAATATATATATATAATAAGTGCAGTTTAGATAGGTAGTTCACTTGGGTTAGGTAGGTTCAGGATATACGTAGGTTAGGGTAAGTTTTAGGGTTAGATTTAGGTTTAGGGATAGCGTAAGAAAAAAAAAGCTTTTATAGTGGGCAAAATGCAGCGCAGGTACAGCGTTGAAGAGCCATATGCCTTTTTGGCGTCTGACTCTGAGGCAACAGACACTGCGTCAGATTTTGACATAGCGCAGTTTTCAGAAAGTGAGAGCAGCTCTAGTGATGACGCTGGGCCTTCTGTCAAGAAAAAACGCACTGCCCCAAAAGCTGCTCTGGCAACTGCCCCAGCACCTGCCAAAAGAACTGCCCAAAGACCTACCAAAATACCTACCCAAAGAAATGCCCCAAGTGCTGCCCCAAGAGCTGCCCTGGCAACTGCCCCAGCACCTGCCAAAAGATCTGCCCAAAGACTCGCCAAAAGACCTGCCCAAAGAAATGCCCCAACACCTGCCACTCCGGATCCTAATGAATGGGTATCAATTTATGCCCACGAATCTCAGAATTCACAGGCAACCCAGGGATTCAAATTGATGTGGAAGGATTTACCCATGATCATTTTTTTGATTTGTTTTTGGGGGAAGACGTTTTAGGTGAAATTGTTTCCCAAACCAATTTGTATGCAGCCCAGTATACTGCCGCCAACCCTAAGTGTGAAAAACGCTGTTTTTTTTTTTTTACTTACGTCATGGTTTACGAGGGATTGGTGGTAAAATGGCTGTGTATAAAATTGGAAAACACACCTAAAACGAGAGCCTGGGGTGTCTACTTTCCAAAAATATACACTTTTGGGGGGAAATCTTAAAAAAAGAGCACTGTTACACAGCCCCAAATGAGACATGGCACCAGTAACGCAAGCTGTGAAGATTCAAAGTGTGAACCTGGAAACGCTCATGTTCCAATTTGGCCCCCGTAGCTCCCCCAAACCATGAGAAAGCTATGCATATGGGGTATTGCTGTACTCAGAAGAAGGAGCTGAACACTATTCAATTCAGTTTTTAAAATCTTCACCTATTCTGTGCTTGAAATTCACATCAAAATTGAAGGCAAAGTGTGAAAAATGCTGAATTTTTTTTACTTACGTCAAATTTTCACAGGATTGGTGGTAAAATGGCAGTGTATAAAATTGGAAAACACACCTAAAACGAGAGCCTGGGGTGTCTACTTTCCAAAAATATACACTTTTGGGGGGAAATCTTAAAAAAAGAGCACTGTTACACAGCCCCAAATGAGACATGGCACCAGTAACGCAAGCTGTGAAGATTCAAAGTGTGAACCTGGAAACGCGCATGTTCCAATTTGGCCCCCGTAGCTCCCCCAAACCATGAGAAAGCTATGCATATGGGGTATTGCCGTACTCAGAAGAAGGAGCTGAACACTATTCAATTCAGTTTATAAAATCTTCACCTATTCTGTGCTTGAAATTCACATCAAAATGGAAGGCAAAGTGTGAAAAATGCTGAATTTTTTTTTACTTACGTCAAATTTTCACAGGATTGGTGGTAAAATGGCAGTGTATAAAATTGGAAAACACACCTAAAACGAGAGCCTGGGGTGTCTACTTTCCAAAAATATACACTTTTGGGGGGAAATCTTAAAAAAAAGAGCACTGTTACACAGCCCCAAATGAGACATGGCACCAGTAACGCAAGCTGTGAAGAGATTCAAAGTGTGAACCTGGAAACGCACATGTTCCAATTTGGCCCCCGTAGCTCCCCCAAACCATGAGAAAGCTATGCATATGGGGTATTGCCGTACTCAGAAGAAGGAGCTGAATACTATTCAATTCAGTTTATAAAATTTTCACCTATTCTGTGCTTGAAATTCACATCAAAATGGAAGGCAAAGTGTGAAAAATGCTGAATTTTTTTTTACTTACGTCAAATTTTCACAGGATTGGTGGTAAAATGGCAGTGTATAAAATTGGAAAACACACCTAAAACGAGAGCCTGGGGTGTCTACTTTCCAAAAATATACACTTTTGGGGGGAAATCTTAAAAAAAGAGCACTGTTACACAGCCCCAAATGAGACATGGCACCAGTAACGCAAGCTGTGAAGATTCAAAGTGTGAACCTGGAAACGCGCATGTTCCAATTTGGCCCCCGTAGCTCCCCCAAACAATGAGAAAGCTATGCATATGGGGTATTGCCGTACTCAGAAGAAGGAGCTGAACACTATTCAATTCAGTTTATAAAATCTTCACCTATTCTGTGCTTGAAATTCACATCAACATTGAAGGCAAAGTGTGAAAAATGCTGATTATTTTTTACTTATGTCAAATTTTCACAGGATTGGTGGTAAAATGGCAGTGTATAAAATTGGAAAACACACCTAAAACGAGAGCCTGGGGTGTCTACTTTCCAAAAATATATACTTTTGGGGGGAAATCTTAGAGTGGAGCACTGTTACACAGCCCCAAATGAGACATGGCACCAGTAACGCAAGCTGTGAAGATTCAAAGTGTGAACCTGGAAACGCGCATGTTCCAATTTGGCCCCCGTAGCTCCCCCAAACCATGAGAAAGCTATGCATATGGGGTATTGCCGTACTCAGAAGAAGGAGCTGAACACTATTCAATTCAGTTTATAAAATCTTCACCTATTCTGTGCTTGAAATTCACATCAACATTGAAGGCAAAGGGTTAAAAAACGCTGTTTTTTTACTTACGTCAAGTTTATGAGAAAGTGGTGGTAAAATGGCCGTGTAAAACATTTGAAAACACACCTAAAATGAAAGCTGGGGGTGTCTACATTCCAAAAATATACACTTTTGGGGGGAAATTCTAAAGTGCAGCACTGGAACATAGCCCAAAATGAGTAATGGCATCAGTTAACCAAGATGTGAAAATTCAATATTTGTTCAAAATTGGGCCCCGTAGCTCCCCCAAACCTTGAGAAACCTATGCATATGGGGTATTGCTGTACTCAGAAGAAGGAGCTGAACACTAAACAATGCATTTTTAAAAATCTTCACCTATCATGTGCTTGAAATTCACATCAACATTGAAGTGCAAGTGTGAAAAACGCTGTTTTTTTACCTTACGTCAAGATTTACGAGCGATTGGTGGTAAAATGGCTGCGTAAAAAAATTGAAAACATACATAAAATGAAAGCCTGGGGTGTCTACTTTCCAAAAATATATACTTTTGGGGGGAAATCTTAGAGTGGAGCACTGTTACACAGCCCCAAATGAGACATGGCACCAGTGATGCAAGCTGTGAAAATTCAAAGTGTGAAACTGGAAACGCGCATGTTCCAGTTTGGGCCCCGTAGCTCTCCCAAACCTTGAGAAACCTATGCATATGGGGTATTGCCGTACTCAGAAGAAGGAGCTGAACACTAAACAATGCATTTTTAAAAATCTTCACCTATCATGTGCTTGAAATTCACATCAACATTGAAGTGCAAGTGTGAAAAACGCTGTTTTTTTAACTTACGTCAAGATTTACGAGCAATTGGTGGTAAAATGGCTGCGTAAAAAAATTGAAAACATACATAAAATGAAAGCCTGGGGTGTCTACTTTCCAAAAATATATACTTTTGGGGGGAAATCTTAGAGTGGAGCACTGTAACACAGCCCCAAATGAGACATGGCACCAGTGATGCAAGCTGTGAAAATTCAAAGTGTGAACCTGGAAACGCGCATGTTCCAGTTTGGGCCCCGTAGCTCTCCCAAACCTTGAGAAACCTATGCATATGGGGTATTGCCGTACTCAGAAGAAGGAGCTGAACACTAAACAATGCATTTTTAAAAATCTTCACCTATCATGTGCTTGAAATTCACATCAACATTGAAGTGCAAGTGTGAAAAATGCTGTTTTTTTAACTTACGTCAAGATTTACGAGCAATTGGTGGTAAAATGGCTGCGTAAAAAAATTGAAAACATACATAAAATGAAAGCCTGGGGTGTCTACTTTCCAAAAATATATACTTTTGGGGGGAAATCTTAGAGTGGAGCACTGTAACACAGCCCCAAATGAGACATGGCACCAGTGATGCAAGCTGTGAAAATTCAAAGTGTGATACTGGAAACGCGCATGTTCCAGTTTGGGCCCCGTAGCTCTCCCAAACCTTGAGAAACCTATGCATATGGGGTATTGCCGTACTCAGAAGAAGGAGCTGAAC
Source organism: Rhinophrynus dorsalis (assembly GCA_037306005.1). Lineage (NCBI taxonomy): Eukaryota > Metazoa > Chordata > Amphibia > Anura > Rhinophrynidae > Rhinophrynus > Rhinophrynus dorsalis. Next base: position 51,102,127 of record CM074724.1, read on the forward strand.
ACTAAACAATGCATTTTTAAAAATCTTCACCTATCATGTGCTTGTAATTCACATCAACATTGAAGTGCAAGTGTGAAAAACGCTGTTTTTTTAACTTACGTCAAGATTTACGAGCGATTGGTGGTAAAATGGCTGCGTAAAAAAATTGAAAACATACATAAAATGAAAGCCTGGGGTGTCTACTTTCCAAAAATATATACTTTTGGGGGGAAATCTTAGAGTGGAGCACTGTTACACAGCCCCAAATGAGACATGGCACCCGTGATGCAAGCTGTGAAAATTCAAAGTGTGAAACTGGAAACGCGCATGTTCCAGTTTGGGCCCCGTAGCTCTCCAAACCTTGAGAAACCTATGCATATGGGGTATTGCCGTACTCAGAAGAAGGAGCTGAACACTAAACAATGCATTTTTAAAAATCTTCACCTATCATGTGCTTGAAATTCACATCAACATTGAAGTGCAAGTGTGAAAAACGCTGTTTTTTTAACTTACGTCAAGATTTACGAGCAATTGGTGGTAAAATGGCTGCGTAAAAAAATTGAAAACATACATAAAATGAAAGCCTGGGGTGTCTACTTTCCAAAAATATATACTTTTGGGGGGAAATCTTAGAGTGGAGCACTGTTACACAGCCCCAAATGAGACATGGCACCAGTGATGCAAGCTGTGAAAATTCAAAGTGTGAAACTGGAAACGCGCATGTTCCAGTTTGGGCCCCGTAGCTCTCCCAAACCTTGAGAAACCTATGCATATGGGGTATTGTCGTACTCAGAAGAAGGAGCTGAACACTAAACAATGCATTTTTAAAAATCTTCACCTATCATGTGCTTGAAATTCACATCAACATTGAAGTGCAAGTGTGAAAAACGCTGTTTTTTTAACTTACGTCAAGATTTACGAGCGATTGGTGGTAAAATGGCTGCGTAAAAAAATTGAAAACATACATAAAATGAAAGCCTGGGGTGTCTACTTTCCAAAAATATATACTTTTGGGGGGAAATCTTAGAGTGGAGCACTGTTACACAGCCCCAAATGAGACATGGCACCAGTGATGCAAGCTGTGAAAATTCAAAGTGTGAAACTGGAAACGCGCATGTTTCAGTTTGGGCCCCGTAGCTCTCCAAACCTTGAGAAACCTATGCATATGGGGTATTGCCGTACTCAGAAGAAGGAGCTGAACACTAAACAATGCATTTTTAAAAATCTTCACCTATCATGTGCTTGAAATTCACATCAACATTGAAGTGCAAGTGTGAAAAACGCTGTTTTTTTAACTTACGTCAAGATTTACGAGCAATTGGTGGTAAAATGGCTGCGTAAAAAAATTTAAAACATACATAAAATGAAAGCCTGGGGTGTCTACTTTCCAAAAATATATACTTTTGGGGGGAAATCTTAGAGTGGAGCACTGTTACACAGCCCCAAATGAGACATGGCACCAGTGATGCAAGCTGTGAAAATTCAAAGTGTGAAACTGGAAACGCGCATGTTCCAATTTGGGCCCCGTAGCTCTCCCAAACCTTGAGAAACCTATGCATATGGGGTATTGCCGTACTCAGAAGAAGGAGCTGAACACTAAACAATGCATTTTTAAAAATCTTCACCTATCATGTGCTTGATATCAACAGTAGTATTGAAATGTAAGTGTGAAAACTGCAAAAAAACAAAATATTACCACAATTTTGAAATTTTTTTCTGGAAAAATAGCTGCATGAAAAACTCCAAAATTCTCCTGATTATTTACCTCATGTTGTGTAGTTTTCAGAAACATATACCTTTGTGGGACATTTTTGGTTCTGGCACCGTCAGCTAAGCTATGATGCTCACATGCCAATTGTTGAGAAATTACAAGTTGGAAATAATGGCATCCATCTTGTAATATTTACCTTGTAAATGTGAGGAAGTGATTGAAATACTAGGCATATGGGGTATTCTTATATTCAGGAGAAGCAAATGAATATATTTAGGGGTATTTTTTTGTCATAAACTAATTGTATGCAAATCCTGACACGAAAATATAAGCAAAATGTTGTTTTTTTCAATTTTTTTCCTCTTTTTTTCTATTTTAATCAAATTAAACAATGAGGTATTCATATAATTGTGGTATCAAAAGAAAGCCCTACTTGTGCTTAAAAAAACAGTATATAATTTATGTGGCTGCACAAAAGGAATTAAAGAGAAAATATGGTTGAACAAAGACATAGTCAAAAAAGTCAAATATGCTCCGGTCCTTAAGTCAAATCAAACTCAGATTTTCCCGGTCCTTAAGGGGTTAATCAATCTTTCCAAGTTTTAGATAATATTTAACACCTTCGGTGCTAGAGACACATGGGGGTGAGAGTTTGTTTTATTCTGTGGGTGCTCCATACATACCACCTGGTACTTCTCTTCAGCCCCAAGGGGCCCCAGTATGTTCTCCACCCTGACAACCATACCTGGGAACTCTCTGGATAAGCCCCACAAACGTCAGTTTTCACTTTATTAGAAGGTCTTTAGATAATGAGATTGATTTTCTGGCTTGGCCTATGCATTATGCATACTCCCCACCATGTTCCACCCACTTTTCGCCATACATTTTCTATGTAAACCCCACCATACCTCTTCCCAGTCCCTCCTACCCGAGTAAGCCCCACTCCTTGGTATGTTACATATAATATAGCCATTCCCATCCCCAGCTCTTCTTGGTAATCTGGAAGCTGGGGATTAGAAGGTTCCAATAAACTATGGATGCCTTAAACATATCTGAATTCTCTTCTGGTTCACCCGGCACATGTGTGACCATGTACTAAATCTACTTCAAGGAACCATATGTAGTGTCTATTCAGGTGGGCCACGAGTATGGGGGAGATTCACTAAGGCATGATAAAGAGGTGATAAAGAGATGATAAAGCAGAGATAACGTCTCCAGTGATATCACTTCTCCAATTCCTATGTTATTCTACGGAGCCAATGCACTAAGATTTCTATAACTTTGGCGATCTTAGTGCATTGGCTCCACAGAATAATATGGTAACTGGAAAAATGATATCACTGGAGAAGTCATCTCTGCTTTATCACCTCTTTATCACACTTTATCAGTGGCAACCAGAGGGGGTGAAGAGAAAGACCAGTGGGAAAGACGATACCTACATACCATACCTATCACATATTATTGTAATTTGTGTGTTTTGGAGGGGGGGTTGAGTGAGGGGACATGGGCATTTTTCTCATAGGGCCTCATGTTTAAAGGGATAGTAATACTTTATTTTAACTTTATTTTATTTTGTAGGCATTAAAAAAACATGAAGAATGATATAAGTCTTATCTCTGAAACCTTTATGGTTTAAGAGATATTCACAAACAAAGTATCCCCCCCCCTGTTCAACCAGATCAGAAGGGAGATGCCCAGGTAGACTGCAGAGAGGGACAATCTTCAATTAAGATAATGGAAAAAGCTGAAAAACTTGTCAAGGGGGGAAGGGCTTTCATTGTTTTCATACAAAGAAAATTGTCCCCTTCTGTTATCTGTACTGTCATACAACCAGACTCACATCTGAGAAGAGATCGTTTACACTAGGTAAAAGGGGCGGGGAGGGGAACTTTGCTTGTGAATATCTCATAAACCATAAAGGTTTGAGAGATAAGACTTATATCATTCTTCATGTTTTTTTAATGCCTACAAAATAAAATAAAGTTAAAACGAAGTGTTACTATCCCTTTAAAGGAAAAGTGAATTAATTATGTGGCAAACCAACAGAACCGTAGGGGAGTAAACACATTTTCATTGCTTTAAATGGGGATTTTAGTCCTTTGAATGCCATATTCAAGTAACTAAAGAAGATAGCAAAAACTGTCTTCACCATAGGGGTGAGATGAACATTTCCATTAACTACTTGAAAGCTAGACTGACCTGTCTAGCTTTCAAGGGTTAAATCAGTGGGGATTGTGGGAATCTTTATTTTTTTTTCCCTAAGGTAATTTGGTTTTCTTCAGAATTAGTCCACTTTTGTTTTGAACATAGTGATAACATCTGGGAAATTTTTTCATTTTATATATTTTTAATACAGCCTAGCTTAGTGGCTATACTTTTGAATTCAGCTGAAGATGAGTCCTATAGGCCCAATATGAGTGGGCACTTTATGTGGATCCTGTGTCAGCATCTATACCAACTTCCTGGCACATGGTTTTGCTAAGAGACTAGGGTGGAATGCAAAAATGTGCGCAATTGCTATTTACTGGGTACTTTTGATGGCAAAATAATTAGCACCAAAGTGTTACTGAATTGAATTTTTACTGAATTAGTGAACGTTTGCTCATTTTTAGTGATTGCGTTTCAAAAAGTGGGTGTGGCTAAAGTGTCTGCCGTTTTGTGAGAGTATTCGCAATTGCGCCTAATCTAGCAAAAACAATTAGTACACATTTTCATACATCTGGCTAACTTTTCCATTAATTTAGGTTCATGTGCTAACTTTGCTGCTAATGTAGCATCAATGCGTTAGTATGTTAGTATGTTTCTTGCATCAAAACTTGCTGAACATAAACTGGATCAGATCCTTGTTAAATCCATAAGAAGCCTGAGGCCCAGATTCCCATCTTCTCATCCCCCCTCTTGGGATTTTAATTTGGTTCTCAAGGCCCTACTCAAAGACTGGTTTGAGCCAATCTACAGCTGTACTTTGAAGATGATGTCTCTGAAAACAGTCCTTTTGGAAGAACTTCTATCAGTATTCCTCCACGACTCAGTCTTGCTGCATCATCCTCCAGAATTTATTCCCAAAGTATATTCGCTCATCCATAGAATTCAAGACCTCTCCCTTCAGGCATTTTGCCAAAATACACATAATGCCCAAGACGAAGATCTACACAATCTACATGTGAAGTATTTCCTTCAATGCTACCTGGACAGGAGTGCAGCATTTAGGAAAACTCCTTGTTTGTTTCTGAATTTCTTAGGGCCTTCAAGAGTCACGAGAGCCTCCTAACCAACCATTGCCAGGCTGGTGCAATTAACCATCTCTGAGGCATATTCATCTAAAGGAAATTTCAGCTAAAGGTACGATACCATCAAAGACCCTGAAAGCAGATTTCACCAGAGCTATGGCTGCTTCCTGGACCAAGAAAGATGAAGTCTCCGTTAATCAGATATTTTGAGCAGCCACAGAGAAGATCCTCCACTTTGTCAAAAAGCACTACAGACTCAACCCTCTAGTCTCAGGGAAGGCTGCTTTTGTTCTCAAAGACCTTCAAGCAGCAGCAACCCAGTACCCTCACTTTTTATTCTTATTATACTTATCCTTTATTTATAGAAGGTATATGTGCTATGGCTTGTAAATGCCTCCTGCCACATGAACTTCTGGTCATTGGGTGGGAGATAGAAGTTCTTTACAGTGCTGTGGTCCAGGCAAGTAGCAGGTCTTTTTGTGTGTCAACAATTAGGTCATGATGGGGTTGTAGGTGAGAGAGAGAGATGTAGGAATGGAACGAAAGGAAATAGATTTGGATAGGCTGTTGATCTGGTCTTGCTCATACTGGTTATTGGGGAAGTTGATAGGCTTCCCTAAAGAGGTGAGTCTTCAGGGAGCATCTGAAGCTCAGAAGGCTTGGGGAGAGTCTGATGAGATGGGGAGGGAATTCTAGAGCTCAGGTGCAGCACGGGAGATACCCTGCTCAGTTATCTCTCAGGTTTGCTACCTTAAGTGCTAAAATGAAAGACAGAATTATCTTACCTGGAAATTCCTTTTCATTCTGGTCTCCTTCTATAGTCCATGGACTTCCCACCTTGTGTTTGTGGGCAAGTAAATAAACCAGTAGTGGTTATTTGCTGCAAATGCACTACACCAATCATACACTTAAGTGCAAACCTTGAAGATTAGCCACTTGAGTTAGAGGTTAACACCATTGGAGCTACACTGTTACATTTGTACATTTACCATATAGTCTTCATAGTCCCCACTCTGAATTCATCTTATTCCAAGCTCACAACAAGACAAGAAAATGTATAATCCAGGGGAACAGTAACTTTTGGCAGCTATTAGCTGGATGGTGATCATGTGAATAGTAGCTGACACCAGCTGGAGAGCCAAAGATTGCCTACCCCTAATAAAAACAGTTCCTTTATTAAGCAAATGGCTCTGGGGAAATACCCTGGCCCTGATGGGCTTCCCCTAGCTTTTTATCAACGTTATTTACATCTTCTTGCCCCACTGATCATGGCTTCTTTCGATGATCTCCCGGATGTTATTCACCAACATCCTAGATTTGCTGAGGCTCTTATTTCTCTCATCCCCAAAGAAGGTAAAGATCCTTCTATGTGTTCTAGTTATCTGCCCATATCGCTTCTTAGTATTGATCTAAAAATATATGCTAAGGTTCTGGCCAACCGCCTTTGCCCTCTTCTTCCAGACATTGTACATACCGACCAGGCCGGCTTTGTGCCGGGTAGAGAAACCCGGGATAACACCATCAAGTTGCTCCCTCTTCTACATCAGGCTCACCTTGGGGGGGGATCCCTCTCTACTTCTGTCAGTTGATTCCGAAAAGACCTTTGACAGGGTGAATTGGGGATTCTTGGAGGCGTCGCTTCGGGGCTTCGGCCTTGGACAGAACTTCCTTACAAAAGTTATGGCTCTCTATGCGAATCCATCTGTCCGGGTACATGTCAATGGTTCAGTGTCTGAGCCCTTCCGATTATTTAATGGTATGTGGCAGGAATGCCCGATATCCCCTATGATATTTGTTCTGGTAATGGAATCCTTGGCATCCAGGATTCGTGCTCATGGAGCTGTATCTTGGATCAGGCTGGGAGATGAAGAGCATAATATTTTCATTGTTTGCAGATGATGTTATCTTCTCTCTGTATGTCTTCAAGAACTCTCTCGTTTTGGAGATGTGAGTAACTTTAAGATAAATCTATCAAAGTCGTTAAATGTCAACTTGCCCCCTGCTCTGGTTCATTGCCTTCGATCTCTTACCCCTCTCGGGTGGGCTAAGGAATTAATTCCCTATCTAGGGATTCGACTTACCTCTTCTGTATCTGATTTGTTTAAACATAATTATGTTCCTTTAGCTCGTTCCCTTACTGCAGATCTTTCCAGACTTGATGCTCTCAAGTTATCATGGACTGGGTGAATCAACTTGCTTAAATCAGTATTTCTTCCTAAAATTCTGTTCTTCTTTCAGACGCTTCCTATTTTTCTTCCTCAATCATACCTTAAAATGGTACAACATTTGTTTACCAAATTTGTTTGGGGTGGTGGTTCTCCGCGTCTCAAGTTCACCCACATATCGCGATCTCGTAAGCAAGGTGGACTGGGGGTCCCAGATGTTTCTCGTTACTACAGGGCGATGCTCCTCAGTGCCATACCACATTGGTTTCATTCTGGAACCTCGAAAACTTGGGTCCATATTCAGAGGGCATTATGTTCCCCATTGCCCCTTACTTTTCTACCTTGGTGTCACACAATCCACATTCCCTCCGCTGTAGCCAAACACCCCTTACTTTTGCCGGTACTCCGTTCTTGGAAATCTGATATCCTCTGGTTGTCCAGCACGTCCTCCCCCCTGACTTCATTAGTCTATAACCCAGACTTCCCCCCGGGGATGTCCAAGAATGTCTTTATGGGATGGGGACAGGGGTCAGACTTGGAGAGTTAGCCAGTTTTGACCACCTATCTACTTCTTGCGATCTCCACTCCAACGATTTTTGGAAATATATGCAAGTCCGCCATGTTATTACCTCCCATCCGGAACGTACCAACATGATTCGGACGCTTACCCCATTTGAACTCTTATGTCACCCGACGCCGAGACCTGATAGTTCCGGAAGCTCGCGGCCCCCGGAGGGCCATTACCAAACTCTACTCCTGGTTATCAGATTCCTCGGACACTTCTCACTGTCACTCATACAGACAGGTGTGGGAAAAGGATCTCCAGATCCTAATCCTTCTGAACCTTGGGAATGAGCCTTTTTGGTGCTCTCTCTTTTCATCCAGAAACACTACTGCTATGGAAACTAACTATAAATTGCTCACTCGTTGGTACAGATCGCCCCATCTCCTACATGGCTACTACCCACAGGTTTCCGCGTAATGTTGGAGATGCTGCCAGGCAGAAGGCACTTTGGCACATCGTTGGTGGTTGTGTCCCTTGATTTCCCCATTCTGGCATCAAATCACACAGGATCTATCGACAGCTCTTTCCATTACTTTACCATTGGATCCGACGTTACTCCTTTTTTCTGTGGGGCTCTTACAGTTGGACTGTTCTCGGTCCATGAAGGCTTTACTTAATACTCTGCTCATGACAACCAGAATGTGTATTCCGGCACGTTGGAAATCTATTTTGCCTTCTTCAATAGGGGAGTGGAGGAGTCGAGTTGGGGATACAGCTCTCTATGAAAAATTAACACACCTGCTCTCTGGAGGAGACCCTCCCTTCTTGGTGGTCTGGACCCCTTGGCTCTCGACAAATCCACTACCCTGATAGTTGTCAAAAATTTGTCATTTGTCCTTGATGACTCCCGAGTGCTCGCCCACAACTCATTCATCCTGCAATGTGGCGGAGCCGGCCTTGTTGTTAGAGGAACCCGTAACGCCTTTCTGCTGATGCTGCCATGCATCCCTTGACCCTCCCTCTCTCTCCCTCCCCTGTTTTCCTTCCTTGTTCCTGTTTTCCTGCTGTTATGTATAGCTCTCCCCTCTCTCTTGTTCTTATTCCTTTCTCCTTTCTCCTACTTTCTCTTTCATGTTCTCTCTCTCTTCTGATGCAATAGAAGCATGACATAATTGTCCTATTCGAGATTTTCCCGCTCACGTATTGATTATGAATGCTCCTGTAAGCACGGGACAATTACATTACTGTTATTTGCATTGTCATGTACACTTTATCTTTGTATCTTATACCATGGAACATGTTTGTGTTTTATCTTATCATGTCTCACCCTGAGTGATGTGACTTGTTGGTTGTAGTTTCCTTTGTGAATGTTCTTAGATTATTCCTAATAAAGCTTTTATAAAAACAAACAAAAAAAACAACAACAAAAAACGTTCCTTATTTATCTTTAACTGTCATTTAGTGTTAATTTAAAAGAATTGTAAGCAACATGGGTGGGCTTTTTCTAGTATTGCCAACATTTGCAGCAGAGATAGTTTGATAAATAATCAGGTACTTTTTGATACCAGGAGATGATTTAATATTGAATTGATTAGGATTTAAAATCCCCAGATGGATAATAGCTGTATAATGTATTACAAACTAGAATATATGATTTAAGTTTCTCAACTGATATGTTTGTGATTGTTTGTGAAGTGACCTAATCAGTTTATTTAGCCTGAGGCCAGTTTACACAGCCATGTGGTCAGTGCAATATCTGGCCAGTTTATACAGTTATGTGGTCAGTGTATGCAGTCCGTGGCTGGTTTATACAGCCATGTGGTCAGTAAATTTAGTTTTTGGGCAGTGTATTCAGTCTTGTGGTCAGTTTATACAGCCTGAGGCCAGTTTATACAGTCATGTAGTCAGTTCATGTAATCTGAGGCTAGTTTATTCAATCATCTAGTTTCTTACAATAAAAGAATCATTGATTTATCCAATGAATTGTGTTGCAATGTTTGGATTCCTTGCTGGCACTCACAGGGTTAAAGGTCATTTAAAGGGATAGTAATGTCAGAAAAAAAGTATTACCTATATGGTAGATACAATTAAAACAGAGTACTTGCACTTATTCGTATGTTTCAAACCGTTATGGTTTGAGAGATATAGCAAAATAAAGTTCTCCGCTCCCTCCCCTTTCTGCTTGACGAGTTGTAAAGCTGTCAGATGCAGATTCTGGTCGCTTGACCAGACGTGGCTCTTCAGCAGCGCCGATATAACAATATCTAAAGATAAATACTTCATCAGAATGGTCTACAACGTGTGCTTGCAAACCAGGCACATGTTGTAGACCGTTCTGATGAAGTATTTATTTTTAGGGATTGTTATATCGGTGCCACTGAAGAGCCGCCGTCTGACCCCGGAGTGGAGAACTTTATTTTCCTATATTTCTCAAACCATAACGATTTGAAAGATACGAATAAGTGCAAGTACTCTCTTTTAATTGTATCTACCATATAGTTAATATTTTTTCTGACATGACTATCCCTTTAACATAATAAAAATAAAATGTATGTTAAATATAGTCTTTAGTTATCTGCAGCTAGTCCAGCCCCTGACAATACAGCATTATAAACTTACATTCTTATTTATACAGGTTTCCCCTGGTGACTACAACGCAGAACTGGTGGTGTGAGCTCTGATTCCTATTGGCTAGTAGGAATATGGTTGTCTCTTCAGGTTCAGTAATAAATGCATGGAGTGGGCCTGTACAATTAGGACTGTACGCTTATAACACTGGAACTGACAGAGGTGGGAATAAGTGATTAACTATTAAAAGACTGAGCTTTGATATGTACTTTGCTATGCTTTGCAGTGCGTTGCGTACCCCTCTGGCACTCAAAGGGTTATGAGGCCGCTACCTCATTGCTCCACGAGATGCAGTCTTATGTCGCCTCACTCACGCGATGCAATCATGCGCATTAGAGACTGACCGAAAGTGGGCAGTCTCTACTGTGCATGACTGCATTGTGACAAACATCCTAGCGAATTATTATATAGAATGTATTTATAAAAAGCAGCAAAATTTGCGGTCTCAAAGAATAACATTTCCCAAACTTTATAGCTGACAGCACTGTTTATCCTCAACCAATAGGAATAAATTGTATTTGTAAAAGAACAAAATAAAAACAAATAAGGTGTGTGCGTGGTGTGATAAATCATACTATGAGGAGCGAGTTGTTTCAAAATATTGTGGTTCTTCAAAATAAATGACTAATGTAAGTATGATCGTGAAATACAAAATGCAGCCCACATATCAGAATGTCAAATAAAATGTACTCACGCTTACTTTTAGAATAAGTTTTATATTTTATATTAAAATTACATTAACCACTTGTATGCTTGAGGGAGGTCTTCAACATATTAGACACTTCTAGCATCCAAGTGGTTAATCATTTTATATATATATATATATATATATATATATATATATATATATATATATTTATATCTGTATCTCATAATCCCCTAATATTTTCAGTTATTAAATAACAAATCAGCATATTTAAAGGAGCAGTAAACTTTTTTTATGGAAAAATATATATTGTAGGGATTTTCCTATTGAGTAAAATAAGGGTACTCCCACTGCCGAAAGATTTATAGTTCCAGAGTTATTACAGTTTAAACCCATGTTTTTTTACATTAGCAGTGCCCTCTAGTGGTCAAATTCTAATTAGATTTCCTGTTAGATTCTAATGGAGAGAAAAGTCAGAGACATACAGTTCTCCATAGAATGTGATAGAAACTTCCTGTCAGTTAGAACTATCAGGAAGTAAACACAGTAAACTCACATCCTGATTATTTAAACTGCTGTAAATTTTGAATAAAACATCGGACAGCGATGGGAGTGACCTTGTTTTATTCAGCAGGAAATTCTCTGTAAAATGTGCTTTCATTAAAAAAAGTTTACTGCTTCTTTAAATAGAAAGCAGATCTTGCTAATGCCATTGGTCAGGCATATATAGAATGCTTTTTGACTAAAACTGTCACATAAACAGCCATCTGGGGAAAGAAATCAGCTTTTCTGAGACTGACGTGCTAAGAAGAATTAGAGCAACTCTGGATTGAATCCTCATTGTTTTAACATGGTGGGGTTTAAAACTAAGATGTATTCAAGGGGTTAAAAGACCCATTTAACCATTTGAGTTCCAGAGGGGTATGCAGCATATTCAAGGGGAGAGATGCACTAAGGCATGATAAAGAGGTGATAAAGCGTAGATGACTTCTCCAGTGATATCACTCCTCCGTTCTTATGTTTTTCTATAGAGATCTAGGGGGAGATGCACTAAGCAGTGATAAAACAGGTGATAGAGTGGAAATGACTTCTCCAGTTCCTGTTATTCTACGGAGCTCATGCTTCAAATTGGAGATCTTAGTGTATAGGTTCTATAGAATAACATAGGAACTGGAGAAGTGATATCACTGGAGAAGTCATTTCTGCTTTATCACCTCTTTATCACACCTCAGTGCACCTCCACCCCTCTTGAATGTGTTGCATACTCCTCCGGCACTCAAAGGGTTAAACGGGCTTTTTAACCCCTTGAATGCCATATACTTTGCTAGCATTAAAGGGATAGTATTGCCATAAAAAAACTAAATCTAATCTTGTAGGTGGTAAAAAGTTAATCTAAATACCCCAAGTCCCATCTCTCATACCTTTATGGTTTCAGAGATATTCGGGACCAAAGTTCCCTCCTCCCTCTCCTGACGTCAGCGCTCAAGCTGACTGCGGGATAATCCAGTCCTGTGACCGTCTGAGGCTGTTCAGCAGAGCCGCGATCATGTTACTGAAATAGAAAACCTAAACTGAAACAGTCTACAATGTGTGCTTGGTTAGTGCTTGGTTTTCAAGCACACTTTGTAGACTGTTCCAGTTTAGGATTTCTATTTCAGTAACGTGATTGCTGCTCTGCTGAAGAGCCTTAGATGGTCCTGGGACCAGATTCCCCTGCAGTCAGCTTGAGCTCTGACGTCAGGGGAAGGGGAGGGAACATTGGTCTCGAATATCTCTCAAATCATAAAGGTATGAGAGATGGGACTTGGGGTATTTAGTTTAACTTTTTACCACCTTCAAGATTAGCTTTAGTTATTTTATGGCAATACTATCCCTTTAAAGGAGTTCAAAACCTCATTTAAATCATCAACAATTTGTATTCGTGCCCCTAAGGTGCAGTAAGTTTGCCTCAGAATTGCTCCAAGTTAAAGCAAGATTGTATTCCTTTAACCCTTTCAGTGCCAGAGTTGTGTACAACCATTGTGGAGCAATGTGTTGCATACTCCATTCGCTACTAAAAGGCTTAAATGGATAGTAATGTTTCATAATAAAAGCAGCTCTAATTAATCATCATAGTATTTGGACTTTGGAGAGTGTTATTTCAATTCTGTCAGAGTTGTAGTTCAAGAGTAATTCAATGACAAAGTATTCCCCTCCCGCCCATTTTACTGATGTAACACTGCTCAGCCAGAGCAGAAGGGAGGTGCCCAGGTAGACTGCAGAGAGGGACAATCTTCAATTAAGATAAGGGAAAACCTGAAAAACTTGTCAAGAGGGGCAGGGCTTTCATTGTTCTCATAGGAAGAAGATTGTCCCCTTCTGTTATCTGTCTGGTCTATGGACTGCATTCCACATCTGAGAAGAGATGGCTTACACTAGGTAAAAGGGGCGGGAGGGGAAACTTTGCTTGTGAATATCTCTTAAACCATAAAGGTTTGAGAAATAAGACTTATAGCGTTCTTCATGGTTTTTTAATGCCTACAAAATAAAATAAAGATAAAACAAAGTATTACTATCCCTTTAATGCTATGCAGGCACATTCATTTTATAAAACAAGCTATCCATAATGTTCAGCTTGAGAAAATGGTACCAAATTGGTGTGGTTCTTGGATTATCAGTGGATTCCAGAAGCCTCCTTCGCTTAGCAAACAACGCCCTTCTTGTTACACCATGCACACACTCTGCCCTCTCCCATCTCAAACCTTTCTCGCTTTCTGCTCCCTACCTATGGAACGCCATACCCCTCTCCCTACGTCTAGAACAATCCCCCTCTGTCTTTAAGTCTATCCTGAAATCTTATCTTCTGGAGCACTAGGAGCATGCACTACCTCTGGCCAGACTCAGCACTGGACACCCTCTACCCTGTTATCTGTCTCCTATTACCCATTAGACTGTAAGGTCCTTGGTGCAGGAACCTCTCTCCTAATTTTTCTACGAATGTGGCACTTATTTTATTCCCTCTTATTTATTGTAACTTATGTATGTTGTAAGGTGCTGCGTACACTGAGTGGCGCCATATAAATAAACATATACATACATACATACATACTCAGGCTGGGTGCACAGAGGGTGAAAGAAACTCTCACCTACAGCAAGTCTATTAAATAGAGGCAACTATACCCTGATGAAGCCAATTATGTGGTGATACGCATTGGGAGGTCGGCTTTTTGAAGGGCCCTGAGCACCAACTGATTATGCCTTATCTGTACAGCACATACTAATACGTATCCATTTCATAACATGTTTATAGCTTGTATGCAGCCTGTGTTCTCACTCTTTTAGAGCACTATATTTGTACATTTTGAATCATATAAAGCACATTTTGTATTTTTTTATGTATCTACATGTTTTATGTGGGTATCTATACAGCACTTTACTATGCTGTCTTTCAGGGATTTATTATATTAGAAATTAGGTCTAGATATTGTACTTTACATTAGGATATGTTTGCTGAGGATTATCCTTATATGACCTACTTTTTAGGTTGTTCCTCTGGGCCCTACTATGTTTTTAATTGTTTTTAGTTTTCCGTTTGTCTTTTTTTATGAATAAAGATGATTGTTATATTATATTTGAAGTGTGGTGGTAGTAGTGCCTCTATTTAATAGACTTGCTGTAGGTGGGAGTTTCTTTCACCCTCCGTTTTTTCTGTTTGTCATATATGCTTAGTCTTGAAGAGCACTACAATATTTTATTGCCTCACTACCTCACCTTATTTATATAACCAGTGCCCTCATTCTTCTAGTAATTCTATGATTAAGTGTGGACAGCAGATCAAAGCTAGTAAGCAGTGTAACTGGTTCTGTGATTACCAGTGGACAGTAGATGAAGGCTAGGGAGGCAGTGTATGTAGTTCTATGATTACCAGTGGACTGCAGATGAAGGCTGGGGAAACATAGTATGCAGTTCTGTACTTACTAGAGAACAGTGGATCAAGGCAAAGGAAGCAGTGTATGTGGTTCTTTGATTACCAGGGGTCTAAGGCTTGGAATGCAGTGTATATGGGTCTATGATTACCAGTATACCAGTGGATAGTGTATCAATTACCAAATAATGTGATTCTACGATCACCAATGGACAGTGGAGCTCGGAGGAGAAACAAATTCTACATGATATAAGATGATCACAGCTTAATTTAAAGGGCCAAGAGAGAGTCAGAATATTGTGAAAAAGACAAATACTAAGTCTAGATTTTGAATGATTGTGAGGCTACTTAGAAGTGTAAGGGATAATCTACCTGATGCTGTGAGCAGAGGATGTAACTAATAGCAGTTTAAATGTCTGTTTGAGTTGATTTTACAGATCGTGTAAACCAAAGGAAAGGAGAAAGAAAATCTGAGCTATTCTGAAGGCTAAAAATGAGAGATGAAACCACTAAATGGGAACAACATTTTGTTCTGCATCAGTCTTTAGAGAATAGTTTTAATGATAAGAATTCAAACCTCACAGGAGGATTTTCTATATGAAAAGCAATTATTTTATATTATTATTATTAATAAAAAGAATACATTAATTAAATGTATTATTGTTATTGTATTTTTTTAATTCTAGGAGTCATTGCTCCTTTAACCCCTTAAGGACCAGTCGTGTATGATTGTGACCGGCACTTAAGGACCACGGATAATTTTTTTTCTTGGACCCAATTCAGGGCGTGCAGCCGCACGGGGAGCCCTGAATTCCATGACGTGCCAGGACTGTCATGGGTCCTTATGGTTTACCCATGATTGTCCTGGCATGTTATGAGTCCTTAACCCCTTAAAGGGATAGTAATGTTTCATAATAAAAACAGCTCTAATTAATTTTCATAGCATTTGGGCCTTGGAGAGTGTTATTTCAATTCTGTCAGAGTTGTAGTTCAAGAGTAATTGAATGATAGAGTATCCCCCTCCCTCCGCTTTTACTGATACAACACTGCTCACCTTAGATCAGAAGGGAGGTGCCCAGGTAGATTGCAGAGAGGGACAATCTTCATTTAGGATAAGGGAAAAAGCTGAAAAACCTGTCAAGGGGGCAGGGCTTTCATTGTTCTCACAGTAAGAATATTGACCCTTGATGTGAACTGTCTGGTCTATGGACTGGATTCCACATCTGAGGGGAGGCGGCTTACACTAGGTGAAAAGGGGCAGGAGGGGGATACTTTATCATTCAATTACTCTTGAACTACAACTCTGACAGTAAAGAAATAACACTCTCTATGGCTCAAATACTATGAAGATTAATTGGGGCTCTTGTTTTTGTGAAACTTTAGTATCACTTTAAGGAACCATGACAGTCCTGTGACATCATGGGTTGGAGTGTGATTAGGATGCATGACGTGCAAGGACTGTCATGGATCTCAGGGCTCCATGTGCGCTGTTCGGGGATCGCTGAACCAGATCACAAAAAAACTAAAAAATGGTCTGTGGTCCTTAAGGGCACCCGTGGACGGTCATTAAGTGGTTAATAAATTTTACATAGTTCTATTTATGTTTAGATACCTGAGACTTCCCCAACACATAGCCTTTGTGTAGTAGCTGTCTTTAGCATCCAAGAGGTAAACTGAAGAGTGAGCCTGTAATCTTTTAATTTGACTTCCCTTTCCATTTTAGAAGAAGCCATTGTGTAGTGATGATGATTATTTATTTGAATAATAATAATCCTATATAATAATTCGCTAAGATGTTTGTCAGAAGCCGTAATGCGTAGTAGAGACTGCCCGAACGTGCTTTCAGGCAGTCTCTACAGTACATGACTGCGTCGGTGGCAGGACGCAGAGCAGGGCCGGCCTCTTAACCCTTTGAGTGCCAGAGGGGTATGCAACGCATTGCAAAGCAATGCGTTGCGTATCCCTCTGGCACTCAAATGGTTAACATCACCCAGACCTTGGCCCATGTACATGGGCTTTTACACTAGTAATAATAATAATAATGTACATAATGAGGCATTTTAACCCCTTAGCGACCGGCACTTAACACCTGCCAAACTTTTTTGCTTCATTTTATTAAAAATGACTTACCGGATGTACATGTATGTCCTCTGTCCACCTGGGACAACCGCTCGGGACGTACATGTACATCCTCAGGCGGTAAGGGGTTAAGGCTGGGGAACACCCACCATTCTCTGCTGTCTCACAATCTCAGGGGGCCTCACCTTGGGTTACTGGTTTTACACAAAAAATCGATTGAATCTTGTAGTCAGATGGCCAGGTAGGAGTGAAGTTGTTCTGGGTACACAATACAACATGTTTATTTTTGCACAATATTTGTGGGACTTCATTGCACCAGGTGCCTCATGGATTCTTAAAACTGACCTGATATAGAACTCCAGTGGGTAGTATGATCTATTGTATTAATCTGACTGACATAAAAATATCTCCAGCGTCAAATAATTGTTCTTTATATAAAAAAAATCCTCCTGTGAGGTTTGAATTGTTATCGTTAAAAGTATTGTCTAAGATTGGTGCAGAACAAAATGTTGTTCCCACTTAGTGGTTTTATCTCTCATTTTTAGTCTTCAGAATAGCTCAGATTTTCTTTCTCCCTTCCTTTGGTTTACACGATCTATAAAATCAACTCAAACAGACATTTAAACTGCTATTAGTCACATCCGCATGCTCACAGCAATTTTAAATGTCACAAATGTTCCTAGCTTGTTGTTAAAATTACAATAAACATTGTTTGGTGACGGCACAGTACAAATAAATTCATTATGTAGCTGAGAGTCATAGAATTGCTTAATTCCAAGAGCATTACATCTGATTAGTAATATGGTACTTGAAACAGAGTTCAGTGTGTATGTGTGTGAGGAGTTGTGCCTGCCCCCCCCTTTAGGTAACAGGAGCAAACCAACTGGACCATAGGGGACAAATACAAATTTCACAGATTCCCATTTAACCCTTTGAGTGCCAGAGGGGTAGGCAACGCAATGCGTTGCGTACCCCTCTGACACGCAAAGGGTTAATTAAATGGGATTTTTAATCTTGAATGCTAGAGAGGTCGCAGACACATTGCTATTGGTTAAATCATGGCAATTTCCTTTGTCCCCAACAGTCAAGATGGTTTGCTATAGAATTGCCTCTCTATCTTCTTAACACGGTAAGGACCAGCCATGCACGAGCGTCAATTAAAGGGATAGTAATACTTCATTATTACTATCCCCATGTTGTAGCCCTTATGGTTTGAGAGATATACACTTTCAAAGTTCCCTCTCCTTCTCTCTCCCCTGACGTCAGCATTGTAGCTGTCAGCAGGGGAATCTGATCCGTGAGCAAGCGGTGGCTCTGCAGCAGTGCTGAGATCGCGTTATAGAAACAGAAATCCTTCACTGAAATGGTCTTCTATAAGTGCTTGGTTTGTGCTTGGTTTGCAAGCACACGTAGAAGACCATTTTAGTGAAGGATTATTGTTTATATAACGAGATCTCAGCACTGCTGAAGAGCCGCGGCCGGTCTGCGGTCTGACTCAGAGACATTTGTTAGACAAATAAATAAATGAAATGCTCATTATGCATTAACGTGCAAAGAAATTAGCAAATATTTGACTTAATTTTAACTAAGAGACTGCATCAAATCCAGCTTTTTTAAAGGGATAGTAATACTTTAATATTACTGTTCCCCATATTGTAGCTATTTCAAAAAGAATTGAATTGTCCCCAGGTTCATCTCTCAAACCTTTATGGTTTGAGAGATAACCGAACACAAAGTTCCCCCTCCCTCCCCCTTCCCTGAAGTCAGCGTTGTACTGACTGCAGGGGAAGTCTGTCGTACGACAGTCAGGCGGCTCTGCAGCTAAGCCGAGATTGCTTTTGTAAAAAATTATTATTTCACTGAAACGGTCTTCTACGTGTGCTTGGTTTGTAAGCACACGTAGAAGACCGTTTCAGTGAAATCATTCTTTTTCACTAACGCGACTTCGGCTCTGCTGCAGAGCCGCCTGATGAAAATAAGACCGGATATCCCTGCAGTCAGTACAATGCTGACTTCCAAATGCTCACACTGTAAACTTCAGTTTTCCCCTCAATTCTCCTTCTTCCCCAGACTATTCCTAACACTTTTCCACATTTATGTTAAGCCCCGCCCCTACTTGTGATTAAGCCCCATCCCCTTTTAATCCAAATTACTTAACTGGTCTCTCCACATCAGCAACACATGAGTCCTCTCCAGGGACTCCACAAGACAAAGTTCCCAGGTATGAATACACTTCCCACTGCTATTTAACTCTGACATGCCTCTCTATACCTTAACCCTTTGAGTGCCAGAGGGGGTGCACAACGCATTGCAAAGCCCTCTGGCACTCAAATGGTTAACATGCTGGCATAACGCTCCTTTTATTTTCTGCTTTCCATTTGCACAACCCAAAAACACACAGGCATAATACTGCAATTCTGGCCCAAAGTAAAGGAGAAATACAAAATAACTTTGCATACTGCCCCTCTTTAGGAGGGACAGTTCCTTTTTCAGATCCAAATCCTTATGTCCCTCTTTTCTGGAAATCAGAATAAGTAGTGTGTATCACATTGCTCCACAGCAATAACAGTCACATAAATGTGTAGTTAATCTTCAGTATATGTTTTTCTAAATTAGTCCGTGTAAATAATATACTTTAGTCTTGCTGTAAATAATTTATTCAGTTACACAAAGAGGTGTCAAAAGGTTTAAACCCTTATAAATTCTTAGCTTGCAGTGATCTAATGTACAAGGGAGGGAGGGATGTCGGATGCCTATACTACTCAAACGGTTAACCCTTGGAGTGCCACAGGGGTATGCAACGCATTGCTTTGCGATGCGTTGACAAACCCTCTGCCACTCATAGGGTTAAAGGGATAGTAATACTTCTATTAAAGTTTAGCTCTGAATCTTCTTTATATTTTTTTAACATGTAGCACTATATTTAACTACTTACAGTGTTGTGCTTAAAACAATCACCCCCTGCCCCTTTCCCTGCGTCACTCAGCCTCTCAGTCTGGTCTGGATGGAGTGCGGCAAGCAACAATCTCCTCAAAACCCACCTGCTCAAGGAGGCATCTCAATAGCAATATCCTCATCCCTGCACGATAGTGACATCAGAATCTTTCTGCACTTCCTTCACCACACCTTGTACTTACACCTCCTACTGTCTCTGTATGTCATCATGAACTCTAATTAGATTGTAAGCTCCTTGGGGCAGGGTCCCTTTCCCAGTGTATGTTTCCCTTGCTGTACTTTCCCCAAAACTAATGCAATGATCGCACTTTAGCTTAATGCTCTTAACCCTATTCTGTATTTTTGTATTGTATTATTTCAAATTCTGTTAAGCGCTGTGTACATGTATGGCGCTATATAAATAAAGATACATACATACATACAATCTTCAGTAAGCAAAGGGAAATCCTGCCCTCCGTCATCAAGGGGTTCATTATAGTTACTGAATGAAGATTGGATGCATCCGTTCGGTACCAAGATCGGATTCCACATCTAATGGGAGGTGGCCACAAGGGGCGGGAGGGGGGATCCTTTTTTTTGGCTTGAAAACAGTTTTAACTACAACACTAAGTAATTAAATATAGAGGTACATGTTACTAAAAATATAAATAACGCATAAGCTTCACACATGAACTTTAATAGAAGTATTACTATCCCTTTAAAAAATTATATAGTCTTCACTTTTTCCAGTGTGACCATGTTGAGGTTTTTTGGAGTTTTTTTTTTTTTGGATGGACAGTGGATGCCCAAGAAGATTCATGTTCTTTCCTCAACTCCCAGATACCCAGCACACCCTCTCCATGTCCGACACCCCTGCAAGCCCCTAGGCTCACACCTGTTTCTTCAGAATCAACAGAGGCTTCTTCCTCCCGCACTGGATCTGGACATTGCGAGGCACATTGTGGGGAGAAGAATGTCTCCGCTGTACCAGGGCCAGTAATGTGGGGCGCTGAACCTACATTACTGATGTCATTGGGACAAATTAACAGCACTCTATTTAACTCTTTGAGTGCCATAGAGGTAACTAATGCATTGTAAAACAATGCATTGGATGCCTTTCACACACGCAAAGGATTAACGGACATGACACACCACTGTATACTGCATGGCACTCTATGGCTTAACATGCTGGTATAAGTCTCTCTAACATAATCTTTTATTTTCTGCTTTCCACTCCTACACGCCAAACACAGAGGCATAATACTGCAATGCTGCCCCAAAGTAAAGTAAATAACAAATACCAGGACTACAATGGGTATGGCAACACGTTGTGAAGCGATGTCCTCTGGTCCTTAGAGGGCTACATTTGGCTTCTAGCAGACATTCACTTCAATACAAGATTCTTACCTACACAGCATTGTAAAGCTCCTACACTAATCCCAGGGTGGCCACAGCCCACACTTCTACACTCAGAACCTACAGATCTGGGGGACCAGCAAGAGCCGGACCCTCCACACATGTGGGGTGGCTATCATTGTGTCAGTCTCCCCTCTGTGTGTGTATGTTTGTTGTGTGTGTTAGTTTGTTGTGTGTGTGCTCCTATGTCTGTTGCGTGTGTGTGTTTCTGTGCGTATGTCTGTTGCGTGTGTGTGCATATGTCTGTTGTGTGTGAACGTATATTTATTGTGTGTGTGTGTGTGTCTGTTGCATGTGTGTGCATGTCTGTTGCATGTGTGTATGTGCATGTCTGTTGCATGTGTACATGTGTGCATCTCCGGTGTGTGTTTGTGTGTGTGTGTGCATGTCTTCTGCATGTTTCTGCCGCCCACTGTGTGTATGTGTCTGCCTGTGTGTTGCATATGTCTGTGTTTATCAAGTGTGTCTACATTTCAAACACGTACGCCCAATGGTCATAATGTGACGGGCAACGCTGTCATAAATTGCTAGTCCTCTATAAAATAAAGGGAACGAGAAAAGAGATTACCATCCATCTCACCATAACATTAACAGAGGGTGAGGACATTCCTAAAATGCTGCTCTCTTGTCTTCATATTATGTTGTGATACAATGGTATGGTACAATATTATCAAATGACATTTGTGTAGGAACTTGACCAACTCTTTTTTTGATGCTCAGACAGATTCCTAAAATTAATTATTTGAGTGTCATGGGGAAGGGGGGTTTGCAGTGCAAATTCTGACACGTATGTAAGGCCTTATGCATAAAGAAAAGAGAATCAAGTTTGGAGTAAACCAACTGCACCAGCTGGGGACAAATAGAAATACCCCTAAATTCCCACTGAATTGAATGGTGCTTTTTAAACAATGTGAATGCCAGAGAGGTTTCCAACGCTTTGCAAAGCAATGAGCTGTGCAAACTTTTGGTTAAAAGTCCTGTTTAAATCAAAGCACATTTTCATTTGTTCCCCTGTGGAGCAGTTGGTTTGTTCTGGAATTGCATCTACTTTGTTTTCTAAATTCCGCTCATAGTATGTATTGACTACAGCTATATAATTTATATTGGATCATTCTTTATAGATTTTCATATTTCAACCTCTTATCTCTGTAACTACAGAATACACACTAGAGATATTAGTGGGTTGTTACCAGATACTGAATATTTATTTTTGTATAGAATTAACTCAAGATTATAAATATATACTTCAATAAAACTGTACCATATAGATATAGTAATGCTGTTTTAATGGTATGTGTTTATTTTAAATTCTGGTATCACGTTTATTAAATTAATCAGAATGCTCTTGGTTTTCTCTTTTATCCATTTTTAGTGAATTGAAGCAGGATGCAAAAAGAGTCTGTGACTCAAATCCTATATAATAATTCTCTAAATGTGTGTTTGTCAGAAGCCGTCATGCGCAGTAGAGACGGCTGCACACACTACAGTCATGCGCACTACAGACTGCCCGTGCCGCAGCTGATAACGGAGCGGGCGCTCGGAATTCAGCCTGTAGTCCTCTCTGCATAACTTCAGTGTGCAGAGAGGACTGTGGTTTGAATTTGGAGCGCCCCGCTCTGTATCAGCCGCGGTGCGGGCAGTCTCTACTGTCCATGACTGCACCATGACCATTGCTGGGTGGCACTGAGGCCCGTGTACACAAGCTCTTCAACTAGTGTGTCAATAAAGCATCATGAGGTCTATGGGCTGTATGTTCAAAACAAAAATGGAGGAACTTTGGGGCAAACCAATTGCACTATAGGGAAGAACTAAAAATTAAAAAAATATATATCCCGTTGGTTTAAATGGGGGTTTTAACCACATTTATGCATCACAATGAACTGGAGACCAGTATATAATAGTTGAAAAGTGTCCATGAGTCATTTTGACCTCATAACCAATTCCTGCACTGATTCCTGTGACACGGAGAGACAGTGAAAAGCATATCCAAACAAAGGCCTGACTGTGTCACATTGTGTACATTAACCCTTTGAGTGTCAGAGGGGTAAGCAAAGCATTGCTTAGCAATGTGTTGCATACCCCTCTAGCACTCAAAGGGTTAAAGCCTACGGTACAGGTCTCAGTCAAAAGTAGAAATTATGTAAACTCATGGGTTTAGTTTAGGCTGTAGTCAGCTGAACTTTACTTTCACCCCCAAGCATTGTTGCAGACATTAAGCATAACATGAGATTTAATATGATTAAACTGAATTTCCCGGTTCTCATACAGTTAAGTGAGATCTGCACCAGAGTATTAACATACATTTAGCATTTTGATGACCCACATTTTTATTATACATGTAGTCTTGATCTTATTTCAAAACAATTTTCGTTCTACTCAGTATTTAATCAAAGATAATTATGATCTAATTCGTTGATTAAAGTTTTGTTTGGTAAAACCAGTCGATTAAAGTGTTAATCAGTCTGTTAAAACATAACACGTATGTGGTCTTTGTCATCTGCCTGCTTCAGAGATGTGTTACCTACATTAC
The DNA here is from genome assembly GCA_037306005.1 of Rhinophrynus dorsalis. Taxonomy (NCBI): domain Eukaryota; kingdom Metazoa; phylum Chordata; class Amphibia; order Anura; family Rhinophrynidae; genus Rhinophrynus; species Rhinophrynus dorsalis. Next base: position 51,125,854 of record CM074724.1, read on the forward strand.
TGATCCGCTTGTCGTTATTGAGTCCGTGACATGATGCCACAGAACTTACAACTGAAATGGAGCTATGGTATTGATATGAAAGAGATTACAATTGAAATGGAATTCATCATACAACAGTCAGGTTTATCTATATAATTACTGTGTGTAAACAGGACTTACATAGGTATGAGTCCATCACACAGCAGTCAGGTATATCTATATATTTATTGTGTGTGACCGAAGGACTTACCTAGGTAGGAGTTCATCATACAGCAGTCAGGTGTATCTATATAATTACTTTGTGTAACAGAAGCACTTTCCTAGGTAGGGGTCCATCATGCAGCAATAAGGTGTATCTATATCAGTGGTTCTCAACTCGTGCCCTCAGTGGCTATTAACAGGCCAGGATTTGAGAATTTCCTTTTAAGAGCACAGGTGAGTTAATCAATACGACTGAGGCTCTGATCAACACACTTGTGTTCTAGCAGGGAAATTCCTAAGTCCTGGCCTGTTAGTGGCCACTGAGGGCATGGGTTGAGAACCACTGCTCTGTATAATTACTGTGTGTGTGACAGAAGCACTTACCTAGGTAAGAGTCCATCATACAGCAGTCAGGTGTATCTATATAATTACTGTGTGTGACAGAAGCACTTACCTATGTAGGAGTCCATCATACAGCAGTCAGGTGTATCTATATAATTACTGCTTGTGACAGAAGGGCTTGCACCAGAAAACAAATACAAGTATATATGTCCAAATTTACACATCAAAATGTAATAAATTACCCCTTCACTAGCTTCAGAAATGCAGGCGGAAAGACAAAGAACAAGTTAAAAAGGACAGAAGGGTGAAGAGGGAAAAACAGAGAGATTCAAGGACATAGAAGGTTGCAGGGAGATTAGATGGGGAGAATAAAAGGGAAGACTAGGGTGGCATGAGAGGAGGACACAGACTGGTGAAAAAGCAAAGAAGAAATTGAGAATCATGGGTCAATAAAGCCTGAGAATGAAAGAGGGGAGTTAGGGGAAAGGAGAAATGAAAAAGCACCTTATTAGCTAAACATTTTCTCTAAATGTTGCACAATCACAGCTGCACCGCAAGTGCTGTCCTTTATGATTGGCTGGCTGGAGAAAGATTTAGGCGTACTGATAGACAATAGACTTCACAGCAGTGTGCAGAGTCACTCAGCTGCTGCAAGAGCAAATAGAGTACTAGCCTGCATAAAAAGAGGTGTAGAAGCAAGGGATGCTAATATTATCCTACCTCTGTATAAATCCTTGGTTAGGCCTCATCTAGAATATGGAGTACAGTTTTGGGCGCCTTTTCTAAAAAAAGACATTACTGAACTGGAAAAGGTGCAGAGACGTGCAACAAAACTGATAAAGGGATTGGAGGATCTGAGTTACAAAGAGAGACTAGCCAAACTGGGTTTGTTTACATTAGAAAAGAGACGTCCAAGGGGTGATATGATTACCATTTACAAATACATTCAAGGTCAATACAAAGAACTATCCAATGAATTATTTATGCAAAGAGCTGAGCTAAGAGCAAGAGGTCATCCATTAAGACTTGAGGAAAGGCGCTTTCGACTAAAACACAGGCAGGGATTCTTTACAGTAAGGGCGGTAAGGCTATGGAATTCTTTGCCTCTGGATGTTGTGCTTGCAGATAATGTAACTGCATTAAAAAAAGCAATGGATGCCTATCTAGCACAGAACAATATTGACAGTTATGACAGACGGCTTCAAAGCAAATAGGATCTTGAGCCGGGGAACTATTTGACACACACACACACACACACACCTACACTGGAAATTGCTCCAGAGGGCTTTTTTGTTGCCTTCCTCTGGATCAACAGGGGTGTTATTGGCATGGGCTGGACTTGATGGACGCATTTCTTTTTTCAGCCTTATCTACTATGTTACTATGGCAAAAAATGACACATTTACAGAAGTGACCAAGGCAGCTCTGAAATTCTGGCAGCAGAAAGAAAAGCTTTAATTGAGGAGCAAGTGGTTTACCCCTTTTATTTATTAGGAAAACTGAGTGCTACTGGCCCGCTGTCTTGTTTTATTGAATGGAGTTACCTCTGCTCTGTCTGTCTCCGCTCTGTGCGCCCTGCTCCTCTTCTCAGCAGCCCTTACTCTGACACATGCGTGCCCATGCCCTTGCTGACGTGCCTCCCAGCCAGGAGATGCCGACATCCGTCCCGGAACTTGTGTTATGGTAGTGAGTGGATAACAGGAAGGCACCGCTGCACGATAAACTCCCTTTTGAGATTGTGCACAGTGCAGTGGAGTAGTTCCGCGGGTTCATTCATTACAGGATACTTTCAGGTGAAATATATTGTAAAGATGGAGCCAATGAAACTGCTCCACTGCACAATCTCAAAAGGGAGATCATTGTGGTAGCGGTACCTTCTGGTTATCCACTCACTACAGGAAATTATTTTAACACGGCCACTCAATTTGTATGCGGGCTTTTGGGATGCCCCACCACCATTCCACATCTTAAGGACTAACCCCAGACCAGCCAACCTTTGTCTGCTAGGCAAGCGCCTACCTCGCCTATAGGTGGCGCCGGCCCTGCGTGGCATAGCCCCATGTGTGACATGCAGCTCTGCTCTGGCCTGCATTGACAATTTTTTTTTTTACAGCGCATCAGGTGGCAGCCGTGGCACACTGCAGTCACTGGTCCTGCGGCCCGGGGGTCAATTGCCCCCAGGGCCAGCCCACCCCTGAATTGTTTTTTTTTTTTCTACTCATATAGTTTATTAGATATTGAATCTTAGATGTAGACTTAATGATGGACGCTTCCACATTCTGCGGCACAGGGTAACATTGGCACAGCAGGGCAGGACTTTCCAGTCCTGTAATTCTCCTCCTACCTCCCTCCCAGCTCTCTCAGGTAGTGTGTTTACGCTTCCTTTCGTATTGATGTAAGAATTACAGGACTGGGAAGTTGTGAGTCGCTGTGCTAACATTACTCTGTGCCACAGAATGTCATACCTCCCAAGTGTCCCTATTTAGGAGGGACAGTCCCTCTTTTAGGCCCAAATCCCTCTGTCCCTCTTTCCCACCCTGATGTCCCTCTTTTTAGGAAGAAAGATTGTGTGGTGTGTATATAAGTGTATCATATTGCTCTACAGCAATAAAACTCACATTATTGTTTGTTTAAACGTCAGTATATGTGTTTATAAAATACTTTGGTCTTGTTATAAGTAATTTATTAGGTTACACAAGGAGGTGTCAATAGGTCATGAAACAGCCTAAAAATTCTCGGTAATGGCCCGCCCACCAGCCACACCCCCAGCCACACCCCTTAAAATGCAAGTGTCCCTCTTTGGCAATTTGAAATGTTGGGAGGTATGGAATGTGGAAGTACCCAGCCCCAAGTGTACATTTAAGATTGAGTATCTAATAAACTATGTAAGTAAAAAAAAAAAAAAAAGCCAATCCCAATACAATTTTAATACCTTAAAGGGATAGTAATGGATCGTATTAAGTAACTTTAACAAATTAAGTAATTGAGCCCACTCCCATCTCTTAAACCTTTATGGTTTGAGAGATATACGATTACAAAGTTCCTCTCTCCCTCCCCTTTCACTGACATCAGGCTCTAGCTGACAGAAACAGATTCTGGTACCGGGACTGTCCTGTGGCTTTTCAGCAGAGCAGAAATAGCTTGATATAGAAATAAATACTTCATTGGAACGGTCTACAAAGTGTGCCTGGTTTGCAAGTGTACTAAAGGGATAGTAATGCTATACTATGCTATACTATACTATACTAATTAATAGTTAAAGGGGAACTTTCACCTTTAAAGGGATAGTAATACATTCAAAATGACTAATCCCTATCTTGTAGCCCTTTAAAAAAGAATACAAATATGCCCAGCTGCATCGTCAAACCCTTATAGTTTGAGAAATAACCACTTACAAAGTTCACCCCTGCCTGACGTCAGCGTTCTAGCTGACAGCAAGGGAATCTGCTCCTGGGATCAACCGGCGTCTCTGCAGCAGAGCTGAGATCGAGTTAGTGAAAAATAAATCCTTCACTGAAAAGGTCTTCTACGCGTGTTTGGTTTGTGTTTGGTTTGCAAGCACACGTAGAAGACCTTTTAAGTGAAGGATTTATTTTTCATTAACAGAATCTCGGCTCTGGGCAGAGCCTTCGACAGTCCCGGGACCGGATTTCCCTGCCGTCAGCTAGAACACTGACGTCAGGCAGGGGTGAACTTTGTAAATGGTTATCTCTCAAACTATAAGGGTTTGAGACATGCCGCTGGGTGCATTTTTCTACTTTTTTTAAGTGCTACAAAATTGGGATTAGTAATTTTGAAGCATCACTATCCCTTTAAAGATGAAAGTTCCCCTTTAACTATTTATTAGCTCAGTCAAGCTTTTTAAACACATTCAGTCATGTACACGCTATTCAATATGGATCTGTGATAGCCAAAATTAGCGCAGAGCATACTCGTAAATATTGTTGAGCAATTAGTGATAAAATGTATCAATGTATAAAACTTGCTGTATATCTGTTCAGCACATTTGGCTGTAATTCTGTCTACAATGGAATAGTATGCTTTTTTTGCCAATATTTATGGACGTTTTTCTTACAAACTGGATTTGCAGAGTTTGTTGAGACTGCCACTGACTCCTACACTGTCACACTGCATTCGTCAAACCATTCAAAAGGTATAGGCATTTGAGAATCAGCATTTAACCCTTTCAGTGCCAGAGGGGTATGCAGCGGATTGCAGAGCAATGCATTACATATCCTTCTGGCATTCAAATGGTCAACAGAAACCTGTTGCTCAAACTATTAATATGGCAGCACACCTGCTCTGCCATAATAAACAGACCCTGTAGTTCAGGGTTGTCCAGGTTCAGTTCTCAAGAGCCACCAACAGGCCAGGATGTAAGGATTTCCCTGATTAAGTACAGGTGAGTTAATCGGTGATCATTCATTGTGACTGACTCACCTGTGTGTAATCAGGGAAATCCTTACATCCTGTACTGTTGGTGGCCCTTCAGGACTGAACTTGGACAGCCCTGCTGTAGTTAATACTGAAATTAACTAAATATGGAAATAGTGTCAAAATTATGCAATGTATGCACTTTTCTTCAGAAATTCTGTTTGAATATGGACTTCCTTATTGTAGTATTGCAATATTTCTAGAAAATAGTGCAAAGGAACACAATGTACATAATTGTATAAATAAAAATGTACATTATGTCTGTATTTTCTGGTATTTTTACCTATGACTACTACTCTCATCAAGTAATCCAAATTAGTGTGTGTTGCTCACGTGCATTTTCTTCAAGGGAATCTATAACAATAGGAATATCTTACCACTAATGTATTTAATAGATGGGCTTACTTAACTAGGTGTTCTTTATAAAGATATCAAAGCTATATACAGTACCAGTCAAAAGTCTGAGTGCACGTGATTGAAACAAAGTTTTTCATGATTATCTGTGCTTCTAATTGTATAAACGTGTATCTAAACACTCGGTATTTCATTATATGATAGGTGCTGTTATATTAGCTGATAATCAATAACTGCACTCACAAATTTAATTTTAAATGAAAATTAATTGGTCATCCAAGAGGATTTTAGTCTGAAGCCCAAGTCAGTAAAAAGTCTGAAATGTGTATAACCACACCTGAGAAGTCTGACTTGTGGACTTCCCTGAGGGGAGTCCTGTGGTGCCGCTGGGGGGAGAAAAATTATGTGATTTGCGGTAAAAAGGGATGGTGACTAATCATGAGTGGGGTTGCGGTTTATCACATGTGTCCAGAGTAGGAGGAATAGACTGGGGAATGAGGAAAAGTAGGCGGGGAGTGGGAGGAACACACTGGGAAGACACAGTTGTCTAGACTACTTTCCAGTGGTGTCCGTAGACATTTTTCCACGGAGGGGCAAAGCCATAATATGACCCCCAGGCCAGCTCATCTAGCCCCTTTATTTATATGGAGGGGGTAATTGACGCCCATGCTACCTTCCTGTAAACAAGAGTACTGGAACTAGCAGTAACTGTACATGGCAAAGAGACAGGGACAACGTCTCATCCTCAGTCTTCATTTTAACATGCTCATTATGCAATATCGAACATTTTCTACATATTAAACAAAACCTGTACTGTACACAGTCTCATGGAAAAGAACTACCAAACATACACTGCACCAAACCAGACATCACAGAAAAACAACATACATTAAAATGACTATCAAGAAACTTTTACCATCTTCAAATACATCATGTTTTATAAGTCATTTTGGATTGATGCTTCATGCATTACTTTGGGGAGGTGCTATCTACAGGCAAGCAAAAAACAGAAGTAAGTGCAAGCTAACAAATAAAATGGAGGATATGCAAGCTAACACAAATGTAGTGGGTACAAGTTAAAAACAAAATGGAGGCCAGGAAAGCTACAGTCTAACACTATTAAACAGATAAACTTAAGAACTGGACTGTATACAAACACAAACTGGCGAGGGTTCAACATAAAATAAAGAATGGGAGAGTTATAGTCTAAAGCAAGTACACACAAAATGGAGATTGGGGTCGTATGCAAATACAAGCTAAAAAAACAAGATGGGGGGTGTGCAAGATTAAAACAAAATTGAGGATAGGAACACTACAGTCTAATGCAATTAATCACACAAATTAAAGATTTGGACTGTGTACAAACACAAGCAGGAGAAGGTGCAAGATGAAATAAAATGAAGAACGGGAAAGCTATAGCCTAAAACAAGTACAAACACATAAAATGGTGTTTGGGGCTATATAAAAATACCAGCAAAAAACAGCAAGATGAAGGGTGTACACGATAAAAACAAAATAGAGGATGGGAAAGCTACAGTCTAATATAAGTAAACACTCAAAATGGATATTGGGGCTGTATATTATCATGGTGCCCGTGACTGCCCTCCGTGGACACTGTGCTGTGCTGCAGGCGACATTGCCATTACTTCCTGGTTGTCGTGCTTAGGCGCATTCGCTATTCTTATAGTCTGATGGTAATTGCCAGAATGAGTCACTGCCTACATGCTAGGCCATATATAGGCCTCAACCTGCCAGTATTCCTTTGTCCTTTCACGGTGAACCTGTGCGCTAAGCTCTTGTGTTATTCCGATGCTCTGATTCTGTGTATGACTCCTGCCTACGTTTGACTCTGGCTACGTTTGATCCCTGACTAGTTGCCTTCCACTCCGGTCTGACTATCTGATCAGGCCTGACCCTTGACTCCGCCTGACTACCTGATCCGGTCTGACTCTTGGCTTTGGCTGACTACCGGATCCGGTCTGACTCTTGGCTTTGGCTGACTACCTGATCCGGTCTGACTCCTGGCTTTGGCTGACTACCCGCTCCGTGCTGACCCTGGCTCCGGCTGACTATCCGATCATTTCCTACCCTTGGCCTACTGTCTCCGCTTGCGCTTACCGTGCTCTGTTGCTTCCTCCGGTTCCAGTGGTGCTCAGTTACTGCATCAGTTCCTGTTCTACCTGTTGCCGGTTAGAGCCATTGAGTATACCCTAGCATTCTAGGGATCTCAGTCACCATTGCCTGTTCTACCCTCGCAGTCTGGGGCTCTCTGTCACCATTGCCTGTAGGTTTACCCTAGTGTTCTAGAGAGCTCAGTCACCATTGCCTGTAGGTTTACCCTACCGTTCTAGAGAGCTCAGTAACCATTGCCTACTCTCCCTAGCTTTCTAGGGAATCCTATCTCTGTTGCCTTGTACTACCTTAGCGTTCTAGGGGAATATCTTCATTTTTCCTGGGCATTTCAGCTTCTCCTGCACTAGTAGCTACTGCTATCCATGCTACCATTGCATACTTTAGTCAGAGTGGTATCAGCCTCTGTGCAGTCGGTGGATCCTGTGCTGTCTCCATACCTGGCTAGTGAGGGTTGGGGAGGTGCTTAGGCACTGTCTTCACACCTGGTCCTCTGAGGATTGGGGAAGTGCTATTCGTATTTATTCTGTTCTTATTTTAATAAAGATATTGATTTTGACTGAATCTTTACTTGTCACTGTCATTACTCCTCAGTCACCATGACATATATATATATATATATATATATATATATATATATAGATATATATATATATATATATAGATATATATAAAGCAAAATGGTGGACAGCACTCACTCCATCAGCACATAATGCCCAGGTGCACAATCCCTTGTGAAGATATATAATATAAAAGAAGATGGGCAGCACCCATGGGTCTTATACTTGTAACCTTAATTGATATGACTGGCAAAATAAATGGTTAACGTTTCGGACCAACGGTCTTGAAAAAGGTCCTGTTGGACCAAAGCGTTGACCATTTATTTTGCCAGTGATATAGACCCACGGGTGCTGCCCATCTTCTTTTATATTATATATATATATATATATATATATATATATATATATATATAAACACACAACTGAGGATAGATCTGAAAAGTGAAATAGAATAAATAAGGTAAAACAGACTAGTTTACTTACAATAAGGATTAAAAAAAATCAAAATAGTAGCAAATAGTTTAGAATGCACAACAACAACAAACAGTGCTTTGCAATGCATTGGATACCCCTCTGTCAAGCAAAGGCTTAACCCTTGAAATGAAAGCAATGCGTTATCTGCCCCTCTTGCACCCAAAGGTTTAAAATACAAGTAATGGCCGCTTTGAGAAAGTGCCATTAAGGCACGAAACAGCTGTTGTCTTTTGTTTGTGGGAACTCCATTCTGCTATATGCGTTTCATTGATACACCCAGAACCGGAAGTTCTTGGTACGGAGAGAAATACAATGACGCTCCAAAACAGGCCCAGTCTGGGGGTTTGGCGGTAGATGAGAGGTCCGTATGGCGGGAACTTTTTCTGAAAAAGAAGGTATAAGGCATGCATAGCAGTATGTATAACTTAGGCCCTTACAAAGCAGCTCGTTTTAGCTGGGGAACGCGTTGGATGGAGAGAGAAAGTACCCAGATAATTATATTATCTGCAGGTTTTTTTGTTTTATATATTTAAAATTTTAGTATAGCGGTGAACCTCTTTTATATTTTACAAATAAATATTTGTTTACTGGCCCCATAGCTCTGTATTGCTTATTTGGATTACTTCTACCCTATATCCTGCAGTCCCTAGATAGAGGGAGTCCGTTGACAGAGAGACAGAGTCAGGATAGTTGAGGATTGAGGAGGACCAGTGAAGGTGAAGTGACCTAGTAAACCGTTACTGGGGGTAATCCAGTAGAAGCGCTGACAACTTGAGGCGGGATCTTCCCTCAAGATAAGGTGAGTGGGACTATTGCCCACTCTGAGAGGTGTTAAGAGCACGGTCAAGGAGACAGATGTCGATTTGGCACAGTGGAGGTTGACTCTTGTTGATTTGAAAAGGTCTGCACTTAGATCGTGTACGCCTTCTCTCCTTTTTTTTTTTTGTTTTGCAATATAAAAACACACACACACACATATATATATATATATATATATATATATATATATATATATATATATATTAAAGAATGATGTAGAAAGGGCTGCCTCTACAGCATAGAGAGCAATCAGTGCTGCAGAAATACTGCAATGTTTTATAACTATCTCTGCTTTTCACAGTCCCTGACTGAAAGCTCTCTGGAAACACATTCCGGAAGCTGATGTCAGAGACATGAAAGTATAAAAATTAATGAAGAAGAAAAATATAAAGCACAGGAATATTGAGACAAACATGATCACATGGAATATGTACAAGTTATTTGATCCCCAGCGGTGACTCTGCTTTAGCTTCCAGGGGTGCAATTTATATGATCCCCAGAGGTAACTGCTCCAGCTTCCAGCGGATGGTGATACAATTGTGAACTTCAAGGCATTTTTTTCACACTGTGTCGCTTTTGTTTTCAATTTTAACCCACAGTTTTCTTCTGGAAGATCATGGGACCTGGCAAATCAAAACAGCTGCACTTCTCTTCAATAGCCATTCAATGTCATCTCGTTATTGGAGCAGCTATCCCATCAAAACATTTAATAACTGGAGGACTTTTTGGAATACTTTTGTAAATATTTATGCTTTTTGAACATGTTTTAATCTTATTGTTCAAGCATTTTTTTCAGTTGTCTCATGTGAGACAATAGTTATAACATCAGTAAGAGTATTATTCTGAACCACAGGTGCAGTCATATATTTTCTATTTGAAAGAGGAATTATAATTAGTGTTGAGCGAGCATGCTCGGCCGATGCTCGGATCGGCTCGAGCATCGCTCTGCTCGGCACATGGCGGTACTCGTACGAGTACCGCATGTGCTCGCCCGCCATGTTCGGGTCTCCTCCCCGCATGTTTTTCGGCTGCTGCGCAGCCAATAAACGTGCAGGGAGGCTCTGACATCGGTGTAATGCCAGCAGCCATTTTGGCTGCTGGCATTACACTGATTGGCTGGCCAGAACCCGTGGTCGGGTGCTGTATAGCACCTGACCATCGAGTTCGGCTCAGTCTTAGCCAGGGAGAGCTGAGGATAGGAAGGGAAAGTCAGTGTAGGGAGGAAAAAAAGCAAAATTGTGAAAAAAAAAGAACCAAAAGTCCTTTTTAGGACTACTGTGTGTGGGGGCAGCAGGTTATTTTGTGTGGGGGGAAAAAAAAAAAAAAAATATATATATATTCTGTTTAGTGTGCAAAGTTGCAGATTAGAGCACATTCTGTTTAGTGTGCACAGTTGCAGATTAGAGCACATTCTGTTTAGTGTGCAAAGTTGCAGATTAGAGCACATTCTGTTTAGTGTGCAAAGTTGCAGATTAGAGCACATTCTGTTTAGTGTGCAAAGTTGCAGATTAGAGCACATTCTGTTAAGTCTTCAAACTAAAATATCAAAGTCACTTATTCCATTCAGTGTGCGTCGCCGCAGTTTAGCAGCACATTCTGTGTACTGTGCAGAGTTGCAGAATAGGAAGAAATACTGTTAAGTCTTCAAACTAAAATATCAAAGTCACATATTCCATTCAGTGTGCTTCGCCGCAGTTTAGCAGCACATTCTGTGTACTGTGCAGAGTTGCAGAATAGGAAGAAATACTGTTAAGTCTTCAAACTAAAATATCAAAGTCACATATTCCATTCAGTGTGCTTCGCCGCAGTGTAGCAGCACATTCTGTGTACTGTGCAGAGTTGCAGAATAGGAAGAAATACTGTTAAGTCTTCAAACTAAAATATCAAAGTCACATATTCCATTCAGTGTGCTTCGCCGCAGTGTAGCAGCACATTCTGTGTACTGTGCAGAGTTGCAGAATAGGAAGAAATACTGTTAAGTCTTCAAACTAAAATATCAAAGTCACATATTCCATTCAGTGTGCTTCGCCGCAGTGTAGCAGCACATTCTGTGTACTGTGCAGAGTTGCAGAATAGGAAGAAATACTGTTAAGTCTTCAAACTAAAATATCAAAGTCACATATTCCATTCAGTGTGCTTCGCCGCAGTGTAGCAGCACATTCTGTGTACTGTGCAGAGTTGCAGAATAGGAAGAAATACTGTTAAGTCTTCAAACTAAAATATCAAAGTCACATATTCCATTCAGTGTGCTTCGCCGCAGTGTAGCAGCACATTCTGTGTACTGTGCAGAGTTGCAGAATAGGAAGAAATACTGTTAAGTCTTCAAACTAAAATATCAAAGTCACATATTCCATTCAGTGTGCTTCGCCGCAGTTTAGCAGCACATTCTGTGTACTGTGCAGAGTTGCAGAATAGGAAGAAATACTGTTAAGTTTTCAAACTCAAATATTAAAGTCACTTATTCCATTCAGTGTGTGTCACCGCAGTTTAGCAGCCTATTCTGTGTACTCTGCACAGTTGCAGAATAGGAAGAAATACTGTTAAGTTTTCAAACTCAAATATTAAAGTCACATTTTCCATTCAGTGTGTGTCACCGCAGTTTAGCAGCCTATTCTGTGTACTCTGCACAGTTGCAGAATAGGAAGAAATACTGTTAAGTTTTCAAACTCAAATATTAAAGTCACTTATTCCATTCAGTGTGTGTCACCGCAGTTTAGCAGCCTATTCTGTGTACTCTGCACAGTTGCAGAATAGGAAGAAATACTGTTAAGTTTTCAAACTCAAATATTAAAGTCACTTATTCCATTCAGTGTGTGTCACCGCAGTTTAGCAGCCTATTCTGTGTACTCTGCACAGTTGCAGAATAGGAAGAAATACTGTTAAGTTTTCAAACTCAAATATTAAAGTCACTTATTCCATTCAGTGTGTGTCACCGCAGTTTAGCAGCCTATTCTGTGTACTCTGCACAGTTGCAGAATAGGAAGAAATACTGTTAAGTTTTCAAACTCAAATATTAAAGTCACTTATTCCATTCAGTGTGTGTCACCGCAGTTTAGCAGCCTATTCTGTGTACTCTGCACAGTTGCAGAATAGGAAGAAATACTGTTAAGTTTTCAAACTCAAATATTAAAGTCACATTTTCCATTCAGTGTGTGTCACCGCAGTTTAGCAGCCTATTCTGTGTACTCTGCACAGTTGCAGAATAGTAAGAAATACTGTTAAGTTTTCAAACTCAAATATTAAAGTCACATATTCCATTCTGTGTTCGTCACCGCAGTTTAGCAGCCTATTCTGTGTACTCTGCACAGTTGCAGAATAGGAAGAAATACTGTTAAGTTTTCAAACTCAAATATTAAAGTCACTTATTCCATTCAGTGTGTGTCACCGCAGTTTAGCAGCCTATTCTGTGTACTCTGCACAGTTGCAGAATAGGAAGAAATACTGTTAAGTTTTCAAACTCAAATATTAAAGTCACATTTTCCATTCAGTGTGTGTCACCGCAGTTTAGCAGCCTATTCTGTGTACTCTGCACAGTTGCAGAATAGTAAGAAATACTGTTAAGTTTTCAAACTCAAATATTAAAGTCACATATTCCATTCTGTGTTCGTCACCGCAGTTTAGCAGCCTATTCTGTGTACTCTGCACAGTTGCAGAATAGGAAGAAATACTGTTAAGTTTTCAAACTCAAATATTAAAGTCACTTATTCCATTCAGTGTGTGTCACCGCAGTTTAGCAGCCTATTCTGTGTACTCTGCACAGTTGCAGAATAGGAAGAAATACTGTTAAGTTTTCAAACTCAAATATTAAAGTCACTTATTCCATTCAGTGTGTGTCACCGCAGTTTAGCAGCCTATTCTGTGTACTCTGCACAGTTGCAGAATAGGAAGAAATACTGTTAAGTTTTCAAACTCAAATATTAAAGTCACTTATTCCATTCAGTGTGTGTCACCGCAGTTTAGCAGCCTATTCTGTGTACTCTGCACAGTTGCAGAATAGGAAGAAATACTGTTAAGTTTTCAAACTCAAATATTAAAGTCACATTTTCCATTCAGTGTGTGTCACCGCAGTTTAGCAGCCTATTCTGTGTACTCTGCACAGTTGCAGAATAGTAAGAAATACTGTTAAGTTTTCAAACTCAAATATTAAAGTCACATATTCCATTCTGTGTTCGTCACCGCAGTTTAGCAGCCTATTCTGTGTACTCTGCACAGTTGCAGAATAGGAAGAAATACTGTTAAGTTTTCAAACTCAAATATTAAAGTCACTTATTCCATTCAGTGTGTGTCACCGCAGTTTAGCAGCCTATTCTGTGTACTCTGCACAGTTGCAGAATAGGAAGAAATACTGTTAAGTTTTCAAACTCAAATATTAAAGTCACATTTTCCATTCAGTGTGTGTCACCGCAGTTTAGCAGCCTATTCTGTGTACTCTGCACAGTTGCAGAATAGGAAGAAATACTGTTAAGTTTTCAAACTCAAATATTAAAGTCACATATTCCGTGTAAGATGAAGAAGGCGGGTAAAAAGGGACGGGGAAGTGGACGTGATCCTGATAGTTCAGGGCGCGGGTCAGGACGCGTAGAAACTGTGCCTGGTGCCAGAGCACAAGAAAGAAAGACATCCACCATACCTAGCTTCATGTCTAATTTTACAGGGCGTCGCAGGACATCACTCTCGAGGTCCGACCACTGCGAACAGGTGGTCGGTTGGATGACAGCTGATACTGCTTCCAGTCGGTTAAGCACCACCCTGTCTTCCACCAAGTCCACTCTCAGTAGCCAAGAGTCTGGTCAACATAATCCTCACTCTGATCATCCTTCCTCCCACCATACACGGTCTGGTCAAAGAAGTGATCCCACACTGGGATATAGTGAGGAGCTCGTCTCATCACCAATCCTTCATTTGACCCTCTCTCCAAGCACGCTTGCAGAGGAACATGACATCTTGTGCCCTGATTCACAACCTCTAGAGGCTACCCAATCACAAGAAGATGACAGATGTGAACGGCATTTAAGGTCAAAGGAAGTAGTGGATGATGATGATGATGATGAGACACAGTTGCCATTAAATCAACCACTATTTCCGTCTCAAGACCTTGTTGAGGAGAATGTTATACAGTTGTCAATGACTGAGTATGTGGTGGGATCAAGACATGAGGAGGATGATCAGAGTGAGGAAGTGGAGGAGGACTTGGTGGACGATGAGGTGACTGACCCCACCTGGGAAGGTGGAGAGCCGAGCGATGACAGCAGTCCTGAGGGTGAGCCATCTGCAGCACCGCAACAGGCTGGAAGAGGCAGTGGTGTGGCTACAGAAAGAAGGCGGACCGCACCAAACCGGCCCGCAAATGTTCCACGGAGCACCCCCTTGCGTAAATCTACCTTGCCAAAGGGTAGGTGTTCCGCGGTATGGCGTTTTTTTAAGGAAAGTGCGGACGACAAAAGAATTGTAGTTTGCAACCTGTGCCACACCAGAATGAGCCGAGGCATGAACACTAGAAACCTCACCACCACCAGCATGATCCGACACATGGCATCCAAGCACCGTAGTAAGTGGGAGGAACGCCTGGATTGCCCATCTGTGTCTGCAGGCCACACCACTGCCTCCTCTTCCCCTGTTTTCGGTGCCGGCCAATCGCCTGTCGAAGGCGCAGGCCCGCATACCTCCCGCCCTGCACCTGTAGCATCTGAAGCACCATCAGCGACCACATCCACTTCCCTGTCCCAGCACAGCGTCCAAATGTCGTTACCCCAGGCATTTGAGCGCAAGAGAAAGTACCCAGCCACCCACCCACAGGCCATAGCACTAACCTCACACCTTTCCAAATTACTGGCCATCGAAATGCTGCCATTTAGGCTTGTGGACACTGAGTCCTTCCGCAGCCTGATGGCAGCAGCTGTCCCTCGGTACGCGGTCCCCAGCCGCCACTACTTTTCCCGGTGTGCCATCCCCGCATTACACCACCATGTGTCCCGTAACATCACCCGTGCCCTGACCAACGCAGTTACTGGGAAGGTCCACTTAACGACTGACACATGGACAAGTGCTTGTGGCCAGGGACGCTACATTTCCCTGACGGCACACTGGGTGAATGTCGTGGAGGCTGGGAGCGACTCGGACCCTGGGATGGCACGGGTGCTACCCACGCCGAGGATTGCGGGCCCTACCTCCATCAGGGTTTCCGCCAGCACCTACGTTATTGGCTCCTCCTCCTCCGTTTCCACCTCCGAATTCTCTACACACACCGCCACTCCCCCATCAGCCAGTAGCTGGAAGCAGTGTAGCACTGCAGTGGGGAAGCGTCAACAGGCCGTGCTGAAGCTGCTCTGCCTTGGGGACAAACAGCACACGGCCTCAGAGCTGTTGCAGGGGATTAGTCACCAGACCGAGCAGTGGCTCTCGCCACTCAACCTGCAACCAGGCATGGTTGTGTGTGATAATGGGCGTAACTTGGTGGCGGCTTTGGAGCTCGGCAAGCTCACACACGTACCATGCCTAGCGCATGTATTTAATTTAGTGGTGCAGCGATTTCTAAAAACCTACCCCAATGTGCATGATCTCTTGACCAAGGTGCGCCGCGTGTGTGCACATTTCCGTAAGTCATCTACAGCTTCGGCCGGCCTGTTGAAGCTGCAGCAGCGCTTACAATTGCCAGCTCACCGGCTGCTGTGTGACGTGAGCACGCGCTGGAACTCCACCTTCCACATGTTGGCCCGGCTTTGTGAGCAGCAGAGGGCAGTAGTGGAGTACCAGCTGTTACACGGTCGTCGCCTCTCCGTTCAACTTCCTGTAATCAGAAGTGAGGAGTGGGAATGGATGTCAGACCTCTGCGAGGTTTTACGCAATTTTGAGGAATCGACACAGATGGTGAGCGGCGATAACGCTATTATCAGTGTAACCATCCCACTTCTGTGTCTACTGAAACGCTCGCTGCTCACAATTAAAACCGACGCTTTGCATGTGGAAGAGGTGGAAATGGGGGAGGAAGAGCTTACACAAGGTGATAGCCAGAGCACCCTCACTTCGTCTTCTCAGCGACAATTGGAGGAGGCGGAGGAGGAGGAGGAGGAGGAGGAGGAGGAAGACACGGTTGCCTCCGCTACAGAGGGTAGCCATGGAACTTTAGTTCCATCTCTTCAGCGTGGGTGGGCAGAAGAGGAGGAAGAGGATGAGGATATTGAGAGTCATCCTCCTGGTGAGGACAGCGAAATCTTGACTGTTGGTACTCTGGCACACATGGCTGACTTTATGTTAGGCTGCCTTTCCCGTGACCCACGCGTTATACGCATTTTAAACAACACGGATTACTGGGTGTTCACCCTTCTGGACCCCCGCTACAAAGAGAATTTCTCATCTCTCATTCCTCCGGTGGAGAGGACAAGCAAAATGGTGCAATACCAGAAGGTTCTTGTTGAAAAATTGCTCCAAAATTTTCCATCTGACAACGTTGGCGGCAGAGTACGTGCTACCTTGGCCAACCGAGAAGAGGAGAAAAGGGGAGCACACAGCAGTTCCGAGAAAGGCAGGGCAACACTCTCCAAGGCGTGGGACACCTTCATGACACCCCGCCAGCACCCTCACCCTGATGCGCAGCCTAGTCTCACAAGGAGGGAAAAGTTTTGGAAGATGGTGAAGGAGTACGTAGCAGACCGTGTCAGCGTCCTCAATGATCCCTCTGTGCCTTACAACTACTGGGTGTCCAAGCTGGACACGTGGTATGAACTGGCACTCTACGCCTTGGAGGTGCTGGCCTGCCCTGCCGCCAGCGTTCTGTCTGAGCGGGTATTTAGTGCTGCTGGTGGCATCATAACAGATAAGCGTATCCGCCTTTCCACCGACAATGCTGATAGGTTGACACTTATAAAAATGAACAAGGCCTGGATTTCCCCTGACTTCTCCACTCCACTGGAGGAAAGCCCCGGGGGAACATAAACTCACTTTATATATGTTATTTAAAATGATGGGAATACTCTGTATTCCCATTCACCCCTTCCACCCAAAAAACGGGTATATGGTTGACTCTTAATCTTCTCATCCTCCTCCTCCTCTTCCATATGCCCTGGGATATAATTTTTATATAGGGCCAGCTCACCAGCGGGCCCTGTGATATAATTTTTATATAGGGCCAGCTCACCAGCGGGCCCTGTGATATAATTTTTATATAGGGCCAGCTCACCAGCGGGCCCTGTTTGACAATTTTTATATAGGTCAGCTCACCAGCGGGCCTTCTCATATAATGTTTTATTGGGTCAGCTCTCTAGCGGGCCCTCTCATATAATGTTTTATAGCGTCAGCTCACTAGCGGGCCTTCGCATATAATGTTTAGGATGGTCAGCTCTGCAGCAGACCCTCACCCATAATGTTTTAGATGGTCAGCTCAGCGCACGTTTCCCTCTTAATCATGGCCTCAGTTCAATAAAATCAAGGACATTTTTGGGAGAATTTGCCTCTGCGCACGTTTCCCTCTTAATCATGGCCCCAGTTCAGAAAATCAAGGAAATTTTTGGGATAATTTGCCTCTGCGCACGTTTCCCTCTTAATCATGGCCCCAGTTCAGAAAATCAAGGAAATTTTTGGGATAATTTGCCTCTGCGCACGTTTCCCTCTTAATCATGGCCCCAGTTCAGAAAATCAAGGAAATTTTTGGGATAATTTGCCTCTGCGCACGTTTCCCTCTTAATCATGGCCCCAGTTCAGAAAATCAAGGAAATTTTTGGGATAATTTGCCTCTGCGCACGTTTCCCTCTTAATCATGGCCTCAGTTCTGAAAATCAAGGAAATTTTTGGGAGAATTTGCCTCTGCGCACGTTTCCCTCTTAATCATGGCCTCACTTCAGAAAATCAAGGAAATTTTTGGGAGAATTTGCAGATGATATACAAGTAAATATACAGCAAATATTGTTTGGTAACAATTTTTCGCCTAAAGTCGTTTTTATTTTCCTTTTTGTGTGTTTTATGGTCAGTCTGTAAAAATGGCGTACTACGGGCGAAAGATCGTTCCCAGCAGCGATGTTGGAGTCCAAGATGCATCCAGACATCCTCCCTATGCTGTCCCTGAACCATTTCTGTGGTGTTTCCATCCTTTTCTGCCCTTTTCCTATGGACCAGGCACCCTCCCCTCATCAGAGCAGGGGGTGCCTGGTGTAATGCTCGAGTCCTCCCATTGACTTCAATGGGGCTCGGGTGCTCGGCCGAGCACTCGAGCCTCAGGGGGTGCTCGGTCAGAGCACCCGAACACCCGAGCATTGGGGTGCTCGCTCATCACTAATTATAATCAGTACAAACATTTTCAACTCAGTGGGAGCTTACATCTAAATAGGATTTGCATGATTATTATTCCCCATTAATTCATTTCACACTTTTGGTGGTTCTGACAGCTTCAGGAGGAATGATTTCAGCATATGAGAATAATTCATAATGCATGTTGTGCTCTACAGATATTAGAATCCCTAACAACTTAACCAAAAATGTCTGAAACCATTACACTGACTGAAAAACAAAAATTGCACTCTATAGGTCATTTAAATTGATATATGTATGGAATCTATAAGCTGATAGGTTACAGGTCCACTTTGATATTAGTTATCTTGCTACAGTGGAAATGCTGAAGAATATTGGTCTGCAGGAGGTGGGGGTGTGGCCAACCCAGTATAAAAAAGGTTCAAGAGGAGTGTAATGAGATCATCTACTTTAGATGCTATAGCTGTCTCGAATGCATTGCAAAGATGGCTGCGTAAGGATGGAAGGTGTGGTTGGAGTGGAAGAAGAAAAAATGATTGTAATGAGGATACTTGGAGACTCTCTCTCTCTAATAATAAATTATTGCTATAAAAGTAGTTTATAGAATGAAATAATTATCATATTTATGAAACGTGAAGAGTAAAGAAAATATTGTCCAAAGTTTGTCTTCAGAGGAAATGTGCCGGCTACATACTGTTCATATCACAGAGTGATAGCAGAATTTTCTGGGGACCATAACATGAAAGCAAAGTATAATTTTATATAGTTCATTTTGCATTGTCCTATGTAGCACAGCACCTTCCAATAGTTGATGCATAATTCTACCCTGTGATATTAGGAGATGTGTGTCTATTACTACCCAGAAGCTCTTATGTTTATAGAGCCATCCGTGAAATGGGCAACTGTAGTAGTATATGTTTGAGTTGACTTGTTCTTTTGCTTTCTTAATATGATTTTTATCTTCTCTCTCTCTTCTCCTGGATTTATCATGTGAATGTAAGAGTAGAACAAGCTGCTGTGTGAGATCTGGCAGAAACTAGAACACCGTGTGTCCTCCTGAGCCATTAGCAATAACAACTTATTCTGACTTGTTCTTATTTAGTTGGATGTGTAGGAGGTAAAACTACTACTTGCAATAGGAACTGAAAATTCAGTACTCCTGGTGCTGGCATTTCCCCATCTGATAGAAAGGAAGAATTTTTCCTATAAACACTGGCCCCTAGCGTTGTACCCCTGCTCACTGGTAGTCACAGATCCTCACATAAACTTAGCCTTCCAGACCGGTAGACACACATTCCTACAGATGATGAGCCCCCAGTCTTGTTCCTCTGCTCACTAGTAGTCACAGATGTCCACATCCTCTGACCAAACCTGGTTCCACTAGTCTCAGATCCCCACATACACTTGCTGACTCCCTCAACTCAGACTTGTTCCACTACCCCCTGGTAGTCACAGATCCCCACATACACTGATACCCACCAGCCTGGTTTCATTGCCCAATGGTAGTCACAGATCCTCACTGTCTGAAACCTATCCTTATTTCTCTACCCGCTGGTAGGCACAGATCCCCACATACATTGTTCCCCCTCCCTTTATCTTGTATTTTCCTTAGGTAGTGGAGAACTGACTCCATTGAAACATATACTGACAACCCAGCCTTGTTCCCCTGCCCACTAGTAGTTACCGACCCACACATACACTATCTGACCCCCAACCTTGTTCCCCCGCCCACTGGTAGTCACAGATCCACAAATATATTTGCTGACCCCCACAACCCAGGCTGGTTCCACGGTCCCCTGATTGTCACAGATCCCCACATACACTGTTCACCCCCCCAGCCTGGTTCCCCACATGCACTGTCCCTCCTCCCTTTATCTTCTATTTTCTGTAGGTAGTGGAGAACCAACAGTAGAGTGGTTCCACAGGCTCCTTCATACCAAGTACTTATGGGTTATAACCTGAAAGTACTTTGTGAGGAGGGAGCAAGTAGAACCACTCCACTATGTAGTTTCAAACAAAGAGCAGCCTGGTAGCACTGCTCTCTGTTTCACCATTACCTATAGAAGGTTATATATTGTATGGAGCTGCCTGTTGGCAACCAAATATAGTGGTAGGCAGTGGCCCAACCGTATGACCAGCCCAAGAGACAAGTACCTTTATGGTAAATGGAACTATCTCCTTCATAATATTGCCCCCCCAATCCTTTACTAATGTAGCGATAGGTAAAACTATACTTATTATGATGAAAAAGTCTGCGTTATTAAAGAAAATAAACTTCTTCTGCAGGCATCCAGGGCATAGAGCTTACAAGAGAAGATCTGTGCGTCTGCGCTGTCAACAACTTCTGTTACTTTAAGGTAATGGAAGTAAATCACCACCAATCAGTGCACTGGACACACAGAGCAGACTCAGAGGTAACTTTCCTCTAAGATGTCTGCGCTGCTGTCCGCTGGATGCCTACAGAAGAAGCTGCTTTACTTAATAATGCTGAATTTTTCAGCATAATAGAAGTATAGCTTTACCTATCGCTACATTAGTAAAGGATTGGGGGCAATATTATGAAGGTGATAGTTCCGCTTTAATCTGGCCCTCCTTTTTGTATTTCTATTAGTTTAATAATTTTATAGAATTATTGTTTACTTGTAGCTTTTTTCTCTGGCCTGTCTTATAAAACTTCATAATTAATTACTCACATCTACAGAAAATCACCTTTCTCCACATTCTTAGGCTGATAGAACCAGTTTTCACCAGAGAGATGCACAAAATTAATATTCCAGAGGGGTGTTAATATTCAGTTAATTGCTTTGCAATGTTTTTCGTACGCTACTGGAAATTGCAGTTGGATTTCCCCAGCCCTGTGTTCCACTGTACTGGGCCAGAAAGAACACTCTGAGGTGGCAGAATGCATGATGGGAGGGCGGGTTCAAAAATTCATGCTGTAACATTTTCCATTGACCCATAAACCTTCAACTTATAGCTCTCCTGCACAGAATCCTATATGGCTTTCTCTGAAAATCACCAAACTATAGTGCTGCCTCATCCTGTGGCCATAATAGCCTCAGGTACTATTTTTTTCTAAACTGATGGAGGCAAAGTACAGGAGCCTACATAACCCTTTAAAGAATGAAAAAGTATATCCTACACAGTTTTGGTGCTTAAAGGGTTAAGATTACTATGCACAGTGGGTGAAATTTGCATCCTGTGGTCCTGCTAGCAGCTGTCATGTCCTCCTCCATGGACAGGGCATCCAGGACAAAGTAAAGATGTTTTTACATGAATCAAGGAACAAGGAAAAAATATGAGGGGCCTCAAGGATTTTCTGGCTATGTTAAGGTAAATGTGTGTAGGGTGGTTACTGGTAGGAGTTACTTCTTTTAGGAGCCAGTGGCAGTCCCAAAATCTTATTCCAAATCATCTAGTTACAGGACGCCAACAAGTTGGTGTGCAACATTTACCCTACAATTAGATATATGGGTTGTGACAGGGGTAATTGTTGAATTCCAACTTTTGGATAATATAACTCCCATTATCCCCAACATGCTGTTGGATGGTTGGGGAAGATGGGAGTTGTAGTCTCCAGCAGCTGAAAGTCCAAAGAGAGCATCTACATCCTTAGTGCCCCTAGGCAAGGCACTCTAGGTGCCCTTAGCTCTGCTCATAGCCACACCCCTCAGGCCTCACATGATCCAACCCCCAATCCCATATACTGGTTCCTGGCACAGAAAATACCCTTGGCTTATAACAAGTAAGGACAAACAAAATCTTTAACCTGCATCAGTATCCAGTGAATTAAACAATAGCCTCTAAATGGTTATATAAACTACTGCAGGGATACAGACATTACATTGGCCACACCCAGTTCAGAATATGGGTGAGGCTGGCACAGATGAGACGCCCCTCAAAATTTGAAGCTATATGCTACCTAGTGGGAAATCCAGTCATGATTATGATTTTATCAAATATGGCTCGAAAGTATTGGACCGTATACATGGTACTCAACCTGTATTATTATACCAAAAAATAAAATAACCACTGCTAGTGCTAAAAATATACAATGATTTATGCAACACTATAAAAAAATTATAAATAACTGAATCATGGTCCAATAGCAAAATACCACATATCCCACTACCCCCATAAAAAGAAGAAGAAATCATATTTCCTAGATAAAACATCCAACTAGAACCAGTCATATAGAGACTTAGCATCAATATAAAGACCCACTTGTTGACATAAAAAATAAGTTTGTCTGTATTGACTGGCAATGAATCAATCAATAAAGTGATGTATCCATGGTAGAAATAAAGCATTCAAGCAGTTCGTGCAAGGTTAGTAGCGTTTTTTCAGTGGGAGAGGGTAAGTTTATGCTATAGCAGCGAAAGGGTTAATGAAGCCAAAGCAGACCACATTCAAACATCAGTCAAGTGAGTACTAGTTGTTGAAACAGTAGTAACAATACTCCAAGAGTGTTACAGTTGGCAAGCAAAACCAGGAGTCAGACGGTATAGTTAATAGAACCTTTATTATGAGAATAATGACAGTAATGCAATATATAAATATACACACAGTGGGTGAATAAAACGGCGAGCACTGTATCAGGAATAGCAGTCTCCCAATCTCTGAACTACACTGTCTGAGACTAGGCCTCAGCCCACTGGAGTCTCGTGGTAAGGTAACGCCCAAGAGATACTGACTCAACCTGCAGTAGCTAGGAGTCTGCTAGAGCCCCAGGTCAGTACTAGGAAGGATGCCTGAATAACGGAACCAACAAACTGAGCAAACAGACAGAGCCTTCTAGTAAACACCAGATAGGATAGTCAGACGAGCCAAAGTCATACACGGAGCGGGTAGTCAGCCAGAGCCACAGGTTTGCACCAGAAAGGATATCTACTGGAGCGTATGTATGCTGGATGCGCAGTGGATAGAGCCCCAGGTCAACACCAGAGTGGATAGTCAGACAAGCCTAGGTCACACACGGAGCAGGTAGTCAGCCAGAGCCACAGGTTTGCACCAGAAAGGATATCTGAGCCAAATTGGAATGCCAAGGAGAATAGTCAGACAGAGCCACAGGTCAACACCAGAATGGATGGACAGACAAGCCGGATCATACACAGGAATACTAGAAAAGAACTGCTCAGAACAACAAAGTAAGGGTGACTGAGTCAGGACTCAGTCTGTCCTTTAAACCCCTCCACAGGAAGTAGGTAGGAGGAGCAGCTAGAGGAAGAAAGAAGGTAGGAGGAGATTAGAGGAAACAAACACACATAAAACAGAGGCCTGCAGCATGCTTGAAGCCTCTTGCCTGCAGATGACATGTGGAAAGACGCCGAACGTCGCTGAAGCGGAGGTGCTGGAAACAAGGTACTGTGACAAAGAGATACATCACAATAAAGGACTCACTGATCAGGGTCTTCACAGTCTCATACTCCTGCTTTCCGATCATACTCCCTTTACTCCTCTCACAATTACGCTTACACTGTCAATCACTCCTACCATCATTCATATATTGATGCCATTATATTTCCTCATTCCAGTATCCAATCTTCACATCAGGTGACATAGCAGACAAGCCACGAATCAATCACACTGGAGCAGTGGACCACACACATTCACCTACGCGTTTTGCCCATACTATTGGGCTTTGTCATGGTTACATGTCTCAGCACTGCCATACCTAAAGGGTAGTGCCAGTTAACTCTTAACAATGCCCTCATCTCTCCAAAATGGGGAAGTTTCTCCAAACATTATCAGCAAGTCCACAATACATCTCCCCAAATTAACCCTTATACAAAAAACAAAAGGAACCATTAAAAACAATGGAGATGAGAAGGAAGATTACAAGAACATGCCGAAGTTTGACCCTTCATTGTGTCTAAAGGGACTCAATGATTTTAGTTCAAATATCCATCTAGATTCTTTTTGGAACAAAAGTTTCTCTATATCACCACCTCTTAGAATCTTGAGTACCTGATAAATACCCAAAACTCTAAGACACTGAATTGATCCCCATGTATGGTCCAAAAATAACTAGCTATTGGGCTGTAAAATCTTTTCTTTAATACATCCCCAACAAGGATCCTCCTCAACTCCCTAATCATTTTTCCTATGTATATTATGTTACACGGACAAACCAGTTGGTAAGTCACTCCCTCTGATTTGCAATTTATAAAATGACAAATCTTATAACTTCTTGATCCATTATGATTTTTAAAATAGCAATCTTTTTTAATAAATGTACATGCGTTACAACCTCCACAACTATACATACCATACCTTTTACTGCATCCCAACCAAGATTCATTCTCTGTTCTACAATATTCCAACCGTACTCTAAGCTTCGGAGCTCATTTGGCCACCATTGATGGATAGTCACTCATCATCTCATCATCATTTGTTCAGAGATGCCAATGTTTAATCAACATGGATCTTAGAGTATTCCAAAAGATGAGATAAATCTCACAGAATTTTTATTTCCATTGTTTTGATTTTTTGGGGTTTAATGTTAATAAAAACTACATTTTGCATGTTCCATAGTAATTGATCTTTTATAACATCTTTTTTGATTTTTCATGGGATATCCACATTCCTAAAATCACTTAGTGAGTTCCCTAGTTTGTATTTTAAAGTCTGGCACAATTTCGTCTTAATCTCAGATATTGGCCCATAGAATACTCTTATGTTGTGAGAATAGATGGTAGCTATCAAAATGAAGCAGGGATTACATGCAGTCTCTTTCCTAAAGGTTTTAGTTTTAGTCAAACCACCTTGTTTAAAAATGATCAGACCCAAAAAGTCCACATGTACATCAATAACAATGTAATGTTAAATTAATTTTTTTTCAACTCACCAATGAATCCTCCTAGATCCTCCAAAGAGCCATTCCAATTCATAAATATATCTTCGATATAGCGTATCCATAGGGCCAAGTACTCCTTAAACCCATGCCCTCAATACATCAAATGCTGCTCCCACCAGCCTAGGTGCAAGCAGGCATAGGTCGGAGTGCATGTGGCCCCAATGGCCACTCCTCTGATCTGATTGTAAAATATATTATCAAAAATGAAAAATTATTCTTAAAAGTGAACTCAAGAAGTTTCAAAATAAACTAATTTTGGTCTGCAAAATCAATTCCTTTTGTGTCCAAAATTGCTTTACATGCACGTAACCCACATTTATGAGGAATCGAGGTGTACAACTACTCCACATCCAGAGTCACTAGAAGTGAGTCATTCTCTACAACCAAATCTGAAGGTTGACTTATCATATCTCTAGTGTCCTGGGCATAAGAAGGTAATTAAATCATTACCGGTTTTAATCTATAGTCCACATACCTGCTCACATTTTCTAACAAGCCTCCTGTGCCAGAAATAACCGGCCTCCCTGGAGGCTTTGTGAGAGATTTGTGTACTTTAGGTAATATGTACATAGTAGATGTTCTAAGCTTCTCAACAATCATAAAATCCAATTCTTTTTTATTCATTGAATTTGCTTCTAAACCAAATTTTAAGCTAGATATTAAACATGATTGTATATATTCAGTAGGGTCTGACCGTAACCATTCATAGCAGTTATAGCTCTTAATTGATGCTTAATATCCATCACATAACACTCCTCAGTTAGTTATACGACATTGCCCCCCTTGTCTGCCTGTTTATAATTATTTATTTATGTTGTTTTAAATTTTTAAGCTGTTCAACTTGTTCTTTTGTCAAATTATTTTTAGAAGTCCTATTATAAGACAACAGGGCAGTGTCCTTCTCTTCAGTTTTAGTAAATGCCAAAATATGTGGGTTTAAACTTAGGGGTGGGATGCTTTTTGATTTACGTTTAAGGCTAGTGAATCTATCTTCATGAATCAAATTGTGACTATCCTCATCACTGGGATCTTTAGAGGCGTTTTCATCAGAAATTTCCTGAAGATTATCCTCCAAGTCCTTCACGGCTTGTGTATCTAATTCCCTCTTATGTCAATAGGACCTTCCTATAAAATAAATTCAAATCCTTCACCATATGAAATGTATCATTATCCACAGTAGGGGAGAAAGATAATCCTTTTTTCAAAACCTGTATATGTGTCTAAAATCAGTCTAATTGATTCATTTTATCTAGAAATTATGCATGCTTTTTCTTTTTATGGGGTAGTGGGATATGTGGGATTTTGCTATTTGGCCATGATTCAGTTATTTATTTATTTTTTTATAGTGTTGAATAAATCATTGTATATTTTTGCTACTATTAGTGATGTTATTTAATTTTTTGGGATAATAATACTGTTTGAATGCTATGTATATCTTCCAATGCTTGTCTTTTCGAGTCATATTTGGTACATTGATTTGGGCCATTCAGCACCCTTCACATGATAAGTGAGGTTTACTATATATTCTGATACGATTTTTGAGTGCATATATCTATATATACATTTTTCTGATTGTGGTTTTAAGAATATTCACTCAGACTCCATGAATACTATATAATCTCTATTTCCATATATTCATGTTAGATAAAATATATTTGAACACTCTTTCTTCCCTTAAAATACCATTGGTATATGCAACATATTGCTTTGCAATGCTTTGCTCACGCCTCTAGCACTCAGATGGATAAATTATTAAAATATCTTTTACCAGATACTTATCTATAGAGATTCAAGCCCCTGGTATAAAATAATCATAATCATTCATTCTCTTACACCATTTTCTATTAATAATTTATGATAAAGAGGGATATTTTCAATGTATGCTTGTTCTTTCAAAACTCCTATACCGGATGGACCTTGGTGAGACCTTGATGTGACTGAAGTTTGAAAAAGATGTCTGTGAGTCAGCATTGTTGTTGTGCAACCCCTGTTGAGTTGTCGGCATGTGCTACTTTTTATGAATACCAAGAAACAAGTCTAGGCATGTCATTCAATGTGCAGTATATTTCTCTACAGTCAAATCTAATGGCATCATCCACTCGGAAATAATATTGTACTGAACCATTAGCAATACGTGTACAATCCTCTGGAAGAGAGTAGAAAACAGCATTTGTAAATATCAATATATTTATTTTTCCACAGAAACTACAACTGTATCATTTTGGCTTCTACCAGATTCTCCACCATCTGATTGGCCTGAAGCTACAATCTGTGTTATGATTTGCAGGTTGGCCAGTCGATCAGATGCCACAAATGACAGGTAATCTTCAGTAGTCTCTTAGAGATTGGTCTCAGACTGCCCTGAGCACAGTCTCTGAAGGACAGCTGTACAGGAGGATCCCCTTCTGGTCTCCTGTTCTGGAATAGTTTAACTCACAAGATGGATCAGTTCCTCCTTTCCCTTTGGAAAGTTCACTCCTGATTTGCTGACACAGCAGTTTCCTGGGAAAATGTCCTGATTGACCCATATATATGTCTATTACACAGGACTGATGAGAAGCAGGAGGCTGTCCTCATGTATACAGGAGAAGGACAGCTCTGGGGTAAAAAAGAATGGCACATAAATGTGTGTATATGTATGTGTATGTGTGTGTGTGTGTGTGTGTGTGTGTGTTAAAATGAAAGTCACAAGACCCATTTCTGGATCTATGCCAGCAGAACTCCAGGGATGGCAATGGGTAAAGTAATACATTGCTGGGGTTCATTGCCAGAGGGGCTGCTTTCTTCCTACCGCATATTGCCAATGTGATAGTGGGACAAATATGGAGTGTCAGAGGATTTGAAGTTTGACTGGTTGGGCTGGGATCCAACTCTAGGTCAAATGCTAGTACAGGAGTGACAGAAAGTCGAAGCAGTTGAACTCCAACTGTTCCGGTGAACAGTGAAGTCAGAAGGGTCAAGCAAGTCAAACAGAAGGCTGTAGCAGCTGGATGGTTGGATAGTCAGTCTGGCAAGGTAGGCAACATAACGGCAATGAAGTACAAAAATGGCAAGAAGGAGAGCAGTCGAGCAACGGAGAATCAATCAGTGGAGGCACTGTACCAAGTCGAAAAGAAGGAGAGTTGAAAATTAGGTTAAGGTCGATTCATGGGATACACACTGGGAGAAAGGCAAGGGAACTCAGAAACAAGACTGGAAACCTCTAAACACTAGAATGCTTTGATCGCATGCCAGTACTGAGGAACTGGTGCTCCTTAAAGGCTCAAGACTGAGAATAAAACCAGGATGGAATCAGCGATCTGGCAAACAGAAAGAACTGAGACAAAAAACAGACAAGGAATAAGAAAAAGGTCAGAAAAAGGAGCAGAACATGGCAGTCTCACAATGTATGTGTGGATCTGTGACTACCAGTGAAACAAGGCTGGTGTCAGGCATTGTATGAGTGGGTCTGTGATTATCAGTCCGACAAGGCTGATATGAGAATGTGGTGCAAATCTGGGGTGACTGACAGCATAGAGGTGGGTCTGTGATGACAGTGGGACAGTGGTAGGTACACAGAGAATGCACACAGTTGCAGTGTTGTGTGTGCGAGTTACACTGTATTTCACACACACACACAAACACATATATATATGCACTCTCTGTAATTAACGTTGAAACTTGTCTGCGTGTCAGTTTTATGAGAGATAGACATATAAGTGAAGAAAACCACACTCACAGGACTTGTAAAAGAAATGCTGATTTATTGATTATCAACAAATCCTGTGAGTGTAGTTTTCTTCACAAACACATACACACACACACACACACACACACACATACATAGCAAAAATGAGGAAGCACCGTTGGAGTCTGTGGTGCATCTGGTTGCTGTACTGTTTATCTTGATAAAGGTCCCTGTGAGGACCGGAATGTTGTCTTTCAATAAATTACCTATTTGATCTCTAAAACGTCCCATGGGTACAGCCCCTTTTTTGCTATGTATAAGTCCTTTACTGGGATTGCGCATCTGGGCATGTCAGTCTTTATGAGTGAACTAGTTACAAAGCCGGATACACGGGCTGATCCAGAGCGGGGGGCTCCGGGTGGCTCACAGCCTGTCTGAGCTCCCGGCTCCGGAGCAGCAGCGGAAGAGCTGGGTGACAGTTTGTCACCCAGCCACCTCTGCTGCTGCCCAGGAGCTGGAAGTACAGACAGGCTGTCAGCCTTCTGGAGCTCTCCGCTCTGGATCAGCCCGTTCTGCAGGTCCCCACTGCGCATGTGCAGTTACGCACAAAGTGAGCGACGCATTCTAGAACTGTATGTTATAGGAGGCCTTCATTCCACTGTGTTTGGTTTTATACCCCATATTTTCAGCTCTTTTACCTATGTGACACTGCCTCACTATTACCCCACCTACATGTATATTATAATTAAAAGGCATTGTGAAGCAATGTGTTTTACATCACTCTGGTCCTCAAGGGGTTAATAAGAGTTTGAATCTGGACTGAAAAACTACTGAAAACGTGAACTTGTTTTTTTTATTTTATTTATTAAAGAATGATTTTTTTCTTTATTTATTTTTTACATGTGAACAAAGTACTGAACACAGAGTGTTCCAGTCAGCCAATTATGCTTTAAGAGTTATAACATGCAGAGAAATGGCGTGAAACACAAGTATACAGAATTATAAGGTCTAAAAGCAATTCATAAGAGCAGCTTGACTAAAACAACTGCGTTTGTTGAAAAGAGGAAAAAAAGAAAGACACACTTAAGATGTCAAAAGAAATAAAATAGCTCTCGGTGAAATAGTCGAATAGGTGACATGAATCATATTGTATAGAAGGTGCAGACTAGTAAGACTGAATGGAAATCTTCACAGTTTATGAAGCCAAAGGATGCATGACAATGTAAACTGATTAAACTTAAACACTGAATTAGTTTTTATAATTAATTTAGAATTAGTGCAAAGCCTATGGGGTAAACGACTCAAGTTGGATGGGTGTCATTAACTCCTTGGATGCTAAAGAGGTTGCCAACACATTGCTTCACAAGTTAGCATCTGTAGAAGTCTTTATGTAATGTTCATCCCTAAAATGTAATCCAAAACTTGCTTTCCTGATGCAGGCATACAAAGCATTGGCTGTGTAAAACAGAAGAATTGTTTTGAAACTTTTTATAGGGACAGTAATATCTAGTTTAAACTTTATTTATTATAGACCAGGGCTCAAAATTTCCACTCGCCATTGGAAAATTTAGCCCTGGCGAGTAGAAAGTCAGCCTGGTTGGTATGTTATGGCTTGCAGTGGTGAGTAACTTTTCTGGTCTGGCTAGTAGCAAAGGACTTCAAATTTTAAGCCCTGTTATACACATTAAAAAAATATTAAGAACTATGTAAGTCTTATCTCTCAAACCTTTATGGTTTAAGAAATATTTGAAACAAAAGTTCCCCCCTCCGTGACATCAGAACACTAGCTGACATATTTGGATTTTGGTCCACAGACCGTGTAGCCGGTCTTCAACAGAGCCAAAATCACAATATTTAAAAAGAACTACTTCACTGGAATGGTCTACAAAGTGTGCCTGGTTTGCAAGCACACTTTGTAGACCGTTCCAGTAAAGTAGTTTTTTGTAAAGATTGTGATCTCAGCTCTGATGAAGAGCCACTGGCCGGTCTGCGGACCAGAATCCAAGTCTGTCAGCTAGATGGCAGACTTGACTAAAACAGACAGTAAGAAGGAACGTTAGTTTAGAATATCTCTCAAACCTTAAGACTTACATAGTTGTTAATCTTTTTTCAATGCCTATAAAAATAAATACAGTTTAAACTAGGTATTGCTATCCCTTTAAGCTTTGAAAATCTTAGATGTTGGATGTGTGAGTTTGTGTGTGTATTGCTGGTTTTGTGTTTGTGTGTGTATGTCTGTGTGTGTGCGTGTGTATATGTTTGTAGTATATCTGTTTGTGTTCTTGTTCATATAAGGCTATAATGGTATGAGTTTGTGTATATGTGTACTGGTGATGGGTATCCTGTGGTTCTGCAGATGTTGTTAGACTACCATTCCCATCCAATAGGTGGCTGTGTATAATATAGTCTGTAGTCTAACAACAGCCGAAGGGAAAACGGATTGCCCACCAATCTACTCTGCATTTACATAGTAACATACATAGTAACAAAGTAACATAGTTGACGTGGCTGAAAAAAGACATGCATCTATCAAGTCCTGCCCATGCCAAAACACCCATGTTGATCCAGAGGAATGCAAAAAAACCCTGAACCCAATTCCAATCTAGCCCCAAGTGGGTAAAAATTTCCTTCCTGAATCCAATTGTCTAATATGTAAAGAGAGATTGATTATACTTTAACATGTTTTTTATTCCTTTTCACCTTTTTTTTTTTTTTTTTTTTTTTTTTTTTACTTTTATGTTCCTGTCAGCGAGCTCACTGAATTTGTTTCCAGGAAGCTTTCTGTCAAGGACTGTAAAAGCAGGGACAATGATATAATGTTACATTATTCCCTAAATAGATTATCCTGCTTCAACTACACAATACAGGGCACTCAGTGCTGCAGGCAGGGCCGGATTTCCCAGTAGACATCTGCCTAGAGCGCCTAATTTTGAGCGGTGCTTCAGCCTTGCTGGCCACACCCACATTCTGAATTGTGGGTGTGGCCAGTGAGATCTCAATGTCCTTTTACCAGTTATTTATGCGTTTACAGGATATTATTTAACCTCTTGGCTGCTATAGAGATCTCCAATAGATTACTAAGCAATGTGTTGGAGAGCTCAATAATAACCAAGGGGTTAAAGCTTTTTTGTGTGTGTGTGTGTGTGTGTGTGTGTCCTTGTCCTTTCGTTTTATAAGCCAGTGATATTTTTTGTGCCAAGAAACAATAGATGGGACAGGGGGTGGGGTCATATTAAGACTAGAGGTGTGGCCATGGGTGGAGCTAAGGGCACCTACAGTACCTTGCCTAGGGGCATCTGGGATATAAATCCAGCCCTGGCTTCAGGGGTAGTGCAACACTGTATTATTATCCATGCTTTTATAGTTCTTGAGAGAAAGCTCTTGGAGAGAAAAATTCAGCTAGCTCCCTTTCAGGGACCAAAAACTGTTAAAAAAAAAAAAAAAATGAAAGAATTAATATAATAATAAAAAATACAGGAAATTTGACTTTACACATTGTGCCACACAGAATATGAAAAGTCAAAAAGCAGGTTGACTGTCACTTTAACTCGTTATTTGCTTTAACCCCCTTAAGGACCCTTTACGGTCCTGGCACAGCATGGGTTGGGGAGCCATAAGGACCCATGATCTGCCAGGACAGTCATGGAATTCAGGGCTCTCTGTGCGGCTGCACGCTGTTTGGGGAGCCCTGAATCGGATTCTGAAAAAAAAAAATGGTCTATGGTCCTTAAGTGCCGGGTGCACAATCTGTCGGTCATTAATGGGTTAAAAAAACAAAACACTAGGGGGAGTCCTCTTAATGACAAGAGATCCCTATAACTTGGGTATGCTCATCCATACATAACGATCCTGTGCTGCGGTATGCTATGCTGCTCTTACACACTTCCTACAAATTCAGATGCCCCTTATCTCTAGTAGATGTTGCGGTCACTGAAGGCTTCATGTTCCAAGGACTCATAAACATGATACAAACCTTGAGCTCTCTCTTCCAAAAACAAACCAGGGTGTGGACCATAAGTAACATACAGAAAAGTAATTAGGGCAGTGCCTATCTGCTTCACAGAAATGCTTATGTGATAACAATAAATAGCGATGAACTCACACACACCCAAGGAATTTTTCAGAAAATCCGACGTTGTGATTATGGGAATCAGGATTAAAAAAATAGTCACATGTACAATTTTGGAGGTTAACTGCTTGAGTTTTAGGGGGTGCTCTCTGACACTTAATGGGTTAAAAAGAGAGGAACTGCCTAGTAAATCGGTCTGCATAATCAAATAAAATGTGTTAAAGGAAAAGTGCTTCCAAGCAATGGTGTAACTAGAAACCACCGGGCCCTGGTGCAGAAACTGCCATGGGCCCCCCCCGACCACATTGCCCCTCCTGACCACATTGCCCCCTGTGTCTTCACATTTCCCTCCATTGCCTCTAATCTCCACATTGCCCTCCATCTCCACATTGCCCCATCTCTACATTGCCCCCCCAATCTCCACATTGCCCCCCCAATCTCCACATTGCCGCCCCATCTCCACATATGAGGAAGTGTCATATTTGGCACAAAACACGTAGAAGAAGAACAGTATCCTGATCATTTTTTATTGTTTTTAATTTGGGAGATCACCCATTTGAAGAGTAGCTTTATACACGCCACAAGACAGGAGGTGAAAAAACGTTACTAGCATTCAATGATCGCTGCTTGATTCTGCGGGCACACAGAGGGATCGAGGTGGCTAGCTGTTTGGAACATCATTTTGCCCCAATAAAGATTGAGATGGGAGAGACATCTGATCAACAGATATAATCTCTGCACATACAAAGATCCTGCTAATTGGGAGCCGATATAAACAAAGCAATACAGCAAGGCAAAAGATCCAAGTTGGAGAGCGGCGGACGCTGTAAATTAACATCTAATTCCCCTGCCCGCTTCAACATCTTATAGTTGCAAGTATCTTCATCTAGCTTCTATTGGTGATATTTTCTAACATTGACTTTTATTTTTCATTTTTTATGTGAATTCACATCCTATAAATATATAGAGTTATATACGTTTTAAAAACATTTGATGTGTATATTGAATATATTATTGTTCATTTTGTTACAATAAAATCTAAATTCATATTTTCCTAAGAATTAGCACTCTCCCTATATTAACCACTTAACGACCCATGACGGTCCAGGACCATCATGGATAGAAAGCAGGACTGTCATGGGTTAAATGATAGCAGCGTGCTTCGTTGCACACTGCTATCATTCATTCCAGGCTGAGACTGAGCACTCCAGCACCGGAGCGTTCAGTCTCAGCCCTTCTCAGTTGTGCAGGGTCATGTGATCGCTGAAGCAGCGATCACTTGTATCGACATTTGGAATGAATGAAGCAGTGTGATTCACACAATGTCTCTGTGTCTGTCCTCAGCATGTCTGTCCCTTACCATTAAAGTAAGGGACAGACAAGCAGAGATACATATTGTTAAAAGAAAATGCAGCAGCTGGGGGTATTAACCCCTTCACTGCTGTGCTGGAGGCTGGCTGGATGCAGGTCAATTTTTGACCTGCTAAAATCAACTTTTTTTTTTGTTTTTTTTTAAAGACACAACACGTTTTTTTTTTGCAAAAATTTTTTTATTAAAAAAAACAACAACATATCAATTACCATTACCAAAATTAGTAGTGTGATTGTTGTGGAGCCATGTAATACATTTATACACACCGCCAAATGTAATCAATAAAAAAAAAAGTGGG
Source organism: Rhinophrynus dorsalis (assembly GCA_037306005.1). Taxonomy (NCBI): domain Eukaryota; kingdom Metazoa; phylum Chordata; class Amphibia; order Anura; family Rhinophrynidae; genus Rhinophrynus; species Rhinophrynus dorsalis. The sequence goes on from CM074724.1 coordinate 51,160,649, forward strand.
AAAATAAGGTGAGAAAAAAGGACATGGGGATTTTCACCCAGGGGGACAGTTCCTACTTAAAACTGCCCATTTTGTAGGTATGACTGACCGGTCATACCTTTCATGCAGTCTCCATAAAAATGTATCCCATTTTGCCTAAATGATCCCAAGAAAAAAAAAATTGTGTTTTTTTACATTTTTTTACTGTTTTCTTTAATTTTATTAAAATAAATGGTGGGCTATCCATATAAGTGTGGTATCAAAACAGAGCCCTATTTGTGCGTAAAAAACAGTATATAATTTTCATGGGTAAAATAAAGTACTTAGAGGGAAACACTGTTGAACAAAGACATAGTGAAAAAGGTCAGAATTGCTCCGGTCCTTAAGTGAAATCCACCTCAGATTTTCCTGGTCCTTAAGGGGTTAAGTTATTTTATATATATATATATATATATATATATATATATATATATATATATATATATATATATATATATAGTGTACTCAGCCTAGGATGCAGCGAAGAAACGCCACTCTCTGGAAGCAAATAAAAATGCAATGACTTTAACCCTTTAAGTGCCAGAGAGGTATCCAATGCATGGCAATGCGTTGGATACCTCCCAGGCACTCAAAGGGTTAATTCACATGAATGGTTCCGGGAATATGGAACCATTGATGTGAATTAAAGTCATTGCATTTTTATTTGCTTCCAGAGAGTGCCGTTTCTTCGCTGCAGCCTAGGCTGAGTACACTATATGCATTTCCTATGGGACGGGCACCTCATTTAATATTATAATTTTTTATTTAAGTTTGGTGTGCCATTGTGTATATCCATTGCTATATATATATATATATATATATATATATATATATATATATATATATATATATATAATATAATATATATGGTACGTTGGCATGGTGGCAAGCTGAGCATACTATGTAACTAAATCCTCCACTTTAATAGAATGGTGATATTCAGGAAAAATGCTGCAGAGTAAAGGATTAAAAATGATTAAAAAATATGGATGAGCACCAATACTTTGTATATTTGCTTTTAGCTATTATGGTCAAAACTGATTGCACTCCAGCAATTTTACATGCGTTTTTTTTCTTTTGGTGAGCTTACCAAAACATCGACTGGAATTTTATATATATATATATATATATATATATATATATATATATATATATTACATTCGGGATGTTACTTGTCAGGGTTTGATATTACATAGAACCTCTCCCTGCAAGATCCTGCCTGACTCCCTGCCATCCTGAGGTATGTTATGGTGGAACTGTGTTTTTCTGTCTTTCTCTTCCACTGTTTATTTGCTCTGCCACCGCATGTTTAAAGGGATAGTAATACTTTGTTTTATCTTTATTTTATTTTGTAGACATTAAAAAAACATGAAGAATGATATAAGTCTTATCTCTCAAACCTTTATGGTTTAAGAGATATTTACAAGCAAAGTTTCCCCTCCCGCCCCTTTTACCTAGTGTAAGCCATCTCTTCTCAGATGTGGAATGCAGTCTATAGACCAGACAGATAACAGAAGAGGGCAATCTTCTTCCTATGAGAACAATGAAAGCCCTGTCCCCCTTGACAAGTTTTCAGCTTTTTCCCTTATCTTAATTGAAGATTGTCCCTCTCTGCAATCTACATGGGCACCTCCCTTCTGATCTGGCTGAGCAGTGTTACATCAGTAAAAGGGGTGGGAGGGGGATACTTTGTCATTGAATTACTCCTGAACTACAACTCTGACAGAATTGAAATAACACTCTCCAAAGTCCAAATACTATGATGATTAATTAGAGCTGCTTTTATTATGAAACATTATTATCCCTTTAAGAGTGTGATATCAACCCCAAAAGACCGAATTTACAAGGATATAGCTAGGTTTTCTATCTAACCATAACTCCAAGTTTCCATGAATAAAAGCTGTTTGAATCTGTTTCAAGTGCAGTTAAATTGTTTAATAAAGCACACACTTTTAGGGCTGTTCATATGGATGACAGGACTGTAGCAGATCCCCGCTACAGTTCTTTCATCCATGTTCAGAAATCACTTCCTTGTATGTTTTCCTGCTGATCGAGGCACAGGGGATGCATGGCTAACAACCGGCCCACATGAGCGTCAGTCTAGCATTAGATTGTGACAAGTGGTTCAGCCATTCATTGAAGGATGGAGGATAATCATCTCAGTCTCACATGTTGCTAGTGCAAAAGGTTTGTCTGTGGTCCCCTGATGCATCATTACTCTGTTCCTGTGCGAACACAGTAAAGATTCAGCTTGCAATTAACTTTTATGTTTTGATAGCACAATATGGTATTTCATGCTGATTCCATGCACAGTATGGTTGTTAGTTATGTTTGAGGCCAATATTACCACTCACTATTATTAGATCTGACCCCAGTTTGTGTGCCCTGCCTAGATTCATTCATAGCACAGTGTGTGTGTGGTAATACAGGCTCAGCACATAAGTTAATTAGCATAAGGTGCCACACTGTGACACCAACAAATGAAGATTCATTTCAACAAAAACTACCTATATTAAAAAGAAACTGATAGCACACCATAAAGCCTGCTATCCCAGACTTATGATTGACCTAAGAGGGCATTTGCCACCACCCCTCCAGGCCAGCTATCCTCTGGGTGGGATGTCTCACATATAGAAGAGACCTAAATGGGATTACAAGTGCTTTTTTAGTCATACTTAACTGCTAAAGGTTTTGACATCCCACCAAAAAATAAATCTGTGCTTACATCATTAAATACCATAAAACATCTGTGAAATGTAGGCATTTGGTTGCCCAAGGGATCAGTACGTTGATTTTTACCGAGCGATGTATAACAGACTGACTTCAAGAACCTTGGCACATTATCAATACAACAAGATTTGATTTAAACATTTAAAGTAAAACTGTTTTGCAAATATTTTAATTTGTGCCAGCAAGCCTTCTGTCACAGAGTAGTGCCGTGTTTTAAACTTTGTTCTGTGAAAGTATTTAACAAGGGAGGACACAATTAGATTGTATCTTGTTTTCCAGTATGTCCCGGGTACTCATATTATCGGTCTCACAAGGGTGAAAGGCTGAGTTCATTTTGCCAGGACTAGAACCTGTAATCCTGAGGTTTGAACAGATTCTGCAGCTACATATTAACATAGCTGATGAACCTGAAAAAAGAAATGCGTCCATCAAGTCCAGCCCATGCAAAATCATCCTATTGATCCAGAGGAACTAATAAAACAAACAAACATTGAAGCCATTTCCAATTAAGCCCCAAGTGAGTTAAAAAATTCTTTCCTGACTCCATATGACAGTCAGATAGTTCACTGGATCAACAACATATTTGCTTTCAAGCTGTCATAATTCTCAATATTGTTCTGTGCTAGATAGGTGTCCATTCCTTTTTTGAAAGCAGTTACAGTATCTGCAAGCACAGCATCCCAAAGCAATGAATTCCATAGTTTTACCACCCTTACTGTAAAAAATCCCTGTTAATCCATGCCTTAACTAACTGAGCTATCACACCAGCTATTAATTATCTAGGTTTTCTGCTTACATGCACAACATCATTATATGTAATAATGTTACTTGTATCTCCTTCCAGATCAAAAGCCAACAGTCTAATGTTTTATTAGAAAACTTTATTATCTCTCACTGTCAGCTGATCTCAGGAGTGAATTTACTGAAGCTGTAATACTACTGATACAAATGATTTCCATGAGAACTTCAACCCCTTGAATGCTAGACAGGTCTCAAAACATTTAATGGGATAAAATACCAATTTATATTATTATAACTATCCATTTATTATAAAGCACCAGCTTAATGGAGCAGTAAACTTTTTTTATGAAAAATTATATATTGTAGGGATTTTCCTATTGAGTAAAATAAGGGTACTCCCACTGCCAAGAGATTTATATTTCCAGAGTTATTAGAGTTTAAACCCATGTTTTTTACATTAACAGTACCATCTAGTGGTCAAATTCGATTTCCTGTTAGATTCTAATGGAGAGGAAAGTCAGAAAAGTCAGAGACGTACAGTTCTCCACAGAATGTGATAGAAACTGCCTGTCACTTCCTGTCAGTTAAAACAATCAGGAAGTAAACACACAGTAAAGTCACTTCCTGGTTATTTAAACTATAAATTTTGAATAAAACATCTGACAGCGATGGGAGTGCCCTTGTCTTAATCAGCAGGAAATGCTCTATAAAATATGTGTTTTCATAAAAAAAAAGTTTACTGCTCCTTTAATCTGCAGTTCTGTACATCAGGGAATAGTCATACTAAGACTTAAGACAATTACAACATACAATAAAAAATTTATCAGAAGGTCCTGATTGAGAGAGATTACAGTTTAGAGCAAAAGTTTCCAACCCCTCTCAGGCCGTGTCTTTAGGATTTCCCTGCTTGTGCACAGGTGAGTGGATTCAGTTGACTGAGTTTCTGATTTACTCAACTGTACACAAGCAGGGAAATCTTAAAGACCTGGCCTATTAGGGGTACCTGGGGATAGGCTGGGAATCACTGGTCTAGAATGAGGTTTTGATGGGAATTTTTATCTCCCCCTTCCCCATGATGCAGTTGTTTTGCTCCAAAATTTGATTTACTTTTCTTTTGTTCAGGATGGCCCTGTGAGTTTCATAAGAATTTCTGACATCATTTAACCCAGTGGCAGTCAATCATTGAACCTGTGGGTGCTGGTCACTACAAGCCCACTCTCATTATCCCTAAACAACCAAGTGTTGGAGAAAATTGGTTTTGTGGTCCCAAACAGCTTGATGTCCAAATATGACCAGCCCAGAGAAAAACAGTAGAAATGAAGGAAAAGTGATCATTTGGGACCAGAAACATCCAGGGGAGGGCTGGCCTGGGGGGCAGGGGAGAAATTGCCCCCTGGGCCAGTCATATGTCTGGAACAGTGGGCCACTGTCTAGCTCAGTCTCCCACTTGCTTCTGTAAATGGTGCTACACTAGTGATTCCACAGAGCTTACAATTGAAATGAAGCCACACTAAAGAAACCACAGAGCTTACAACTGAAATGAAGCTACACTGTTGATACCACAGAGCTTACTCCAACCAGTTCCTAATGGTGAGCATCCTTGGTCACACCTATCCATAGACTTCATGGTCAAATTACCTGCATCTAAGGGCCACACAGCCATACTTATGATTGTCGACAGATTCTCTAAGATGGCTCACTTTGTGCCATGAAAGGGCAACAAGTCCTAGCCTCAGTGAGGTTTATAAAGCAACAGAAGGAGGCCCAACAGAATAGGCCCATAAACAGATGTCCATGCCAGTGCCTGTAACATGACTTAGCAACGAGGAAGTGGCCAGAGGCCATGCTGGCCGGCAGCCATACAGAGGTAAGAACACAGGATCGCTTAGGACTCAAAGGGAGACTGTGATAGTGGGCTGCGAGAGTGGGCTCGAACAATAATAGAAATGGGACACTTGATTGTATTTGCCCCCCAGGCCACAAGTTGCTAGCCCTCCCCTGGAAACATCCAATAGAAAGCTTCATGTACAGTAGCATCAATGTCAGATGGAAACATCTCCCGTGTGACTGGCTACTAGCCTGGGCAAGGTAAGAGAACTGCAAGACATTAGTCACTGCGGCTGATGTATAAAGAAATGTGGTAAAATTCTGGAGCAAACCAAGTGTATCATAAGGAATAAATGAAAAATCCAAAATGTTACATTTATTTAAATTAGGCTTATAATGTAAATTTTATTTTCTCCCTACGGTGGGGTTATTTTACACCAGATTGCAACACTTCTTTTATAGTACATCAGCTTATCTCTCTCCCTCTCTCGCTCCCTCTCTTACTCTCTCTCTCTTTCCCTCTCTCGTTCCCTCTCTCTTTCCCTCTATTGCTCCCTCTCTCTCTCTCTCTCTCTCTCCCACTCCCTCTCTCTCACTTCACTTCCCTTACTGAATCTGAAACTTCCAGGTAATTTCGACAGATGACTCAGAAACTAAATGGGACACATTTGCTCATCTCTAGCCAGCAACAGCTGGAGAGCCACAAGTTGTACCCCCTTGCTCAAAGTATCAGTATTTGTTAGTACTTGTTGGTGTTCTCCTGACGTTTGGGAAGCCGAGAGCTCAGCCTCTGGAGATATGATCCCAGTCACGACTTCTGTAAATAGGAATCTCTTTATGCATCTCTAGGCAGAGTCTGAAGGAAGACATTATTACTAATACTTAGAAGGTAGATAGTGGAGTATAATTTTTTTATTCCAAAATGGCATTACATTGTTTAGAACATAAGTAAATAAATTGTGATTCACTGTTTGTGGATGGGATAATAGAAATTCCTTTAAAGCTAGATTTGTATTTAGAGGAAGATAGAATCTACAACAGTGGGTGCATATATAACCACAATTCTACTCTATATCAGGCTCTGAAATGAATAGTGTAAGCCTGTGCCTGCTTAATGCCGAATTGCTAAATTCCTCCCTTACCACTGCATGTGCAAGGGAAGCACAAAGGGCAGTCTATGAGTGTTTCATGGTGTTATTTCTTCTATGCCTTGAAAATTTTAATGCCATACCTGGGAAATGTCCACATTTGACCATGAGACTCTGGATTTTATACCTCATTACCGGGTGAATACAGACTGATTCCACAGTTCCAGTTCCACAGTTCCAGTCAATATCTGCCCTGTTCTTCCCACTCTCCTTCCATTTTAAGGGCAAACCATTCCTCCCCTCCTTATAATCTCACCCATCCCAATCAAGCTCTACCCACTTTATGAAGCACATAGAATCATTTGAACATTCCCATTCCCAGTCCTTAGTGGACCTCCAGAAGCTTGGGACAAGAAGGTTCCCATATATAGGTAACAGTACACTATGTACTACACAGGCCCCAGAGGAGATTGTGCAATTTAACACCATTTTTCTGTGTGTGATATAGGCAGGAAGGTATCCTATTGTACTGCCAAGTAGTAAATGCCTAACATCACAATGGTATATTTAAAATGCATCTTGCATCAAAATTGTATGTTTAAAATGTTGCCTTATTAAGACTGCACCTAAAATTATGCCCCTGGGCTTCAAATTACTAAGTGTTAATTTAGGGTAGGGTGATTGGGGTACAATTATTAAGATAGGTTTGGGTGTGGTGGGGGTGATTGGATTAGGTTAGAGTAGTTTGTGGGGTACAGTTATTAGGTTAGGTTTGGGTGTGGTGGGGATGATTGGATTAGGTTAGGGTAGTTTGGGGGGGATAAAGTTATTAGGTTAGGCTTGGGTGTGGTGGGGGTGATTGGATTATGTTAGGATAGTTTGGGGGGTTAAAGTTATTAGGTTAGGCTTGGGTGTGGTGGGGGTGATTGGATTAGGTTAGGGTAGTTTGGGGGATAAAGTTATTAGGTTATGTGAGGTTTGGGTGTGGTGGGGGTGATTGGAGTAGGTTAGGGTAGTTTGGGGGGGATAAAGTTATTAGGTTAGGCTTGGGTGTGGTGGGGGTGATTGGATTAGGTTAGGGTAGTTTGGGGGGTTAAAGTTATTAGGTTAGGCTTGGGTGTGGTGGGGGTGATTGGATTAGGTTAGGGTAGTTTGGGGGATAAAGTTATTAGGTTATGTGAGGTTTGGGTGTGGGGGTGATTGGAGTAGGTTAGGGTGGTTTGATGGGTACAGTTATTATGTTAGGTTTGGGTGTGGGGGGCAGTTGGATTAGGTTAGGGTAGTTTGAAGGGTACAGTTATTAAGTTATGGTAAGTTTGGATGTGTGGGGGGTGATTTGTTTGGGTTAGGGTAGTTTGGGGATATAGTTTTTATAGTCTGGGGGTGGTTCTGTTTTGGATTCATTTTTTTAACATTTTAAAGCACCATAATGTTAGAAGATATTATAATACAGCAACATTTTAAATTCAACATTTTGACAGGTGACATTTTAAATGCGCCATTGAGATGCTCACTCACAAAACCGAGACATCTGTAACCTGAACGGGGCATGTGTAAGGGGCTTGCTGGCATTTCTCTATGATGCAGATTGTGTATGCTTGTATGTACAACAGTTATCGTACGCAGTAGTTCATACTCCCAAGAGCAGCCACTGGCATTGGAAGCTAGTGTTAGTGGAGCTGTATTTGTACATTCACCTCAATCTCTTTGATTTCTATATGATAAATGTCCCATTAATCATCTATAACAGACAGTACACAGTGACAGACTACTGCTCTATACAGAAACCCCCCCTCGCCTTTCACACAATTGTAGCAGGCAAAACCTGTCCTGTCATGTGACTAGTGGGGGGACAAGTTATTTACACAGCCCTGGAGAGCCATTCAGATGTGCTGTTGTGGGATCCTCAGAGTCAGGACACTTAAAGGGATAGTAAAAGCAGCTCCAATTAACCCCTTAGTGACCGGCCGAGCGCACATGCAGCCGGCACTTAACGCCCACTGAACTTTTTTCCCCCATTACCTTCAACGACTTCCTGGACATACATGTACATCCCCTGTCACTAAGTGACAGATTCTGCAGGACGTACATGTACGTCCATTGTCGGGATGTGGTTAATCTTCATAGTATTTGGACTTTGGAGAGTGTTATTTCAGTACTGTCAGAATTGTAGTTCAAGAGTAATTGAATGATAAAGTATCCCCCTCCAACCCCTTTTACTGATGTAACACTGATCACCTCAGAGTAGCAAGACTGCCCGGATGGATCGCAGAGAGGGACAAGTTTCAGTGATCATAAGGAAAAACCTGTGAAGGGGTGCAGGGTTTTCTTTATGCTCACAGTAAGAAGATTGTCGCTTGCTGTGACCTGTCTGTTCAAGAGACCAGATCCCACATATGAGGGGAGGCGGCTTACACTAGGTAAAAGGGGCGGGAGGGGGATACTTTATCATTCAATTACTCTTGAACTACAACTCTGACAGTATTGAAAAAACACTCTCCACGGCCCAAATACTAAGAAGATTAATTGGGGCTGCTGTTTTTGTGAAATATTACTATTCCTTTAACACATATATAGTGGGATCTCTACTCTGTCTATTGCCAAAGGAGTTGTAGGCAACATGTATTACTCTGTAATGGGAGCTGTAATCACCAACAGCTGGACTAGTGTTTGAGTGAACGTATATACATAAAATGGGATGTTACCAAGTGTTTATTAAAATGTATTAGGATTACGTATGTTTGCCACTGCTGTGTACTAATGTATATGTTTACTGCTGTGAAAAGTCATGTGAATGTGCATTTTAATGTGTGAGCGCTGGATTCAACAGCAGTTGATAAGATGAAACTAAAACTTTATAATGACTTAAAGTTTTCAGAATCATCTATATTCATGTTAAACATGCTATACAGCATGGTTTTATGAAGAACAGGTCATGTCAGACTAATTTTCTTGCATTTTATGAAATGGTAAGTGGTAATTTGGACAAGGAAATTGCTGTTGATGTAGTATACTTAGATTTTGCAAAAGACTTTGATACAGTGCCTCATAACAGTTTACTACATAAATTAAAAGTCTTCAAGTTTGGGAGGTGATATCTGTAAATGGATTGAAAACTGGTTAAATGATAGATGGCAGAGAGTTGTTGAAAATGGAACCTTTTCATGTTGGTCTGAAGTTGTAAGTGGGGTGCCACAGGGGTCAGTCCTGGGCCAAGTGTTTTTTTTTTTTTTTTAATTTGTTTATTAAAGATCTAGAAGTGGGAATCTTTGTGGATGACACTAAGCTGTTCAAGGAAATACATACAGAGCTGGATGTTTTTTCTCAGCAGAAGGATTTAGTAAAACTGAGTGTATGGGCGGAAAAGTGGCAAATGCCATTTACTATAGATAAATGTAAGGTTATGCATTTGGGCTGTAGAAACAAACATGCTACATATACACTACAGCATTCAACATTTCAACCATCATTGTAGAAGAGAACTGGAAGTGGAGAGGGCCTGACATGCGCACTGGCATAATTGATTGTGGAGGTGCTGGGATGCGTTCCGGTCCTCTTAGATGGACCCAGTATATATGCAGTGCAAACAAATTGCATGGGGAAGAGGAATATGTGGCACAAATACTTATCAGGAAGGTCTTAGGACTTCCGGTTGTTAGGGCCTGTAGAGATGAGGCCTGGGGACATATTTTTAGCAAATATGGGGAAAGAAAGTGAGGCAAGAGCAAACAATGGATTTCCATAGTGTTTTTTTTAAGTATACAATAACAATACCTGATTTTTTTTGGTCTGTTCTGCAGCCAAATGCCATTACAGCTGTCTGTGCATTGGCCAGGAGTATGCAACTTGTTGCTGTTTCTCAGCTGTTACTGGGCTACAGTTTCCATCATTCTCCACCCAACAACATCTGGATAAAAGCCACTGCTCAACTCTGTCATAAACACCTGTACAACACCAGCATTACTGATATGCAAAAATATTTCATTTGATGGGGGGCAAACGTAACCCCCCGACCACATTTAACTTGAAGGTTCTTTAAAAATATGGACTCCAACTGCAGATCATGTTCTTGGTCTACCACATCCCACGTTCTTATATTTCCTTCCTGCATTTTAGTATAGCCCTTAGAATTGAACTATGATCTAGGAATAAACATCTCAGTTTCCTTTACACAGCTCTCAGGTGTAGCTACATTATTTTTGTTACATTGGTAACATTATTATTATTATTATTATTTGTATTATTTTTATTATTACATTGGTAAGTTGTTTTAGTCTTACTACTGTGTTTAGTTCATAACCAGATAAAGACATTAGACTGAACATCAATTAATGTGGCTTTTCTCTAAAACATATATTCCCAAACCTGCCCAAAGTACCACTAACATGACAGGATTTATTGATTTCTGAGCTTAAGTAAACCAAATTACTAAGCCCATGATGAACCCATCAGCAGTCAGACAGCGCAATCCCGAAACCTTTGCCTGTTGGTGGTATTTCAAGGCACATTTAGCAATCACAGTCTGTAATCATTCTAATTCAGACTGTTCAAACCTCTAATGCAGGGATGGACAATCTGAAGTCATCTAGCTGTTATAGACTAAAACGGCTGGTGGGGGATGATAGGAGCTGTAGTCCACAAAAGCTAGAGAGCCTCAAGTTGTCAAACTGTAGTCTAGTTTAAGCAGAAAATGGAGATCATTATTTCCAAGTGTGGAGACTGGTATGATAGTGGTGGTTTTGGAACAAAACACCATAACCTGTTGTTCCTGTACCTACTTTTCCTTTTGTCTAAATACTGAACCTCACATTGCTTTGGGACTGTATGATCCATCATTATGGTATGTTTAATGGGCAAGGTTTCCCTCAGCTAGGAAGGGAGGAGCCAGGGTGCCAGTTTAAGTCCGGATCCCTGCTCTGTCATGTCCCCTGTTCAGTCCATGCTGTGAGACCACGGGTCTCCAGAGGAATCCCAGGGTTGGGAACTCAAAAAGTCGCAGGTACAACACTTTGGACAGAGCTAAGACTGCCCAAATTGGGTTCAGACTGTTGTATGGAAGATCCCTGCCTTAAAAGATTCTGCAAATTCACAGAGATGGCATTGTCTTTGAGGATGTGCAGACCCCACAAAGAAAATGCCGGTCCCCTTGGGGGTGGGGGAGCATTGTGCTGATGGGAATATCTTGCAAGCCAGACATGAGTGAGGGAGATTCAGTCAGACCACTGTGTAGCATGAGATTGCCAGCTGGGCCCTGGTTAGTTACTTTTCATATCCCACACTGGACAGCATGCTTCACATTGGAGGCGGCTCACTTCCAAATTGGTCTCCTGACCTCCAGATGGGCATACCAGGAACAGACAGATAGCTGCCTGGGAGTTCCCTAGAGACTGAGGGTATAAGGGGGATCTGAAAATGGTGTGAAGGGTGATTCTGATTGGTTAATATGCAAGACACTGTGCAGTTTGATGCCATGTGAAGATGCAAAGGAATTGATATGATGATCTGCTGTGCTGTTAACCTAGAAAAAAATGTGTAGTCCTTCTTCTCATCTTGATTCCAAGGTATTTCTTCTGAACCCACAGTGTGGAACCATCTAGGGAAAGGGGTGCACATCACAACAAGCAACTGCAGATACAGTGAAAATATATATCTTTTGTACTGTACCAATGTATGAAGGACATATACCTAAGTAGTAACTTTAAAAGAATTTTGGGGCTGCTTATTCCTATAGGTATTGTTTCCCTTTAATGCCTGTGACTGTTTCAGTCTTATCACTCTTCTTAACCAGCAGATAATGTGGACTTCTGAAATAAACTAGGAAAACTGTTACATTAATTCCAAGAAACAGAAACAAAACCATAATAACAATACATTGTGGTTTACAAATCCCACATTAGTTATCATCTCTGCTTTTCGGAAACCAGCCTAATAACATGGGTGAAATTACCACATTTTTATCAGGAATAAAAGCTGATAAAACAATGACTGTTAAATGATTATGCACTAGGCACGCAGCAGGGGAAATGGACAAATCCACTGGCATTGCTCATTTTATATACCGAGATATTGGCTTAATAATCACGTTCCAGCACTTCAGGATATGGGTGAAGACTTTATTGGAAGATATACAGACATTGTCTACCCCTTGAGTGGGATGAGCAATGCATGCAGGACCCAAATGCCTCCCATAATACATGCACAAGGAAGTCACTCCACTTTGCTCTGTGACTCCTCAGTACATAAGTCGGTATGTTTATAGAAAAATTGAGGAATTCTGAAGCAAACCATCTGCACTGTAGGGAAGGACTGCAAATTCCTCTTGATTTAAAGGAGCAATAAACTTTTTAAACTGTATGGCGTTTCATGTTGAGTTGAGCTGACTAACCCCTGAAAAAGTGATATTATATCATTGTGATCAAGTGTGGGTCAAAGTTATTCTGTGAGGCCGATAACCTAGGAATCCCTATTTTCCAGATATATTGGGGTATATGTATATCTCCCACTTAATGTATTCTATCAATGGAACTCTATAGATAATATATCTTTATTGGAGATCCAAGAAGCATCTATGTGAGGTGTGGAGTACAGATTTTACCCCGAGGAAGGAGGGAAAAGGATGGGGACAGAGTCATACAGATACCTGCACTGAGGGCAACCCAGTGGATGCTGTTACACTGAGAGGCTGGTATATGCCTCTGGAACATGTGAGTAGAATCATCAACTCTTTCAAAAGGTGATACCAGCGGTGGCAGTTTGATATAAGAATTACAGTCTGCACTTAGAGCATGTGCGCTCTTCTTCCTTTGTTTTCTATTACAATAAATAGGCATTTTTTTTTATTTTTGATGCAGTTGTCTTGCTCCAGAATTTCTTCAGTTTACTTTTGGAGATACAACCCATCATGTTAAAGGACCAGTAAACTTTTTTTATGAAAAAATAAAACATATATTGCAGGTCTTTTCCTGTAGAGTAAAACAAGGGTACTCCCACTGCTGAGGGATGTATATTTCCAGTGTTATTATGCTTGTTGTTTTTTATGTAACAGTGCCCTCTAGTGGTCACATTTTATTCTGATATATTCAGTGGTAGAGGTGAGGAGGGAGAGCTGAGTCACCAACAAGCAGTTCTTAAAAGAATGTAATAGAAACTGCTGAGTCATGCTGTCAGAACTTTCAGGAAGTAATCACACTGTAATTCACTTTCTGATTATTTGAACTGTTATAATATTTGAATAAAACAACTGACAACAGTGAGAGTGGCCTTGTTTTATTCAGTAAACTTTTGTTATGAAGAACATATATTGTAGAATTTCCATGCTAAGCAAAGCAAGGATGCCCCTATTGATGGATGATGCCTATTTAAACATCATTACAGTTCAGACTGTCCTGACAGTTCAACTGGTATCCAAACTGTTATTCTATTGTATTCTATGGATGAGGTGAGTCACTGACTGAAGTTTTCCATAGAGTGTAACAGGAACAGCTCCATCACTTCATGACATATTAAGCTGTAATGACAGTACCCTTCTTGTACTCCATGGGAATCTTTTTTTCCATAAGCTTTTCTAATTTTTTAAATCAATAGGAATTTGGGATATTTTAGTTCTTCACTATGTTGCTGTTGGCTTACTAGATCAACTTTTTTTTCTTTCAAAATTTGTTTTTAATATTACCAGCTTCTGCTGAATCCTCCGCTCTTTCATTTTTTCATTAGTAGTTGACAATATTAAAATTAAGAAGGGATAACCAGTAATTAAGAAGAGTTTCTGCTTTGTTTCCATAGAATATCAGAGTTCGATAACTTACAATATGAGTCAGTTCTTTCTCTGTCTACTTTCTATTAAACACATTATCATTTTCACCTCTCTCCATATTCTTGAAAACTGTTGCCCCTCGAATGAACTCTTCCACTTATCTGTAAATGAATGCTTACTTTAAACCCACTTCTTTTTTTTGAGTGGTTTTAAGTGTGGTACACTATTCTCGTAAATTATAATTCCTTTACAGATATCATGTGCTGTTTAGTCATAATAATGTCTAATCACAGGTAAACAAGGACTGTTCAACGTCTTAGAACTATTACTGTATCTGTTGTCCTAGTTTACACTGTACAGGACAAAATAATAATCAATGTCATTGAGTTTTATCATTAATATCCTTAAAGGAACACGTACAATGTTTTGAAGGTATAAAAAATTAAATACCCTGTACTCAATGTAAAAATGTTGTTTGTTTTCTAGGCCCAATATCTACCTTTACATGTGCTCCAATTCCTTTTACAGGGCTCTCAGATACACACACATTACCATAGTAATCTTGAAAATATTCTCAGAAATGATAGAGCTCAGTGTCTCCGAAATTATATTGTTGAGGTAAAGCAACATCCTTTTTTGAATATAACTACATTGAGTCCTAATTCACGTGGCTCTCACTACAAACAGCACAAGCAAAACTATCCAAAATGTGTCTATAGAACATGTTACACATGCATTAAAGTGTAACTTCTACTTGAAAGGGCTTTCAAAACTACTGACATTTATGCTAGCCATTCTTTATTTAAAAATATAGTCAATGAGCCATTACATTTTTTTTTATTTGTCAGTTTATGAAAATGAACCAGTACTTCCTGGCAGAAAATGGCATTTGGGAAGGAGAGCAGAATCTTAGTATTTGACTCACCAAACTTTGCCAGACAGTGTTGAAAATTTGCATAAACTGACAATACAGTTAAATATCTAACAGAGTATAGTTTTAGATAAAGGATGTATAACAAAAATATAAGTGATTTTGAAAGTTCTTTGAAAATCACCCAAACCATTATAAAATGTTAGTTAATCATTAAACAAACAAGTTTAGGACTGGATTTTGGGGATCTATAAAAAATATAATAATTATATTTTACAGATGGTAGTGGTAAGTTTCTGGTATTCATAATGGTAAAAAAGAATTTCATTTTTAGGTAATAGTGTTCCTTTAATTGTCACTGGGAATCCCCACAATTAGAAACCTGTCTGATCTCAAAGATATAAACCAACTTGTGGCCTTCTACCTTCTAACTGTTGTTGTTCTATAAACTCCCATTATCCTAAGTCAACCAAATGGTAATTGTACTTGTATTTCAACATCAGGCAGCTGCAAGTTGTCCACCATTGGGTTGATCACTTAGGTGTTCCAATATACTGCAACATAGTGCTTTGAAAACCTATTTGTAGTCCAGAAGGTTAAGCCTGTGTGTTAGTTACATTAGTTACATTGTCAGAATTAAAGGGACAGTGGACTGAATGTACAAATATGTGCCAGTGCATCCCCACTGACGTTAGCCTCTAATGCCAGTTGTTGCACTAGGGGATATGCACTACAGCATATAAACATGTACTACATACCAATCTACAATCCACACCAGAGTTTGGACATTAATGCCAATAACCCCTTACGCTTTCCCCATGCCGTTTCCTCTATTTCTTCTCGATTATGTAGCTTTTAACAAAGCATAGGGCACAGAACGACCTAGAAACATCCACAGACTGCCCTATTTCCTCACATCTTGGCACAAACAGTGTTTAACCCTTTGAGTGACAGTGGTACACAACGCATTGCTTTGCAATGCGTTGCGTACCCCTCTGCCACTCATAGGGTTAAGTGAGGTATTCCGGTGTACATAGCTTGGTAAAAACAATTGCATCCCCTGATTTAGTGCAGAATCATCACATTACCTTCACCCCATTGTCATCTAGAAATGAATAGGGTTCACCCCCTGTTACCTTTCATGTACTCCTAGCCGCCATGTATAAAATTATATCTTAGCTGCTTAAGCCCAAAAATAAGTTATTAATGTGATTTTCCTATTTGTAAGCTCCATATGGGAATAATGACAAATCTTAAAATTTCTTCTGATTTAAACAGGAATTTTAACCCCTTGAATGCTAGAGGTCACTAAAAAAATAATTCACAATTCACTGGCAAGCTCTCTAGTATTGAAGGGTTTAAAAACCTCATTTAAATTGATGGCAATGTTTACATGTTCCCTATGGTGCAGTTGGTTTGCCCCATTACTCCACTTTCTTAGTACATCAGTCTCCCTGAGTACTAGCGACATCTCTGCTGCTTTTGCTCTGAAATTTCTAGTATCCAGAATCTCCCAAGGGAACCCCCCTGGGTTAGTGGGTGATGCCAGGTTGTCACAAGGTAGGTGAAGACATCAGTGGGTATAGATTGGCCTGTACCTGGCACCCACCTGAGATTTCGTTTTGCACCACAAGCACATTGGTCTATCGAGGCTCTCGGCCATGGGAGGAATATCCAGCTGGGTACTCGGGCTGCATCCTAGGTGAATATGCCCACCATCCCCTGTACAAGGGGACATCATGAGATATTGGGGAACAGTTGTACCCCCATATCCTTTATCCTGGGTTTTTTTTTAGCAGGAGCACAGATCAGTACCTCCTCCAGCACAGATCTGTATTGTATGCTCCATGCAGTCTATTAACCCTTTGAGTGCCAGAGAGGTATCTAGTGCATTGCAGTTCAATGCATTGGATGCCTTTCCGGCACTCAAAGGGTTAATGATGAGCTCGAAGTATGTCATAGGCCAGTGCACAGCATCAGTATGCAGCACAATGTGTGGGAGCAAGATGTATAGATTTGTGATGGAAGAATTGCACTATTCCACTTTTTATACATATGGATCATTGTGGGGGTTTTTGGATTGTTTTTAATTTGTTTATTTTATTTTGCTACGTTTCTGAATAATGAATATGAGGAGTTGATTTTATTTTGTGTTAAAAATATACAGTAGTGGGTAAAAGGATCAAAAAGGTTTATATTAAGAGCTGACCTAAGAACGAGAGGTCATCCATTAAGACTAGAGGAAAGGCGCTTTCGACTAAAACAAAGGCAGGGGTTTTTACAGTAAGGGCAGTAGAGCTATGGAACTCCTTGCCTCGGATTCTGAACTTTCAGATAATGGAACTGCTTTCAGAAAAGCAATGGATACCTATCTAACACAGAACTATATTGAGAATTATTACAGATGGCTTCAATGCAGATAGGTTGTTGATCCATTTCTAGTCAGGAAGGAATTTTTTACCTACTTGGGGCTAAATTGGAAATGGCTTCAGGGTTTTGTTTTTTGCCTTCCTCTGGATCACCAGGGATCTTTTGCAATGGGCTGGACTTGATGGACAGAAGTCTTTTTGTCTATTATGTTACTATGTTATGCTACTATGTTACTATTATGAAAAAACACAAGGTATATTAGAGAAGTGGTAGTCAATAACTGCAGTTCGAGTTATTGGACAACTCCCATCTTTCACAACCAGTTGTAGTGTTCAAGTGCTGGAGGTGCATTGACTGACTGCTGTGTTACGGATATTCCTGTAAAACAAGGAAAACAGCAAAAGAAGAGAGGGCGCCCAATGGTGTAGTAAAGTCTAACAATCAATAATAAATGGAAAAAGTATATATAAAAATATACTCACAAAGGGGAATGTCAGTTCAAATGTAGACTGACAAATGCGCATTCGAGAGGATAACCCTCTCCCCGCTCAGGGTGATTGTAGTGCTGGAACTTCTGTAGCAATGGAACTCCAAATCACTAAAAATAAAAATACGTTGCACGGCTCCAAAGTAGAATCTGGGTTAAATGATGCCTTGCTAGATAGGATAAAGTTTATTGACTCTGTTTTAGCTCTCTGTAAAAATTTTTTTTTTTCTTTTTTTTTTTTTACAGAGAGCTAAAATAGAGTCAATAAACTTTATCCTATCCAGCAAGGCATCATTTAACCCAGATTCTACTTTGGAGCCGTGCAAGGTATTTTTATTTTTAGTGATTTGGAGTTCCATTGCTACAGAAGTTCCAGCACTACTATCACCCTGAGCGGGGACAGTGTTATCGTCTCCGAATGCGCATTTGTCAGTCTACATTTGAACTGACATTCACCTTTGTGAGTATATTTTTATATATACTTTTTCCATTTATTATTGATTGTTAGACTTTACTACACCATTGGGCGCCCTCTCTTCTTTTGCTGTTTTTTATGGTTCATCGTTTGGGGAGAACGATCTGGATAGGAGCAGCCCTTTGGTTCAAGTGATCTGTGTATTGGTTTATTTGGGGTAATAATATATTCCTCCAAGCGCCGAGGCTGTTTCTCACATATGTGTTGGAGCAGCACTTCATTTTGTGAGTACTGCACATTAGGGTGACTGGTGACCGTGCTTTTGTCATTGAGGTTCAACACAAGGGGCGCTTCTTGTTCTCCCCTTTCTTGTTTTATACTGTAAAACAAGGTACTCCCACTCCTGGCAGTTGATTTCTGCAAAATGTATTACAGGAACTGTCACAAAGTGGTGGAACTGTTACTATGCTATTCTATGGAGAACTGTCTTCAGTGGCTCACCTCTCCCACAGAATGCTGCATAAAAACTGCCTGGACACAAGGGGGCACCACTGCTAACAGTTTAACCCACTGATATCTCGAGGGTTGCTCAATGCATTGTGAAGCAATGTGTTGCATGCCTGCTGGCTTTTTTTTTTTTTAATTCAGTAATTGCTAGTAGTGGAAATTATTCAACAGAAAAAGCCCTACAATAGATGTGTTTTTCATAGTAAAGTTTACTGCTTATGAAGTATATATTAACCCTTTAGATCTGGGATAGCCAAACCTGTCTACGAAAGATACCAGCAGTGAATGTTTTCAGCAAATCCCTGAATGAGAACAGGTGGACCAAGTAAAATGATGGTGCCACTATTTAGTCCACCTGTCCTCCTGCTGGGATGCTAATAGCAGTCACTATTGGCAGCTCTGGAGGACCAGAGCTGGATACCATTGCTTTAAATTCTAAATTAATCTTTAATGCACAGTTGTGCAGGGCATGTGGGACAATTCTAACATCCAAGCATGTTAAAATATATGGTGTAACTCTTCATGTCCCCTAAAAAAACACTTCTTGACCTTTGGTTAAAAATAAGTAGAGATTAACACCTAGGATAAAAACCCATCATAATCCCAAGTTTTTGAAGTTTTAGGCCAACCATCTTACTTTTCAGGTCAGTGATGTTCTCAGACCTATTTGCTTTTTAATTTTTGCATCTATTATTGCCAATATTACTATAAGCGGAGTGTCCTAAATAATCCTTGCTCATTTAACATTGTTATAAGCACAAGCATACAGTGTCATAGCCTATTCATCTTTTGGAAATTCCATAACACATCAAGAATGTTAGTGGCTTTCCGCCCACTGGTATATTTTTAACACACTATATTAAGGCCATTATTGCACCTCTTGATAAGTGAAAGAAACCGACATTTAGTAAAGTCTTGTAAACATGTTTTTGATGTACCCTTCCATAGTGTAAGAGAAAAATAATTTATATATATATATATATATATATATACACATATACATATATATATATATATATATATATATATATATATATATATATATATACACACACATATATATCTATGTATGGATATCCTGGAAATGCATGTAAATGTTCAGTCCTCAAGGGCCACCAACAAGCCAGGATTTAAGGTTTTCCCTAATTAAGGACAGGTGAGTTAATCAATGACCCATTCATTATGATTGGCTCACCTGTGCTCAACCATGGAAATCCTGAAATCCTATAATTGTTGGTAGCTCTTGAGGCCCAAACTTGGACACCCCTGCTCTAACATAACTCCATGCCCTCTTGTGATTTTATTGATGTCATCAGACATGACATGACAAATTATATTTCAATGACATACTGATGTAGTCACATATGACATCACAAATTACATAAATTATTACATCACAAATGGAATCACAGGTGACCCTGCTAATTCTACTCATCAGAGGTCAGCAATACAAAACTATGACACTGCTCTACCAGAACTGCATCTCTACAATGCCTACCTAACTGTTATAACAGCTCAAATTGTCAGGAAGTGAATTGCAGCATGATTACTTCCTGAAGTTTCAAACTGAAAGCATGACAAAGCAGTTTCACATTATATGGAGAACTGTTTGTCAGTGACTCACCTCTCCTGTATTATACTGTATGAAGAAGGACTGACTGCTCTTTTTTGTAAAAACATGTATTTTGGGGCTTTTCCTGTTCAATAAAACAATGGCACTCATACTGCTAGGAATTCCATATTTCAAGAGATATTACAGTTTAAACTCTTGTTTTTATAGTGCCCTCTAGTGGCCAAATGTAATTTAATTATTCACTTACATTCTATGGGCAAAGTGAATCATTGACAAACAATTTTCCATAGAATGCAATAGAAACTACTGAGTCATCTGTCAGTCTTAAATTTAAAGAAGTAATCATGCTGTCACTCACTTCCTGACCATTTAAATTGTTATAACATTTAAATAAAACAAATGATAGTGGTGGGAATACCCTTGTTTTACTCATTATAAAGTGTAGTCTTTCATTAAAGGAGAACTCTTACATCCAGTAAACTACTTATTATTTGAATCTTCGATGGCAATACATTTTCAATCCATTTTTTTTTATTTAAATGCAGAATTAACTGAGATATCGGCTCTTTAATGAAAGTGTGTGATGTCACTTCAGGACACGTTGCGGTACAGCTCTTTACCACAGCCTGTCAATCTCAGCCTCTTTCCCTCCCCAGTTGTTCCCCATTACCTCCTCCTGCTCTGACGGAGGAATCCAGCATGTGAGCTGGAGCACTCTCTTGCCAATAGCCTGTCATCATCTTTTTTTCTGTTGCATTTCCATGGAGGAAGCTGAGATTTAGGTTTCATCTCCCCAGGGCCATATCTCAGGCAGTGCAGCAAGTGCAACTGCACTGAGCAGCAGGCAGCAGGGGGCACCCTTCCCTGAAAGAGTAGTATTTAAGAGTAACTGGGTATTTTCAGAGTTAATATCTTGGCTTCCTCTATACAAATCTGCTCAAGAGTGGTGCCTGTCAAAAGGCTGTAGGATGCTGGTCCCAAGAGGTAGAAAATTAGCTGCCTTGGATGAGACTATAAATGGACAGAAAATAAAAATTAAGTCAAACCCAGGTACTTAACCTGTAGACGATAGGTTGTGATGCTTGAGAGCATTTCTTGCGTATGTTGGAGGTCACTGACTTCAATTTTCCTGTGGCTATCTCCTTGGTAACCAAGCCTGGATACCAAACACCATTTGAGCTGGTGATTGGTCTGGATAACTGCAATAATGATTGAGGATATTGGTAATGATATGACTTAGCAGAAACTGGGATGATGATCGCCTGGAGTCCAGTAGATAGCAGCAGATTGGGGGGGGTTACAGAATTTTGCAGGATGCAGACATGGACTGGAAGGGACCCACTAGCAAAATAGTGGGGTTGATGAAAAATACTGCCCTGGGGGACTTGTCTGGAGAGGCTAAATGGTATTGCTCTTCCAGCTCCTGCCTAAAGAGGCTAAGGACTATTGCCCTGCTGGAGCATTGCTGAAGAGGGTGAGTAGTATTGTCTTTCCAGGACTTGGCTGGAGAAGCTGAGCAGTATTGCCTTTCTAGGACCTGGCTAGAGTAACTGAGGAGTATTGCTCATCCAGAACCAGGCTGCTGGAAAAACAGACTGATTACTAGCAGTGGCCAGGAAAACTGCAGTAGGAACTTCTAAGGAAAAGTGGAGTAACGTAGATGAGCTTTCCTGCAATATGACATGGCACCAAGATGAAAAGCAAAAACATCATCAGACAGGCTGAGGTCAGCAGGAGAAAAGTACATGAGGCAGCTGATACAAATCAGGAGGCAAAGGGGTAGTCAATGTAGCAGAGGTCAAAACTGGAAGCACGGGATAGACACAGAGAAGGGTTGGACATTTGCACCAGGTAATAGGAGCTCTGAACATGGACAGAAGAGCACCACTACATGAATATAAAGGAAAGAGGGTGAAAAGGACAAGAAATGGAATCAGGTGGAGCTGGATTTTCCAAAAAATAAAGGCCATAGTGGAAGTTAATTAACCTTCTGCTCAATGAGTACTGTAACGAGGTAGGTCTTTTACTTCAAGAACAACAAGGGTTAAAATGTTCAAATATAACTACAATGACAATAGTGACCCATTCAAAAGAATGAGTTATTAACCCTTTATGTCAGAGAGGTATGCAAAGCATTGCAAAGGCCTAAAACTCAATGACAAGCACATGTAAATATGAGAGTCAAGGCTCCTCCTCATATGGATATATTCTTGGTCCCATTTTATATGTGCCATGTCGATCACAACTCGGATTGGGAAGTAAATTGTGTTAGTCACGTGAAGTTTTGAGGAGCTGTCTGATACATTTTAAGCCCTTTTTGGTGAGGCATTGTCTATTATTGCTTTTTTGGTGCTATCTGACACTAACGGGTTGGGGAGGCAAACATTCAGTGAAAAACAGTGTTGCTTAGGGAGAGTGAGACTTAGAGGAATGGGGGGGTTTGATGTGTATATATTTTTATATGTTGAGTGGAAGTTAATAGTGTGCATGCCAGTGTGCTCCCCCAATACCTTGCCTACACATCTTTACATTATATCTCGTGTACTGGTCTAAAATGATGATGTGCTGGTCTCACACAATGATATAATGCACTCTGGAGCAGGATTGTCCAAGTTCAATCCTCAAGTGCCACCAACAGGCCAGGATGTAAGGATTTCCCTTATTAAGCAAGAGAGTTAATCAGTGGGTCATTAATTTTGACTGAGTCACGTGTGCTTAAGTAGGGAAATCCTTACACCCTGGACTGTTGGTGGCCCTTGAGGACTGGACTTGGACAGCCCTTCTCTAGGCTCTAGATAAAAGATACATACTAAAATGAGAGACGTCTCCGCAGTGAGGTAAATGTCTCCAATTCTTATATTATTTTAGGAAGCCACTTCTTCAGAAGAGAGAGATGTGCTTTAGTGAATAACCTGCATAGATTAATATAGGAATCTGAGTTATTTCTCTCATCTTGTCTTCATGTAATCCTGTAGTGCCCCACTAGTCTCCAGTATTATTGTATATAAATATGCAGGTCTTTAAAATAAATGCTGGTCTCATGTAATACTGCTGGTTTCTTGAGTTGGTGTATTGTCCTACTTACTGATGATCTCATGTAATGATGTACCCTCCTGCTGGACACGTAGCATGTCCTTGTCATATGATATGTATTTCATTACTGTCTCATGTAACAGTGGCCCTTTCCAACTAACATGGTGACAATCTTTGTAGATAGACTAATCTCTCTCTTCCCTCTCACTAACTGAATGCCATATCATTGTATCTTGTGAGATCCCATTCCACCATCGCCAATGGTTGTCTCACTCTTTAGGCTCAATCAGTAACATGGGGACTCTGCCTTTCTGAAACACCTTATAGCCCCAGAATTTTGTGGCTCTTATGCCCTTGCCAATGAGCTTACAGTCCAAAAGAAATTACCCACAGTGAGTCTCTTAATGTGAAGTGCAAACTCAGTGGTGCCCTGTGACCCACACAACACCGTAGAGTTAGCTCTGTGTTGCCTTGTGGCTCATAGATAGTAAGCTCTGTAGTGCCATGTTGGAGACTCTCATGGCTCCACAGAACCTGAAATTCACAGGACATGAGCCAAGTGGTAATTTCTTATATATTGCAAGCTCTGTGGTGTTATATGGGTCATGCATTACACACTGAAAGCTCTGTGATATCATGTGGGTCATAAATTATAGTTTGTAAGCTTTGTGAAGAAATGTGGTGACTCTCATGACACCAAAAACTTGCATGTTATGGAAGATGACCCACTGTGCATGGTTCTCTTTAGGAGATGTTTTGGGTTTAGTGGAAGGGATTGATCACATATGCAGCAACTTTTTACAAATGGGAGGATACAATTATATATATTCAAGGCAATCTCTTACTGAGGTTAAATGGAACTGAATACATTCTGGTGCAAACCAACCGCATTATAGGAGACAAAGTCAAATTACAATTTATGTAAATGGGGATTTAACCCTTCAAATGCTATGTGTTGGAGACCTCTGTAGTATTCAAAGATCTAAAAGCCCCTTTTAAATCAATGACAATTTTGGAAATATTATTTTCCCCTATGGTGCATTTGGATTTACTATTAGTGTTGCCACCCAGCCGATATTTTACCAGCAGGCCGGTAAAAAAATTGGCTTCTGTCCAATGTTAAGTCTATGGAGGGAATGCCATGGCCGGTATTTTTTGGAAGAAAAGGTGGCAACCCTATTTACTACGGAAATAGTATATTTCGTCTTAGTTCATCAATTTCGCAATCTGTTGCTGCACTGTAGTCTTGGTCCACTGTCTACTGTGAGTCTCAAAACTACACATATACTCTGTGACACCCTAAGTTGTTCTACTGGTAGTCACAGAACCATGCATACAGTCCATGTTAGCACCCACCTTGTTCCACTGTCCACTGGTAGTCACAGAACCTCACACAATCTCATCCTGCGCTACTAGTACCCATGGGGTACTTTGGAAACAGCCAGGGTGTTTTTCCAAAGGGAGGACCTGTCATCAGTATACATGTGCTGCACTGGTTCTCAGCGAAATGATGTGCCCTTTGACATTATCATTGGTTGCATTATATTGCTGGGTAGAAATGCCCCTGTAATAATAAACCATAAGAAAGTACTCATAGCCTGATATGGCCATCACTGAAGGCAAAGAACAGATAGGAAGCTTCCTGAGAAATGGATTACACAGTGCAGTAGGAAACAGTAAGGATCACAGAGATTCTGAGAATGGTGCTCTAGTTAGTTTTACCAGTGTCTAAGAAAGAGATAGATATCCCTGATTACTTTTGTGCATCAAATCAGAGGGCCTGGAGAAAATATCAGATCCATTTGTGTGTTTCTGTGTGTAAGTGTGTGCATGTGCCATAAAAGGTAAATGTGAGTTTAAGTGTGAATCAATGTAGTTCATCATGAAACTGATACTAGCAACCCATTTTCATCTACTATGTCTCAGTCCCTCCCCAAATAAAACTTGCATTCTTTAATTTAATTTAAACTAATGAGGAGAGATAATAAAATGATAAAGAATGACTGTTTGAAATCTTATTTGTGAAAAAAATGTTAAAGGAGCAGTAAACCTTTTTTTATGAAAAAATATATATCGTAGGGTTTTTCCTATTAAGTAAAATAAGGGTACTCCCACTGCCGGGAGATTTATATTTCCAGAGTTATTACAGTTTAAACCCATGTTTTTCTACATTACCAGTGCCCTCTAGTGGTCAAATTGTAATTAGATTTCCTGTTAGATTCTAATGGAGAGGAAAGTCAGAAAAGTCAGACATACAGTTCTCCATAGAATGTGATAGAAACTGCCTGTCACTTCCTGTCAGTTAGAACTATCAGGAAGTAAACACAGTAAATTCACTTCCTGGTTATTTAAACTGCTATACATTTTGAATAAAACATCTGACAGAGATGGGAGTGACTTGTTTTATTCAGCAGGAAAAGATCTATAAAATATGTGTTTTCATAAAAAAAGTTTACTGCTCCTTTAAGAAAAAAAGCGAGTCAATCCGAACTCTGGTGTTTGGTGGAGTGTGAGTGTGTGTGTCTCTGTGTGTTTCCTCCTAATGACAGTTTCTGTCCATTTCTGTTCCTAGGATTGGTTTTTATGAATGTGTATATTCTACATTTTTAAAAACTGAGTTGGGGTGGGGTACTTCTAAAATGTATAGAAATTAATTGGGGTACCTGCTACCAAAAAGGTTGAGAAACCCTACAGTATCTGACATTCCAACCTTGTTCCACTACCCACGGGAGTCACTGTACCACTTATATACTGTCTGTCACTCCACTCTTCCTCCACTGTCTACTGGTAGTCAACAAACCACACATATACTCTCTGCTTTCCCTGCCTTGGTCCACTGTCCCCTGGTAGTTACAAAACCACATTCACACAGTACGAAACCCCGGCCTTGACCCTCTGTCTGTCAAAACTTACATTTTTTATTTCCTTAGTCCTACACATAATGCTGCAGTAACCTGTAGGTTTCACATAGTGGTACAATTCTCTGTTACATTTACTGATGTAAAGCTCTGTTGGTCTTTTGTAATGCTCTGCTGTTCTCATATAATGGTACAAAGTACTACTGGTCTCTCTAATGTTAATGATGCACTCAATGTACTGTCTTATGTGGATCTAACATTAAATATATTTTTCCTGGAAAGGTGCTCTATGTGACCCATAATCACTACAGTAAAATTGTGGGGGTGCCTTTTAGAATTTCACACTGGGAGCCATATTGCCTAGAAACAACCTTGGTTCTCTTCATAGAAAGCCATAGGAACAGGTCTATCTCGCCTTAACAGCTTGAACTGTTGTTACTTTCAAGTGAAGTTTCTCCAAGTGGGATTAACATTGTTTTACTCAGCAGAAAAGGTTCTATTTTTTAATTTTTTATATTTTTCCATAATAAATATTTTCAGTTGAATATAATTAGTTTTTAATCCCTTGAAGGCTAGAAAGTAGTTCAATCCTCCCTAAAATTCAAGAGGTTATAAACCCACTCAGATTGATGAGTATTTGGTAATTATTTTATTTGTTCTCTATGGTGCAATTGGATTGACCCAGAATTGTTGCACTTTTGTCATTTAATTTTGACTTTACATTGCATCATAGTAACATAGTAAATTAGGTTGAATAAAGCCACAAGTCCATCAAGTTCAACCTTCTCCTCATACCCCAGTGACAGAGAATTTTATAGCTTTCCTGCTACCAGTTAAGTTAGTCTTTAACAGTCCTTCCTGATCTGCCTACTAAAAACAGTATAACTCTGTATGTTCCCTTTTGAAAGAAAAATATTTAATCTTCTCTTAAATGTATCCATTGTATCTGCCATAACCACCTCATTGGGCAAGGGATTCCACAATTTAACATACCTTACTGTAAAAAAACCCTTCCTTTGCTGAAGTCTAAACCTACTTCCCTCTAACCTCAAGGGGTGTCCCCTGGTCACCTGATCAGGCCTTGGAATAAATATTTCACCAAAGAGATCCCTGTATTGGCCTTTCATATACCGTACTTGTACAATGTGATAAGGTCTCCTCTTGGTCGTCTTTTCTCTAGAGTAAATAAACCAAGCTTGTCTAGTCATTCCTCATACGTCAAGTTCTCCATTCCCTTGATTAATTTTGTTGCTTTTCTCTGTACCCTCTCTAGTTCTAGTATATCCCCTTTCAGAACTGGTGCCCAAAACTGCACTGCATACTCAAGGTGAGGTCTTACCAATGATTTATATAACGGCAAAATAATGTTATCTACTCTTGGCTTCAGTACCTCTTTTTATGCAAGACAGGATTTTGTGTGCCTTTGCTACTGCTGTTTGACACTGATCACTGTTTCCAAGTTTGTAGTTGACGAGGATACCCAGGTCTTTCTCTAGCAATGAGTCCCCTAAAATGACTCCATAAAGTTCATAAGTAGCCTTGGCATTATTTCCTCCCAAATGCATGACTTTACACTTCCCCACATTAAACTTCATATTCCATTTGTTTGCCCAATCTGACATTGTACGTAAGTCCCTCTGCACAGAGAAAATATCCTGTTCTGTATTAATTACCCTGCACAATTTAGTGTCAACTGCAAATATTGCTATTTTGCTTTCTATATCTATTTCCAGGTCATTTATAAACATGTTAAAAAGCAGCGCACGTAATACTGAACCCTGAGGTACTCGACTCTCCACTTTAACTGTATTGGAGAATTTTCCATTTACAACCACACACTGTTCCCTGTCCTTCAACCAGTTTTGTATCCAATTATCTCCTAGCCCCAATTTCTTTATTTTATACACCAGCCTCCTGTGTGGTACTGTATCAAATGCCTTTGCAAAGTCTAGATATACTACATCTACTGCCTTGCCATTATCAAGGTTGCTGCTTACTTCCTCATAGAAGCTGAAAAGATAAGTTTGGCATGATCTATTCTTCATAAAACCATGTTGATTCATGCTACTCAGCTTATTGTTTGTGTTGTAATCCTGAATATAGTCCCTTACTATCCCTTCTAGCAGTTCTCTCACTATAGAGGTCAAACTCACAGGACTATAATTCCCAGGTTCTGTTTTAGTTCCCTTCTTAAATAGAGGCACTACACTGGCTCTTCATCAGTCCTGTGGCACTAAGCCTGTGGTAATAGAATATTTAAAAAGAAAATATAGGGGTTTTGCTAACACTGCACTAAGTTCCTGAAGAACCCTTGGATGAATACCATCAGGACCCGGTGCCTTGTCGGTCTTAATTTTGTTCAGTCTTCCCATAATATCTTCTTAACCCAATATCTGATTATTGTATTGTTTTATTTGTTACTTGTGGATGATCTTCTACTATTCCTTGCTCCCTTGTATATACTGTGCAAAGAAAGTGTTTAAAACATCGGCATTTTCCTTATCCTCACTAACCAACTCACCCATCTCATTTTTGAATGGACCAATGAATTCCCTCTTAAGTTTTTTGCTATTTATATATTTGAAAAACTTTTTTGGATTAGTGTTGCTTTCCCTTGCAATTCGGGTTTCATTATCTATTTTTGCTACCCTAATTGCCTTTTTGCAATCTTTGTTCATTTCCTTCAGACTTAAAGGGATAGTAACACTTCGTTTTAACTTTATTTTATTTTGTAGGCATTAAAAAAACATGAAGAATGATATAAGTCTTATCTCTCAAACCTTTATGGTTTATGAGATATTCACAAGCAAAGTTCCCCTCCCCGCCCCTTTTTCCTAGTGTAAGACATCTCTTCTCAGATGTGGATCAGGTTGTATGACAGTACAGATAACAGAAGGGGACAATTTTCTTTGTATGAAAACAATGAAAGCCCTTCCCCCCTTGAAAAGTTTTTCAGCTTTTTCCATTATCTTAATTGAAGATTGTCCCTCTCTGCAGTCTACCTGGGCATCTCCCTTCTTATCTGGTTGAACAGGGGGGGATACTTTGTTTGTGAATATCTCTTAAACCATAAATGTTTCAGAGATAAGACTTATATCATTCTTCATGTTTTTTTAATGCCTACAAAATAAAATAAAGTTAAAATGAAGTATTACTATCCCTTTAAATAATTTGAATGCGATTTTTTTCCTTGACATTTCCTTCTTTACATGTGCAGTTAACCACACTGGCTGTGACTTACTTCTTTTGCATTTGTTCCCCATTGGTATATACTGTTGGGTACATTTCTGCAACCTAAATTTGAATTCTGACCATGTTTCCTCAGTATTTTTGCCTTTAAATAAAATATCTCAGTATATGGGCCATATGTTCAAAGAAGTTGCGAAATAGCTTTTGTTGTTTGTAACGACTTTTCAAAGTACAGTGTAGTTGGGATAATTAATATTTTCAGAGTGTGTCGGTTGTGATTGGAAATATGTCGTTTGTCCTGACTGAAATTGTCGTATGGAACAACAAAAAAATGTCTTAACTAAGGACAAAAATGTCTTAAAAAATATCTTAACAACAAAAATGTCTTTAAAAATGTCTTAACTAACAACAAAAATGTCTTAACTAAAGACAAAAATTCTCACATTCAGAACACATTCCTTCCACTTTTTTCTTAACGTACAAATTTTGTCCTTTGTAAGACATTTTTTTGTCGCTAGTTACGACAAATTTTCTTTTCCTCTATACGACACTGGAGAATAGTTTAGCCACGCCCTAGCCACGCCCCTTTGCCCGTCAATTCGGGAGTTGTGTCGTACACAACGGACATTACTAGTTTTTTGTCGTATACTCTATAGAAAATATGTCGTTCATGCATTCAATTACTTATTTTTGTCTTTCATACGACAATTTTTTGTCGTTATCCCTTTTTAACATACGGCCCTATGTGTTGCATTGAAGCCCTTAACAATTTGAAGTTAGCTTTTTTAAAATTAAGAGTTTTAGTTGAACCTATACCATTTTGCTTTACCAGGCTAATCTCAAACGCAACATGTTCTGATCACTGTTTCCCAAATGTTCTCTTTCCTTAATATTGGATACCATTTCTGCGTTATTAGTTATCACTAGGTCCAATATATTGTTATTTCTTGTTGGCACTTTCACCATTTGTGACATGTAGTATTCCCGAAGTATGCTCACAAACCTGCTTCCCTTAGCACTCTGACAGGCCTAATTTTTCCAGATGATATGTGGATAATTAAAATCTCCCATAATTATAGTATGCTCAAGCTGGGAAGCTTTCCCCATTTGCAATAGCAGTTGGGCCTCAACATTGTCATCAATATTTGGTGGATTGTAGCATATACCCACCAACACCTTTTTTTTTACCTTTTACACCACATTTAGTCTCGATTTCTACCCACAAGGACTCCACAATTCGACCAGTTTCCTCACTAATATCACCCCGCAAAACTGGATTTAACTCTGGTTTCAAATATAAGCACACACCTCTGACTGTAAAGTCAGAATACCTATACATATTATTATTAATATTATTATTAGATTTTTCATTGTCACCTATTTTTTACACTTTTGTGTCCCTGATACTTAGCTACTTGAATTTGCTTCCAGAGAGCTTTCTGTTAGGGACTGTGAAAGCAGGTGTACTCATATAATGGAAAAAATGTAAATAAATTGCATACAGAGCATTCTGTGTTGCAGGAATACTGTTACATTATAGCATTATCCTGCTTTGATAGTCGGCTGACCAAGAAGCTCTCTGGTAACAGAAACCCAGGGAAATAACAGTTAGGGACATACGTGTGTAACAAAAGTAGGTGAAGGTGAAAAATGTTTTTTTAAAATGATAGGCAAGTTAACTTTACATGTAATGCATTTGCTGAAGTTGTAAAGTCAAAATAAAGGGTCATTGTACCTTTAAACATATGCCCTATAAATATGTACAGGTGGGGATTTTTCATCATAATTAATACATATTTTTTCATACATATATGTATGTATATATTTAATACATATTAATGGAATCTATTTTGGTTTTGGAATACTGAAAAATCTAGAGGGAGACAAAAAAGAAAAGTGCTCAGACATAGCAGAAAAAAAGGAAAAAAACATCCAATTTTCATGATACAGTTGTGCTATATTGTATATTATTGCATCCTTTTTGTTTGTTAGACTGAATTATTGTTACATATGTTTTCAACACCTACATTACAAAAGCCGCAAAGCCTTCACAATCCAGCAATGAGTGTTCACGTAACCTTTTCATAGTGATTCATAACCACATACCCTTTAAACTGGGTTCTAATTCTTGAAGGGGAAGTAACAACTCCTGATAATATTCCCCCCAATTAAACTCTTTTGGGGCAGGGTCCCCATCCCAATGTATGATTTACTGGGATGCACTTATTCCCTGCTAATAAGGCAATGATCACACTTTATCCCTGTCTTGTGTCACTGTTTTGTACTAATCACTACTGTTTCTGTAAAGTAAATGTATGGAGCTGTATACTGTATTGTATTTTCACTACTGTTTCTGTAATGTATATGTATGGAGCTATATACTATATTGTACTATCACTACTGTTTCTGTAACGTATATGTATGGAACTATATACTGTATTGTACTTTACTGTTTCTGTAACGTATGTGTATGGTGCTATATACTGTATTGTACTTTCACTACTGTTTCTGTAATTAATATGTATGGAGCTATATACTGAATTGTACTTTCACTACTGTTTCTGTAATGTATATGTATGATGCTATATACTGTATTGTACTTTCACTGCTATTTCTGGAATGTATATGTATGGTGTTATATACTATACTAGTTTTAAAGCCCGTTTACACAGGCCAACACTGGCGGCGCTGCAGTCATGAGCAGTATTGACTGCCTTGACGTGCCACGGAGGTGCGCAGAGAGGACTCTGGTCTGAATTTGGAGCGCCCCACTCTGTATCAGCCAGGGCGCGGGCAGTCTGTACGGCGCATGACTGCAGCTCGCGCAGCTGTCGCCACTGTGCATGAGGACTTCTGACAAACATCCTGAGTGAATTATAATATAGGATTGTACTATCACTACTGTTTCTGTAATGTATTTGTATGGTGCTATATACTGTATTGTACTATCTCTACTGATTCTTGTAATGTATATGTATGGTGCTATATACTGTATTGTACTATCACTACTGTTTCTGTAATGTATATGTATGGTGCTATATAATGTATTGTACTTTCACAACTGTTTCTGTAATGTATATGTATGGTGCTATATAATGTATTGTACTATCACTACTGTTTCTGTAACGTATATGTATGGAGCTATATACTGTATTGTACTTTCACTACTGTTTCTGTAATGTATATGTATGGTGTTATACACTGTATTGTATTTTCACTACTGTTTCTGTAATGTATGTGTATGGAGTTATATACTGTATTGTACTATCACTACTGTGTCTGTAATGTATATGTATGGAGCTATATACTGTATTGTACTATCACTACTGTTTCTGTAACGTATATGTATGGTGCTATATACTGTATTGTACTATCACTACGGTTTCTGTAACATATAGGTATGGAGCTATATACTTTTGTACTTTCACTACTGTTTCTGTAACGTATATGTAT
This sequence comes from Rhinophrynus dorsalis, assembly GCA_037306005.1. NCBI lineage: Eukaryota > Metazoa > Chordata > Amphibia > Anura > Rhinophrynidae > Rhinophrynus > Rhinophrynus dorsalis. Next base: position 51,193,562 of record CM074724.1, read on the forward strand.
GGTGCTATATACTGTACTAGTTTTAAAGCCCATCTACATGTGCCAACACTGGCGGCGCTGCAGTCATGCTCAGTACTGACTGCCTGAAAGCGCCATGACTGATACGTAGTGTGGCACTCCAAATTCAGACCGTAGTCCTCTCTGCACACCTTCCTGGGACAAAGCACTCCCAGGAAGGTGCGCAGAGAGGCCTCCGGTCTGAATTTGGAGCGCCCCACTCTGTATCAACCAGGGTGCGGGCAGTCTGTACGGCGCATGACTGCAGCTCGCGCAGCTGTCGCCACTGTGCATGAGGACTTCTGACATATATCCTGAGTGAATTATAATATAGGATTGTTCTATCACTACTGTTTCTGTAATGTATTTGTATGCTGCTATATAGTGTATTGTACTATCACTACTGTTTCTGTAATGTATTTGTATGCTGCTATATACTGTATTGTACTATCACTACTGTTTCTCTAATGTATAAGTATGGTGCTATATAGTGTATTGTACTATCACTACTGTTTCTGTAATGTATTTGTATGCTGCTATATAGTGTATTGTACTATCACTACTGTTTCTGTAATGTATTTGTATGCTGCTATATACTGTATTCTACTATCACTACTGTTTCTCTAATGTATATGTATGGTGCTATATACTGTATTGTACTATCACTACTGTTTCTGTGAAGTGATGTGTTTATGTATGGAGCTATATAAATAAAGATACATATATACATGCATGTATACTATGGCCACAAAATACTAATGGCCCCTATGAATTTGGCTTGTGTTCCCTTGTTCAAGAGATAGCACCTTCAATCAATCCTGCAAAATGGACGAGTGAGCCAAAGCGCTTCTAACCCATAGCTCCTCCTCTTCATGACCAACTCATCCCTCCCTCCCATATGCGTGCATATGCCATCCAATAACAGGAAGATTTCTGACACATGTGTACACGTGGTCTCACCAGTATGCTTTGGGACACGTGTTAACCATTTGAGTGCCAGAGAGGTATACAACAATTTGCTTTGCAATGCATTGCATACCCCTATAGTATTCAAAGGGTTAAAGGGATAGTAATGTTTCACAAAAACAGCAGCTCCAATTTATCTTCATAGTATTTGGGCCATGGAGAGTGTTATTTCTATACTGTCAGAGTTGTAGTTCAAGAGTAAATGAATGATAAAGTTTCCCCTCCCGCCCCTTTTACCTAGTGTAAGACACCTCCCCTCAGATGTGGAATCTGGTCCTGGGACCAGAAAGCTCACAGCAAGGGACAATCTTCTTACTGTGAGAACAATGAAAACCCTGCCCCCCTTGACAGGTTTTTCCCTTATAGTCACTGAAGATTGTCCCTCTCTGCGATCAGTAAAAGGGGTGGGAGGGGGATACTTTATCATTCAATTACTCTTGAACTACAACTCTGACAGTACTAAAATAACACTCTCCATGACCCACATACTATGAAGATTAATTGGAGCTGCTTTTATTGTGAAACATTACTATCCCTTTAAGCTTGGGCATGTAATGTTACATGTTCCACTGTCTTGTGTTGGAGCCAGGGAGGAGGATGGGCGGTCTCTGTCGGGCCCCCTCAACTTGACCTGGCCCTATGCAGGCTCCTAGGGTGCCGTGCCCGTGATCTGGCTCTGGCTGGGTCACTCAATTGTGCAGACTTTAGAGGGAACACTGCGCTATGTAAACAAATAAAAACTTACACACCTCCAGTTGTTACAAATGGTTTTTTTAACCCCTTGAAGGCTAGAGGGGTTTCCAATGAATTATGAAGCAATATGTTGGAGATCTCCCTAGCACTCAAGGGGTTAAATGTCTCATATATAGCAATAGGAAATGTTATTTGTACCCTCTGGTGCAGCTGGGTTGTCCCAGAATTGCTCAATTTTTTCCTAGCAAATCAGCCCCGCTGTTTCATATTGGAGTCACTGGGATTCTAGCACTAGTGTTCCTGAACCTCAACGCATGTTTTAAAATGCATTGGAGACCTCTTCAATATCCAAGGGGTTAATAACCCTTTGAGTGCCAGAGGGGTATGCAACGCATTTCTCTGCATGCCACTCTGGCACTCAAGGGGTTAATGTCTGAATTTTTATTCGTTTTCTATGAAACACACGAGGATACATTTTACAATTATCAAAAAAGGTAAAAAATAAAAAAAAATGTTTTTAAAGAGTTGATCCAGGACAAATAGGCGTTGATTGAAAATGGCACAGAAATATCGGTAAGTAAATTCCATTGTTTACCACTGTGAAAGAGATTGTCAGAATGTAAGTTCTGTCCTTATACGCTATTGGTAAGGGGGCAGAACATGTGATTGTTGCACAGTAATTATACTTTAGCAGAAGTTCAATTTAGGGAAAAAAAGTACAGTGAAAAACATAGATTTTTACTAAGCTTGCCTTCAAAGTAAAAAACATTTTTTTTAAGAATATGGAATATATTCGGCATGTCAAACACGTTCAGTGCTAATAAAAATGGCAGCGTTTTTGTTCCTAGCCATTTCCAGTCCATAGAAATGTTGACTAGAAGATTATATAGCACTTCATGAATAGTTCTCTGTGATTAAATGTGTTTCTTTAACTAGAGCTATTGGCTAAACTGCTCCTTCCAAAGTCTATTAAAATTTGTTAAGTGTTAAACTTTGCAGTCCTATTAAAAAATAAAACTGAAATAACTTAAAAGCAATTTGCTCTGACAATGGTTCTGAAATAATGTTTAATCATATAATGATTTCACTGAGGAATTTCCATATTTAATAATTCTAAAGTTTCACTGAGCTATTTCATTGAGTAACTGAAAATATCATCCTCATTCACAATGGGGCATTTGTATCATCAACTTGTCACAAATTCAATATTATGTTGCAAATGCAATTGTGACTGATTTATAACTAGTTATTAAACAAAATAGTGAAAGAAATATACAATTAGTAGGCCTGAAATTGTCTTCTTCGGAGCCCTGAAGAGGGCTCATGGGATGGGAATTGGGAATGTCTACATGATGTTAATTATGTCATAAAATGGGTGTGGCTGGGAAGAGCTTAAGCAGGACCGAGAGAAGGAAAGGTGGGACACAATATTACAATGAGTGGGAAGTGGGTGGAACAGAGTGGGAAGCAGGCAGAATGGTGAGAAGTGGGTGGAGTCACCAGGAGCCAGAGAATCAACTTCTGTCCCCATGAACCCTAAAGGACCAAGGACGTACATGTCCGTCATGGAATTCCGGGCTCCCCGTGAGGCTGCAAGCCGTTCAGGGAGTCCGGAATCGGATGGGTTAAAAAAAATGCTCTGTGGTCCTTAAGTGACCGTCGCGTACGTGCGCGGCCGCTCTTTAAGGGGTTAAACAGTATAGATGTGCCGTATGTTACCAGGATACCAGCATGCATACATGGAGAATCACATCCACTGGACAAAACTTCTATCTTTGTAAAAATCTAAACAAACTTATATATCTGCACCCTTATATTGGAGTACCCAGTTTGTTGGTAATTTTTATCCTTCCTGCTTTCATGTTGCAGTTGGTTTTCTCCAGACTATAGCCCTTATAGCTAATCAATAAGCTAAGAGGTTATTTTATTCAAATGCTACTGCAGCTCAAACTTGACATTTTTTTTAGTGCGGCTTTTCAGTGTCCTGAAATGTCACAGTGGCGCTGTTGCTACACCATCCTATGGACAGCTCTGGTCAGTTGACAAAAAACTTCCATAGGATGGTGTAGCAACAACGCCACTATACAATTTTAGGACACTGAGATACTGCACCTAAAAATGTTACGTTTGAGTTGAATTAGCATTTGAATAAAACCCCTGTCAGCAGTGGAAGTATACTCATGAAAATAAGCCCAACAATATATATTATTTTACATATTAAGTGTTACTATCCCTTTAAATTCTTGAACAAGCAAACAGAACCATAGGGTAGTAATGTAAGCAGCCACTGAAGGGCCACCTAACGCAAGAATGTTTTCCTGGGGTATAACTAGAATATATCGGGCACTGGGCCCCCTCGAATGTTGGGACCTATCATGACTGCACCTCGTAGTTATGTGTCTACCATAGGGGTGAAATGAAACTCACCAAAGATTTAAATGTGGTGTGTAATGCCTTGAATTGCTTTGAAAGCACTCACAAGCATTCCAGAGGTTAAAAACCCCATTTAAATCAAATGGAATACTGGGTATTTGTCCCCATAGTGCAGGTGTTTTTTTCCAGAATTGGACACCCCTCTGGCACTCAAAGGGTTAAGCCCCAAATTTCATGACACTACAATTAATTTGAAGGGATAGTATGGTCAGATATTAACTAAACTGTATCTTCTAGCCATTACAAAATGAAACTAAATGGTTTGAGAGATATTTGGGACCAAAGTTCACCCCTCCCTCCCCTTTCCCTAATGTCAGTGCTCTAGCTGACTGCAGGGGAATCCGGTCCCAGGACCGTTGGAGGCTCTCCAGCAGAGCAGAGATTGTGTTATTGGAAAATAAATCCTTCACTGAAACGGTCTACAAAGTGTGCTTGCAAATCAAGCACACTTTGTAGACCGTTCCAGTGAGGGATTTATTTTTCAATAACGTGATCTCGGCTCTGCTGAAGAGCCTCCGCTTGTCCAGGGACCGGATTCCCCTGCAGTCAGCTAGAGCACTGATATTAGGGAAAGGGGAGGGAGGGGGGATCTTTGGTCCAGAATATGTCTCTACCTAGTATATATGTATATATGTTTTGTATTGTATCTTAAGTTGCTTGTATTTACTCAGCTTCATGTTAGTCTGCCTGTAGTTATAGCCTATTGTCTGAATGAGATCATTCATTGAGAAAAGCAACACCCATGGTTCTCTAGAACACGGTACATATTTTGCGATATTAAAATGTCTCTGTGTGCTACATGGTCCAATGAAAAGACATATATAAATATACTAAGAGCTATAAGAAGGATATACAGTATAGCTATTGTAGTTTAGTCCTTCTGTTAACCCCTTAAGGACCCATGACATGCCAGGACCTTCACGGTGGTTCTGCACGCCACTTTGGAACCCTTGAATAGAATTTGAAATAAATAAATGCTCTGTGGTCCTTACTTGTCAGCTGCCCGCCATTAAGGGGTTAAACAAAATAAGGACCACTTATTCATATAGGTTTAGTTCCCGTTAACGTCCTTTGATTACAATAAGATCTTGAACTCATGATGGCCAAGGGTTTAATAAGCATAAAGGAGAACTTTCAATAGGAGCTGACCCTGACGTCTTGTAAATACTAACCCTTAAAATGCCCATAATCCAGATTATACACAATATGTCCCTACTCGCTGTAATGGAGAGGTGTTCCAGTCAGTCCTGAACTGGAGTAATTCAACAGCTTTGTAATGCATGGAGACCTCTCTAGCATTCAAAGGGTTAAAAGCCCTGTTTAAACCAATGGAAATGTTTTGTTGCCCCCTATGGAGAAGCTAGTTTGCCTCACAACTAGTGTTGAGCGAGCATGCTCGGCCGATGCTCGGATCGGCTCGAGCATCGCTCTGCTCGGCACATGGCGGTACTCGTACGAGTACCGCCATGTACTCGCCCGCCATGTTCGGGTGGCAGGGATCTGTGCCGGAGGAGGCACAGATCTTACAGACGCTCCGCTGGACCACCAGGGACTGGAGGTAGGGGACATGTGGAGATGGAAGGGGGCATTGTGGAGATGAAGGGGGCATTGTGGAGATGAAGGGGGACATTGTGGAAGGGGGACATTGTGGAAGGGGGACATTGTGGAAGAGGGGCATTGTTGAGATGAAGGGGGGCATTGTGGAGATGAAGGGGGACATTGTGGAAGAGGGGCATTGTTGAGATGAAGGGGGGCATTGTGGAGATGAAGGGGGACATTGTGGAGATGAAGGGGGACATTGTGGAAGGGGGACATTGTGGAAGGGGGACATTGTGGAAGAGGGGCATTGTGGAGATGAAGGGGGGCATTGACCAGGCACCCTCCCCTCATCAGAGCAGGGGGTGCCTGGTGTAATGCTCGAGTCCTCCCATTTAATTCAATGGGGCTCGGGTGCTCGGCCGAGCACTCGAGCCTCCGGGGGTGCTCGGTCAGAGCACCCGAACACCCGAGCATCGGGGTGCTCGCTCAACACTACTCACAACTATTCAACTTGTCTTTTAAAAGTAGGAAAAAATTTGGGTCCTATATTTAAAGTACAACTATCCCTTTGCAGCAAAGAGGCGATTTTGAAAGAGGTTTCAAAGTCCCCTATATTAATGTTAGTCATTTTTTAGTTAAAACAATAGTGTACAAAATACTTAACTTTATTTCTTTGACAGTCTGTGCAAATGAGCTAGTACTGGCTGGCAGGGAGTGGCAGTTGGGATGGGGAGCAGTGTGCAATGTTTATATCTGCCTGGCAGTACTGTCTAATATGTATAAACGTACAATTAATTAAATATAAACATCTCATAAACTACTGATTGAAGGAAAAAATCAGCAATTATAAATATAGGCGATTTTGAAAGTTCTTTTAAAATCACCTATTTGTTACAAAGTGACAATTTCACTTTAAAAAGTTTGTTCACCCCACTAACAAATCCATCCCACCTGCAATCTAGAAAGTGAGTAACCACTGACGCCATTTCCTTTATTAATATTCTTTGTTACAAAAAATAAAACTCCCCATTATATTCCATGAGGCAGCTATGTCACACCTGATTATACTGTGGAACTATGCAGAAAGTGTTACGTTTATTTATTCTGATTCATAAGAAAGGCTTTGTTCTCTGAGTTTACTTGTTCATACATGTGTAACTGCAGTTTGGCTAAACATCTATAATAACAAAAAAAGAGCAGTTTTATTAATTTACTATATTTTAATGCCAGATTTTCACAACATAAATCAAACAAGGGTCCTTTTAGGAGATCTTAAGGCTGATGTACTAAACAGAACTGGAGAAATTGTGGACCAAACCATCTTCACCGCAAGGGACACATAAAGTGTCCCATTGAGTTAACCCTTTAAGTGCATGGATTTATCAGCAAACAAAGGTCTATGACACCACTGAAAGAGTAAACCACCTGAAATGGAAATGGACAGGCCACATAGCAAGAAGACCTGACAGTAATGGACTAAACAAATTTTGGAATGGATTCCACTCAATACTAAAAGCCCAAGAACAAGACCAAAGACAAGATGGGAAGATGAAATTACCAAATTTGCTGGTTCCCAGTGGCAGCAAAAGGCACAGGACTGAAGTTGTTGGAGGCTTGCTGAAGAGGCCTCATCCTGCAGTGGATCAACAATGGCTGAAAGAAAAAGTAACACTCTAAGGACTTTTTAAGAAAACAAAAAGCCATAGAAATCTTTATCAAGACCAGATGGGATTGAAGCATCGATCATATAAAAAGCTTTTTCATTTTCCTAAAAAGTCCTGAGAGTGCTGTTTTTTTCTATTATTATCCATCGTTACTTATCTGGGCACCCAGGCATATGACCCATATTTTCAAGAGTGCTACCTTTTTCTTCCATATCCCATACCTCCCAACATTTCAGATGGCCAAAGAGGGACACTTGTGTTTTAGGTGTTGTTTCTAGGGGCATGGCTGGTGGGTGGGGAATTTTTAGGTTACTTTGTGACCTACTGACACCTCTTTGTGTAACTGAATAAATGATTTAGAACCAGACCAAAGTATTTTATTTACACAGATTCAATTACAAACACATATACTGAAGATTATCTAAACATTTATGTGAATTTCATTGCTGTGGAGCAATGTGATAGACTAATATACACAATACTCACTCTGATGTCCTAAAAAGAGGGACAACAGGGTAGAAAAGAGGGACAGGGGGATTTGGGTCTCAAAGAGGGATTGTCTCTCCTAAAGAGGGACACTTGGGAGGTATGATATCCTATATAATAATTCACTAAAACATGTGTAACTACGCAGTCATACACAGTAGAGACTGCTGCGCGTGCTGCAGTTATGTGTAGTTGAGACTGCCCGCGGCGCGGCTGATACAGAGCTGGACGCTCCGAAGGACTGCCCCGCGACCGGCTGGCAGTGCACTGTGGCCCGAGTAACAGGCTCTTCAGCTAGCATATCTATATATCTATATATATATATATATATATATATATATATATATATATAATTTTTTAAGAATGCTGTAGAATGTTTTATGTATTAACCTCTTGAATGCCAGTGTTGCAACCAACACATTAATTCACAATAGGGCTAAATGACTATGTATCTACAAATATGAATAACTTAGACAAAATGTGCTGCAATGTGCTGGAGATCTCTATAGCGTTCAAGGGATAAAAATCCCCATTTAAATCAATGGGAATTTTTAGTTCTCCCTTATACAGTAAATGGTTTGCCCCAGAACCCCCTGCTTTTCTTTTGAACATAAAGCCCGTAGTACTGTGTAAATATATAATTGTAACTAAAGGGCTCGAGTAAAAGATGACTTTGACAGACTTGTGCGGGTAACAGACTACATTCCATAAAGATGTGAAATAAAGCAAAGTTTGCGCAGGTGTCACAGTAAAATGTATGAGCAAATGGTTGCAACACCTGTGCACAGTCAAGGAGATGCTTAAACCTGCACTTTCTTTGTTCTTTTGGAACATACTTTCACACTGCTGGACCATTGTCTGTTTCCAGCCTCATCAGGTATGTAGCAGGCATTCTTAAGTCCATATGCAGAAAGTAAATATTGAATAATTTTGGGGCAAACTAGCTGTACAACAGGAGACAAATAAAATGCTACATTACATCCAGATTATACATTTATCTTGTATTTAGGCCATTTTTTGCCCTAGACTTAATCAAATGCATGACCCCACCCCATCAACACTTTGCCACAACCTAACTATATCTGGCCCCTTTCACAGACAATACTTCTTCCCCCTTAAAGATACAGAAACATGAAGATCAATGAGGGACTATTTCTTATGAGGCTATAGATAGACACAATATATACACACACACAATATATATATATATAGGTTGCTAGATAGACGGCACTCACAGAACTTCAAATTTTGAAACAATTTCAAAATTTGAAGAAGTCTGGTAAGTGCAGTCTATCTAGCAACCTGAATACATACGTTTTATCGGCGCAGCACCCAGGCATGCAAAAGAATTTACAGTGAGTGCTACCAATGAGAACTGTTTCTATATGTATATATATATATATATATATATATATATATATATATATACCAAACATATAAGTCCTAGCACTCTTCCAATCAAAAGCAATGGCCTGGGTGCCTGGTTCCATCAAAGATACATACAGTTTTGTAGTTCAAGGACCGCACTCACAGGACTTCCAGATGTTTCAAAATTGTGCAAAGTTTATTATCAACGTTTCGGCCCTGCCTTGGGCCTATCTTGACAAAGGCCCAAGGCAGGGCCGAAACGTTGATAATAAACTTTGCACAATTTTGAAACATCTGGAAGTCCTGTGAGTGCGGTCCTTGAACTACAAAACTGTATATATATATATATATATATATATATATATATATATATATATACACAATTTTTTAATATGTCTGTGTCATTTTTTTAAATGTCAATGCAAATGATTAGCATTCAAATGGCTAAAAAGTGGGAAATTTGATTAATGAAGAAGATCATTTTGGTATGTTCACTTTAGGAAAGAGGTGCCTATGTGAAGGCTATAAGCCCTGAGCCTCAGACTCCATTGTAGAGACTGGACATAGGTACAAAGTAGAAAAGCTGCCCAATCTTCTGCCCCACCAAACTGCTTACCTAGGCCTTGCCTTGCTTGGCCTAAGCCTAAATCCGTCACATTATACCGCACTCAGGAAAGTAGAAACTGAGCTTTTCTTGATGGATTGAAAACATATCCGTTATTCTAAAAACGTATAAAGACCATTTAACAGCATTAAAACAAAGATAAACTGGCCTTTGTATGCAGATTTTGCACCTATCTAGGGCTTGTTTATAGATTCCATGATTATGCACAAAATGTTCAGGAAACGTGTCAGACTTTGACTGTTTCCCTTTATTTTGTTGCTGGTATGTGGTCTTTTTTAACCTTTTGGAAAAAAGACTATGATATTTATTAATCAAGAAAGGTTCAGTTTCTACTTTCCCGAGTGTGGTAAATTCTGGATATAGTGCAGATTTATTGGTCTGGAACCAATAGTACTTGTACAAGGAAAGGACACTCGGAGAGTCACAGTGCATTTGTCTAAGAGAGTATTTATGTGTGAGTATAACAGGGGCCAGAAGGTTTATGGAGGAAATGTCTTGTAAATATAATATTTATATGGATTGTGTTTGAGTAAATAAAACCCCCATTGATTTAAATGGGGGTATTACATTCCTGGAATGCTAACAAGGTCTCCAACTCATTTGGATGCTAAAATCACCCTCAGCAGGCAATAGGGAAAGCTGAGGATGATAGAAATAGTAGTAAATCTATATTGAAGGACTGCTGGTTGAAGTCCCTATTCACATGGCTGTAATGAATTTTGGATGGAAAATTACGCAATACAAATTGTAAGTATTGCTCTTCCACATGATTGCTCATGTAAAGGGTGTCAAGCTGGGCTTCATGCCCACAATCTATTTACACATTACACAGATTTAATTTTACTAATGACCTAATTAAGAAACAATGGGATTCAAATATGTTGCAAATAGAGGAGGAGTAATAGCTGGAGGAGATTAGGCTGATTTACTAAGAGAACTGGAGGGTGCACTAAGGTTCAATATAGTTGTGGATTTGTTTCAAAGATGTAATGAGAACACTGTTCACAAGGGGAGTGGAAGATACATTGCTTATTAGCATGTGATGTTGTCATAAAGCTTCTGACGTGTTGTAATGATAGTAGTGCAAAATATAAACCTGTTACCCTGAGGGCATGGGTTGGGACAAAGCAACATACTAACAACAGCAGGATCACTCACAACACAGGCTGAGCATGATATGGTTTGTATGTCTGAAATCTAGTGGTTGATTCTGCTTAAAGGGATAGTAATACTTAAAATGTAAAAAAAAATATGTTGTAGGGTTTATCCCCCTGAGTAAAACAAGAGTACTCCCACTGCTGAAAGGTGTTTCATTCAAAAGTTATTAATTTTCAAAGTTGAATTTTTTAGGTGCAATATCACAGTGGCCTGAAATTGTACAGTGGAGCTGTTGCTACACCATCCTATGGAGATTTTTGGTCCCGGGACCAGAGCTGTCCATAGGATCGTGTAGCAACAGCGCCACTGTACAATTTCAGGCCACTGTGATATTGCAGCTAAAAAATTCAACTTTAAAAATTAATAACTTTTGAATGAAACACCTTTCAGCAGTGGGAGTACTCTTGTTTTACTCAGGGGGATAAACCCTACATCATATTTTTTTTACATTTTAAGTATTACTATCCCATTAACACCCTAGCATCCAAGGTCTCAGTCTTGTTAGAATATCTAAATCAGATGTTAAGCTTTTTATTCAGATCTTCTAACATATTTGAGCAGGAACGGTCATTGTAATAAACACACTCAGCTCATTATATCATTGTGTACTGTGTATGTATGTATTGTATGTGCTAGAATGAATTGCCCCACAAGAACATCACAAAAATGTGTTTCCCAGGGCCGTTTTACTGCCTTGGTAGGTTTCACCTGCAGATGTGCATAGGGGTTTGACCTGGGGACAGTCATGGTGGTGAGCTCACACCACTGCAGTTGTGGAGTGGATGAACAATTACATTCACCACCTGTCCACTTGACCTGAACATGCAAACAAATAAACTGTTTTGCTTATATTTTTTGGATGTGTTTGTTTGTGTGTACATTTTTCACTTTTTATTCTTGATAATGTGCAAAACCTCTTCATTTGTGTATAATTTCTGTGATTCTGTGCTCACTTATGATCTGAGAATTGAAAACAGTTTGAAATGAAAAATGTTTTTTTTTTCTTTTAACGTTTTCAGGTTGATGACCTAAAAAGAAGAGGATCCGTTTTGAAGAAACCCAACTGGACCATAGGGGTCAATAGACCTTTTCAAAAATCCCTTTAAAAGCTCCATTTAAATCAAAGGGAATCTTTGTTTTTCCCCCTGAAGGGTAATTGGTTTGCTATAAAATCTCTCCATATACATTAGAAACAATTTTATTCTTGCAATTTGCTTCACTGCTGTTTCTCAACTCTCAGTCATACTAACTAATCTCTGTGTAATGCACAGCTGCATATCAATGGTCTTTCACAACTATGCGGAACCTGCAGAAGGGCCTCGGTACATAATTACGTTGAAGGAAAAGCTAATTTACATTTCTATTTACAAATACTTGTCGTACCTGTTTTTGTTTTGTTGATTTTTGTTTTCCCTTTTACTATAGCTTGTGTGCACTTTCATTGGAAAGCAAATAGGAACATGATTATCAAAAACAAATGTCATTCCAAGCAATCATGCATTTCAATGCAGGAAGGAATTTTGGGTGTCAAATCGAAGGCCCCACAAAAGGGGGCTCCTGAGTTGCTGTCATTATCCGCACCTTGGACGGAAAGCTACCACTGAGGACAGTGTGTCCAACATACACAATCTGCCAGAAAATTAAGTTCTTCATCAGAAATCTCATTTCTATCTTGGTCGGTAACAAAAACAAGAAGACAAGATGAGACCATCAGTCTCAATTATGAAGACAGAGTTTCCTCCCATATTATTCTGACTGTCATGTACTCTTCAGGTTCCAAAAGAGTGCCTGTCTCATACATCATTTTTGTTACAGTGGTTGAAGGCCCCCAAGGGGTTTCTTCCTGCCCACTGTCCCACCCTTGATGTCTGAGTAACTTCAGGAAAAGTGACAGAAGCCATTCCCTGCTACAAGGAAATATTTGCATACCAATACACCTCCAACCATTGCAAAAGGGGCTGTAAAAATACCTCTGGACATCCCTTAGATAAACTCTCTTTTCCCAACAGTATGTAACATTGGTAGCACATTAATGACATTATTACGTTTGAAAATTCTCTCTATATATTCAATTTTTTTTTGGTATGTAGGTCAATGTATTTAAAATAACCTTTTGGGGTACTTTTCTGTTATCCGTAACCATTTTCAAAACAAGCATCTTCAAAACATTTTTCAAACATTTTTAAACAAAATCTTTATTATAATATTTTTCAAACATTTTGAAACAAAACCTTTATCATAAAATTTTATTCTGACAGGACAGAGTCTGACAGGAAATAACAACAACAGGAATTAGTTTGGAAAATGGTTCCAGATAACAGGAAAGTACCCATCTTAGTTATTTTTTAACGGCTATATTGCTTGTGCGTGCTCTTTAGATGTACATTTTATCTACACAGTCGAATTTACGCTAAACAGATTAATTTTATTTGACAAATTTGTTGTGCCATTTTACCTTGAGCCATTAAACCTTTCAGTACTGGAGGGGGACGCAACGCATTGTTTTGGGATGCGTTGTGTTCCCCTCTGGCACTGAAAGCGTTAAAAAGATATTTATTTTCCTCAAAACTATTTTTTTCCTTACGTGCATGACTGAAATATTAGGAGAAAGGAAAAACAAATATGGTGTAAATATTAAATATACCAGTGCAAACTAAAACATTTTTTATTTTATTCATTTATATTTTATTAAAAATGATATGGATATAACTATGTAATGATAATTTAAAAGAGCTCATTTTTCCTAGCGCTGAGTGACACATTTCTTAGGTTCTTCTCATACCTGAAACTTTACACATAAATATTACTAATGGCAAGCATGGAAACATCATTTCTTTCTGTTGCATAACCATTTGAGTGTCAGAGGGGCAGGGCCGGTGCCACCTATAGGCGAGGTAGGCGCCGGCCTAGGGCGCACATGTACTGGTTGCGCGGGCATGCAGCTGAGAAAAGCTGCGCCCGCTGCCCGCACGCACCACACCGGGAATGCAACACAGTCAGATCAGTGTCGCTACTGCGCTCCCTCATCGCCGTCAACTCTTTAGTAATGCAGAGCGCGCTGGGAGTCATGATCTCCTGGCATACTCTGCATTACTGAAAAGAAGACTGCGCTGGAGCTCCAGGTATGCGATGGGGGGCAAGTTGGAGCTGATGGTTGGCAAAGTGGAGCTGATGGGTGGCAAAGTGGAGCTGATGGGGGACAAGTTGGAGCTGATAGGGGTTAAAGTGGAGCTGATGGAGGCAAGTTGGAGCTGGTGGGGGCAATTTGGAGCTGAAGGGGGGCAAAGTGGAGCTGATGGGGGCAAGTTGGAGCTGATGGGAGCACAGTGGAGCTGGTGGGGGCAAGTTGGAGCTGGTGGGGGCACGTTGGAGTGGATGGGGCAAGTTGGAGCTGGTGGGGGCAAGGTGGAGCTGATAGGGGGCAAAGTGGAGCCGGTGGGGGCAAGTTGGAGCTGGTGGGGGGCATCTCTTACAAGCATCTCCAGACCAGGGGCAGACTGGACCAGGGGGCAGAGAGAGGACAATTATGAAAAGAGGTGGGGTATAAGTAGGTGGGGTATAAAGGGGTTGGACACAAGAGGCGGAGCCAAATGGGAGGCATAATTAAGTTTTGCCTAGGGTGGCAAAAATCCATGCACCAGCCCTGCAGAGGGGTACACAATGCGTTGCGTACCCCCCCCAACAATCAGAGGGTTAAGATTTCTATTGTCCTGGAACTTAATACACCACAACATATTAAAATACACAACCTCTAAAGCAATAAATAATCTTAATATAAGATTAATAAATAATAAATAAGTAATAAATAATGTAGTAAAAGGCCACCACTTTTCTTATATTAATATGCAATAAATAATCTTAATATAATAAAAGGCCACCACTTTCATTATATTATATGCAGTCATGCTCAGCAGAGACTGCCTGAACGTAGGCCAGATGTATGTTTGTCAGATGCAGTGATGCTCAGTAGAGACTGCCTGAACATAGGCCAGATGTATGTGTGTCGGATGCAGTCATGCTCAGTAGAGAATGCCTGAACGTAGGCCAGATGTATGTTTGTCAGATGCAGTGATGCTCAGTAGAGACTGCCTGAACATAGGCCAGATGTATGTGTGTCGGATGCAGTCATGCTCAGCAGAGACTGCCCGAACGTAGGCCAGATGTATGTATGTCGGATGCAGTCATGCTCAGCAGAGACTGCCCGAATGTAGGCCAGATGTATGTATGTCGGATGCAGTCATGCTCAGTAGAGACTGCCCGAACGTAGGCCAGATGTATGTATGTCGGATGCAGTCATGTTCAGTAGAGACTGCCCGAACGCAGGCCACATGTACTTTTGTCGGATGCAGTCATGCGCTGTAGAGACTACCTGAACGCATAGAATGCTGGGAGGTGTAGTGCTGCTGGCCCGTGTACACGGGCTTTTACACTAGTATAATACATATATAATTACAGCTAGGGGAGTTCTCAGATAGGCTTTTTCAACAAAAAACATAACATTTTTGTTTATATTTTGAATATAAACAAAACAAATGACTGTTTTTCTTATTATTATTGTTCTTAATTAATAAAGCTGCAACATATTCTACATAGCAGGTTACAGGATTTGTAGTTACAATGATATTAACTTTGAGTGCCAGAGGCGGACCCCCAGTGCAATGTGTTGGATACCCCCTGACCCTCAAATGGTTAAAAATAAAAATGTGCTCCGATGACGCTGATATTTTAGAAAAGATTCTTGTTAACTCCTTAAGGACCACTGACATGCCAGGACCATCAAGGCGGTCCAACACTTAAGGACCAGTGACGGTCCTGGCACGGCATGGAGTTCAGGGCTTCCGGCACGGCTGCACGCCACTCCGGAAGCCCTGAACCAGAACTTCTAAAAAAAAATAATAATAAAAAAATAAAAAAAATAAAAAAATAAAAAGCCCCGTGGTCCTCAGGTCCCGGCTGCGCGTGCACGCGCCAGTCCTTAAGGGGTTTTTAACAACAATTTTGCATGAAAATTAGGTCATTATGCATTAAATATTTAACCCTTTTAGCATGCACTAAAGGAATTTTTCCTGAGCAAATAGATATTGTGCATGTTCTAAATAGATATTGTTCATGTTCTAAATAGATATTGTGCATGTTCTAATCCAGAAAGCCATATACCGGAAGTTTCTTGAATTCAGCATAGAAATGAGCGTTTATGACAACACTACACAGATGTATAAAAATTGTGCTCAGTAGAACTTTCTGCATTGGGTGCATTCACAATTCGACTCAGACAGATTCATAGTAATACCTCAATTAAAGTTTAGTCCGAGTAATATTTAAATTTCTTTAACTTGTTGAGCTATATATAGGTACTTACAGATTTGTAGTCCAAGCATTATTCAAGAGGAAAAGATCCCCCTCCTGCCCCTTCTGGCCGCCTCCCCTTAGATCTGTAATCCGATTGTGGGACCGGACGGATGCAGCGAGGGACACTTCACACAGTAAGTATAAGGAAAACCCCGCCCCATTGATGAA
Organism: Rhinophrynus dorsalis; assembly: GCA_037306005.1. Classification (NCBI taxonomy): domain Eukaryota; kingdom Metazoa; phylum Chordata; class Amphibia; order Anura; family Rhinophrynidae; genus Rhinophrynus; species Rhinophrynus dorsalis. The sequence goes on from CM074724.1 coordinate 51,210,008, forward strand.
CGAGGGCAGGATTTTCCTTTTGCTTACTGAAGATTGTCCCTCTCCACCTTCATCCGGACCAGACAGAGAGGCAACATGACGCAGGGAAAGGGGTGTGAAGGGGATGTTTTTGTCTTGAATTGTGTTTGAACTACAGATCTGTAGGAAACTATATATATAGCACAACATGTTTAAAAATGAAAATAATACTCGGAGCTAAAGTTTACTTGAGGTATTACTATCCCTTTATTCATGACCACACCCACACACAAAAAAAGCGCAACTGTCGCTAATTTTGATTTTTTTTGTACGTGCAATTCAACAACATTAAGAGCAAACTTCTTTACTAGTGATTTTCACACTGGACATAGCAATTTGCACGTTTCTTGCATTACGCTCTATTACACTCTGTAGTAAATTACCTATAGAACAGGAAAGATGAATGCATTTATCAATATATCCACATACCGACATACCCTTACCAAACATGCAGCGTTCCTCTGCATATAAGAGCTCAGAGTGGAGACAAGAACTACAACTTGTGCAACAAATCTGTACATTCTATCTCTCACAAGAATCCATGTATGCACAATGGTGCAAAGCTCAACCAAGAAAATGGAGGAATTCTGCTGCTAACCAACTTCACCATAGGGGAAAAATACAAATTCCTAAAATGCCAACTGATTTATCCCTTTGAGTGCCAGAGGGGTATGCCACGCATTGCTTTGCTTCCCAATGCTTTGGGGACCTCTAGCATTTAATGGGTTAAAAGACCCATTTAATTCAATGTGACGTTTTTATTTCTCCCTAGTTGGTTTGCCCCAGAACCGCTCCAATTTTCTTTTCAAAACCGGGCCCCTGAGGGTGGGATAACCTTTTGTGTAAATAATTTGCTAGTATTCATTTCGATGTAAGAGATGTTACCACTGCATTGAAGCACGCAAAATTCTATAGCATCCAAACACTTAATATATGCACTTAAAGTATATATATTGATTCTAAAGAAATTGAGTGATTTGTTGCCTACAGTATATATGTGTTGATCCACCCCTAAAAATATTATGACCTTGAAATAAATGTTTTGATTTCTATCAAACCCAAATTGTTTAATGTCCACCATTTTTCTTAATTTCAGTTCCTTTCAGATAAAGTTCCACTCTGGAGCCCATGCAACACACAAGAAAGAATGAGAGAGCTTTGATCGATAACCTAATACAGGTGTCTGTCAGGTCATCAACCCTAGAACATCAGCAAACAGTGCAAGAAGACATTCAATATTTTCTTCTTATCAGTCAACTTCTTTTAACCCTTTGAGTGCCAGATGGTATGCAACACATTGCAAAGCAATGCATTGCATACCCCTCTGGCACGCAAAGGGTTAAGCCACTCTAGCCTGACCATTTAACAATTTAAAGAGTTAGTAATGTCTGCATATGAATTTACGGCTGAGTATTCATTATACTTTTTTATAATGAACTGTACCTTTGTAAATGGCCATAATGTATTCTTCGTATAATTTTGTTTAAGCTCTTAACGACCCTTGACGGTCGTGGCACGTCATGCGTAGATTTGCGTTAAGGACCTATGATGTGCCAAGACCTTCATGGAATTCATGGCTCCCAGTGCGGCTGCACAAAGAAAACAAATGGTCCGTGGTCCTTAAGTGACGGCGCATTCGCGATCGGCCATACTTAAGAGGTTAAAAGTTTACACCCCTGCTCCCTTTTCCCTTTCTCATGTAGAGACCCCTCAGAGCAGATATCCGGCCCGGACGGATTGCAACATAGGACAATATTGTGTCAGCATAAGGAAAAACCTGGGGGACAGGGTTTTCCTTATACACTCACACACAAACAACCAATATTGTCCCTCATTGTGATCTGTCCAGTTGAGCGACCGGCTTTCAGATCTGAAGGAAGTCAGCATGACATAGGGAAAAGAGGCAGGAGGTGGGAACTTTAAAATAACTTGATACAAAGAATACAATGTTATGGACATTTATTATAATTCTTTCTTTCTATCGTGTCAACTTTTTCCGCAGCCCTGTACAAAGGAACAGTTTGTTATTAAAAAGTATAAAGAATATTCAATCTTTACAGACATTACTATCTCTTTAAAAAGTTCTGTTTTACTTACTCTTTCAAATAAACATTTAAATGTCATAATAGTTCTTAAAGGAACAATAACACAAGGTGATAGATTAATTGCACAGCCTCCCAGCAGAGGTGGTAGGAACAAATACAAAAATGACTTGGGTAGACGTAAGTCTATTCTGAGAGCTTAATAAGGTTGTTTTAATTAGATAGGTTAATGGGAAGACTGTATGAACCTCATAGATTGTCTGTGCTATCAAAAATGTATGTATCTTTTAACCCCTTGAATTCAAGGGGTTAAAAATCTCTGTTCAACTGCATGTGAATTTTGGAATGTTTATTTGTCCCATATGGTGCTGTTGATTTACTCAAGAATAACTCCAGTTATTTTGTACATATGGGCCATCATTTTTTTTGATTCAGGGCTCCAGGACTCCAAGCTCCACCCAATGAAGACTGAGCATTCAGTGAGATGAGTTTAGAGTACTGGAGTTCTGAAAAAAGAATCACGTCTTTCCCTACCTTCAAGATATCTCGTACTGATGAAAGATTAATATTGGAACACATATCCATACCAATTTAATGAATAGGTGCCATTAGGATTTTTCTGTCCAGAATAAGGTAAGTTGCAGTTATTATTAGGAGATGTTAAGTGTTTGATGAAGTATAAGGATATTTCAATCTACAGGGACTCACACTAGTTTCTCAAGTTTGAAATTAATGCAAGAAAGAATTTCCCTTTTTCTTTTGCGTTTTTTTAACGTTCCTCTAAATTCTTTTAATTGTTTTAGCTCCTATTACTATCACTGGAAGCTATACTACATTTCTATTAACTTTTCAATAAATTAATTTTTTCATACATTTCCTCTTACTTTTACACCCTCCAATTTAAACACATATTCTCTCCAAGTGTTACATAGTTACATAGTAGCTTAGGTTGAAAAAAGACTTGCATCCATCAAGTTCAACCATTTTCCTATTCCTGTTTACCATTGTTGATCCAAAAGAAGGCAAAAAAAAACCTCAATACAGCAATTTCAAATTATGCTTTGAATGGGGGAAAAAATCCTTCTTGATTCCCCCCATTCAAGGCAGAATTTTAAATTGCTATATTGAGGGGGGTTTTTGCCTTCTTTTGGATCAACGATGGTAAACAGGAATAGGAAAAGGGATGAACTAGATGGATGCAAGTCTTTTTTCAACCTAAATTACTATGTTACTATGTTACTATATTACTATGATTCCAAACGGCAATCAGATTTCTCCTTGAATCAACAAGCACTAAATAAATATGAATCCCAATACTAACATACATAGCCCTCTATGTTCTGCATGTCCATATCTTTCACACCTGGATCAACTACATGGCAAATTGATGAACTGATGAATAGCGTCCATTAGGAAGGAGGCATTATCATTAAGAGGCGATAGGGGTTCTTTAAACTCTATGGATATTTCAGTCTACAAGGACACACACTAGTCTCCAGTCAAACAAAATATATTCACCTGCTATGGGTCCTTAGGGGTCCAGATATACAGTAATTTCTAATCGCAATATTGTTTAGGTGGGTAATTATGGGATATGTAGACCTGTATATTGTCTTTGGTGAGATTTATTTTGATTAAATATGTTTTTATATATAAATATGTTTATAATAATGTAATTTCTATGGAAACTTGTTGTATTTAGGGCTGAGTACCAGAGAGGGTTCCCTTTTATTCACTGGTGTTTATTTAATGTTATTTTACATTTACTTTTATTTTAGGTTTCTACCAGGGGCGGATTATAGTGGAACAGCAGCCTGTGGATTTTTTTTTAAGTAGCCCATTAGCTGGTATTCCATTACTTGTGCGTGCGTGTATGCCTATGTGTGTATGTGTACCTGTATGCATGTTTGCGTGTGTATGTGTATGCGTGAGTGTATGCATGTGTATGTGTGTGTTTGTATGTGTGGATGTAGGCATGTGTATGTGTGAGTGTGTGCATGTGTGTGTATGTTTGCATGCATGTAGGTGTGTGTGTATATGTGTGTGTGTGTGTGTGAGAGAGTGTGTATGTGTGTATACGTGTGTGTGTGTGTGTATGTGTACATGTATGCATGTGTGTGTATGTGTACATGTATGCATGTGTGTGTGTGTACATGTATGCATGTGTGTGTGTGTGTGTGTGTGTGTGTGTGTGTGTATGTGTGTGCATGTATGTATCTGTGTATGTGTATATGCATGTGTGTATGTATCTGTGTGTGTGTGTGTGTGTGTGTGTGTGTGTGCGCATGTCTGTGTGTGTATATTAACCTTTAGTTTGCCAGAGAGGTATGCAACATATTGCATTGCATTACATACCTTTCTGGCACTCAAAGTGTTAAATACAACCCTAGCAACTCCAACCCATTTCCCCACTCTCTCACCCCAGCTCTTTCCCCATTCTCCATCTCACCCTTATTCATTTTCTACACTCCAGCTCTCATCCATAGCCTATTACCCCTCTCTCTTTCTACCTACAGGTCCATTTGCTACTTCCTCCTCCAGTCTAATTCTTCCCCTCTCTTATCGCTGCCCCATCTCCTCTCTCTCTCCCCATGCTTTCCCCCCTGTTTTGTACTTTTTTTCTTCAGACCCCCTTAGTCCCCTGCCTCTCTTCTACCCCCTCCCCTTCATCTACTCTTTTTTGCCCCCTCTTGTCCCCCACTGTTCAACATATCTGCTTTTCAAGTGCCTTTACCCCATCTCTTGCATTCCCTGGTAATCCAGTATGAGAAGTGAGAGGTCTGAGCTGCCTCTGGTACAGACCTCCATATCAGCGCTCCCTTTTGGTCTCGGCGTGGCAAGGGAGTACAGGGCACCAGGCTATGATGTCATATCCTGGCGCTCTGCATTAGCAAGTAGAGCAAAGACTGTTACTTTGCTCTGATATGGAGGACTGTGTTGGTAGCAGCACAGACTTCTCCTTCAAAAAATTGTGGGCCTGTCAGGAGAGATTCTCTGATCTCCCCAAACACCCATGACCTAGCGGCTCACTGGGGGATCCCCGATACCGCAATACGACAATCCGCCCCTGGCTCCACTTAGAGGCTATCCTGTATCTGTATTACCCTTCAAGGAAAGTAATTTTTCATGCATTTCCTCTTATTTTTACACCCTCCAATCTCAACCTATCTTCTCTTATTCTAGTGTTCACTTTTATCCTCCAATGGAAATTGCAGTTTTTGACAACAGATATTAATCCATCTAAAATGAACAGTTTGTTCAGGCTTGTGTAAATGTAAGTCAATTCGGTTTAATTTTGCACCAATCGGCTGTGCATTGATATTCTGAGGCTGTTGTATTAACCCTTTAAGCACCAGAAGAGTGCAACTCTGGGCTTCACAATGCTTTTGCACACTCATCTGGTTTCTGAAGGGTTAAGAAGAATAGGAGCAATGAAGCCAACGACATTGAAGAGGACAAATAAGAATTCCCCAAATTCCAATTTATTTAAATCATGATTTTAACATTTGGAATGCTAGAGAGGCTGATGACATCAGTACCGTTCAAGGAGATTAAAAACTCCTTTTTAAGGAATGTGAATTATAATTTGCAAACTATTAACCCTTTGAGTGCCAGCGGGGTACGCAACGCATTGTAAAGCAATGCGTTGCGTACCCCTCTGGCAATCAAAGGGTTAAGAAGATAGAAAGGAGAGATGGTCTGGATGCTGCTGGCTGGTGTGTAGAAATAACAGTCGGTCATCTGTGGGGTGTCTCATCCAGCAGACCTTCTGCTTGTCAAAAATCCACAGGATAAAGAATAAAACACAAAGACTCAGAACGATAGGCCGTACAAGCCTCGGAGCTATCAGAGTCAATCCCACACTAGGCGTCAGTGAGGTCTTATCAAGCTTATAAGTAATGTACCGAGGAGTAAGATAAAAGTTATCAATCTATACGTAATTCCCCATAAGAATGTATGTGGATGAAAGCAGCCAGTCCCTAATCTAAGTCCCTGCAGCCGTCCCAAATCGGCGTGCTGCCAAACAGTCTATTCCCTACATAGTTCCGACTGCAGACATTCACATGCAATTCAGACTCATTTAGTATAGTCTAAGAGTCACAGTGACATCCTCAGTATAGCCCCAACACGTTTAGCCGCAATCAGTGGCTTCATCAGGGGGTTAACTTTTACTCGTTTGGGTTATGACTAAACAATACTGATTTCTAGTTTCCACTATTACCCTTACGTTTTGGATCAACATATGTTGCATTGTAGTTATTCCGATTGACAGGGATACCTTATTACATTCCACGTAGTAACATACTGTTAATTTCTCATATAGGAGTCAGTTATATTTTCAGTACATAGGTACGACAGTCCTATAATTAAGAGTATGAAATTCATGACACAGACTCTAGACTAGTTGCACCTACGGTGTTTTTATTAGGGTGTTTTTTAATATAATCTGGATTGATAGAGGAAGATATCTATGATATTTTAATTATGATTCATTAAAGGTTATGTCTTATAGAGTTCCTGTATACTGCATTTATACTTATACCACTGAACAGGTCTCCGGGATAGGGGATTTTCTGCATATGCAACTGAATATAGGATTTATTGAGTGGCAGTAATCCCTTTATCTAATTTCTTCTTTGTAATATTGATTTATCCTTTTATTTCCAGGCAGTAATATTTCTAAGCAGGGCCAAACGTCCTCCCTATATAACTACTGGGTATGCCCAAAGGCAAAATACGTGATTTCCACTTGTCCATTAACAATGCTTGTGTTTCATACAACATGCCTCTTGTTAGAAGCTGGGAAACAGGCAACTATACAAAGGTACGACCTCTGAGTGGTAACAGAGCTCCCCCCAGTCACTTGTAAAGTACAGTATGTATTATGGTAACAGAATTCCTCCGTGACTTTGCAATATTCTCATTATGTGGTTCCTAATCCTGGCACCCCTAGCCTTTTATATGTCATTTGTCAAGGAGCCATGAAGGGAACATACACATCAATATAGGATTCTTTTTAGGTCTCTCAAAGAATAAATCATATTATGCATAACAGATTCAATAAATATGTATTTGATACTCAGCATTCACATTTTTTAAAGTTTTTATAGGAAAGAAGTAGCACCATAAGTTAATGTCTGCAGCTCACCGAATTGCCACTGCACAATCTCTGAGAACCACGGCTCTATACAGTCACAAAGCTCACATATTATCCCTTTAACCCCTCAATGCATTGCACACCCCTCAATGAGTTCAAGGGGAACCTTCACCTCCTGTATAGTTTGTTTACATTGATTGCTCTGCTAGCGACTAGCTGTAACGTCATTTTTGTTTGTTCAACAATATTGCTAAAATGGAATTTCATTGCCGGCAAAATCTTCCTCCCATGGCGTCCCGCACAGCTTGTAACTCCCCCCCACCTTGTTTTAAATCCCTCCCTCATAAGTTGAGAGCCAATGATGAAGCTTACCTGGAGGGTGAGAGCTGCCATTCAAATAGCACGTCATGAACATGGTAGCAATCTCCCTCTACTTCCGTGGAAAGATCAGGTTAAATTGAACATTAGTAATATTTAGGTATGTTTTGTTTATGATGTTTGACTTGGATTAGCATGATACAATGCTATGGGGATTAATTGTTATAGATGAAAGCTCTGCTTTAACCCCTTAACAACCCATGAAGTATGTGTATGTCATGGGGTGTATGTCCCTAAAGGACCAAGGAAGTACATGTATGTCATGGAATTCAGGGCTCCCGTGCTGCAGCACGCTGTTCAGGGAGCCCTGAATCGGATCACGGAAAAAATGGTCCATGGTCCTTAAGTGCCTAAGAGGTTAAGGATCAGAGGCTGAGCAAACGATTGCTTTTCAATGCCATGAAGACCTCTTTGGTTCTTAAAGGGTTATATACAGTAGGTTCCTCTCTATGTTGGTAGGACTCTATGTGACTTGTAATATTCTTGTTGTGCACAGTGACATGCCTCAGTATGTTCAAAAGAACATCTCAGTGTCTTGTAATGTTCTTATTATGTACGGAAGGGTGCCATTATAGAGTTACTGATCTCCTCAAAGACCCATAATATTATTATTATGTATATTAGGTTACCGCTATATAGTCACATAAATGTTTTGTGATGTAATATTGTTATTATGAAAAAGACCGGACTGAATAAGGAAGGGATCGCATGGAGCTGGGGTCCCCCCCTTCCTTTTTTCTTCATTTTGTTAAACTATGGGTGTTTAGGTAATTAGGAGTACTGTACCTTTAAATATTAATATATAAATAAGTTTGCAGGTTTTCTATTTATAGGTGTTTCGTTCCCGCTTTTAATTCTCATTGGCTTAAACTAGTTACCTCGCGCCAGGTGAGCTGTGAGGCGGGAGGAAATACTATAAATATAACTGCTTGACTGACTTTACCTCAGTGACAGGAGCGGGCTGTAGTTCAAGCTCCCACCCATCCCCCCCTTAAAAAAAAAAAAAAAATATATATATATATATATATATATATATATATATATATATATATATAAATAAATATTAAAGTTTTTGTCGCAGCATGGAGGTTTTCAAGTAAAAGGTTAATTAATTATTTATTTGGGACTTCTGGCTGGTAGGGCAGAGTCGGTCATGACATATGGTAAATTGGACTTACCAGGCTGGTAGGGCTGGTAAGATGGGTTTTATTGAAATGGTTATGTACTTAGTGAACGGAATAGTTATATTATTGGTTCAAAATAAAATGCTGCGGCCTTTACCACCATTTTCAATGTGTCTGTGTTTTATTTTATTAATTTTAAGTGTTGGGGAGGAGGGAGAGGTGGACCTCCAGCTTCCATGTACACTAGAACAACTCCTGTGTGAGGACTCCCCTTTTACTTTTAATAAACTTATTATGTAGAGTATCTTCTACTGCAAAATTTACCCTTGTGCCCGGGGCCAGCGCCACCTATAGGCGAGGTAGGCGCCGACCTAAGGCACACATTCTCTGAGGGCGCATCGGCCACCCCCCTCTCACCACTTACTGCCGAACTGAAAAAAAGTAAGTTTCGTTGCCCTCCATTGGCTGGCTATTTTTTTTAATGTAGCACAGCAATACCCATTCTCTCTGCCCCTCTGCTCCTTCAGTCCTGGACTGAGCTACAATGACCCTTTCAGTGCCAGAGGGGTACGCAACGCATAGCTTTGCAATGCGTTGTATACACCTCTGGCACTGAAAAGGTTAAAAAAAATAGCCAGCCAAGGGAGAGCACCGAAACGTACTCACTGGGAGAGAGAGAGACGTGCACCGGGAAGAGTAAGTGGAAGGGGGGTCAAGCGGGGATAAAGAGTCAGACGGGTAGAGAGAGAGTCAAAGGGGGGGATCAAGAGTCAGACGGAGAGAGAGAGTCAAAGGGAGCATCAACAGTCAAAAGGGGGACCAAGAGTCATACGGGGAGAAAGAGAGTCAAAGGGGGGAGAGTCATATATAGAGAACATACACTCTGTCACACTGATACGCATATAGAGAAGCACACACACATACATACACACTGATATCCTTACAGAGACTCACACACACTGACACACTTATAGATATACTAGTTGAACAGTCCGTTACACGGGCCACAGTGCCTCTGGCAGCCGGTCGCGGGGCAGTCACGCGCAGTGGAGACTGCCCGCGCCAGGCTGATACAGAGCTGGACGCTCCTTCCTAGCACCCAGCTCTGTATCAGCCGCGGCGCGGGCAGTCTCTACTGCGCATGACTGCCGCACGCGCAGCAGTGTCTACTGCGAATGTTGGGCGTTACACACAACTTAGCGAATTATTATATAGGATAGGGAACACACACTGACACACATATACGTACAGGGAACACATACTGACACACACACATACAGAGAACACACACACACACACAAACTGACACATATAGGGAACACACAAACACACTGACACTTAAACACATACAGAGGCAGGGCATAAATGGGTAGGGCACAAGGGGTGGAGCCAAGGGGCGGCAAAATTAGGTTTTGCCTAGGGTGGCAAAAATCCTTGCACCAGCCCTGCTTGTACCTATTGTTTCTGTTTGTTCCCATTTTTATCTAATTAGATTGTAAGCTCTTTGGAGCAAGGAACTCTTCCTTTTTTTCTTGTACGGCACTTGTATTCATTTTTTTTTCCAATTGTGCATTTATTTTCAATATTGCAGTCATATTATTCCCTGTACTGCACACCAGTCTTTAAAGCCCTGAGTACCCAGTTGAGCTAGATAAGTACATTTATACATACATTCAGTACAGAGGCCATTGTGATGTCAGAACTCTGCCATGATGTAATCTTTATTATTATGTACAGTATTGTGCCTCTGCATGGTCAGAAGAACATCACAGAGGATTGTAAAATTCTTATAATGTTTAGTAGGGTGTCTTTTTATGATCGCAAACCCCTCAGTGATTGACCTGTGATATGTTTTTGTGCGCAGTAGGAGGTGTATATGATTTCTGTCACCTGGAATTTTTATTTTTCCCCTAAGCTGCAGTTGGTTTGCTCCTGAAATACCCCAATTTTCTTTTGAACATAGTGTGCTAAATATTAATAAAAGCCCTACATGCTATGCTGCATACAATATAAGTAAATCTACCTAGAAGCTGATGTTAATTCAACCAATGCTGCCTAAAGTCAATCTAGTTTTATTACACTACTTCCCTGCAGCAGATGGTCTATCTGAGTTAGGCTGGGCAACCTGTAGCCATCTAGGCCTTTACAGAGTACAGTAGAACACCCATTGTGCTAAGCTTGCCACTGGTCAGCCATCTGACTTAACCCTTTGAGTGTCAGAGGGGTGTCCAACGCCTTGATTAGCAAGGTGTTGAACTCCTCTCTGGCACTCAAAGGATTAAGAGCTTGTGTCAGACAATTACAATATACTTCCTTTTTAGAAGATTTTAATTTAGCACATGGGATGCGTTTGAAGATGCTGCTATCTTGCAGATGTCAGCATGTTGCCTATGTTAAAGGATGTGACTGGGATTCAGTGGAAGCGCTAGCTGTGAATGTTTCCCACATCTGTTCCCCATTCCATTTCACAAACTTACATCAGTGGTAAGAGATCTCACATGACACTGGGAAGACCTTTCCCAAGTCCTGTGGTGGTATAATAAAGTTGAAACAAACCGTATGAAACTTTACCATTTGTTAACAAAACACAGCACATGCCCAATAATTTTATAATAATAACTTTTCAACAAAAATATGTTTCTATTAAATATTATTACCTGAAACAATGCTGAACCACACTTGGCTTTGACTCAATACTGCATAATTGTTTCAATGTGACTCACAAGGGAGAAAGATAATTAGAGAATGTGTGTGTGTTTTTAAGGACGATAGAGAAATGGAGAGAGAGAGAGAGAGAGAGAGATTGTGTGCGTGTCTGTGCGTGTGTGTGTGAGCCATGACTGTACATCTGTCAATACACATTCCCTTGGACCCTTGCATGGTGCTACTGTTCCTCTAGTATTTATGCGCTGGCCTGAATACTCACATTTGTAGGCACTGCAAGCATGTTGATAAAATGCAGTTTATGGGTACACGTTAAAAGAATAGTAATGTTTCAAAATAAATGCAGCTCCAGTTATTCTTTATAGTTTTTGGGCCACGTAGAGGAGAATAATCATTCTCTACAATGGATCAACGATGGTAAACAGGAATAGGAAAAGGGTTGAACTAGATGGACGCAAGTCTTTTTTCAACCTAAATTACTATGTTACTATGTTACAATGTGTAGCTCCAGAGTAATTGAATTATAAAAGTGTCCCCCTCCTGCCCTTTTTACCTACTGTAAGTGGCCTCCCCTCAGATGTGGAATCCATTCGCTTGACCGGACAGCTCACAGTGAGGGACAATCTTCTTCCTCTGAGCATAAGGAAACCCTGTCCCCCTTGAAGGAAGAGGGCAGGTTTTTCCTTATGCTGACAGAAGATTGTCCCTTGCTGTGATCCATCTGAACGGTCTTGCTGTGCAGCTTTACATAGGTAAAAGGGGCGGGGGGGGGACACTTTATGATTCAGTTACACTGGAATTAAACATCGTAGAGAATGATAATAACACTCTGCATGGCTCAAAAACTATAAAAAATAATCAGAGCTGAATTTATTTTGAAACATTACTATCCCTTTATCTGTTACTCTGCAAGTGTTGACATGAGTACTGTGTGTGCAGGGATACAGATCATGTTTTGTAGGGTACTTTGTCAATTGAGTTCAGAGCTTGGTTGTATTAGCTTGTTCCTAACACCCGCCATTCTTGGAGCTAGCTTTTGTCCTGCACAGATCCATCCCACTACCTGCTAGAGGGCTTCAGTATTAGGCAGTCATTTCAGAGGAAGATAGCGAGAAAGAATGCATGTGTGTCCAAAAATGCATCTGTGATACAAAGGGGTGGAGCAACAAGGACTTTTCCTTTCACTGCAGTGCACCCCAATGGAGCATTGATTATTGAGAAAAAAATACACTGCACTAGTGTTCAGGATTGTAGGAAAAGTCAAGTGTTTACAAAAAATGCTCTTGTTTATAGTTGAAACTTTCACTGCAAAGTACTTGCAGCGAATCAGTATGCTGAATCCAGTGGTGAAGTGGGGCCAGGGCAGGCCAGGGTGTAGACCACATACTCTGTTTTTACATCAGGGAACTATTTCCCACTAGTGTAAAAGCCCGTGTACATGGGTCAAGGTCAGGCTGATGTTAACCCTTTGAATGCCAGAGGGGTACGCAAAGGGTTAAGAGGCCGCTCCTGCTCTGCATTCTGCTTCCGACGCAGTCATGCACTGTAGAGACTGCCCGAAAGCACAGAATGCTCCCTGCACAGAACTCCCAGCATTCTGTGCTCTCAGCACAGAACTCCCAGCATTCTGTTCTCCCAGCATTCTGTGCATCCGGCATTCTGTGCATTCAGACAATAACTACTACACATGACGGCTTCTGACAAACATCCTAGCGAATTATATATAGGATTAGGCAAGGTAGGCAGCTAACTAGAGCTCCAAGTTTTCAGGGGCACCTCATCTATTTTGGTCACACCCATATTCTGAGTTTGGTGTGGACAGCGCATTCTCAATGTCCCAGCACCAGATACCTGCTGTTTATTTATGGAGGGCAGTTTATGTACCAAGTTATATACCCCTTTACTAGTCAGTAAACCCAAGGGGTTAAATGCTTTTTTATTGTTATAGGCAAACAGTATTTTAAGTGCCAGGGAAAAGTGTTTAAGACTAGTGTTGGAGTCACGTAAGGAGTGGGTGCACAACCATGGGTGGGGCTAATCTGGTCCCTGCTGTGATTACAGAAGCAAAGCAAGCGTAGCTGTGACATAGGGGAGATGCATTATGTAGCTGGTAACCACAATTTGAATCTGGTCTGTGGGCTGTGTGTTGGGCATGAAATGTCACACGATCCTGTATGGCTCTCAGTTTCAATGTTCGATTGACAATTGCCGCAAAAACTGTGTTAACTTGCAGAAAACTTTTTTTTGCGGTTATAGTGAGTGGGGGCTGGTATATAGAGAGTTATGGGACAAGAGTTTTAATCATTTGAGTGGCAGAGGGGTGCGCAACGCCACATTGCTCTGCAATGCATTGCGTACCCACCTGGCACTCAAAGGGTTAAGTAGGAATGAGTCCTGACACTAATTTGTTGATTTTTAGAAATACACAACTGGTTAAACTCTATTTTCCATTGTACCATGTTTATAAATGTCCTTAATCTTTACAAATGTACTCCCATGATTCAAATCACAACCATTTGTGTATTTTTACATATATAATGCACACCATTTTCATGAATACACTTTGTGAGTTTTATATTCATTACTCAACTTGAATATAAAAACATTTGGGGTATTTTTCTAATTTCAAAATTGGAGACAGTAGAGCCTTATTCAGGAAGTTAAACAGGTGCAGTTCTAGGGAACACTAACAAATAAAAAGTCCCAAAACTGCCTTTGACCTCACAGGGAAATTTAACTTAGGAATAAGTGGTTCTTATAGTGTTCAACAATAGGACTTACCTAGGCAGGTGTCCTATAAACAGAAATTATGTATATCTTTATACTATTTTAGCTGGTTTTGCTCTCTCTTGTAGTTCACTGTACAATGCTTATTTAAAGGCGCAGTAAACTTTTTTATGAAAAGCCATATGCAATATAGCTTTTCCTGCTGAGTAAAACAAGGAAACTCCCACCACTGTCAGTTGTTTTATTTAAAAGTTATAACAGTACAAATAATCAAGAAGTGAATTTATTGTACGTTTACTTCCTGGAAGTTCTAAATGACAGGAAGTGACTCAGCAGTTTTTATTGTATTCTATGGAGAACTGCATGTCACTGACTTTCCTCTCCATTAGAATGTAACAGGATAACTAATTGGAATTTGACCACTAGAGGGCACTGTTAATGTAAAAAAGTAAGGTTTAAACTATAATAACTCTGGAAATATGCATATCTCAGCAGTGGGAGTACCCTTATTTTATTCAACAGGAAACGCCCTACAATATATATTTTTTCATTAAAAAACGCTTACTGCTCCTTTAAAGAATTGATAACATCTTGTCTATACTGAATCCTATTTCTTTCTGTGAGGAGATGGGACGTTGAGATAGGCTTCAATAGAAATCACTATATACAGGATATAATGCAAAAAATAAATAGACAGACATTCTTATGAGCTTCAGCCTTTTGACAAAACTAAGCTGTGGTATAAAAATTACTGTTGTCCCTATTTTAAAGGGAAAGTAATGGTTCCTAATAAGTGAATCTTCCATCATTCATTAAACTTTTTGGACTATGGAGAGTCTGTACTCTTCATAGTTAATTAGCAATTGAATGATAAAGTATCCCCCTTCCCACCCTTTTACCTAGTGTAAGCCTTTTCCCCTCAGATGTGGAATCTGGTCATTGGATCACACAGCTCACCACAAGAGACAATCTTCAAGCTGTGAGCATAAGGAAAACCCTGCCCCACCCCCTTGAAGAAGGATGGCAGGTTTTCCCTTATCCTCAGTAAAGATTGTCCCTTCCTGTGATCCATCCAGACCAGATTGGAGAGAAGCATGACTTGGGTAAAAGGGGTGGGAGGGGGATACTTTATCATTCAACTGGTGATGAACTACGAAGCGTACACACTTATAATAAAGCTATTCATACTACAAAGAACATAAAAGAATGATAGGGGCTTTACTTATTAGCACACATTACTAACCCTTTTAGGCCCCTTTCGTTAATACTGTAAAGCTGCACTGGATCTGTTACCTGTGGTGAAAAGTAACATGCTAGACTATCACCTCACGTGATCACACCAGCATGCAGTAACTTTATCTGATAGAAGGCAGTGAATTTTCAGTATGCTAGATTGCAATCTTCATTTCAACATCCAATGAATGGCTGATCCGCATGGGTGCTAGACAGTAATGTTGGCTGGTGTTCATGTGGGCTGGCCAGAAGACATGCTCCTCAACTGTGACAGAGGTACTGTGACTCTTCTTCTGACTATCTGAAAGAGTCCTAATGCTGTTGTATTAGTGTGGTAAGGGAGAGGTTAAAACAAAAAATGTATTTTCCTCTTACTACAGGTTTGCAAGTGATTGCAGTATGTCTACAGTGGGTGTGTTTCTTTTGATTTCTAGGTTGCATTTGGTGGCTTTCTGCTATATAAAGCAGAGTGAGAGTGAACGCTCTGAGCTTCTAACTTCTGAATTACTTAAAGGGATAGTAATACTTTAATATTACTGATCCCCATAGTGTAGCTATTTAAAAAATAATTTAATAGCCCCCCAGGTTCATCTCTCAAACCTTTATGGTTGAGAGATAACCAAAGGCAAAGTTCCCCCCTCCATCCCCTTTCCCTGAAGTCAGCATTGTACTGACTGCAGGGGACGTCTGTCGTACAACAGGCTTGTGGCTCAGCAGCTGAGCCGAGATCCCGTTAGTGACAAAGAATTATTTAACTGAAACGGTCTTATACATGCATACTAGAAGAAAAAAAAAGGGTAGCGCTCAAACCCGTGTCTGATACCTTCCCACTAAAGGGTGAGACCAAAACACAAAAAATCTCTAAATGAAAAAATAAATATAACAGAGAAAAAAAAATATTAAAAAATAATAAAATGAAACAAATAAATAAATTAATTAATAAAAAAAATATAAAAATAAAAAATAAATAAGAATGAAAAATAATAAATGATAAATAAAAATACTAGTAGATTAGGAAACAAATGAGTCCTTGTCCCCACAATAAGTCTCATATCTTGATCAGATGTTCCAACTGCTGCCTCCGATATGGTATTCCTCCATATAGCAAGACTTGTAGCGATATTCTAGAAAGGAGCGCAAGAGGATACCATCTAACAGTACAGTATATTTTATTTGGACACGCTCTCAATAAGAAACACTTACAAAATCAAATATAAAACAGCATTATACTGTCTCCCAGTATCACATATTCCTCCTCCGTCTAGTGAATGAACAGCAACAAAACGTGAAAGAAATCATTGCTCTGAGTGATATATTTTAAAAAATTAAGAGAACAAGAGAGGTAGAGGTGAAACAGAACAATTTCTTGGCTGGAGCCAAGGGAATGTATAAATGTGGTAGAAAGGGGTGTACGACTTGCTTACACTATCCTTTTAAAAGAGGAGCAGCAAATAATATATTTATGTCTACTAGTACAGGTAAACTTTATTCATTAAGACAGTTTCTGAATTGTAACTCTGAGTTTGTAGTGTATTTGCTCATGTGCCAGTGTGGCATGCAGTATGTGGGTCGTACTACACGCAAGCTCAGAGTGAGATTTGGGGAACACTTGAGGAATATTAAAAATAAGATGGATAAACATAGTGTACCCCAACATTTTATTGATCACCAGGAATGCTACTCTGATAATATTACTATTCTAGCAATTGAACAAATAGCGCTGGATAGGAGAGGTGGGGATAGATTGCTAAAACTGAAAAAAAGAGAAACATTCTGGATCCATCAATTGAGGAAATTACATCCATTGGGATTAAATATGGAATTAGATCTGGCTGCCTTTATTTGACATTTAATGGGTGGGTCCCCTGGTATATGTACACCTGGTAGTCTATCTGTTAATGCATATCTTACAAGTATTTTATGCTTCTTATATATATGTATTTTAATACATTTTAAGTGTTTTATATATATATATATATTTTTTTTTTTTAATTATTTATTTATTTTTTTTAAATACAGAAAATAATATATTTTTTATTGTGGTATTTTTTAAATGGGGGATAGGAGAGAGTTTTATGATGAATTAATAGGGATATACAAGTTTTTTATATATGTTTTATATATTTAATTTAGTTATTTGTAATAAAAATATAGTTTTTTGTTATAACATATAGGAAGATCATATCGAGAATGATAGCTGTAGGCTCAGAGTTATTGCAATTGGGAAGATCTTGTTACAAGGGTTAATTTGTTGTAAGTAGTAATAGGCTTGCGGAGGATCACTGGCAGAATCAGATGTGACGCTAATTAGGTGATGGTTATATTCCATTCGTCCCAGTGACCTCTGTAACCCCTGAGGAAGAGGGAGGTAGTGTCCGCGATACGCGTTGGGCTAGTCTGAGTGATTCTGACATCAAGGTTTCTCCCGGCTGCATACTCCGTGTAACAACAGTGACGCCACTGAATAGTGCTCAAAATTGAACATCGGATCCCCGTGCTGCTGTAGCATACAAGAGGGCCTGTGAGTAATCCCGGTGTGGGGTGCTTATGTGATTTACACCGTGCTGTATATATATGGGGCTTTGGAGCAGTATTGAGTACTGTTAAAGAACACATTTGGTTTGTGGTTGTTCATTCAATAGACGGAGGAGGAATATGTGATACTTGGAGAGAGTATAATGCTGTTTTATATTTGATCTTGTGAGTGTGTTTCTTATTGAGAGCTTGTCCAAATAAAACATACTCTACTGTTAGATGGTATCCTCTTGCGATTCTTTCTAGAATATCGCTACAAGTCTTGATATATGGAGGAATACCATATCGGAGGCAGCAGTTGGAACATCTGATCAAGATAAGAGACTTATTGTGGGGACAAGGACTCATTTGTTTCTTAATCTACTAGTATTTTTATTTATCATTTATTATTTTTCATTTTTATTTATTTTTTATTTTCATATTATTTTTTTAATTTTTTACATTTTTTATTTATTTATTTGTATTGTTTTATTATTTTTTAATATTTTTTTTTCTCTGTTATATTTATTTTTTCATTTAGAGAATTTTTGTGTTTTGGTCGATTTGATATTCATGTGTGGAGGGCTATAGTCTAACCTTGATTACTGTTAAAGAACGCACTCGGTTTGTGGCTGCTCATTCACTAGACGGAGGAGGAATATGTGATACTTGGAGAGAGTATAATGCTGTTTTATATTTGATCTTGTGAGTGTGTTTCTTATTGAGAGCTTGTCCAAATAAAACATACTCTACTGTTAGATGGTATCCTCTTGCGATTCTTTCTAGAATATCGCTACAAGTCTTGATATATGGAGGAATACCATATCGGAGGCAGCAGTTGGAACATCTGATCAAGATAAGAGACTTATTGTGGGGACAGGGACTCATTTGTTTCTTAATCTACTAGTATTTTTATTTATCATTTATTATTTTTCATTTTTATTTATTTTTTATTTTCATATTATTTTTTTAATTTTTTACATTTTTTATTTATTTATTTGTATCGTTTTATTATTTTTTAATATTTTTTTTTCTCTGTTATATTTATTTTTTCATTTAGAGAATTTTTGTGTTTTGGTCGATTTGATATTCATGTGTGGAGGGCTATAGTCCAACCTTGATTACTGTTAAAGAACGCACTCGGTTTGTGGCTGCTCATTCACTAGACGGAGGAGGAATATGTGATACTTGGAGAGAGTATAATGCTGTTTTATATTTGATCTTGTAAGTGTGTTTATTATTGAGAGAGTGTCCAAATATAACATACTCTACTGTTAGATGGTATCCGCTTGTGCTTCTTTCTAGAATATCGCTACAGGTCTTCTATATGTGCTTGGGTTGTGCTTGGTTTGCAAGCACACGTTGAAGACCGTTTAAGTGAAATAATTTTTTTTTACTAATGCCATCTCGGCTCTGCTGCAGAGCCGCATGATGAAAATAAGACCGGATATCCCTGCAGTCAGTACAACGCTGACTTCAGGGAAGGGGGAGGGAGGGGGGAACTTTGCTTACAGTTATCTCTCAACCATAAAAGTTTGAGAGATGACACTGGGGGCAATTGAATTCTTCTTGAAATAGCTACACTATGGGGATTAGTAATATTAAAGTATTACTCTCCCTTTAAATTGTGAGACATTTCAATGTGCACTAATTAGAATTAGGATAGTACTGTATGAATTAGTGTGGTAAGGGAAGGGTTAAAAACAAAGGTCTCTTTCTTCCTTTCCCCGCAGGTGTGCAAGTAATTGCTGTCTGTGTCTGTGGTGGGTGTGTATCTATAGATTGCTGGGGTGTAATTGGTGGCCTTTGCTCTATAAAGTAGAGTGAGAATAGATGCTTTGAAAGTGTGACTCTTTCAACAGTGTGTGTTAACGCAGCAGTAGGGTAAGAGCTGAGAATTTAAACAACAGGGAATTCAAACAAAGAAAACTAAATAGGGTAACAAAACTTTATTGATTAACTCAGAAGTTGTACATTAAAATAGTTTTTTTGCCTGCCTTTCAGCAACTACTGAACCACTTGAAATACATAGCGTACACAATTGTAATAACCCTCTGCACGTTACAAAAACTATGATCAATGATCAAAGCTGAAGTTATGTACCAACATTACTATACCTTTAACCAGTTATGTGCCACTGAACTATGTGTTGCATACTCCTCTGTATACCGGGGAACTTTCTTGTTTGGAGTCCAGTGGAGAGTACTCATGGGCTGGGAATGCGCTTGTCTAAATGTTGTAAATTGTGTCATAAAGTGGGTGTGGCTTAATTGGGTAGGTGGAGCTTAATCAGGATTGAAAGGAGGAAAGGTGGGGTTTAGTATTAGAATGGGCAGCAAGTTGGTAGAACAGGGTGAGGAGTAGGCTGAATGGAGAATCAGGTGGAGTTACCTAGGAAACTGACCACAGCCAGTGAATCAGCCTCTGTCCACCGACACCTGGTAATTAACTCTAAAAACTGGAGTTTCCTGGGCAGATCTGGAGACTTCCCAGGTATGCTCCTCTGGCACTGTAAGGGTTAAATGAATGGAGAAGTTGGGAATTTGTATATGTCCCCCGCTGTGCAACTGCTTTGTCACACAATGACTCCACTTTTGTAATGGACCTAAGGCCCACTGAGAATTAACAAAAGCATAAATAATGTGTTCTGTGGCTAGTCATTACCCAGAAGCTTTGCACTTTAGCTCTCTAGTGTCACTGCAGAGCAGGCATTCCCATACTCATACCAGCATATCTGCAAGACCACAGTCCCAGGTGTAAAAACTACAGCTAAGGGCAGGGGCGGATTGTAGGGGAATACCAGCCCGGGCATTTTTTTTTAAAAGCAGCCCACTAGCTGCACCAACGTCCCTATCGACGCCCCCTTGTGGTCCCTGTGCGGGATGGGAGAGCAGGTGCCAGGATATTATGTGATATCCTGGTGCTCTGCATTAACCCTTTGAGTGCCAGAGGGGTAAGCAACGCATTGCAAAGCAATGCGTTGCGTACCCCTCTGACACTCAAACGGTTAAAAGGCTGTCACAGAGAGTGCCTGTGGCCACATAGACCTCTCCTTCAAAATATCGTGGGACAGTGAGGTGAGATCCTCTAATCTCCCCTACTGCCCTGTGATCTAGTGGCCCACCGGGGGATGCCCGTCCACCTGATAGGACAATCCGCCCATGGCTAGGGGTGGCATTGGCCAAATCACGCAGATCACATTATACTATGGGCAGTGCTTAACAGGAATGGGCAAGCCTGATGTCAGGATTTGCCCAGATAATAGGTGGAATGGGGGGAGGGGGGAAGATGGGCAGGGTTACCAGGAAACTCACCCAGGGACTTACCTCCTGTGCCGGAAACCCAGTAATTTACTCAGAAAACAGTAATCTCCATGGTAAATCTAGAGAGTTCCCATAAGAACAGGAGAGCCCTGAAATGGCAGGCAGATCTCTGTATGAGAGTACCAGCATCCCCATGTTCACAGGGCCTCATCAGTGAGGCTCATGTACTAAGAAAATGGTGAGATTATGGGGCAAACCAGCTCCACTGCAGGCAACAAATCAAAATTTCTATTGATTTAAATTGGGGTTTAACCCCTTGAATGCTAGAGTGGCATTGGAGCTCTCTCTTGCATTTAAGGAGATAAAGCCCCATTTAAATCAATGGGTATTTTGATTTGTTGCCTACAGTGAAGCTGGTTTGCCTTGTTCCCTTGTTACTTGTTCCCTTTGGTTGGTTTGCTCCAAAATGACGCTACATTTCTTAGTACATGAGCCACAGTGAGATTTGTCAGTGTTCATATTTATCCAGTGGATGTCTAGTGCTTTGTGAGTCAATGCATTGGATACACTTAGCTTTCAAGTAGTTAACAATTTGCGTGCCAGAGGGGTACGCAACGCATTGCAGAGAAATGTGTTGTGTACCCCTCTGGCACTCAAAGGGTTAAACGGCATATCGCATTGCTTCATTGCCCAGTCTGAAAAACTAAATTGAACCCCCTTGAGTTATGCATGGGAGTTATGGATTGGATACATCTGTGGCACACAAATGGTTAATTTCTTCTTCAGTCTAAGATGTCAGCCACCCTGAGACTGATGTACTAAGAAGAATTTGAGCCATCCTGGAGTAAACCAACTGCACCATAGAGGACAAATACAGATTCGCAAATTTCGTTTCGAATTAAAAGAGGCTTTTAACCCCTTGAATGCTTGTAAGGTCTCCAACTAATTGCTTTGCAACGAGTAGAGGCGTCTCTAACATTCAAAGGGGTCAAAACATCCATTTTAATTAATGGCAACTTTTATTTCTCCCCTATTACGCAGTTGAATTGCCCCGGAATTTCTAGAGTTCTCATTAATACATCAGCCTATGTATTGTTTCTACTTAAATGGATCAAGAAACGTTATCTGCATGCAATTACTGGAAGCACTAAAGGAACAGTAATGTCCCATAAAAAATGTTTAGCGTTTGGTAGAGGTTCAAAAAAGAAGCTATTTGCCATAAATCCTATCACTCAAACCGCTATGGTTTGAGAGATATAGGCATTGAAAATCCCCCCTCCCTCCACTTCTCCTGATGTCAGCTGTAAAGCTGACAGCAGGAGATTCGAGTTGTGCGACTTGAGGCGGCTCTTCAGCAGAGCCGAAATTGCGTTATTTAAAAAGAATTACTTAATTGGAACGGTCTACAAAGTGTGCTTGCAAACCAATCACACTTTGTATACCTTTCCAATGAGACAATTCTTTTGATATAACGCGATTTCGGCTCTGCTGCAGAGCCGCCGGCTGGTCCCCAGAATAGGATCTCCTGCTGTCAAGACGGCGCTGACGTCAGGAGAAGGGGAGGGAGGGGGGTGCCTATATCTCTCAAACCATAGCGGTTTGAGTGATAGGATTTGTGGCAAATAGTTTCTTTTTTGAACCTCTACCAAACGCTAAACATTTTTTATGGGATATTACTGACCCTTAGCACTTTAAGGACCAGATTAATGTCTGATGTATTGTTTTACAATACGCTGCACGCACCTCTTGTCCGGGGTTCACATTGACAACTTAATGTGTTCTCTTGACCACATATATTTTTTTACATACTTGGGCACACTATTAACCTTTTCATTGCCAGGGGGTACGCAACGCATTGCAAAGCAATGTGTTGTGTTCCTCTCGGGCACTGAAAGGATTATTGTGCCCATTAAAGGTATAGTAACACTTAATGTTTAATAACATTGATATTGTAATGTTTATCCTCCTGAGTACAACAAGGGCACTCCCACTGCTAAGAGGTGTTTAATTAAAAAGTTATACCAGCTGAAACGTGAATTTTTTTAGGTACAATATCTCAGTGGCCTGAAATTTTACAGTGGAGCTGTTGCTACACCATACTTTGGAAGATTATGGTCAATTGACCCGAACATTCCATAGGATGGTGTAGCAACAGCGCCACTGTAAAATTTCAGGCCGTTGAGATATTACACCTAAATAATTCACGTTTCAGCTGGTATAACTTTTTAATTAAACATCTCTTTGCAGTGGGAGTACTCGTGTTGTACTCAGGAGGATAAACATTACAATATCAATTTTACTATATACCGAGTGTTACTATCCCTTTAAGCAGGTGCTCATACATCAACTTTAGTGGAAGTGCATGCACCAAATGAACAGCTTCAACACCAACGGTTAATATCAACCAGGAGTTTTTCACGAGTAAAGGCTTTTTGCATCCTTTTTTTAATGCAACTTACATACAGAAAATAAATGTTTATTTTTTATACTACTGCTATAAAATACATCAAAATGATAATGCAAAACCACAAAATAAAAAGCCAAATGTCAGTCCTCCCCCAGGCCATTCTATTACTCATATGGTAAAAGTAAAAAAATATTGATAATTAGAATTTACGTATTAAAATGGAATTTTACAGATTATAACAATTTAGGTGAATTTGAAAGCTTTCAAAGTCATCTCTATGCTGTGTTGGTACTTTTTTATCTGAAACAATAGTTTGTGAGATATTAAGCATTATTTATTTGTCAGTGTATGCAAAATATAGATCACTACATTCCATACTGCTCTCCCACCCACCTGCTACTCCTTGCCAGCCAGACACAAACATTCCACACCGCTCTTCCTCCTTCCTGTCACTCATGTGTTAGCATGATACTGAGGTGAATGTACAAATTCAGTGCACACCCACTGGTGTTAGCCTCCAAAGCCAATGTTTGCACAAAAGGATGTGCACTTTACATTATGATCGCTTTAGAGCATACCAGTGGGCAATCGCCACTATTATTAGGAATTTAATGTCAGCAAACAATGTATAACTTGCCCATAGTGGATGCAGCAAAATAGCATACACTTACGCCAAGTACCTTGTGTAACGTGACACCTTGTATCATAAGCTGGATACCTCCTTTATAGTTCCTTTCTCCCTCAGAATAACACTCCAATAGTAAACCGACCCTCCTGTTCCCGAGACTTGATGAAGGGAAGAACTCTCTTTTATTGACTCAAACACACAGTTTATATACACTACAGAGACTCTTATGAAGATCAGAATGCAAACGACTACTTGGGACAGTGTTTCTATGCTTGACCAATCAGTAACCATCACCCTTATCAAGATAAGAATGCAGATTAAGACTTGAAATTATACATTCTTAACTGGCTCATCAATAACCTCCTCTGATTGGTCAAGGAAGCACAGCAGGAATCAATTAACATTCCTTAGCACAGACCTGGAGTATAGTGGAAGCAAAGCCCAACCCCCACTATATCTGCACTCTAGCAATGTATTGGAAGCAACTATGGCTAAGCTCAGTATATGGTTGTTAGTCTTTCGGGTAGAAATAGTCTGAAGACATGCGATCCCATATTTCTAACACACCAATATCTCCCATTGTCGCCACAGTTCCGTCACACCTTGTTTTTTACATACCTTCAATGTAATGCCCAAAAGAATGCCCAGAAACACCTAAAGACTGCCCATTACTGTAAGCAGCATTATGAGGTGGATTTTTTGGCATACATAGCTGAATCACTAAAATACATTCACTAAGGTGACCGCCATACCTAAGGGTCTTCAAGTTCAAGTTCCACCGGAGTATCAATGAGGGATGAGATAGGAGTTAAAATATAAAGCGATTTGTGTCATAAAGTGGGTGGGGCTTAATTTAGGTGTGAGGGATTGGGAGGTGGAAAGCCGGAGATTGCCTTGAAATGGGCAGAGAAGTGGGTGGGAGTAGGCAGAACAAGGATAGCAGTGGGTGGGTTTACTGGGCAAATCTTGAAAACTGGAGAATCATTCTCCGCCCCTGGAGACCTTGGGGAAATCACTAAGGTATAATAAAGACGTGATAAATAGAGATTACTTCTCCAGTGATATAATTTCACCAGGTCCTATATTATCCTATGGAGCCAGTGTAAGTGGGAGAGATTTCACTGCATATGCTGTATAGAATAACATAGAAATTGGAGAAGATATATTACTGGAGAAGTCATCTCCACTTTATCACGTCTTTATCACACCTTAGTGCATACCCCCCATGGTATTTACACCTAATAAATGGAGTCTCCACGCAGATCTTGACAGTTTCCTGTTATGGTGAGGACATATCCCTTTAAACCAGGGATGCCTATGAAAATGTAATTCTGCGGGACTACATAGTTATCACTACTCTGCTTGATGTTTATAAGTGTCCCTAATTTAAAGGGATATGTGGACACCTTAGCATTCACCCCACCAACATTCCACACTGCTCTCCCTCCCACCTGCCACTCCACACAAGCCAGCACTGACAAATAAATAGAGTGAAATATCTGATAAACTATTGTTTTTACCCTTTGAATGCTTCGCAATGCATTGCATACTCCTCTGGTGCTCAGAGGGTTAAAAAACAAACAAACATATAGGTCAGGGCTGTCCAGCGTGCGGATCATGGGCCAAATGTGGCACGCTTTACTCTAGGGTGTGGCCTGTATGAGATTTTTAAAAACTATTTTTTTTTAACCCTTTGAGTGCCAGAGGGGTATGCTTTGCAATGCGTTGCTTACCCCCTCTGGCACTCAAAGGGTTAATTAACTAGCACCCATGAACTAATAGGCCAATAAGACCTAATCCCCTCCCTGCCAACACCATACAGTTTAAGAACAGCTGTCTGATAATAGCGGTGTTGTCATGGACTTGATCAATAAATCAATATTTTTGAATAGCTGACTGGCTATAATTTGCCAACATTATCGATAAAATGAAATGATGCTGTCCTCACATTTAAGGCTTTCTAATCATGTTGACCATGATGGAAAAAACTTGGACGCCCCTAATATAGGTCTATTTGAGAGCTCTCCAAAATCCCTTAAGTTGTTATATGGTGTTACTGCTACTTTAAACCTTCAAGTGTCAGAGAAGTATCCAATGCATTGCAACACAATCCATTGGATACCTCCTTGGCACTCATAGGGTTAAAGGGATACTAAGGTTTCACAATAAAAACAGCTCCAATTAATCTTCATAGTATTTGGGCCATGGAGAGTGTTATTTCAGTACTGTCAGAGTTGTAGTTCAAGATTAATTGAATGATAAATTATCCCCCTCCCGCCCCTTTTACTGATGTAACACTGCTCACCTCAGAGCAGCAAGACTGTCCGGATGGATCACAGAGAGGGACAATCTTCAGTGAGCATAAGGGAAAAACCTGTCAAGGGGGGAAGGGTTTTCATTATGTTCACAGTAAGAAGATTATCCCTTGCTGTGAACTGTCTGGTCCCAGGACCAGATTCCACATGTGAGGGGAGGTGTCTTACACTAGGTAAAATTGGCGGGAGGTGGATAATTTATCATTCAATTACTCTTGAACTACAACTCAGTATTGAAATAACACTTTCCATGGCCCAAATACTATGGAGATTAATTGGAGCTGCTTTTTATTGGGAAACATTGCTATCCGTTTAAAGGGATAGTAATGTTTCACAATAAAAGTAGCTCCAATTAATCTTCATAGTATTTGTCCATGGAGAGTGTTATTTCAATACTGTCAGAATTGTAGTTCAAGAGTAATTGAATGATAAAGTATCCCCCTCCTGCCCCTTTTACTGATGTAACACTGGTCAGTTCAGTGCAGCAAGGTGGTGTCCAGGTGGTTCACAGAGAGGGACAATCTTCAATTAAGATAAGGGAAAAACCTGAAAAAGCTGTCAAGGGGGCAGGGTTTCATTGTTCTCACAATAAGAAGCTTGTCCCTTGCTGTGAACTGTCTGGTCTGTGGACCAGATTCCACATCTGAGGGGAGGTTCCAGTCACCTCAGCTAAGGCCAGGACATTCACATCATGGTGTTTGGTGAAAGTGTGCAGTGTTGATATGCTGCCTCCTTCCACAACTGCTCAGTAGTGGCCTGATTCTTATATACCGCAAATTTGCGCTCTCACTTTGCCTCCATGACCTGGACTCGCATTGGGATGAGAGCGTGCCAGGTCACATGAATATTTGGGACACACTGAGGGAGGAGGAGGGATTAAGGCAAAAGAGGGGAGGTGGAGGGGAGGTGATAGACAGCCCTAAGGTACTGAGCTATACCTCAGCGATCGCCTCTGATGTCAGCAGATAATTATTTAATCTCAAATATCTCTGTGCCCATAATGATTTTTTTTTTTTTTTTTAAGTAACAGACTGAAGCTTTATTGCAGAACACAATTTAAATAGAAATAACTTTCTGGTTGGTGAAAGTTCCACTTCGAGAATCAAAATACTCTGTATTCATTAAATTGTCTTCAGCAAGGCTTTTTTTTAATTTGTAAAACAGGTTATTTCCAAACTGAACTTTTACATATACAGAAAAATAATATTTGTTTTTTTTCCTTTTAGAATGTGAAACCTGTGGTCAGGCTGAAGTAGACATTATCTATTTCATCACAAGCATGGTAAAGGTCAGTGTGAAAGTGTGAAACAAATGGTTATTCGCCCTTTAACCCTTTCAGTGCCCCTCAGGCACTAAAAGGGTTACGGATCAAAGCAGTGTGCAATGTATTGCAAAGCAATGTGTGTCAAACCCCTCAGGCACTTAAAGGGTTAATATAATCATGGTTAAAATAACAATGTTCGCAAAAGGGACATCTTAGGAATTAAAGAGACAGGAGTCATTTTCTATAAAGAAAGGTATTAGGTCACCTCATTCCCGGCTGTAAATTTGTTGGTTAGGATTCATTATTCCCAAACTTAGGGTCGTATGTTCAGAGAAAAAGTGGAGGAGTTCTGGGGCAAACCATCTACACTATAAGGGAGAACTAAAATTACCCATTGATTTAAATGGAGATTTTAACCCCTTGAATGCTAGAGGTCACCCCTATAGTACAAATGTTTTTCCCCAGAACGCCCTCACATTTCTTTTGAATATACGGCCCATTTAATGTGTGCTAAGATGTAAAACATAAAGAAAATACATGTTAGAGACAGACAGACAGGCCAATGGGATAAACAGACACAAGAAAGAAGGATAAGTTGAACTGAACAAGCAAACTGTATAACAGCACTGTATAGTAATAAACAAATTGCATGAGACCTGAAGAACTATACAATATTACATGAGAACAGCAGAGCATCGCATGAGCCCAGCAATGTAATTCACCATTCCATGAGGTCATCAGATGATCAGAGTATTACAACATCACATCAGTGCAACAGACTATGAGATCAGCAAATACAGGATATATTGCTGCTGCTCTAAGCCCAATCATGTGAAGGCACCCCCCACACACACACACACAGAAACATACTTTGCCACAACCTCACTTTATCTGGCACCTTTCACAGGCCACACCCTTCTCTTAAAGTTGCAGATGCATAAATATCAAACTGAAAGGAATATTTTTATGAGGTTATTTGCATACCTGGGAACTTTGCCTTTTGGAGTCCCCTGAAGGCACTCCTGGGATACCGCTGGGGGGATATAAATGATGAGATTCACATCCAAAAGTGGTGGGGTGTACTCGTGAGTGGGGGTGGAGATTAAGAGATGTATCATAAAAGTTGGGGGGAAGTGGGGTGAAGAGGGAAGCAAATGGGAGGAACAGTGTGGGAAGGAGCAGAAGTGGCATTGTTTCTTATGAAGCTCTCCACTGCTGCACAGTCAGTGTCTGTCCCTGGAAACATGGTAATCAGCTGCAAAAAACTGAGTCTCCATGGCAGATCCGGAGAGTGCCAGGTATGGTTATATGGGGTATAAATATATACATTTATATATATACACATTAATGGTGTACTGACCTGCTGATTTCATATAAGATCAGGTAGAGAATTAGACCATTAACCTGACATGACCTGGCTAAAATTCAGAGATGACTTTACAAGTTTGTTCAAAAAGTTGCACATGGTACCACAGCTTTCATATGCACAAATCAAACAGCTCTGATAGGGGGGTGGTCCCACCAACTTTCTGACCCATTTAGAGCCAATGTTCTGTCTAAGTCAGGCATAGACAGCCCCTGTGGTGCAATTGGTTTGCGCCAGAATAACTTCAGTTTGATTTTATACATTTGGGCCCATGTTCACAATTTTTTCAACCAATACAGGGATTAGAGGGTCCAGTTGCACTTTTAGTAAGGCTTTTAAAGATAACTGTTAAAGTTGGTAGTGTTTTAAATTTTTAATAATTCTTACATAAATCCAGGAAGATAAACTGGGCTATTTGTGTAAAGAGGAAAGTGGTACAATTTTCAGACAAGCCAAGTGCAGAATAGGAAACATATAACAATTAACCTTGATTTAAAGCGAAACTACCACCATTAAAAATACATTGTCCCAAATAATTCCCCATCTGGCAACTAGCTACTCAGATCGCAGACATCTTTCCATAGTTATGTCTGTGCGCCTGCACTGTCAGTCCCAGCCGGCTCTAGGAGGTGTTGCTAGGAGCTGTTCAGCTCCACAAAGGACTGACAGCGCAGGCGCGCAGATGTCAATATGGAAAGATGTCTGCGCTCCTTCCTGCCTGTCAGTTCTGGAGTAGTGGCCCATTCTCATGAACGCAGTAATAATTCTGGCGACTATCGCTACTGAGCAGCTAGTCGCCTGATGGGGAATTATTTGGGACCGTGTTTTTTTAAGGGCAGTAGTTCTGCTTTAATCCTTTGCGTTGCAATGTGCAATGTGTTAGATACCTCTCTGGCAATCAAAGTGTGAAATGGGGCTTTTAACCTGTTGGATGTAATGCATTGGATACCTCTCTAGCATTCGATGTGTTAAAATCCCCATTTAACCCTCCGAGTGCCAGATATTTGTTCAGTGGATTGCTTTGTAATGCGTTGATCAACTTTCTGACACTCAGAGGGTTAAATCAAAGAAAATGTTGGGGATTTTTAGTGTCCTCTGCGTACCTCCCAAGTGTCCCTCTTTGAAACCCAAATCCCTCTGTCCCTCTTTCCCACCCTGGTGTCCCTCTTTTTAGGAGACCAGACTGTCTGGTGTGTATATAAATGTATCATATTGCTCCACAACAATAAAACTCACATTAATGTTTATATAAACGACAGTATATGTGTTTATACATTAGTCTGTGTAAATAAAATACTTTAGTCTTGTTCTAGATAATTTATTAAGTTACACAAAGAGGTGTCAATAGGTCATGAAAAAACCTATAAGTTCTTGGTAATGCCCCACCCACCAGCTTCCTAGTACCAAACTTTATCTTTAATAAATATACGTTTTTCCCAATTGCAAATATAATAAATTGTAATCATACCAAACTAACTTATAGCTTCTCATAAAAATCAGTAGAGAAGGGTCCTGATGAGTACTGCATGGTAGTAAATGAGTTTAATGGAACCAGAGATATTAACATTTAAAATAAAAAAAGAAGAGAATATATGACCATGAGCATCCAGAGTTGTTAACCACCATGATCCTACAGAGGCAGAAGAGTGGTATGCCCACCTGACTAATCCCATGTCTTTAGTCCAGGGGTGGGTAATGTGAAGCCATGGGTGGATTGTCCTATCGGGGGATCGGACATCCCCCGGTGGGCCGCTATATCGGCTCACTTTTAAAAAGTCGCGATCCACTTTGTGCAGACTCTCTCCCCCTCCGGTGCACGCTGAAAGAACTGCAATTAAAATACAAGTGCTGTACAGCGCTAGCCATCTCTCTCCCCCTCCGCTCCACTTTGTCTTGAGTGCAGAATGAGTTAGTGGAGGAGAGAGATGTCCGGCGCTGTACAGCACTTGTAATTTATTCGCAATTCTTTCAGTGCGCATCGGGGGGGGGGGGGGGGAGCCCGGGCCGGTATTCCCTTACAATCCGCCCCTGTGTGAAGCCCTCCAGCTTTTAGCCAGACTGCTACTCCCTTTATCCACATCAGTTGGACAGTGGTGCAAGGCTGGGGGTCAGACAGTCTAAATGGGGTTCTGTGATCGCTACTGGGATAGTGGCACTAGGCTGAGGGTAACACAGTGTATTTTGGGTTCTGAGACTAGAAGTGGGACTTTGTTGCAAGGCAGGGTGTCAGCTAGTGTATGTGTGGTTCTGTGACTACCAGTAGACAGTGGTGCAAAGCTGTTGTTCAGACAGTATATGTGAGGTTCTAAGGCACAGTTTATGTGGGGTTCTGGGACTACCAGTTGCCCATGCGAGAAGTGGCAGTAAGGAAGAGATATTCTACTGTCTACTTGGTAGTCACAGACCCACACACACACTGTATGATAGTCCAGCCTTGTTACACTCTCCCATTGGTAATCACAGAATCACACATACACTGTCTGACCTCAGCCATTCCACTGGTAGCCACAAACCACACATACACTTTCTGACACACCAGCATTATTAATGTGTTCTCTAGTAGCCATATAACCACACATACTGCATTGTGGCACCCCAGCCATCCAAGTGAAAGTCATGGAAGTTCACATACATTGTTGGACACCCAAGCCAGACACTGGAACAAGCCTGAGGTGTTTGAAAGTATATATTTGATTCTGTGGCTACCAGTAGACAGTAGTACAAGGCCCGGGTGTTACACGGAGTATGCTTGGTTCTGTGGTTACCAGTGAAACAGTGCAACAAGGCTGGAGCATCAGTGAATGTGAGGTTCTGTGGCAACCAGTGAGACAGTAGAACAAGGCTGTGGTGGAACACAGCACATGCATAGTTCTATGACAACCAGTGAACAAGAGAACAAGCCTGAGGTGTCACACAGTGCGTGTTTTCTTCTGTAGCTACCAATGAACAGTAGAACAAGGCAGATGGAATGGGGGGCATGCTGTAGAGCTGGATGGGCACCAGTCCAGAATCTGTGACTGTGTCTGATGAACTTTGCTGTGGGTAATGCAATTATTTTCTTTAGATAAAAAAAAAAAAACCCTTAGAA
The DNA here is from genome assembly GCA_037306005.1 of Rhinophrynus dorsalis. Lineage (NCBI taxonomy): Eukaryota > Metazoa > Chordata > Amphibia > Anura > Rhinophrynidae > Rhinophrynus > Rhinophrynus dorsalis. The sequence continues at coordinate 51,242,137 of CM074724.1, forward strand.
AGGACAAGTTGATTGACGTATAAAAACTTAGCAAAAGCATGCAAGAACACAGTAATAGGTATAGATATGTGGTAACAAATCAAGTGACTAATCGACTGATTACTCAAATTGCAAATAACAATTACGATACATTTGTACATACATATTTTTTCATAATTATGGATTCAAAATGGGTCAGCCAAATATCTGATATTTAAAGTCCTGGATATTTTTGCCAGCTTGGGTGATGTAATTGTGCTAATCTCGCTATCTGTATAATATAAATTGCTAGGCTGCGAAGCTCCCTGTGTGCGTAACGGCACATGCGCAGTAGAGACTGCCGGAACGATGCAGTCATGCTCAGTAGAGACTGGCCGAACGCGCTTATCCGGAGCGAGGTACTCCGAACAACTCAACACCTGTGTCTGCTCCCGGCTCCGGGTCAGCAGCTGGGGCCGCTGGGTGGCACTTTAGCCCATGTACACAAGCTTTACATACTAGTTAGTAATAATACAAACTGAACTGGACAGTTCACTAACAATGCCTTAGATTGGCCTATAGTTCAGGTCATTTGAGCTTACTATGGGCTTAACACAATCGCATCTAAATCCTATATAATAATTCGCTAGGATGTTTGTCACGATGCAGTCATGCACAATAGAGACTGCCTGCGTTCGGGCAGTCTCTACTGCACATGATTGCATCGCGTGAGTGAGACGACGCAAGACTGCATCACGGAGCAGTGAGGTAGCGTAGCAGCCTCTTAACCCTTTGAGTGCCAGAGGGGTATGCAATGCATTGGGTATCCCCTGACACTCAAAGGGTTAATATTACCCGGACCTTGGCCAGTGTACAGGGCTTTTACACTAGTTTATACATAAAAGACCACCAAATACACTTTCTCTCCTACAGCTCTGTTTAAGGTTCCTAAATATTTTTGTGGTTTAAGTAACCTCTTGAATGCTAGAGATTTCTCCAACTCATTGTGAAGCAGTATCTTGGAGACATCACTAACCTCCAAGGGGTTAATATCACATATGCATTAATGCTACACTTTAAGCTCTTTCCTTAAGTGAATGAACAATATAATATGTGAAAAGGGAAATTTTAATCTGCTTTAATGCTGCTTTTCTAGAGCCAGGCAATTATAATGAGTGTCTGTGGTTCCAGATGTTTGCTGCGCTATTTGTGCCATACCACAACCGGAGCAGCTAACAAATGATCCCTAATTCCCTTTTATAATAACAGGGCACTGTATAGAGTTGAGTGTACAATCTTTGTATTTCAACATTTATGTTCTGCGAGCTGGCTTCTTTCATTGCTGGTTTGTTGTTATGGCTATTAATCACTGTTAACTTGCATTGAATGTTATGTATAAATAAGCTGACCCCGCTGAGCTTTTCTTCAGATGAGAAGAATAGAAAGTGCCTGACTATAACTGAGTTCACTAAATTAAAGAATTGATAGATTTATGTGTGAGCATCGTATGAAAATGGAAATGCCGATTGCCAGTGAACGTGTCATATAGCTAAAAAACTCATGGGGTGAGGGTTGCAATTACGTTAACCCCACAGACGCTTGAGAGGTCACCAATCATTTGCATTGGCAGGTGGCTAATACATACATACATGCATGTAGTACAGTGGTTCTCAAGCTTCTTTTGATCAAGGTACCCCTAACTTGCAGACTGACATCTTTGGGGCACACCTAACATTTTATGTCATTTGTCAAGGGTGGAACAATATACAGTTATTCTTAGATCTCTAAAATAAACATATCGTACATAGTAATTTCCATAAATAAACTGTTGTAACTCTAAATTCACATTTTTGTCAAAGCTTTATAGGTAAAGTAGGGCACCCTAAGGGGATGTCTGTGGCACACCAAAGTCATATGGCACCCTAAGGGGATGTCTGTGGCACACCAAAGTGATATGGCACCCTAAGGAGATATCCGTGGCACACCAAAGTCATATGGCACCCTAAGGGGATATCCGTGGCACACCAAAGTCATATGGCACCCTAAGGTGATGTCCGTGGCACACCAAAGTCATATGGCACCCTGAGGGGATATCCGTGGCACACCAAAGTCATATGGCACCCTAAGGTGATGTCCGTGGCACACCAAAGTCATATGGCACCCTAAGGGGATGTCTGTGGCACACCAAAGTCATATGGCACCCTAAGGGGATATCCGTGGCACACCAAAGTCATATGGCACCCTAAGGGGATATCCGTGGCACACCAAAGTGATATGGCACCCTGGGTGAGAAACACTGATATAGTACATACCTCCAAACACAGTAAAACTGATATATATACATACATACATACAATCACAGTAAATATGGCATACATACACAGCGTATTTTATATAAATACTTATATATATATTTATATGCATACATACATACACAGTGAATCAGATATGCATGTATACATACATACATACTTACATATAGTACATACCTTCAAACACAGTAAATCTGATATACATACATACATACATACAATCACAGTAAATATGGTATACTTACACAGTGTATTTGATATAAAAACACACACACACACACATATATGTATATATATATATATATATATATATATATATATATACACATACACAGTGAATCAGATATACACACATACATACATAGTGAATCTGATAAACATGCATAAAATAATAGTAAATCTTACATACATACATACACACACAGTGAATCACGTATACACACACACACACACACATACATACCTACATACATACACAGTGAATCAGGTATACACACACACATACATACCTACATACATACATACATACACAGTGAATCAGGTATACACACACACATACATACATAGTGAATTTGATACAAATACATAAAATAACAGTAAAACCTATATATACATACATACTTTTATATAAATATATAAGTAAATAGATATATACACACTGAATCTTATATACATATATCCATCCATAGATACATACTTATATGCCTGTAGTGAATCTGATATAAATACGTGTTTATTATAACATCTTTCCAGGGATTTTTTATTATAAATTTAGACAGGCATACCCGGGAACCTTTCTTTTTGATCTCCCAGGAGGGGGACTCCTTTGGTGCCGCTGCAGAAGATATATGATGAGATTTGCGTCAAAAAGGGGGTGGGGGTTAATCAAGAGTGGGGGCAGGGCTTCACAGACCTGCAAAGAATACGCTGGGGAAGGAGAAGAAATGGGAGAGAAGGAGGAGAAATGGAAGAAACAGACGGGGAAGGAGCAGATGTGGGTAAAGATTCAGAAGGAACTCCTCACATTCGGAGAACCAGCCTCTGCCCCGGAGACCCAATAATACAAGGGCAAATCCGGAGTCTCTGGGGCAAAACCAGAGAGTTCCCAGCTATGTAGATAGGGCTCTACAGGTGTATTATAGTATGACTTGCCTATAGTGAGATACCTTGGCGCGGTGGCAACCTTACCCACGACTTGGCCAATTTGTGAATACTAAAATCTCACTTATTTACTAAGAAATATTAGATATGCACATTACAGGGCACACATTTAATCTTTATATACAGTAGCGCAGGTTTGTCTTTTTGATTGTTTGCACTTTGGGTCTAGGCCTGATGTTTGGGGGACTGGAAAACCCTCTCATTCCTTGCTGATTTCTATATGCTTACGTTATATTCACACTTTAATTATATTTATTACATAGATATATCATGGTGAGTTGGCGCTGTGATTATATATATATATATATATATATATATATATACACATTCATACATAGTGATTCAGATATAGGCACATACATAACTAGTGAATCTGATACACATACATAAAATAACAGTAAATCTTACATACATACATACACAGTAAATCAGATATACAAACATATATACATAGTGAATCTGATACACATACATAAAATAACAGTAAAACCTATATACATACATACATACATACATAGTGAATCTGATACAAATACATACATGCAGTGAATTTGATATAAATATATAAGTAAATACATATATACACACAGGCCGATTTTTTTTTTCTGGACCTTGAATATGTCTGGCTGTACAAATACAGCAGTAATGCTATACAGAGAAAATGTCCCTTCTAACTTTCCCTTCTCTAACACTACAGAGTCTTCCCTAACGCTACAGAGTCTTCCCTAACACTACAGAGTCTCCAGAGCCTTCCCTAACACTACAGAGTCTTCCCTAACACTACAGAGCCTTCCCTAACACGTCAGAGCTTTCTCTAACATTACAGAGCTTTCTCTAGCATTGCAAAGCCTTCCCTAACACTACAGAGTCTTTCCTAACACTACAGAGCCTTCCCTAACACTACAGAGTCTCCAGAGCCTTCCCTAACACTACAGAGTCTTCCCTAACGCTACAGAGTCTTCCCTAACACTACAGAGCCTTCCCTAACACTACAGAGTCTCCAGAGCCTTCTCTAACATTACAGAGTCTTCCCTAATGCTACAGAGTCTCCAGAGCCTTCCCTAACACTACAGAGTCTTCCCTAACACTACAGAGCTTTCACTAATATTGCAAAGCCTTCCTTAATGCTGCAGAGTCTTCCCTAACACTTCAGAGTCTCCAGAGCCTTCCCTAACACTACAGAGTCTTCCCTAACACTACAGAGCCTTCCCTAACACGTCAGAGCTTTCTCTAACATTACAGAGCTTTCTCTAGCATTGCAAAGCCTTCCTTAATGCTGCAGAGTTTTCCCTAACACTACAGAGTCTCCAGAGCCTTCCCTAACACTACAGAGTCTTCCCTAACACTACAGAGCCTTCCCTAACACGTCAGAGCTTTCTCTAACATTACAGAGCTTTCTCTAGCATTGCAAAGCCTTCCTTAATGCTGCAGAGTTTTCCCTAACACTACAGAGTCTCCAGAGCCTTCCCTAACACTACAGAGTCTTCCCTAACACTACAGAGTCTTTCCTAACACTACAGTCTTCCCTAACACTACAGAGTCTTTCCTAACACTACAGAGCCTTCCCTAACACTACAGAGTCTCCAGAGCTTTCTCTAACATTACAGAGCTTTCTCTAACATTGCAAAGCCTTCCTTAATGCTGCAGAGTTTTCCCTAACACTACAGAGTCTCCAGAGCCTTCCCTAACACTACAGAGTCTTCCCTAACACTACAGAGTCTTTCCTAACACTACAGTCTTCCCTAACACTACAGAGTCTTTCCTAACACTACAGAGCCTTCCCTAACACTACAGAGTCTCCAGAGCCTTCCCTAACACTACAGAGTCTTCCCTAACGCTACAGAGTCTTCCCTAACACTACAGAGCCTTCCCTAACTCTACAGAGTCTCCAGAGCCTTCCCTAACACTACAGAGTTTTCCCTAATGCTACAGAGTCTCCAGAGCCTTCCCTAACACTACAGAGTCTTCCCTAACACTACAGTGCTTTCACTAATATTGCAAAGCCTTCCTTAATGCTGCAGAGTCTTCCCTAACACTACAGAGTCTCCAGAGCCTTCCCTAACACTACAGAGTCTTTCCTAACACTACAGAGTCTTCCCTAACACTACAGCGCCTTCCCTAACACTACAGAGCTTTCTCTAGCATTGCAAAGCCTTCCCTAATGCTGCAGAGTTTTCCCTAACACTACAGAGTCTCCAGAGCCTTCCCTAACACTACAGAGTCTTCCCTAACACTACAGAGTCTTTCCTAACACTACAGAGCCTTCCCTAACACTACAGAGTCTTCAGAGCCTTCCCTAACACTACAGAGTCTTCCCTAACGCTACAGATTCTTCCCTAACACTACAGAGCCTTCCCTAACACTACAGAGTCTCCAGAGCCTTCCCTAACACTACAGAGTCTTCCCTAACACTACAGAGTCTCCAGAGCCTTCCCTAACACTACAGAGTCTTCCCTAACACTACAGAGCTTTCACTAATATTGCAAAGCCTTCCTTAATGCTGCAGAGTCTTCCCTAACACTACAGAGTCTCCAGAGCCTTCCCTAACACTACAGAGTCTTCCCTAACACTACAGAGCCTTCCCTAACACGTCAGAGCTTTCTCTAACATTACAGAGCTTTCTCTAGCATTGCAAAGCCTTCCCTAATGCTGCAGAGTTTTCCCTAACACTACAGAGTCTCCAGAGCCTTCCCTAACACTACAGAGTCTTCCCTAACACTACAGAGTCTTTCCTAACACTACAGAGTCTTCCCTAACACTACAGAGTCTTTCCTAACACTACAGAGCCTTCCCTAACACTACAGAGTCTCCAGAGCCTTCCCTAACACTACAGAGTCTTCCCTAACGCTACAGAGTCTTCCCTAACACTACAGAGCCTTCCCTAACACTACAGAGTCTCCAGCGCCTTCCCTAACACTACAGAGTCTTCCCTAACGCTACAGAGTCTCAAGAGCCTTCCCTAACACTACAGAGTCTTCCCTAACACTACAGAGCTTTCACTAATATTGCAAAGCCTTCCTTAATGCTGCAGAGTCTTCCCTAACACTACAGAGTCTCCAGAGCCTTCCCTAACACTACAGAGTCTTCCCTAACACTACAGAGCCTTCCCTAACACGTCAGAGCTTTCTCTAACATTACAGAGCTTTCTCTAGCATTGCAAAGCCTTCCCTAATGCTGCAGAGTTTTCCCTAACACTACAGAGTCTCCAGAGCCTTCCCTAACACTACAGAGTCTTCCCTAACACTACAGAGCCTTCCCTAACACGTCAGAGCTTTCTCTAACATTACAGAGCTTTCTCTAGCATTACAAAGCCTTCCTTAATGCTACAGAGTCTTCCCTAACACTACAGAGTCTTCCCTAACACTACAGAGTCTTTCCTAACACTACAGAGCCTTCCCTAACACTACAGAGTCTCCAGAGCCTTCCCTAACACTACAGAGTCTTCCCTAACGCTACAGAGTCTTCCCTAACACTACAGAGCCTTCCCTAACACTACAGAGTCTCCAGAGCCTTCCCTAACACTACAGAGTCTTCCCTAACGCTACAGAGTCTCCAGAGCCTTCCCTAACACTACAGAGTCTTCCCTAACACTACAGAGCTTTCACTAATATTGCAAAGCCTTCCTTAATGCTGCAGAGTCTTCCCTAACACTACAGAGTCTCCAGAGCCTTCCCTAACACTACAGAGTCTTCCCTAACACTACAGAGCCTTCCCTAACATGTCAGAGCTTTCACTAACATTACAGAGCTTTCTCTAGCATTGCAAAGCCTTCCCTAATGCTGCAGAGTTTTCCCTAACACTACAGAGTCTCCAGAGCCTTCCCTAACACTACAGAGTCTTTCCTAACACTACAGAGTCTCCAGAGCCTTCCCTAACACTACAGAGTCTTTCCTAACACTACAGAGTCTCCAGAGCCTTCCCTAACACTACAGAGTCTTTCCTAACACTACAGAGTCTCCAGAGTCTTCCCTAACAGTACAGAGTCTTCGCTAACACTACAGAGTCTTCCCTAACACTACGGAGCCTTCCCTAACAGTACAGAGTCTTCGCTAACACTACGGAGCCTTCCCTAACAGTACAGAGTTTTCACTAACACTACAGAGCCTTCCCTAACACTACAGAGTTTCCCTAACATTGCAAAGCCTTCCCTAACACTACAGAGCTTTCCCTAACATTGTAAAGCCTTTCCTAACGCTACAGAGTCTTCCCTAACACTACAGAGTCTTCCCTAACGCTGCAGAGCTTTCCCTAACAATACAGAGCCTTTCCATTACAGATGTTCCTACCCTAACATGGAAGGGTCTTTTCCGTCAATGTGGGTCCTTTTCTAACATTGCATGGCTTTCACTAAAGCTGCAGTGTCTTCCATGTCAATGAAATGCCTTTTCTGTTACTTCAGAGCCTTTCAAAACACTAGAGGGCCTTTCCCTAACACTGCAGGGCCTTTCCCATCACTGTGGGACCTCCCCTGTCATTGCAGGGCCTTCCCTACAGCTTCAGTAAGGTAACCACACTTCTATCCTGCCATTCAGGAACACGGAGGACATGAAAGCAGCAGAATACTTGTTTTCAGCCCTAGGAAAGCTCTATGGGAGGGTTCACTGTTCATTACTGGACAACAGGATGTCAAGATCAAGACTCAGTTCTCTCTGGAGTTTAGAGCTCTGTCTGGAAGCCATTTTCTTGTGACCCAGCAGAGGCATCACTTTCTGTCACAGTAGGCAATGGGTAATTCTTCTTCCAATGTTTTGAACTATGTTCTCTGGTGTCTTCATTCTGGGACTTTTTATTGTCCCTGAAGGAGACTGCAGAAATGTAAAATCTGTCACTATCAGGGATATGTGGTAACCCTACAACCTATATGGTTTCCCTAACACTGCTAAACATACCCTAAAACTGGATAGCCTACCCTAGAACTGCAGGTCCTTGCCTATGATTACAAGACCTTCACTAACACTGCAGGGCCTTCCCTTTCACTTCAGTGTCTTACCTAAACATTCATGGCCTTTCCTATCATTACCAGACCATCCCTACCACAGCAGGGCCTTTTCTAAAACTGCAGGGCCTTCCCCATAAATACAAAGTCTTACTTAACCATGCAGGGCTTCCCTACAACTGCAGGACCTTTCCTATCCTTACAGGACCTTCCCTAAAACTGCAGGGCCTTCCCCATAAATACAAAGTCTTACTTAACCATGCAAGGCTTCCCTACAACTGCAGGACCTTTCCTATACTTACAGGACCTTCCCTAACACTGCAGGGCCTTCCCCATAAATACAAAGTCTTATTTAACCATACAGGGCTTCCCTACAACTGCAGGACCTTTCCTTCTCCTTACATGACCTTCCCTAACACTGCAGAGCCTTCCCTAAAACAGTGATGCTTTCCTAGCATTACAGGACCTCCCCCTAACATTGCAGGGTCATACTTGCATATCATTCAGCTACACAATTGTGCATTGGCCACATGATTGTGCACGTTTAACCCCTTAACGACACATGACGTACATGTACGTCATGGGTGGATGTCCCTAACAGATCAAGGACATACATGTACGTCATGGAATTTAGGGCTCCCCGCAGGGCTGCACACTGTTTGGGGAGCCCTGAATCGGGATCATGAAAAAAAAATGGTCGTGGTCCTTAAGTGCCGGCTGCGTGCGTGCGCTGCCGGTCCTTAAGAGGTTAATATTCCACTGCTTCAGGACCTTCAGGATTGCAATTACCATCAGCTGGCTAAGGATGATGTGAGTTGTATTTCAGCAACAGCTGTAGAGCTGCAGGTTGCTAACTCCTGCTCTTGTGAAAAAAACACCCCACACACTTACATCTCTTACTTTTGTGTTTGGTTCCAGTGTGATTTGTGTCACAATTCTGGGGCCCCTAGGAGTAAGAAATGGGTATCAGTAAATAGAAAAGTGGAGTAATTCTTGAGCAAACCAAGTGCACCAGAGGTAACAGGCAAGCATTCCTAAAATCCTCATTGATTTAACCCATTAGTAACAAGGACTTTTTTACACTAGAGTGCAAGAGCTATTCTGTCCTTCTTATTATGCCTTTGTTCAACTGTATTTCCCTTTAATTCATTTAGTCCACTCACACAAATAAAATACAGTTTTTAAGGATAAGTAGGGCTTTATTTTTATGGCACATTCACAACGTAATTTGATAATAATAAAATGTTGATAAATAAATACTTTGCTCTTGCAGTAATACATTTATTCAGCAGCACAAAGAGATGGAAGTAGGTCATTAAGTGACCAGACCTTCTCTACCCCCAACCCTGCCTCCAGCACCACATACATAAGGTTAACCTCTTCCTGACAAGTGACTTGTCTTTAAGGACAGGTGATGGTCCTGGCACATAAAAGGATTCATGATCACAGTACACCTCCGGTCAAACTGTGATCATGCTGGGGAGGCTGTAACTGATTGCTCCAAGACCGGAGAAGTCAGTTTCAGCCTTTCCCCTTGAGCCAGTCCATATGATCGCTTCTACAGAGATCATGTGTCCCAGCTGAGCCAATGACAAATGCAATGTATTCTGTACATTACAGAAGAATAGACTGTGTGCTTATTCTCCTTTTTTCTCTTTTTTATTTTTATTTTGGCTTATCCACATACTTAACATGGATTATGATTCCTGTGGGTGCACTAAATGAATTAGAGGTTAAATATGGTTAAACAAAGGCATACTAAAAAGTCCAACATTTCTCTTGTATGCTAGTGTCAAAAAGCTCTCATCACTAAGGGGTTAGCCATTTTACCTGTTGGAAGCTGTGTTCCCTGCTTCTCTCTTCCTCACGAACACATTGAGGAGGAGAGAGGCAGAGAACAGTGACAGAGGCAATGTTCACATACATTGCCTTTGTCATGTGGTTCTACTGGCACATGTAATAGATGTAGTAGCGATCATGTGTAGAGCTAAAGGGGAGAGGCAGAAACTGACTGCTCCAGCCCTCCCCACAATGAATGTAGCACACCCTGATAAGGACACCAAACGCAGCATGTTCTTTTGATTCATAGTCAAAGCAGTCATTTTGACAAGTCCACTGCAGTGGTTCTCAATCTTTTTTGCTTGAGGCACCCTTAACACGCAGTCTTGGATTTTACAGAACCTCTAACATCTTATAGATGAATTGTCATAGAGTAATGAAGAGTACAAACACAAAAATATACATGTAGTTTAGGCCTCTCAATCAAAATAACAGAAACCAACATGTATAATAATTTCCATAAATATAGAATTGAAACTCAGCATTCATTCATTTTTGTCAACAGAAATAAAATGTGTACAAGGTGCTCTCATCCCCAGTACTATAATCATAATCAGTAACAGATTTTTGAGTAATTACTCACTACTCACATATGACAGCGTGCTAGCAGAACACTGCCAGTCAGAAGGTATATGGAAGCAATCAAACCACTTCCACTTCGGCAAACTGTTTGTAACAAAGGATCACCAACAAAAAAATAAATATGAAAACATTTATTTATAAAATTCATATTTTTAATGTTTTTTTATTTTATATTTATTTTTTGCTGGTGATCCTTTATTCCAAATAGTTTGCCCAAGTGTAAGTGGACAGATTGCTTCCACATACCTTCTGACTGGCAGTGTTCTGCTAGCGCACAGTGGTCATATACAAGCAGTGAGTAATAAACCAGAAATCTTTTAATAATTATGGTGGAGTTATAATACTGTGGCTGAGTACACCTCTGATACATTTTCTTTCTGTTTACCTTACGGGACAGCAATGCAGGGATCCATATCCAACTAGGAGTAAAAGAAGTTTGGAGCCACCAGTTGACAGTGTGGACAAGAAAGCAGAGTGGAAGCAAGTGTGTCCTCCACAGGAATATTTGTCATTACAAACATATTGGGCCTAAGGGAAGAACATAACAATATTGCACCCTCCTACAGGTCCAATAATGAGAAGCACATCATCATAAGCACTAGTGTTGAGCGAGCATGCTCGGCCGATGCTCGGATCGGCTCGAGCATCGCTCTGCTCTGCACATGGCGGTACTCGTACGAGTACCGCCATGTGCTCGCCCGGCATGTTCGGGTGGCGGGGATCTGTGCCGAAGGAGGCACAGATCTGAAGACGCTCCACTGGACCACCAGGGACTGGAGGTAGGGGGCATTGCGGAGATGAAGGGGGCATAGCGGAGATGAAGGGGGACATTGCAGAGATGAAGGGGGCATAGCGGAGATGAAGGGGGACATTGCAGAGATGAAGGGGGCATAGCGGAGATGAAGGGGGACATTGCAGAGATGAAGGGGGCATTGCAGAGATGAAGGGGGCATAGCGGAGATGAAGGGGGACATTGCAGAGATGAAGGGGGCATTGCAGAGATGAAGGGGGCATAGCGGAGATGAAGGGGGACATTGCAGAGATGAAGGGGGCATTGCAGAGATGAAGGGGGCATAGCGGAGATGAAGGGGGACATTGCAGAGATGAAGGGGGCATTGCAGAGATGAAGGGGGCATAGCGGAGATGAAGGGGGACATTGCAGAGATGAAGGGGGCATAGCGGAGATGAAGGGGGACATTGTGGAGATGAAGGGGGGCATTGACCAGGCACCCTCCCCTCATCAGAGCAGGGGGTGCCTGGTGTAATGCTCGTGTCACCCCATTAAATTCAATGGGGCTCGGGTGCTCGGCCGAGCACTCGAGCCTCCGGCGGTGCTCGGTCAGAGCACCCGAGCACCCGAGCATCGGGGTGCTCGCTCAACACTAATAAGCACCCAAAAAGGGGATAAAAGAATGGAAAACAATAAAAAAACAAAAAATACAAATAAAAGTGTCTAAAACAAACGGAAAAAAAAACACAACTCCTGAAATCCTAGCAACTTGCTTCTATCAGTGTGGGTTGCTAATGGCATGAATCTGTAGCACTACACAAAAAAACAGGGGTGCAGAAAATCTCTCTGAGTGGAGTATTAACAGAATCTTTGTGAGCCTTCACAATTGTTCTTAATAAGAATAGTCCTCACATTTTACAAAGTCTGTTAATACTACACTCAGATTTTCTATGCTGCAGTTGTCTTTTTGTATACATTTTTGACCAGCTCACAGTGTGAGTGGCCACTTGGCTGAGTTAATATTTACAACACAATACATTTGTCCGTTGATGCCGCACATGAGTGCCCAAGTTCTTTTTTTTTTTACATTCTTGTCAAAGTGTTTATAGAAAAGAAAGGGCACCCTAATTACTCTTTGATACACATGTATCACGCTGGCTAACAGGACAGGAGGCAGACCCGCATGGTACAGGGGGAACAGAAGCAGAAACAACAACTAGTATCAGTCACTGAGTACTTGGAAGCAAGGGAAAAAAGTACAAATCACTTGCAGATAAAAGCTGAATGATGAGTGACCATGGCTTCGCAGTCCAAACTATCTCTTAAGGCTGCTGCTGCTGAGAAATGCTTGAGACCAAAGCTAGGGTGCGAAGCTAGGGAGCAGTGACAATTGCAAGAAGCTCACACAGGTGAATCACAGGACTAGGAGCTCACAAATAAACAAGGTTGCAGGATCCAAATCAGCAAACACAATCAGGCCTGGAGCAAAGCAAAGGTCAAGACAAGCTGCATGGTCAGAATACAAGGCCAAGGTCATACACATCTAACAGGAGTCTCAGCACTGCAATAATTTGTCAGAAAGACACTATACATGTGCACTGAAGTGTCTGTAAGGCTGCTTGATATAAGCCAGATGGCGGGTCCTGGAAACAGACTGGAAGACAGGCAATAGCAGAGCTGGAGTGAATGGAGAGGGTGTGTCCAGCAAATTGTGAATAGTTATTACTAGACTTGTGCACAACAAAAATTTTCAGTAAAATTCGATGTCAGACAAATTTTTTTTTCCATTTGTCGACTCCGCAATTTGGATCCAACCTGTTCGACTCGGACGAAAGTCGTCAACAGTCCGAATTATTTGGCGAATTTAAAATACCTTTAAAAATACAATAAAAAATGAAAATGAAATGAATGGAACCATTTCCAGGGTCTAAATGAAGATGGTGGAACAGGGTAAGGTGGGGATTTAGCCTTATGGTACTATGGATGAAGTAGCTAAAGTATGATGTAACAATAAGTCACCCTGCCTGCCTACACGATACACATACACAACTGTCTGTATCTGGCTGCTGGCTGAACAAATCCCTAATATTTATTTTAATACTTTACACAAGAACAAAGGTGACTCTCCCTTGTGGTGGTAATAAGGTACCAGGCCTGCCTACAGAACTGTGAGACTGGCTGATGTGTCACTCTGAAAATTATTCAAACAAATTTCTACTAGTTTAGTATTTTTAATATTTTACACAGGAACACAGTTGACTCCCTTGCGGTGGCAATAAAGTACTAGGCCTGCCTGCAGATCTGTGAGACTGGCTGAAGTGTCACTGAAAATTATTCAAACAAATCCCAAATATTAAATTTAATATTTAACACAGAAACAAAGGTAACTTTCACTTGGGGTGGTAATAAGGTACTAGGCCTGCCTATAGAACTCTGAGACTGGCTGAAGTGTCACTCTGAAAATTATTCAAATTCCTACTATTACTTTTAATGTTAACCACAGAAACAAAGGTGACTTTCCCTTGCGATGGTAATAAGGTACTAGGCCTGCCTGCAGAACTGTGAGACTGGCTGATGTATCACTCTGAAAATTGTTCAGACAAATCCCTAATATTTTTAATTTTTTGCACAGGAACAAAGATGACTCTCCCTTGCAGTGGCAATAAGGCACTAATGCTGGCTGCCTGCCTATCCTAATGCTAACTGCCTGCCTACACAACAACTGGACAGTCTCTATCTCCTTCTTCTCTCTCTGAGCTCCAACAACGCAATGAGGAAATGCAGGCTGTCTGTCTGGGTGTCTGTGTCATTAGTCCAACCCCCATCATGAAACAAAGAAGCTTATTGGAATAGAGACAAAGCAGGAAAGTAGCGCATGAAATGGAGAAGCTAATTGAATATTGAGGGCATGGAGGGAAAGTATGGAGGGAAAGTATTCGAGTGCGGGTAGTAGTCGGCGAATTTCCGAAAGTTTCGACGACATTCAGACCAGGGATAGTTGGATTCGTATTTTTTTGGCAAGCGACCCTGGTCGGTCAGAAGGTCCGAATGTCACCGAATTACCCTGTTTTCATAAAAATCCGAATGTCACCGACCCCGAATTGCACAAGTCAAGTTATTACTGCTTATTTATGAGAATGGATGTCTTGCTGTCGATATTAAAGAACTTTTTATTCCAATAATTTGCAAGGTTTTAGAGACCCAAAGTTTATTGTTTGAGGTTTCCTGCTGCTAAACCTTAGTGGGCAATCTGAGGCACTCCATCTGTTCACAATAATACTACAACGGCTGGCTGGAGATGATGGGAAGTGTAGTCCTGAACAGCTCCATTGCCTGAGGTTTCCCACCCCTTGGTTAAGTGTAATTTGCCTGAACAGTGTAAAAGTGTCCCTGTATTTTATTTTTAAATACTGGCAACTTAATATGGAGAAAAATAGAAAGACTGGTACTGGGAATATCTGTAGTTACAAGTTGCATCAGTCCATGATATATTTCCTGGAAAGCAGAAGTTCACTCACTTCACGAGAATACACACACACAGTACATCAAACATGAGACTCAGAAGGGCCTGACTTTATACTTGTACTGAAAACATAGTCACGGTGATGTACTAAGAAGAACTGGAGCCATTCCGGGGAAAACCAACTGCATCCTAGGGGACAAATAAGAATTCCCCAAATTTTCTTTAATTTAAATGGGGCTTTTAACCTCTTGAAAGCTAGAGGTTCTACAATGCATTAAAATGCAGTGCATCGGAGACCTCTCTAGCATCCACAGGGCTGGATTTGCGTCCCAGGTGCCCTAGGCAAGCCACTCTAGGTGTCCTAAGCTCCACCCATGACCACACCCCCACTCGTCTCATGACCCCACCCCTAGTGCCATCCACTCTTTCCTGACACAGAAAATAATGTTGGAGTATAACAAGCAAGGGCAAAAAGTTTTAATCCCTTGGTTGCTATAGATCTTGCGAACACAGTGTGTGCTGGAGATGTCTCTAATATCCATGGGGTTAAATAATAGCCTGTTAAGTGTACAGACATAACCGCTCTACCATCACTCTGCTAGCCCATGGCAATTCCTTAAGTGGAAGCAGAGTTAAGTGCAGTTATACTGTGGCCATTGGCAGGGGAGGGCTGGCAACTTGTGGCCCAGGGGGCAAATACATTGTTGCCCATTTCAATTATCATTCGAGCCCACTGTTCCAGCCCACACCCTTTTGTTAATTTTAAAATTGGCATTAATATTGTGATGTAAGTCAAGTGATACCACATAGCTTACGTTGAACTGGGGCTACACTAGTGCGCTACTACAAAGCTTACAATTTAAGTAAACCTTACCTAGTGATACTATAGAGCTCACAAGGGAAATGGTTTATGCTACTAGTTTAGCTCCATTTGGATTGTACCTCTGTGGTATCATTTATGTAGCTCCATTTCAATTGTAAGATCTGTGGTATCACTAGTGTAGCTCCATTTACAGTATCAGTCCGGAGATTTAGTGAGGTGCTTTGGCCTACCAGCCCAGACATATGACTAGCCCAGGGGGCAATTGCCCTCCTGCCCCCCAGGCCAGCCCTCCCCTGGCCATTGGCTGCTGTGCCCACCCCTTTGTTCTTTGTTTGTTGGCTCCTAGGCACATCCATGGCCAGACACCCTCCTTCATAAATGCCACCCACAGTGACACTGAAAATGCCCTTAAGCAATGCACTGGACACTCTTCTGGCACTCAAAGAGTTAAACTATGACATACCAATAAAAAAACTCAAACTAAATGGACAAAATGTGTATAATATGTACAAATTAGTTTACAAAATATAACATCACAGCAATATAAAAATTACCAAATAAGCCATCATCACAAACCAAAAGCAAATCCAAGAGTGGATGAAAGACATTGGGCTGGTGCAGGCCACACCGCTCAGCACAGTAGGCATGGGCAGAAAGGCGTGTTTTGTGCCCTGGCCATTTGCCTATTCTGCCTAATGGGAAATTTAGCCTGGACTGGTCTTTTGGGGACAGTTTATCTGTATGAAACAGGGGCAGGATATTTACAAAATATGTACTATTTCAGAAATGCCAGCTTCTCTTAACTAATAATTCTTCTATTTATAGTTTACTGTGTTTACATTTTAGAGAATAAAGGCAGAATAAGGAAAAATCAAAATGTACTTTCTGCAAGCACAAGCTAAGCTGCAAATTAAGTAATATTACATTAAATGGGCATTTCCATGACAACTGTTACATATTCTATAGAAGTCCAATCTCCCATTTCCTGCATTCTTATACACATACACCAAGACCTCTGGGGTTCCAGATAAATGATAGAAACTGAAAATCATTCTCTGTTTGCTAGATATACAAACTAGATGCAGTGTATCTGGTAAATGAGAATCAATAACTACAATTAATGTGGTTTTATTTCCACCTCACCTCAGTGGAGGCATACATCTTTGCTGAAGTTTAAAAATGATTCCTCCCCATTAATTATTCCACTCCGCTGGTGGCAGCTGATACGTTCTGGCATCCTCACAAGAAGGAGAGAGGAGGAGTGAAGCGATATCAGGACAGGTGAGTAATGAATTATACAGGCTGTGCCACACAGTTCAGAGGTTAAAGAATCCCTAACTACCAAACAAAATATTTCTATAACCATTAGATTTATTATAAAGTACAAACAACCGTTTTTAGTGTGAGCATTCAGTATATGGGAAGGATGTGGTATGATCAGGTATAGAATTGTCCAGGGTTTTGTCTAATGGTTGCCAGTTTTGTGGCATCCACGTAGGCAGTATCTGGTAGTTTATTAATCGCCAATGAAGTAAGCCTAAGTGGATGGTGTGTAAAGGTAATTATAAGTGTGGTGCCGATATATGCAAAATGTATAATTTTATCAGACTCACAGGATCCTGTGTGCCTAGTGTCACAAACATAGTATATTGGGTTGCTTCATTCATTAATTGTAACATCAAATGTATTTATGTATTCACTTGAGGAATTGTACATCCAGTAAAACATCCATTACAAGAACCTAAACTCCATTCTCTTTTTTCCCACTTCAGAAGGGCCCCCTCCCCCTTCCCTATTGAATGAGATGATATCCCCCCTCTCCCAAACCCCAGGAAGGGGGACTCTCCTCCAACCAACAAGAAAGTGACATGAGGGCCATGCCCCTTACCTGGCTTTCAGGTGAATTTTCCACCTTCGGCCACCAATCAGCACAACTGAGTTATTCAAGATTCATTCATTTTGGCTAAGTCACTTGTGCTTAATCATGAATGTCCTTAAATCCTGGTCTGTTTTCAGCCATTGGGGACTGAGCAATGACACCACAGAACACTTTAGTGCATACTAACCTATGCTCTCTGAAATAGATAAGGCCTCCATGCTAACAATATCAGAATGCCTCCGAAATAGCATGTGCACGGAAATGGTGTAAAGTTACTCCAATTTCCTCTACGTCATCTTAGTATGACAATACATTCCCCACTGAGCTCTCTGTACTGCAAGCAACGTTAACGAGTGGAGATTAGTAAATTTTTATTACAAAAGTGAAGAACTAGAAAATTGATTCCAGTTCCTGGTTTAGTATGCAATTGTATTAGTAGTAGTACACCCCTTCTTCAGACATTAAAAGTTTAAATTTGACCCTTTAATGACCAGATAAGCATTCAACGTTGCATTGCTTTGTAATGTTTTGCTTATTCCTCTAGTCCTTAAAGGGGAACTACCACCCCACAAAATCTTTATCTTAATCCAGTCCTCATCTGGTGACTAGCTGCTTAGTAGTGCTAGTCGCCAGAATTATTACCTGGTTTCTTAGATTTTAAACTTGTTCCGAGGCTGACAGTAGCAGGAAGCACGGACATCTTGCCATAGTGACGTCCGTGCGCCTGCGCTGTCAGTCCCTATTGGAGCCATGGAAAGATTAATTGGAGCTGCTTTTATTTTGAAAAAATACTATCCCTTTAAATAAATTTTGATAGTTATGAATAAAAACTCCTGAAATCCTAGCTAATTCCTTGAACTGTACCACACATGCACATGGATGCCAAGCAAGACCCCAGAGTTTTGGGAAGTACATAGGATGTACACCTGGAGGTAAAAAAAACCCAAAACACATGGGAGTTTGGAACCTCAGTACACATGGGTTTCAGTACCCCACTGGTAGAATGGGTGGGGGCACACTATTTGAGTAATGTTCTCTTCTTTAATCACTATCAGACAGAGTGGCAATAAGATTATAAGGCAATTATCCAATGGGAGCAGACAGCCCCAAATATGGCTCCTATCAGCCATTTTGGGGATCAGAAAACTGACCTTCTTGGCCAGAGGGCATCCTGGAGATTTGTGACTCTCAGTCATAAATTCCAGGATTTTGTGGATATTTCCAATAAAACCTTTTTGTCAGGCTTTCAGACCCATCATAGCAGGTTTATGGGGAATTGTATTGAATAGGACAAGAAACTGTCTTGTGTGATGCAAGAACATCTACACCAGGACAGCATCTGGGGACTTTGTCCAGACCTCTGTTTAGCACCCCTTTTGCTTTACCAGGACTTACAATGCAGCCGCTGCTTAACCAGCAAGTCTGCTCCCAGGGGAGTAGATCTGCCAGAATGGAACTATTAAACGATAGTTGAATATTAAGGTTGGTGAGGGTAATATATATTTCTGTTCTTCCAAAGCTTAATTTGATTGATGTATAAAAACATAATATAGTAAAAACATAGCAAGATTACAATAATTTATATATATTTTGTAACACATCAAGTGATGAAGCAACTGATTATTCAAATTGCAATACACCATTACTTTGCATTTAATATACGTTTAAAATTACCTAAAAAAAAAAAAAACACTGGAGGTTTTGAAATATTTTTTTTTAGAATACTAGTCATTGACTTCCTGCCTTAGCCCTAAATTAGCTCTCCCACTCTTTGACATTTAACCCTTTCTGCACTTTTGGAGGTGGGTAAGGCATTGCTGAGTAGTTTCAGTGACTGAGGAAGTAATGTAGGGCTAAGACAGGACTTACCTGTATCACAGGCCTTAAATAGCATAATCTATCAGTATAAATAACTCACAAACTAGTTTCCGAAATAAACAGTGGCTAATACAACATATAGGTGAGTTTGAAAGCAGGATCTGTGTGGGTCTCTGACTTCAAGTGGACAGTGGAACAAGGCTGGGGTGTCAGGCAGTGTATGTATGGCTCTGAGTGGACATGGGGCAGACATGGGGTGACAGACCTTATTTGTTGTGGGTCTGTGACAGCTAGTGAATTTTGGAACAAGGCTGGACTGGAAAACAGTGTATGTGTAGCTGTGTAACTACCAGTGGACAGAGCAACAGGGCCAAGATGCCAGACAGTGTATATGTGAGTCTGTGACTACTAGTGGGCACTGCAACAAGAGCTGGATGTCAGACAGTGTAGAGTGGGTCTGTGACTACCAGAGGACAGTAGAATTTCTCCCTTCCTGGGGAAATTTTAAGCTAAACCCTGTGACAACCTTCTCACCTGCTATGGAATCCAGGCCTAAATCCTTCTGTTAACTCCCTAGAATGCTACAGGTATATAACATATTGCAATGTGATTTTTTGGAAACCTCTTTAGCATTGAAGGGGTTAAACAATTTAATACCCACTTATTCCTGCCAGCATAGTTTCAGTTCAAAGCCCAGTTTGCCTCACTCTCCTTTCTAACTTTAGAATAGCGTTTTCTGTGGCGGAATTTTTAAAGGAGCAGCAAACTTTTTTTTATGAAACCTATATGTTATAGAGATTTTCCTGATGAGTAAAACAAGGTCACTCCCACTGCTGTCAGTTGTTTTATTCAAAAGTTATAACAGTTCAAATAATCAGGAAGTGACGTGTTTACTTCCTGATAGATCTAACTGACAGGAAGTGACAGGCAGTTTCTATCACATTCTATGGAGAACTGTAAGTCACTGAGTTTCCTCTCCATTAGAATGTAACAGAATATCTAATTAAAATTTGACCATGGGTTTAAACTGTAATAACTCTGAAAATATACATCTCTCAGCAGTGGGAGTAACCTTATTTTACTCAACAGGAAATGCCCTATAATATATATTTTTTCATAAAAAATTTACTTTTTCTTTAAGGGAATACACAGGAATATATCAAAATAACAAGCAACACACACACATCTGATGGCTAGATATTGGAATCAACAAAAATCATTGAAATTCCATCACATTGTGAAAAAAATATATATGAACAAATATTGTAATTAGGGGAGTCCAATTATCAAGCAGAGATGATTTTTTTATGGGGACTGGATATATGAATGATAATAATTCTGTTCAAAAACAGGGGCTAAATTATTAAATATATATTTTCCATATATTTCCTCTTCTAACAGTCATAAAAAGTATGATAGTAATATATATATATCACATATATGTGTGTGCATCCAGGATAAAAAAAATACATGTGCTAAAGTTCAATCTATAAATGCACAATACCATTAACCCTTTGAGAGCCAGATAGGTATCCAGCCATTGCATTGGATACCTCCTTGGCACTCAGACTGTTAAGTCTGGTTTGCATATTCTTCAGAGTTATTCCTCCATATCACCCCCTAAAACATGAACAAAATGAGGAGATAGAGATACAAACCTCTGATGGTAAATTACATAGACTCTACATACAAACCTCTTCCAAGTATTTATTTGATTATCTGGCTACAGTCCATATAGTTCTCCATGCCTGGTTATGCTTTATCATTCTCTCTCTCTCTCTCTCTCCCCTTCCTTAGCAAAGGCTCTCCAGCTATATACAAAGGCTACCTCTCTCTCCCCCTTCCCTGGCAAAGACTCTCCAGATATACACAAAGGCTATCTCTCTCTCCCTTCCCTGGCTAAAGGTTCTCCAGCTATATACAAAGGCTATCTCTCTCCCCCCTTCTCTGGTAAAGGCTCTCCAGCTATATACAAAGGCTATCTCTCTTCCCCTTCCCTGGCTAAAGACTCTCCAGCTATATACAAAGGCTATCTCTCTCCCCCTTCTCTGGCTAAAGGCTCTCCAGCTATATACAAAGGCTATCTCTCTTCCCCTTTCCTGGCGAAAGACTCTCCAGCTATATACAAAGGCTATCTCTCTCCCCCTTCTCTGGCTAAAGGCTCTCCAGCTATATACAAAGGCTATCTCTCTCCCCCTTCCCTGGCAAAGACTCTCCAGATATACACAAAGGCTATCTCTCTCCCCCTTCTCTGGCTAAAGGCTCTCCAGCTATATACAAAGGCTATCTCTCTCCCCCTTCCCTGGCAAAGACTCTCCAGATATACACAAAGGCTATCTCTCTCCCCCTTCTCTGGCTAAAGGCTCTCCAGATATACACAAAGGCTATCTCTCTCCCCCTTCCCTGGCTAAAGGCTCTCCAGCTATATACACAAAGACTACCTCTTTCCCACTTGTCACCTCTCCTCACTCTCACCGGTCTCCTCTCTCCTGGCTGGTCTGAGGATGCAGACCACTTGCCACAACTCATCGTATTGAGTGTGTTAAATTACTTTATTAGCACTTTGACACAATACAATAAAACATAGCAAATGCATATAAGGCAATCGGTGGAAATCACTATCAGCCTTATACGTTTTGCGAAGTTTCACTTAGTCATAGGCTTTGCCTATGAAGTTAAGAGTTTCACTTAGTCATGACTAAGTGAAACTCTTCATGAAATGCGTAAGGTGGATAGTGGTTCTACTCCATCTATTTATTTATACGTGTTTTCTATTTTTTTATTTTTATTATGTTAATAAACTAATAGTTTTTAACACACAAAATTTGACTGGCATTGCTTTGTGGAGGCTCTGTAGAACATTTCCCTCCTGTGTAATCCTGTATGTTAAAGTCTGTGCTAGGAATGTTGGGAGTTGCACCGAAATTGCCAGGGCTAGGGAGACCAGGTGAGTAACAGGAACACGAAAACAAGCAGATGGGGGCGATTTCCATATACAAGTGGATATGCTTCAAATTAAAATAAACTGTATATCTTTACTCACAGTTAGTAGTGATGTATACAACCGGTTTATAGCGAGATTTTTATCCTGCCGCTGTTCAGGCACTCCCAGTCTCCGCTCCAGGATACAATATCAGCGATCCAAGAAAGATCCAACAACGAGGCGATCAGAAAATAATGTGATCAAATTTATTTTATAAAAATTAAAAATAAGAAATCACCAACGCATTTCTGGATACTCTGATCCTTTCATCAGGGTGTCAGACTCAAGATATACAGTTTATTTTAATTTGAGTATCCACCTGTATATGAAAAGTGCCCCCCATCTGCTTCTTTGATTGATTTTCAAGGAGCAGCTGGTCTGGAGTCTATCTACGTGGAGGGCAGTGGAAAATTCCACACTCGCTCATTTTGCAACAAGTTGTGTGCATGTGGCCAGTCTCATATGTGAGTGCAAATTTTTGCTTTCTACATAATATAAGTTCCAAGAAGGTTTAACTTTATGATCGCGTCCAGCTTTGTATCAGCCGTGGCTCGGGCAGTCTCTACTGCGCGTGACTGCCCCGCGACTGGGTTGCTGTGACACTGTGGCCCATGTAACGGGCTGTTCAACTAGTTCTTTCAATAAATAAGTAATTCTATAGCAACAGTAGCAATCCTAAATTACTTAGTTTATTATCAAGGCACCCTTAACATGCAGTCTGGAATTTTCAAGGCACCCCTAAGATAATTTCACGAGGAATTAATGAAGAGTACAGTACTTAATTCTCTGTGTAAGAATTACAACAAAGAGCATATTGTGCATAACAATTTCCATAAGTATAATTAAAATCTCAGCTCAAACATTTTTTTCAGGGTCTTCATAGAAAATGTGGTACACCCTAAATTGGTGTCCAAGGCACTCCAAAGTGCACAGCACCCTGATTAAGAACAACTGGTCTATATTATGGTACACAACCTCCAACCTGCAATAGATAACAGCGCTAATCAGCTGTTGGACTGTTTCTAAGATTCACATGTCACAATGATCAACCCCCCTTCCTCAGGCAAATTAAAACCTTCTAATAACTACCCACAGCAACACATTGCACACTCCTCTACTCCTCGTGCATCCTGACTGATCAATTTTAAAAAACTACTAGCGACTGTCATGTCCACCTCCATGGAAATGACTTCCAGGATTTATTTAAGATGTTCTCTCTTAAACAATGGCACAAGGGGAAAATTTATTGGGGCCATTAGAATTTTATGGTCTTTTTAAGGTAACTGGTATTTTATGGCATTAGTCCATTAAAATAAACTGTACGCTTGACATTAAAAAGCTTAATCTGAGAAAAATGTGACAGCTCACTGCAAACCAACAAATACACAGAGGAATTTGCTCATCTCTGATTTATGTTAACCCCTTAACCCTTTGAGTGCCAGAGGGGTTCTGTACCCCTCTGGCACTCCAATGGTTAATGACCAGCAACATGCCAGAACCGTCACACCTGTCCAGATGTTAAGGACCGTGATGATCCTAACACATCATGGAATTCTGGGATAGCAGTGTGGCTGCATGCAGCTCTGTGATCCCAGAATGCATTGTTTAAAAAAAAAAAAAAAAAAAAAAAAAAAGTTCCATTTTCCTCTAGGGCCTCCCACCCCCAGATCGGGTGGTCATTAAGGTGTTAAAAATGTAAGTGCAAACAGATATATTTCTTTTCACATTAGCCAATAAAATGGGTCATTGGGACTAATTTGAATCACTGTAGGAATACTTTTATTTTTTTTAACCTTTTGCGTACCAGAGGGGCATCCAATGCGATACCCCACTGGCATCTAAAGGGTTAAAGGTCATATAGTTCTTCACAGAATATATATGGCAAGCTTCTGGATCTTGTGCAGTTTCTCTTCCTCTTTTTGTGTTATTGCTGAGACAAAAATAGAATTTCCAGTTAATTTACTTTTTCATGCTCACAGGCATTATATTTTTTTAAACGACATATATTTAGAATATTTCATAAGCTGGATATTGTTTAACACCTTAGATGCTGGATAGATCTACAACATCAAGATTTAAAGGGGCAGTAAACTCCAGAGTTATTACAGATGAAACTCATGTTTTTTACATTAACAGTGCTCTCAAGTGGTCAGATTCCAATTAGTTATTTTGTCACATTTTATTTGAGAGGAAAGTTACTGACAAACAGTTGTCTCTAGAATGTGATAGAAGCTGTTGTCATGCTGTCAGGTAGAACTTTCAGGAAGTAATCAGGCTGTAATTCACTTCCTGATAATTTGAACGTTTGAATAAAACAACTTACAGTGGTTAGAGTACCCTTGTTTTACTCAGCAGGAAAAACTCTGTAACACATAGGTTTTCATGCAAAAACAAGTTTATTGCTCCTTTAAAATCAATTGTAGAGCATCCATGGGATTATAGAGGAAATAAACCACTATGGAATAAGTGTTTTTCTTAATTGATTTTACACAGAGGTTAACAAACATTTTTATAGGGCAACTATCATTAGCCAGAGATGAAAAATGAGCCCTTGTGCACCAACAGTGTAGCAAAACTGGGTTCTGAAAGGACACCCTTTATGCCTCCAAAGTGTTCTATCTAGTCTACACATTATCTGATAAAACGTTAACCCATGTTTAAGAGATGTCAGATGATTGCTGCTGGCATGTAATAGTGTATTACAATTAATAGGTTTAGAAAAGATTTTCGTTGAGAGATGTCCTCAATCATACTCGACAGTAATGCCAAAAAACTAACACTCTGCCTCTCATAGGTGATCGTGAACACATTACCTGATAAAAATATAGTCCATATTTAAGGGATGACAGGATGGCTGCTGGCATTTAATACAGTAAACAAAAGAAACAGGACAGCGCACCACTCCTCTAAGCGTTATCTATGTTGCAAGTAGTGTCAGACATATAAAACCTGTAAACGAATACTCACAAGTAGAGAGGCTACTACCGCCTCTGGGAACGTCACTTTTGCTGAATCAGACCTCCAGTCATGGGTCTCCAATTGGTATAGTCCCTCCCTCGTATTGTCCAGATGATCTCCACTTCTCTTAGATAATAAGCGTACCAAGCTACACTGTGAGCTTTTTAGATGTTGCAAATACTGCTCACACACGTTATCTAAGTTTTGAAGGGTTCTCGTCTATAATCCTCTCTACCAGTGTTGCTTGATTCCTCAGTTTTCACTCTTCATGATGCAACATCTAAAAAGCTCACAGTGTAGCTTGGTACGCTTATTATCTAAGAGAAGTGGAGATCGTCTGGACAATACGAGGGAGGGACTATACCAATTGGAGACCCGTGACTGGAGGTCTGATCCAGCGAAAGTGACGTTCCCAGAGGCGGTAGTAGCCTCTCTACTTGTGAGTATTCATTTACAAGTTTTATATGTCTGACACTACTTGCAACATAGATAACGCTTAGAGGAGTGGTGCGCTGTCCTGTTTCTTATTGTTTTCTATATTGGTGATTGAACACATGCGTGGAGGGTGAATTCGGCAGCCCGTGAGGACAAGCTGCAAACTCCGGAGAAAGCAGTGGAAGAACTGATTAAGGACTTTACACCTATTAAGGTCTTTTATTTATTTTAAAAGGATATCAGTCTATTCATTTTTTAAATATGTTCGTTTCAGAAGAAGGTTATCCATAACTATTCTAAAGGATTTATACCTCATTTTAGGTCAATTATATTGATTGTTAAAATTGAAAGAATATTCTACGAAGGTATTTTATCCAATTGTACAAGTAGAGAATTTAAGCTAGGGGACAGTGAGCGCTTAATTCATTTTTCTTTTGTATACATTTAATACAGTATTAAGAATAATAGGTTTAGAAAAGATTTTCATTGACAGATGTCCTCAATCACAATAGACAGTCAAACTGACACTCTTGCAAAAAACATGAAGAATGTTGGTGTAAAGGCTAATCACTTCAAGGAAAACCAGCAGCCCATCATCATCATCTGTAGTAACCAGTTTGGAGATAAAGTCAGCTGAGTTCCTAACATACAAATGAAATTATTTAGAAACCACATCTTTATTAAAAAAAATGTTACCTCCCTGAGGAAGTTCTACCTTTCTGTTCCACACTTGGCATCCTCCTCCACCATCTCCTTCCTAGCCTCAAGCTCCCCCAGTGATGAAGACCAACAAATGATTGGAATGGTCTCCCAGTTCATCTGTGAAACAAACTATGCAGAGGAGCCTGAGGACCCCACCACAACAGCCAAGCTCCACAGCCACCTGGACATGAACTTATTCCTCCAGTGTTCAAACCAGTAAGATAACCACTTGCCTCACAGTCCCATCTCTCCCCTGAAGTCTCCTCCCTAAGACCATGACCTACGAACTGCTATTACAGAACCTGAAACAACAGGTGTCCTCCCACAGAAAGCAGACGGTCGGATCCCACAGGAACTTTACCCTCTTGCTCATGGTTTTCTTTATTTATGTGTTATGAGGGGCATGCCTTGTTTATTAAGTTAATTTCATTCTGTATGTTGTGGTTTATGACAATTTATCCTGCTTTTTGTTCCAGGTCTCAGCTCTGGGGGTAAGCCGGATACATTGTCCATGTTAAAGTCTTCCACCCTATCTCTGCTCTTTGCAGAGGTGCTCTGGCTCTTGCCCGGAATGGCCAGTGCAACACATTTGCAGGAAACTTCTGGATTCCCCTGATATGTCTCCCACTCACCTCTATCCTTCTTCCCTTGCCCCTTCCTCATTCTCTCTCTTATGGGGTTGGCTAGGAGATGGGGGGGCTCTGGGGTTGAGCTGCACGCCCTCTCTGGTTCCATGTCTTCCCCGATCCTGTTTCGGAATTTTCCTCTGGGGAGGTGGCACCTCCCCAGAGTGACCCGAGGGTCAGAGCCGACAGCAACTCCTCACTCCTTTTCTTATCTAATCTAATCCCTCCGTTCCCTATCTCCCTCCTCCTATATTTTCTCTTTTTTATCTCTTTCTATGCTGTTGTCCCTTAAATCTCTTAAATCGAAGCTGTGTTGAGGGCCTGGGAGGGAGGTCGGTTGGCATCAGTAGCTTCACATCCCGTCTGTTGGTCTATAGCTTGAGTTCTGTCAGGTTCAGAAACTTCCCTCCTTGACCCTCACCAAGTCCAATTTTGCTGAGATGTAATCTACAACATGAATTACGTACATCATAAGTTCCTTTACTATGTTATGGGGGAGGAGGATAACGGAGGTAGCAGGGCCTAGCAAATGACACACGAGTCATATATGATTTGCGTGCCCCTGATAACACAAGCTCCCCCCCCTACTCCACTCATGCTATACAGCTATCTACCCATCTCTACGGCTGGGAAAATATAGTTCTCCTTTTCCCACTCCCCTCTGATTACATACAGCGTTGAGATGCCCTCTGAGCTTTGATACAATAAAGTGCCCACTCCAATCTTGGAAGCGCCACCTCCAGGGTAAAGGGCAGGGAGGGATTTGAGTATACCAGAATCAGGGCTGAAACAAATGCTGCCTTCAGTCTTTTGAATGCCATTATGGCTGTCTGGGACCACTCAGTGGAGCTAGTCTGTCTGGAGCCCTCCACAGGCGCTCCTTAAACAAGGGTCTCTCTCTGAGCCTGGTATCTATCAGGATACAGAATGAAATTAAGTCATCCAGAATGTTAGGTATATCACAGAACACAATTTCATCCTTAATGGTATCGCTAAGCCCCTGGAAGAAGGTGGCTACCAGGGCCTCATTTTTCCAGCCTTCCTCGGCTGCCTGAGTGCGAAACTCAATGGCGTACTCCGCCACAGTACGAGCACCCTGATGACTGGTCAAAAGGTTTTTCTAAGCCAAGACCACGCGTCCTGGGAAGTCAAAGACAAATTTGAATGACTTAACAAACTCCGTGAACTTATGCACAATAGGTTTATCTGTTTCCCATAACGGATTGGCCCAGGTCAATGCCTTGCCTGTAAGGAGAGAGATAAGGAAGCTGACCTTACTGTGCTCAGTTGGAAAGGCATGCGGCACCATTTCCAAAAATATGCCAATTTGGTTGAGGAACCCAGGATACGATTCTGGGTCTTCTCCATACCGCTGTGGGGGCTGAGCAGAACCAGACAACCTCTTGATAGTGCCTGCATCAGAAGAGGTATGAACCACCAGTGCCGAGGGTGGAGGGGGGGAGGCCACCGTTTGTGGGTTTATTTGTTCGAGATGCACAGTGCACTGCAACAAGGTTTGTAAGGCAAAAGACATTTGATCAATACGTTGATCTTGTATCTCCATCCTATCCAGGATGCTTTGAAAAGCTGAATTACTATTACCATCCGTATTCATGGCCCTTGCTTACTGTCACGGTTCCCAGGAATAAACCAGGAGTCAGTACGGTAAAGTAAAACAATATTTTATTTTAAAAAATCACAGTAATGCATGTAAACAGATAACACACAGAGAGTGATCAAAAAGACAAGCACTGTATCAGAAATAGATCCACCACACTGTCTGAGACTAGGCCTCAGCCCACTGGAGCCTCGAATAATTCAGAACACCCAAAGGACTCAGCCTGCAGTCAGTAAGCTAGGAGTCTGATAGAGCCCCAGTTCCTCACTATGATGGGTGTCTGTGGAGCAGGGACTGACACACTGAGGAAACAGACAGAGCCTCCTAGTCAGCACCAGAAAGGATAGTCAGACAAGCCAGGTCATACACGGACTGGGTAGTCAGCCAGAGCCATAGGTTTGCACCTGATAGGATATCCACTGAAGCGTTGGTATGCTGGATGCACAGTGGACAGATCCCCAGGTCAACACCAGAGTGGGTAGTCAGACAAGCCAGGTCATACAAGGAGCGGGTAGTCAGCCAGAGCCACAGGTTTGCACCTGAAAGGATGTCTAAGCCAAATCGGAACGCACTAGGAGAATGGACAGACAGAGCCACAGGTCAGCACCAGAATGGGTGGACAGACAGGCCGGGTCATACACAGTTTAGGTAATCAGCCAGAGCCACAGGTCTACACCAGATTGGGTGTCCACTACACAATGGGAGCAGGCAAAAGAGTAATCAGACAGAGCCATGGGTCAGCACCAGAATGAATGGTCAAACTAGCCAGGTCATACACAGAGCCCAAGGGAAACAATGCAAGGGCAACTGAGTCAGGATTCAGACTGCCCTTTAAACCCCTCCTCAGGAAGTAGGTAGGAGGAGCAGGCTCAGAGGAAGGAAATAGGTAGGAGGAGACTACAGGAAGCATAGCATAAAAACAGAGGCCTGCTACTGAAGCCTCGCGTCTGCAGATAACGCATCTTGCTCTGATGCGTCCAACCACTGCCATCTTCCTGCGTCATCCATGCAGCATGAACGGCCGCTGAAACCAAGGTAAGCTGTGACACCTGGTAATGTCTCACTGGATTGAGTTGTAGTGGCGTAACGACAGCAGGGGTAGCAACTGTGGCCTGGCTGACCCCTTAAACCCCCCCTGCCCGGCGCCCGTAACTAGCCGAGGTCTGTGCCTTCTTTGGCACAGACCTCTATTAGAAGCTGAGCGCCCTCTCTGTCTTTAGCACTTTAGTAATGCAGAGAGCTGGGAGATGACATCATCTTCCAGTGCTCTTCATTACTGTAGAGAGGACTGCGCAGTAGCTCCAGCTGCTAATAGAGGTCTGTGCAGAGGGAGGCACAGACCTCTCCTGTCATGCCACTGAACCACCAGGGAGGTAGGAGATGGACACTGGAGGGCAATGTGGAGAAGTGGACATTGGGGCTAATGTGTGGAGCGGTGGACAATTGGGGGCAATGTGAAGAGGTGGACATTGGGAGTAATGTGGATGCAGACATTGGGGGCAATGTGGAGGTGACTAATGGGGGCAATGTGGAGGTGGCCGATGGGGGAAATGTGGAGATACCCAATGGGGGCAATGTGGTTGGGGGGGCCCATGGCAATTTTTGCACTAGGGTCCAATAACTTCTAGTTACGCCCCTGTTGAGTTGCATGTAGCAGAAGGCTGACTCTGGCTGGCTTTTCTCTTTTTGTGAATAGAATAAGATGTTTCTTCTTATCTTTCTATACATATATTATCCCTGTATTCTCCTTAAATAAACGCTCATCTTCTTTACATTAACAGATAACAACAGGTCATAACTGGAATTAAAAGAAAGATCATATCTTTTACATCCACACAGACATGCAAAATAGCCACATTAAAGAGTTTACAGTAATTGAATGCAAAGTGTATGGAAAAAATTAGCATGAAGTCAAATGATATAAAATGTACGGAATATGAAATATACAGTAGGCTCACATTATACTTTTATTAAATCTAGCTTAAATGGAACATCTGAAAATAAAAATATAACAACTTGCTTTTAATATATTTCAAAATAAAATGTTTCATCAAAAAAATTGAAAACTGCAGAAATTAGATAAATCAACCAACATACTAAACTGAATCATTTTAACCCCTTATGTGGTAGGGGGTTAATTGCAATATCTTGAAGATCTTTCTAATAATGGCAGATTGCCAATGAGACCGCTGCAGCTTACAGTCATACAGCCTCCGTCATAGGAAGAGGAGGCTGGGTAGAGGGAGGGGAACAGAGGCAGAGCGGCAGACTGCGGCACAGAGCAAGTAACCACAGTCTGCCCGGTTAATATTCTTAATAATTCTCACAAATAGCTTTTTTAAAAAATGAAACTAATGAAATGCTCTGAATAATCGCTATATAACCTAGCCATTAAGAGCAACTTGTATAGAGGTGATTGATCCCCTTTAAATCTTTGCATCACTGATTATTGAAATATACAGGATGCACTGGAGATCACTCTAGCAACCAAGAGGTTAAATAGCAGCCTGTAAAGTGGAAATAAAGCTAGTGGAGGGACACTGAGATGGCTCTAGTCACACCCATAATTCAGAATGTGGGTGTGGCCAGCACAGCTGAGTCACCTCTTAAACGGAGCTATAGGCAGTTGCCTACTCTGCCTACTGGGAAATCCAGCTCTGGATATACAGGTCGAAATGGAGACATCTGTACTTTTGGTCATGTCATCATTTACAGTAACTTAATTTGACTTATTAAAATTAAATTAATATGTGCAACTCAAATAGTATTTTCATCAGATGAATGTCAGAGATATCTCCGATGCATTCAACTATTATCTTTTACACTTTTAGTACCCTGACAGTAAGTTCCCTGAATATCTGTTACAGAGAGCTTTCTGTCAGGACTGTGAAAGCTGAGTCAGCAATCTTTGCTGCAGAAAGAGTGTTACATTGTATATCTGTTCCTTCTTTCATAGTCTCTGACAAAACGCTCTCTGGAAATACATATTACGGGCGTTTCTTTGTCAGAGATATAAAAATGCAAAAAAAAAATATGTGCATATGAAAAAAAAATTATAAGTATAAGCAATCTGACTTTACATATTAATCACTTGCAAAATAGATAAAGTAAAAAAGGAGGACATTTTTTATTAACCACCAGAGTGCTAAGGCGGTACATAGTATGGGCTTTTACAGATGTTCTCTCTGTGCCAAGCCTAATTGCGGTCACTGCATAAGCCGGTATTACCTGCATGCAACGGCAACAATTAAGAAAAGTACAAAGCTACAACAAGAAGCGCAAAGAGAAACCATCTAAAAGCAGAGTTTATTACATGCAAACTTCCCATCCAATATACAGAAATGCACTTTTAGAGTCCATGTCATATATGAGCATATCTCTCTTGTGATGTGTACGCTCACCCCCCCACTGTGTCAAAGCAATCTTTTCAAAGATTGTTGGTAGTTCATTTAATCAATAGTTCTTGCCGGTATTCCATATACCTATAGGAGTCCACTTAAACCGCAGTGTATCTGCAGTCAAAGATGATGATTCATCAGTAGATATAACGTCCCCCAAGTTCTCATTCACTAACCAGGAATCATGACATCAAAAGTTCTAACCAAGATAGAACCGATGTACCGATGTAGCATTCTCAAGACATGGGGTTTCTAGTGGGAGTTGTGACCAGGACAGAACTTGCCAAAGACAGGCTCTGTCATTACCAAATGTGTATCTAGGACATTCCTGTCTTCTTCCTCAGAGGTTACAAAGAGCTGGGGTTTCATGGTTTATACACCACTTAAAACATAAGGCTCTCTGTAAAAAACTGCCTTGCTCACATATACAGGCTGACCCCTTAACCTGTTTCTAGTGCTAACCATAGAATCCCATGTATGCTGTTTGCTTCCTCATCCTTGAAAAGTGCCTGGCAACCAATATGGTATGTCACCCATACCAGTGGGTATCATTTTCTTATGTTGGCCTGAATACACTAGGAAATCCCATGGTGTTGAACCATTTCAGTATCTTAGAAGTGACTATTATGTAAAAAAATAAAGCATGTTTTTTTTCTGTAGCGCCACATTCTGGAAATAGTTGCACAGACTAAGTTAGGGGTAGAAAGACAGCTAACCCCTCATTTTCAAAATGTTATACATCACCTACCATTCCTACATATCTATAGTGGTATTGGTAATGATCATTTTAGTGCAGACAGGGGATTTCCAAAAGAAAAGTGTTAGGTGCAGGTTAGTGTTTCTGGCATCCTAATATTGTATGTTAACCCAAACAAACATTGTACCATTTTTCTCAGGCTTGTTGTAGGTACCTAATACAGTAGAAAACTCTAAGTGACCACTAATTTGATGTGGGTGAATGTCTCATTTCCAAAATGGTATACCTTGCATACCTTTCCTTCCTATCTCTAATAGTTATGACCATTTTAGTAAAGGTATCTATTTTTAAAAAAGAAAACAGGTGGGTAGTTTTGAGATTTTGGCATCCCCTACAGTATGCAAACTCGTACTAATGGGGTGCCATTTTTCTCGTAAGAGCAGTAGCTAATGAATTCCATACTTTTAAAAGATATAAGTACATTTAAAGGGGTACAAATGTAAAACAAATGCAATTTTTCCTTTAGTGCCAACTTCTGGAAACAGGTTAGGGGAAGGATGGCAAGTGACCCCTCATGTGATGTGGTGGGTTATATTTGTTCCAAAATTATATGCTTGTCTACCTTTACTTCATTTATGCAGTTGTTACAACCATTTTAGTATAGGAAAGTCATGTTTTTAAAATTGTAAGAAAATAAGATGTTATGGTAAATTTAGTTTTATGCTTTTGGCACCCCCTACAGTACGTCTAATCATACCAGTGGGGTGTAATTTGTCTTCTAAGAGAACTAGCTAATGAATACAGTTGGAAATTCAATAGTTTGCAGATATTTGAGTACATTTGAAGGGGTGGAAATGTAAAATAAATACCAGTTCTTTCTTTTAGCGCCACCTTCTGGAAACATTTGTGCTCACCAGGCTAGGGGTAGTAAGGTTAACCGTTAAGGTTTAACTTTTTTTGGATTTATGACATTAGGGCTTGTTGCACAATGCAACATTTATTTAATTTGAGGCACCATGTAAAAGTTCACTATTTATTAAAAAAATTATATATGTTTTGTAAATAGGAAGTTACCTACGGGAATCATTCCTGAACAGATGGTAGCAAAAAATGCTAAAAATGTGTCTGGCCTACAGGGTAAAAAAAAAGACGTTCCAAGCCCCTGGCACTCCAAGGGTTAATACCTTTCTCTTGTACAGTTTTGTGTTTCTGAAAACTATTTACCATTCAACATATTAGCGAGATCATGGTTTCAAAACCTCTTGAACTGTACTTTTTTATTCTTTTTGTTTGTAGAGAGAGACCACTGGATCAGAAAAAGAATGACTAAAACCGCAGCAGTGGAGACTCGATTTCCTTCTCTATTCTGCAGCACGGAGGAAACTTTCTTTTTGCTTACTGTAATGCTGTCTCTTGATTAAATGACTGCTGGAGACTCGAGACAAAATGAAACCGGTCACAGCCCACTGGTTAGACAATACTATAGTAGGAAACAACTACGCAGCTTAAGGAAAAACAACAAAAATTACCCACGGAAAAATAAAATCACATGAAGTGGGAGTGACCTTGCGGAATTTTAATGTACCAAAAAAAGGTACCTAAATGAGAATTGTCTATTTTAAAATGCTATATTTGTCTATTTTAGGTTGCTTTTGCAAAGAGACTTTCACAGTGTCTTGTATTGACTTTATTTTCATGGAAACATAACAAAGACGTTATCTGGTGAATATATAGCATGATTTCAGAGTCAGAATATTGGCAATTTACTCTTTCTGTGTTTGGTAACTGCATAAATAAGAGCAATTGCTTTTTAACCATTTGAGCACCAAACAGGTGTCCAATACACTGCTCTGCAATGCCTGGTACTCAAAGGATTAAACAGGATGTGAGATTTATAAGCAATCATGGCTGGTACAGTATAACCAGGGTAGTTTAAAGGAACACTATCACCTAATAATGATATAGGTTGATATAACTTTAAATATCATGTACTTATTTCTAGCAAATGGAAAACTTAATTATTTTTATGTTATGTTTGTAAAATGTAATGCTAAACATACTTTTTAACACATATGTAAAATGTAATATTCTGAAGACATTTATTTAAGCTTGATTGTGCTGTTTGTAATGAGAAATGAGCTTTTGTTGAGGATGAACTACAGATTATGAGCACTGAGGTGCATACTCATGGGAAATCTCCACTAGCATCAAGAATTTAACGGTTTGAGTGCCAGAGGCATATTTAACACATTGCAAAAAAAAAAAGGAGCAGATTATGGGTTTTCATGACATTCTTTTTTCTCTGCATTAAGCAAGGTAGAGGAAGTTATATGATTTAACCCTTTGAGTGCCATAGGGGTACGGAACACATTGCTTTGCACCTGATTTTTCACGTATTCCACTGTACTCCAAAATCTCTTCATTTATTGTGATGTGCCCACCACTCTTGTATGCAGAAGGGCTGTTAGTTTATTTCAACCCATTTACAGTCAAACCTAGACAAAAAAACTCAAGATTGCTATGGTACTGTTAGCTGCAAACATCCCAGACAAGATTTTAGGCCTCTAAAAATAAGAGGCCTACCCTAGGCCTATAGACACTAGAATTAATTAGAAAGTGTTTATATGTATATAACTCTAGGTGTTAGAACAAAACACACAAAAGATGTATGTCATTAACCTTGTGCCTAATCCAGAAGCAATAATTGTACAATAATATCCACCACCAAAATAATTAGAATTAACAAAATATGTATATTTGCAAGTGTCCAGTGTCCATACTACATGGACACTGAACACCTTCAAATAACTTTTTGTTAAAAAAAGAGGTTGCTTACAAATGGCTGCTACTACTCTTCTCAGTGCTGGAATGGCATTTCTTAGGAAAACAAGAAAAATGAAAAGAGGAGCCGTATAGCTGGTTCAGGGAAGCAGTAATCAGTTTTGAATAATATTGAAGTAGAGACTGATACAGAGGAAATGTTCCACTGACTGAGCCGTTACAAGCCCAGAGTACCACCAAGGATCCAGATGGCTATCCGGGGCTAGAAGGATGGATAGAATGATAGGCCAAGGTCTAGACACATTGCAAAAGAGATTGGCTATTGTAATGCTTAAAGGGGAACTACCACCCCACACAATGTTTACCTTCACTAAGTCCCCATCTGGCAACTAGCTGCTTAGTAGCGCTAGTCGCCAGAATAATTACCTTATTTAATAGATTTATCCTCTCTTCCATGGGTGACAGGCAGGACGAAGTGCGGACATCTGGCCATTGTGACGTCCGTGCTCCTGCGCTGTCAGTCCCAGCTGGGTCTAGGAGGCGTTTCTAGGAGCCATTTGGCTACTGCTGGGACTGACAGCGCAGGCGTGCGGACGTCACGATGGCAAGATGTCCGCGCTCTATCCTGTCTGTCACCCATGGAAGAGAGCAGAAATCTACTAAATAAGGTAATTATTCTGGTGACTAGCGATACTAAGCAGCTAGTCGCCAGATGGGGACTTAGTGAAGGTAAAGATCGTGTGGGCTGGTAGTTCCCTTTAAACAAAGAGTTGTGTTTTTATAAATGTGATTGAAATGGAGTGTGTAGATTCAATGTTTCTTACATGTATTTTACATACTACACTTAGAAGAAAGGAGCAAAACCAGTAGCAATCTCCTGCCGGCATCATCTCCCAGAGCTTTTCATTACTACGAGGACCGCGCGAGAGCTCCAGGTAGGAGATGGGGGAATTGTGGAGGTGGTCAATGTGGTCAGGGGGGCCAATGTGGTGGTGGTGGGGGGCCCGTGGCACTTCTTTTACCAGGGCCCGGAGGCTTCTAGTTACGCCTCTGAGCACAACCCCTTTCTTGTTTCTCTACATTTTTAGGTGCCAGCGTTTCTGTAACTCATGTACTGAGTGGCCAAAAATATGCCTAAATAAATACAAATATTCTTGTCCTGGTAATGGTACCCTGAATTATTATTCAACTATTAATTATGAGAGAACTTTAAGGAACACTAACCACCAAATATTAAACATTAAAAGGTCAGTGGAACTAGGGGGGAGCATGGACTGCCTGACTTCTTTAAAGGGATAGTAATACTTCGTTTTAACTTTATTTTATTTTGTAGGCATTAAAAAAACATGAAGAATGATATAAGTCTTATCTCTCAAACCTTTATGGTTTATGAGATATTCACAAGCAAAGTTTCCCCTCCCGCCTCTTTTACCTAGTGTAAGCCATCTCTTCTCAGATGTGGAATCCAGTCCATAGACCAGACAGATAACAGCAGGGGACAATCTTCTTCCTATGAAAACAATGAAATCCTTGCCCCCCTTGACAAGCTTTTCAGGTTTTTCCCTTATCTTAAAGGGATAGTAATACTTAAAATGTAAAAAAAATATGTTGTAGAGTTTATCTCCCTGAGTAAAACAAGGGCACTCCCACTGCTGAAAGGTGTTTCATTCAAAAGTTATTAATTTTCAAAGTTGAATTTTTTAGGTGCAATATCACAGTGGCCTGAAATTGTACAGTGGCGCTGTTGCTACACCATCCTATGGAGATTTATGGTCAACTGACCAGAGCTGTCCATAGGATCGTGTAGCAACAGCGCCACTGTACAATTTCAGGCCACTGTGATATTGCACCTAAAAAATTCAACTTTGAAAATTATTAACTTTTGAATGAAACACCTTTCAGCAGTGGGAGTACTCTTGTTTTACTCAGGGGGATAAACCCTACAACATATTTTTTTTTACATTTTAAGTATTACTATCCCTTTAATTGAAGATTGTCCCTCTTTGCAGTCTACTTGGGCACCTCCTTTCTGCTCAGGCTGAACAGTGTTACATCAGTAAAATGGGCGGGAGGGGGATACTTTGTCATTGAATTACTCTTGAACTACAACTCTGACAGAATTGAAATAATACTCTCCAAAGTCCAAATACTATGATGATTAAATAGAGCTGTTTTTATTATGAAACATTACTATCACTTTAAATATTATTTAGCCGCTCAGGGAAAGTACACGCTGGCATACCTTAACCCAGGTAATTCACATGCAGTTACTCTCATTGAAAAGGAATTCAATCAGCACCCATACAAAGTCACCCAGTTGTCACTGGCTGGGCCTGATATCAGCAACAAACCACATTCAGGACATGGTCTATCATACACTCTCTTGCGGGATATATGAGTTGTGACCTCGCATTGCCCACTTGAAGGGGGGGGGGGTTGGATAGCCTGTTGTTAGATAGGAGGTTGTTATTAGTTGGGGGACCATAGGGGTTTCATGTACTTAACATCTATAAAAAAAGGGACACTGTCCAGGTTGTGAATTTTCCCATGCTGTAATACTATGCAAATGCAACCTGTTGGTTAGTCAACTGTATTTCCTTCCGGATGTGTTCAATTCAATAAAAACACATTTAAAAAAAAATGGCTATTCACATTTAAATATCACATTTTCCATTCTGGCGTTGTAAAACAATAATTTACTTGTTACAGGCTTGGGTGAATTTCTGTGTTTTGTAATCCCATGCCCAAATGGGGTACTTTACTATGGGTTCATAGACAGAAGGACTGAACAAATGAGATCAGACTGAATCGCATAAACAGTATACATAGAAACAGACCAGCACCTGCTTGTGCTGGTAGTCAGTGATGACTGGAGAGTGGTACATACTCCTGTGGAAGAGGGACTAGTCCCTCGAAACCCATTGACTGGTGGGCTATTGGGTCAGAGTGAAATCTTGAGACTCTGAGAATGCTGAAGATAATATATATATATTTCCACTTGGGCTGGCAGATGTAAATCTCAAGACGATGCAGGTAATGTGGCACCTCTGTTAGCGATGTGTGCATTCTCTACCTATTTCAAGTGAGCAGCAATTGACTGAAAAGATGGACTGAATTGATGATATGTTTTGAGACAAGCTGGGTAAGGGTGGAGCTTGCACTATAGCGTGCCGAAAAGCTGTTATCAGCCACTGTCTGCATCAGCAACATCTCAAACACGTCTCTTATGTGCACGTTCGTCTTTTCCACACTTATTCATTAATGTATACCCCGTCTTTATATTTATTTATTGCTTTCTAACTTTTATGTTCAGGAGGATTTTTAATTATATTTACATCCTGTATTGCTTTTGAAGTTTATGTTTTATCTACTGTATTCACCCCATCAGGGAATGAATAATTAAATTATCTTTAAGAGGTTTTATTTACTTGATATGGATTGCACTTTTGAATATTAAATTGTATGTGCTGCACTTACAGAATGTTTCTTGTATGTGCGGTGTTTTTCTTAATTATTATTTATTTCTTTTTGCTTTAAATGAATCACAGAAACACCATTACTTTATTGCAGATACAGGAACACCATTAGGAACACACATTGATTCCTCTAGGCTGCAGCACACACCCCAACTTTAATTCAGGACTTACAGTATCAAAACTTGGCTGTCCTATTTCTCACTGATGGGCACCAGATTATCTAGACGGCCAATCCAGAAGCACAGTGCCAGTTAAGAGATATGGACCAATCAATCCCAGACCTGTCTATTCTTCTTATCACTTTGATATACAAACAGGTAGAACTCTGTTGAGCAAAAGCTGGCTCATACCAACCCCAGTGTCCTTCCCTTATCATATGGAGCCCTAATCCCCATATCAATGCATACAAGTTATAAAAAACATAATCAAAACAATGAATAACCCTTTGAATGCCACAAGGGTATTTAACACATGACAATGCATTGCACACTACTCTGGAATACTAAAAATAATAAAGATACTAAAATACTGGCCCATTTCCCTCTTCCAACAGGTGTAACACATACCTTGAAGTGGGAGGTCCAGTAGTGTCTGCTTCAAGCTGGTTCTTGTTTGTCTTCTTCTGTAATTCCGGCCCAATCATTGAATAGCTGGAGGGATGATGAAACATGCATTCCTGACACATCCAGCTACATGCTGATTGACTGGGAGGTGAGGTTACTGCAGGGCTGGTTCCATGCCCTGTGTAACCCCACATCCCAGCCAATGGGATCGTGGGAACCAATTTCAACACTGATTGGCTTTTATATGGCCAATCTCTGTTGAAAATGGTTCCCACGCTCTTATTATAATATAAGTCACATTGGCTCGTGCAACAGCCAGCTGAAATCTGGGAATTTTTTGTTTGGCTTTCAAATCGGCAGTGGCATCAGAGGAGGTGGTGACAAAAGGGGTGGTGTATTTTATTTATTTTTTGGAATTACAGAGGAAGACAAAGGGGGACCAGAGTGAAGAAGACACTGCTGGACCTCCAAATTAAAGGGATATTAATGTTTCATAATAAAAACAGCTCTACTTAATCAACATAGTATTTGGACCTTGCAGAGTGTTATTTCAATTCTGTCAGGGTTGTAGTTCAAGAGTAATTCAATGGCAAAGTATCCCCCTCCTGCCCCTTTTACTGATGTAACACTGTTCAGCCAGATCATAAGGGAGGTGCCCAGGTAGACTGCAGAGAGGGACAATTTTTAATTAAGATAAGGGAAAAACCTGAAAAACTTGTCAAGGGGGGAAGGGCCTTCATTGTTCTCATAGGAAGAAGACCATCCCCTTCTGTTATCTGTCTGGTCTTACAACCAGATTCCACATCTGAGAAGAGATGGTTTACACTAGGTAAAAGGGGCGGGAGGGGAAACTTGTGAATATCTCTCAAACCATAAAGGTTTGAGAGAAAAGACATTCTTCATGTTTTTTTAATTCCTACAAAATAAAAATAAAACAAAGTATTACTATCCTTTTAACCCTTTGAGTGCCAGAGGGGTTCTGTACCCCTCTGGCACTCAAAGGGTTAAATGTTTTAATTGTGGGGAATGGGCCATGGGATAGTGTCAGGACTAGGATTTTATTTAACTTTATTGTTAATGTAGTGCAGGGCCGGGGAAGTACTTTTAGGACTAGTGTTTATGAGGGTGGGGGGAAGGGTAACTGTGTTACTAGCTCATGGTCGATATTTGATGCTATGTGATACATTGAGCATTGGCTACGTTCCTTTGATGCTCCCATTACTCATGCTATTTAGCGTGAGTGTTTGAAACAAAGCATTAGGCCACAACTTGTGGGGTTATGCACTATGGAATGATAAGGAGGTGATAAAGTCACTTCTCCAGTGATATCACTTCACCAAGTCCTGTGTTATTCTGTGAAGCCAATGCACTTTGGAAATCTTAGTGCATAGGTTCTGCAGAATAACATAAGAACAGGAGAAATTATATCAAATCTGCTTGATCACTTCTGTATCAGTGGCGTCACTCCAGGGGCCCGGCCGCCTCCTGAGACCCCCCTGCCCGGCGCCTGCAAGAAGCAAGCTGAAGTCTGTGCCTTCTTCAGCACAGTCCTCAAGCACCTGAGCTCCCTTTTTGGCACTCTACTAATGCAGAATGCTGGGAGATGCATAACTGAAGAGAGGACCGTGCGGGAGCTCCAGCTTCTGAGGTCTGCGCCGAAGGAGACACAGACCTTTCCTGCCACGCTGCTGGACCACCAGTCAATGTGGAAATTGGGGGGGCAATGTGGAGATGGGGGGCAATGAGGAGATGGCCAGTGGAGGTGGCCAAT
The DNA here is from genome assembly GCA_037306005.1 of Rhinophrynus dorsalis. Lineage (NCBI taxonomy): Eukaryota > Metazoa > Chordata > Amphibia > Anura > Rhinophrynidae > Rhinophrynus > Rhinophrynus dorsalis. Next base: position 51,283,646 of record CM074724.1, read on the forward strand.
GGGGGTCAATGTGGTCGGGGGGCCCTTGGCAATTTTTGCACCAGGCCCTGGTGGCTTCTAGTTACGCCTCTGATTGGAGTCCAGAATAATTGGTTGGTTTGCTCAAGAACTGCTCCAGTTTCTTTTTCACATGAGCCTCCCTGTACTCAGGGACCACAGACCAGGACTTTAGGATATTTCCTGCCTGGACACAGGGGAGCCAGCAGAATGATGGGACGTGTGATTGCTTTAACTCTGGTCTCTTCTCTAAAAGGGAATGAGTGCCAGAGAGGTGCTGAATGTGCTTACTCTAAGGCGGAGCTGGCCAAGTTCAGTCCTCAAGGGCCACCAACAGGCCAGGATGTAAGGATTTCCCTGATTAATCACAGGTGAGTCAGTCACAATGAATGGTCCACTGATTAACTTACCTGTACCCAGGCTATAGTGCAACCGGTCTCCATTGAGTAGCACTGCAGTGTGCCGCAAGGAACCGGAAGGGACTGAAGGTGCAGGTGCACAGACCACACTAACCTGCCCGTCAGTCTCCAAACGGCAAAGATTTCTTTAGAATCTGCTATTTTATAAAGGTAGGACATGGATTTCCAAGGTAGTCGCCATGTGCTTACTGAATTCATGGAGACTTAGTAATAGCTGGAAGTTCCGCTTTAAAAGTAAAGTGGAGGAGTTTGGGGAAAACCATTTGCACTATAGGGGGTAATTAAAAATTCTCATTGTTTTAAAAGGGGATTTTAACCCCTTGAATGCTATAGAGATCTCCAACACATTGGGAAGCAGACCTCTTTAGCATTCAGAGGTTAAAATCCCCATTTAAATCAACGTTAAAGTGGATCTCTCACATATATACAAGTAATGCTCATTAGTTAGAGGATTTAGTGAAAACGTTGAAAATGTTATTCATTAAAAAAAAAAAACGTTATCTGCACAAAAATTAATGTTTAAAAAGTGCCCAGCAGCCTACTTCCGGCTTGCCACACTGCCTCTGCTCCCGTCCCTCTACCCAGCATCCTCCGATGATGGAGACTTTTTGTCTCTAAGCTGGAGCGGTCTCATTGGCTAGATACCGATCTCTGCCAATGAGATTGCTCCAGCTTAGAGAAAGAAAGCCTTCATCATCGGAGGATGCTGGGTAGTGGGATGGGAGCAGAGGCAGCGCGGCAAGCCAGAAGTAGGCTGCTGGGCACTTTTTAAACATTAATTTTTGCGCAGATAATGTTTGTTTGTTTTTTTTTTTAAATGAATAACATTTTAAACATTTTCGTTAATTACTCTAACTAATGAGCATTACTTGTATATACGTGAGCGATCCCCTTTAAGTTCTGGAATATTAAAAGTTAAATTGCCTATACTTTTTATTCATTTATTATATTTATTTATTTTCCCATCTTCACCTATTTTTTTCAGCACTTTTATATCTCTGGCAGTAAGCTCACTGGAGCCCTATTTCCAGAGAGTTTTGTGGTCAATCAACTATCAAAGCAGGACACTGATACAATGTAACTACCCCTGTAGCACTGAGTCCATTTTTTACATGTTATATTTTTTTACATTGTATCATTATTCCTGCTTTCATATTTCCAGACAGAAAACTCTCTGGAAACAGTTCCAGGGAGATCAATATCAGAGGCATAAAGAAGGGGGGGATGAAAAAAAACGTAGGCAATTTGACTTTACATATTATGGACTTGCTGGCAAAGTGAAAGTAAAGGTCTGCTATCCACTTAAAGCAGAACTACCACCCTATATAAAGTCGCCACCCAATAATTAGGCATATGGCGACATGCTTCTTAAAGGGATAGTAATACTTCATTTTATCTTTATTTTATTTTGTAGGCATTAAAAAAACATGAAGAATGATATAAGTCATCTCTCAAACCTTTATGGTTTATGAGCTATTCACAAGCAAAGTTTCCCCCTCCCGCCCCTTTTACCTAGTGTAAGCCATCTCTTCTCAGATGTGGAATGCAGTCCATAGACCAGACAGATAACAGAAGAGGACATTCTTATTCCTATGAAAACAATGAAAGCCCTGCCCCTTGACAAGTTTTTCAGCTTTTTCTCTTATCTTAATTGAAGATTGTCCCTCTCTGCAGTCTACCTGGGCATCTCCCTTCTGCCCTGGCTGAAAAGTGTTACATCAGTAAAAGGAGCGGGCTTTGCTTGTGAATATCTCATAAACCATAAAGGTTTGAGAGATAAGACTTATATCATTCTTCATGTTTTTTTAATGCCTACAAAATAAAATAAAGTTAAAACGAAGTATTACTATCCCTTTAATACTGCTATTATCTGTGACAAGTACCAGGTTTTGAAGAAATCCTTTTTTGTCTGAGACCGGCAGCCAGGCTTGGACACAGACATCTTGCTCAGAGACATCTGCGCGCCTGCGCTGTCCGTGACGTTCTCCTCTAAGAGGCATTGCATGGAGCCGAAAGGCACCGGAAGGGGCTGATGGCACAGGCTCACAGACGGCTCTACAGCAAGAAGCCTGGTTGTCAGTCTCTGAAGAAACAGGATTACTTCAAAATGCGTTACTTGTGGCAGATAATAACATTATTAAGAAGCTAGTCTCCATATGACTAATTATTGGGTGACAACTTTTTATTGGGTGCTAGTTCCGCTTTAATGATTTTCTACATCAGGCACAGACAACTCCAGCTGTTGGACACTACAATTCCCATCATTGCCAACAGTTGGTCAGGTATGATGGCAGCTGTTGACCCCAGCAGGTGCTATATAATGTATTCTCCTAAACCATACTTCTTGTGATGTCATTTATGCTTAACACTGGAAGATGTTCCGCTTGGCGTCATCAATAATATGCAAAGTTTAGAAACCAAATTTAATATAAATCTCTATTTTTAATTCTGAATATCCTTGTTGCTGCTATTTCTGTGCAGCCGTGAGCTTGAGGTTGAATAATGAAGGCCTTCTACAGAGTTGTTTCCTGCCATCTATGGAAAGCAGAGACAATTGTGTGACTGAACTGAACTTCCTGTATCATAAATTACATCAAAAATGATACCAGTGTAACCCTTTTATCTATACTTCCTAATTTTTATGTTCTTTTAAAACAAAAACAAAATGAAAAGAGTTTGTTCATTATGATCAGTGTGGTAACTGCTTACCTCTGGTAACCTATCAACTTAATGAAATCAATGCAATAACAATTGTTCTTGTCTTATGCTATAGAATTAAAGGAACAGTAATGTCCACAAAACAAAAAAGTCCAGTTTTGTAGAGTTTAAAATATTAATCAATATGCTCCAAACCCTATATCTCAAACTGTTATGTTTGAGAGATATTCGCAATCAAAGTTACCCCCTCCCTCCCCTTCTCCTGATGTCAGCGTCTAGCTGACAGCAGGAGAAGCCGGTCCGGGGACCAGCAGGCGGCTCTGCAGCAGAGCCGAAATTGTGTTATTGCTAAAGAATTAATTCATTGGAAAGGTCTAAAAGGTGTGCTTGCAAACCAGGTACAATTTTTAGACTTTTCCAATGAATGAATTCTTTAGCAATAATGCAATTTCAGCTCTGCTGCAGAGCCTCCTCGAGTCGTACGACTCGATTCTCCTGCTGTCATCTTTACAGCTGACATCAGGAGAAGGGGAGGGAGGGGGGAGCTTTGAATCCCTATATCTCTCAAACCATAGCGGTTTGAGAGATAGGGGTTGGAGCATACTGATTAATATTTTAAACTCTACAAAACTGACAATTTGTGGGGGGACATTACTGTCCCTTTAACACTTTGAATTCCAGAGGGTACGTTTAGCTGTGCAACCAATGTGCTATGCTCCCTCTGGCACTCAAAGGGTTAAGGAGCTTATTCATCACACTAGATAAATGCAATCCTGGAGCCAACCAGTTGAGCTCAGTGGATTTTTACAGCCTGATGTAATACAATGTTACACTCTCCCTGCTGCATTGAATGCTCTGTATGCTATCATCTTTTTTACATTGTATCACCATACATAGTTTAATGTTCCCTGACAGAAAGCTTCCTGCAAACAGATCCAGGGAGCTCATTGTCAATGACATAAAAGTGTAAAATAAAAAAAGGGTGAAGCTACAAATAAACAAAATGTGCTTTAAAGCTGAACTATCACATATATAAGTGCCCCACCCCCAATTAATGTTTACTATATCAGTAAGCATATAAATCCCTTTATAATTCTTATTAACTCCGGAATTATTTAGAAATATAAGTTCTTATGAGACTCACCTCCAGATGACAGAGCAGACATCTTGTTGACGAGAGTTGTCCGTCCCTCTCTGTACCGTGCAGAACAGTGCAACTTCCCCTTAGGTTACTTGCCAATCAGTGAGGAGACAGGGACAGACAGCACAGGTGCACAGAACAATCTTCGGAAAGATTTCTGCTCTGTCGTCTGGCGGTGAGTCGCTAAGAACTTATATTTCTAAATAATGCTGGAATTATTAAGGTTTATAAAAGTATTTATATACTTACTGCTATAGTAAAAATAAATTGGGTAGTTCTGCTTTAACATTAGATATATCCTAGTTCTTAACACCACATAGATTTTAAACTAAACTGGCTTTAGTTGGCAGCATTAACTGTGACAGTAGCCATTATTGGGAGAATGCTGCACTGTGGGAGTTCTTACAAAGTGGGGGAAAGCCCCAGGGAGCTCCATGTTGGGCTGTACCCCAGGTCACAGCCGGATCAGTGGTGCAAAAGAAGTCAGATTAATGTCTCACACTGCTGCCAGAATATATTAGAATGTCTGACTTCTTCTGCACCATCACTCAGTACAACCGCATGTATGACATCAATTGGGGGCAGGGCTCCCTTCAGAACAGACCCACTGAGGGTACAGGGGTTGTGTGATCACTGGTGTCGAGGTCTGACATGGAGGTGGGGAAATGAAACTTCTCCATCTCCAAGAAGTAGACACAACATAGCATAAATATATACTATAGCCTGGTAATACTAATGGCCTCTATCAATTTTGCCCTTGTGACTTGGTTCAAGAGTAAACATCTTCAGTCAGTCCTGGATGTCCTATCCATGGAGACAGACATGACGGTTGCTAGAAGGACCACAGGACACAAACTCTACCCACTGTATATGATAAAGCTAACCCTTTAATGTCCTTAAAGAAACAAAAAGAGAAAGGGAACAGCACAATTCTCCTCTAAGTGTGGTCCAAATTACTTAAATATGAACAAGACGTTCACCCCTATCCCTCCAAAATGGATACTCACAGATGTAGAGGCCACTATTGCCTCAATGATAGAGCCGCGACTGGGTCAGACTCTCAATGCTGGCCGACTGCACACCCGTCTCCTTTTCCTCCTTCCAGTAATTCTTACCTCTTCCCCTCCTAGGTCCTTTCTTTTGACTGAATCCTGTAATTTCCATGTGAAATACACTCACTTCAATATATAAGGGAAACCAGGAAGGGAGGGATAGGTACATTGTACCACCATATAATATGTATTACTGTTTTACGGTAGTATAACATTGACCATGAAGACACAATATTATTATTTTCCCAATATAGAAGTAGAAAAAAAACTATATGCACTTTAATCAACTTTTTGAAAACACGATATATGCTAGAAATATCACAATGCATTGCAGACCTCTCCTGTATTTATGGGTTTAAAATATGCTCAAAACAGCGGTTTGTCCCAGAATTGCTCCTCTTTTTACATAAGGCCAGAGCCAGATTTACATCCCAGGCACCTTTAGGCAAGGAAGTCCAGTCACCCTTAGTTCCAGCCATGGCAACACCTCCACTCTTCACATGACCCCACCACTAGTCCCATCCTCTTTCCTGGCACATATAAGCACAAAGCCAAAAAAGGCTTTAACCCCTTGGTTGCTAGAGAGATCTCCAACACATTGCTCTGCAATGCGTTGAAGATCTCTCTAGCATCCATGGGGTTTAAATAATATCCTATAATGGGGTATATAAACTGGTGCAGGAACATGGAGATTGCTCTGGCTACACCCACAACTCTGAATGGGTGTGGCCAGTACAGCTGAAGAGCTCTAGGCAGTTGCCTATTCAGCCTATGAGGAAATACATCCTAGTATAAGGCATAGAATTGCAAGTTGTGGTGAGTATAGGGAAGCTTCTCAGACTCCACAGAGCATGTAATAGACAGAGAGAGATGATATACCATTAAGTTGCTCTCTTTTTACAAGGAAATCCAGGATTTTTAAACCCCAGAAACAGCACAGTTCCTTGATAATCCAGACATACGGTAACCCTAACGTTCCAAAATAAATGTGGAATAAATCTGGAGTAAACCAACTGCACTGTAGAAATGACCTTTCTAGCATTCAAAAGGTTAACCTTCCCAATTTAATCAATGAGAACAGGAAAACTTGCATTTCACCCCATGGTGTAAATGGTTTGCCCCAAAATTAATCCTTATTTCTTTTGAACTCTAGCAACTTAATGCAGTTACCTGTTGTAGCGTTTTCCAAAGATACGTAAGCCAAAATTCATGGAAGGGCAATAAAATGTGGGTAAGTCCGAAAGCCAAAGAAAACAGTGTGGCCAGCTCTTATAAACCATACTGTTTTTTTTCTGGGGTGATTTATAAAGCAGAGAGTTTTTGTATAAACTTTGATAAATTAGTCACGTTCAGTAACAGAGGATTAAAAGATGTTCCCTTTTCAAATGATTTTACAGTGCTTTCCTGTGTAGTAAACGGGCAATGTTTTCTGCTCTTAGATGAAGCTGTTCAGGTCAGTATTGTGGAATTGTTTCATGATTTGGCCACATTTATCTTACCACGTTGGTGGGCCTGACCCTATTGAAAAAATATGATGTAATGTACAAGTATGTTTCCTGTAAGTATAGAGACCACCCAAAGGAGCATTTTATCCCACAGTCTGAAATGGATGGATGATGGAGGAGAGGACTGTTAGGTCTGGGAATGTCCAGTTATCCTATTTTATGATGGAAGATGCAATAGCTATATTTAACCCCTTTGATGCTAGAGATATATCAAATATATTGCAAAAACTGTGCATCAGAGATATTTCTAGCATCCAAGTGTTTAAAGAAACACTAAATACTAAAAATGAAATGGGGTCATATCAGGGGTGGATTGTAGTGGAATACCAGCCCGTTTGTTTTTTTAACTGGTCCACTATCTGGTATTCCATTTCATTTTTGTATATTACATATATTTCATTGACGTGAGAGGGTTTCTCAATCCTGCCCATTCCTACCCGGCACTGGGTGGAATGGAAGCAGGGGAGCTCTATTGATCTCCCAACCAAATCAGCTGGAAGATTAGTAGCTGGGGGGGCATCAGGAGGGGTTCTGATACCCCAACACAAGGTCTGACTTTTAATAAAATAACCCTTTCAGCACCATAGAGGTATATGGTACTCAAAGGGTTTAAAACAACAACAACAAGGTCTTATTGCTGTGTTCAGTCTTGCCATGGTGTATGCCTTTTGAAATTAAACTGTCTTCAACAACCTCACCTTGTTAGCTGATTCTGGCTGTTCCTCACCTCATTTTATTCCTCCTGCACAGCTGTTTTTGTTTCAGTTAATGATTGTGTTTCAGCCTAGATATTAATTTGATGATCGTTAGCACCAGTTTGGTATAATTGTTTAATCATACACCTGACTATAGGCCTACAAAATCCCTGACTTTGTGTAAGTGTACCTAGAAGAATTGGTGCTGTTTTGAAGGTAAAGGGTGGCGACACCAAATATTGATTTGATTTAGATTTTTCTTCTGTTCACTCACAATGCATTTTGTTAATTGATAAATATATACTATTAACATTTCAATTTTTGAAAACAATCTTATTTTACAGCAATTTTCCACACCTGCTTAAAACATTTGCACATTACTATATATATATATATATATATATATATATATATATATATAATTTCAAATATACTTTCAATGCGCCCTTATCCTAAATTTGCCACTATATCACACAAAATCCCCACTTGCAGAGTGGGAGCCGGAAAGTGAGAGTGCAGCTGGGGGACACAGGGATAAGTTTCATTTGTATACTTTTTTTGTGATTTATTGTACACGTGGCCATTGTTTGCAGGCCGCCAGTACAAATCTACCCTATGCGAATGATCTAGGGAGGCTGTCGGGTGACTGTATAGCTCAATCTCCAATTGGGAGCGCTCATTGTTTTTAATTCAGTGTGTATGTGCATATACATTGTTTCTGTTTTGTATAGAGGCACCAGTTGTGTATTGTGTCTGCTACTCAGTGTTCGATGTTCCGGACAGGGATAGGCAGTACATATTTACAGTTGTTTTCCTTTGTGCAGTGTACAATTTGTTGATATAGAGAGGGCTCACATTAGATTGTGTTATGGCACTTGTTGGATTTGATATATAAGGTGGGGACAGGCCACACATATCTACAGCGATTACCCTTTCTATGTTTACAATTACATATGCCAAATCACCATATTGGTTATTTTATGCTATTTTTATATGTTTAACCCCTTAATGACTCTTGACGGTCATAGTACGTCATGGGTCGATCTGACTTAACGACCCATGATGTACTATGACCGTCATAGAGTTCCAGGCTCCCCCCACGGCTGCACGCTGTTTGGGGAGCCCGGAACTGGAATCTGGAAAAAAAAATGCTCCGTGGTCCTCAAACTGACCGTGCCGCGCCGATCGGCCGGTCATTAAGGGGTTAATAAACTCAATGTTTTCCTTATTTTTACTTTTTGAAGTGTCATTTATCATTCAGCTGAATATATATTAATATTTTGGCACGTCACATTGATATATATATATATCAATATATATATATCAATATCAATATATATATATATATATTTGTGTGTATAGTTTTTACTCCTGGTAATTTTGAATCTGCTGTAGGCCCTGCAAGTACTAAACGATTATACATATTTAGCATCAGTGTACACAGGGGGCACAGTGCATTTAAAATAATTATAATTTTAGCAATGTGCTTTAATTTAGATGTCAGTTTATCATACAAAAATACTTCATGAAATAAAATAATATGTAATTATGTTAAATTTACTTTAGTGTGAAATCAGAAAAAAGGTGAATTTGCTCTGGGATAAAAAGCATGGAGGGCCTTATGTATAAAGAAAAGTGGATTAATTCTAGGGCAACCATTACTATAGGAAACAAATAGAAATTCCAAAAAATTGAACCACCTGAATGTTAAATATGTGTGAAACTGATTGCTTTGCAATGTGCCTTCATGTGATTCAAACCCCACTTAATATCAATGAGAAATGTTTTACGTCCCCTATAGATCAGTTGGTTTGTCCAAGGATTGCTCCTTTTCTTTATACATAAGGCTCAATGAACTTGATATTGACTCGTGAATCCTACATAAAAATAGATGATTAGTAAAACAATGACATTTGTATAGCTTCCAAATGAATGTTACAAGCTTCTGTCACACAAAAGGTTAACTGCTGACCTGATGGGTGCATTAACCCTTTGAATGCCAGAGAAGTATTCAACGCATTGAAAGGGTTAAGGGCTGAATTTGGACACAGACAATGGGACAATAGCATTAAAAATTAATACAAATAATAATAAAATGTCTCTCCCCACCCATGTCTCCCTCTCCTCCACAAGTCACTATCACCACCCCTCCCTCCATCCTTGTCTCTCTCCCCTAACCACCCATGTCTCCCTCTCCTCCACAAGTCACTATCACCACCTCTCCCTCCATCCTTGTCTCTCTCCCCTAACCCCCCATGTCTTCCTCTCCTCCATATGTCACTATCACCACCTCTCCTTCCATCCTTGTCTCTCTCCCCTAACCACCCATGTCTCCCTCTCCTCCATATGTCACTATCACCACCTCTCCTTCCAACCTTGTCTCTCTCCCCTAACCACCCATGTCTCCCTCTCCTCCACAAGTCACTATCACCACCTCTCCCTCCATCCTTGTGTCTCCCTCTCCTCCATACGTCATTATCACCACCTCTCCCTCCATCCTTGTGTCTCCCTCTCCTCCATACGTCATTATCACCACCTCTCCCTCCATCCTTGTGTCTCCCTCTCCTCCACAAGTCACTCTCACCACCTCTCCCTCCATCCTTGTGTCTCCCTCTCCTCCATACGTCATTATCACCACCTCTCCCTCCATCCTTGTCTCTCTCCACTAACCACTCATACATCCCTCTCCTCTATATGTCACTATCACCACCTCTTCCTCCATCCTTGTCTCTCTCTCCTAACCACTCATACCTCCCTCTCCTCCATATGTCATTATCACCACCTCTCCCTCCATCCTTGTCTCTCTCCCCTAACCACTCAAACATCCCTCTCCTCCATATGTCACTATCACCACCTCTCCCTCAATCCTTGTGTCTCTCCCATAACCACTCATACCTCCCTCTCCTCCATATGTCACTATCACCACCTCTCCCTCAATCCTTGACTCTCTCTCCCATAACCACTCATACCTCCCTCTCCTCCAAATGTCACTATCACCACCTCTCCCTCAATCCTTGACTCTCTCCCCTAACCACTCATACATCCCTCTCCTCTATATGTCATTATCACCACCTCTTCCTCCATCCTTGTCTCTCTCTCCTAACCACCCATGTCTCCCTCTTCCATATGTCATTATCACCACCTCTCCCTCCATCCTTGTGTCTCTCCTATAACCACCCATGTCTCCCTCTCCTCCATATGTCATTATCACCAACTCTCCCTCAATCCTTGTCTCTCTCTCCCATAACCACTCATACCTCCATTCCTCCATATGTCATTATCACCACCTCTCCCTCCATCCTTGTCTCTCTCTTCCATAACCAGTCATACCTCCCCTCTCCTCCATATGTCGTTCTTAGCTCCTGCATCCATATGTCTATCTCTGTCTCACTCTCTATTCCTTCACACACATCTCTCTCTCTCCAGCTATCTGTCCTACTCTGTCTTTTTCTTATATCTCTCTTTGACAGAAAATCTTGTTCCCCCTCCCTCCATAGGTCCAAAGGGATGAGATGAACTCACTCGTGGATTTTGCATCCAGCTGCCAGACATGTAAATAAAGTCAGGACTCGGTTCCTATGGGTGGCTGGAGCAGCATGCTCTCTGTGGAACAAAGAAAGCATGCATGCCCAGGTTGCTGTGATTGGTTGCACTGATGATGGAGCACTGATCTGGAGGTATGTGCCAGCAAGCACACAGACCTCCCACTCCCTCAGCACATTGTGTGTCGGGCAGGGGACATTTTCTGCTCTCTCCAACCAGCTAATAAGCACACGGCCCACAGGGAGATGTCTAATCCAGGACTGGACAATCCTTCTCTGAGTCATATACACTTAAATACCCTTTACTTATTTTTAGCACCTGGAAAAATTCTGTAGTTGATTTCTAAGGCTTAAAATCTAGTTATATATGCTCCGATGGAAAAGACATTCCTGCTTTTTCTAGGTCTCCTCGGCTCCCATCGATTGTCCAGGATTATCTTTACATGGGCAGAGATAAGAGCCTTTCTGAATACAAGAACAGTGGACACTAATCACAATCAATTAACTGACTTTAACTAACATGGTATAAGAAGTTTAAATAAATAGATTTAAAGAGACTAAAAGCTCTGTAGGTAACAGGTCCCCTTTAGCCCTTGTCACTAGCTACAAGCTTCATGAACCATAAGAAAATCAAATAAAACAGTATCTCTAAATAACATTAATACATCTGTCTAAAATCCATTAGTAAAGGATGTTTAGGATTACATTTTACAAAGAAATAGAGCTTCTTATAGATGGTGCTTTTGATACATGATATTCAATTGTATTCAACCCCATTTCTTATTTACGTATTAGTGTTACTTTAAACAGACTTTTTTTTTCATTGAGAGATGCATCAGTTTGGTTTCAGCTTTTAGCAGTGGGATCTACTAAATAACATTAACATTTTGGTTAATAAGAGCCCAGGGACAAACTTGACAGGAGAAAAAGAGGAAGCTGCATTTCTTCACAAAGGAAATGCAAAACAATGTAAGTTTAAATACAACCCAAGCTCGCCCCTTCACAGGGCTCCCACTGAGAGGTTGATGCTGGATAAAAGATAAAAACATCAAATGATGCGATTCTAGCCACAAAGATTTTTCAAATGTCTGCAAAACATTTAAAGGAAGCTATCATAAAAATGTTTTTATTTAACTTGTCACGGTCAATCTTGAGTAGTATTATGTAAATTAAAGCAGTCTCTTTTCTTGAGTAAAAGGTACAGATTTACTAGGATTAATGAGAATGGAAGACCCAGCATAGGGTCATTTTAAGAGGTACCTCTCTGTTTGAGTTAGATACCTCTCTGGCACTCAAAGGGTTAAGGGAGTATGAAAACCCAGGCAAATTATGAAAGGAGTCCCAAAGTTTTAAGACCCATTCATGGTTCAGTGAAATTTATAATTAGGGCCTTTAAGCTCTAGGGGCTGAATTCAAATGCAGGAGATAAATGTTACCTCCCGTTTTATAAAAATAAGTTCCTATTGAAGTCTATGGGGATACCTGGAGTTAAAAGCAGAAATAAAATTAGCACCTGCATTTGAATCCGGCCCTAGGACAGGCATGTCAAGCATTGCCCCCCACCCCCAACTAATAAACTGCTGTCCTCAAAAGGATTTCTCTTTTTAACTAGGGAACCTCCCTGCTGGTCCAGATTCCTTTTTAGATCATCTTGGTTTGTGGTCACCTTTTAGAGCAGGGGTAGAATTAAACTATGATTCTCCAGATGTCGGCTATTTGGGCATGGTGGAAGCTTTAGTTTTCAACATCTAGAGAGCCAAATGTTGCAAACTCCTGATCTAGAGGTGAGATACACACTAAACACATTATCAGAACAGTCACAGCAGTGCAAGCAAACTATGCACATTTCATCTCTCTGCAGACCTCCCCAGCAAAATAACAGTGCGGCCATTGACAGCCATTATTGTAGCCCTTCCTAGAGGGAATCACTGAGGATGTGACTTTCAGCTATATTCGAGTCAGAAATTCTTGCCCTAGGATGTTAGAAATATATTGAGAGCATTGCTCAGTGGACGAAGAGGAACTATACCCGTCCTACGACCACCCCCCAGAAGTACCTTAATATGCAGACCGACATTACCGCTGGCTGGGAAGGATTAGAAAAAGGCAATGGCATAGCAGCCTTGGAAACATAGAGGATAATGTACTAAGAGGAACTGGAACAATTCTGGAGTAAACTAATGGCACCATTGGGGGACAAATAAGACATCCCAAATCCACATTGATTTAAGTCAGGGCTGTCCAAGTTCAGTCCTCAAGGCCACCAACAGGCCAGTTTTGTTTCGAATTCCCCTGATTAGGCACAGGTGAGTTAATCAGTGGATCATTCATTGTGACTGACTCCCCTGTGCTTAATAAGGGGAATCCTTATATCCTGGCCTGTTGGTGGCCCTTCAGGACTGAACTTGGTACATCATCCTCAGATTCTTTTTCTGCCTACTTAGGGAACTTAACTTTAGGTCCTCTTGTGACTTACATCTAGTGATGGATTAAGGGTGGCTGGGTCCCTCAAGATTTACCCAGGCCAGGGCTCTCCTCGTCCTTGATTTTTGTGTCAGTTACTAGCATACCTGGGAACTCTCCGGATTTGCCCCGGAGACTCCGGTTCTGACAGAGATTTACCGGGTCTCCGGGGCAGACGCTGATTCCTCCGGATGTGGAGGAAACTCCATTGAAACTCTACCCACTTACACTCTTTCTCCCGCTGTTCCTCCATCCCCAGCCTTCTGTGTGACATCTTTAACCCTTTGAGTGCCAAAGGGTTAAGCACCCCCCCTGCTCGTGTTAAGCCCCGCCCCTTTTTGACGCGATTAGCGTCATTTTTGTCACCCCCTGCTGAACAGAGGACTACCCTCTGGGTAGCCCTCAGCTGGAAGTTCCCAGGTATGGTTACTAGGCTCCAGTGTGATGACTTACAAGTTCAAACACGAATCCATCAATACTTGTATCTTCTTCCTCTTGATCAAAAACCAGCAATGTTGCAATCCTTTATACAGCAGAGTTTTCTCCACAATCTCCAGTTGTCACTCACTGTCAATTGATTTTCAATGAGAAAGGGACAGAGATTCTGTTGTTTACATAAGTGTTGTAAGATAAGGCATTTAGAGAATTATTTAGAAAAATCTGAAGGTAAGTTTACTAAATAAAAACTAATCTACTAAGAACTAAACTGGAAAAAACATACAATTGTATGCAGACTAGCACAGATAAAAAATAACCAATACCACCACTCGTTAACTCTTTGCATTACAATGCATTAGATGCCTTTCTTAAAGGGATAGTAAAGTCTACATTAAGGATTATATCCAAGTCTTCTCTACTGTTTTTATAACACTTCGCACTATGTTAAATAACTTACTGTTAGTAGTTCAAAAGATATTTAATGTTAAAGGATCCTCCTCCCGCCCCTTCTGTCTGCTTCACACTGCACCTAAGCATGATCCAGATGGAGAGCAGTGAGGGACAATCTTCAGTAAGCAAAGGAATATCCTGTCCTCCTTCATCAAGTGGGGCAGGGTCTTCCTTATACTTACTGACTGAAGTTTGTCTCTCGCTACATCCGTCCGGTCCCACGAATGGAATTCAGCCCTAAGGGGAGGGGGCCAGAAGGGGCGGGACTGGGATCCTTATATATTGATTATCTTTTGAACTACCGAACTGTAAGTTATTAAACATAGTGCAAAGTGTTATAAAAACAGTAGAGAAGACTCGGATATAAACTTTATTGTAGACATTACTATACCTTTAAAAGAGGACTAACATAAAAATAAGAAAAACATGCTAATTATACGAGTGTCATAGGGGTATCTAACACATTCCGTTACAATGTGCTGGGCACTCCGCTGGCACATAATAGGGTTAAAATTAGGGGAGAGGGGTGTAACAATATTGAAAGATAGATTTATTTAAAAAAAATTGCATTGCAGGTCTTAGAATTAAACATTAGGAAAAAAAAGCAGGAAATATTGTAGAAGAGTTTATTACCACCTTTCCTACACTGCACTACAATGAAAGAAGACCAGTTCAGTGCTAGCCTATAGCAGCTTTCCTACACTGCACTACAATGAAAGAAGACCAGTTCAGTGCTATCCTGTAGCAGCTTTCCTACACTGCACTACAATGAAAGAAGACCAGTTCAGTGCTATCCTGTAGCTGCTTTCCTACACTGCACTACAATGAAAGAAGACCAGTTCAGTGCTATCCTGTAGCAGCTTTCCTACACTGCACTACAATGAAAGAAGACCAGTTCAGTGCTATCCTGTAGCTGCTTTCCTACATTGGACTACAAAGAAAGAAGACAAGTTCAGTGGTATCCTGTAGCAGCTTTCCTACACTGCACTACAATGAAAGAAGACCAGTTCAGTGCTATCCTATAGCAGCTTTCCTACACTGCACTACAATGAAAGAAGAGCCGTTCAGTGCTATCCTATAGCAGCTTTCCTACACTGCACTACAATGAAAGAAGACCCATTCAGTGCTATCCTATAGCAGCTTTCCTACACTGAACTACAATGAAAGACCAGTGCAGTGCTATCCTGTAGCAGCGGAATGTTGAAAGATCAGCTAATTAAAGCATAAGATTTATTAGGATGCTTAAAATAATATGTGTTTAACCCTTTATCAATAAGGGTAATTTACAAACCAAGCAACTCTTCTAGCCCTACACAGTTACTTAAATAAAAGCAATATTGCTTTGTCATAAATCACAGTGCACTAGGACTAAAGTATTAGCCCTTTGATTTCCAGAGGGGTACACAAAGCACTGCTCTGCAATGCGTTGCGTACCCCCTCTGGTACTCAAAGGGTTAAGGACAATGTCTCTTATTGTATTTAGAGATATAACAAGTGTTTATTCCCCTTTCCATTCATCTCCTACCCCTAAAATGTAGTGTTTAAAGCAGAACTATCACCCCAAATAAAGTCTCCCCCCAACAATTAGGCATCTTGAAATACGCTTAACAGCAGTAGTATTAGCCAGCATAATTACCTCGTTAATCAGAAATCCTACTTCTGACGAGACTGACAGCCAGGCAACAGTGCAGACATCTTTGCTTACAGACGTCTGCGTGTCAGTCCCGGTCTCCTCTAGGACGCGCTGCGTGGTACCTTTAGGAACCAGAAGGAACTGGTGGTGCAGGAGCCCAGATGCCTCTAAAGCTCTGTTGCCTGCAGAAATAGGCTTTGCGACTAACGCGGTAATTATGGTGGCTAATACTACTATTGTTAATCATATTGCTAGATGCCTAAATGTTGGAGGAAGACTTTATTTGGAGTGATAGTTCCCCTTTAAATTACATTTTCAATCACTGCCTCAGCGTCCATGGTCTAGTGCTAAAATTTAACATTTAATAAGTTTACATAGTTTGTGTTATTGAAAAAAATCAGCCGACTAAGGTAAAGAAAACAACTCAAGCAAAATCAGTAATACTTCTCATGTTAGAAACCTATAGGATGTCCAGAACTTCTTCTATGTAAAAATAACTACTATGGACTGTTAATGTACCTTGAATGGTTCTATGCCAGTGTGCAAAGCTCTTTGTTTAGATGCGCCATATGTGTGAAGTATGGGAATGGATGGCCATTTGTGGGTATCCTATTCATTTGCTCACAGGTGCAGCAATGTACAAAAGTGAGTGTAGAAGAAACAGGTGATGGAATCTTCATTTTCCTTATGTCTGTTATCAGGTAGTGTAAAGGGATTAATAACTCAGATGATGTGCACTGGAGGAGTTGTGTATAGAAATGCATTATTGTACAGAAACAGGTCATGTACTGCTCCATCATTTTGTACTTCCCTTTCTGACTTTTACCTTACTTTTGCTGATTATTGCCAGGGAGGGCTGGCAACTTGTGGCCCGGCGGGGGGGGGGGGGGGATCAAGTGACCCATTTCTATTGTTTGAGCTCACTGTCCAAGCCTATTCTGTTAATTTTAATACTGGCATTAATGTTGAAACTGCGCTACACTGCTGAAACTACAGCATTTACAATTTAAAGGGATAGCACCCAGCTCTAATTAATCATCATAGTATTTGGACTTTCGAGAGTGTTATTTCAGTTCTGTCAGAATTATAGTTCAAGAGTAATTCAATGACAAAGTATCTCCCTCCCGCCCCTTTTACTGATGTAATACTGCTCAGCCAGAGCAGAAGGGAGGTGCCCATGTAGACTGCAGAGAGGGACAATCTCCAATTAAGATAAGGGAAAAACCTGTCAAGGGGGGCAGGGCCTTCATTGTTCTCATAAGAAGAAGATTGTCCCCTTCTGTTATCTGTCTGGTCTTACAACCAGATTCCACATCTGAGAAGAGATGGCTTACACTAGGAAAAAGGGGCAGGAGGGGAAACTTTGCTTGTGAATAGCTCTTAAACCATAAAGGTTTGAGAGATAAGACTTATATTGTTCTTCCTGATTTTTTAATGCCTACAAAATAAAATAAAGATAAAATGAAGTATTACTATCCCTTTAAGCAAAGCTACACTAGTGATACTATACAGCTTACGAGGAAAATGGGTTATGCTAGTAGTGGAGCTCCATTTGAACTGAAGGGATGTGGTATAATTTGTGTAGATCCATTTACAGCAGGGAGAAGGAACCAGAGGACCACTGACCCAGACATATGACTGGCCCAGGGGGCAATTGCACCCCTGCTCCCCAGGCCAGCCCTCCCCGATTATTGGAGACATTGCACTGTTACTTGTTTCATCTATGCAGGACTGGAAGTTCATTGCTGATTTGCAATGGTAGCTTCCAAAGTGTATGTATAAGACCAATTTTTAGGATTATTGTACCAGGTATATAATTTTTACAGATGCAGCATAGTACAACATATGAAAAATTACACAACCTACTTTTTTGTTCCACTTTAACCCTTTTGAACGCTAGCACCATCTCCCTGCATTGCTCAGCAATGCTCTGAACAAATCAATATCATCTAGGCTGTCATTGGTTATATAGTATATATATTAATCTGCAATTTCCCTCTTACACTGTCCCTACTGTATGTACTCCTCTTTATGTCACAGGCAGCTTTGTAAATACAATAAACTATTATATCAAACCTTTGTAAAAAGTACATTGGTCTTTCAAGATTTTCCAGAAAGTCAAAGCTGAAAATGCAAAGAATAAACATTTGCATTAGTTATTTGTATTAAAATATGCAGACATTTGCACAGTATTCAGCCAACTTATAAATTTTTATAACTTCTTCGAATTGCTAACATTTTTTTAACACACTGCGTTAGTTCAGCTTTGTGTGGAGCTCAATAACAATCTTTCTGGTCTGCAAAAAAAAGTAAAGAACATTATAATAAAGAATGTCGAATAAATAAAAACAAAACAGAACAAGCCGTACATCGCATCAAACAATAGACACGTTCATGGTTTGCTACCAGCAATTAGAACAACAATGCACTGCATGTTGACTCCAATAGTGAAAAGAAATTCTCCAGTTTTTAAAGATTTTCCTGGCTGTGTGTCAAGCAGAAATTGACTTCTGTGCAATGTAAGTCATGCACATTTTATGCACGATGAATAATGTGCCCTTTCTTCTATGAACTGTTAACAGCTGTAGAAACTATTACAGGCTGCTTAGAAAACATGCCTTTCTGCTCAGTGCTTCAGACGCTTAGCAATACCAAAGCTATTCCTAAGGCTAGACGAAAAGAAAAATTAATACAGCGTTTGATTTATATTTGTATTGAAACAACAAACATTTGATTTCTCATTTTTTAAATGACTATTTCATCTCTCAACTAAAACGAGGAAAAGCATCTGACATAATTCATTGAAATACAAAACAGATTTAAGAATTGTGCTACTGAGACCACCCACGCTCTGCTTGACAACGAAGATACTGTTGTTGTGTCTGTAAATTTCCTACATGGGATATTCAGGATGTGTTATGAATTTTCAGAAAAGTAAAGGCCATTGAGATCAATTGTTAAAAAAGAAACTGTTATTAAAATTTCCTATAATACTATTTACTTTTAAAGGGCAATTTTCCGGTTTTATGAAGGATTGTGTGTAAGAAGCTAAATATACGCAATGCTGGGCCAAACCAACTGCATTATAGGGGATAAGTAAACATTCGTAAAATTCCCATTGAAATAAATGGAGCTTTCAACCCCTTGAAAGCTAGAGGTGTCTCAAACGCATTGAACCACAATTTGTTGGCGACCTTTCTAGCATTCAAGGGGATCAAAGCCCCCTTTAAGTCAATGTGAAGTTTAGTCTCCTAAGGTGTTTGGTTTGCACCTTAATTTCTCATTTTTAGATTTTGTTATCGGATTTAGTAAATAGCCCAGTCCTGTTATGTACTACCTGAAGGGGAGTTTAGAAAACAGACATCCTTAGCTGACATTAGGGCTGGATGCAATCTGTAAATTTCTGCCTCAAGCTGAATGAAATAAGCAAAAAATGGCACTTTACGCTTGGCAAAAAATTTCCCAAGAAAAGTGCCAATTTTCTGCTTTTTCTGCCTAGCTCATTCCATTGAAATCAATGGGAACATAGAAGTTACAAACAACATATAGCAAATATTATTTTATTTCCCACAGGCACAGTATAAAAGAGGCATGAGGGTGCCTGTGTTGGTGGGAGTGGGGAAACAATCAGTTGAACAGGGGAAGATTTTTTTGGGGGTTGTTTCCCGGGATTGGGGGGCACGTAATAAAAATAAATCCTAAATAAAATAAAAAAAAACCCATAAGACATGGTATAAAAGGGGTCTGGGGAGGGTGCCTGTGTTGGTGAATAAAATTTGAACAGGGAATTTGTTTTAGGGGGGTTTCTTGACTGCTATTGGGGGTACAGTTAATAAAAAATAAATAAATAACATAAGAAATTTGTATTTAAAGTGATAGAGTCAGGAACCCCATGACATAAGCTGCCACTGGGGTGGACCTATACTTGACTTGACAGAGTATTTTGTAGAGAATGATTTCTTAGATTTGTTGTTAGAGGCCCATGCCCTGAGGAAACACTGATTTGTAGGACTTAGGCTTGTTAGAAACAAACCCCCCAAAAATTGTTTATTTTTTGTTGGACTATGGGTTTTTTTTTTTTTCCAAAGCACAAGCCCTGAGAAAAAAATAAAAATGCCCTACCGGCCTAGTTCCAGCAGTTCATGTTGGCCAGTGGCCACTGGCCATTGTCAAATGTCCTCCTGAGTCCTGAATTGCAACTGCTGTTACTACTGTTGCTGCTGAGTTGTTTAAGCAGCAGAATTATTAGGCAGCTGAAAGGGAATTGGATCAACAACAGCAGTAAAATGGAAGATGGAAGATGAAGGTTCCACTTGCCACAACTGGCTCCAGTGATGCACCTGAGGCAGTAGCGGCACAATAAGTAGCCCCCAGCCTATGTGGAGAAAAGAAGAAGTTGGCCAATAATAATGACTCCTAGCAACGCCTACTTGACCCGGCTGGGACTGACAGCGCAGGCACACAGACATCACAATAGCAAGATGTCCACTCTCCGTCCTGCCTGTCAGCCAGGGAAGAGAGCAGAAATCTATTAAATAAGGTAATTATTCTGGCGACTAACGCTACTAAGCAGCTAGTCGCCAGATGGGGACTTACTGAAGCTAAAGATTGTGTCGGGTGGTATTTCCGCTTTAACTGTACTGGAGGCCAGGCCATGATTTGATAATATCATATTGTATGGATTACATGCAAGCAGGGACTACATGGAAGCAGGGACTACAGCTCCATTTTATGTGTTATAACATCAACAACATGATGTGAAATACAATAATATAAAATACACTCACGTGTATTGGTGGTTGGGGGAAGTAGAGAGAAATTATTCCATCTCTGTTCAGGAACCTACGACCACTGGATCAAATGTTTGATGAAAAAAAGACCACTCACTTTCCACAAGAGATCAATTAAGAAGCACTTATTAAAATGTATTGTATAATAACTTCAATAAATGTTTCAATATGGCCCATTTTATCAAAGCTTATGGCCAACTAAAGACGGGAGCAGCTGCCTATAGTTGAAACCTAAATACATACAGCTTAAATGTGATTGGGCACCACAACAATTCATAACACCCATCTAATTGGATGATCAGAATGAGCCCCAGGATGACAAAAAAACATCCAAATCATCCCAATAATAGAAAAAAAACTGCGATAAACTTCAGAATACTAAGGGGGGCTGGCTCTCAACATCCAAAAAATAGCTTTACAAAAATATCTTCATATTTAAAATAACAAAATGCCCCCGAAATTCATTGGCACACAGACTAAGAAAGTCCACTGGCTCACACCCAATTGGGCAATGCAGAGGAGCCCCCGAAGGCCAGCGAAGTATAAATATCATAATTTAAAAAAAAAAAAGTATCCCAGCTAGCAAACAGACACTCCTCCACACACCTGATGAGTGCATCACATGTAAACACCAAATACATATGTATTAAACAATGATAAATTAGTTAAGACTCTACACTCCATATGGCTATGTGAACAAGCCTCCCCAAGAAAGCAGAACATAGATGCTCATAAAATAGCGTATTATAATTAAATATACAATCCAGCAGAGGCCAGTCCACAATAACCAAAAGTATATCACATATGAAAGAGAGAAAAACACCAGCACAAAGTCAACATGCAATCCCACTGGAATTTCAGAGGAAATTCCAACATAATCCCACAGGCAACCCCACCAGAATCCCACAGGCAATCCCACCGGAATCCCACCAGAACAATATTTCTCGTGTGGTATAAGGGTAGACATATACTAAAATCCAGGATTCCCTGTTGATTACACAGGAGGACAACAATGTTTGGTTCACTTTGAAGATCAGGTTTGTCTTTTTCTATTATTTCCATGTTTTTTCACTCCTTGTATGACAGAGATATCCCCAATGCATTGAGAAGCAATAAGTTTGAGACTTTATGGAGAATTATACGTTTTTCTTTGTATATTGACACATATTTTAATAGGCTTGTTCTTACTTTGAAAAAGCGTCCTCCCCCAGCAGTGAAACGCGTTAGCGTTTATAGCCTTGTTTAATATTATTTTATCTTTATTTTATACTGTTTTGTTTAAATAAAACATTTTAATACCAGTATATAGCTCCCGTCTGTTACATCCATTCAAGTATCCTGAATACCTTCAAAAACAAGGGTGAGACCCGACCGTAGATGGGCTAATCTCTCCGAAAGCGTGATTGTCAGTTGACCCTGGTATCAGAGTCCTGACTACTACTAAATGTGAGTTTAACCTGCTGTTATTATAATTATAACATTCGAAAGACTGTACTTCACTATTGGCACCCCTTTTTCTGCCCTTTGTTCCTTTCTATGTTTTGCCACTGAGGAAGAGCGTGTTACCAAAGGAAGGAGCCGCTAACATCTTTACACAGAGAGAAGTGTACACTGTGTCTGGAGGCAGTTTCAATTACTCCAGTAGCCTGTTTTGTCGGTTTCGGTATAAGCTGCTACTGACACAGGCCCATTGTGAGTGCACACAATAGAGTGTGGTGGTGGTCATATTACTAACTAAGTTTGATACACACAGGGGGCACCCTTGGTTTGCCCTTCCCTCTTCTTTTCCAGTTTATGGAGAATTATGGTTGACAGATCATCCCTTTAATTGCAAAGCAATATGTAGCTAGCCCTCTGGCACTCAGAGGGTTAATAATGGACACATATTATAAACATATGCAGCAGGGCTACAGTGATCATTACTGGTTTGCAGCAGTTCCCATGTAACCATGCAGCACTCACTTTTCATGTGGGTGCCACTGTAAAGGAAAGATCTGACAACCCCATGGAGAGGGACTTCATCACTTACTCTATTTCGTACACGAGCGTTAAAGTCATTATTTTGCACTTATATTTCAGCATCCTGAATTGCCAAATCCTGATTATAGGCAACATCTGTGATATCGGGTATTAAAGGGATAGTAATGTTTCATTATAAAAGCAGCTCTAATTAATCATCATAGTATTTGGGCCGTGGAGAGAGTTATTTCAATTCAGTCAGAGTTGTAGTTCAAGTGTAATTGAATGATAAACTATCCCCCTCTCACCTCTTTTACTGATGTAACACTGCTCAGAACAGCAGGGTATATCCAGGTAGATTGCAGAGAAGGTCAATCTTCAATTAAGATAAGGGAAAAACCTGAAAAACCTGTCAATGGGGGCAGGCTCTTCACAATAAGAAAATTGTCCCTTGCTGTGAGCTGTCTGGTCTATGGACCAGACTTCACATCTGAGGGGAGGTGTCTTACACTAGGTAAAAGGGGCAGGAGGGGGAAACTTTATCATTCAATTACTCCTGAACTACAACTCTGACAGTATTGAAATAACACTCTCTATGGCTCAAATACTATGAAGATTATTTGGAGCTGCTTTTATTGTGAAACATTTCTATCCCTTTAAATTAAGGGGAAAACTCTGACCTATAATCGAGACAATACAGTAAATTCTGGAGAAGATTATTTAGGTAAAAGGAGATACCTATAGGAATCAATATGTTATAAAGAATACAAAAGTCAAACCATATGTTTTGCCACCTTGAATGAGAGACACATCGGTGATCAAACTAATTCTGAATCTCATTCTCAGCATGAAAACCATTTTGTAATAATAAGAATCCTTACCCGAATCTGGGCAGAAAATCCTAAATGCCACCAAGACTTTCTTCTACATGGATTGATAGGATATTGTGTCCACTGCGGTAGACATGATTCTTTCTTGCTGGGCTACTTCTTACTGAAGTCTTCCTTCTTAAACAACTTTATATTGAAGAGTTTTGGATGTGGGATCCAGTCACTGAGGATTAAGTCCATGCCAGGGACATGATATTCAGTAGAAATTAAATATTAATTTTAGGGAACCAAGGCAAGTAAAATGATTCAAATTATTGCAATACTAGTTGAAGAGCCTGTTACACTGGCCACAGTGCCACTACCAGCAGGTTGCGGGGCAGTCATGCGCAGTAGAGACTGCCCGCGACGCGGCTGATACAGTCTCTACTGCGCATGACTCATGCACGCACAGCAGTCTCTACTGCGGATGACTACGTCATTACACACGTTTTAGTGACTTATTATATAGGATATGGGAGATGTGTCTAGTATCTATCTATCTATATCTATCTATCTCTCCATCTATCTATCTGTCTATCTCTCCATCTATCTATCTGTCTATCTATCTATCTTGCAGTCCTCCATTTGTAGTCTGCATTTAGTTTCCCTTCCTCACAGTGCACAATAAACATAAGCAGTCTGTAAGACAACCCTACAGAAAAAGGAAATCTTTAGCCTCAACCCCATTGTTCTACAGAATAATGCAATACAAACGATCAAATGTAGGTAGCACTGTCCAGCTACAGACTAGAGCTGAATTCAGATGCAAAACCATTGTATAGCTTTACCAGTACACTGTAAGAAGGACTCTTACGTAAGAATGTCCAAATTAAAGAAAAGGTAAGAGTCACTTATTCTTAAAGGTTTATTTTTTTCCATTGAGAGAATGGTTGGTTGAATATTTCTGTAAAATACATACAGTTCACAATTCTAAAATCACATTTTTTTAAAGTATAATTATAACTTTGATGACACCACCGGATGTTGACCTAAATATAGTTGTTGAAATATTGGCAACATAGGATTATCCGCCCAGACCGTGAAACAGCATTTGAAGTACAACGTACATGTCTAAATAGGAAATTGTTAGTGAAGATATTACGTTGTAAAGTGTAATACTATCTTTTCAGCTGTTATTATACATGTCTGAAGATTGAGTTCACCTTAGTAAGGGCCCATGAATAGAGACAGCGGGTTTAGTTCAAGCTGTAACTGAGACTGGACCTCCCACGTTCTGGGGGTGTTCAAATGTAATGCAAAACTGGCAGCACTAGCCCCGCTTTCTGTACAACACAAGAGAGACTCTATGAACAAAACTAACAGGGATATGAAAGGACAACTTGAACCACTTTGTAGTTGGAGTTCATGTTGAGAATGAGATTCGGGATTAGTTTGGTCTCCCACGTGTCTCTCATACCAGAACCACCAATTAAAGACTTCCTTGAAACAACCCAATCTCTATTAACAATTTGAGTGCCAAAGGGTGCCCAGCGCATTGCAAAGCAAAGCACTGAACACCCCAATGGCACTGAAATGGTTAAAGGAAAATCTGCTGCTAAATTATCACTAATTATTATATGAAAAAGAATGTTGAAGAGCTCTGTGTGTATGTGTGTGCGTGTCGTTGTGAACATACATGTGTCTGTATTTGCATATGTATGTTTGTGTGGGTGTTTTTAAATGTGTGTATGTATGTGTTTGTTTGCGTGTATTTATGTGTATGCATATGTCTGTATGTGTGCATGAGTGAATGTGTGTGTATGTGTGCGTGTGTGAATGTGTGTGTATATGTATGTTTGTATGTGTGAATGTGTGTGTATATGTATGTTTGTGTGTGTCTATGTGTGCGTGTAAATGTACTTCTGTGTCTGTGTGCATGTATGTATGTTTGTATGCATGTGTGTTTGTTTGTGGTGTGATGCATGTGTGTTACAGTATAATATTTTTTGGTTAAGGCACCCCTAACATGCAGTTTGTAATTTTTGGGGCACACATAATGATATCTGTAAGTATGTAATGTATGGTACAAATGCATACATATATAGTTATATTTAGGTCTCATAATCAGAATAAAACAAACATACAGTTTATAACAATTCCATAAATATAAATGTGAAACTAAGCAATCACATTTTTGTCAAAGTCTTTACAAGAAATAAGGGGAATCCTAAGTAGATTTCTGTGGTACATGGCCCCCTGGTTGAGAACTACTGCTCTAAACGGTACTTTGAAATAGTTTTAAAAATCACTGATATGTTGTATTAGCCATTTTTATTTAGAAAAAACTATTTTTAGTTATTCGTAGGTATAGATTATTCTAATTAAGGCATGCCATGCAGTCACTTTTTGTCTTAGCCCTACATTTTCTCCTAATTAGAGGAGGGCAAAAGCATTCAAACAGGGATTTGCCACATATAAGCAAATCCGTTTTTAATTTCTTCTGACATTAAGTAATGACCCAGGCTGAACTGGGGGGAGAATGTGGCAGTGGGAAATGTATTTTATCTATGTAGGTAAATGATGTGGAGGACAAGGGAACTGGGGGTGCACCACTGGTCCTTAGATATCAATGTACTCCTATACGGATGCACCACTGGTCCTTAGATATCAGTGTAGTCCTATATGGTTTTTATCATACATACACCACACCTGGGAGAGTGGTCTTGGGGACCCATTATAGTTTTTAGTTTAAATTAATATGGGTGCTAATCTTATTAGAACAGTGAGTTTCCTGATTTCTTTACAAGGTTATTTTGACTCTTTTTTTGAATACCTTTTAACTCCTACACTGCCTGTACAGTAATTGTAGCAGTTATGGAAACAGAAGTTAATCATGTTTTCGGATGGTGGTTTGGGAAGTGGTTTTGTTTTTGAACTACTTATGGTTAATTCAGCAAGATCATGGCAATCTGGCAACGGAGGAGTCAATTGTTTCTGTGGATGCTGTGGCGTATTAACGGGGTGCCACTCATTAGGGGGATGCCACTCAGTCTCAGTGTGTTTACAATAAACTGACTCAGTAAGTTTAACTGAGTCTGAGTGATGAACAAATACAAACTTAAGTTCCAAAGAAGCAATTACTGACGGCATTAGATGTGCCCTGCCATCCACAACCTTCCTTTCGTGAATCCTAGGCATGTCATTGTCACAGTCGGCGCACTGCAGCCAATGAGAGAGGAGTGCTTTGACACAGCCAGGATACTTCTCTCTCATTGGTTGTGCGTGTGATGTGGCAGCGAGAAGCTGTTGCACATGGACTGGACTCAAGATGCCTGGTCAGTGTTTTTTACATTTTAAAGTTGGGAGTGAGGGGGGGGGGGTGCCAAATATAGGATCCACCCCGGGTACCAAGTGCTCTAGGTACGCCCCTATGTGGATGGGGCAGTTGTTGGTGGCTGTGTTTGTGTTTCTGTACTTTTTAACTGGGCACTTAAGCCCTCCATTGCTGGAGCACAAGATCATTGAGATCTGGGATGGAAGGGTTGACTTCAGAGGCAAGGTGTGGGGAGGGTAACTGGGCATATCGGGGATCAAGCAGTGAATCGCAGAACTATTTTCGCCCTTGTTTCCACAGCCCGATCCAGACAAAATAAGCAGAAGAAATCCAGTTCCCTAGTCTTGCTTTGGGATCATTTTGAAATGTTTTTCTTAATTCGAAACAAATTCTGAAGGAGTGTATTTTTGGGGAAAAAAATCAGTCTGGAACTCCAATTCTGACCCTCGGTAATAATGTGATTGTAGAATTGTGCTTCTGGGAATATCTGCCAATCTTAAAGATACCCATTTGGCAAATGTTCCTTGCTATTATGGAATCTGAGCGATTTCCATTAAAGTCTAGGAGAAATTTGTAGCTAAAACCCTTGATGTAGTTATCAGCTGTAACTGAATCCAGGCCAATAACAGGAAATAATGAAAGAGTATTAGTGACCCTTTAACATTATCTAAAATCATATTGGACATAATGTTTCACCTCTTGGGGACTAGGGTGTGGGTGCAACAAATAGCTTTGCAATGTGTCTCTCACCCCTCTGATCCTCAAAGGGGAACAATAACACAATAATGTATAATACAACTCTCATTACTCCTTCACTGTTATAGAATTTTGTTCCCTGTGTCAGCTTTTACCAGGCCTAACACAAAGTTATATGAACAGCTTTTATGGAAGCAAAGGTCAAAATATGCTATGTATGGAATCTACTGGATGTGTAAACTTAATTTAACCACTTGGATGCCAGTGATATCTAAAACACATTGGGGTGAATGTACAAGCTTGATTCCACACCAGGCACTTAAATAGATATTCTAGCAATATGCTTGTCTAACAGGACCTTGTGAATGACATATTCGTACACTCGTCCAGCAGAGAATAATGTACAAAGATGAACTGGTGTAAATCAAATTCAACATACAAATTCTCAGATCTCCCAAGTTTAATCTTTTTAATGGAAAATAATTTTTCAGTGCATTGCTTCGCAGAGCTTTGGTGACCTCTCTAGTATTCGATGGGTTAAAAGCCACTTTTAAATCAATAGGAAATTTGATTTCTCCCATATAGTGCAGTTGGCTTACTACAGAACAACTCCATAGGCGTGATAAAGAGGTGATAAAGTGGAGATGACTTCTCCAGTGATATCACTTCTCCAGTTCCTATGTTATTCTATTGAGCCTATGCACTAAGATCTCCAAAGTAGAAGAAATCTTAGTGTATAGGATCCATAGACATAGGAACTGGAGAAGTGATATCACTAGACAAGTCATCTCCTCTTTATCACCTCTGTATCACACCTTAGTGAATCCCCCCCCCAGTTAATCTTAGTACATCAGCCTCAATGCCTCTCATCTCAGATATTTAAAGGAATAGTAATCCTTTATTTTGCCATTACATGTTCTGTAAGCACAGAATCTGTACAGTCAAATTGCCTATGCTTTTTATTTTTTTTTCATCTCCACGTATTATTTTACAGTGAGCTTCCTAGATCTGTTTGCAGAGAGCTTTCTGTCAGAGAACATGCAAAGCAAAGACAGTGATACAATGTATACAAAGATGCAATGTAAACAAGAAAGCACAAAGAGCAGTCAGTACTGCAGGAAGTGTGTTACATTGTATCTCGATCCTGCTGTGATGGCTACTGACCAGAACATTTTGGAGACTGAAATCCAGTTAACTCGTTATCAGGGATGTTAAAAGTGTAAAAAAGAATAAAATAAAACAATAATAGGTGAAGATAAAAATATAGGCAGTTTGGCTGTACATATTATTTACTTGTAGATTATGTAAAGTAAAAATAAAGTCTTACTATTCCTTTAGCAAACTGTGAGATAAAAAATACTCATTTTTATTGCATGGATTTTTTAAATTGTTTTTAAAGAAGCAGTAAAGTGCTTTTATGAAAACCTATGTGTTGTTTTCCTGCTGAGTAAAACAAGGACACTCCCTTGTTTTATTCAAAAAATATAATAATTCAAATTACCGGGAAGGGACTTACAGTGCTTTTACTTCCTGAAAGTTCTGACAGGAAGTGACTCAGCAGTTGCTATCACATTCTATGGTGAACTGTTTGTCAGTGACTACTGCAATTCGCCGGACTTACTCATGATCAGCGGATCATAGCCATGCGGGTATTGCTTCCTGATGTGTTCAGTGCTCATTTGTCTAATGTTCTCTCCTGGATTTTGACCCTTGGCTTGTATTCTGACCATTAAACAAGTGCTGCCTGCCATGAGCCTCTGCTTGTCTACAGACCATGTTCTTCCTGCCGTTATCCTCTGCTTTACTGGTAATATTTATTAATTCTGGCTTTATTGTTACTCTGCATTTTGAAGTTCATTCTGCCCTTTCCTCTTTGTAGAATAATACCTTTCTGCTATATTTCTGTGAAGCTTCTCCTACTACATCCTCACAGAACAACTGAGCCTATATTATATATCTATATGTATGGAACCCACAGGTTTAGTGGAGGCTCTCACCTCCTTGGGGAATCTCATTTCAATCCTGGCCCAATCAGTTTGGGAATTAAAAAATAATCAGGCTCCCATCTGTTCAGGAGTGGAAAACTAAGGTTGGATCTCAAATGTCTTTGATGAGAATGTATCTTGTGAGACTAGGTAAAGATCCAGACATTGTAAATAACTTTTTCTCCACATGCTCCATTTGAGTCATATTGGGTAATCATTACATCCCGCTCTGATCCTCACATACATTCTGTTCCACCCCTCACCCTCCATTCCCTATCTCTCTTTTTTTTTTTTTTCTCTTCTACCTTCACCCTATCTCTACCTGCTTTTCCTCTCTTTCCTTCTTCCCTTTTCTTTTCCTTCCTGCTCTCTACTTTTCATCCTACTTTCACCTCAAGTCTTCGCTTTCCAGAAGCTATACCCGAATGCAGTTTGCGTTTCCATTGCATATGTGGTTCTATGCTTCAATGAATCTCAGCGACCATAGCTGATACCTTTCTGTGGTTATGCTGTGAACCAATCACTCACTTACACCAATGTATATTTACCGTTATACAATCTACCACTTGCTATGATATTGCCACGACTGCTTCATTGACTGTATCTTTTCTTTCTTTGTTATGTATGTATTTTCAATAAAGCTTTTTGAAAAAAAAAAACAGGCTGTTCTATAACAAAAGCTGAGGGCCTTCCAGGGAGTTAACCCCCAGTCCCCATCCATTTCTTCAGTAGGGTTTTTGCCGTTAGCTTCTGGAGATGAGGGTGCCGTTATGTCTGGACAACGGTGTCACTTCCAGAGAGATTTGATGGGACTAGGTCTAAGTACAGGACTTTTATAACTACATGCAAGTTTTTGTTTTCAATTAACCCACATACTTTTTCTACATACTTTATTAGGGTTTATACTGTTCACATTACTATCTGGAGAACCCTAATCATAGGCCCATCATCTCCAGCACACAAACAGCTCTGTGCTTAATTCCTGGCAGATCTGCCGTCAAGATTTGGATTCCCTGTATGAAGAACCTTTCAGAATCACGACTGCTCATTCAGCTGTACAAGCTCTCTCCCAAGATAGAAGACCTGTGGAGGACTATGTTGCGGACTTTCTATGGCTTTCCACTGAGTCCATATGGAATGAAGCTGCTCTCCTTCACCAGTTTCAATTGGGTCTTTTGGAAGTCCTCTACCAACCACTTTGGAAGATCTGATTAATCTTTTCACTCAGATCCATCGAAGGCTTAGAGAGAGGCGTTGAGAGCGTATGGCTACAACCTATTTGTCCCCTAAGCATTCCTTGTCCCTTTCTCTGGAGACTCCTACTATGACTCATGTGAATTAACCCATGCAGTTGGGTTTGCTACGTGGACCTCTGTCTAAAGCTGAAAGGTAGCATTGTTGATCTCTTGTGCCTCTACTGCACAAAAGGCAGTCATCTTCTGAGATCCTGTACTTCTAGTCCTTGGTCCTCCCAAGGTAGGTGCCTTCTACCCATTATATCCTCTGCTCTGGTTCTCACATATATTCCTCTGTCCTTCAGTGGGGGAGTCAGTGGAGTGATGTTATGGTTGTTCTCGATTCAGGGATGAGAGGGTGTTTCCGCTATCAAAATTTGGCTTCCCGGCTAGGGATCCAGGTCTGATGAAAGTCTTTCTCTCTCACACTGCAGATGGCAGATAAGAGCAACCTTCAGTCAGGTCCCATCAATATGTAGACTTTACTCATTCATCTTAGCATCAAGGCTCACCACAAGTAAGAGATCCAGTTTGATGTGATTCTTAACCCTTCTTTTACCTCTCATTTTGGGGTTACCATGGCTGCAGGAACACAATCCCCAGATAAATCGACCTTCTGATTCTGTATCTTAGTAATGCCCATAGATAACTTAGTTTTATTGTAGATTTAAAAAAAAAAAATTATTTGCAGCAAATCCCATCTTTCAAAGCTTTACGGTTCGAGAGATATTCGGTGTTAACGTTCCCTCCTCCTTCCCCTTCTCCTGACGTCAGTGCTCTGCTGACAGCAGGAGATCCTGGTCCTGGGACCAGCTGGCAGCTCTTCAGCAGTGCTGACATAGCGATCTTTAAAAAGAATTACTTCATTGGAACGGTCTACAAAGTGTGCTTGGTTTGCAAGTTGTAGTAGATAGTAATACTTAAAATGTAAAAAAATATATGTTGTAGGGTTTATCCCCCTAAGTAAAACAAAGGTACTCCCACCGCTGAGAGATAGTTTATTAAAAAATTATAACAGGTCAAACTTGAATTTTTTAGGTGCAATATCACAGTGGCCTGAAAATTTACAGTGGCGCTGTTGCTACACCATCCCATGGACTGCTCTGGTCTGTAGACCATAAATCTCCATAGGATGGTGTAGCAACAGCGCCACTGTAAATATTCAGGCCACTGTGATATTGCACCTAAAAAATTCAAGTTTGAGCTGTTATAATTTTTTAATAAAATATCTCTCAGAAGTATGGTGATATTGCAGACAAAATCACAACGGTGTCACTTCCTTCACTTCCATGACTGGGTTGCCTATTTAAATATCTAAATTCTGTGTTTGGTGCTCAGTTATCTGATGTTCTTCTGGCTCAACTTCTTGGTGGGATTCTTTCCTGCGTTCTTAGAATTCAACCTTTGGCTGGTATTCTGACCACTGAACTTGTGCTGCCTGCCCTGACTTTCTGCCATTCTACAGGCCACTGAACCTGTGCTGCCTGCCCTGACCTTTTGCCAGTCTATGGGCCACTGAACCTGTGCTGCCCACCGTTATTCTCTGCTTAACTTGTAATATTTACTACTTCTGGCTTTATTGTTACCCAGCCCTTTCATCTTGGTCGAATAATAGCCTTCTGCTATATTTGCGTGAAGTCTCTCCTTCACAGAGTAAGTTTCAAAAAGCTAACAAATATCTCTATATCCCCACAGTAACTCATGCCTCCTACAGAAAGCAACAGAATAACTAATTGGAATTTAACCACTCAAGGTCACTCAATGTGAAAAGAACAAGAGTTTAAACTGTAATAACTCTGAAAATATGCATCTCTCAGCCTCTGAAGTACCCTTATTTTACTTACCAGGAAAATACCTACAATATATAATTTTTCGTAGCAAAAGTTTATTGCTCATTTAAAGGGATAGTAATGTTTCACAATAAAAGCAACTCCAATTAATCTTCATAATATTTGGGCCATGGTGAGTGTTATTTCAGTACTGTCCGAGTTGTAGTTCAAGAGTAGTTGAATGAAAAAGTATCCCCCTCACCCTTTTACAGATGTAACACTGTTCACCTCAGAGCAGCAAGACTGTTCGGATGGATCGCAAAGAGGTACAATCTTCCGTGAGCAGAAGGAAAACCATAAAAACCTGTCAAGGAGGGCAGCGTATTCCTTATGTTCACAGTAGGAAGATTGTCCCTTGCAGCTACCTGTTCAGTCAAGAGACCAGATTCCACATCTGAGGGGAGGCGGCTTACCCTAGGTAAAAGGGGTGGGAGGGGGATACTTTATCATTCAATTACTCTTGAACCACAACTCTGACAGTATTGAAATAACTCTCTCCATGGTCCAAATACTGTGAAGATTAATTGGAGCAGCTGCTTTTGTGAAACATTATCCCATTAACCTCTTAGATGCAAGAGGCTGGGGCTACGAATTGTATTAAGGTCCCCATTAAATAATATTTTATGGGACTAAAGCTGTATGCATGAAAAACACACTATTCCTTTTCTAGATGCAGAAATGTTTGTTTTATGAATAACTAAAAAGTTTGTTAAACATTTCCCACTGCTGGAAGATGGCTTGGTCAAATGTTATTAAAGAATAAACGTATACTGTGTGAAATGATCAGTGCAGGTTTGTGTGGCCTTTGCACTTATTGTGGAACTGTTGTTACTGTGGTCTATGGAGAGGAAACTCACCATAGTGAAAAAAGAAAACCACACTCATAAATATGTAGATTGTAGAAGGTATTTGGGTTACAAAAAATAAAATTCTGCAAAAACTTGCTTGGGTCCTTCTTGCCCCTCTTCAGTATTTCTGAAAATTCATCAAGTGGTAGATGTGAGCCAAGAATATTTGAAATATTGTAGTTCAGTGTTCTTCCACATTACAGAGGGTTTGGAAGGGGACATGACCAAGCCCCTGGAACTAAATAAGTAGACCAGATTCACAAAAGTACGGGGGGGTCAATATGGAAATATAATTTAGGGGTATCTAGCATGAAACATTTTTTTATGTCTTGCATTGACTAGTTAATCCCTACTACTACCACCTCTGTAAGCAGCATCATTACAAATTTACAACCTTCATTATACAGGTCCCATCTTGGCTTCTCCACCCCAGAGCTGGTAATATGAGCTTCAGACTGAACCAGTGACTGGTTTGGGATATAAGCAGTAGACTTGTGTGAATTCATTCGGAGACATTCGGATTTCGTTGAAAATGGGGTCATTCAGAGACATTCGGCCAATCCGAAACTCAAGGGTCATTCGGAAAAAATGATCCGACTCCGAACAGCCCAGGACCGAAATTCGTCGAAACTTTTGGCAGTCGACACATTTCCAAAAGTTTTGACTACTTTTGACCAGGACTTTTTTGTACTTCCTGTGCGCGCTCAATTACTTTCCCTCCATAATTTTCCCTCCATGTCTCTAGTCCAATTCCATTCTCCGTTTCATGCACTACTTCCCTCTTTTGTCTGTATTCGAATAGCCTTCTTCGTTTCATGATGGGGGTTGGACTAATGACACAGTCACACAGACAGACAGCCTGCATTTCCTCATTGCGTTGTTGGAGCTCAGAGAGAGAAGAAGAGATTAGAGAGTGTACAGTTGTTGTGTAGGCAGGCAGGTAGCATTAGGCTAGGCATAGGTAGGCAGCCAGCATTAGTTCCAGTTATTGCCACTGCAAGAGCGAGTAATATGTGTTCCTGTGCAAAATATAAAAAAATATTAGGTATTTGTTCGAATACAGGGCCGGCCCTTACATGGGTCCCAGTGGGTCCATGGACCCAGGCGGCACTTTGACAGGGGCGGCAATTTGCCGTCACATAGCATGTTCATTTTGTGCGCTTCCGCCAGTTCTGTGTTGCAGGGTGTCCCATCAGTGTGACTGTCAGCAGCCGGGCAGCCCTATGCTTACTCAGTGGCGATGCCTGCTGGCTGCTTCAGTGACGTGAATTATGTGATAGTGAAACATTATGCCTATTTTGTATTGTTTATCGCCCACCTAAATTCAAGACTTGAGTAAATAGGTCTACTGTCCCAGATTTGCTAGAGAGGTTTTACAAATACAGGAGGGTGTCCCCTGTACGAAATGAGTCTAAACATTTGGGATCCCTAGTATGAGTGCACGACAGTGCATGATGTGTCCTGAACAGGATTGCTGTGAGGTGTCTCCACACGGAAGGTGCTGGCTGGGCTGAGCTTCAACATTGTGACGAGTGACCAACTAAGAGCACCGTGCCAGACTTAATCTGCAGCCATAGCATCACCCCCTCCTACTCTCCGGGTCCCGCTGACTGGCAATAACAGGTGAGTCACTAAGAGATCTGAAGCCTTTCTGGAAGTCCTTTCACTTGGAAAGGGGCTAGGTATTACTTGGGGGAGTTGCCTCATGTGTAAATAATTTCTAGGTGGGAGATGAATGTGCATCACTTATGTGTTTCCTAACAGTAGTTAGAATACAACTCCCATCATCCCCTGATTATGACGTTGGGAAATGCCCAGCAATTACCGTAGAGCCCTGTATTGCACACTCACGGAAAACGGTGATATTGCTATACTAAGACAATGCTGTGGACCCCTCTTCAGTATAGATGTCAAGCATTTTTTTTTTATTTCTCTCCTGTGTTGCAGTTCGTTCACAACAGAATGTCTCAATTTTTCTTTTTAACACATTACATCTATCACATTACAATCATTGATGTTTATTCTTGATGTAGTATGAAACACTACAATGTATATACACATAGATTTATCTGATATGAGGGGAAATCAGGATAGGAAAACGAGAGAGAGGAATTTGGGTACTAAAGAGGGACAGTAGGGTAGGAGGCTGGTACCAGAAAATGAAACCTTAATCTTTATCCATGTACTAACATAGAATGTGACATGTAGTTTGTCCATGTTCGAGTCGACCACTTATGTTGAGTAGGATGTGACAGGCATGGGTTTTCGATGTTCGAGCATATGCTAAATTGAATGACAGGCATGGGTTTTCGATGTTCGAGCATATGCTATACTGAAGGACAGGCTTGGGGTTTCGATGTTCGAACATGCTAAATTGAATGACAGGCATGGGTTCTCGATGTTCGACGTTTGCATTGTGACTGGCATCCCATGCTGGAGTAGAGGTGACATGCACAGACTGGCAATGTACGACAATGTCCGTTTTTGGGCTGGATCTTTTTCTAAATGCACACCCTGTCTGCAAAGAATGATAGCAGCGTGCACGGAGGCGCACTGCTATAATTTAACCCATGTTAAATTCGGCCGAATAATTCGGAATGGATCAGAATTTAGTTCGAATCGAATAGGCCCGGTCTGAAATTAGGATCATCCAAATTAGAAAAAAAAATAATTTGTCCGAATTCGAATTTTACTGAAAATTTTGCCCTAATAAGCAGTGACAGTCCCTAAGATGTAGATGCTTAACTCCCTAACTTAGGTGCTTACCCCTTTGAGTGCCAGAGAGGTATCCAAGGCATTGCAACACAATGCTTTAGATACCTCTCTGTCACTCAAAGGCTTAATAGACAAGTATAGGTAAAAATGTGACAGCTTAATATATCATATTATGAATTGCCTGGACAAATAAATCAAACAAACAACACATCTCAGTTAAACATTATTTGGCTGAATACACAGTCTTGCACCACTGGGTTTGCAGAAGAATTCTAACTTAGAAAGACATGCAAGAGGACAGCTTGTACTTGCACACAAACAGGACTCAACCACTGCTGAAATCCTGCTCTAGGGATGTTATAACAGGGACAAACCTCAGTCTTGGGCATAAGGTCACAGGATGCGCTCTGGACAACCACATAATATGACCTAGTTAGGCTCTGGTTATTTACATGCACTTCCTTTTTGTTATTTCTTGTGCTAGTTTTTATTTCCTGTGTGTACTTTTCACGTGACACTGACTCACAACAGGATTCTCAAGTGTAAAATAGTTTAACACCTTGAATGTGTGGGACGTCTCCAACGAATTGTGAAGCAATGTGCTGGTAACCTCTCTAGTATCTAAGGATCAAAGGATCACAAATACCTCCTCATAATACAGGAGATGAGTGATAAATCCACATTGTATTTTATGGCTTGATTCAGGGGACCTGCATAAAATATCAGTAACAAATCACAGAACTGCAGAGAAGCATGGAGAGAGAGGTTGATAGAAATTGGGATGGGTGAAAGGAACATGGGAGAGTGTGGGTTTGGAGTGGAGGAGAGCAGAAGCCTGAGGGAGAGAAAATGGAAACTGTAGGAAAGAGAGGACATGAGATAGGCACAAGGACATAGAGGTAGAAAGGGAAGACCACAGAGCAGGAAAAGCACAAGGGACTGTGGCGATTTGGGAGAGAGTGGTGTAAAGTGTGGGGGAGAGAAGAAAAGAGTGAGTCTAAAGCAAAAGAGTGTGGGAGAGAGAAGAAAAAAACAGGAAGGATGTGAAACATGGAGAAGTGAGAGAGGCGGAGAGTCATCCAACAGGCCTGCCTGTCGAACCCACTAAGACATTCTCCTGCATTTTTAGACAAGTGACCGGCAAGAGCAGGTTGTGACTGACATGTTGAAGGCATGTGAACTCTCTTTTTTGTGGACATAATTTGATTGATTTTCCTACTTTTTATTTGTTTAAAACAGCAGATGAAGAGCAAAACCAAAAAAAACTGTTTTGCAAAATGTTTCGGGTTTGAGAAACAGCATGTTTCTCGTGAATGCAGAGCCATTACTCTTATAATAAACCTTCACTTATCTGAAAGGGGAACTGTACCTTAAAGACAGAATAATGTTTTGTACTAAGGCTAGCTCAGAACGTCCAGTATATGTAATAGTACTGCAGCGGGATGCCCTTACTGGTCAAATGTGCTAGTTACAGTGTAATAATATTTTGAAGTTGATGCCTTTTTCCCCTTTCCACGATACCAGGTCATCTCCCCATAGATCTTGAAACCGGCATGCCTTTCTAACCCTAGATTGGTATGCACAAATAAGTATTTTTTTTAACTTTTCCACCACTTCAAAACAAGAAAATATTTGAAACTATGGAATTCTCTACTTTATTTAGTACCTGTCACCAGCCTGAGAAAAGGTGCCCCATTTATGATGGCTAACAAAGCATATGATGGTAACAAGAACACCAGCCTATACCTGCCATGTTTTTTTTCATTAGCGACTGCTCTTCCAAGAAAAATGACACTGTCGGTATGAGTTGATATTCTGTAAGGTGTGCTTCAAGGGGGTGCCAGTAGCACAAAACTATGCCAAATACAACCTAGCACTTTTTTTTCCCAAATATGACTTGTCTGTACTACAATTGTTATAACTAAAAAAATGAAGAAAAGGTATATAAACCATACTATTTCAGAAATTAGATATCCAGCCACATCAAATGGGGTGTCACTTGTCTTGCTACCCCTAGTTAGTGAGCATACCAATTTCCAGAAACTGACATAAAGAAAAAACAAACATCTTTATACACATCAATCACTTCAAATGTACTAAAATGGCTCAGCATCATGGGATTCACTTCCTACTGCCAGACTTTCAGACAGTGTTTCTGGGGATCCCAGACTATCAGTGGGCAATGGGACAAGGCTTGGGAGTCAGCTATTGATCTTTCTGGTGATAGCACCGGGAGATCAATAAAGGTGACGCAGAAGAGCAGCATGACTCCCGTGCTTCCACCTTACCTGAACTTCTGAGTAAGGGTAAAATCAGGTGAAATCTCCTAAGGCACTGATGATGTGGGAGGCTTTCCTCAATCTGGTTCACTTTTAAAAGGTTGCATGCAAAAGAGTGCACGACCAGACCTCGCATTAACTATGTCGCCATAGTCGATAAAAAGTGCAACCTGAGAATCTCGTATTACATGGAAGCGAGAGATTCTCAGGTCAAGCTTTCAAATGTTGCAATCTAGTGTCAGGACTGCCCCTAGGCAAAATAAAGGCAAAATAAGTGACAGAGCTGCTCCAGGCTCTCTCTCTCTGCATGCAGACTGACAAAGAGGAGCACTCAGAGAAAGGGAGAGAGAGCCCGGAGCAGCGCTCATCAACATTTAGATCTGGCCATCAGCCCCATCAGCACAGCTCTGCCCTGCATCGCCCTGCTCTCCCACCTGGCCTGCGCTCTGGGATGGTAGTCATGGAGGATGTGGAGCCATTGGTCCTGCAACTTGGGGTACAGGAGGAAGTGATGGAGGAGGCATGGGGTCCCCATCTGAGCTCCCTGAGCATGCACGACTGAGCGAGAATACACGGCTGGTCATCCGCTGTGCGCTATGCGCAAGTTGGAGGAGCAGGGGGCTGGTCCTGTGGTGCAGAAGAAGGCCATCACCAGGGCTAACCTGAGGAAGCTCTACACCTCCTGTGTCTTCATTCCTCCCCCTTTGGACTTCTCAATTATGTCTGATCTGAACAACCAGAGCGAGAGAGAGTGTCTGTTTTCAGGCCATTATCCCTGCAATACATCATCACATCCAGCACTGCTCCGGGCTCTCTCCCTCTCTCTCTCTGCATGCAGACTGACAGAGTGGAGCATGCAGAGAGAGAGTGGAGCCTGGAGCACTGCTGGATGTGATGGTGTATTGCAGGGATAATGGCCTGAAGACAGACACTCGCTCTGTCACTTATTTTGACTTTCCCTTCTATTTAGGAGCAGACCTGACACTAAAGTGTGACTTTTGATAGCGTGACCTGAGAATCTCACGCTTTCATGCAGTAGAAGGCTCTCAGGTCGCCATTTTTATCCTGGTGACATAGTTACTGAGAGATCTGGTCTCACGCTCTTTTGCGTGCGACCTTTTAAAAGGATACCCCTCAACCTCGCCCACTCCTACCCAGCAGTTTGGAAAGGGTGTAAGGAGGGGAGCCACACTGCTCTCCTGCATTGCCTCTATTGATCTCATGGGGCTACTGGTTAATAGTTCAATAGCTGGGGAGCATTAGTAGGGGTTCTGTTGACCCCCACCAAGGTCTGAAAAACAAAAAAAAAAGACTCCTATGTGTGCCTCAGGACTGACCAACAAATGCTTTCCATCTGTTTGTTTGCCTTACCTGGGATTCTTCCCACATACAATGGAGAAAAGACAATCAGGTCCAGTAGGATATTTACACTCTCTCCAGTTCAGTTCTGTCATGACAGCTTTCTCCATGCAGCCATCAATTAGAAAAAATGGATATAAAAAAAGCGTGGGGTTCCACGTGGAGAATTACCTTGGCCCAGAGGCCAAGTAACACCATTTTGGTTGGGGGGAGGGTGCAAATCAATAGGAATTTAAGGGATTTTTCTTTGTCCCTTTTAGTGTAGTTGGTATGCTCCATAATCCTTCGTATATGACCTATAATTTTCTATGCCTTGTAGCTACATTTTAGTATGTTTTACTCATAGTAACATAGTTGATAAGGCTGAAAAAAACATGTGTTCAAGTTCAGAACTTGCCACGTGCAGAAGGAGGCAAAAAGATCCTACTGAAGCCATTTCCAATCAAGTCCCAAGGGGGTATAAGAATTCCTTCCTGACTCCAAAAAGCAGTCAATAGTTCCCTGGATCAACATCCTATCTGCTTCAAAAACAACTGCCATAATTCTTAATATTGTTCTGAGCTAGAAAGGTATCCATTTTTTGAAACAACTACAGTATCTGAAAACAGGGCATCCAGAGGCAAAGAATTCCACAATTTTACTGCCCTTACTGAAAAAAATCCCTGCCTTTGTTTTAGTTAAAAGCACCTTTCCTCTAGTCTCATTGGATGGCCTCTTGTTTTTTTATATTCTCAGCTCTTTGAGTAAATAGCTCCTTAGAAAGTTCTTTGCATTGACCTTGAATATCTATATATATACTAGTTGAAAAGCCCGTTACACGGGCCACAGTGTCACTGCCAGCCGGTCGCAGGGCAATCACGCACAGTAGAGACTGCCGGTGCCACGGTTGATACAGTGCCAGCCGGTCGCGGTGCAGTCATGCTCAGTACAGACTGCCCGCGCTGCAGTTGATACAGAGCTGGACGCTCGTTCGGAGCTCCCCACTCTGTATCAGTCTCATCACTGGCAGTCTCTACTGCGCATGACTGCGCTGTTACACACGTTTTAGCTAATTATTATATAGCATATATATATATAGTAATCAATACATCAAGACAGAATAATAAATTGCATCTGATAAAATATATCACCTCTGTATAACTTAGCCTAAATAGGTTATATATTGAATAAAAATGATGATACTTTTAGTCTTATTCAGCTAAGTTATATAGAGGTGATACATCCCCTTTAAAGGGATAGTAATACTTAAAATGTAAAAAAAAATATGTTGTAGGGTTTATCCCCCTGAGTAAAACAAGGGTACTCCCACTGCTGAAAGGTGTTTCATTCAAAAGTTATTAATTTTCAAAGTTGAATTTTTTAGGTGCAATATCACAGTGGCCTGAAATTGTACAGTGGCGCTGTTGCTACACGATCCTATGGACAGCTCTGGACCTGGGACCATAAATCTCCATAGGATGGTGTAGCAACAGCGCCACTGTACAATTTCAGGCCACTGTGATATTGCACCTAAAAAATTCAACTTTGAAAATTAATAACTTTTGAATGAAACACCTTTCAGCAGTGGGAGTACCCTTGTTTTACTCAGGGGGATAAACCCTACAACATATTTTTTTTTACATTTTAAGTATTACTATCCCTTTAAGATTTATTAATCTAGATAACTAAAGGGGAAATTCACCTAAAAAATTATTGTATCTTAATTACCTTAACAGAATAACTTTCTATGTAAGAGTCCGTGCTGCAGACCAGAATTTCTAAGATATAAAAAAATTGCATTGGAGACCACTATTTTGCATGCAAGATCCTCTTTCTTACGTTTTTATTTGTTTTGCATTTACCTTTAACAACAAAGAAACATAATACGTATTTTCCAGAACAGAAAAGCAGTTAATATATGAAATCAAACAGCTGAACAGACAAAATATCCTGGAAATTACTGGTCATGTAGAATATACAGTACTTGTGAAGTGCAGGGCAATGTAGTGAGCTGGTGTATTACAACTTGGATTTTAGGGCAAGACACAGAGGCTCTTATTATGCTTATGACTCCAAATTTTACTACTCAGTAGCAACGGTTAACGTTTAGATAAAGACAAGAAATAAACCAGGTGTGTAACCCCACCCTGTAACAGGTAACCAATCACAATCCAGTAAGGTATATAATAGCTAACACAATTATTTCCTTTTCCTCTTTCTTTGCTGCTCAGCAAAGATAAGTATTACTAATAAATACTGGTTAGATTTACTTATCTCTACTTTTATATTTCACTGTGAAATTGCTATTAATATTGTCATTTTGTATGCCTCGCTATATATTTTTCATTGACTTTCTACTATAGTTTATTTTCTATGTCTCATTTGCTTTATATCTATCCCTTATCATTATCTAACCATTTTCATGTCTTATCTTTGGTCTCCATTATTCTCTTACAGTTTTCTCTATCATACGTTCACACATATTTGAATGTCTACCTTGCAAGATTTCCTCCCTTCTATGACATCTTTCTTTCCGCTTATTAAGCACATTACTGCCCGCTTTCACTTGTGGATGACTTGCATTACTCTTCCTGCATATCTCCATTTTATCCCCGTCTTTCTCCGTGTCCTCTTTACTCACGCGATCTGATTTTGCGGTGGCCATCTTTGTTATGGTCTACCGCTTCCGGGATGTCTCAAAGTAGTGACTCTACCACGGAGTGGTAGGAGGAGCGAGACAGAGTGTAACTAATACTCTGAAAGAGTCTTGGAACCAGTCTACTAGGTAGGCAAAGGGTCGAGGCAAGAGAGTGAAATGTAGCCAGCCGCAACACCGGTAAGTATGTGAAGGCAATACCGTACGTAAGTTACAGAGCAGAGGGTTACGCAACAGGCCCAGGAGGCAACGGATACAGTGGCACAGGATGGAGGCAACGGAGTGAGAGGCAACCAGCAACTCTACCACGGAGGTAGCAGTTGCACTACACAGATGGAGCGCTCCCACAACTAGCCCAGACAGGTGGTAGTCAGACTGCAGCGAAAGACAGTACAGAGCGTAAGTCAGACAAGCCACAGTCAAGAGCCAAATCATGTAGTCAGCCACAGCCAAGGTCAAAACAGAGCGGGTAGTTGGACAAGCCAGGGTCATACAAAGATCGGGTACTCAGACAAAGCCACAGGATCGATCAGGAGTAAACACGGCAGCCAAGCAAGGATCAGACGAGAGCAATACTGAAGAAACGCACAGATACACCACAAAAAGGCAACAAGTCCTAGCCTCAATGAGGCTTATAAAGCGGCAGAAGGAGGCGGGACCCAATTAGGCCCAATAGAATAGGCCCACAAACAGGAATCCGTGCCAGTGCCTATAACATGACTTTAGCAATCAGGAAGTGGCCGGGGGCCAAGCCGGCCGGCGGCCATACAGAGGTAAGAGCACAGGATCGCTTAGGCCCCAAGGGGAGACTGTGAAAGGAACATACACACTCATATTCATCTTCGGATGATTCTACCTACTCTCCTGACAAATCTGAAGGTGATTCAGATTCTACTAATACTATAAATGGTGATACTATCTTAGAGGACCAAGGTAAACCCCTGTTCAACCCGAATGCAATCAAACACCCGAGATCTGCCGAATGGGTCCCTAAGGATCACGTAGCTAAATTCATAGATTTATGAGTTAGAAAAGTGCTGGATAATAAATCCAGAAACAAACTGAGATCAGAATGTCCTAGACCATCTGTAAATAAGA
This sequence comes from Rhinophrynus dorsalis, assembly GCA_037306005.1. Taxonomy (NCBI): domain Eukaryota; kingdom Metazoa; phylum Chordata; class Amphibia; order Anura; family Rhinophrynidae; genus Rhinophrynus; species Rhinophrynus dorsalis. Next base: position 51,327,210 of record CM074724.1, read on the forward strand.
CTTGTGACACACCCATCATGGACCTGCAGATGGCGCAATACATCGCCAAGTCGGGTAGAGACCCCAGAAAAGGGATACAAAGATCTTTAAAACAATGTCAAGATAAGCTGCTTGATATGATGGGCCCATTAGCTAAATTATTTAAGAAGCCAAAGCTAATTAATCCCAAATTAATCTGGATACTTTACAAGGTCGGGTCCAAAGAACAATTTGTTTACTTGGTAATGCAAACACCGCTTTATCTGTTGAAAGACATAGAGCTATACTTCTACGCATTGATCCCAAATTATCGGATATGGCTTCTACGGAAGCGGGCCCAGAATCCAATGGTCTCCCATTTGGCGAATCTTTTCAAAAAACCTTGGAAAATTTGTGAATACATTCACAGCACTTGATAAAGCCCAAACCTCTATAAAAAAGGTTTTTAACCATAGGGTTTTTGTCAGGGACGGAAAAGGTAGGGGTCGCTTTCCCGGCCGACCCTCAGGTTCCTTTAAAGACCAACACCGGAACCCCCAAGACCCATCATATTTCAATAGAGGATCCTATCCGCAAGACAACAGACAACAACCTATCTTCTACCCACCACATGGTAGGACCTGGAGATCTAAGACTTCAAGAAACTTTCCTCATTCCAGATCCTTCTCTGGTATTTATTCTCCCAATCCCAGGAAAAAAGTGGGTGGCAGACTCACCCATTTTTTCCAAGCCTGGTCCCAAATCAAATCAGACCAATGGGTATTACAAACTATCCAAGGTTACAACATAGAATTTTATTCCAACCCTTATCAGCCAAAAATTCCTCATTCTATCCAATTCGCAAAGGAAGATTTTCTTCTGGTAGATTTAGAAATTTTAGAACTTCAACTTCGACTCCAGGTTTCATAAGTAATATCTTCCTGGTTCACAAAAAAGACGCAGAAGTCTGCCCAGTGATAAACTTGAAAGATCTAAATATGTTTGTACTCTACAGACACTTCAAAATGGAGGGCATTCACTGCCTCAGAGATCTTCTTATGACGTCAGACTGAATGGTCAAATTAGATCTAAAAGATGCCTACCTGACCATTCACATCACCAAACACCAACATCTTCTCCAATTCATTTGGAAAGAAACCACATGGCAATTCACATGCCTCCCATGGTGTTTCACAAAAATCATGAAACCCGTGGTTTCTTTCCTAAGTAGCAGGGGAGTACGCATGATCATATATCTCGGCGATATGTTGATCATGTCTAACGATTCAAACTCTCTCAATGCTAGAATTCATTATAAATTGGCAGAAATCAGTGACTCACCCAACTTAATCCTTGGAATTCCTAGGGTTTGTTGTAGACTCTCTGAATTTGACACTCAAACTACCTCGCAACAAATTAAAAATATTTGCAGAGAAACCAAACTAACCTTACAAGCGGACATCATTTCTCTGAAAATGCTAGCAAGGATAGTCGGTTTTCTATCGTCTTCGATTCAAGCCATATTCCCAGCACCCCTGCATTATCGCACCCTTCAACGGCTGAACATTGGAGGGGTCTCGGTTATTCAGATCTGATCCCTCTTTCATAGACGCAAGAGAAGAACTCCTGTGGTGGCTTCAACACATGGAGGCCTGGAATGGGAGAGCAATATTCAGGATGTCTCCAGAACTCATAATAGAATCCGACACCAGCAATTCAGGCTGGGAAGCCCGATATGGAGCCATCACTACTGGGGGGAAATGGTCTTTCAAAGAGAAAGACCTACATATCAACTGCTTGGAATTACTAGAGAGATCTTACGAAATCAAAATCTTTATGAAAGACTCATCAAATTGCTGTATTCTTTTAAAGATGGACAATGCATCAGCAGTCAGATACATCAATCATCTAGGCGGTGCAAAATCAAAGATTTTAGCATCCATGGTGAAAGAATTATGACAGTTTTGCCTGAACAGAAACATTTCAATTCAGGCAGAGTACCTCCCAGGTCTATCCAATTGCACTGCGGATTGGAATTCCAGGTATTTGATAGATTGAAGCGACTGGACGCTTCACAACTCCACTTTCTCAAAAACCAACTCTATCTGGGGACCTCTGGAACTAGACCTTTTCGCCTCTAGATTGAACACTCAACTTCGGAGATTCTTCAGTTGGAGGCCAGACCCAGAAGTATTAGCTCTTGATGCCTTTCTTCAAAAATGGCCCATGGTAGGGAGTTACGCCTTTCCACTTTTTGCCATGATCCCCAGAATCATTCTTCAAGTCAGTAAACAAGAAATCGCATTAGTCCTGATCACTCCATTCTGGACAGCTCAGCCATGGTTCTCACCACTTCTCAAACTGTCCATAGATTTCCCATGCTATCTGACTCCTTTTCCCAATTATTATGGGACCCGACAGGGAAACATCATGACCTCCTACTCCAGAACCAACTACATCTATAAGCATGGCAGATATCGGGAATCAGTGGCTTATCGATGGCCTTTCGCAGTTGGCTCAACTCCTCATCTCCGAAGCTTGAGCACCCGGTACAAGATCATGTTATAGATCATGCTAGAAGATCTGGACACGTTGGTGCCTGGAACTGGACCTGGATCCCATTTCCTCAAATGTGAGTTCCATTATAAATGTTCTATCTGAATACTTTCAACAGGACAAACCTTGTTACAGGTCATCAATTTCAGCATCTCTCAATCATATAGAGGGTTTCCCCATTGGCCAACATCCTTTAATATGCAAACGTATGAAAGGCATTAAAGTATCTAGACCACCATCTTCCAGATATACTGAACTTTGGGATGTCAATTTAATCCTCTCTTTCTTATAATCTTGGCCCCCTAACAATAATCTATCCCTTAAACAGTTAACAGCTAAACTCACTATGCTCCTTTGACTTACTTCTTTCTGATGAATATCAGATGTTCACGACTTAGATATTTCTCATAGATCCTATGAACCTAATGGAGTAGGCTTTCTAATTTGTAGATGATCTAAATCTTCCTCTAGAGAAATCTTTTACCTCAACTTTGTATTGTCCTTTGTTTAAAAGAATATGAGAAATGTACATCTACCCTTAGAAATATTGAGTCTCATCAATTATCTCTTTTACTAAACTTTATTTCCTTTATCTACAGCTACTTTAGCCAGATGAGTTTGCTGGATCATTAAATCGACCGGTATTGATACCAACCTTTTTGGGTGTTCACTCCTCTAGAGGAGCCATGGCATCCAAGTCTCTTACCTCTGGTGGTAGACCTGAAGATATCCTTAAAGAGGGAGATTGATCCAGAGAATCCACCTTCAAGACTTTTTATTTCAAACCTATTACACATGCAGCTTCTAATGTGATGAACCAGCTTTAAACTTGCATAATAAGAGCCTCCCTGTCTTGCCCTATAACTCATGGATTTTCCTATTTCTATGATGGAAAATCAGGATTTTATTAAAGACACAGAGGCAAGTATTATCACTCCTTGTATTAACACTCCCTTTATCTTATGTTTTTCTCCTAGGTTAAATATCTCTTCGGCTGACGACTTCTTTGCGAATGTTGTTTTGTTACTCATACAGTTGTAAAATGCACAAAGACATTCTTCACCATACTTCCGCTACATCAAAGAAAGAGGAAAAGGAAATAATTGTCTTAGCTGTTATACACCTTACTGGATTGTGATTGGTTACCTGTTACAGGGTGGGGTTACACACCTGGTTTAATTTTTGTCTTTATCTAAATGTTATCCATTGATGCTGAGTAGTAAAGTTTGGAGTTATAAGCATAATACTCGCCTCCGTGTTGTTAATAAAAGCCTGATTTTCTGTCATAAAACTAGGAAAATCCACAAATTACCAAACCAAGCAGGACTGGATTTCCCAGCAGGCAGATAGGGAACTGCCTAGAAGTGCAAATTTTGAAGGGCACTTAATCTGTGCTGGCCACACATTCTGAACTGTAGATGTGACCAAAGCATACGCAATATTCCTGCACCATTTATATCTATCTATCTATCTATATATATATATATATATATATATATATATATATGTATATATATATATATATACCCCCTTACAGGCTATTATTTAACCCCTTGGATGCTATAGAGATCTCCAGTGCATTGATGAACAATGAATTGAAGACCTATGGAGCAACGAAGGGGTTAACACTTTTTTCATTCTTCCTTGTTACGAGCCAAGGGTATTTTCTGTGCGAGGAAAGAGTAGATGGGACTGGGGGTGTGGTCATGTGAGGAGTGGGGGTGTGGTCATGTGAGGAGTGGGGGTGTGGTCATGGCCAGAGAGAAGGGCGCCTAGAGTGCCTTGCCTAGAGGAGCCTGGGACATAAATCCAGCCCCAAGACCAGGAGCTCCACTGCTAAACATGGATGTAAGGATGTCCTTTATTCATATAGATCAGGGGTTCCCACACAGGGTTCCATGGAGCCCCAGAGAACACTAAAGAAATGCAAGAAGTTCCAGGTGTAATTAATGGTGGATAGTAGAACAAGGGTGGGTAGACAGACAATGAGACCAATGTACTTACTAAAGAAAAGTGGTGCCAGTCTAGGGCAAACCAGCTGTACTTTAGGGAACAAATACAAATTCCGATTGATTTAAATGGGGCTTTAACCCCTTGAACACTAGAGAGATCTCCAATGCATTGCTTTGCAAACTGTCCATTGTTTTAGATGGGTTTTTTAACCCACTGCATGCCAGAGGGTTAAAAAAAACATTTCTATTGTAATGTAATGTGTTGGAGACTTTTCTATTACTCAGTGCCTGAAACGAACCATTTAAATCAATGGAATGTTTTATCTGACCCCTATGGAGCAGCCATTTTAGCCCAGATTGTTCCAGTTCTTCTTTGTACATCAGCCTCAGTTACTATAGCCCAGACATTGCAGAGAACATAGTCGTGTTTCAACTCCTCAGTTCAATACAATGATTTGAGATCAGGTCCCTGTGACCTCTGCCAAATCACTCTATTGCCCTTTGTATCAAGAAACAAGACCGAGACTGTAAGCTCTTGGGTCAGACTATTTTTCATGTAATAAAAGTATAATTATATATGTGTGTGTTGCCTTTAATGTGAAAATCTGTTACTTGCAGCAACATGAATTAATCATTTATTTGCCTAAATTTACGTCTCTTCTAAATTGTCGCTGTCCTAGAACAAGCCATCTTTGTTTCCCTATATGGTCATTTACATGCGTGTGGATCACAATCACGTAGTTCCTCTCTACCCTTTGACCTTCCACCCTCCAGAAAGAATAAGCTTATTTTCCCTCCCATTGCTCTATGTCACGATTTTCCAATACTTAAACACACTTGGTTGTTCTTTTATATATACTGTTTCGCTTTTTCATAACTTTTCTATTGTTTAAGTCAAAATTGAATTCTGCACTTTCTCTAACATAAGCTATACAGTAATATACTTCTACTGAACCATACTGTTTGTACATATTGCCTTTTCAGATCTAGAAGTACACGCAATGCAAATAACATAATATGCCATATAGCCCTGTGATGGGTAGGCTCCTGGCCTCCATCTTTTGCAGAAATACAACTCCCATCCTCCTCAACCAGCAAATGGCCAGCTGAGAATGATGGGAATTGCAGTCCGTCAACATATTAAGGTCTGCAGATGCCAACCCATGAAATCACCTGCTGACAGATAACTGAATCACCCTGCTACCAATCAAAAAGGTGTTCATCCGTCTTTATGAAAAGCGCTGGTGATATCCCATCACAATATCATGCTGTGTAGGCTGTGATTAAATATGACCTGATAAACTCATGTACACAATTATAAGCTTAATGTGCGCCTTATATAATTCAAATAAAGTCACATAGAATTAAAGCTGGTTACACATAATATCACAATTCGTTCAATGTGAACTTAATGGGATTCTGTAAAATACATTAGTTAAAGTGTAACTATAATTACAGGAATTATGTAAGAAGGAAAGAGATAATTTATTCAGTCAACCAGTCACATCACCAGTCACAGCAACATTTTGGTGAAACTGACAAGCCTGACCAAAGATAAGTATTATCAAAACATTGCTGTTTGGTGTCTGGTTCACTGAATAAAACACCCTTTGCTTCTTAATGAGTTGCTATAACCAATTTGTATGTTGTATGCTAAACTTAGGGTTGCCACCCAGCTGGTATTTTACCGGCAGGCTGGTAAAAAATTGGCTTCTTTCCAATGTTAAGTCTATGGAGGGAATGCCTTGGATGGTATTTTTTGAAGAAAAGGTGGCAACCCTAGCTAAACTGGGTTTGGTTGGGCCCAGCAACGTTCACTCATAATCAAAGATACAGCATGGATTGAGGCTGAGAGCTGTCTACTACCAAGAAATAAGTATTATAATGGAACAACCCTTATAACAACTTAGATGATACTGAAAGATAAATGGTTAGCAATTTTTAATTTAAAATAATAGTTTGAGATCTTTAGCTTTATTCATGTTTTAGTTTATTCATATTAGCCACAATTCTCTCCCACCTGCCTCTCCCTGCCAGGCAGTACTAGTTAATCTGCAAGACTAACAATCGTACAAATGTCAAAATTGATATTCTGTCACAGTGACTGTTCCACTTTAATGTTTTAACAGAATTATTTCCACAGGTATGTTCTTGACTGGTCTACTTTTAGGCTATCTTAACAACAAAGAACAATTTCCAATAGTCAGAATGAGAAACATTATAAAGAAAAGTCTTGCCCATAGTTCTTTAGAACACTAACCAACTGTGTAAACGCAATTCTACTGACCAGCTATAGACTACAGTAGAGTTTCCAAGCAAATAAAAATATATACCCATATGGAACTGCTGTATGAAGGATGCTCAGCTCTGAATTTTACATTAAAACCCCGTATTTCTATACATATAATTCCCAATTAAGAAAATATAAAATAAGCTACATCAATAAGTAGGACTGGATTTACATTTCGGGGGCCCTTAGGAAAGGAATCCTATGTGCTCCTAGCCTTAATGACCACTGACGTGCCAGGACCGTCACGGAGGTCCAGCACTTAAGGACCAGTGACAGTCCTGGCACGTCATGGAGTTCAGGGCTCCCGGGGCGGCTGCACTCCGCTCCAGAAGCCCTGAACCGTAAGTGAATTAAAAAAAAAAAAAAAAAAAAAAAAAAAGCTCCATGGTCCTCAAGTGCCAGCCACGCGTGAACGCACCAGTCCTTAAGGGGTTAAGCTCGCCCGCCACGTCACAGTACCCCAAATTATTTTTTATATACATACATATATGTATATATATATATAGCAAACGATCTATAGTCCAAAGACTATCTGGAAGGACAACTCCAGGGACTTAGTAAATCAAAGGAAAGGAATACCTTGAAGAAGGCCCCAGTGAGGGCCGAAACATCGATGAGATGATTCAGTAAAAATATTATTCCTTGTTGGGAAGCACCCGGGCAATTTGGAATTTATCATACGAATCGGAGTGCCCACCTTCACTTGTTGTATATATATATATATATATATATATATATATATATATATATATATATATATATTATTTTGTATTTGCTATAGTAAGTTAGCGCTGTGAGTTTCTTTCCTCTTCTTGTTTTTTTATATTTTCTTTTTCTCATTCCAGCAGCAAGATAAGAATCCATGGACTGTCCGAGTACAAATAAAGACATCTCTTCTTTTGTGATAATCCCCTCCCCATATCCAAAGTTCAATAAGTCCAACAATTCCTGATTGAATTGCATTGTGGGGCCCTCGCACAGAGGTATTTGGCTAAATTTTCACAAGTTTCTGAAGCCCCTCCCCAGTTGTGATTAAGCCCCACCCTCTTTTCACACAAATTGTGTGAATTATCTCCCTCAACGGCACCACAGGCCTCCTCCTCCGGGAAAGGCAGAAGAAAAAGTTCCAGGTGTGAGCATTACAAATAATGATGTTTTTATCTTTCTCTAATTTTTTTAATGCTTTTCTTTCCTGTACAGTCAAGTTCTGTTTCATATTATTATAAACACTATTAGATGTACTCATGGCCTCAAGGTCTTTAAGTACCATTTGGCCAAAGATTTTGATATATTCCCCTTATGAGCCACTGGGGAAGAAGGTAGACTTTGGCCTTTTATTACTGTGAAAAGGATCCCGCTAATAAGCATTAGTATGCTCCTTCTGCCAAAGCTCCAGGGTATGGGCCTCATATATATCCTTAACTGAATGTGATGGATAAGGGGATTTCAGAGCACTGAGTTTGCCTGGGAAAGACCATTTATACTTGGAAATATCCAGTGGCAGCTATAATTGTCTATTTTGTTTTGGTTTGTTTCTCAACACATTTAAAAGTAGTGGACACAATCTATTTTCACTCCTAAATGTTTCCAGCTTAAATAATATGTTAGATATAAACTCTGAGTGGAAACATTATACAATCTGGAATTTGTTTACATTGTAAACTGCATGAAGCTATGAATGGAAAATGTCAGATGAGACCAGAAGCCAGTACTATAGCTGAGGCTTCATGAGGATGTACACATTCCAACATACAGCACGCATGTCACATACCAGATTAATTAATGAGATATATGGCTGTTTTTAGGACTCAATATGCTGTATAGGAAGCAGAGAAACAGAAGGCAGTAAACAGCACACCTTTACCAGTAACCTTAGACATTAATCCCCAACTTCCTCCCACAGTATTGTTGACATTCACAAAAATCAGAGGCTATTCCAGCCTCATGGAATATATGCCATATATAAGTATACTATACATATGCATTTATACTCTGGTAGTTCTGCATCTCTGTCATCAGATGCCTTCAATTCATTATCAGCAGTGTCATGGTAAAGATCAATTTAAAGTTTAGACAGACTATTATAAAATAGTACCTGGGCTGTATTGTATATAAAAGCCACCATTTTAGCCAGCATGGTTTTATGAAGAATAGATCATGTCAAATTAATTTACTTGCATTTTATGAAAGGACTAGTGTAAAATCCCGTGTACACGGGCCAAGGTTCGGGTAATGTTAAGAGGCCACTACCTCACTTCTCGACGCAATGCAGTCTTGCGTTGCCTCACTCACGCGATGTAATCATACACAGTAGAGACTGCCCAAACGCGGGCAGTCTCTACTGAGCATGACTGCATCGTGACAAACATCCTAGCTAATTAATATATAGGATAAGTAGTAATTTGGACAAGAGAACTGGTGTTAATGTAGTATACTTGGATTTTGCAAAGGCCTTTGATACTGTGCCTCACAACAGTTTACTACATAAATTTATAGACTATGGTTTGGGAGGTTATATCTGTGCACTGATAGAGAACAGTTTCAAGTTGGTCTAATGTTTTATCCATTTAAGTTCCAGAGAGGTATATAATGCATTGTACGCGCAGGACTGGAACAGTAAGTTTCAGCCTTTCGCCAACAATTGAGCACAAATTATCACAGGAAAACCTATAAAAATTGTATGTAATGACAAATAAAATGGTGGGTTATACATCTAAATGTGGTAGTGAAAGAAAGCCCTATTTGTGCTTAAAGTGTCCCAAAAAAAGTTTTTTGCATATAGAAGAGCTTAAAAAGCTGAGCTATATGCAAAAAACAGTATCTCTCAAACCGCTATAAACAGCTGTAAAGCTGTCAGCAGGAGATTTGTGTTGGTGAACACTGTGGCGCTTGAGAAGTGCTGCGATCTCGTTACTTACAAGGAATCCTGTCATTGGAATCTTCTAAAATGTGTGCTTGAACAGCAGGCACACGTTTTAGACCATTCCAATGAAGGGATTCCGTGTAAGTAAGGAGATCTCGGCACTTCTCAAGCGCCACTGTGTCGACCAACACGAATCTCCTGCTGACAGCTTTACAGCTGTCAGTAGGAGACAACGAACTTTAAACGCCTGTATCTCTTAAACCATAACGGTTTGAGAGATACGGTTTTTTACATATAGCTCAGCTTTTTAAGCTCTTCTATATGCAAAAAACTTTTTTGGGACATTACTAACACTTTAAAAAATGCTATATAATTTGTGTGGGTGGACTACAAACGAAAGGGTATACTAAAAAGGCCGAAATTGCTCTGGTCCTCTAGTGCAAAAAAAACCCCTTTCTCCTCCCTGGTCCTTAAAGGGATAGTAATACTTCGTTTTACCTTTATTTTATTTTGTAGGCATTAAAAAAACATGAAGAATGATATGTCTTATCTCTCAAACCTTTATGGTTTAAGAGATATTCACAAACAAAGTCCCCCCCCCCCCCCGTTCAACCAGATCAGAAGGGAGGTGCCCAGGCAGACTGCAGAGAGGGACAATCTTCAAATAAGATAAGGGAAAAAGCTGAAAAACTTGTCAAGGGGGGAAGGGCTTTCATTGTTTTCATACAAAGAAAATTGTCCCCTTCTGTTATCTGTCTGGTCATACAACCAGATTCACATCTGAGAAGAGATGGCTTACACTAGGTAAAAGGGGCGGGGAGGGGAAACTTTGCTTGTGAATATCTCTTAAACCATAAAGGTTTGAGGGATAAGACTTATATCATTCTTCATGTTTTTTTAATGCCTACAAAATAAAATAAAGTTAAAACGAAGTATTACTATCCCTTTAAGGGAGGAAACTGGGCTTTTAACCAATCCTAATGCATTGCTAAGCATTTAACCCTTTGAGTGGCAGAGAAGTATGCAACGCAAAGTGTTGGAAACCTCCCTGGCACTCATAGGGTTAAGCCTCACTTAAATGAATGAAAAATTTGGGACTGTATTTGTCCCCTATGGTGCAGCTGGTTCACCCTACAATTACTGCTGGGGGTTATGCACTATGAAGGGATAAAAGGGCTCCATAGAATAACATAGAAATTGGGAAGTGATATCACCGGAGAAGACATCTCCACGTTATGCCCTCTTTATCACACCTTAGTGCATAACCTCCCCCAGTTTTTCTTAATATACCAGCTACACTACAGTACACTTCAAACGCTCTGCACTACACCACCATGCCTAAGGAGTTCTCTCACTGTTATCTGAAATGAATCAAAGCTTGTAACAAACCTTACTACCATAAACAATGGAACAGTAGCTCCAGGGCCCATGTACTAGGATTGCTGGGGTGGAAAACTGCTCATGTGCCAATATTCTGCTAAACAAGATAGCCAATTAAAAACACGTGTGTTTCTTTTTCTCAAGCTAGTTATTACTTAGTTACAAATAACAGAAACCCCTTGGGCTTAGAAATATCTCCTATGTATTGCTTTGCAATGCACTGTAGACATCCCTGGCATCCAAGCAGTTCAGAAAAGTTTTAACCCTTTGAGTGCCAGAGGGGTATGGAACACATTGCAAAGCAATGAGTTCCATGCCCCTCTGGCACTCAAAGGTTTAAATAAATACAATAATAATGAATGAGCCTATGAAAATTAACCTCTTCAAGACCAGGGGGTGTACCCCCACCCTCAAGGGGTTACGAAACAAAAATGAAAAAAAAAATGATGAAAAATACAGTTTTATAATATGTAAATGATAAATATATCTTATGTCTAGACAATGGTGGAGAAGCGATAATCTGTGACATGTGGAAGCATGTATCATCCAAAGACACAATGGGTGAACTCGTGTTATAATGGTGTGACGTATCATCATTCCTAACTCATATAGTAAGGTAAAATAACAAACAAAATGAATATCTTGTAATACCTTTTTTATTGGACTAATAGAATTATAAAAAATAAAATAAAAAAGCTATTACAAGATATTAATTTTGTTTGTTATTTTACATCTACATCACTGGACTAATACGGCTACAATCTTAAATCTACCGATATAGTAAAGGGTAGTCAACTGTCAGATGTTCAGCTGTTGGCTGGCTGGGGATAATGGGAATTATAGTCCTCATGAGCTGGAGGGCCTCAGGTTGCCCAGTCCTGGTCTATGGGATCAAGTGGTATAGGCTGTTTGGGTTCAGTCTGAAACAACTTCAGGGTTCCTCTTAAGTCTGCAGGGAACACTTCTGGCAAATCGTGGAGTTCATGCCCCAATGACTGAATGGTGTTTTGACAGTCAAAGGAGGCTATAGCCACTATTAGATCAAGAAGATGGTAACTCACCTGTCTTATCAAACTGAATTCTGGCTTACTGGAAATATCTTGTTTCAAAGCTGCACTGTACACTTGATAAAGAATTACACAGGGTTAAAACGTTTTTGCAATCAATCAAAATTTGCTACGACCCATCAGTCAGAGCTTTCATAATAAACCATTGTTAACAGTTTTTAATTATAGTAGAAATATAGAATTACAAGTTAGGTCTGCAATATCACGGTACATAGACACACTCCAGATACTGAGATAGAGGTGGAAGTCTCCTGGCAAAACGTTCCATCAAAAGTCAAGTTAGTGACACAGCATTGTGGCAACCATGAATAATGATTTCTCCAAGAATGCCATATAGAGAAAGGGAGGTAAAAAGTTAAGTTTAGGAAGGAAAAGAACAGCAGAGAGAGAGAGGAGGCAGCTGGGACCAGGCACTAATATGAAGCCCAGGAGAAGATGGAGATAGCAAGGGGAAGGAAGTAGCGTAGAGAGCAGTGAGATAAAGGAGAAAGGAAGAGTGTCATGCCAAGGCATGAGTTGGCCCTTGCAGGGCTCTGGTATGTATAATTTGTTTGTGTATTTTATTGTACCTTTTAAAGTGTTAGATAAACTAGCTGAGTAGATAACAGCACCAGAAACTGAATGATTAAATCACCACAGCAGGATGTAGGGGTCATAAAAGGTATTGGGCCCTCTGATGGGGCTCATCCAGGGGACAGTCAAATATTATGAAATAGGGAGCATATATATATATATATATATATATATATATATATATATATATATATATATATATAGTGTAAAATGGTTCAATAAAACTATATATTTAAAATGCCCAGGTTTTATCCTTTTGGTGGGTACCAAACATGCCAGGGGGATGTGTTCCTGCTATGAGTTACAAGAATAGCCACTTTGCAACCAGTTAGACCCAGTATGTTTGTGTCCAGATAATCACACAGATATGAGGAATATGATTATTATAACATTATAGAGGTGTACTGTGGGTTGCATGTTTTGGGAAGCCTTATGATTTTTCAGGTAAAACTCTGCAGTAACATCCCTGACAGGTCTGACTGAGTGGGCCGTAAACTGTCAGGCCAAACCTCCCCCAAGGTAACACCCTGGGGTTTGGTCTCTTAGAAGGAACTGTGGAAAGTATTTAATATGTTTTTTTCTTTGGATATTTCGTTGTAACAACTGAAGGGGGAAATACCATCTGATGTTCCCGCAAGGACTCTTAGAATATCGGTAATTGTATTTAAGGATTTCTTGTGTTTCTCCCATTTTATTTTATAGACTGTTTTGCCAATGTGTAATCTTTATTTGTGTATGTCCTTTATTTCTGTATTTTTGTAACCAGCACTATGAAGCCTTTTTTCAGATTAAATGTTCAATTAATCAGCTCGTCTCTGTTCTCTAAAATGAACTCATTACTCTGAAGGAAGCTCAAGTAGCACACAGTACTAAAGGGTTAATTATATATGTCTGATTATTAAGGTGATTTTATACTGTTATTCTGTTGTGTTTGGGGTGACCTAAGACACCCAGATATAAAGTCTTGGTGGTGGCAGCAAATTGTAGTTCTTGGGTGATAGTGCAGGAGGGATTTCAGGGGTTAATTTGGTGGTTGCTAGGAATACTAACCGGTAACCAGGGGTCTGCTATTGTTAACCCTTTCACTCCCACACTCCCCCCACTGTCTCAGCAGGGCCTATAGCCCTCGCTTCTGACAAAGAGAAAGAGGGAGAGAGTGTCCAGGACCCTCGGCTGCCCATCCGCAGTACTTATGTAGAGCAAAATCAACCAACAACGAGTCCAGGTGAGCAGGGAGTGGCGTCCTATTGTGAAGTTCCCGAGCTGCCAACCAACTAGTGTATCAGAATCCGTGCGTAAAAGCCCTTTATTGCGATGTAAGTAGTAAGAATGAAAGGTTCCCACCAAATGAAGGTTGGTAAAGTGGTGGAGTTTACCCTGGAGCAATTTGAGCGAGGGATGCTGTGTGCTGTCCACAAGGACAAGACAACTTTAAGTGCTGTCATAAGAACAATGTCTAACAATTGGATGACAAGTTTAGAGGTGTGCACTGCAGTCATAGATGCCAAGGAGAAACGAGGTGTCAGAGGTACGAAGTGGGATATGCAAACAGGATGTGATGTATTACAGCATGTCGTGCCATAAGTCAGAGGCAGGAGGCCACGAATAGAGCATGTTCAAAAGAGAGGCTTTTGGGGAGGAGCACTTGGGGCAGTGGTCAGACTCCAAAATGCCTACGATTTTAGGCATGTGTGAGGAAAGGTACGATCTATGTAATAAACAATAAGACAAATCATGGAAGTATGAAGCCTGAGAGCTAGACAGTCATCACTGGAAGTAGGTCAATATGCCATCGATAGTCATAGAGGGAATGTCTCCAACCCATCTACCCAGTCTCTGAGAAGATTTAGTGTTGTCTATAGCGTCTATCAGATATTTGTATATAGAGGCCGTATTGTATCGGCAGACTCGAGTCCCTTTTAATAGGTTGTTGAATGGATTACAACCCAGCTGAAGCTGCAATAATGGAAGAAGAAAGTGTAGGTAGTGTTTGGATTGTAAATAAGCAAATAAGTGCATGGAATGAAGATGGTATTTAGTCTGGAGCTCTATGAAAGTATAAATACACAAGGTCTGGGGGTCCATCAGATGTCCTACATTGATCAATCCCTTAGACACCCAAAAGTGAAATCTGGCGTCCGAACAGCCCTGCTGAAAAGACAGATTGTTAGTAAGAGGAAGAAAAGAGGAAACGTGTTTGGACCTGAACAAACATTTTCAGGCCTGCTGCCAGGCCAGGATAGTGCTCATTATTAGAGGAATGGAAAGGCAGCCTGGGGAGTCTGAGACTGGGTGGCATGAAGAAGGAAAGAGAGGCTAATATGAAGAATCAAACCCTGGTCTTCATGGCTGTCAGTAAAAGTAGTAGTAGTGCTATGGATCCAATCCTTGGCCTATCTAGTGAGACTAGCTATATTGAAAAGCCGTGTGTTCAGGAAGTTACAGCCACCATTACCCTTAACTTGTAGATTGGCGAGATTAGTTTTTGGGCGTTTGCCCTTCCAGATGAAGCCCTGGAATTTAAGGTGTATGAGTTTAACATCTTGGGTAGAGAGATACAAGGACAGCATTTATATTTTATATAGAAAATGGGGAAAGATGACCATTTTTATAAGGCTAATGCTCATATTAAACCATTTTAATAAGGATTCATGAAAAATGCTTACTGAAGGGCTACAATGGCTGAACGGCAGCACTGCACTATTACCATAAACTTCCTCTTTTAATTGTCCAGTTATGAGAGAAGTACAGCGTGTCTGCCTGGTCTTGCTAAGCTATTGTTTGAGTACATATCTGCCCCCCATCCTTGATTTCCAGGAGACGTTCCCAATACCGGTAGCCAGTGCTATTACGGTTTTTGTCCCTGGTTTTCATATGTAATCTCAACCATATATTCTATGTTTTTGTCATTAAAAGTGAAATGGGTTATGAGCTTACCCCATAAGTTAATATTGCATATTTATGATTCCATGTTGTATTTAAATATGGGTATTTTGTATTATTTTTTTTTTACTGTAGAAGTGCAGTTTTACATCAGCCGTACAAGATTTTCTGCTAATATTGCACAGTAATTTTCTATGGGCCAGTAGTGGCACTGTCTAATTTAACTGTCCAGGGAAGTGTCACTATAAATGTTGTTTGAAATATGTGCAATGATGCAAGTACATAACTGAAATAAAGTATGGAAAAGAGTTGTAAAACTACAGCATTTTTAAGACTTATCAAATGTAACTACAAATGTGTTGTAACTTTGGATTTACATTGTGTATTACTGCTTACTTGAGTTCAGTTGCCCTGAAGTCCAATAAACTCATAATGTTATAAAGAATTTAAAGAATCTCACCTTGAGTCCCCAAGACACTTCCCTCTATTACACCACTAGTAACAGAGACAAACAGGACCTCTCAAGGGCATCCAAACCAGGAAGTGCATAGAGAAAGTATCCCTGAAATGTATGACCCTATGTAGTTGGCCTCTGACTTGTGTTGCCCACTTGGCCGAACAAAGTGCAGGCCAAATGATTAATATATTGGCTTATTATTTGGTTCAAACTTCAGTTTTACTAGTTTATCAGTAAAACAATGGCTAAGCTACCTTTCAAACTGAGATTTAGATAAAAAGAAAAGTTTTCATGTATGTATATGCATGCAAAAACGTGATGAGTCAATATTTTCTCTCATAAAGAAGTATGACAAAGGACTCAAAAAACTACCAAATGTTTGTTAATAAATTCAAGTTTTTGTAAATATATTTATTTGTACAAGAAAATATCCTAGCTGGTGTTAACCAAATGTAATACACTGAATAAAAAAATAAATGATTTTCCATTTATTTCAATGGGCTTTTAATCCTAGCATTCAAGGGGTTGAAAGCCCCAAACAAATCAATGGGAAAAATGTGTTCCCTATAATGCAGCTGGTATACCCCAGAATTACATCACTTTTTTCTTCAGTACATTAGTCCCAAGAACTATACCTCTGTAGCCCACTCCACAGACAAGCAAAGCAAACCCATTCAGCGTGTCATTACAGCTGAACTTGTATATCGACAACAGACAAATGTCACAGTCAATGGACTTTAGCACAAATCATGTTGAGCAGCCTCCCAGCTTGTGAAGTAAACGAGTCGTGTTTGCCGCAGAGCATGTTGGGAGTTGTAGTTTTGTATCGCAGGCGTGTGATGTTTAGCCACCACTGCTAACACCCTAGACTATGGCCGACTGCCTGCTGAAGGCGTCGAGAAACACTTTTACTCGTTTTCATCGATAAACAAAGGATAACCGGGTTACTTACCTGTTGGGTAATGAAATCGGTTTTGTACGGGACTGCAAGTCCCACAATACCTAGCGCGGGCGTGTTCTCGCGTTGGCTGGGAAGTGACATTAGCATGAATGGGTGTTGGATCCCGAGCTATCCGCTTCCCGACGGAGTAGGAGCGGACGGGGGTGATTAATCGATGGGACTGTTAGCGCGCGCCTTCCGGTGACAAGTGGGGATGCCTTTCCACTTACCGGGGAGCTGGTAGAGGAGGTCAAAGGTCAGGGAGCGGCGCTGGGAGGCAGCCTGGGAGATGCCTCGGGACGAGATGAACTCTCTGATCCAGAAGATCGCCCGCCAGGCCCGTCTGACGTTTCGCAGCAGCACCGGGGGCGGCCTGGGCCCATCCACCGAAAACCTTAACCAGCTGCGAAAACTGGTGGGTCAGATACGGGCGGAGGACCTGCGGATACGGCCACGGCAAAGCGCGGGGGGCGGCGGCCAGGGCCCGATCTCTGTGCCCCACAACCCGCCCGTCACCTACATGCACATCTGTGAGACGAACTGTTTCAGTATGGGGGTCTTTCTGCTGAAGGGCGGCGCCAGCATCCCGCTGCACGACCACCCGGAGATGCACGGCCTGCTCAAGGTGCTGTACGGCAAGGTGCGGATAAGTGGCTTTGACAAGCTGGACTCGTCCGGTGGAGGGAAAGGGGAGACCACACCGCTACATTTCAGCCCACCGCTCTTACCCTACCAGAGAGGCGCGGTGCGTAGGGCCGCACTGCGCTCCTCGGGGGAGTTCTCTGAAACCAGCCCACCCTGCCTGCTGAGCCCGCACCGCGACAACTTGCACCAGATCAGCGCGGTGGACGGGCCCGCCGCATTCTTAGATATCCTGGCCCCACCGTATGACCCGGGAGACGGCAGGGACTGTCACTACTACAAGTTACTTCAGCCGGCCGCCGGACCCTCCTCCAACTCTGGTGAGACGGACGGGCCCCCAGCCGCTGCGGCCACCACAGCCGGAGGAGGTGTGACCCCGCGGGAGGTGTGGCTGCTGGAGATACCGCAACCGGATGACTTCTGGTGCGGAGGAGAGGCCTACCCAGGCCCCAAAGTTTCTCTTTGATTTTTCTCCCATTATGCTCTTTACGTGGATTGCCTGCTGGGTTCCCCTGCACAGAACCCACTACTACACACACAGAGGGATAACCCGGTACCGATGTGGAGAATTGCATCAGGGGCCTTGGCCACAAAAGCGAAGCTGAGCAATTGTTTTTAGGCAAACATTCTGCACTTCAGAGGAGAAAAGCAAATTCTACAAGTTCTCATTTCTTGTAACGGGGCTTTTAACCCCTTGAATGCCGGAAACATCTATAGCATTCAAGGGGGTTAAAAACAATCAGTAAAATATTTTATTTCATTTTCTGATGCAGCTGATA
The DNA here is from genome assembly GCA_037306005.1 of Rhinophrynus dorsalis. Lineage (NCBI taxonomy): Eukaryota > Metazoa > Chordata > Amphibia > Anura > Rhinophrynidae > Rhinophrynus > Rhinophrynus dorsalis. The sequence continues at coordinate 51,345,550 of CM074724.1, forward strand.
TTCTTCACAGTTGCTCATCTGTTCTTTTGTGGATAAGGCTCTAATCCCCTTGGAAAAATAGACACGGGGTGCTCAGACCTATCATTGTGCACCCCCTTAACTAACGGTGAATTATTTCAGGATCTCCTTAAATAAACTCAGGTGAATCAGTCAGTGGTTCACTTATTGTGAAGGATCTAAGTTAACCACATTCACTTGTTTTTAAAGCGGAACAATCACCCTGAATAAAGCCTCCCCCCAATAATTAGGCATGTAGTGATAACCTTAGAAATAGTGCTATTGAGCATAAATACCACGTTATTAAGAAACTCTTTTGAGACTTGACAGCCAGGCTTCTTACTTTAGAGGTACCTGTACCTTCAGTTCCTTCCTGTTACCTTTAACCCTTTGAGTGACAGAGGGGTACGCAACATGTTGCTTTTCAGTGCGTTGCTTACCTCTCTGGCACTGAAAGGGTTAAGGTACAATGAAGGAGACCAGGAAGGACAGCAAAGGCTCGCAGATGCTCTAAGCCAAGATGTCTGTGTGCATTCCTGGCCGTCAGTCTCGGAAGAAGGCGGCTTTCTTAATAATGCTGTACCTATGCTGGATAATAGCACTATTTCTATGTTATCACTATATGCCTAATTATTGAGGGGGGGCTTTATTTAGGGTGATCCGCTTTAACAGAGGATATCATGAAATCATACACTGGGGGGTTGATATTGCTATAGAGATTGGGAGGCATACCTTAGGAAAGGGTTGCCCTTGGGTGCCATATTATACCCTTGGATGTTAGAGGAGTCTGTGCACGAACATTTCTGGCTACTCTAGCATCTAGTGGGCATCAAGTAGAGAAGATGGTCAGCCACCTGGAGAGAAGGTCCTCTTGGACTGGGGCGTGTCTGTTTTTACACTGCCATAGTATGTGTATGACCAGGAAGACAGGTTTTGCAATGGGAGCAGTCCATGTATCCTAGGACAGGGGTTGGTTAAAGTATCAAACTGTGGAGGCGGACAACATTTTAGGAGATAACTTAATTTGGCTATATGTATATATACCCAAAATAAGAGCCAAAAGCAAAATTGTTGGATCCCAGGGTCACAGGTTCTTTGGATTTATTCCGGTCACACTGCCATATGACTGGACGAAAAAATGGGAAGTTCTTGGGTAAACCAGCTGTACCAACAGGAACAAGTAAATATTATATATAAGCAGTACTTTTAACCCTTTGGGTGACTTTATATCTCGAACATCCAATGTGTTAAGTCCTGCTTAACCCTTTACTGACCAGAAGGGTATGCATTGCTCAACCCTTTGAGTGTCAGAGGGGTATGCAACGCTTTGCAAAGCAATGTGTTGCATACACCTCTGGCACTCAAAGGGTTAAATATTTTCCTAATTATCTACTTGTTTTGTTGCCCGGTTTGCTTGCCCCAGAATTGCTCAGTTTACCTTTTGTCCGTATTTCACATAGTGTATGTATGCATCTTTATACAGAGCTATACACGTCCGGAGCGCTTTCCAGAAACACCAATAGTATAATTATAAGGAAAAAAATATATATATATGTATCCGGGATGGGGGTAAGATAATCGGGCTAAAGCATAATCATTGCATTATTAACAGGGGATAAGTACCACTAAGTGGATCATACATTGGGAAGGGGGCCCTGTCCAAAAGAGCTTACAATCTAATTTGTAATAGTGATCAATAGATCAGTCCATTCAGTATACATGGCATTATTGTTGGAGCCAGATGCTTTAGAGAATTAGTGATACAAATCAACTGCTGCAGACCAGTTTTACTACACAATGTGATAGTTCATGTCACAAATCATATCAATCTCACCAGGCCTCTGTCACGTAAGTTAGCTTACCCCTGTTAATCATGTCTGATTGCAGCACTTAACCCCCCACCCCAATATTAACTCATTGGATGCTACAGAGTCTTATCAAAGGGGTTAATACTTATAGTATGAGGACCAGACATTTCCTGGGAGGTGCACTGTAGCATCTTAACCCCTTGAGTACCAGTGGGATGTGCATTGCAGTGCTTCACCTCTAATCCTCAAGTTGTTACTTTATTTTAACCTCTGTGTTAATTGTTCCCCTTTAAAATAAGTCACATGATGTGTGATCCAGTTGAATTCCCTCTTAGTCAGATTATGCATTGTTTATGTACTAGCCAGAAATGTGTGTGAATTTGCTGTTTGCTTAAGCATTGAATTTAAGTTTGTCATTCTGGTAAAGCAGCAATCCTTCTTCTAGCTTATTTAACCATTTGAGTGCCAGAGAGGTGTGCAACGCATTGCTAAGCAATGCGTTGCACACCCCCCTGGCACTCAAAGGGGTAATGCAGTATTTTTCCCCCTGATCCTAAGTTTTACTGTTAAGAAACAGTTTTGTATGTTACTGTCTTGCACTTAAAGCTAATCTTCCAGAGAGATCCGCAAAAGCTGGTTCAATGACTGACAACATCCTCTTGAAAAGAAACATTCCTGCATTTTAGTTCCTGTTCATTGTACTCGTGTGTACCCGGCTCTTTATAGTGTGTTTGCTGTATTATGGCTGGTACACATGTGAAACGCAGTGGGCCACGTACACAGTCAAAACTGGAACATTTCTGTTGCAAACCATATTACTGCCCTATAGATGAGAAATTTATTTTTATTTATTTTATTTAGTAAATGCCAGGAAGAATACATTGAGAGCTCACTCGTTTTCAAGTGTGTCCTAGAAAGCTTTTCCAGTAAAGCGATACTTATTTACACAAACGGAGAAAAAAATATCTCAAACACACGCATATCCCATTTGAATTAAATAAATGCTTTTATCACCTTCATGCTGATGTACTAAATAGGACTGGGGCTTGAGGGGGAAAACTCTTAAGTTCCTTAGAGTCCTGTTAATTTAAAGGGATAGTAATTTTACACGTAGCTCAGAACGTTCATCATACGTAATAGTACTAATGTGCGATCTGCTTACTCTTCAAATCGTACTAGTTATACTGCAATAATGTTGAAATTGATCCCTCCCATACCTTTCCCAGACTTAAGCGTTTTTGTCCCAGATCAAACAGCAGATCACGATGAGGGACATTCTTTATGCAGTATTAGGAAAAACCTGCACTCTATCAAGGAGGGAGGGTTTTCCTTATACTGAAAGAGGGAAGGTTGTCCCTCATTGTGATCTTTCTGGTCCCCAGACCGGTTATCAGATCTATGGGGAAGTGGCTTGCTATCAGGCAAAGGGTTGGGAGAGATCAACTTCAACATATTACAGTGTAACTAGCATGTTTTGAAGAGTAAGAGCATTGCAAAGCAGTATTATGACATATGACAAACATTCTGAGCTACATGTAGAATTAAACACTACTATCCCTTTAAATGTGACTTTTTACCTTTTGGACGCTAGAGAGCTCTTCGCGCTTTGCTTTATAATGCATCGGAGACCACAATGGGTTACTTGTACCCTATGGTACAGCTGTCTTGCACCAGACTGGCATCATTTTGACTGTTTGTGTGGCCTCAGTTTAAAAGAACAGTAAATCCCTCCCAAACTAAATGGCTAGTTATTTGACCTTGACTACTGCTAACTTGCTTTGGTAACCCAGGTGTTAATACTTTCCAAGTTGCATAGCAGAACCAGTGACACTCCCTAAAGTCTAGGGTAGAAGCAGCCTGCACTTACGGTCTGCCATCGGCAGCTTATTCTATGGGAGATGGGACTGACATCTGAAGCCATCTACTTAGCTGTAGTGCATGTCTTCTATCCCATTTTGAATATGAGAGAGCTGTGACAGGCTGTCTCTGCCTTGATGTTAGGGTTGGTTAATGCTCACACAGACGCTTGATTGTGGGACATGAAGTATGGTGCACAGGTTGCTTTGCATGTGCTTCAATAATATGAATAGCTTAGAGGAGGTCTGTAGGAAGTGTGTATCCCTTTAACTTCTTTGACGCTAACAATGTCTAAATTGTGCCTTAATGTGCCAGAGCACTAGCACCCAAGGGGTTAAGAGTAAGGACACTCAAAAACCAGTCACTGTTTACTAGATCGTTTAATCCAACCCATTACACACCCCTCTGGAATTCAAAGGTTTAATGGTTTTTATATTTGAACATATGAAAGCTTCCCTTTTAACCCTGTGAATTCCAGGGGGGGGGGGGGTGCAACGTGCCGCGTACCCCTCTGGCTCTCTAGTAAAAAGTGACACCCACAACTGTGTTCTTCTCAGTGGCTAATTGGATTAGTTTAGACTTCATGGTAGTTTTAGCTAAAGGCTGCGAAGAGGTTCAACCCTTTAGTTGCTTCCCTTTGACATCCAACAGATTTATACAAATGCTTATCTACCACATTTAGCTGGTTATAAAGCTATATAATGTGGTATGAATCCAAATAAGGTTTGGCTTTGTTGTTATAACAGCTAACTCTTTCACACTGTTTGTCAGCAGAAATGTGGCTATAAGTTTGGATGACTTTGTCAACCCACTTCCAGAAGCAATAAATGTAGGCTGCAATTCTTCATACATTGCTGCTCCCAGTTCAAGGCAGAAAGGAAATCATTACTGTTGTATGGTGACTGCTTACATATTCCTAACGTGGTCATATTGCATTTTGTCTGTTGAAATCATTCTTTCCATGAGTGGGGGGAGAACACATCGACTGCTAATTTGAACCCTTTACAAAGAATGGATACATTTCAACGCATCTGTTGGGATAAAACACCGTATTTATGTATTTATTTACTATTCATCCAAGCTGCCATGGAACCCCTGCCAAATTTACCTCTGTGAACAAAATGACCGGGTGTATTTCTGATAAGAGCCGAGGATGCTCCATTTCCTGCATAGTGGGTTCTTCAGATATTCTGATGTTTTGTTTAGTGATTATAAACACTATTGAAGTGTATTGTCTTCTGGTGAAACAAAGTACCTGTAGCTTTGGTTTCCAATGAAAAATGACATGCTGTATAGTTATCTGAATAAATATCTTTGTACAATGCCTTGAAAATATGAAATCACAGAAATTATTCTCTGGTGGGATTAATTAGGGTGTCTGTTTAACTCCCTGGATTACATATGTCTCTAGTGATCTGCTTCTTAATACATTGGTGACCATCCAAAAGGTCAAAAGTCAAATCAACATTAACATCTTTGACTAATCAGAGCTGTTATCCCTTTAATGACAAGGTGGGTGCACACCAAATTGTAATACATTGTACACCCATCTCCTCCTTAAAGGGATAAATTAATTCCAACACCTGAAAGCTTGATTACATAATTGTAAGTATCGTATCATGGGTTGGCAACCTGCAGCTCAGCAGCTGCCAGAAACAAAGTCCCATCATCTCCACGTTGCAGCTGGTTGGAGACAATGGGAGTTAGCAGCTGAAGAGCCAAAGGTTGCCCATCCCTGTTCTGTCACCAGCGTACAAAATATTTTATGCTGGAAGTCTAAAATCCAATTCTAAATTATGTATGTTTAAAAAGAAGTGCTCTAGAGCTACTATTTGCTTCCCTCTGTTTATGTAAGCTTGTCATAAATCACTGTAAGGGCAGTCTGCTCAAAAGAAAATTGAGGAATTGTGGGACAAACCAGCTTCACTTTATGGGAGAACTAAAAATTCTCATTGATTTTTTTTTTTTTTTTTTTTTTTTTTAACCCATAGAATGCTAAGAGGTCTACAGCGCATTGCTTCGCACTGCCTTGGAGTCCTCTGGTATTCTAGAGGTTAAAATACCAATTTAAATAAAGGGGCGTTATGGAAATTCTTAGTTCTTCCCTATACTGAGAATGGTTTGACCAAGAATGTATCCACATCTCTCTTGAATATGCTGCCCTAAATCAGTTTAAAATTAGTACCTATCCCTATAATCTTAAGAGAGGCTGTTACTTTAACTCTTCCATTTTACACTGATTGCCTTATTACTACTGTTAAACCTATTACAAGCTCTTATAAACTGCTTTAAAGGCCTAAATGAATACTTTTAAAATCAGGTTTTTAGGGATCCTGCATGGTATACAAGATTTGCATAAGTTATCCCCCAAAAACAATCATTTATGAAAGAAAATGTTCAATTCCTTTCAGCTGTATTTTTTTGTTGCCTTGCCCCAAGAATTGCTGCACTTTTGCCTTGATAAATATGCCCCTCAGTGGTGTAAATCAACAGCACTAATGTGCTAAGAACTGTAGTAAATATGGAGTCAACCAATTGCATCACAGGGGAAGATTACACATTCCCACTGACTTTGAGCAGAGTTGTCCAAGTTTCGGTACCCAAGATCTAAGTATTTCCCTGTCTGAGCACAAGATGAATGCGCTCCTGATTAACTTACATGTGATTAAACAGGGAAATCCTTATATCCTGCCTGTTCGTGGTACTTGAGGACTAAACTTGGACACACCTTAAAGGGATAGTAATACTTCGTTTTAACTTTATTTTATTTTGTAGGCATTAAAAAATCATGAAGAATGATATAAGTCTTATCTCTCAAACCTTTATGGTTTAGGAGATATTCACAAGCAAAGTATCCCCTCCCACCCCCCCACCCCGTTCAACCAGATCAGAAGGGAGGTGCCCAGGTAGACTGCAGAGAGGGACAATCTTCAATTAAGATAAGGGAAAAAGCTGAAAAACTTGTCAAGGGGGGAAGGGCTTTCATTGTTTTCATACAAAGAAAATTGTCCCTTTCTGTTATCTGTCTGGTCATACAACCAGATTCACATCTGAGAAGAGATTGCTTACACTAGGTAAAAGGGGCGGGAGGGGGAAACTTTGCTTGTGAATATCTCATAAACCATAAAGGTTTGAGAGATAAGACTTATATCATTCTTCATGTTTTTTTTGAATGCCTACAAAATAAAGTTAAAACGAAGTGTTACTATCCCTTTAAAGAAGTGGTAATGTCACGCTATAAATGAAGATCCAGTTATTCCTTATACTTTTAATAATAATGCTCCATACCTTTGGCAATGTTTAGAATTAATAACGGTATTTTTTTAAAAATTTATTTTAAAGTTTTCCCCCTCCTGCCCCTTTTTCCCGACATCACTATTCATTCTTCAGATCAGAAAGCCCATCCAAACGGATCGCAACTGGGGACAATATGTTGTCAACATAAGGAAACCCTGCTCCCGTTTGTCAAGGACAGGGTTTTCCTGAAACAGACACACAATATTGTCCCTCATTGAAATCTGTCCGGACTCTGACCGGATTTCAGATCTGAATGAAGAAGACTAACATCAGGAAAAGTGGTGGGAGGAGGAGAATAGTTACAAAAACTTTACCTTACCGATATGAACATTGCCAAAGGTACAGAGCATTATTAAAAGTATAAGGAATAATTGGATCTTCGTTTAGCGTGACATTTCTATCTCTTTAAAGGAATTGTATTGTGTATTATGGAAAACATTCTGTTTTTTTTTTTTCTGGTTGAATAAAACAAGGGTATTCTTGCCAATGAGGTTTTATTCAAAAGTTATTGTAGTTCAAATTTGTATTGTTTGAGTCCAGCACTTACATGACCTGAAATCTTGCTGTTACTTTTGCTTACAGCATCCTATGGAGGTTTGTTGTCATTAATAACCGTTGTCAGTAGACTACTGCAGTAGCCGGACTGCCATATAATTTCAGGCCATTGAGGAACTGCACATACAAAATAAAAGTATGTGAGCTGCAGGAACTTTTTAATACAGTATCTCTCATTAGTGGGAATGGCATTGTTTTTCTCAGCAGGATAAAATCTGCAATATTTATTTATATTTTTCCATAATGTATAATAACTATCCCTTCTGTTTTTTTTTTTTGTTTTGTTTTTTTTTAATCTCCTGAATTCTAGAGTTCTCAATGACCTTGCTTCACAGTGCGTTGGTGCTCTCCCTAGCATCCAAGGGATTGAAAGACCCATTTAAATCAATGAGGAGGTTGGGAAATGTTTGTCTTCTATGGTGCTGTTGGTTTACTCCAGTAATGCTCCTGTTCATTTTAGTACATCAACCTCAGCGGTGCACATTTATTACTACAAATTGTGTTCTGAAGGTTCAGAGCCTTCAAAACATAATTTCATTATGGATGTTTATCAAATAAGTTATGGCTGTTTCATTTAATATCCCCCTAGTACAAAAGCAGTCTACCTTTTAGCAATCCAGTTGCTGGGAACTACAACTCCCATTATCCCTTAACAGCCAACTCCTGGCCAGCAATAATAGGAATTATAGTGTCCAACAGCTGGAGAGCCAGAGGTCCTTAGGGATGGTTTATTGGTATCTCTGAGGTGTCTGAAATCCTACCATGCAGATCCTTGAAGTGTGATTTAGCCCTCACTGTTAAGTCAGGGCTGGATTCCATTGCTGGTGATAAGTGTTATCACCTTTTTTAATTTTTTTTTTTTTTTTTTTATACTATTGGACTCTGTGGTTAAGTTGTAGATCAGGCCTGTGATAACTTGTCACTTGCAGTGAAATTCAGGCCTCAATCTTTGGCCGGACTTCCAATCACAACACTGACAAATTCGCACTATTTTACCAAGAAAACCAAGCGGCACTTCATATATATGGTGCTGGCATTACAAGGAGCAGAAATTACTGTAACTACATCAGCAATCTTGATGAATATGGGATTTACTTTACATAAGCTGGAGTAGGCACGCCTTTACTCACCAGCTGCTGGAGATTACATCTCCCTTATTCCCTAGCCAGCTGGTTTGGGATGATGGGTGACTGTCCAGCCGCCGGGGAGCCAACAGTTGCCCGCAATTAACGTTGGCTGTATGTTGATTTGGAAAGGAAATTTATAATACTGCCATGTTTCACTGATCTTCAATTATGTGTAATTCTGTATTTTTGCTATTGTAATACTAATATAATTAAAATTGTTATAATTAGAATTATAAAACCTAATGGTATATTTTTATTTAGTGTTATGCATTTGATATATTGCCTTTTTCTGTCATCTTCCAAGTAAAGGGCTCACTTTTCCCCCTTGTCCTGTTCAGAAAAAAAACATCATTTCAGTGGTCTGATTCAGGTCATAATTAAGTAATTTGTATTTATTTTAATTACTTTGAAAGGGGAACTGGTTGGTATACTAATGTAACACGTTATCTTCCACAGTGAATGTTAAATAAATGCAGGTTAACTGCAGAATAAAGACTTTTATTATAGTATCTGCTCAAAAGGTGCACTCAGAATTGTTTTTTTTATTTATTTTTTCTTCATAATTTCATAATCAATTTTTCACAGAGAGCCTTGGCAATAAGGAAGAGATGCAAACTTTAACCCTTTGAGTGCCAGAGGGGTATGCAAAGCAATGCGTTGCATACCCCTCTGGCACTCAAAGGGTTAAGTATAAAAATAAATGTTGTAGTGTTTATCCCCCTGAGTAAAACAAGGGTACTTTTACTGCTGAAAGGTGTTTTATTCAAAAGTTATTACAGCTGAAACTTGACATTTTTAGGGGTAATATTACAGTGGCCTGAAATTGTACAGTGGTGCTGTTGCTACACCTTCCTATGGAGATTTATGGTCCCGGGACCAGAGCTGTCCATAGGATGGTGTGAGTACAGCGCCACTGTACAATTTCAAGCCACTGTGATATTGCACCTAAAAAAAATTCAGCTTTGAGCTGTAATAACTTTTGAATAAAACACCTTTCAGCAGTGAAAGTAGCCTTGTTTTACTCGGGGATAAACCCTACAACACATATATTTTTACATATTAAGTATTGCTATTCCTTTAAGAAAGGACAGGCCAGCATGTTGGCCATTTATAGGGCTGAATTCAAATGCAGGTGTTAAACTTTTTTATCTCCAGGTTTCCCCATAGATTCCAATAGGAAAATAATTGACAAAGCGGGCGGTAACATTTATCTCCTGCAATTGAATCCAGCCTATAATCTACTCTGCTCTCCTTTCCACCTGTCACTCCCTACTGCCCAGTTTGTAACATTTCACACTCCTCTTCCTCCTAATCCGATCTGACCAATTTGCTTAACCTGAACATAGCTCAGAATGTTGAGCATGTGAAGTAGTTGTTCTCCGCAATGTACATTTGCCATATAACTTACTAGTTACTGTGCAATATAATGTTAAAGATAACTTCTGCCCCATTCCCTGACATCAAGTTTTTTGTCTGAGATCCAACGGCAGATCGCAAAGATGGAAAATCTTCATGCAGTATTAGGAAAAAAGGGCAGTTTTTTCCTTATATTGAACGAGGGAGTGTGATGTGGCTTCACATCAGCGGAAGGGGCCGGACGGATCATCTTTAACATATATTACACCGTAACTAACAAGTTATGAGGCAAATGTACATGAAGGAGCACAATTGTTTCATGTGCTCAATGTTCTGAGCTTTGTGTAATATGAGCCATTACTATCCCTTTTAAATAAAAAATGGCTAGCTTGACACAGGTGACTTTGAAAGCTAGTTAAATCCTTAGCTATTAGACTAACTTTACAAGGAAACAACTAAAATAAACCTGACCGTTTCCATAATAGCTGACTTTGGAGGGGTGACTGTGTGGCCTGAAAATCTTATTTTGGCGATCCAGGAACTGATGCCCAATGCAGATAATTTAACTGGACCGCATCGACTGCAAAATGTTGAGACTAGATGCTGATGGATAATGAACTTGAATACTAAAGCTTCTAAGGTAGTGGTGGCTAACCTCAGGCCCTCCATCTATTCAGGATTAAAGCGCCACCATCTCCAGCTGATTTGAATTGTAGGCTGAACAGCTGGAGGGCCTCCGGTTGCCCACTACTGTTCTACATGGATGCGTTCATGTCTATTGAATGATCCCGAAGATAGTCAAATGTGTTTGTTTTTTTGTTTAAGCTTGTCAGCAGTGCTGTCTGTGAATTGGATTCTTCTATTTGGTAGCTGGAAATAAAACCAAAACTTAGCTGCCCTTTAGATGTTCTAAAAGCCTTCTAGAGTGTGTCTCCATTAGTGATTACACTGTGACGATGCATTGATTGATTCATACATTTTGCTCCGGACATCTTAGTCTGTGACAGTAACAGTGTAACCCCAACCACCCATGGCAACGTGAATGTTAAACTACACACTTCCCTTAATCTGAGTGGCAGAGGGGTGAGCTAGGCGTTCGAAAGCAATTCACCCCTCTGGCATGCAAACTGTTAAATGAGTTTGTGTGAGATGTAATATTCTCTAGCTTTAATGGAGTTAAAACTGCCATTTTACCCTTTGAGTGCCAGAGGCTTGGGATATTTCCTGTAGGCCATGTACATTTTCAGCATTTTTGCTATCTGTTTAGGTATGATTCCATCAGGTAACTTTCTAGTTACAAATGGAAAACAAAATATATATACATTTTTATTTTTCCTCATAGTGCCTTACATGAAGTAAATTTTGCATCTTGAAAAAAGCTATGATGCCTAATTACAAAAAGTTAAAAATTACTTATATTGTATAGTATGTGATTTTAGCCAAATATCAAAAATATGTATTGTGATTGTGATCTATATTTCCAAAAACTAGATATCCTACTGCATCAAACGAGGGCTAACTTCCCTTTCTACACATAAGGTAATGTGCACAACTATTCGAGTGTGTGGTGCTCTAGGAAAAACATGGAATTTGTTTTGTGTTTTTAAACTGCACATTAGTCACTTCAAATGGTTTAACACAATGAGATTCCCTAGTGTACTCAGGACTTCCTGCTGGCCTAAGAAAAATGGGTGGGTTGACATGCCACCATATTGCATGCCAGGAGAGTGTCTACCAATCAAGCAAGGATTGGGAAGCAAACAATGTACGTGTTTCTATGGCTACCAGTTAAAGCAGTCTAGGGAGTTAGCCAATGTATGTGTGTCCTGTGACTGCCAGTTGAAACAAGCAGAGGGGGTTAGGTAGGTAGGCAGGCAGGCAATTTGTGTGTGTATGTTTACCATTTATCAGTAGATTAATATGGGGGGGGGGGGGAAGACACACTCTGTGCATATGGGGGCACCTGTGCCTACCAGTGTGCACTGTACGTCCCACACATACACCAACTCTGAACCTGACTCCAGTGTGCACTGGTAGTCTCTGATAACAGTAAGCAGTGGAACCAGACTGGGGCAATGGGACTGGCAGTGGAACCAGGCTGGGAGGCAGTTTGTGTCCATGCCACTGGGTGTTCTCCCCTTCCCATGGTACACAGGGTTCATATTTTTTTTTTTTTTTTTTTTTCCCCATTTTTATAAAGATCTCGTTGGGCAGGGGTCCTGATGCCAACCCAATAAAATCTGAATAAAAATAAACTAACCCTGTGTGCCAACACGTTGCTGTGCACAGTTTTTTTTTTTTTAATTTGTTATTCAGACCTCTTGGCGGGATCATCAGGACCCCTCCTAATGCCTCCCTAATGAGATCTGAAGAGAAAATGATGAAAAAAAAAATACTTAGTGTGCACAGGGGTGCCCAATGCCCCCTTAGAAGGGCTGAATAAAAATTAATGAAAAAAAAGTCAACCTTTATGTAAATAATATAATGCTATGTTCAGAAGAGATGCAAGGTTTCCAAAAGTCCCAAGTTTTGGTCCAAACTTATGCAGTATTACTGTAGTGTACAGCTCAATTTCACCATTACTTTACTGTAACCATTTAAAGATCAGATGTGTGTGCTTTGTGTTGGATCAAACACCATTCTGCTCCTTAAAGGGATAGTAATACTTCGTTTTAACTTTATTTTATTTTATAGGTATTAAAAAAAAAAAAAAAAAAAAACCATGAAGAATGATAAGACTTATCTTTCAAACCTTTATGGTTTAAGAGAGATTCACAAGCAAAGTTTCCCCTCCCGCCCCTTTTACCTAGTGTAAGCCACCTCTTCTCAGATGTGGAATCGGGTTGTAAGACCAGACAGATAACAGCAGGGGACAATTTTCTTCCTATGAGAACAATGAAAGCCCTGCCCCCCTTGACAAGCTTTTCAGGTTTTTCCCTTAGCTTAATTGAAGATTGTCCCTCTGTGTGATCCATCTGGACAGTTTTGCTGCTCTGAGGTGAGCAGTGTTACATCAGTAAAAGGAGTGGGAGGGGAATTACTCTTGAACTACAACTCTGACAGTATTGAAATAACACTCTCCAAAGTCCAAATACTATGATGATTAATTAATTAGAGCTGCTTTTATTATGAAACATTACTATCCTTTTAAAGTGAAAAGGGTTATTGGCACAGTTACACATTCCAAACTGGCAACAAGGCCTAGATATTTATCCCCCTAAAAAAAAAAAAAAATATCAACCCTCTGGTTAAGTTAAATACTTTTTTTTTGTTTAACGTCTTGGCTGTTAACGGAGTAAACACCTTTCCAAACATTGTGTTGGAGATGCCTCTTGTATTTGGGGGGTTAATATATATACTTACCTGATTAGTTTTTGAATGTGAATGTTAGTAATCACGTGACCCATATCAATGCCCTCTTGATCTAATGTTTTTGGAAAAATTCACACTAGTATAAAAGTTATTCAGTAGTTAATATTCCTCCGCCTCCCCATTCTTTCATCAGTCAAGTGGTTGCCATCGCCCTGTGACTGGCATTCACTCACATGGAGATATTTATCTCCACACTAACAGCTTTAATGTGTTTAATGCACTGCCCAAGCTTGCTTAGTGTTAAGGATATATTAGCACGCCTCCTTGTGAGTGAACACAGGGTTGGATTGCCATGGCAACTGCTTGACAGGCCATTCAGCCCCTTCACTGTAGAAGGAGCTGACCTCAGTGAAAGAGGAGAGAGGTGGGATATTAAATACAAGATAACTTTTGAACAAATATGTACTAATTGACAGATATCACTCACACTTTAATACATTACAGTGTACTAAAGAAACGAACATGAGATATTTTTGTTTTAGCTATTAACTGTCACAGAAGCTTCATTGTATTTCCTGTGATTTTAAGTAAACTTTTCCTTCCTTCTTTATTAATATGCTATATGGTTGCACTCTCCTGTCCTCTTTTTTTTGCAGACCCAGCTTTGCCGTTTACAGAAAAAAAAAAAAAAAAAAAAAAGGCTTTTGCAAGTAATGGTAAAGAGAAGCTTACCGGCTATCTATCTGTTTGGGTGGGTGACTCAGGATATGAACAGATCACAGCACTGATATCACAGTTCCTCAGTATATTCCAGGAAGTTCTAAGATGATCACAGAACACACTGCAATGAAGCTGAATACAAAGTTGTTAGCTGGAAGCTTGGCTTAAGCTGCAAACAGACATATTTATTGCTTGGAACTTGTTAGCAACTGAATACAGACTAGGTGATTTCCTACATGCCAACATATACGGCAAAACCTCTATATCAAGTAGTCAATTCTTGGTCCTGCAACTGTTGGGGAAGATGGGAATTGTAGTCCCCAGCAACTGTAGGTCCAAAGGTTGTATACTACTGATCTATAAGATGGAATCTTAACGCACTGGATGCTATAGATTTCTGTAATGGATTATTTTACAGTGGGTTGGAGACCACAATTATCAATTGAGTTAACCCTTTGAGTGCCTGAGTGCAATGCATTCCGTACCACTCTGGCACTCAAAGTTTTAAAGGGTTGTTAAAGTCTGATTTTATTAACCTCTGGTAGTATACCTATTACAATAATAAATGAAGCGTTGAAAGTTCCATGTTTGAGAGATATAGGAAGATAACATTCCCCCTCCCTCCCCTTTTCCTGACGTCACCTGTAAAGGTTTGAGAAATTGAACTTTTATCGCTTAGTTTATTATTGTAATAACAACACTATCAGAGGTTAATAAAATCAGACTTTACTATCCCTTCAAAGCATTTACATTATTCAGGCTGACACTTCCTGCATGCAGTTGGAAAGAGGCTTAGAAGTGACGTTAGAATGTCCCAACTGGTCAGTTCTTATCCATAGATGGTAACATGGATTTATTAAATATGTACATAAAGAAATGTGCTCGAGACCTCTTTAACATTCAAGGTGTTCAGTCACATTTAAATCAATGCAAATGTTTTCTGTGTCCCATATGTTTTGCACTAGAATTTGTCTTCTAAGTACATTAGGCTTTGTATGTATATTTCACCACAGAACTGTGCAATCAATCCAAGCTGGAACACATGGTTACCATCCTTGATCACAGCAAACAGGCTGAACGTTATGTCAAAACTGTTACCAATGACAGTCACTGAAGCCATCAGTGCCGCAAGTATAAAAACTATATATTGTAGATATGTACATGTAAAAAAAAAAAAAAAATCATTTAGTCTGACACGTTATATAAAACTTTTTTGACCCATCCAGAGGAAACAAAATTTGTTTGCCATCACATTCAGTTAATCAGAATTTCGGTGAGCAAAGAAATTCGTTCACTGCTATTCTGCACACTATTTACATTAGTAAATCCCTAACCATGATGTCAGTGGTCCAGCAGTGTCCTCCACACCCTAGTCTGCCAGCATCTTCAGTATAACTAACATCAGAATAAAAAAAATGACAATGTCCCGCTGCCAGTGTTGCTGCCGCCTCTATTAGTCACACAGGCTGGGATTCATCGAGGCGCGAATGGATTTATGAGCAGGAAAATCGGAGGATTTCTCTGCATATTAACCATTTACCCATTCAGCAACTTTTGGATTGTATATGGCCATCGCTTATTCTTCAGTAAGTGATGACCAGATAGATCACAAATGTGATCCGCAAAGCAATGCATTGGATACCTTGATAAACATTCAAGGGCTTACAATCCCTGTTTAACCCCCTTAAGGACTACATGACGTACTATGACCGTCATGGTCCTTATACCCTTAAGGACCGATGACGGTCATAGTAAGTCGCATACTTTTTACTTACTGCGCTCCACCGGGAGTGTTGTAAGTAAAAATAGGGCCTAAAATTGACTGTTCCAAGACCGGAGCAATCTCTTTTAGGCCCCAAAGCGGTGCGCCAACATATGCAACAGGTCACTTGTACCACCACGTCGGCAAGGATCAAAGTGGTCCTTATGGGACGGAAAAGTCCCAGGACCGCTGGTCCTTAAGGGGTTAAACCAGTAGGAATTTGGGAATCGATATTTGTTACATATAGTGCAGTTGGTTTGCTCTTGGATCGCTCTGGATAGTACATCAGCCCGGCTATCTCATTCATTCATTTCTCGTTCATATCATCACTCATAAAACTTCAGATTGTTGGATGTTGATTTTCCGGCTATACCTTGGAAAAAACATGCAATTAGTGATAGTGTAGATATCATATTGTTTTACATTAGTCATATGAGGATTCCAGTTTCAGCTGTGTGTAGGAGTTCCATCCTTTGTTCTTTCAATTGAATGGGCACAAAACTTTTTTTAACCTGATAAAAAAAATAACAGTAGTCAGAGGGCGTAAGGAGACAATTACAGTACAGATTATCATTACTCATCTACCCCTAATTTGAGGTTTTAGTAATATGTGTCTTGTTCTAAATATTTTATTGTGTTTAGCCTCTTGAATGCTAGAGGTGTCTCCAGAACTTTGCAACGCAACATGATGGAAGCCTCTCTGTCAATCAAGGAGTTGAGTTTGCAATAAATGTAATCAAGGACCAGTGATAGTGCTGCCACATCATGGATTTCAGGGCTTCCAAGTAGGACTGATGTACTAAAAAAGAACTGCGGTGGTGGTGGTGGTGGTGGTGGGGGGGGGGGGGGGGATGCACTAAGGTTCAATGTAAAGGTGGTGTCTTGTGATGAGAGAAGATCACTTCTCTGTATGCACCAAGAATTAGGTATGCAAAGGGAAAGGGAGAGACATTAATTATTAGCAGGGCTGGATTCACACCCTAAGCTGCTTTACTCTGTGTGCCCTTAGCTCTGCCCATGGCTGCACCCCCATTTCTCACGTGACCCCCACCTGCAGTCCGATCCTTTGTTTCTTGGCACCAAAAATAGCCTTTGCCTTTAACATTCAAGAATAAAGGGGCTAAGTAATAGCCTGTAAAGGGTATATGTAAACTGGAGCAGGGACAGGGAGATTGGGTGTGGCCAACACAGGTGAGGCTCCCTTCAAAATTTGGTGCTCTAGGCAGTTGCCTACTCTACCTATTAGAAAATCTGGCCCTGCTCATTAGTATACCTAGGAACTGCCAAGCGGAGAAACAAGTTCGGATGTGATTAGACCTGCCCACATGACACAATTAGAATCATAATGTGGGCAGGACTTAACCGGGTGGGAAGGACTGGAAGACTGTGGGCAGGGAAGTAGGAGGAAACAGGTGGAGCAGGACAGGAGTGGGGGCAGGACCAGGCTGGAAGTTGGTGGGGTTACTAGGGAAATCAGGATGCTGGAGAATTAGCATCTGTCCTTGGAGACCCAGTAATTAAGTCTTAAAACTGGAGTCTCCGGGGCATATCAGAGAGTTCCTAAGTATGATCATTGGCATATAATGTTGGTATAAAACTGGCAATGTGTTGGGGGTGCAGAGTAGATGTGTTTTCCCTAAGAGTTCAACACCAAGAACAGAAGTAGCAGCCCTGCCTTAAGTTGCTACCTGCCTCTCCAGACAACCAATATGACAGTTACCCAGGATACAAGGAGATACAGATGCAACACGTAGTGTGTAATTTCTTTAATCATATGAAATAAAACAATGCAAAAAAAATCCCATACCGAAGTGACAAAAGCATCTACAGTCCCATGAACATGGTTATGAATGAAGAAGTCACAGCCCGGTCTCCATAGTGCATGCAGATCATCTGTTAGATGTAAACACAAGACACGGTCAGGTTGTGGACACTTCACAAGGCAAACTGTGCTGCTCTGAGTCTTTTGGAGTGTCTAGAAGTCGTGTGTGTCCTATGTCAGAGGCTTGCAATCTGGAGACTTAGAACTTGGGCTTTGACTTCTCCATTGAGTACCGTGGCCATGGAGCTGTAGATATTCAGATCACTCCATTTTGCGAGTAACCACTTGGCTGTTTTGTTTTATTTCACTAGGTGTTGTGCCCGTCTCTTCTAGTATCCTGAGTAATTTTCATATGGGAGGCCAGGCAAGGCTAGAAGCAACTTAGCCCTTTGAGTGCCTGTTATAGTTGTTTTACTTACTGCACAGAATGTTATGGCAAAATTCCCAATTAACCAACCTTGTGCGGCAAATTTGTTACTGTTAGTTTAAAGCAGCATCACCAGCTAACAGAGCTTAGTGTTATGTGGCAAATAGCAAATACAAAACTGGATCATTAAACCACATTTCAGTATGCAAATGAGCCACAGTAGAGAGATGTTTTAACATTGTAAATGCAATAAAGACATTGAAAAAGTGTGGTGATGTCAATGCATTTGAGGCAAAATCAGGGATAATTAAGATGGTGAAGACACCTTAATGTAAACTTTAAGATGTATTTGGGTTCAATTCACCCTAACAGCGCCAAACTGGACCCCTATCCAAGGTTAGTGCATCCCCCCTAAGATATGTAATACAGAGGAAGTAACTTCTCCAGTGTGATAAGCTCTCCAATACCTTTTCTGTTCTATGGAGCCTATGTGCTAGGGTGTCTCAGGTTGGAGGCATCTTAACTATAATAATATAGTAACTGGAGATTCCCTTCATTATAACGGTTTCACTGGAGGACTTATCTTTATTACCTCTTTATCACACATCGCCCCTAGTCTAATTATTTAGCAAACCAACTACACAATAGGGGACAATTAAAATTTAGCATTAGTGTAAACGGGACTGTAAAACCCTTGAATGCTAGAAAGCAATGATTTTGGAGGCATTTCTAACATCTAAAGGATTCAATGCCATATTTAAATCAACAGGAGTGTTAAGAATGATTATTTGTCCTTTCTAGGACATCTGGTTTGCTCCAGAATTACTCCTTGGATGAGATGCTTTTAAGTGTGATAAAAGGAGATAATTTCTCCAACATGATAAAATTTCCATTCCGTATACTCTACAGAGCATATGAGAAGCCTCAATGGGTTGGAGACCTCTAGCACTGATGTGGCTGAAACCCCCATTTAATGAGAATTTGGGCATTTTTTATTTTTCCATTGTGGCTTAGTTTGTTTGCTCCAAAATTTTCTTGGTATATCAGCCTAATGTGAAGTGATATTAAGTAGTAATGGCCTAAGTTGTTTTGGACAAAAGTGGTTGCACTCCTTGGGAGAGATTCATTAAAGTTCGTTACAATGTCAAAGTGTGTCTAGTGATGTGTGGAGATCACTTTGACATGGATAATATGCCATATGCACTAAGACCACCTCACAATACGCAGGTTGAAGTTCCATCCACAGAGCAGCTGCTTCTCCACTAGCTGCCAATCAGCTGATTGATGTAAACAATACAGAGCCGACTATCAGCTGATTGATGTAAACAGTGCTGAGCTATGCTGGTATCTGAGGGCTCTGAACAAATTTCAGTGGTGTGTAACATGAGGCATATGCAGCCTCATATCACATAACAGCACTGTAAGTTGGTTGAAGCCCTCAGATGTGTCATAGTTCTATACTATTTACATGAGAATCTGATCATTGCTCCTTGCCGTTTACATCCATCAACTGATCCACAGCTATGGTAAGATCCACAATTCACTAACATCAGGGAGGTGAATTTGTTTCTGTGAACTCCAACAACATCGCCAGCTATTGGAGCTTAGTGCATATGGTGAATAGCCACAATAACATGTAAACACCCTCAGGAATATGGTCCTGGGAAAGAGGGCCATTATAAGAAAGAGAAGGCAGTACAAGCAAACAGACTTGATTCAGAGCGCTAAAGAACATTAATTCGTAGAAAGCTATATCAGTACTCATGGATCTGATTATACCGGTGTCTCCAATACACCATCATCGTGTGCAGGGAAAACTAGCTTGTATTGCTCAGGCACCAAACTTGCAGGTTACAGTTGGCTCTTTCCAGCATCTAAACAGCAAAATTGTCTCTCAGAGAGTGGTTAGAAGATGAAACCTTGAAGCACGCTTGATGTACCAGAAAATATATTTATTTAAAAATGCTCTTGCATTTGCATATTCCACATTTTAAATTGAACGCACATAAAAACATTCAAGACACAAATATATTACTTGCTCATAAGCTTTGCAGTAACATGTTTCGTAGCGTTTACCTGGCACTTTATCAAACTATTATGAGCTTAATGTTCAAATCCCGAGGACGCCATTTTAAGTCACTGCTGAGTGCTTGGCAAAATTTAAAATAGTCGGCCCTCTTCTTATTTGTAAGCAGTTATTGAAGACAACATACACATTGCCTTCCTGTGTTCATTTATATAAATATATAAGTTTGTACTGGGTGTCACACAAATGCTAACAGAAGCGGAGACCACTATGGGCCTTACTCATTAACATAAAAAAGGTGCAATTATGGAGCACACCAAGAGCATCATAGGGAATAAGTAAAAATAGCCCTAATACTAATCGATTTAACGTTTTGAGTGCCAGAGGGGTATCATGCAATGTGAGCGCATTATCAAACACATAAAAAGCTCTTAACCCTTTTGATGAGAGGGAGGTCTGTAATGCATTGTTCCACTGGTGGCTCTACTAGCATTATAATATCCAATAAAAGAGTGTATAAACTGGGAAATACACTGGACTAAATAGTGTATAAACTGGTGAATAATTTGGCCACAATTAACCAAGATCTGCTGACTGCTGCTGGAGGATTTGGCCTGAGCTGGTCACACCCATAACTCGGAATGTGAGCTCAGCCAGCACAGCTGAGTTGTCTCTCAAAATGATGAGAGCTAGGTGGCTGTCTCCACTGTCTAATGGGAAATCTTGGCCAGCTATTAGTGCAGAATATGTACTGTTACTGTAAGTGGTTTTCATTTTATAATTTTTTTTTTTTAAATTATGAAACCTAATTTTATAAACGATTACCCCTACCGCACCTTCCCCACATTACAGGTCCCATCTCATAAAGAGTGGACTTCTTCGAGGACCAAGAAGGGAGAGATAGAGGTACATGGTAGGCCTTAACCTGCCTTTACATATGGAACCTCCCCTCCCAGTCCCTTTAACACAACATCAAGGATGGGCAACATGAGCCTCCCCAGCCATGGCTGGACAATAGCTCACATCAATGAGAGTAATTGTAGCCCAGCAAGAATGGAGGGCCTCATGTTGCCCACCCATGTTCTACACTCTGACCCAGTGACTGGGGTGCAGTAACCCCTTGAATACCAGAGATGCCTCCAATTCATTATAGATATATCTAATATCCAAGGAGTTAATAAACATGGAGGGGCATGGCATGATCCGTGCCTTCCTTGTATTTCAGTGTGGCTAAGCCACTTAGTAACTATATGGAGGGCTCCGGTCCAACAAGTCTACTCACTCCAGCTTATAACAAAACCAAGCCGCTTGTTATCTATGAGCGGGGGTACTGGGAACCTGAACTTAACAGTAATAACTGACCCTGGTTTTGGAGTTTCCAAATTATGTGATTTGTGTCATGATGTGGATGGGGCTTAATGGGAGTGGGTGGGATTGTTTGGAGAAGAATCAGGGTATGCCCTGAAATGGAGTGGAATGGAACGGGATGGTTGGGGAAATAGGTGGGGTTACCAGGGAGCTCACTTACCTGGAGATTCACCCCTGTCCATGTAGATCTGATAGTTATCTCAGAAAACCAGAGTCTCAGGGGCAACTTCAGAGAGCTCCCATGAGTGGAAAGGGTCTATCAAGCCCATGTCCTTCATATAGCAAACAAATGGCTTGGCTGGCATGAAGTACAAGGAGGGCACAGGTCTATCAAGAATGCATCTCCCCCATTACTCTGGCTGAGCTGCTAAATGAATGACCTGATGGAACTTCTCCTTCCTAATGTGCAGGACTGCAGGGGGTATTTAACCCTTTAATGATGGGTGACTTGCCAGGCCCATGACAGTAATCTGTCCTTTAAGGACAGGTGATGGTCCTGGCATGTCAAGACTTTAATGATTGCAGTGCAGCCTTTATCTGGTGGCTCCGCACATGTGATCTCTGTTACAGTGAAAACCACCTTGTTATCTGCTTTTTCTTGGGAAAATCCACTTTAAAACTAGCGGTTAAAATTTTTTGCATCTTTCGCCCATTGGCCAAAATCTTTCGCCATTTTTTTTCCAATAGCTAAAAAGTTTTCGCCCATTGATTTACATTGTTTTGCACTTCCGCTATAAAAGCGTGACGTTTTCGCTGAAGGGAGACACAATAGAAGCAGCTACAGAGCGAGATAGACGTGCTGTGCTTTTCTCTTGTGATATTTAGCAAAAATTGAGGCAGGAGAGGCTCATAGTGACTCCTATCACAATGAGCAGCAAAAAGAGGAACTGGAAGGACCCTTATTATGTGTCCACTGAGTCTGAGGAGAAGGAGGAGGAGGACGTGACTAACAGTACTCAACCAATGCTGTCCAGTCCCCCTAAATCACCCCAAGGGATCTTGGGGAATTTAATAAGAAGGGAAGGAGAAAAGGGAATGGGAAGGAAATAAGAAAAAGGGAAGGAAGGGAGAAAAGGGAATGTGAAGGAAGGTAGAAAAGGAAAGTGAGAGCAGGACAGGTCAGCTGCCTGTGCCTGCTGCAGGACGTGCTGCCCCTGCTGCCAGTGCCACCATTTCTGAGCCTGCAGCCACTAGTGTTGTACCTGTTGCTAGTACTGAACCTGCTGCCAGTGCTGAACCTGCTGCTAGTACTGAACCTGCTGCCACCAATACGTTGCCTGCTGCTTGTCTTTCTTGTAGTACTCAGGGGGGAAGGAGAAAATGATGCCAAGTGTGACAGCAAGGGACCTAAATCACACTTGCCATTCCCAAGCAGTCCTGCCACTGCTACTACTACTTCTACTAAGGTCCAGCAGCTTGTTAGCCTTAGAAGTGGAGGGGGTAATCAACACTATCCTGATATTACAAGTAACTGTGAGACTGAGGAGAAGACTCTGCAGCTGAACTTGATGTGGTTGGTGTTAGTAGTAGCAGTAATGGTGAAGCAGCCGGAGTGGTAGGGGAAACATTTTACAGCATCCAGACTAGCGGTCAAGGGAGCCCACACCATTCTCCTGACCCTGGGACTGGGAGTCCTCCCCTTCTCTTCACTACAGTGTCCAGGTGGAACATGAACCTGAAGGGGCCAGAACTGGAGAAGCTGGGGTAGAAGAGACATTGATGGCCTTTTTAGCAGAAACTGAGAAGGAATGGGAGACAGGAATGAGGATGGGCATCACCACCACCACTAGCAAGGACATCTTGGAATTAGAGGAATTTGTAACTGCTCTAATTCCTTCTTATGCTGAGATGCAAGGGCAGCAGGATGCTGAGGAGCAGGTTAGTGTGCCACAGACCACCGTGGACACAGTGGGAATGTGGTAAACAAGCGATGCAGGACTAGGACAGGTTCCACTTGCCAACAGTAGCAATACTTCTGATCCTAGTTGCAGTGCTGACTCTGAGGCAGTAGCAGCAACAGCAGCAACATTATCTGCTGCCACAGACAATGAAGGGGAATGTGGAGGACAAGAAGAAAGAGGTCATTCTTCTCCACTTTCCCCATCCCACTGAAGTCATCATGGGTGTGGGACTATTTTTCTGTTTGGGCAGGCAAAGTACAGTCATCAGAAATGGCACTGTGCACAATTTGTGACAAGTCAGTGAAAAGAGGAAAGGAGGGAACACACCTTGGTACAAGCGCCCTCATATCACACATGAAACACAGACACCATGACATTTACTCCAAACATGTTAAAGCCAAACACCCACCACAGAAATCAAGCACTGCTTTTGCTGTCCCTGACTCACCAGAATGGCAACAAGAGGCGAGGTGGAGATCAAAGAGGAGGAAGAATAGAACAACCCAGGCAGAGACTGAAAGTTCCAGGACGAGTGAAACAAATAGCTCACCTTCTAGGGTAACTATATCGTCTGCCAATCCTCCTCGTTCATTACCTCCTGCGCCAAAAGATAGCCACTCTGTTGATGTTAGGATGTGTCAGTTCATCACTACACATTGCACACTGTGTGGTGCACTGACCACACATGCCAGTGTGGTGGAGGAGAATCACAAGCAGTGCATCAAGCGGCATTTGAGGAGATTCCATTCTGCAGAATATGCTAAGATGGTGGCAGGGAGGGCTTATCACTACTATTAAACTGTCAGCAAGTTGTCATGTGTCCTTAGCTGGTGTGGAAAAGGGGAACAGTGACAGCGGCAGTACTTGGTTTCGGGTGTCATGGTGTTTGGATACAGTTGTTCCCCTAGATGTTATTTACCACACACATACAGTGCACATTGCAGTTGCCGAGGATACCCACTGATCCTGCTCTCAAGGGAAAGAATATATTCTAATAACTAGCAATGTGAGACAGAACTGCCCGTCAGGCTATATAGGGAATTAATGCACACACATGGATGCAAGACACACACACACACACAGAGACACACACGCAAATGCATACTCATGACTGAGATGCATAAAGAGCGACACAGTCATACACACATACATGCAACGCACAACATGCAGACACATAGAGTGTGATACAGACATGCAACACACACAGTGAGGAACACACAGGCACACACACACAGAAGTGAGTCATAAGGGGGTGACTTTTGTGTAATTGTAATGAGTTTGTGTTTGTACGTATGCCTCCACTATGGCATTCATTCATATAGTTGAAATGCATGTGGTGATTGCACATACTATGGTGGAAGGTGGATCATGCTGGCTCCCGGGGTGTGAGTGAGTGGCATTCATTCATGTAGTTGAAATGCATGTGGTAATTGCACATGCTATGGTAGAGGGTGGATCGTGCTGGCTCCCGGGGTGTGAGTGAGACTTTGGTGGAAGGTGGATCGTGCTGGCTCCCGGGGAGTGAGTGTGAGTGAGTGTGTGTGAGTGCGAGAGTGAGTGATTGCATGTGAGTGATTGCGTGAGTGTGTGTGATTGAGTGAGAGTGTGTGAGAGGGTGTATGAGAGTGAGCGAGAGTGTGTGAGTGTGTGATTGAAAGTCTGAGTGAGAGTGTGTGTGTGATTGAGTGTGTGTGTGATTGAGTGAGAGTGTGTGAGTGAATTATTGTGAGTGTGTATGATTGAGTGAGAGTGTGTGAGAGGGTGTATGAGAGTGAGTGAGAGTGTGTGTGTGTGATTGAGTGTGAGAGTGTGTGACTGAGTGTGAGAGAGTGTGTGTGATTGAGAGAGTGTGTGTGATTGAGTGTGAATGAGAGTGTGAGTGTGTGTGACTGAGTGTGTGAGTGAGAGTGTGTGAGTGAATTATTGTGAGTGTGTATGATTGAGTGTGTATGACTGAGTGTCTGAGTGTGTGATTTTTGTCTGATGTGTTTGTGTCTGTGGTGTAGGAGCGAGTGGCAGCCATTTTGGTTTTTCAGTTACTTGGATAGTGGTGGGTGGGCTGGATAGTGGGGGCAGGCCAACTCTCTGCATAATTTAAATCACTCCCCCATTGAATCATCCAGTGGGAGCAGTAACTCCTTTGCAATGCTTTGCGTACCCCTCTGGCACTCAAAGGGTTAAGCTGAGGTAACATAGCTATATAACACACAGTGGCTCTTCAGTTGAGGCAGCGTTGCAATATGCTGAGGGAACAAATAGATAGTGGTGTTTGAGGCATGCCCTCTGTAACATACAGCAAAGCATCTCTCTTCCTTTAAGGAGAAAGGGCGGGAAGCAGGAAGTGGAGGAGTGACAGTTGAAAACAGACAGTTAGTGAGGTTGACTGAAGAGATGAAAAGAGTTAAATAAAAGAGTTGCTATTAAGTTTATCCCTGAGTGTTTGTATTTTATGGAAACATTACACCCTCGTACTGAAACAGTGTGTATGGAGGGTCACAGTTATCTTTGGGAGGTGAAACAGTGTGTTTGTGGGGTCATGGTCCTGAGTGAAAGTGTGAGTGGACCAGGAGAAGTTATTGATATCCCCTACTTCAGGAGCGAGTGGCAGCTATATTTTTTTTTGTCAGTTGGATAGTGGTGGGCGGGCTGGAGGGGGCAGGCCAATTCCCTGTATGATAAACATGCCCCCATTGAATCACCCAATGGGAGCAGTAAAGTCCCCATTGAATCACCCAATAGGAGTTGTGTCTCCTAATGAAACATAAATTATGTAATGAGGCATTCTGTTCAACGTGTGTTTGTTTTCTGAGGAGACATAATTTATGTTCTGTGTGTGAGGTACCATAAATTATGCAATGAGGCTTATTCTTTTATATATATATAGACAACACACCCAGGTAGAGAAGATTTAATTGCCAACTTCTTCATTTCTCCACATAGACTGGGAGCTACGTAGTGTGCTGTTACTGCTTCAGGCGCATCACTGGAGCCAGTTGTGGCAAATGGAACCTTCATCATCTATCTTCCATGTTACTGCTATTGTTGATCCCATTCCCTTTCAGTTGCCTAATCATCCTGCTGCTTTAACAACTCAGCAGCAGCAGTATGAACAACCGTTGCAACTCAGGAGGACATTTGACAGTGGCCAATGGCCAACTGTGACCTGCTGGTATTAGGCCAGTAGGGCTTTTTTATGTTTTTTCTCAGGGCTTGTGTTTTGGGAAAAAAAAAACTAGTCCTACAAAAAATAATTTTTGGGGTGGTTTGTTTCTAACAAGCCTAAGTCTTACAAATCAATGTTTCCTTAGGGCTTGTGCCAAACAAGCTTAAAGGGATAGTTAAACTTCGTTTTATCTTTATTTTATTTTGTAGGCATTAAAAAAAAAAAAAAGAACGATAGAAGTCTTAGCGCTCAAACCTTTATGGTTTGAGAGATATTCACAAGCAAAGTTTCCCCTCCCGCCCCTTTCACCTAGTATAAGCCACCTCTTCTCAGATGTGGAATCCAGTCCATAGACCAGACAGATAACAGCAGGGGACAATCTTCTTCCTATGAGAACAATGAATGCCCTGCCCCCCTTGACAAGTTTTTCAGGGTTTTCCCTTATCTTAATTGAAGATTGTCCCTCTCTGCAAACTACCTGGGCATCTCCCTTCTGCTCTGGCTGAGCAGTGTTGCATCAGTAAAAGGGGTGGGAGGGGGATACTTTGTCATTCAATTACTCTTGAACTACAACTCTGACAGAATTGAAATAACACTCTCCAAGGTCCAAATACTATGATGATTAATTAGAGCTGCTTTTATTATGAAACATTACTATCCCTTTAAGTCCTGCAAATCAATGTTTCTTCAGGACTTGGACCTCTAATAAGTCTAAGTCCTACAAAGGCCTTTAACAACAAATCAAACAAATCATTCTCTACAAAATACTCTATCAAGTGAAGTATAGGTCAATCCCAGTGGCAGCTTATGTCATGGGGTTCCTGTCTCTGTCACTTTAAATACAAATGTCTTATTTTATTTTTTTTTATTAACTGTCCCCCCCAATAGCAGTCAAGAAACCCCCCCAAAACAAATTCCCTGTTCAAATGATTCATTCATTCACCAACACAGGCACCCTCCTCAGACCCCTTTATATCATGTCTTATGGTTTTTATTTTATTTAGGATTTCTTTTTTATGAAGTGCCCCCCAATCCCAGTAAACAACCCCCCAAAACATTCCCTGTTCAACTGACTCTTTCCCCCACACCCCACCAACACAGGCACCCTCATGCCTCTTTTATACAATGCCTTTGGGAAATAAAATATTATTTTTAATGTGTTGTGTGTGACTTCTATGTTCCCATTGATTTCAATGGGTGAAAAAAGTAGCAAATCGGCACTTTTCGATGGAAATTTTTCACCAAGCAGAAAGTGCCATTTTTCGCCGATTTCAGTTTGAGGCGGAAAGTTTCGCCCATCCCTAGTTACATACACAGCCTAAAGTCTGATATTCAAAAAGAGGAACACCAGGGAGGAAAAGAGGGACATAGGGATTTGCAACTCATATGGGCGGTACTCCCCTAAAAATGTTTTTTTTCGCATTTTTTATTATCATCATACTACATGGTGGGTTATACATATTAAAATGTAGTATCAAAAGAAAGCCCTACTTATGCTTAAAAATGTGTATATAATTTGTGTGAGTGTACTAAATAAATTAGAGGAAAAATATGGTAGAACAAAGGCATACAAAAAGGTCAAAGTTGCTTTTGTCCTCTGGTGTCAAAAAGCCCACGTCACTAAGGGGTTAATGGCAGAGACATTTGTATATTGTACTTCTCTATCCATTTCTATTGAATTTGGAAGGGAGGTCACAATAGATTTTTAAAGGTGTTAGTAAAAGTACTTACTGTGCAATTGTAGAATATGTACTTACAAAAATAATACTTTTCCCTTTAAGAGACCACCAAAACTAAAATGTTTCTATTATATGAAAGTGTATGTTGCAACATGCCCAGATATATATTTAAAGGTTTTCTTATCTTCAAAGAACTCAATAATACGCGATATTCCACCTTCTCTTGCACTCCTCACTTCCTGTGAAAGACAAAGCAAGGAGTGAAGATTGCAGGGTGCAACGTTCAAAATTTGTGATAACCGAAATTGTCTGTAATGGGTCTGAAAACGTTCTTATTGCATGGTCTCTCAATTTTGTGACATATTACTGTCATTTTTTTGCATTCAGTTCTGCTGTCTCCGTCAAAGGGAAAAAGCATTCTTATAAGTGGTTGCGGTTTAACCCTCTCAGTGCCAGAGGCACCCAAAGGGTTAATCTACTGTTATACTCTAAAATATTGAAAAAAAACATCTTTTTCTAGTCGTCATTTTTTTTTTGTTTTATCTCCATCATTTTTCTGACAAAATAAAAATTGTCTGAATCTGGAGAACACAAGTTAAAGCGGAACTTTCACCCCATATAAAGTCGCCCTGCAATAATTAAGCAGGTAGCATCTAGCTTTATAATAGATATAGTCCCTTTGAAATGTAGCTGATTATAAAGAAATCCTTTATTGTAGGAGACTGATGGGCAGGTTAGTGCAATCTGCGCTCTTGCGCCGTCAGTCCCTTCCGGTTACCTTGTGGCACATTGCAATCCCTCTTACAGGAGACCAGGACTGACAGCGCAGGAGCACAGACAATATGTCTGCACTGATGCTTGGCTTCCTGTCTCCTACATTAAAGGATTTCTTTATAATCAGCTACATTTCAGAGGTAACATATCTATTATAAAACTAGTCACTACCTGCTTAATTATTGCAGGGTGACTTTATATCGGGTGAAAGCTCCGTTTTAACGTAAAATTAACAGATAGAAATGGGCAGTAGTAATATGGCATTCATTGTTAACCCCTTAAGTACCAGCGGTCCAGGGAAGTTACCTTCCCTTAAGGACCGCTTTGATCTTTGCCGATGCGCCGGTACATGTGACCTGTTACGCGTACCGGCGCGCCGCTTGGAGGCCTAAGAGAGATCGCTCCGGTCTTGGAGCGATCAATTTTAGACCCCGTTTTTACTTACAGCGCTCCCGGTAGAGAGCTGTAAGTAAAAAGTATGTGATGTGCTATGACCGTCACTGGTCCTTAAGGGTATAAGGACCGTGACGGTCATACCACGTCACGTAGTCCTTAAGGGGTTAAAGAGGTTTTTCTAATCTTTGAAGATGTGTTGCCTTTAAAGGGATAGTAATACTTTAATATTACTAATCCCCATAGTGTAGCTATTTCAAGAAGAATTCAATTGCCCCCAGTGTCATCTCTCACACCTTTATGGTTTGAGAGATAACTGAATGCAAAGTCCCCCCTCCCTCCCCCTTCCCTGAAGTCAGCGTTCTAGCTGACTGCAGGGATATCCGGTTTTATTTTCATCAGGTGGCTCTGCAGCAGAGCCGCTATTGCGTTAGTAAAAAAAATAATTATTTCACTGAAACGGTCTTCTACGTGTACTTGCAAACCAAGCACAAACCAAGCACAAACCAAGCACACGTAGAAGACCGTTTCATTGAAATCACTCTTTTTTACTAAAGCGATCTCAGCTCAGCTGCAGAGCCACCTGATGCAAATAAGACCGGATATCCCTGCAGTCATTACAACGTTGACTTCAGGGAAGGGGGAGGGAGGGGGGAACTTTGCATTCGGTTATCTCTCAAACCATAAAGGTTTGAGAGATTAACCTGGGGGCAATTCTGTTCTTTTTTAAATAGCTACACTATGGGGATTAGTAATATTAAAGGATTACTATCCCTTTAAGGCAACTTTAAATTAAAAAAAAAGTTAAAAATGTCTTTTAAGGGCAGTATTCTCCAAGCGTATATTTGTAATCCTTTATGACACATTTTCAAAAGTGATGGATTTTCTTTTGTAAGTACTATCTTCCTTTTACCACCAACCAGCCATCACCAGATTCCACATCTGAGGGGAGGCAGCTTACACTAGGTAAAAGGGGCAGACAGCAGACATATTATCATTCAGTTACTCTGGAACCGGTTTCATTTTTTTCATTACAAATCAAAAACAGCACATTCACTATCCTATCTTAAAGGGATAGTAATGTTTAAAAACTAAATGCAGCTCCAATTATTCTTTATAGTTTTTGGGCCATGTAGAGCGGTATTATCAGTCTCTACGATGTGTGATTCCAGAGTAATTCAATGATAAATTGCCTGCCTGCGTTGTGTATTAGAAATACACAGAAATACTAATATCCAAGGAGGTAAATCAAAGAGATTGTTCTATTTGTGGCCTTTGGTGCACTTAGTTTATATGTATACTAGTTGAACTGCCCGTTACATGGGCCACAGTGCCACTGCCACCCGGTCTGCTGCGCATGTCGCGGCGTTACACACGATTTAGCGAATTATTATATAGGATATGCTTTATATATACCCCCACCGGGTCATCAATATGTATAACTTTTTCCTCTACCTGTGTGAAAATTGCCACAGTACTGTGAAGAACAGAAATATTGAAAAATGGGTGTTACTACAAGAGGGTTTGGCTACAGAGGGGTGTGGCTAAGTGAAGAGTGTGGTTAGGGTGGGGAAAAAGCGGGGCTAGGGGCGCCAGAAGTTGTTGTGCCTAGGAGCGTGTGAGATGTAAATCCGGCCCTGCTGGTCATTTGACAGGACAGTTCGCAACGAGGGACAATCTGCTGGCTGTGAGAATAAGGAAACCTTGTCCCTTTGAAGGAAGAGGGCAGGTTTTTCCTTATGCTAACAGAAGATTGCCCCTTGCTGTGATCCATCTGAACGGTCTTGCTGTGCAGCTTTACATAGGTAAAAGGGGCGGGAGGAGGACTCTTTATGATTCAATTACTCTGGACCTACACATCACAGAGAATGATAACAATGCTCTACATGGCTCAAAAACTATAAAGAATAATCTGATCTGCATTTATTTTGAAACATTGCAATCCCTTTAAAGGGATAGTAATACTTCGTTTTAACTTTATTTTATTTTGTAGGCATTAAAAAAACATGAAGAATGATATAAGTCTTATCTCTCAAACCTTTATGGTTTATGAGATATTCACAAGCAAAGTTCCCCTCCCGCCCCTTTTACCTAGTGTAAGCAATCTCTTCTCAGATGTGAATCTGGTTGTATGACAGTACAGATAACAGAAGGGGACAATTTTCTTTGTATGAAAACAATGAAAGCCCTTCCCCCCTTGACAAGTTTTTCAGCTTTTTCCCTTATCTTAATTGATGATTGTCCCTCTCTGCAGTCTACCTGGGCACCTCCCTTCTGATCTGGTTGAACAGGGGGGGATACTTTGTGAATATCTCTTAAACCATAAAGGTTTGAGAGATAAGACTTATATCATTCTTCTTCTTTTTTTAATGCCTACAAAATAAAATAAAGTTAAATCGAAGTATTACTATCCCTTTAAAGGGCGGCATGTCTTAAAGGGCAGCTTTAGTCAGACAGCTGCCCTTTTGGCAGGTCTGGTCCTATGAACATAGACCTGTTTTGCAGTTAATTGAACACCCCAGTCACCCAAAGCGTTAAGTGCAGTACAACAGAATGGGGGTCTGAGAAGAGACCCCTGGTGCTCTCTTGCTAATCCCATGATAGACTCTGAACTGCAAGACCTAAAATGGAATTGTCACCTAGTAATTAAATGAGATTTTGATAGAACCTTCAAAAGACAGATATTTTTATTTATTTATTTATTTGTCAGTTTATGCAAATGAGCTATACATCCTTGTAGGAAGTGGCAGTTAAGATGGGGAACAGTGTGGTAGTGCCTGCCAGATTTGCACTAACTGACAAATAGATAAAGCAAAATATATCATAAATTATTGTCTGACATAGCAATGGCTAACATAAATATAGGGGATTTGGAAAGGTCTTAGAAAATAACGGATATTTGTTTCAAAGTGTCAATTCCAATTTAAAGGCACAACCTGCAGTCCCATAGCCTGCTGTGAATGACATGCCTGTCTTACAAGGCCGCACGTGCAACTTGGTGACGTTCGTACTTGTGAGCCACAAATTTTCAGGTTGCATCTGGCCAACTGCCAGTCCAAGGGTAAGTTTTCTACCCCCTTCCCCCTTAAAGGAGCTGTTTTGAGGCTGCAGAATGTATCTTGTTTACTGTCTGTTTCATGACAATACAGTAATTTCCCTTTTAAACAGTTAGAATGTACCGATATAAAGGCAGATCCGATTCTTCATTATACCTTTTTATGATGCTCTGTAGCATTCTAAACATCCATATCGGTGTTGTAATGTAAAAGTTCCCCCTCACGCCCCTTTACATACATCCGTCTTCTTCCCTTCAGATCAGAAAGCCGGTCCAGACGTATAGTCCAGATGGATATCAGCATGGTGACCGGATTTCAGATCTGAAGGCAAGAAGAGTGACACGTGGAAAAGGGGCGGGAAGGGGAACTTGACAATAAAATTACCATCAAACTACACCGATATGGACGTTTTAGAACACTACGGAGCATCATAAAAAGGTACAATAAAGAATCATATCTTCCTTTATATTGAAACATTACCAGGGGAGGGCTGGCAACTTGTGGCCCAGGGGGAAAATACATTCAAGTGGCCCATTTCTATTATCATTCGAGCCCACTGTTCCAGCCCACCCCTTTTTGTAAATTTTAAAACTGGCATTAATGATTTGACGTAAGTTAAGTGATACCACAGAGCTTACAGCTGAACTGAGGCTACAATACTGCTCTACTACAAAGCTTACAATTTAAGTAAAGTGATACTATAGAGCTTACAAGGGAAATGGTTTATGCTACTAGTTTAGCTCCATTTGCATTGTACCTCTGTGGTATCACTAGTGTAGCTCCATTTCAATTGTAAGCTCTGTGGGATCACTAGTGTAGCTCCATTTCAATTGTAAGCTGTGTGGTATCACTAGTGTAACTCCATTTCAATTGTAAGCTCTGTGGTATCACTAGTTTAGCTCCATTTGCATTGTACTTCTGTGGTATCACTAGTGTAGCTCCATTTCAATTGTAAGCTCTGTGGGATCACTAGTGTAACTCCATTTCAATTGTAAGCTGTGTGGTATCACAAGTTTAGCTCCATTAGCATTGTACCTCTGTGGTATCACTAGTGTAACTCCATTTCAGTTGTAAGCTGTGTGGTATCACTAGTGTAACTCCATTTCAGTTGTAAGCTCTGTGGGATCACTAGTGTAGCTCCATTTCAATTGTAAGCTGTGTGAGATCACTAGTGTAACTCCATTTGCATTGTACCTCTGTGGTATCACTAGTTTAGCTCCATTTGCATTGTACCTCTGTGGTATCACTAGTGTAGCTCCATTTCAATTGTAAGCTCTGTGGGATCACTAGTGTAACTCCATTTCAATTGTAAGCTGTGTGGTAACACTAGTGTAACTCCATTTCAATTGTAAGCTGTGTGGTATCACTAGTGTAACTCCATTTCAATTGTAAGCTCTGTGGTATCACTAGTGTAACTCCATTTCAATTGTAAGCTGTGTGGTATCACTAGTGTAACTCCATTTCAATTGTATGCTCTGTGGTATCACTAGTGTAACTCCATTTCAATTGTAAGCTGTGTGGTATCACTAGTGTAACTCCATTTCAATTGTAAGCTCTGTGGGATCACTAGTATAACTCCATTTCAATTGTAAGCTGTGTGGTAACACTAGTGTAACTCCATTTCAATTGTAAGCTGTGTGGTATCACAAGTGTAACTCCATTTCAATTGTAAGCTCTGTGGTATCACTAGTGTAACTCCATTTCAATTGTAAGCTGTGTGGTATCACTAGTGTAACTCCATTTCAATTGTAAGCTCTGTGGTATCACTAGTGTAACTCCAGTTCAATTGTAAGCTCTGTGGTATCACTAGCGTAGCTCCATTTACAGCAGCAGATTTAGTGAGGTGCAGTGGACTACCAGCCCAGGCATATAACCAGCCCAGGGGGCAATTGCCCCCCTGCCCCCCAGGCCAGCCCTCCCCTGAACATTACTATCCCTTTAAGCTCTCTCTTGGTGTTATAATGGTTACATATATGTGTATAAGGGCATTATGCATTTTGCAGTAGTGTCCCTTTAAATCTTACATAATCGTCCTGTGTTTTTCAGTCTTCTGTCGTTCCAGGCACCCCTAACACGCAGTCTGAAATTTTCAGGGCACACGTAACACTTTATAATTCATTTGTCAAGTAGTAATGACAGGTACAAATACATAGATATATGGTTATTTTCGGTCTCGCAATCAGAATAACAGAAACAATCACATTGTGCAAAACAGTTTCCGTAATTATACATTTGAAATTCAAAATTCACATTTTGTCAGTCTTTAGAGAAAAGAAAGAGCGCACTGTAATAGACAATGTCAGATGAGGTGATGCTTGCAAAGTAACTTTACCCTTTGAGTGCCAGAGGCCTGTGCAATGTAAATATTTTTCAAGTTCTGTTAACCCTTTGAGTGCCAGAGGGGTATGCACATAGCTGGGAACTCTCCAGTTTTGCCCAAGAGACTCCGGTTTTGACAGTGAATTACCAGGTCTCCGGAGCAGAGTCTGATTCCTCCGGATGTGGGGAGATTCTGATGAAACTCTGCCCACTTGTGCTCCATCCCGCCCTGTTCCTCCCACCCCCTGCCCTCTTCTCCTCCTTCCCCAGTCTATTATAGCAAATTTTTTTGTTTAAGAAGTCCAGCCACCACTCTTATGACATGAATCGTGGCATTTCTCCCCCCTCATCGTCACCAGAGGGTTCCCCAGGGGAACCCAGATCAAGAAGTTCCCAGGTATG
This sequence comes from Rhinophrynus dorsalis, assembly GCA_037306005.1. Taxonomy (NCBI): domain Eukaryota; kingdom Metazoa; phylum Chordata; class Amphibia; order Anura; family Rhinophrynidae; genus Rhinophrynus; species Rhinophrynus dorsalis. The sequence goes on from CM074724.1 coordinate 51,380,611, forward strand.
GTTTTGTAATGCATTGCAATACGTCGCATACCCCTCTGGCACTCAAGGGGTTGAATTAAGCAAATTAACCCTTAAACCCCTTGAGTGCCAGAGAGGCAATGCGCTGGATACCTCTTGGGCACTCAAAAGGATTAAGGACTACTATAGGGTTGTGTAAAACCCTCTGGTTCTAAAAGGGCTAAAGGGATAGTAATGTTTCACAAAAATAGCAGCTCCAATTAATCTTCATAGTATTTGAGCCATAGAGAGTGTTATTTCAATACTGTCAGAATGGTAGTTCAAGAGTAATTGAATGATAAAGTATCCCCCTCCCGCTCCTTTTACCTAGTGTAAGCCACCTCCCTTCAGATGTGGAATCTGGTCTCTTGTCTGGACAGGTCGCAGCAAGGGACAGTCTTCTTACTGTGAGAACAATGAACACTCTGCCCCCCCGACAGGTTTTCTGGTTTTTCCTTATACTAATTGAATATTGTCCCTCTCTGAGATCCATCTGGACAGTCTTGCTGCTCTGAGGTGAGCAGTGTTACATCAGTAAAAGGGGCGGGAGGGGGATACTTTATCATTCAATTACTCTTGAACTACAACTCTGACAGTATTTAAATAACACTCTCCATGGTCCAAATACTATGAAGATAAATTGGAGAGGCTTTTATTGTGAAACATTACCATCCCTTTAAGAGATATTTTTCCAAGGGTATGCGCTCTTTCAAATCTATTTCTCAGTATGGAAATATGTCTCAATAAATCTCTAAGTTCGGTTACGTTTATGTCTTTTCCCCCTAAATGATTTACATGGAAAATGATATTTGCCAGTGCCTTTTCTATTCAGTGCAATGACATTATGCTAACGAGACTTTATGCCTCTGACGTAAGTGAAGTCCTTACTTCTATAAAGATTCCATTGTATTTGGGGAGTTGTCCATTCAGTTTAAGATGGTGCTAACTCTGCATTCCTGGAGTCTGTGTGCAGTGAAGGTCTCATTAATTAATCTTTTTTTTCAATTCTTTTACTCGTCCTAACTGTAATATAAACAGGCATTTGTCTCTTTGAAAAAGAAATCTGAAATTGGACAACAGATAACATTCAACCATTCATTGCCTTTGGATATAATTTATTCATATGCAAAGCAAATCTCACATTCTAAGTATCAAATTATTTTCCCATGTGTTACTGGTTTTATGTATGTATGTATATATGTATGTACGTACGTCTGTATTTATTTATTATTCCAAGTATTTACACAGGATTTTAAAGTAGAAGTACACCCTGGTAATAAGTGCTCCTTAATTTGTTTAACCCTTTGAGTACCAGAGGGGTACGGAACGCATTGCAAAGCAATGCGTTCTGTACCCCTCTGGCACTCAAAGGGTTAATAGTATGACTTAGGTAGCTGTCCTCCATACAGGGCTCAGTTATAGCTATACACTTTTCTATTTACCTCTTCCTTGTGGTATATTGCTAATTGTTTTGATTTGCAAACTAACAAAAACGTATGACCCTTACCAACCATGATGGGGTATTGAAGCCTTTTTATTATGAGTAGATTTATACAGGAAATAGCGGACATGTATGTAAAAATGTATTGACAGATATACTTGACTGCTCAGAGAGAGAGAGAGAGAGAGAGAGAGAGAGAGAATGGTTAGAACTCCATATTCCAGATAGTGCATTTAAATAGCCTGGCTGCCTAATAAAATAGAAGATCTACAAGTTTAAAAAAGATAGCCATAGGTTTCAATAGAAGCCTTTCTTAAAAGCATGCTGTAGCATATACAAACACACATTTCTATACACTCATATGTACAAACACACTTACTCACATATTCAAACTTAGACACAAAACCACATATCAAACAAATAAAATAAAAGTGTGTGTATTTGATTCTGAGGGGCCTGGCGATTACAGGATTTGAATATAGCGAAAAGTGGTTTATTGACGGCTCCACATTCCTTTTCTACAGCCTATACCTTTATCAAGACACAAAATGAAAACAGAGAAAAGTACTACCTGTGTATACCCTAAGATTGTGTGTGTGTGTGTTTGAAGGGGGGGAGCTACAGTAGAAGACAAGAACGAGTTGTCTCAGGGGGTTTCTAGTTGCCCCAAACCCCCCAAGTGTGTTGTTTACTCCCCATTAAATCAGAGGCTTTAGTATCATAATAATAAGACATGGTTGCTGCTGGTATTGTGCAAATGTCTGATCCAGGAGTGGGCAACCTGCAGCAACAAATGTAGGTGAAAACTGCCCATCCCCAGTCTATCCACAGGTAACCACAGGGTGCAGAATTACACAGAACAATCCTAAGTCTTGTTATATACGTATTTTGGAAGTCCCTTCTGGCAATGCTGCCTTTGTCTTTCATAGGGCATCACAGAAAACTGACATACAGGTGTTTATAAGCTGTACAGTTACATATAATTTATTTACAACACATAATCTGGAGGAACACATACACAAAAACATACACGCACACATATATATTAGCAAATGCCGTCTCCTCCTAACCAGTGGTTATTCCCCCTGCCTCCTCCTCAGCCAACCAACGTTTTGCAACCATGCCCCCTGACAGGTAACAGAATCATTTCAGTATAGTTGAGGAGCCAGTGTACACAGGCCACAGTGCCACGCAGCAACAGCAGTGGTACAGTCATGCACAGTAGAGACTGCCCGCGTTGATACGGAGCTGGGCGCCCCAAATTCAGACCATAGTCCTCTTTGTGCACCGACTACGGTCTGAATTCGGAGCCCAACTCCATTATCAACTGCGGCCCTGGCAGCACGCACAGCCATCTCTACTGCGCATGACGGCTTCTGACAAACACACATTTAGTGAACTATTATATAGGATATATAGAATATACAGGTATACTCAGCCTGGGAGAAACTCCATAGTCTTGTAAAAAGACAGCACACTGAATTCAGAAGATTGCTTGAAAAAATTTTCAATTTATTGCATCCATGCAGAACGTTTTTGGTCCTAATTTGGACCTTCCTGACAGCAAACCAGAATCTTTTCACTATATATATATATATATATATATATATATATAGTGAAGGTAAATGGAAGCACTCACAGGTCTTTAAATGGAGAAAAAAGATTTTTATTAAATGCTAGTTTTAAAGCCCGTGTACATGGGCGGCGCTGCAGTCATGACCAGTACTGACTGGCCGAACGTGCTGCAGCTGATACTGAGAGGGGCACTCCGAATTCAGACCGTGGTCCTCTCTGAGCACCTTCCTGGGACCGCTTGGTCTCCGGCCTGAATTCGGAGCGCCCCGCTCCGTATCAGCCACGGCACGGGCAGTCTCTAGTGTGCATGACTGCAGTGCACGAGCCATCTCTACTGCGCATGACGGCTTCTGACAAACATCCTAGTGAATTATAATATAGGATGCATCATTGTTTTGGCCAGACGATGCTGTCCTTCCTCAGGTCCAGCATCGCCTGGCCAAAAAATTGATGCATATTTAATAAAAAAAAGTATTTTCTCAATTTAAAGACCTGTGAGTGCTTCCATTTACATTCACTATTTAACCAGCTGCTGGTTAGCACCCAGGCAAGCTTTATAACCCTACAGTGTGAGTGCTTCCAGTAAACATAGACTGTATATAGATAGATAAGATATGTGTTGTATGGGTAATACATATATAGCATGTGTGTGGGTCTCATAAATAATGCAAAGATAGATAATGTGCTATAATTGTGTATGTAAGACAAACACACTCTCGTGTGTGAATATATATACATATAACAGTTTGGGGCCACTTCAGAAATTCCCTTGTTTTCCATGAAAACATACATCAAATAAGTTGCAAAATGAATAGGAAATATAGTCAAGACGTTGACAAGGTTAGAATTAATGATGTTTAATTTAAATAATAATTGTGTCCTTCACACACACACACAGACATACATGCACGTGCATACACACACACACACACACGTGTGCATACACACAAACATACAAAGACAAATACACTTACACACAAACATATACACATACATTTTCTATACCTGGAATCTTAACCCCTTAAGGACCAGACGACGCGCTATGACCGTCACTGTCGTTATACCCTTAAGGACCAGTGATGGTCATAGCACGTCACGTACTTCTTACTTACAGCGCTCTACCGGGAGCATTGTAAGTAAAAACAAGGCCTAAAATTGACTACTCTGTTAGGCCCCAAAGCGCCGTGCCCCGGTACGTGTAACAGGTCACGTGTACCGGCACGTCGGCAAGGATCAAAGTGGTCCTTAAGGGAAGGTAACTTCCTTGGACTGCTGGTCCTTAAGGGGTTGTACTGTGCAGCTCCCGGAGAGGGCTCATGTGCTGCGAACAGGCATATGTCAATTACTAGTGTTGAGCGAGCATGCTCGGCCGATGCTCGGATCGGCACGAGCATCGCTCTGCTCGGCACATGGCGGTACTCGTACGAGTACCGCATGTGCTCGCCCGCCATGTTCGTGTCTCCTCCCCGCACGTTTTGCGCCTGCTGCGCAGCCAATAAACGTGCAGGGAGGCTCTGACATCGGTGTAATGCCAGCAGCCATGTTGGCTGCTGGCATTACACTGATTGGCTGGCCAGAACCCGTGGTCAGGTGCTGTATAGCACCTGACCAGCGAGTTCGGCTCAGTCTGAGCCAGGGAGAGCTGAGGATAGGAAGGGAAAGGCAGTGTAGGGAGGAAAAAAACAAAAATTGTGAAAAAAAAAGAACCAAAAGTCCTTTTTAGGACTACTGTGTGTGGGGGCAGCAGGTTATTTGGTGTGGGGGGAAAAAAACAAAAAAAAAAAAAAAAAATATATATATTCTGTGTAGTGTGCAAAGTTGCAGATTAGAGCACATTCTGTTTAGTGTGCACAGTTGCAGATTAGAGCACATTCTGTTTAGTGTGCAAAGTTGCAGATTAGAGCACATTCTGTTTAGTGTGCAAAGTTGCAGATTAGAGCACATTCTGTTTAGTGTGCAAAGTTGCAGATTAGAGCACATTCTGTTAAGTCTTCAAACTAAAATATCAAAGTCACGTATTCCATTCAGTGTGCGTCGCCGCAGTTTAGCAGCACATTCTGAGTACTGTGCAGAGTTGCAGAATAGGAAGAAATACTGTTAAGTCTTCAAACTAAAATATCAAAGTCACATATTCCATTCAGTGTGCTTCGCCGCAGTTTAGCAGCACATTCTGTGTACTGTGCAGAGTTGCAGAATAGGAAGAAATACTGTTAAGTCTTCAAACTAAAATATCAAAGTCACATATTCCATTCAGTGTGCTTCGCCGCAGTGTAGCAGCACATTCTGTGTACTGTGCAGAGTTGCAGAATAGGAAGAAATACTGTTAAGTCTTCAAACTAAAATATCAAAGTCACATATTCCATTCAGTGTGCTTCGCCGCAGTGTAGCAGCACATTCTGTGTACTGTGCAGAGTTGCAGAATAGGAAGAAATACTGTTAAGTTTTTAAAACTAAAATTTAAAAGTCACATATTCCATTCAGTGTGCTTCGCCGCAGTGTAGCAGCACATTCTGTGTACTGTGCAGAGTTGCAGAATAGGAAGAAATACTGTTAAGTCTTCAAACTAAAATTTAAAAGTCACATATTCCATTCAGTGTGCTTCGCCGCAGTGTAGCAGCACATTCTGTGTACTGTGCACAGTTGCAGAATAGGAAGAAATACTGTTAAGTCTTCAAACTAAAATATCAAAGTCACATATTCCATTCAGTGTGCTTCGCCGCAGTGTAGCAGCACATTCTGTGTACTGTGCAGAGTTGCAGAATAGGAAGAAATACTGTTAAGTTTTTAAAACTAAAATTTAAAAGTCACATATTCCATTCAGTGTGCTTCGCCGCAGTGTAGCAGCACATTCTGTGTACTGTGCAGAGTTGCAGAATAGGAAGAAATACTGTTAAGTCTTCAAACTAAAATTTAAAAGTCACATATTCCATTCAGTGTGCTTCGCCGCAGTGTAGCAGCACATTCTGTGTACTGTGCACAGTTGCAGAATAGGAAGAAATACTGTTAAGTCTTCAAACTAAAATATCAAAGTCACATATTCCATTCAGTGTGCTTCGCCGCAGTTTAGCAGCACATTCTGTGTACTGTGCAGAGTTGCAGAATAGGAAGAAATACTGTTAAGTCTTCAAACTAAAATTTAAAAGTCACATATTCCATTCAGTGTGCTTCGCCGCAGTGTAGCAGCACATTCTGTGTACTGTGCACAGTTGCAGAATAGGAAGAAATACTGTTAAGTCTTCAAACTAAAATATCAAAGTCACATATTCCATTCAGTGTGTTTCAACGCCGTTTAACAGCCTATTCTGTGTACTCTGTACAGTTCCAGAATTATAAGAAATACTGTTAAGTTTTCAAACTCAAATATTAAAGTCACTTATTCCATTCAGTGTGTTTCAACGCCGTTTAACAGCCTATTCTGTGTACTCTGCAGAGTTGCAGAATAGTAAGAAATACTGTTAAGTTTTCAAACTCAAATATTAAAGTCACATATTCCATTCAGTGTGTTTCAACGCCGTTTAACAGCCTATTCTGTGTACTCTGCACAGTTGCAGAATAGGAAGAAATACTGTTAAGTTTTCAAACTCAAATATTAAAGTCACTTATTCCATTCAGTGTGTGTCACCGCAGTTTAGCAGCCTATTCTGTGTACTCTGCACAGTTGCAGAATAGGAAGAAATACTGTTAAGTTTTCAAACTCAAATATTAAAGTCACATATTCCATTCAGTGTCTTTCACCGCCGTTTAACAGCCTATTCTGTGTACTCTGTACAGTTCCAGAATTATAAGAAATACTGTTAAGTTTTCAAACTCAAATATTAAAGTCACATATTCCATTCAGTGTCTTTCACCGCCGTTTAACAGCCTATTCTGTGTACTCTGCAGAGTTGCAGAATAGTAAGAAATACTGTTAAGTTTTCAAACTCAAATATTAAAGTCACATATTCCATTCAGTGTGTTTCAACGCCGTTTAACAGCCTATTCTGTGTACTCTGCACAGTTGCAGAATAGGAAGAAATACTGTTAAGTTTTCAAACTCAAATATTAAAGTCACATATTCCATTCAGTGTCTTTCACCGCCGTTTAACAGCCTATTCTGTGTACTCTGTACAGTTCCAGAATTATAAGAAATACTGTTAAGTTTTCAAACTCAAATATTAAAGTCACATATTCCATTCAGTGTCTTTCACCGCCGTTTAACAGCCTATTCTGTGTACTCTGCAGAGTTGCAGAATAGTAAGAAATACTGTTAAGTTTTCAAACTCAAATATTAAAGTCACATATTCCATTCAGTGTGTTTCAACGCCGTTTAACAGCCTATTCTGTGTACTCTGCACAGTTGCAGAATAGGAAGAAATACTGTTAAGTTTTCAAACTCAAATATTAAAGTCACATATTCCATTCAGTGTCTTTCACCGCCGTTTAACAGCCTATTCTGTGTACTCTGCACAGTTGCAGAATAGGAAGAAATACTGTTAAGTTTTCAAACTCAAATATTAAAGTCACTTATTCCATTCAGTGTGTGTCACCGCAGTTTAGCAGCCTATTCTGTGTACTCTGCACAGTTGCAGAATAGGAAGAAATACTGTTAAGTTTTCAAACTCAAATATTAAAGTCACATATTCCATTCAGTGTGTTTCAACGCCGTTTAACAGCCTATTCTGTGTACTCTGCACAGTTGCAGAATAGGAAGAAATACTGTTAAGTTTTCAAACTCATATATATTAAAGTCATATATATCGTGTAAGATGAAGAAGGCGGGTAAAAAGGGACGGGGAAGTGGACGTGATCCTGAAAGTTCAGGGCGCGGGTCAGGACGCGGAGAAACTGTGCCTGGTGCCAGAGCACAAGAAAGAAAGACATCCACCATACCTAGCTTCATGTCTCATTTTACAGGGCGTCGCAGGACATCACTCTCGAGGTCCGACCACTGCGAACAGGTGGTCGGTTGGATGACAGCTGATACTGCTTCCAGTCGGTTAAGCACCACCCTGTCTTCCACCAAGTCCACTCTCAGTAGCCAAGAGTCTGGTCAACATAATCCTCACTCTGATCATCCTTCCTCCCACCATACACGGTCTGGTCAAAGAAGTGATCCCACACTGGGATATAGTGAGGAGCTCGTCTCATCACCAATCCTTCATTTGACCCTCTCTCCAAGCACGCTTGCAGAGGAACATGACATCTTGTGCCCTGATTCACAACCTCTAGAGGCTACCCAATCTCAAGAAGATGACAGATGTGAACGGCATTTAAGGTCAAAGGAAGTAGTGGATGATGATGATGATGATGAGACACAGTTGCCATTAAATCAACCACTATTTCCGTCTCAAGACCTTGTTGAGGAGAATGTTATACAGTTGTCAATGACTGAGTATGTGGTGGGATCAAGACTTGAGGAGGATGATCAGAGTGAGGAAGTGGAGGAGGACTTGGTGGACGATGAGGTGACTGACCCCACCTGGGAAGGTGTAGAGCCGAGCGATGACAGCAGTCCTGAGGGTGAGCCATCTGCAGCACCGCAACAGGCTGGAAGAGGCAGTGGTGTGGCTACAGAAAGAAGGCGGACCGCACCAAACCGGCCCGCAAATGTTCCACGGAGCACCCCCTTGCGTAAATCTACCTTGCCAAGGGGTAGGTGTTCCGCGGTATGGCGTTTTTTTAAGGAAAGTGCGGACGACAAAAGAATTGTAGTTTGCAACCTGTGCCACACCAGAATGAGCCGAGGCATGAACACTAGAAACCTCACCACCACCAGCATGATCCGACACATGGCATCCAAGCACCGTAGTAAGTGGGAGGAACGCCTGGATCGCCCATCTGTGTCTGCAGGCCACACCACTGCCTCCTCTTCCCCTGTTTTCGGTGCCGGCCAATCGCCTGTCGAAGGCGCAGGCCCGCATACCTCCCGCCCTGCACCTGTAGCATCTGAAGCACCATCAGCGACCACATCCACTTCCCTGTCCCAGCACAGCGTCCAAATGTCGTTACCCCAGGCATTTGAGCGCAAGAGAAAGTACCCAGCCACCCACCCACAGGCCATAGCACTAACCTCACACCTTTCAAAATTACTGGCCATCGAAATGTTGCCATTTAGGCTTGTGGACACTGAGTCCTTCCGCAGCCTGATGGCAGCAGCTGTCCCTCGGTACGCGGTCCCCAGCCGCCACTACTTTTCCCGGTGTGCCATCCCCGCATTACACCACCATGTGTCCCGTAACATCACCCGTGCCCTGACCAACGCAGTTACTGGGAAGGTCCACTTAACGACTGACACATGGACAAGTGCTTGTGGCCAGGGACGCTACATTTCCCTGACGGCACACTGGGTGAATGTCGTGGAGGCTGGGAGCGACTCGGACCCTGGGATGGCACGGGTGCTACCCACGCCGAGGATTGCGGGCCCTACCTCCATCAGGGTTTCCACCAGCACCTATGTTATTGGCTCCTCCTCCTCCGTTTCCACCTCCGAATTCTCTACACACACCGCCACTCCCCCATCAGCCAGTAGCTGGAAGCAGTGTAGCACTGCAGTGGGGAAGCGTCAACAGGCCGTGCTGAAGCTGATCTGCCTTGGGGACAAACAGCACACGGCCTCAGAGCTGTTGCAGGGGATTAGTCACCAGACCGAGCAGTGGCTCTCGCCACTCAACCTGCAACCAGGCATGGTTGTGTGTGATAATGGGCGTAACTTGGTGGCGGCTTTGGAGCTCGGCAAGCTCACACACGTACCATGCCTAGCGCATGTATTTAATTTAGTGGTGCAGCGATTTCTAAAAACCTACCCCAATGTGCATGATCTCTTGACCAAGGTGCGCCGCGTGTGTGCACATTTCCGTAAGTCATCTACAGCTTCAGCCGGCCTGTTGAAGCTGCAGCAGCGCTTACAATTGCCAGCTCACCGGCTGCTGTGTGACGTGAGCACGCGCTGGAACTCCACCTTCCACATGTTGGCCCGGCTTTGTGAGCAGCAGAGGGCAGTAGTGGAGTACCAGCTGTTACACGGTCGTCGCCTCTCCATTCAACTTCCTGTAATCAGAAGTGAGGAGTGGGAATGGATGTCAGACCTCTGCGAGGTTTTACGCAATTTTGAGGAATCGACACAGATGGTGAGCGGCGATAACGCTATTATCAGTGTAACCATCCCACTTCTGTGTCTACTGAAACGCTCGCTGCTCACAATTAAAACCGACGCTTTGCATGTGGAAGAGGTGGAAATGGGGGAGGAAGAGCTTACACAAGGTGATAGCCAGAGCACGCTCACTTCGTCTTCTCAGCGACAATTGGAGGAGGCGGAGGAGGAGGAGGAGGAGGAGGAGGAGGAGGAAGACACGGTTGCCTCCGCTACAGAGGGTAGCCATGGAACTTTAGTTCCATCTCTTCAGCGTGGGTGGGCAGAAGAGGAGGAAGAGGATGAGGATATTGAGAGTCAGCCTCCTGGTGAGGACAGCGAAATCTTGACTGTTGGTACTCTGGCACACATGGCTGACTTTATGTTAGGCTGCCTTTCCCGTGACCCACGCGTTGTACGCATTTTAGACAACACGGATTACTGGGTGTTCACCCTTCTGGACCCCCGCTACAAAGAGAATTTCTCATCTCTCATTCCTCCGGTGGAGAGGACAAGCAAAATGGTGCAATACCAGAAGGTTCTTGTTGAAAAATTGCTCCAAAATTTTCCATCTGACAACGCTGGCGGCAGAGTACGTGCTACCTTGGCCAACCGAGAAGGGGAGAAAAGGGGAGCACACAGCAGTTCCGACAAAGGCAGGGCAACACTCTCCAAGGCGTGGGACACCTTCATGACACCCCGCCAGCACCCTCACCCTGATGCGCAGCCTAGTGTCACAAGGAGGGAAAAGTTTTGGAAGATGGTGAAGGAGTACGTAGCAGACCGTGTCAGCGTCCTCAATGATCCCTCTGTGCCTTACAACTACTGGGTGTCCAAGCTGGACACGTGGTATGAACTGTCACTCTACGCCTTGGAGGTGCTGGCCTGCCCTGCCGCCAGCGTTCTGTCTGAGCGGGTATTTAGTGCTGCTGGTGGCATCATAACAGATAAGCGTATCCGCCTTTCCACCGACAATGCTGATAGGTTGACACTTATAAAAATGAACAAGGCCTGGATTTCCCCTGACTTCTCCACTCCACTGGAGGAAAGCCCCGGGGGAACATAAACTCACTTTATATATGTTATTTACAATGATGGGAATACTCTGTATTCCCATTCACCCCTTCCACCCAAAAAACGGGTATATGGTTGACTCTTAATCTTCTCATCCTCCTCCTCCTCTTCCATATGCCCTGTGCTATAATTTTTATATAGGGCCAGCTCACCAGCGGGCCCTGTGATATAATTTTTATATAGGGCCAGCTCACCAGCGGGCCCTGTTTGCCAATTTTTATATAGGTCAGCTCACCAGCGGGCCTTCTCATATAATGTTTTATAGCGTCAGCTCACTAGCGGGCCTTCGCATATAATGTTTAGGATGGTCAGCTCTGCAGCAGACCCTCACCCATAATGTTTTAGATGGTCAGCTCAGCGCACGTTTCCATCTTAATCATGGCCTCAGTTCTGAAAATCAAGGAAATTTTTGGGATAATTTGCCTCTGCGCACGTTTCCCTCTTAATCATGGCCTCACTTCAGAAAATCGATGAAATTTTTGGGAGAATTTGCAGATGATATACAAGTAAATATACAGCAAATACTGTTTGGTAACAATTTTTCGCCTAAAGTCGTTTTTATTTTCCTTTTTGTGTGTTTTACGGTCAGTCTGTAAAAATGGCGTACTACGGGCGAAAGATCGTTCCCAGCAGCGATGTTGGAGTCCAAGGTGCATCCAGACATCCTCCCTATGCTGTCCCTGAACCATTTCTGTAGTGTTTCCATCTTTTTCTGCCCTTTTCCTATGGACCAGGCACCCTCCCCTCATCAGAGCAGGGGGTGCCTGGTGTAATGCTCGAGTCCTCCCATTGACTTCAATGGGGCTCGGATGCTCGGCCGAGCACTCGAGCCTCAGGGGGTGCTCGGTCAGAGCACCCGAACATCCGAGCATTGGGGTGCTCGCTCATCACTATCAATTACGCAATTTGTGTCATAAAGGGGGTGGGGCTTGGTCAGCGGGCGGAACTTAACATCATCATGCCGTAAAGTGGGCAGAATCGGGTGGGAGGGAGTGAAAGTGGGTGGGAAGTGGGCAGAATAGGGTGGGAAGAAGGAGAAGTGGACAGAACTTTGCAGGTAATTCACCACCACCGGAGACCCAGTAATTAACACTAAAAACGGAGTCTCCGGGGCGGATCCGGAAGAGTTCCCGGGTATGCACACATACACAAACACACAATCACAGCACACACATACATCCAACTTCTCCAGAATGTAACCAAAATAGTACAACAGTCTGGAGTTTGACTGGCTTCTCTCTGAAGATGTCATCAGACAGCTGCACGGAGCCCTGTTTTGTATTTATCCTATCAATGCATCCTGGTAGTTCAGTTTATATCACATCTCTGTCTCTGGTTTGAGTCTAGTCCCACAGTTTTGGAAAGCTGTATGTTAATAACTGTATTGACTGATGTCAAGTGATGCTGTTTATTTAGTCATCTTCCCAGTGGATGTTTACTACAGGAAACCAAGACCGTAACACGCAGCTTTGTTGACACACAGATGAGCAGCCGCTACTGAGCAAACTTATGGGTTTGTTATTAACCCCACGGATGCTAGACAGGTCCCCTACACATTGCTTCACAAAGTGTGGAGACCTGTCTACCACCCAACATGTTACAGGGAAAGAGACCCAAAAATGATTTAGATGGATTTGACTTAATTTTATATACATTCTCTCCTTCAGCTATTATTTTAATTCGGTGGTAAATAGAGGTTTCTTAAAGGGACAAGGAAGAGTTGCAACATACTGTTGTAAATACTTATCTGACTCTTTAAAGGGATAGTAATGTTTCTCAAATACAGCAGCTCCAATTAATCTTCATAGTATTTAGGCCCTGGAAAGTGTTATTTTAATTCTGTCAGAGTTGTAGTCCAAGAGTAATTGAATGATAAAGTATCCCCTTCCCACCCTTTTTACTGATGTAACGCTGCTCACCTCAAAGCAGCAAGACTGTCCAGATAAATCGCAAAGAGGGACACTCTTCAGTGAGCATAAGGGGAAAAAGCTGTCAAGTGGGACAGGGTTTTCCATATGATCACAGTAAGAAGATTGTCCCTTGCTGTGAGCTGTCTGGACCCAGGACCAGATTCCACATCTGAGGGGAGGTGGCTTACACTAGGTAAAAGGGGTGGGAGGGGGATACTTTATCATTCAATTACTCTTTGGCTACAACTCTGACTTATTGAAATAACACTCTCCATGGCCCATATACTATGAAGATGAATTGGAACTGTTTTTTTGTGAAACATGACTATCCCTTTAAGAAACTTCTGCTTAAAGGGAATAGAACATGATTCCACTAACCCCAACCATGATGCCACCAACCCCTTTTGTGTTCTCCTCCATGTCTGTGTGTTAATATGACAGTGTTATATATGGCTGTTCCTTGTGCTACTGATCATACATTTCTTCAAGGGATTAACAGCTGTGCTTCTGCATTTAAAATGTCTCTCTCTCTGAACAGCTAGAGAGCCACATGTGATTCACTATGATTTATACACATCAGCAGCGCTGAAGCAATTTTCCAAAAGTTTAAATAGTCTTTCAATTTAAGTTTAACCCTCTAAGGGCCAGTGGGCTATGTGACACATTCAAACCTTGCTGGGGATGATGGCAGTTGTAGTCCACAACAGCTTGAATTCTGCCAATTGATCATACCTGCTCTATACTATTAAATTGTTCTTTTAAAAGCAAATCCATTTATTTAACGAGAGAAAATGTAAGCGTGCAGATAAGAAATTAGTGGTAACAGGACCCCACTTGCACCTCCACAGTTCAATGGCTTTTTTTACACAATGAACTTTATGTGAGTCCGAGGTTAAATGTTTGCAATAATAACTACATTTCACAGTAGCTTGCAATTCTCTGCTTCCTTCCCATGAGAAAACACTACGCGTTCTGCAGAACCGCATGCTCATTGTTCAAGTAGCTGCAATCATACACGCTGAAACATTTCCCCACCATGATATCATCTGCGAAAAATAATCCTAATTTGTCTTGGATATGTATGTTTCTATACTTCTTTTTCCATAACGGTATTGTATTTAACAGCCTAATTACAGTTAATTTGGAGCTAGTATGAAGTCACAAAATCTCCAACCTGCTGTATGATTTTTTTTCACTCTCGCAAATAAAGAAAGTATATCATTACTGTTCTTTTTTCTAATGCAAAAGAGAAGTTAATTGCCTTCATCCCTGCTATGTATTTTGTTAAAAAAGTGTTCTAATGAAAGACTTTGGCTGCAGCAGGTTTACTTTGTGGTATGTTGATTTCTAAATGGAGTATGAAATGATAAGCTGTTGTATAATGACTTTATATCTGTAAGAGCCTGATAATAACTCAGTAAGTGAATGGGAATTGGTGCAACACCTGTTTCCACTGCTTTCTGCAAAAATAGGGTCTTCAGTAGATGTCAGTGGAAAGGAATGTATTGGAAAGGTTGATGCTGTGGCAACGTGTGTCTGGCGATGTGTGGAAAACACATTGCCTTGATGATAGAGACGCATATTGCCATATGCACTAGAAATTAATGATGCAAGGGGAAGGTGGGGTCTCCTCATTAGCATGGCGGGTTGCCGAACTGCTGGCGATGCGGAAGGGATTTCCTCCCTTACACATCGCCAGCAGTTTGAAAACCCTGATGTTGGAGAACATTCTTTCTGCTGTCCCACTTGTCCACTGGGGCGAGCAGAGAGGATGTGCATACCTCCCAAGTGTCCCTCTTTAGGAGGGACAGTCCCTCTTTTAGACCCAAATCCCTCTGTCCCTCTTTTCCACCTTGATGTCCCTTTTTTTAGGAAATCAGATAGTGTGGTGTGTATATAAATGTATCACACTGCTCTACAGCAATAAAACTAACATTATTGTTTGTTTAAACATCCGTATATGTGTATATATCACTTAGTCTGTGTAAATAAAATACTTTGGTCTTGTTATAAGTCATTTATTAGGTTATACAAGGAGGTGTCAGTAGGTCATGAAATAGCTTAAAAATTATCAGTAATGCCCTGTACACCAGCCATGCCCCCAGCAACACCCCCTAAAACACAAGTGTGCCTCTTTGGCAATTTGAAATTTTGGGAGGTATGGATGTGCACAAACTTCAGCACCACAAAACCTTTCGGTGCCATAGGGATGTGTTTTGCATACCCCAGTGGCGCTTAAAGGAGTAAAACGTTATTTAGTATTTGAGAAATAGTATGACCTAAATATTTTTGTCATTCATAAATAATTCAGTTATTTATTAGGCTGATCATAGTTGAGAACCAAAAAGATAAGGACACTAGAAAATGTCATGGGAAAGTGCAAGATGAGCCAAGATGAGTGTAAGAGAGGAGACACTAAGAGAATATGGGGTGAGGCAATGAGAGTAAATAAAATAATCATCTGACAAATTTATTAAATGTGGCCCTAAATTTTATGTGAACTATCCGTCCATTTTATTTTATCAAATTCTCCTTGGTATCTCATGTGTTAATGAACTTAAAGGGATAGTAATACTTAAAATGTAAAAAAAAAAAATATGTTGTATGGTTTATCCCCCTGAGTAAAACAAGGGTACTCCCACTGCTGAAAGGTGTTTCATTCCAAAGTTATTAATTTTCAAAGTTGAATTTTATAGATGCAATACCACAGTGGCCTGAAAATGTACAGTGGCGCTGTTGCTACACCATCCTATAGAGATTTATGATCCCAGGACCAGAGCTGTCCATAGGATTGTGTAGCAACAGCGCCACTGTACAATTTCAGGCCACTGTGATATTGCACCTAAAAAATTCAACTTTGAAAATTAATAACTTTTGAATGAAACACCTTTCAGCAGTGGGAGCACCCTTGTTTTACTCAGGGGGATAAACCCTACAACATATTTTTTTTTTACATTTTAAGTATTACTAACCCTTTAAAGGGATAGTAATGGTTACTTTTAACAAAGCTTAATAGTGTAGATATTAAAAATATAAATGCAATGACCTACCTCCCGTCTCTCAGACATGTATAGTTTGAGAGATATAAGCTGCTAAAGTTCCCCCCTCCCACCCCTTTCACAGATGTCAGCGCTCTACCTGACAGCATGAAATTCGGGTCGCACAAACCAGGCACACTTTGTAGACCGTTCCAATGAAGTATTTCTTACTAGATAGCACTATTTCGGCTCTGCTGAAGAGCTGCCAGCTGGTCTTGGCACCAGGATCTCCTTCTGTCAGCTAGAGTGCTGATGTCTGTGAAAGGGGTGGGAGTGTGGAACTTTAGCAGTTTATATCTCTCAAACTATACATGTCTGAGAGACGGGAGGTAGGGCATTGCATTTATATTTTTAATATCTACACTATTAAGCTTTGTTAAAAGTAACTATTACTTTTCCTTTACCCTTTATGTCCCTTAAAGGGTTAGTAATGTCTAAAAAAAAAAAAAAAACAATTCTTCGTTTTGAAGAGGTTAAAAAGTTGGCTTGAATGCAAAAAAATGTATATCTCTCAAACCACTATGGTTTGAGAGATACCTGCATTTAAAGTTCATAATTTCCTGCTGTCAGCTGTAAAGCCGTCAACAGGAGATCTGTGTTGGCCGACACAGAGGCTCTGCAGCAGAGCAGCAATTGCGTTATTGACAACTAATGACTTCATTGGAATGGTCTAAAACGTGTGCTTGCAAAAGATTACTAATCCTTTAATTCAAAGCATAAATCACTTTACCACCTCATGCATTGGTACTGCCTGGGGTGGTGGGAAGTTACTTTCAAACAATAACATAGTTATAAGCTGATTTAACCCTTTAAGTGCAAGACAGTTATATTGCCATCAATTTGGCGAGCAACCGTAGGGCATATTAAATATGTTGACAGGTTGAAAATGGCGACGTAAGAATCTTGCATGTCTTTACTTCGGATTTTGCCCATATGACGAGGTGTAATTCCCCATCATCGTGATTGCAGGGGCTGTGATGCAGCACTCAAAGAGTTAATGGAAGAACTGGACCTGCTATACGTATAGCAGTTCCAATTCTTCCATTAACCCTTTGAGTGCTGCATCACAGCCTCTGCAATGATGCCGATGGGGCATCACAGTCACACTTGCTACTGTACAAAGTGCATGTTACGTTCAATGCTTTGTTAGGCATGTCGCCCTTGTCATGCGGGCAAAATATGAAATAAAGATATGTGAGATTCTTATGTCACCATTTTCAACGGGGCAACATATTTAATGCGCCCCAGGGTTGGTCGCCAAATGGAGGGCAACATTTTGATAGGATACCGCTAACATATACTCACCTCGCCAGATAGCAGCTCATAACTATGTTATTGTAGGAAAGTAATTCCCCCCTGCCCCCCCCCAGACAGTGTCAATGCATGAGGCAATAAAACCATTATGCTCAAATGTGGAGAACAGAAGGCCCTGCTCGTGAAAGCTTACAGTCTAGAGCAGTGTTTCTCTACTCCTGTCTCTGGACCCACTAACAGGCCAGGGTTTGATGATTTCCCTGTTAGAGCACAGGTGAGTTAATCAAAGTGAATGAGCCTCTGATCACCACATCTGTGCTCTAGCAGAGAAATCCCTAAGTCCTGGCCTGTTAGTGGGTCCTGAGGGCAGGAGTTGAGAACCACTGGTCTAGAGGAACACCCACATGCATATGACAATGCCTCATTAACTTGCATCTCCATATAGAAATGAGCTGGTGTCAACGTGTTACATTCAAAATTGTAAACCTGTTGAAGGCATGGCGGATTCAAGGCGATGGCAGCAGATTGGTGGCAGATTGACACGGATGTGATGGCGAATACATTTTAGTGCAAAATGGCCAAATGTGCCTTCTACACAGATCTGACACAATGGGGGGAATTCGCTAAGCTGTGATAAAGAGGTAATAAAGCAAAGACGACTTCTCCAATACCTATGTTATTGTATGGAGCCTATTCACTAACATTACTACAACTTTGGAGATCTTAGTGAATAGGCTCCATAAAATAATATAAGAACTGGAGAAGTAATAAACTGGAGAAGTCATCTCCACTGTATCACCTCTTTATCACCGCTTAGTGAATCTCCTCCATCCTGAGCCCTTATCTGTCTTTAGTGCATCTCGGCCCTGGAGTTAATCTGAGGCAAACCAACTGGTACAAATAAAACTCTCATATATTTAAATGGGTTGTTTAACCCCTTGAATGTTAGAGAGTTCTCCAATGCATTGCTTTGCAGTGAGTGGAGACCTCCTTAGCATTTTGAGGGCTTAAAAGCCCCATTTAAACAATAGTGTGGTTTTATTTCTTCCATACAGTGCAGTTGGTGCAGTTCTCTTTTCAACAGAGAGCCCTAAGGCTCCGGCAGCTGCAAGGCTGGATTTCCCATTACACAGACAAGGGAACAGCCAAAGGTTACGTGAGCAACTTGTAGACCCCCCAGATGTTCCTAGACTACAATTCTTATCTTCTGCAGCCAGCAGTTGCCTGGCCGAGGATGATGGAAGCTGTAGTCCAAGAACAGCTGGGGGACCTCAGGTTACCTGTCACTGAGCAAAAGCAAGATATAGTTCTCCAGCTGTTGTTGGACTACAATTCCCATCATCTTTGGCCATCTATTAAAGGAATAGTAATATTTTGTTCAAACTTTATTATCTTCATTATATTCATTTCTCTTGCTGCCTTCATTTTTATATAATTATGTGTATTTACCTTGAAACAGCTATTTTATTTCCAGATTCCTTTGCAGATGTTATCGTTGTCACTGGTTTTATCCATGGATTTTCCCATAGACATAGCCGGGTACTTTCAAAATGAGCCAACCTTGAGATCTTTGAAATATTAACCTATAAAGTTCCCCAGGACATGGATTTCAGGCGATATATCCCTGTTTGCTCTAACCGGGAGGTATTATTATCGTTCTTAGAGGCACCCTTAACCCCTTGAGTGCCAGAGAGGTACGCAATGCATTGCAAAGCAATGCTTTGTGTAGCCCTCTGGCACTCAAAGGGTTAGCAGAGTTAGATGTTTCACTGCCAGAACATACAGAAAAGAAGCAGGATGTGTCCCTCTGACATTCTGGTAGAAATGACAGGAATTTAGGGACTAAATAATCAGTTATCTGGTGCAGCTGAGATACAGGTTAACACTGGGCTTTCTCACCTAGAGAATTTGGCCAGAGAGCGCCCCAGGGAAAGTGGAAGGAGGGGGGAACTTTGCGAGCTATTATCTCTCAAACCATAAGGGTTTGAGAGATGACACTGGGGTCAATAAATTTCTTTTTAGCATGCCTACAATATGGGGATTAGTAATTTGTAAGTATTACTATCCCTTTAACTAGCCAAAGCAGGAGAGAGGTAGATTAAAAGTGATACATTTACTAGCTAACAGTCAGGGCCGGATTTAAATCTCAGATACCCCCATTCTAGTCACACTTAGCTGTGCCCATGGTCACACCACCTTTCCTCACATGACCCCACCCCTCAGTTCCATCCACTATTTTCTGGAGCAGAAAATGCCCTTGGTGTATAACAAGCAACAACTAAAAAAAGCTTTAATCCCTTGGCTGCTAGAGAGATCTCCAGTGCATTGCTCCACAATGCATAGAAGATCTCGCTAGCATCCAAGGGGGTTAAATAATAGCATGTAAAGTAGTATAAAGCTAGTGCAGCGAAACTGAGATTGCTCTGACCACACCCACAATTAGAATGTGGGTGTGGCCTGAACATCTGAGGCTCCATTCAAAATGTGGAGCTCTAGGCAGGTGCTTACTCTACCTACTGGGAAATCCGGCCCTGCTAACACTAGTTTTAGGATGCAAGCTTTCAAGACAACTTAGGTCCCATGACTTAAAGCTTCTCAGCCAATAAAGGTATCACTTTTACTCCACCTTTTGCCTAACTAGTAAAAGAGAGAGCCTTAACATATATATCTTTATTTTTTTCATATTAGTTACACTCTATATTTTAAAAACTATCCTTTTGAACAGTACAAACTGATCATACCCTTGGTATTTGAACGCAAGCACAATACAAATTGCAACCTGCTTTATAAACATTTGTATACTATACAACTAAGATACTAGTATTTTTGTTTGACCCATTTTTATGGGTAGTGAAATCTGCTTTTATTCATGTTATGTAAACTTTGCATTTTTTGGCTTCTCAAAAGGCCACATATGAATATAGTTAATAGTTCACTGAGGGACCCAAAGCCTTTAATCTACATGTCATTGGCTTTAATTCCTCCAGAGTGAGCCGGCACTGTCACGTCTTTGATGTATCAGACAAATGGATGGCTATAATTTCACGTACTTCAAAGAACTTGATCTATAAAATTCTTAAACACAAATACATTGCACAGTAGTACTGTATCTAAAAAAATACATGGAAAAGGAAATAGATTTATTTATTTTAAAATTAATTCACTGTGAGGGTGGAAGATAAATGGAAAAACCTACTAACGGTAGTGGTAGGTCATGGACGGTTCTTGGGTTTGTGGGACCAGATGCAAAATAATTTGCAGGGCTGTTTTTGTTTCTTTCCCTCCCACTCTTGCAGTTTATTTAACACACACACACACACACACACACACACACACACACACACATATAATACACCATTATAGGAGACAGAGCGGGGCACATTATAGGAGACAGAGCAGGGCAATACACCATTATAGGAATCCAGCAGGACAGTACAACATTATAGTAAACTAGAATGGCAATGCACCATTACATGACACCATTAGCACCCCAATCCCCAGTCTTTTTCCCCTCTCCCCCTGTCTTGTATCCTCTCTTACTGTTCTCCTGTCTTTTATCCCCTCTTTCTCTTCCCCAGTCTTTTATCCCCTCTCTTCCTTCCTGGTCCTTTTCTCACTCTTTTCTCTCTCTCTCTCCTCCAGTCTTTTCCCTGTCACCCAGTTTTTTTCCTCCTCTCCCCACCAGTCTCCCCTTCTTCTCCCTTCTCTGTACCCTAGCTCTACTCTCCTTTAGTCTTTGATCCATTCTCTCTCCTACAGCCCCCCTCCACACTTCTCCTTCCACCAGTATCCCCCTTGTGAATACTGTATGACACACTGTAGTCACAGTCCCACATACACACTGACACCCCAGCCCTGTTCTACTGTCCAGTGGTAGTCACAGACTTACACATACACTGTCTACCCAGCCTGTTTTCCCCAGACTTTATACCTTGTTTTTTCTCCCCCTCCCTCTACTCGCAGTCTATCAACTCCCTTCCCTCTCTCCCAGCCTTTCAACACTCCTCTGTCTTCCTCTTCCATTCTTTTCCATGTTTCCCCACCACTCTTTCAACCCCCTTAAGCTCTCCCAGTCTTTCAACCCCTTTATCCACTCAAGCTCCCCCAGTCTTTCAACCCCCAAAGTCTCCCTCCTCCAGCCATTTTCTCTATTCTCTCACCCCCATTGTATCACCC
This sequence comes from Rhinophrynus dorsalis, assembly GCA_037306005.1. Taxonomy (NCBI): domain Eukaryota; kingdom Metazoa; phylum Chordata; class Amphibia; order Anura; family Rhinophrynidae; genus Rhinophrynus; species Rhinophrynus dorsalis. The sequence continues at coordinate 51,402,184 of CM074724.1, forward strand.
TCGAGGTCCCCTCCTGCTTGCCTATGTTTGCTGACACAGGAATGGGGCCTCCTGATAATCCCTGGTTGTCCAGGGGGAGAGGGGTTAGATGCAGAAGTGTGTCTCTTTGGCTTCCAGTGCAACAAGGCTGGGGGGACAGTGTGTAGTTTTAGGGTTACTGCTGAGCAAGGCTAGGGGGCAGTGTGTGGTTCTTTGGTAACTATGGGACAAGGCTGTGTGGACATTGTGTGTGTGTGTGTGTGTGTGTGTGTGTGTGTGTGTGTGTGTGTGTGTTGTGTATGTGTGGTTATACTGTTACTATGGGACAAGGCTGAGGTAGGGTGACCACATTTCCTTCATGCCATTCCAGGACACTGTCAACATGATAGTGGCAAATACTTCTCAGCTCTGAGAAGTGGCTGAGCGGGGAGTGTCACTGGGAAACATCTCTTTAAAGCTTTTACCTGGTGCTGGAGGAGACTCTGTAGCTGCTTTGCTTGTGCTGCTGCCCCCGCCTGGTCAAGTGACTGTGCGTGTGTGAGCATTCCCAGACTCAACTCACTCACTCAAACTCACTCACTAATGTAGATCGCATCTCAGCACCACCATCCCTGCCATCTCATGCACCAGCCAACCAATGAGAGAGGTGCATCATGTCAATGCTCTCCTCTCTCATTGGCTGGCAGTGCATGTTGTTGGAAACAGGCACTGGAGAGTCTGTCCACAGTCCAGGAACCGGTGTCCGGTCTCTGTTGCCTCAGTGCCCCTGCCTCTGAAAGTGAGGTATCACTACAGGCAGCAGAGTAATGACAGCGGAACAGCAAGGCAGAAATTGTTTATGCAGCATTGCAGCCTTTAACCCTTTGAGTGCCAAAGGGGTACACAATGCATTCACTTGACATCCATCTTCACTGTAAGTTTATCAGCTAAATATAATGTGAGAAACACCCAGCAAATTATAAGACTTAACCCTTTGAGTGCCAGAGAGGTACACAACTGGTACTCAAAGGTTTAAACCAACATACTTTATGAACTGATTATTTATATACTAATAAGAATACTTCGTGAACAATTACAAAGAGCCCGAGAGGTAGCCAAGACACTTTCACCTCCTCTTGGGCCATATCCAGAAAGAAAAAGAGGTGCAATACTGGAGCAAACCAATTGCTGGGGGGGGGGGGGGTCAAATTAAACTCCCTTTTGACTTTCAGTCCTTTGAAGGCAAGTGGTCTCCAACACATCGCATCACAATACACTGGAGATCTTTCTACCTCGCAAATGGTTAACCCTTTGAGTGCCAGAGAGGTCCGCAATGCCTCATTTAAAGAGGAGGTATCACCCTAAATAAAGTACCCCCAATACTTAGACATATAGCAATAAGCTTAGAAATAGTGCTATTATCAAGCAGAAGTACCGCGTTGTTAAGAAATCCTACTTCTTCTGAGACTGACGGCCAGGCTTCTTGCTTTAGAGGCACCTGTACACATGCACTGTCAGTCACTTCCTGTTACCTTAAGGTACAATGAAGGAGACTGGGACGGACAGCGCAGGCACACAGATGTCTCTAAGCCAAGATGTCTGCGCACAAGCCTGGCCGCCCGTCTCAGAAGAAGAAATACTTCCTCATAACGCGGTACTTGTGCGCAATAGTAGCAATGTTTGTAAGCATATCGCCATATGCCTAATTATTGGTGGGGGGGACTTTATTTAGCGTGATAGTCCTGCTTTAAATCTTAGGAATTGTGAATCACTTCTGGAACAACCCAACTACACCCTATGGTGTATGGCTTTTAACCCCTTGAATGCTAGAGAGGTCTCACGGTGGAGTCTCTAGCATTCAAGGGGTTCAAAGCCCAAATTTAAATCAGTGGGAATGTTTGTCCCGCACGGTACAGTTGATTGGCCCTGGAATTGTGCTCCTCTATTGTATAGAATACGGCCCTTAGGTGACTGCAGAAAACAGGAGCAGTTCTGGGTCAAACCAAATGCACCATAGGGGGACAAATAAAATCCCTACAATTCACATGAGTTAAATTGAGCCGCAATGAGTTGGACACCTCCCTGGCACTCAAATGGTTCATTGGGTCTTTTAGCCTCTTGAATGTTATGCCATAAAACTTTATGAGAAGAGGTAGTTATTTTTAGTTCAAACAAGTCTGAACTGTGCACATCCTCAGTCACTCAACGTAACCTCTATATAGTACTGAGTTTACTCTGTATTGTACCTGCATATACTGTTATCTCAATTTAATTCTGGTATTAACCCTTTTAAGGACATAGGGGTATCCAACACATTGCTTCACAAAGCGTTGGATACCCCTCTGGTATGCAAAGGGCTAAAGTTTATGTTTTAATTACTTAATATAGCCATAGTATGTTAAACTTGCCACCATGCCAGGGTACCCCGAAATAACCAGGATATATCCTGTTTGATCCATTTGGAAGATAGAAATTTGAATTGATAGGATTTGTATTGATTTGAATATAATTTGCATGTCATTATAATCTCCAATTGGAATCATTGCACATCTCAAATCTCTGTTTTCCTTGTGGTCAATGACTATGAAAATCCACATTTTGCATTTCCATCTAGTAACAACAGTTTTCATAACAGTAAGTTCTCTGCTAAGTTTTGCTGATGTCCTAAAATTGCCCTTATCTTGTCTTGTTACATATTTCCCCTTACAATGACTGTATTATTCAAGTATAGTCAGCTTGGAGATGTTCCCTGGTTTCCCTGTGTTTTGGAGATCAGACAGTGTGGTGTGTATATAAGTGTATCACCCTGGTGTCCCTGTGTTTAGGAGATCAGACTGTGTGGTGTGTATATAAGTGTATCACCCTGGTGTCCCTGTGTTTAGGAGATCAGACTGTGTGGTGTGTATATAAGTGTATCACCCTGGTGTCCCTGTGTTTAGGAGATCAGACTGTGTGGTGTGTATATAAGTGTATCACCCTGGTGTCCCTCTGTTTTGGAGATCAGACTGTGTGGTGTGTATAGAAGTGTATCACCCTGGTGTCCCTGTGTTTAGGAGATCAGACTGTGTGGTGTGTGTATATAAGTGTATCACCCTGGTGTCCTGGTGTTTAGGAGATCACACTGTGTGGTGTGTATATAAGTGTATCACCCTGGTGTCCCTGTATATAGGAGATCAGACTGTGTGGTGTGTATATGTATCACCCTGGTGTCCCTGTGTTTAGGAGATCAGACTGTGCGATGTGTATATAAGTGTATCACACTGGTGTCACTGTGTTTAGGAGATCAGATTGTGTGTTGTGTACATAAGTGTATCACCCTGGTGTTAGGGTGACCACATTTCCCTTCTGCCATTCCGGGACGTGGTCACCCTATTGCCTTACCTTGAGTCCCTGGTGGTCTAGCGGAGTGCAAAGTGCTCTGTGCCTCCTCCGGCACAGAGCTGAAGCTCCCACGCGCTGTGCTCAGTAATGCAGAGCGCTGGGAGATGATGTCATCTCCCAGCGCTCTGTATTACTAGAGCGCTTGCCTCCAGATCAGGTAAGTTGCATTGCCGCCCTGGATGTCAGCCTGCAAGCGGCGTCCATGATGTGACACACCGCTTGCAGGCTGACATTCAGGGCGGCTTGGCTTCATTCCGGGACACTTCATTGTCCCGGTTGAAGGGGACCCGGGACGCGGGACATGTCCCTGAAATAAGGGACAGTCCCGGACGTTCCGGGACCCGTGGTCACCCTACCTGGTGTCCCTGTGTTTTGGAGATCAGACTGTGCGGTGTGTGTATATAAGTGTATCACACTGGTGGCACTGTGTTTAGGAGATCAGATTGTGTGGAGTGTATATAAGTGTATCACCCTGGTGTCCCTGTGTTTAGGAGATCAGACTGTGTGGTGTGTATCACCCTGGTATCCCCGTGTTTAGGAGATCAGACTGTGTGGTGTGTATAGAAGTGTATCACCCTGGTGTCCCTGTGTTTAGGAGATCAGACTGTGTGGTGTGTATTGAAGTGTATCACCCTGGTGTCCCTGTGTTAGGAGATCAGATTGTGTGGTGTGTATATAAGTGTATCACCCTGGTGTCCCTGTGTTTAGGAGATCAGACTGTGTGGTGTGTATATAAGTGTATCACCCTGGTGTCCCTGTATTTAGGAGATCAGACTGTGTGGTGTGTATAGAAGTGTATCACCCTGGTGTCCCTGTGTTTAGGAGATCAGACTGTGTGGTGTGTATAGAAGTGTATCACCCTGGTGTCCCTGTGTTTAGGAGATCAGACTGTGTGGTGTGTATATAAGTGTATCACCCTGGTGTCCCTGTGTTTAGGAGATCAGACTGTGTGGTGTGTATAGAAGTGTATCACCCTGGTGTCCCTCTATTTTGGAGATCAGACTGTGTGGTGTGTATAGAAGTGTATCACCCTGGTGTCCCTGTGTTTAGGAGATCAGACTGTGTGGTGTGTATAGAAGTGTATCACCCTGGTGTCCCTGTGTTTAGGAGATCAGACTGTGTGGTGTGTATAGAAGTGTATCACCCTGGTGTCCCTCTATTTTGGAGATCAGACTGTGTGGTGTGTATATAAGTGTATCACCCTGGTGTCCCTGTGTTTAGGAGATCAGACTGTGTGGTGTGTATAGAAGTGTATCACATTGCTCCACAGCAATAAAACTCACATTCATGTGTGTTTAACTTTAAACGTCAGTGTATGTGTATAAATTAGTCTGCATAAAGAAAAAGATTTGGTCTTGCTCCGATTCATTTATTCATTTATACAACTAGGTGTCAATAGGTCATGAAATAACCTAAACATTTTCGGTAATGCCCAGCCCACTAGCGACACCCACAGCAACACCACCTAAACCAAAAGTGTCCCTCACTGCCCATCTGAAATATTGGGAGATATGGTTCAGGGCTTCCTGGCATTAAAGTCCTAACAAGTGGGAAACTGTCTGCCAGTATTCCCTCAAGGGCAGCCATTAGCATTAGAAGTTAATGCCAGGAGTGCTGTGCTGGTGACATCATACATACCCCTCTCTCTCTTCCTCTCGCTCTTGTAACCCTTTAAATGCCATAGGGTACACAACACACTGCACACCCCTCTGGCACTCCCAGGATTAAACCAGAACTATCACGTAGAAATAAGTGATCTCCAATTAGTCTGTCAGTCTGTCTGTCTCTTTTCTGTAACCCTGTTCGATAGCTTGGTTTGACCATACATAACATACATACATACATATACACATACTTACACACACAGACCTTTTTGCTGTCCCCCATATAAACAGTCAAAGTTTCTCTTTCCACTTTCCACCATACTCACTCATCTTAACTGAATCGTTATTTTAGCTGAGAAAAAAAAATTACTAAAAATAAGTATCCTGCGAGTGGGCTTTGTTTTCTGTTTTATTTTTTATTATTTTTATTTTCCAGAGACCATTTGGTTTTCAAGTTTATTTTTCTGAAAGAGTGGAACACTGAGTCATAGCTTAATATATTCACATGAATGTTGTTGCTTAGGAAATCCCCCACAAGCTGCTGGCTGCCCTCGATTATACGCTGATTTAACCCTTTGAGTGCTTGAGGGGTGTAACTCTCTGGCACTCAAAGGATTAATGCAACTCAAAGCCAAAGTAACATAAACGCAATAGCTCTGTCAAATACATGTCTGATAATAACAAGATAAATGTGTTACATTTTACATTTCTCTTTTCTATACTGTATCAACGCTCAGGGACAGATTTCCTAATAGGTAGAGTAGGCAACTGCCTAGAGTGACAAATTGTGAGGGGTGCCTCGGCTGTCCCCATTTTATAACCGTTTGCAGGCTATTATTTAACTCCTTGAATGCAAGACAGATGTCCAAAGCATTGCAAAGCAACACATAGGACATCACTCTAGCAATCAAGGAGTTAAAGGTTTTTTTTGTTTGTTTATTTGTTTTTTGTCCTTGCTTGTTATAGGCCAATGGGTATTTTCTGTGGCAGGAAATAGTGGATTGGATTGAGACAGGGCCATGTGAGCAATGGGGGTGTGGCAATGGGTGGAGCTAAGGGTACCTAGCATGCCTTGCCTAGGGGCTCCTGGGATGTATATACAGTCCTTTGAACGCTGCAGTACATTCCCGTGGACAGTCCCAGTGTTGGGACTTTAGTACCACAATCCCTGTAAGCCAGCCCTATTACACAAGCAGGAAAATAGCGAGTGCTTACACCATTTCCTCTATGCATTGTTTAGTAAATTGCTTTGCGGTGCGTTCTGTACCCCTCTGGCACTCAAAGGGTTAAACAAGGCATAGAGAAAAGGAATACCCTAAAATACCCACAGACCTCCCCTTTGTCCTCCCCATGCCACAAGAAGCTTTACGAGGAAGAATTCTGGTGTACGTAGCATATTAACTTGATTTTAGATAGGTGTAGGATCTGAAAATCAATTATAATACCAGTTCTTGCAAGGGATTGCCAGGACTTATATCTCAGGCTCCCCTAGGTAAGGCAGTCTAGGCACCATTGCTCCACCCAGGGCCACACCCCACTCCTCACATAACCCCGCCCTCTGTCCCATCCACTTATCGGATGTAGAAAATACCCTTGGCCTATAACAAGCAATAATAAAAAAAAGCTTTAACCTCTTGCATCCAAGGGCTTCAATTATAGTTTGTAAAGGTGTATATATCTGGTGCAGGGACACTGAAATTGCTCTGGTCACATCCACGACATAAATGGCCACACCTACATTCCATGTTGTGGGTGTGCTAAGGCGCCACTCAAAATTTGGAGCTCTAGGTGATTGCCTGTTCGGCCCACCAGCTTCAATCAGTGGTAATTGTCATGTTAGTTGAGGCAGACATGACAGCTGTTTGCAGTTTTTTCCGACAGAAGCAGGTAGAGTGCAAAGACCAGAGCTTAATAACCATTTGAGTGCCAGAGGGGTACGCAACGCATTGCAAAGCAATTCGTTGCGTACCCCTCTGCCACTCAGAAGGTTAAAGGCTTAGGATTACCATGTACAGTGATCAGAGTTTGAGGTCCTGTGGTCTACTGCTAACAGCTGTCATGTCCGCCTTCATGGACAAGACATCCATTACTGATTAAAGATGTTATCGCTTAAACCAAGGGAAAATTCATAAAGGTCATTAGGATTTTCTGGCCATAGTGAGTAGGGAGTTATTTTTAGAGGTACTAGTTCCCCTTTAAAGTAGCAGATCAAGTGAAAATACTGAGGCAGATGTAGTAAGCAGAACTAGAGTAATTTTGGAGTAAAACAAATTTACCATAGGGGAGAAATAAAATTCCAGTTGCTTTAAATTGGTCTTTTAACACCTTGAATGCTAAGGATGTCTCCAACACATTGCTTTTCATTGCAGTAGAAACATTTATAGCATTGTGAAGGGTTAAAAGCCCCTTTCAAATGAAAGTGGTGTTTTATTTATCCCCTTTGGGGCAGTTACATAGAAACAGGGATTTTGACAGCAGAAAAGAATGAAGTGGCCCAACAAGTCTGCCCATTCTCCTATTAAAGGGGAACTATCACCTCAGATAAAGTCTGTCCCCAACAAGTAGCTATCTAGCGATAAGCTTAACAAGAGAAATATTAGCCACAATAATTACCTGGAGCTCCCGCGCGGTCCTCTCTTTAGTAATGCAGAGCACTGGGAGATGATGTCATCTCCCAGCTCTTTGCATTACTAAAGTGCCGAAGAGGGAGCTCAGCTGCTAGAGGTCTGTGCCGAAGAAGGCAAAGACCTCAACTTTTTACTTGTTGCGGGCACTGGGCGGGGAGGTCCTTGGAGTGACGGGCCCAGTCTCAGGTGCAACCCCTACTATTACACCTCTGATTACAGTGTTAGTTACAAATCCTATTTCTGCCAAGACTGATGGCCAGACAACAGTCCCTTCTGGTACCTAAAGTTACCATGCAACCCTTCCTAGAGGAGAACAGGACTGACAGCTCAGGCGTGCACACGTTTGTAAGCAAGGATGTCAGCGCTGTTGCCTGTCCGTCAGTCTCGGCAGAAATAGGATTTGTGATGAACGCTGTAATTATGCTGGCTAATATTACTATTGTTAAGCTTATAGCTAGATGGCTAATTGATAGATGGAGACTTTATTTTGAATGATAGTTCTCCTTTAAGATAAAATGCAGTCTTACAGAGTTCTCATGGATTATATCTATCTCATGCACTTTTGAATTCCTGTACTGTGATAGCCTATCACCTATCACCTCTCTCCTGTAGAACTTAACACCATTTCTGTAATGTAACTCTTATACGCACAAATTCTGATTTTTCCACTCTTTAAAGGAGCAGTAAACGTTTTTTATGAAAACACATATTTTACAGAGCATTTCCTGCTGAATAAAACAAGATCACTCCCATCTCTGTCAGATGTTTTATTCAAAAATTATAGCAGTTTAAATAATCAGGAAGTGAGTTAACTGTGTTTACTTCCTGATGGTTCTAACTGACAGGAAGTGAATTTACTGTGTTTACTTCCTGATAGTTCTAACTGACAGGAAGTGACAGGCAGTTTCTATCACATTCTATGGAGAACTGTATATCTCTGACTTTTCTGACTTTCCTCTCCATTAGAATCTAACAGGAAATCTAATTAGAATTTGACCACTAGAGGGCACTGCTTATGTAAAAAAACATGGGTTTAAACTGTAATAACTCTGGAAATATAAATCTCTCAGCAGTGGGAGAACCCTTATTTTACTCAATAGGAAAATCCCTACAATATATATTTTTTCATAAAAAAAGTTTACTGCTCCTTTAACTTTAGATCATGTCCTCTTGTTCCAGTATTTTCTGAAAAATGCTTCCATCCAGAACTTTACTAAATCATTTAATGTATTTTAAGGCGTTCCCTCTTGTCCTCCAAGCTAAACATATCAAGGTTGTGAGTCTATCCTGATACTTAGTGTCATGAAGACTCTGCACCAGTTTAGTGGTTCTTCTTTGAACTTCCTCCAATGTATTAATGTACTTCTGGGAATGTGGTTTCCAGGACTGTATATACTCCAGGGGAGGCCTTACCAGTAGCATGAATTTCTCACTCTTCCTGTTGCCTATACATCCCAATATCTGGTTAGTTTTTTTTGCCCTCTGCTTTACTGCACTACTTGCCTACATTCAAGTGGCTTGCCCCAGCATTACTGCAGTTTTTTTTGTATGTTTTTTTTTTTAATATAGGGCTCTAAGTCTCCGGCATCTACAAAGCCATATTTCCCATTACATAGTCAAGAAAATTGCCAAAGGCTAGGTCGAGCAAACTGCAGCCCTCCAGCTGTTGTTGGACTACACTTCAAATCATCCTCAACCAACTGTTGTCTGGTTACAAATGGTAAAAGTTGTCCAAGAGCAGCTGGAGGACCTCAGGTTGCCCATATCTATAAAAAAAATGCATGATGCTGGGCAGAGATTACTACTGGGCGGCAATAGTTCCCATGCAGCGTGTCTTCTTCATATGTGAATGGTTTTAACCCTTTGAGATCAAAGGTGTGCTGAACTCGTAAAGCAATGCATTGCACACCTCTCTGACTTTCAAAGAGTTAAAGGGATGATTTGCCAACCCTAACTAATTATTACAGGAATCTGTTTAACAGCTTCAGTGTCAGAGGGGTACACAATACCTTGATCATGCCTCTGGCACTCAGATGGGTTAATTTACAAAAAGTTGATTTGCCCCAGAATTCTGTAGTTCTTATTACATCATCTTCCTCCTCTGTAACACCCGAGGGATTCATACCAATAACCACCAGCACACGCGATCACGTACTAGTGCACCCTGAACATGTAGCAGGGCTTGTTAAGGCCGGTCAAGCTCTGGGGTCAGCAGGATAGGAGGGGAAGGTCAGCTCCATTGGAGTTATTGGCTGGAGCCAATAGTATATCTATTAATTGTAGAACAGTCATTTCCAGAGAGGGGAGAAGACAGGAAATGTGATTAAACATAATATGATAACATAAGCAGATGTGATACAAAGTATTTTTCTGGTCATGAAGACAATAAAATAAACATTGATTAATCACAGTATCACATGAAATACTGTATAGGTTTAACTTGACGGACTCTTTTTTTCAACCTTATTACATTTGTTGTATGTTACTAATCATGTCAGCTTATTGAATGATAACATTAATGACAAACTGCTCTTCTAAATACATGTTTATATATGAGTGTAAACAGCAAACTGTGATTGAACTAATCATTTCATTTCCTGTCCCCAGCGCTACAATCACTAATACAAACCACTGAAGGGGAAGTCTATGACTGCCACAATGCAGGGAACACATGGACAGAGGAGCAGGGAATACTAAGGTCCATAGGCATAATACCAGACTGGAGCAATTCTGATGGCAAACCAACAACACCATAGGGAATACCAAATTGGTGTAATTCTAAGGTAAACCAGCAGCAACATAGGGAAAAAATAAAAATCCCCTAAACTGCCCATTGATTTAAATGGGGCTTTTAGTCCGTTTTACAATGAGTTAGACACCTATTTAGAATTTAAAGTGTTACAATCCCACTTTAAATCAATGGGAATTTGTATTTGCTGTAGTTCATTTGGCTCAGAATTGCTCCACTTATCTTTTTGTTTAAAGACGTAAAACTCTCTGCCCTTATTCTATCCTGCCTGGACTACTGCCACTCACTACTAACCAGTATTCCTGCTTCCTATCTCCAGCTCCTTCCCTCTGTACAGTTTATCCTTACAGAGATAGTAATGTTTATTCCTTGTAGATTTTGCACCATGTAGAACATTATTACAATTCTGTACGATATGTAGTTCATGAGTAATTTAATTATAAAGTGTCCCTCTGCTGCCCCTTTTAAACTTTTAACCCGCCTCCTCTCAGATCTGGAATCTGTCCATCAGACCTGACAGATCGCAGCAAGGGACAATCTTCTGGCTGTGAGCATAAGGAAAACCCTGCCCCCCTTGATGAAGGAGGGCAGCTTTTCCTTATTCTCACATAAGATTGTCCCTCGTCACAATCCATCCGGATGGGCTTGCTGCTCTGATGAGAGCAGCGTTATATTATTAGCCCTTTGAGTGTCAGATGGGTACGCAACGCATTGCAGAGCAATGTATTGCATACCCCTCTGGCACTCAAAGGGTTAAAAGGGGTGGGAGGGGGACACTTACTCAAGTACAAGACAACTTACAGAATTGTAATAATGCTCTAAATGGTTCAAAAACTATGAGGAATAATCAGAGCTGCATCTATGTTTGAACATTACTATTCCTTTAAAGGGATTTATGGTCTACATACCAGAGCAGTCCATAGGATGGTGTAGCAACAGCGCCACTGTAAATTTTCAGGCCACTGTGATATTGCACCTAAAAAATTCAACTTTGAGCTGTTACAGTTTTTTAATAAAATATCTCTCAGTAGTGGGAGTACCCTTGTTTTACTCTGGGGGATAAACCCTACAACATATATATTTTTACATTTTAAGTATTACTAACCCTTTAACTCCTCAGCAAGAGACGTTACTTACTCTGACCAAAATCATATTCTGTTCATAATCTCCCAAGAACTTCCACACATGGCTTACCATTAATTTTAAATATTAACTAATTCTTCATTTTTAATTTTTTGGATATATTTCAAAGTCCAAACGCTCACAGATAAAGCATTATAGGAACACTAACACTAAAAAGAATCCGTATTTAGCATTATAAATCTGTTTAATGTGAATTACTTTGCCAAAGTTTATATTGTATTTGTACTGAATTCTGGATATCGTGTCCACAGAGACAGACATAATCCAATGTGCTTAATGTGTAAAGGCAAAGTGCCCAAAATCTTGGTCAAACCAATTGCACCATAGGGGACTAATAAAAAAACAAAACAAAATGGCCATTGATTTAAATGGGTATTTTAACCCCTTGAAAGTTATAGAGGTTGCCAATACATTACAAAGCAATACAGTGGAGACCTTTCTCACATTCACAGGGTTAAAAACTCCATTGAAATAAACAAGAATGGTTATTTGTCCCCTGTGGTACAGTTGGTTTGCCCAAGAATTGGTGCCATGATTCTCAGTTCCAGTCCTCGTGATACATCAAAATGTCAGGCTTTCGGAATATCCCTACCTAAAGGAGCAGTACACGTTTCTTATGAAAACTATATATTGTAGGGCTTTCCCTATTGAGTAAAATAAGGGTACCCCCGCTGTTGAGAGATGCATGTATCCAGAGTTATTACAGTTTCAATTCTTGTTTTTGTTCACATTAACAGTGTGCTCTAGTGATGAGATTCCAATTGGTTATTCTATTGCATTCTGTTTCAGAGGAAGGTCATTGACAAACAGTTCTCCGTGGAATGTGACAGAAATTGCTGAGTCACTTCCTGTCAGAACTTTCAGAAAGTAATCACACTGTAATTCACTTCCTGATTATTTGAACTATTAGTTTTGAATAAAACAACTGACAGTAGTGGGAGTGCCCTTGTTTTACTCAGCAGGACAATCTGTTACATACAGGTTTTCATAAAAAGTGTTTACTGCCCCTTTAATGTGCAGGTGGATTAATCGCAACCACTGAGCTGACTGACCAACTGTGATTAAAGAGGAACTTCACTTTGTATAAAGTTGCCCTGCAATAATTAAGCATATGGCAACTAGCTTCATAATACTTCTATTACCTTTCAGAAGATTAATGATTTCTTTAGAATCTGCCACTTCTGAGAGGTAATAGAAGTATTATGAAACTAGTCGCCATATGTTTAATTATTGCAGGGCGATTTTATACCAAGTGAAAGCTCCACTTTAAATAGAGATCTTGAAACCATGTGCTGTTGGTATGCCCCGAGGTTTAGTGTTGAGAATCACCCTCCCATTGGGTGTATAAAAGTGGAGTATTGAAAAAAAAAGGTCTTTAAAATTGTTGCAAAGTGACACAAGGAAACATATACATATATATAAATGTTTAGCAACATTTTTTTCTACGTACTAACACCAATCAGTTGACTTTATTAAAAATGTAACTGAAAATGGTTGCTGTCCAAATAATGTGTATGGAGATTTATGGTCCCGGGACCAGAGCTGTCCATAGGATCGTGTAGCAACAGTGCCACTGTACAATTTCAGGCCACACTGATATTGCACCTAAAAAATTCAAATTTGAAAATTAATAACTTTTGAATGAAACACCTTTGAGCAGTGGGAGTACTCTTGTTTTACTCAGGAGGATAAACCCTACAATATATTTTTTTTTTACATTTTAAGTATTATTATCCCTTTAAATGAAGAATAAATTACATTAACCCTTTGAGTGCCAGAGAGGTATCCAACGCATTGCTTTGCAATGCGTTGTATACCTCTCTGGCTCTCAAAGGATTAAGTATGTATAAACAACAATTGTATGCAAAACAATTCTCATTTGCAATTTTTTTCAACAAGAAACATATGTATAAACTGGACTTTGTTTCTTTATAACAATGACCCATTGGTTCGAGTTCTAGAAACTGTTCTTAAAGAGATAGTGATAGTCAAATTAAAATGCAGCTCCGATCGATCCTCATATAACAAGGGTCATGTAGAGTTGTATTTCAATAGTTTACTTCTGGTAGTTCATGACTAGTTAAATTCTAAATGATCCCCCTCCCTCCCTTTTGATTTGCATTATGTTGACTCTCTGAGCCGGCCAGATGGAGCGCAGCTAAGTACAATCTTCATTGAGCATAAGGTAAATCCTTCCCTCCTTCGTCAAGGGGGGCAGGTTATACCTTATGTTCAGTGGATGAAGATTGTCCCTCGTTGCGAGCTGTCCGGTTCCATGACCGGATTCCACATCTGAGGGGAGGCAGCTAAGTGTAGGTAAAAGGGGCTGGAGCGGGAACCTTTAGAATTGATTTACTCTTGAACTACAAAATGTAAACTATTGAAATACAGCAATACATGACCCTCATTATATGAGGATCAATCAGAGCTGTATTTTTATTCAGCTGTTACTATCCCTTTAAGCATACAACTAGGAATGGTGTCCATACATCTCTCCCAGTGATTCCGGGCTCCGTAAGAGAACTGCACAAAGGTGAGACAAACTATCCAATCCCCATGTCCCTCTGTGGAGCCTGGGCGCTAAGGGACAAATAAACATTCTCAATTATTTAACCATCTGTGTGCCAGAGGTATGTGCATTGCATTGCTTTGCAATGTGTTGCATACCCCTCTGGCATTCAAAGGGTTAAATGCAGAATTAACTCCTTTAATACTAGAGCATTTTCCAATGCACTGGAGACCCTTCTAACATTCACGGGGTAAAAAGACCCATTTAAATCAACGGGAATTTGAAGAATGTTTATTTTGTCCATGTGGAGTGGTTAATTTGCCCCAGAATTGCTCATTTTTAGCTTTCTGTATCCGGCCTTAAGATGCCTCCATTTGGAGAGATCTTATTACATTGGCCCAATAGAATAATATAGAAATTGTAGAGTTTATCTCATCTTCACTGCAAAAGACCCCTAGACCTCAAACTCCTCCCACTGAATCCTTCATTTCTTCCTAAGGAGTCCTGGGTCCTGGAGTCTGGCAACAGAGAGGCTGATGTATTAGAACAAACTGGAGCAAATCAACTGCACCATAGGGAATTAAAAAAAAACCTCTACATTGATTTAAAAGGGGCTTTTAACCCCATCCCTTTGGAGTCCTCCCTAGCATTCAAGGAGTTAAAAGTGCCATTTAAATCAATGGGAGTTTTATATGCTTCCTATGTTGTGGTTGGTTTGTCCCATGATGGCTCCAATTTCATGTTAGTACCAGGGATATACATGGGGTCCAGAGGTGGCGATTGTGCCCAATTTGTAGGGCTAGATTGACATCCCAGGCCCCCCTAGACAAGGAATTCTAGATGCCCTTGCTCCACCCATAGCCACACCTCATTACTCACATGACTCCACCCCACATTCCCATCCATTTTTTCCTGGCACAGAAAATACCTTTGGCTTATAACAAGCAAGGACTATAAATCTTCATCCCTGAAGCTGCTAAGGAAATCTCCAACATATTGCTTCACAATACACTGATGAGCTCTCTAGCATCCAAGGAGTTAAAAAAATATCCCGCAATAGGGAAGAAAACTGGAGGAGGGACATGGAAATTACCATGGCCACACCCACAATTCAGAATGTCTTTAGGATTTCCCTGCAGCTGAATGAATCAGTGACTTATTTAATTAACTCACCTGCACACAAGCAGGGAATCCAAAAGACATGAGTTTATTAGTGCTCCCTTAGCATGGGGTCAGAAACCACTGTACTAGTTTATAATAAAGGCCACTTTATAATTCCCTTGATGAAAACTTTCATTAACCCCTAATTTAAAGGGATAGTAATGTTTCAAAATAAAAGCAGCTCCAATTAATCCTCATATTATTTGGGCCATGGAGAGTGTCATTTCATTACTGTCAGAGCTGTAGTTCAAGAGTAATTGAAGATTGTCCCTCTCTGTGATCCATCTGGACAGTCTTGCTGCTCTGAGGTGAGCAGTATTACATCAGTAAAAGGGGTGGGAGGGGGATACTGTATCATACAATTACACTTGAACTACAACTCTGACAGTATTGACATAACACTCTCCGTGGCCCAATTACTATGAAGATTAATTGGAGCTTAATGTATTTTGAAACATTACTATCCCTTTAAGCCTTTGAGTGCAAGGGGATGCTCAACTCATTGATATGCAATGTGTTGAATACCTCTCTGGCATTCAAAGGGTTAAATAAGAGGAGGTTAGCACTGTGGGTTAAACGCTCCACAATATAAATTAGCCCCATTCTGAAATGTGAGCCCACTGAAGTACTTCACACTTTTTGTCGGTAATTTGTTTAAGTGCAGAAGGATCCTAGTGCAACAGACACATCCACTCACATTCTGTCTGCTTATTAAGCTGTCAGTTATATTTAGAAAAACATGCCTTGAAAATAATGTCTTTTCAATTGCATTTTACATCTTGCATATTGTTTGTTAAAATGTCAATAAAGTGTTGGGTAGAAATAATGCATTAATCAGTGAACTAGTGTGTACTGGCACAGAAGCTTTATACAGATCTATGGGTCTTATTCAGGAACGTTAAGAGGAGTCGCTCTGGGGCAAACCATTATGAAACAAAAAATATCAAATCCATGTTGATTTAAATGGGGCATTAACTCCTCTAATCCTAGAGAGATATCCAGCTCGTTGCTCTACAATGCGTTGTAGATCTCTCTAGCAATAAATGGGTTAAAGTGTTAGTAATGTCCAAAAAAAAGTTTTTTGCATATAGAAGAGCTTAAAAAGCTGAGCTATATGCAAAAAACGTATCTCTCAAACCGCTATGGTTTAAGAGATACAGGCGTTTAAAGTTCGCTGTCCCCTACTGACAGCTGTAAAGCTGTCAGCAGGAGATTCGTGTTGGTCGACACGGTGGCGCTTGAGAAGTGCCGCGATCTCGTTACTTACAAGGAATCCCTTCATTGGAATGGTCTATAACGTGTGCCTGGTGTTCAAGAACACGTTTTAGACCATTCCAATGAAAGGATTCCTTGTAAGTAACGAGATCTCGGCACTTCTCAAGCTCTCATGTCACATAGTCAAACATCCCATAACAGTACCTACAATTCCCTCTGCAACTCCGCACGATATGTATGTGCTACCACCCTTCACATATACATTCCTATCCTCACACTCTCTCTCACCTTCTCTGTCAGTTTGCATGCAGAGAAGGGGAGAGAGCGCAGAGTAGCGCTGAGCATTAACGCCAGGAATAAATGTTAATGCCATTACAGCATCACTTTACAGGGGTCTCTTTTGGCATTGAATATCAAAACCTGAGGATAAGAATGTATATGTGAAAGGTGGCAGCACACTCATATCTTGCGGAGTTGTATCCGATTTGCAGGTGAGCATGATGGGAATTGTAGGTGTGATTATGGGATGTTTGACTATGCGACATGAGAGTCTCATGCTGTCATGCAGTGCGAGATTCTCATGTTGCCATTTTATCCATGGCGACATGGTTACTGTGTTGAAAGGTTGCACGCTCTTTTGCGTGGGACCTTCTAAAAGTGAAGCCTAGAGAGGTACACAGCACATTGCTCTGCAATGTGTTGTGTACCCCATTGGCACGCAAAGGGTTAAATTCTGCACTCTTCTGGGAATTTTGTTATGCAAGGTGGTGGCAGAAAATCCAGAGTTGATTTATTTCAAAGCACAGCAATTCTACACAGGAATATTTTTACTCACTTGGGGCTGAATTGGAAATGGCTCCAGAGGGCTTGTTTTTGCTTTCCTCTGGATCAACAGGGGTGTTTTTGGCATGGACTGGACTTGATTGACACACGTCTTTTTTCAGCCTCATCAACTATGTTACTATGTCACTATGTATGACAAGCCAATGGCACTTGTTCTTTTTTTTTTTTTTCATTGAACCACCCTGACCCATCAAAATGAGATATTGGCATTCAGCCACCAAAAATATACAGAAGAAGGGAAGTAGGCAGCAGCACTGGGAGCTGAATTGAGATGCTGAAAGCCTACTTCCCATATGTTTATATACCTCCATGTTTTGTATTGCAATAAACAAGAAGGGAAGCAAGGAGAGGGGTAGTGTACAGCCCAGTGTAGTGCTACCAATTACAAAAAGTATTTTCCTCTTGTCATGTACAGTGCTGGATTTCCCATTTGTCAAACTAGGCAACATCTTAGAGAGCCAAATTTTGAAGGGTGCCACACCCAGAACAGTTGAGGGCGTGTATGAGAAGGGGAGGAGCTGGCACACATCTGTAACAATATTTCAAGGCTGATGTAGCACTTTCTGACCCCACACAACATAACTTGACCATTAGGTATTTGCAGCGCCTGGTGCCCCCTTCATCTCAGCCCCCTAGGCAGCCTTCTGTATTGTGCACAAAAGAAGAAGAACAATTCTGCGCAAAAAGTAACAAATAAAGGGGCTTTTAACACCTTAAATACTAAAGGGGTTAATAAACCCATTTAAGCAAGTGGGAATTGTCATTTTTTCCCCTATTGTGCAGTTGATTTGCTCCAGAATCTTTCCTTCTTCTTTTGTGCACATGGCGCTAAGTACTGTGTATGACTCTTCACACAGGGAAAGTTACCATTTTAACCATGGCCAGACTTCCCATTAAGCACAGCAGGCAGCTTCCTAGAGTTCCACGTTCTGAGAGGATCATCAGCTGTGCTGGCCACACCCACATTCCAAATTGTATGTGTGGCTAGTGCAATCTCATTCTCCCTGCACAAGGTGAAACCCTTTGCGCCCCAGAGGGGTATGCAATGCGTTTCATACCCCTGTGACACTCAAAGGGTTAAATACTGGCTACTATTAAACAACTTGGATGTTAGAGAGGTGTGCAGCTCATCGCTAAGCAACGGGTTGGAGATCTCTCTAGCAAAGGGGGAAATGCTTTTAGTCTGTGCTTGTTTGTTATGTGCTAAGGGTGTTCTCTGTGCCAGGGGACAGTGAATGGGACAGGAAGGGGGGTTGTGTGAGGAGTGGGCTGTTGCCAAGGGAGGGGCTAAGGGCATCTATTGGGGAGTTGTCTAGGGGCACCCGAGATATAAATCCAGTCTTGATTTTAACCTTTTGAGTGCTACAGAGGTATCCAACATAATGCATTGGATACCGTTGGAATGCATTACATAACTCCCTGGCACTCAAATGGCATCCTTCTTTCAGTGGGAGGAAGTTAAGAACATAATGACAGTCAAGGCAATAAATATAGTTGAAAATTATTTATTTACAATCTGTCTCTGAGTACATCTCATTGTTTAATTCCAGTTAGTGGCTGTGTATTAATAAAGTAAACACAACTCTTAACATTGTCATGAGTTAATTGAATCGAAGTCAGCCTCATCAATATGATTTGCCGGTACGCTATTTTCTTTTTTTTTTGTAAATCTGTACTACAAAGTTAACACTTTTGGGTCACAAAACAGTGCGTACAAAAATATAGATTCTAAAAAAATTCCAAATATTAATTGGCAGTAATATACAGCTATGCTATGCCTGGCTTGGGGGCCATCTTTGTCACTGAATAAGGCAACCCTCTATTACATGCAGACATGGTGAATATTGTCCACATCACACAAGGCACCAATAACACTGTTTAACACATAAGCATGCTTTCTAACTTCATACAGAATCTATTTACATTACATCCTTAAATAAATTAACCTTTCTGTCTCTTATATTACATACAGAATCACATATTTTTTTTACTTTTGAATTCATTGAAAGTTTGTGAGCTCTGACAGCAGTGCACATTAACAATACAGACAATATAAAGCAGATTAGGTTTATAAAAAAGTGCTTTAAAGGAGCAGTAATGTTTTAATATGTGTGTGTGTGCGTAAGAGCACTCAAGCATTCACAATCAGTGGTCATATGCCTGGGTGTAATCAAAAATAATATATATAATACTTACTTACAAGGTATATGGAAGCAAACACAGGAATTTCAGGTTGCAATAAATCAGGAGCAAGTTTATTGCCCAATAAACTTGCTCCTACTTCACTGCGACCTGAAAGTCCCCTGCAGGGACGTGCACAGACATTTTGGGGGGCAGGGGCTCAAATGAAAAAAGGGCACTTCTCATAATTATTTTTTATTTATTTTTTTGTTAAAAGGGCACAAGGGCACTTTGGACAAAAAGGGCAGGTGCTCAAGCCCCCCTTGGTGTCTATGTGTGCACGTGCCTGGTCCCCTGAAGGTTCCTATGCCCTCTGTAAATGAGTGTGTATATATATATATATATATATATATATATATATATATATATATATATATATAGTATTTCCTGTTGAGTAAAAGTGCTAAATTCTTGGAATCTGGAGATTCTTCATTCAAATGTTATTAAAGCTCTCTTTTTATTATGCAGCTGTCAACATTGTCAACTGTTGTCCACAACTTATTTTTCTCACTGGGAGCTTAAACTACAGTTGTCCGTAGAAAGTGATTGTGACAGCACCATCTGGTGATCACAATAGAAAAATGCTATGCAATTTAATAAAAACAAGTTTGTGCTGTAATAACTTTTAATGAAGCATCTCCCAGAAGTGTTTTACTCACAATGCCCATACCTTTTAAACAAAAACATTACAGCTCCTTTAACCTTTCCAGATGTTATTGTACTACACTGCTGAGCTGTGAATGATGGGAGCTGTAGTATGACAGCAGCTGGAGAACCACATGTTGCCCTTCCCTGATCTAAATTGTAGTAGAAATACACAATGCGAAAATTGTGGTGAACTCAAAACAAATGTGTGCTGGCACATTAACATTGCACTTGGGCTAGTTAGTGACACTGTATTGGTTAATAGCATTGTTTTGAATAAATGTTAAAATACAATTCAGGCTTTATAAGAAAAATCCAAGATTAACTCTTCATATCACACCACCTCCCCACAGCAGTCATTTAACAAGAGCTAACACCATCTAATAATAACCCTCACTTGCCTTACTATGGCTGGAAAATCCTAACGGCCTCTATGAATTTTGTCTCTCTGCCTTTGTTCGAGAAAAGCAAGTCTTATGGCTTGACTGGTGTGTCAAATCCTTGTTTAACATTGGATCTACCACTGACCATACTAGTGTAAGTGTCAGGCTATTATTTGGGGATGCTAGTTCTGATTTAACCCTTTGAGTGCCCAAGTGATACCCAACACATTGCGAAACAATGCGCTGGATATCTCTCGGACACCCCGAAGGTTTAAGGTATAAAGTGCACAATTTCTATGGCTACCTCAGGTGTTCCATTAAAACACCTTTCAAAGTTACCATGTCACTCTGTCCAATTTTTCCCTGACTGTAAAACAAGGACGTTAAAAAAAAATCTGCAAAAACCACACACATGAAACTACATACTGTTAGTCAAACTAAAAACCTTCCTGTTAAGACAGCAAACATATAGAGTTTCATCCAACACAGTAATGTGTATTTCTCCTTAAAGAATAAGTAAAGGCTTATTAAAGAAAAAAAACATATATTGAACAGGCTTTTCCTTAGGGGTACAACAAAAGTACTGCTTCTGCTTGGCTTGTAGTTATTCAGCAGTTATTACAGATCAAACTGTCAGGAGGCAATAGAGATGATACTATCGCAATGTATGGAGAATTTTCATCAGTGGCTTCCATAGAATGCAACATAATTGCTGTCTGGATAATTGGCGGGCAGCTTGAGGCCCTTCTAAGTGTTTGGAACTACAATCCCCATCATCCCCAGTAAGCCAATGGCTTGAAGCGGATGATGGGTATTGGAGTCCTGAACAGCTGGAGGACCTCCAGTTTCCCAGCGTGGTCTGAACACCAAGTGAACTGTTTGTGGCACTGATGGTAACATTTTACTGCAATTTTTTAAATAAAAAACAATCAGTTGTAATAACTTTGGAATAAACCATTTCCTAAAAGGGGCAGTACTCCTATTCACTCAACTGGAAAAGTCCTGTAATATATGTGTTGTTTTTTTTTTCAAAATAAGACTATTGTAAAAGCCCATGTACACGGGCCAAGGTCCGGGTGATGTTAACCCTCTGAGAGCCAGAGGGGTATGCAACGCATTGCATACCCCTCTGGCACTCAAAGGGTTAAGAGGGCTTTCCTGCTGCCGATGCAGTCATGCACTGTAGAGACTGGCCGAAAGCACAGAATGCTCCCAGCACAGAACTCCCAGCATTCCTACACCTCCCAGCATTCCATGCTCCCAGCATTCATGCTCCCAGCATTCTGTGCATTCCAGCAGTCTCTACTGCACATGATGGCTTCTGACAAACATCCTAGTGAATTATTATATAGAATTACTTCTTCTTTAATGCTTTCAGTGCCATTAGAGAATACAAAGAATTGCATTGGTCACTCCTACAGGCACTCAAATGGTTCATGGAAAACTTTTTGTCTACCATAGGCTGCCCACAGACCTCTCTAGCAGCCAAAGAGTTAAAAATCTTCAGATCCTGGGTAAGGGATAAGGGTGCAGTGCTATGTTGTTTTATTTAATAAAACTAATAATAACAACAATACTTTTTTTTTCTAGATTTCAGTTTTTCATCCCCAAAGTTTAACTCTTCCTCTTGACTGTGTTCTTCTCTCTTAGCTGTAGTGATAGTCCTTTTTGGGAAGGTTAACAGGTGGGTCGAGCAGATGTCAATCAATACCAGCAACTCAGTACAAGCATAAGGTACAATACACATAGTAAGGCTAATGAACTAAGAAGATTGGGAGCAATTCTGAAGAAAATAATTGTTTTAACCCCTTGAATGCTAGAGAGGTCTTCAACGCATTGAGAAGCAATGCGTTGGAGTCCTCTCTAGCATCCAAGGGGTTAATAACCCCATATAAATCAATAATAATGTTTCTTTCCTCAATATGTGCAGTTGGCTCGACCCAGAATTGCTTCAATTCTCCCTAATATATCAGTCTCAAAATGGCTGGTGCAGAAATCCAGGTGGTTCTCTGCTGAGAGCTTTTACGTTGCAAGCAAGGGGCCACTGTACATTTTTTATCACTTTGATGGGATTTTACTCAATGTGTTAATCTCTTCTTATTTTTAAGTAGAAGCTAAACTTGGATGCACTAAACATCTCTAAAGCCTTGTTTTATGTGTGTGTTGCAGAGATTTTGCTGTTGAGTAAAACAAGGATACTTTCAATATTGGGAGGTGATTCTTTCAAACGTTATTGCAGAGCTAACTGCATTTTTGTGATACCTTGAGTTCAATATATTTTTCTGCCATGTGTAGCTGTTGCTACATCCCTCTATAGACAGCTTAGGGGAGATTCGCTAAAGCATGATAAAGAGGTGATAAAGTGGAGATAACTTCTCCAATGACATCACTTCTCCAGTTCCTATATTAGTCTATGGAGCATACCCATTAAGATTTTTTCAATTTAGGAGATCTTAGTGCATAGGCTCCATAGAGTAACATAGGAACTGGAGAAGTTGTATCAGTGGAGACATTACTTAGTTCATAACTCCCCTTGTGTCTGCAGCACTTGGCTTTTCACAGGAATTAATAGCAACAGATCCAACTGGGTGCACAAAACTCTTTAACACAAACCATTTAAAAAGAGAAAGTTTATGCTATAATAACTTTTTAAAAAAGTATCTCTCGGCTTTGGAAGTGCCTTGTTTTACTCAGTAGAAACAATCCTACAACATGGTTTCAAAATAAAGGTTTACTGCCCCTTTAGGAAGATGTTCAAGAATGTTTATTTTTAAACTGATAAGTAAAGAGTTAAAATAGGTAAATATTCATGTCACCTCTTTGAGGAACAGAGTGGTGCAGAACACATTGTAGAGCAATGCATTATATTCCCCTCTGGTTGTCAAAGGGTTAAGAACATGTTGGAACCTTTTATTGTTCTCCTAAATTAGCCCTCATTTTAACTTCTTAACTCCTTGGGAAAGAGTCACTAAGCGGTGATAAAGAGGTGATAAAGCAGAGATGACTTCTCCAGTGATATCACTTCTCCAGTTCCTATGTTATTCTATAGAACCTTTGCACTAAGATCTCCAGAGTTGTAGAAATGTTAGTGCATTGGCTCCATAGAATAACATAGGAACTGGAGAAGGGATATCACTAGAGAAGTCATCTCCTCTTTATCATCTCTTTATCACACCTTAGTGAATCTTCCCCCTTGGACTCTAGAGCTGTACCCTAGGCATTGTAACACAATACATGAGGAAGCTCTCTGGTATCCAAGAAGTTAAAAATACAAAATAAGATCTATCCTTAACCTCTCTTAAAATAAGATGAGGTTAATATTTTGAATCAATCCTGCCTACTCAGAGATTTTTTTAAAAAAAAAAGGGCAATAAAGAGTTACATTAAAAGACTGGCGTATCCTCTGCTTAAAAATGGCAAGAAAATATCACATTGAATTAAATAATTTTGTTGCTGTTTGAGTGCCATGGAGTTATGTAATGCTTTGGATAGCCCTGTGGCATTCAAAGGGTTAAATCCAGCATTGCCACTAAATAACACAGAACAGACTAACAGATTGTATTTACCCTTAACTCATTTACTTAAAAAAAAAAGTTAAATTAATTGGCACCATCTGGTAGCTTTCAAATGCTTAACCGTTTGAGTACCAAAGGGGTGTCTAATGCAATGTGCACCACTCTGTCACATAAAGGGTCAGACATTTGGGGGGTATTTCCAGTTTGCTCCCTTAAATGATTACACCTGGATGTCTAAAATAACCACGGACCTTGGCTGAACCACTCTTTTTTGGGAGGTTCTCCCTGATATAATACCAATTGGGGGTATGATCTATAGTCTCCTGGGTACAAAGCTGGGCCTAAGTCAGGGGAAAAGATAGCACTCTTTACACTAGTGTTGGGCCCACCCAGTGCATTATTAGGCATACTATTTGAACAGCCCGTGTTCACAGGCTACAGTGCTACCCAGCAATGGCCACAGTGCAGTCATGCACAGTAGAGACTGCCAGCGCCTCAGCTGATACGGAGTGAGGCTCTCCAAATTCAAACCGTAGTCTTCTCTGAACACCTTCGGTGCACAGAGAGGACTACGGTCTGAATTTGGACTACCCTGCTCTGTTATCAGCTGCGGCGGGCAGTCTGTACTGCGCATGACTGCATCGCACGCAGTGAACTGTACTGTGCATGACAGCTTCTGACAAACATACATTTAGCGAATTATTATATAGGATACTCCATTGCAGGTAATAAATATTATCGCTGGTTTTATCCTACAGATTCCTGGTGAGGTATATGGGGAACACTGCAGATAAAACCAATATCACCCGCATTGAAGTCCAGGCCTTGGTGTGCCTTGCAGTCATATCAGTGGAGAGACCAGCAGACCATTACACCGTTACATGCTCCAGGATAGGAGCAAAATTATTTAGCGCTGGCGCTGCCCCTGACTTTCTGGATCAGGAAAAATAAAATAGAAATTCCTTAGGCAAAAACACTGCACTTATGCAACAAATAAATGATAAATATTTATTTAAATTGGGCTTTTTTGATACATACAGTGCAATTTGTTTTATGCCACATTTGCCTATTTATATACAATATAAGGTACAATGTCTGCGGCAGGCCAACTGCATCATAGCGATTAAATAAAATTTCAGTTGATTTAATTGGGGCATTTAACAATTTGAGTGCCAGAGGGGTATGAGACACATTGCGTGCCCCTCTAGCACTCACAGGGTTAATGAGTCCCTTTATTGTAATCGAGGTCTTCAGTGCAATGCTTTGCAATAGGTTGGAGATCTCTTATCCTTTCCAGGAGTTAACTGTGCCATTTAAATCAATGGAATATTGTTAGTAACCCATTAAGGCCCAGACGTGTACATAAGACACTGTGAAGCAATGCATTACACACACCCCTCCCCTGATCCTTATGAGGCTAATTTTACTTGTTCTCTATGGTACAATTGTTTGGCCCTAGAAATTATCCACTTTAATTTTATGCGTCTGGCTTACAGATGATGTTATATTGTGCCCATGTTTTGTAACCAGGAGATTTCAGAGCATTAGTCCCCCACTGCATGGCAGTGATGTTCGTCCTTGTTCACCTGGTTTGGGATACATAGTGTCTATTTGGGTATTAACCAGTCCTGTTTGGGCACAGTCCCATTTGACCGCTGGTGGAGCCGTTAGAACAGATGTTTCCTGCAGCTGGTGGACTGAGGCTGAGAGGGCGCTCTTGTCCTGAGCCACCACTAGGCGCCGCTGTGGCGCCCGAGCTTTTCCTCTCCTTCTGCCGCAGATGGATCTTCGTGTGCCTTTTGCGCTCGTCGCTGCGTGCGAACTTTCTCCCGCAGAAATCGCAGGCGAAAGGTTTCTCACCTGTATGTGTCCGGATGTGTGTGGTGAGGTGGTCGCTGCGACTGAAGTTCCTCATGCAGATGCGACACTGGAAGGGCTTGTGACCGGTGTGGATGCGAATATGCCTAGTCAACTCATCGGAGCGAGAGAAGCGCCGATCGCATCCCTCCGCTGGGCATGGGTACGGTCTCTCGTGCACCGGTGTCTTGCTTGGGCGGTTGGGGTATTTTCTGGGTCTGAGGATGGGGCGGAGGGGCAAGTTTTGCGGACTGTAGGCGCTGGGCATCCTGGAGCCCTCAGTGCTGCCCCCCATTGTGAATTTGCTGATTTTGGAGAGAGGGGTGAGCGGAGGGGGCACCAGGGGGCACTGGAAGGGCTTGCATTCTGGCATGGAGTGCAGGTCTCTTTGGCACTGGGGTGGAAATAGAGCCGAATAGTCCGGGATCATGGAGAAGATGGCACCATCCGAGGCAGATTTGGGGGATGGGTATGAAGGTGGGGGGTATGACAGGGAGCCCCCCGTGGATGTGCTGAGGAAAGCCGAGGGGTCCTGGTAGATCTCCCCACAGCTGGAGTAGGGGGGCGGGGAGTACATGTGCTCCATATCACTTTGGCTGTGGGGCATCCCACAGCTCTGGTTACTGTGCATGGGGTTGGGGGACACCGAGGAGGCGTTGGAAGAAGTGGTGGATGAAGAAGAGGACGGGGGCACCCCCAGGATCCCAGCACTCACTATGTTAAAGAAACCTTCTGGATTCCAGCCGGCTCCTGGATACTGGGGATCAATGGTGAATTTGCCCATATAGGAGATAGTCTGATTGCGGGGGGCAGAGCTGTAACTCGGGCAGTAGGGTAGATCCAGGGGCCTCTTCTCACTGTTCATATCAACACTGATCATTCCATCTTAAAGGAGAAGAGAAGAGACTTCAGTAAACGGTATCCTATAGGCCTTGGGCATTAAAGTGAGTCAATTCTGGAGCAAACTAGCCTCACCATAGGGGACAAATACCCCCATCCTTTTATTAATGGGTATTTGACCCCTTGGTCTCCAATGCATTTGGAAATTGTATTTGTCTTCTGTGGTGCAGTTGGTTTGCTCCAGAATCGCCCCATTTTTTTATACACAAAACAATATATACTGGCTTGTCACCTATGGATGCTATCATGTAACACCATGTACACGTTATATCACCGCTTCTTTCCAGGGACATATGTATAACATCATAATGGGAGCAATCAAATTAACTGCACCCTACACAGCAATACAAACCATCACTCATTTCAGTCCAGCTATTAACCCTCCGAATGCTAGACGGGTGTCCATCGCAGAGACCTCCCCAGTATTCCAGGGATTGGAGTCCACGTTGGTCCAGTCTGCATTTGGGGGATTTTCATGTGTCTGCCGGATCAGCACCACTTCTTCTGCACAAGGCCCTACCCTGTCTACACTGGAGAGAGTGCAGCCTGCTAACAGCACTCCTGTACAGGGCCTCTTAACCCCTCCAATGCTAGAGATCGCCAACGCATCAATCATTGGGTTTGTTAATTGTTCCTAAGGTGCTGTTGCTTTGGTCCATCTGTGTGTTTAACCCTTTGAGTGCCAGCGGGGTACGCAACGCACTGCAAAGCATAAGGACCATAATGTATGTGTCTTGAGACTCAGACAGCACTCAGATTGGTCTAGGGAGAGTTGAGAAAATCACTCAGACTGCACTAGGGGGAGTTGAGATGAGCACTCAGACTGCACTAGGGGGAGTTGAGACGAGCACTCAGAGTCCACTAGGGGGAGCCGAGATGAGCACTCAGACTGCACTAGGGGAGATGAGATGAGCACTCAGACTGCACTAGGGGAGATGAGATGATCACTCAGACTGCACTAGGGGGAGATGAGATGAGCACTCAGACTGCACTACAGGAGCCGAGATTAGCACTCAGACTGCACTAGGGGAAGCCGAGATGAGCACTCAGACTGCACTAGGTGGAGCCGAGATGAGCACTCAGACTGCACTAGAGGAGCCGAGATGAGCACTCAGACTGCACTAGGGGAGTTGAGATGAGCACTCAGACTGCACTAGGGGGAGATGAGATGAGCACTCAGACTGCACTACAGGAGCCGAGATGAGCACTCAGACTGCACTAGGGGGAGCCGAGATGAGCACTCAGACTGCACTAGGGGGAGCCAAGATGAGCACTCAGACTGCACTAGGTGGAGCCGAGATGAGCACTCAGACTGCACTAGGGGGAGTTGAGATAAGCACTCAGACTGCACTAGGGGAATCTGAGATGAGCACTCAGACTACACTAGGGGGAGTTGAGATGAGCATTCAGACTGCACTAGGGGAGTTGAGATGAGCACTCAGACTGCACTAGGGGAGATGAGATGAGCACTCAGTCTGCACTAGGGGGATCTGAGATGAGCACTCAGACTACACTAGGGGGAGTTGAGATGAGCACTCAGACTACACTAGGGGGAGTTGAGATGAGCACTCAGACTGCACTAGGGGAGCCGACATGAGGCCCACGGGTCTATCACACAAGGGGCTCCATGCAGAAAGAGGTGCAATTCTTTGGATTAAACAAACTATTATTGTGTAGGGATTCAATCCACATTGCATTGGGGTTTTTAATCCCCCTTCTAAACCAGTGGCAATTTGGATCATTTCTATTTGTCCCCTAGAGCAGAGTTGGTTTACTCCAGAATTACACATGTTTTGCAATCTGCATAAATCCCCTAATATTCGCATCTGAGTAGAATTAAACAGTGCATATTAGTAGTGGTGTGTTGTGTTCTGTTTGTTTGGTAGAAATCAATGTGAGTGACAGTGATATGTCCTGACCGGTGTATTCACTGTGAGAAGTGGTAATAAAGTGTACGTGTATCGGTTCATGGAGGCTGGCATGCTTTCTCTTTCTAGCGGAGAGATCCTGCATCTCAATTGTCACTAATAGTGAGTGGAACCTGCATCTCAGTTATCACTTGTACTTCATCTCATTGTTTTAAGTATTGGTGGAGCCTGCATTCCTATTGTTACTACTAGTGGAACATGCATTTGAGTTGTCCTTACAGAACCTGCACCCCAGCTTTTCCTAGTCCTTCCAAAACCTGAACCCCAAATTTCTCTATCTTTATAGAACCTGCAGCCAAACTTTTCCTAGTCCTTACAGAAAACGCTTCCCAACACTGTTTAGTCCTTACCCAGCCTGCATCCCAACAGTTACTAGTACTTTCCCAGCCTGTATCCCACCTGTTCATAGTCTTTACTCAGCCTGCATCCCACCAGTTACTAGTGCTTACATACCCTGCATCCCACCAGTTCATAGTCTTTACTCAGCCTGCATCCCAACAGTTACTAGTATTTACATAGTCTGCATCCCACCAGTACCTAGTCCTTACCCAGCATGTATCCTAGCATTTCTTAGTCCTTACCCAGCCTGCATCCCAACGTCTCCTAGTCCTTATCCAGACTGCATCCCAACATTTCATATTCCTTACCCAGCCTGGACCACAACACTTCCTAGTCCTTACACAGCCTGTATTCCATCAGTTAGTTACTAGTCCTTACTCATACTGCATCCCACCAGTTCCTAGTCCTTACCCAGCCTGCATCCCACCAGTTCCTAGTCCTTACACAGCCTGTATTCCATCAGTTAGTTACTAGTCCTTACCCATACTGCATCCCACCAGTTCCTAGTCCTTATCCAGCCTGCATCCCACCAGTTCCTAGTCCTTACACAGCCTGCATCCCACCAGATCCTAGTCCTTACACAGCCTGCATCCCACCAGTTCCTAGTCCTTACACAGCCTGCATCCCACCAGATCCTAGTCCTTACCCAGACTGCATCCCACCAGTTCCTAGTCCTTACACAGCCTGCATCCCACCAGTTCCTAGTCCTTACCCAGCCTGCATCCCACCAGATCCTAGTCCTTACCCAGACTGCATCCCACCAGTTCCTAGTCCTTACCCAGCCTGCATCCCACCAGTTCCTAGTCCTTACACAGCCTGCATCCCACCAGTTCCTAGTCCTTACACAGCCTGCATCCCTTTATTTCCTGGTCCTTACCCATACTGCATCCCACCAGTTTCTAGTCCTTACACAGCCTGCATCCCATTAGTTCCCAGTCCTTACCCATACTGCATCCCACCTGTTCCTAGTCCTTACACAGCCTGCATCCCATTAGTTCCCAGTCCTTACACAGACTGCATCCCACCGGTTCCTAGTCCTTATAGAGCCGGCATTATAACTTTTTCTAGTCCTGCAGAGTTCGCATCGCAGCCTTTCCCAGTCCTTACAGATCATGTGTCTCATGTCTCCTTAGTGCTGACACCACTGGATCTCATTGCTGTCTAGTGCAGAACCTGTGTCTACACTTTCCCTCAACGTGGCGAGTGCTAATCTCAATTTAAAGACGCATGTGCCTTGCTCAGTCTGAGTCTGTATCACAGCCCTTCCTGACACGGACTATGTATCGTAACCCTCTTTAGCCCTGAGTCTGTATTACAACTTTCCCCACTGATGACAGAACATGATCTCTGCTCTCCCGAGTCCTACAGCCGCTGAATCTCCACTCTCCCTAGTGCAGAGATGTCTGCATCTTCAGGTCTCCCTAAAAGTGACAGAGACTGATCGCAACAGTCTCTGGAACTGTCTGACTTTGCATATATAAACCGTGCCTCTTCCCTCCTGGTGACCGGGCCCTATTATCAGTTCTCTCTAGCGTAGTCTGAGTGCTTATCTCAACTCCCCCTAGTGCAGTCTGAGTGCTCATCTCAACCCCCCCTAGTGCAGTCTGAGCGCTCATCTCAACTCCCACTAGTGCAGTCTGAGTGTTCATCTCGACTCCCCCTAGTGCAGTCTGAGTGCTCATCTCAACCCCCCCTAGTGCAGTCTGAGCGCTCATCTCAACTCCCACTAGTGCAGTCTGAGTGCTCATCTCATCTCCCCCTAGTGCAGTCTGAGTGCTCACCACAACTCCCCCTAGTGCAGTCTGAGTGCTCATCTCAACTCCTCCTAGTGCAGTCTGAGTGCTCATCTCATCTCCCACTAGTGCAGTCTGAGTGCTCACCACAACTCCCCTAGTGCAGTCTGAGTGAGTGCTCATCTCAACTTCCCCTAGTGCAGCCTGAGTGCTCACCACAACTCCCCCTAGTGCAGTCTGAGTGCTCACCACAACTCCCCCTAGTGCAGTCTGAGTGCTCATCTCAACTCCCCCTAGTGCAGTCTGAGTGCTCATCTCGGCTCCCCTAGAACAATCTGAGCGCTGAGTCTGAACCTCAGGAGACATACATTATGGTCCTTATGTATACAAACATATTGGAAAATTCTGGAGCACACTAACTTTCCAAGAGGGGAGTAATAAAAATGTCCATTGATTTAAAATGGCCATTTAACCTCTAAAATTCTAGAGAGGTCTTCAACATGTTTACAAAACATTAAAATCAATAGGGATTTGTAGGAATATGTATTTATAGTGCAGTAGGTTTGCTACATTATTGATTTACAAAACCATGTATTATAGCCATTATATCTCAGAGGTAAACCCTTTAACCCTTTGAGTGCCAGAGGGGTAGGCAACGCGTTGCTTTGCAACGCGTTGCCTACCCCTCTGGCACTCAAAGGGTTAAGGACCATAGCGCACCCACCTGACCCTTAAATCGTTAACCCTTTGAGTGCCAGAGGGGTACGCAACATATTGCAAAGCAATGCATTCTGTACCCCTCTGGCACTCAAAGGGTTAATACATAACATGCAAAACGTTCCTTTAGCTTAGATGCTGTTGTTTCCCTTTAGCCCCCGAGCATCCCATCATAACCATAGCGATCCACAGACACGATCCTCAGTCTAATCAATGCGGACTCTTACCTCCTGTCATATTCCCCATCTGATCAAATGGTCCTCCCAGATCAACATTAGGGAAAATTGTAACCGATGCTGGCAAAGGCGTCTCATCCACAGGGTAAATACTTTCTGGTATCTGGTGCACAAACCCACCAAAACTCACTGGGATTTTATCTATGGCTTTGGCAGTCATCATCTCATCAATTGGTCTACCCAGGTAAAAAAATAGCCCAGGTTAAAAAAAAACTCCCTCAAAACTCCTTTGCAACTATTTGCAGTGGGTGTCCACTAAAAGTGCATGGAGTGTAAAGAAATCGATCTGTCACACCAAGTAACACATGATGACAGACATGGGAGAATAGCATTGATCCCAGAGCTGAGTGAGACGTAAAGAGGCTGTTGTAGTGTTATTAGTACAAGTGTCCCTTGCAGAGCTGTTAATCACTGGCAGCCTTAAGTAAATGGAAAGTGTTGCACTAAAGTATTTATTTGGTGGCTTTGAATGCTCGTGACGTCACTGCCCATAAAAGGACTGAGGAACAGGGAAGGGCGCCCCGCCCCTCCGGTGTCACCGCTAGTTACATGAGGTTTGCCGAAGTGGTGAATGGAGAGGTGGGAGGGGCTTCGGGGCTTTCTAACGATATGAATGAGGGCTACAGAGCAGCAGATACAATGTAGCATCTTCTCCCTTACCGCCACTGATTGGAGGGCTGCAAAGTTAGTTAACCGCTAAAGGACCAGATGCCTTGCACATCCTTCTGGACTTTTAATGGTTAAAATAATTTCACATTTAGAGGCCTGCTGGACAATGTTTCAACCAGCTGAGTTCCAGACAGCAGCAGTATATATAATGTAACACCCACTCAACTCCACTGATAAGAGTTTTGTGAAGTTAACCCTTGTAGGACCAGCGCATTGCTAAGCAGATTGTTGCACACACCATCTGTTTTTTAAAGTTATATATATATATATATATATATATATATATATATATATATAGCATTTATTATTTAAGGTTCTGATGAGTTTTAACCCTTCGAGTACCAAAGCGTAGGATATACAGTGTTTCATCTTCGCCTTTAACCCTTTGCTTTGCAATGCGTTGCGTACACCTCTGGCACTCTAAGGATTATCTCCAGGGAATGACGGAGGTTTGTAAAGTTAAAAGATAAATCACTTCATATTTAGAGGCATGTTTGGTAGGTTTTAACCATTTGAGTGCCAGAGAGCATTATTATACCCTGTGGAATAATTCCTTCAAACCTTTGAGTGCCATTGGGGTACGGTATGCATTGCTTTGTAATGCATTCCGTACCCCTCTGGCACTCAAAGCGTTAACTCCAATGATAGTAGTTGGTTTATACAGTAAACTCTTTAAAGACCAGAGCGATGAGCAACGTTCTTTAAAGATGAATGCATTACTATTACAGACATACTGGGTAGTTTTTAAACCTATGAGTGCCAGAGAGCATCCGATACATGCACCCTTCCATCCTCTACCCCCCATTTACTGCAAAGATAAATACTGTCATATTTAATTGTATGTCGGGATGTATTGAACCACGATTAACCATCAGATATAATGTAGTTTTTAAGTCTTCAACCCTCTGACTGTCAGAGTGCTACGCAACGCATTAATGAGTTAAGGAGGACTTGTAGGATGTGCAACGCATTCCTAACACCCTCCACTCAGCTCGGAAAGTGTGCTGAACCCTTTAAGGACCAGAGCGGTGCAGAAGTCTTAAAGAGTTAAAAAAGGGGATCGATTTGCTGGAAATCAGGCCTGCCACCAAATAACACCCGCATTAACCCTTTGAGTGCCAGTTGCGAACGCCTCTGGCACTCGAAGCGTTTTAATTCAGTATATCAGGACTAAGAAAACCCAATAGACCTATCCGATCTACATAGCTGACGTGTCGCATCTGCTGCAGAACCGCTTTTGTGCTGCGATGTCAGTGATGGTGAAATTGCACCTCCGCTGCATGCATGGGAATTGACAGCACTGCACAATTCAAGAGGTTCAGCAGCAGCTTAAAGTGCAAGTGATGTTTTAGGGAAAGGGAGGTAGGGACAGCTGACAACTAGTCTTATAACCAGAAAGGGGCCCTACAGTTATCACTGCTGTTACAACCGATGGGCATTTTGTAATACTGATTTAACCCTTTGAGTGTCGCGACACCACTCTGCACTCAAAATGATTAACATTTAAGGACCCTCTGACCCTTAAAGGGTTAAGCTGTAAGCAGAGGGCCCCCGCATGGTATGCCTAGTCTGTTGTAGTTCCTGTCACGGGCATGTGGCTCCCAGTGGTGCCTGAGCACGTTAACCCCAGCAGTTGCCACCCGGCGCCTGTAATGGAGCCGATCGGGGAGAAGCTGTACAGACATCGCGGTCTCTGCCAGGGATTCCGGCCCGGCAGCTCGCACCTAATAAGGCAAAGATCCGGCCGGTCCCCCCTCCTCCCGCTCCATATATAGAACCGCTTCCGGAACCGCACACCTCGGAGAGCCGAGAAACCCCCTAACCGCCCGGGCACGCTTGGAGCTGGGCTGGGAAGAGCGGGGGCAGCGCACACTCTCTGTCATATAGGATCAAGCTAACACAGCTCACAGTCTCAATCATACAGGAACAAACTCATTTGGTATCGAACACAGCTCACAGTCAGTAATATAGCATCAAACTCTCACAGCTCACAGTAAGTAATATAGTACCAAACTCTCACAGCTCACAGTCAGTAATACAGCATCAAACTGCCACAGCTCACAGTCAGTAATATAGCATCAAACTCTCACAGCTCACAGTAGGTAATATAGTATCAAACTTTCACAACTCACAGTAAGTAATATAGTATCAAACTTTCACAACTCACAGTAAGTAATATAGTATCAAACTCACACAGCTCACAGTAATATAGTACCAAACTCACACAGCTCACAGCCAGTAATATAGTACCAAACTCTCACAGCTCACAGTCAGTAATATAGTACCAAACTCTCACAGCTCACAGTCAGTAATATAGTACCAAACTCACACAGCTCACAGTCAGTAATATAGTACCAAACTCTCACAGCTCACAGTCAGTAATATAGTATCAAACTCTCACAGCTCACAGTAAGTAATATAGTATCAAACTCACACAGCTCACAGTCAGTAATATAGTACTAAACACACAGCTCACAGTAAGTAATATAGTATCAAACTCACACAGCTCACAGTCAGTAATATAGTACTAAACACACAGCTCACAGTAAGTAATATAGCATCGAACTCATAGTCATATAGTATCAAACTCACACAGTGCACACTCACAGTCATACAAGATCAAAATCACATAGCTCGCACTCACTGTCATATAGGATCAAACTCATACAGCTCACACTCACAATAATTCAGGATCAAACTCACACAGCTCACACTCACAGTCATACAGGATCAAACTCGCACAACTCACACTCATAAAGTTTCAACCTCACACAGCGCACACACACTGTCATATAGGATCATTCTAACACCGCTCACACCCACAGTCCTACAGGGTCAAACTCACACAGCTCACTCTCATACAGAATCAAACTCACACAGCTGAAACACAGGATCAAACTGACACAGCGCACACTCACATTCATATAGGGTCACACTCATGTCTCAGGATCAAACTCATCCAAGGCAAGTCACACAGCTCACACTCATATTGGACCGAACTCACACGGCTCACACCTATGTATTATCACACTCACAGGACTCTCACACTTACAGAGTAACACACTCACACTCACAGTGCTCACAAATCTCAGATTCTTAGGTCCGTATGTCCAAACGAGAATCTGGAGAGTACCAAGTGCAATGCAGGGGGGAAATGAAGTCTCCAAATGATTGAAATGAGGCCTTTAAACCATTGATTGCTAGACAGATCTGCAACACATTGCAAAGCAATGTGTTGCAGTCCACCTCAGCACTGAAGGAGTTAATAGCTCCATTTGCATCAATGTGAATTATGTAAATCTAAATTCCACACCGATGGTTCAATCCACACGGCTCTATACAGCTAAACTCACTCTGCTCACACTCATTGTATAAAACTCTACTCAGTCTGCTCACACTCATTGTATAAAAGCCCTCTCT
This sequence comes from Rhinophrynus dorsalis, assembly GCA_037306005.1. NCBI lineage: Eukaryota > Metazoa > Chordata > Amphibia > Anura > Rhinophrynidae > Rhinophrynus > Rhinophrynus dorsalis. The sequence goes on from CM074724.1 coordinate 51,437,897, forward strand.
ACTCACACTGCTCACACTCAGATCTCACCAACTCGTAACGCATGGACTCAAACTCATAAGACTGGCACTCATGTAAGTGTGCACCAAGTGTTCATACTAATACAATTACACTCAGTCTCCTCACAGTCACATGGTTCACACTCATGGGGTCCGGCTCAGTGAACTCACACTCACATTGCTCACACTCTTAAACCCACACTGCTTACATAACCCACACTAACACTTCTCTTATACACATTTTGCCCTCATAATCAGACACATAGCTCACACATCATCACACTCGCATAGTTCACACTCAGTATCACACTCACACAGCTCACACTCAGGACAGTTTGTACTCTCAGTATAACTCACACAGTTCACACTAAGCGGACACAACCAGTATCAACACAGCTCACACTCATGTGTGTGTCTCTACATGGGTGTGTGTGCATTGTGATCCTAATTCAGCAGAAAACCAACTGCATCATGGGGTACACAAGACATCCCGCCATTCCCTATGATTTATATTGGGACACAGGTCTCCTACAGATGATTATCCCATTTTAATCAAAAGGATGTTTCATTTGCTCCCTAACGTTAACATGGTTTGCACCATAATTCCAGGTGTGTGTTGGTGGTGTGTGTGGTGGTGTGTGTGTGGTGTGTGTGTGCAGGGGAGGGCTGGCCTGGGGGGCAGGGGGGCAATTGCCCCCTGGGCTGGTCATATATTTGGGCTGGTGGGCCACTGCTCCTCACTAAATCTCCCAATTGCTGCTATAAATGGAGCTACACTAGTGATAACATAGAGCTTACAATTGAAATGGAGCTACACAAACAACACCATAGAGGAACAATCCAAATGGAGCTACACTAGTAGCATAACCCAGTCTGTTATAAGCTCTATAGTATCACTAGTGTAGCATTACTTAAACAGTAAGCTTTGTAGTAGCGTACTAGTGTAGCCTCATTTCAGCTGTAAGCTCTGTGGTATCAGTTGCCTTACTTAACAACATTAACGCCAATTTTAAAATTAACAAAAGGGGGATGGGCTGGGACAGTGGGCTTGAGCGATATAGAAATGGGCCACTTGACTGAATTTGCCCCCTGGGCCACAAGTTGCCAGCCCTCCCCTGTGTGTCTGTTTCTGATGGGGGTTATGCACTAAAGTTTGATAAAAGAGATGATAAAGTGGTGATTATTTATACAGGGAGACAGGGGAGAGCTGGCAACTTGTGGCCCAGGAGGCAAATACATTCAAGTGGCCCATTTCTATATCGTTCAAGCCCACTGTCCCAGCCCACCTCATTTTGTTAATTGTAAAATTGGCATTAATGCTGTGATGTAAGGCAAGTGATACCACATAGCTTACAGCTGAAATGGGGCTACATTAGTGCGCTACTACAAAGCTTACACTTCAAGTAAAGCTACACTAGTTAAACCGTAGAGTTTATAGATAAATGGTTTATGCTACTAGTTTAGCTCCACTTGGATTGTAGCTCTATGGTATAATTGGTGCAGTGTATTCTGTGGAGTCCATGCACTAGGATCTCTCTCACTTGAGATGTTAGTACATAGATTGAATAACATAGGAAGTGGAGAAGTGATATCACTGGAGTTATTTCCAGGATATCATCTCTTTATCACCGCTTGGTGCATTTTCCCCATTTCTTCTTATCAAATCAGCCTCAGAATAACGCAGCATGAACTAGTAACCCTAAGTGGGCAGTGTACATGCTCAGCCAGGCTGATCTCATTTACTAAGCATAACTAGGGCAATCCTACAAAAACGAACTGAACTATAGCGGACAAATAAACATTCCCATTCATTCCAATTGGATTTTAACCCCTTGGGTGCCAGGCGGTACTATTATTATTATTATTATACTTCATTTACATAGCGCCAAATTAGTCCGCAGCGCTGTGCAATAGACAATATCCAATGCATTGCTGAGCAATGTATTGGTTACCCATCTGGAACTCAAATGGTCAAACCAATTGCAAGCTAAAGACATTTTCGTCACCTGCAGCATTAATCCAAGGGGTTAAAAGCCATATCGTTCTCTAACGGAGTTGGAGGCCTTTGTCCCCGATTATTCACACGGTTTGAGCTCGAATTGGTCCAGTTTCCCTTAATACATCAACTTCAATTGGATTTAATTCTATATTGCTTTAGAAATACACTTTATCTTATGAACAATCAGAAGGCAAATGAAATGAATTATATTTCTATATGACATACTAGATGACTCTTTCCTCTGCACAGTTCGTTGCCATTTTTAATTCAGGGCCACACTAGTTATATCATCAGTCACGGGTCAATAAATATATCTTGAGAATTTCTTATTGTGAATAATTTTGTCTGTTTCCAAACCAAAGGTTTATTTCAACCAGTGCGCCACCTACTGGAAGAAAAAGATTGTGCTAGATTGGTTTTATCTATTTTTTAGATTTGTAGCAAGTGCTCTTTCCTCTTTTATTTATTTAACAAAAAAATGCATTTTGAATTAATTTAATTTATTTTTAGGGTTATAAAACAATACGTCTTTATCGTTTTTCCCCCCAAACAGGACTGTAAATAATCATTTGAGTGCCAGAGGGGTTTCCAATGCATTGGACACCACTCTGGTACTCAAAGGGTTAATATCTGTATATAAAAACAGTCAATATCCCTTCAGAACAAACACATTTGTCTGATGTAGACAGTACCGATAAGGTAACATTAAAGAAATCCTCTTACCAATGTAGGACAGCGTGCTGGCGGTGTAGGGGTGTCAGGCATTGTGTCTGCAGAGGCTGAGGTTCACTGTACTAGAGCCCTCCGGCAATGGACCGGACCCTGAGCAGGAATCTGTTATACTGAGTGGGCTGAGTAGGGACATTGGGGGGTGGGGGTGGGTTGATGCCCAATCTTAAGAAATAAATATTATGCAAATACACAGGACAATAAGAGGCTCAGATTACACCAGGAATCAGGGGGGAAACTATCATGGGAGGAAACAGCCCCAGTATAAAATATTAACGTTCACTATTATAATTAATTTATTAATGCTATCATTATAGAACATGTACACTAATTCAACAATACATACATATATATATATATATATATATATATAAATATATATATATATATATATATATATATATATATATACACACATTTAAATAAAAAAAAATATATACACACACACACACACACATATAGATAGGTAGAGAGAGAGAGAGATATATAGATAGATAGATAGATAGATAGATAGATAGATAGATAGATAGACAGATAGATAGATATGAACAATCAACGTTTAATAGTGTCAACGTTTCCCTCCTGATGAAGATCCTGGATAGGATCCAAACGTTCATAGCAGTTAATCACTTTTGATCATATTTTGTAATTTAAAAGTCCTGTGATTGCTAATTGTATTGCCTGCTGTATTAACTCTTCCAGTGCCAGGTACCCACTGTATAGCTACCTGGCATTCTCAGGGTTAAGAGTGCATCCCATCACCAATGTATGTATGTATGTATGTAGGCGTTTGTGTATATGAGTGGTGTATATATATATTTTTTTCTTTTAATTTCTCAATGTTAACGTGCTCATACGTGGTGGATTCGGTGCACCCCATCACCAGACTGTATAAGAGATACAAACCAAAAAAAATCAGTATATATATACATATATATATATATATATATATATATATATATATATTTTTTTTTTTTTTTTTTTTTTATTATTTTTTTTTTTAACTGTGTTGTTTTACAAACACCCAGTTGACTTAATTTCCTCACTCTTTTTAAATTAAAAATATGGCACAAAATGCATGATATCAAATTAACTATTCAGATTTATTTTAATCCATGTATCTGATCACGGAATATTGAGTTCTAGTCCATAAATCAATTAAAATAACATAAATCAATTAAAATAAACTATTTTAATACATTTAAATGCATGAAAAGACTGGAATTCATAAAACTCTATAAAATGTATTTACTATACAATCTGGGACAATGTGCATTAGTGCTACACATAAGGGAGAGATAGACAGATATACCAGGATATCACTATTTTATAATTTAAAGAAATAATAATACTTAATATAGATATCAGACAATAAATAGAGATACATGGAAAACTACCATATGTTAATTTAATGTGCACTGATTCCAGAGGACACTTTACAAGGATTATCCGGATTTAAGGAGTTTGGAAAATTTAAATGACTTCCATATTCCATTTTCCCGCTTGAAAATCACAAAAAAAACCCTGAAGTGGTTTATTTGTCATACAGCAGTATTTGATAGTATTATATTATCAAAAACAGTTCTATATGATCTAAATAATCCCACACATATTTCTTAACTTTACAGCGCAAAGAATTGTATCTTAAAAATGTGTGTGTAAAATACACGTTCTTTCATATTAGGATTCGATTACATCTCTAGAGAACAACGTTTCGCTCCCCGCTCTCTATCTCCTTTACTAAATAAATAAATGTATGTGTGCGTCTGTGTGTGTGCATATATATATATATATATATATATATATATATATATATATATATATATATATATATATATATATATATATATATATATATATATGAAACTAATTGTGCAAGAGGACAAATAAAAATACTAGATTCAATTAAATTGATTTGTATCTGTTATTTTACCCAGTTGTCTAAAAAAATCTCTCTCTCTGTAAATATATATCATACAGGCAGGGTAAAAAAAGCACTCTCCGGACTTCAATATTTCCCAAAAAAATCAAATTTTTACTGATCAACGTTCCGGCTACAGCATAACCTTATCTTGAAAAATGTTATGATGCTGTAACCGAAACGTTGATCAGTAAAAATCTGATTTTTTTGGAAATATTGAAGTCCATGAGAGTGCTTTTATGAACTGTTGGTCTGCCCATCAAATAGCACCCAGGCAAAATAACTCATTAAGTGTGAGTGCTTTCTTTAGTAATTTTATTATATATATATATATATATATATATATATATCCTTTAAAAAAATCAAACAGTTAAAAGCCCCACTTAAATCAGCATGTTATTTGTTCGCTGCAGTGCAACTGGTTTCCACAACATTGGTACCTTATTAAGAGTAAGAGTGCTGCATTTGTGGAATAAAAACAAATTGCGCTGTATGTATCAAACACAAAGGCGCATCGGGTTTACCAGTGGAACGTCCCCTTTTATTTTCCTGGAACCAGAAATTCAGGGGCCGAGTTAGACACCTGAGTCTCAGGTTTAAACACTATGAGCACCATAGAGGCTGGCTACCTCTCCGTCACTCAAAGGGTTAATTAACATTGTCTCCCCTAAAGGAGAAACATTGAATACAAAGCGCATGGCGGTGAGGGGGGGGGGGGTACATAAAGGAGCAGTCTGTGACACATATTGCATTGTATTCCCTGGTACAATATGTATCTTATATGAAAGTTTGTGTTAAACTAGTAAACATTTTCCTACCTTTCTTGGCTTTACCCTTGTCTCTTTACTCTTTCTCTTTAAATCGTATTCTGCATTTTGGATAAGTTAAATAACCGTGCTCAATACAGGTCCCAATTCTGGAATCCGAATTTCAAAGTAAAAAAAGATGTGAAAATGGCACTTGGAGCCGTGTGATGATTTTGTTTGTGTGATTGTGGTTTATTAGTTGAAGCTTCAGGGCTTTACCTTCTAGGAATAATTGTGCTTGGCAGAGTTCCAGGTTTTACTAGTCTCTGCACAATACCTGGGGTGTCAGAAGGCGGTGCTAAAGAGCCTCCCAGGGGGTCAGCAATGAACTGCTCTCATTGGTCACCCTTGAACCCTGCTTGTATTGAGGTGGTGTCAGCTATACATTGTGGTCAAAAGCAAACGGAAAAGCAGTTCTATGAAGCTAAAGAGATCTAGGGTTCATCTTATCCATCCAGCTAAAGAGGGGCAATTCTGGAGCAAACTTACTACTCCATGGGGGGGATACATTGTCATTGGTTTAACCCCTTCAGTGTCAGAGAGGTGTGCATTGTGTATCACTGGCACTCACAGGCTTAAATTGAGCTTTTAGCCCTTTGAGTGCCAGTGGGGTGTGCAATGCTCTGGGATTCAAAGGGTTAATGCCAAAGAGATCTCCAAGGTATTGGATACCTCACTAGCAGTGGAGAGGTTAAATTCCTGCTTTAAATCAGTGGAGTTGTTGGGAAGTCCCATTCCCCTTCATAGTGTGGTTGGTTTAATCCATAATTGCACCTCTTTTGTTTAATGAATTAGGCCTAAAGTCTCATTTGATAATAATTATAACCCTTTGAGTGCCAGAGAGGTATCTAATGCTTTGCATTGTAGTCAAAGGGTTCAGCCAGACATTTGTTTTGAAACAGTACAAAATACTTTTTTTACATAAACTGTTATTTTTCAGTGGTCACAATGAAGAGTTAATACTTGCAATAAAGAAATCATTGTGGCACAGATACAGGGAAAACATAGCAATTTTATGGTAAAATAAGTGCTTCCATAGCACCTTTGTGGGTTCTTTTGTGGTCCTGGCTTTCATACCTTATTGATTTAAATAGGGATTTTAACCCTTTGAGTGCTCTGCAATGCATTGTGTACATATTTGGCACTCGAAGGGTTAACCACTTGAATGGTAGCGGTGTCTTTGCAATGCATTGTTGACCTTTCTAGGATTCAGGGGCTAAAAGCCACAGTTAAATAATTGGGAATTTTCTATCTATCTATCTATCTATCTATCTATCTATCTATCTATCTATCTATCACTACTACTGCTTCTATCTATCTATCTATCTATCTATCTATCTATCTATCTATCTATCGTTACACATCTATCTATCTATCTATCTATCTATCTATCTATCTATCTATCTATCTATCTGTCCATCCATCTATAGCTGCCTGTGTATCATGTTAATCAACAAGATCTTGATAGTTTTATTTATGGAAAGTGATCTATGTATCTACTACTACTGCTACTATCTATCTATCTATCTATCTATCTATCTATCTATCTATCTATCTATCTACTACTACTACTGCTACTCTCTATCTATCTATCTATCTATCTATCTATCTATCTATCTATCTATCGATCTATCGATCTATCTATCTATCTAGATCATCCTCATCTAGCCACCATCCGGCTCAGGATGATGGGAATTGCAATCTAACAACATGTGTGGAGGTTAAAGCTAATCTACCTATGTGCTATGGTGGAGAAAGTACTCTGAGAGTATCAGAAAGTTAGTAGGGGGTTATGGCCCTGTTAGCTTACCCCTCCCTCAAGCAATTGGTTTTAACCTGAGGTGTAAAGCACTTTAAATTCATCCAAAGGCAATTTCCTCATCAGAAAGGTATCAGTTTACCTCATTCTGTAATAATGTCTTGCTCTGCTGGTAGCATGTAATAATGTCTTGTTCTTCTGGTAGCATGTAATACAGTATTAATCTGACGGTGGAGTGTAATAGTGTATTGCTGTGCTGGTGGCATGTGACAGTGTGTTGCTCTGATGGTAGCATGTAATAATGTATTGCTGTGCTGGCAGCATGTGATAGTGTGTTGCTCTGATGGTAGCATGTAATAATGTATTGCTGTGCTGGCGGCATGTGATAGTGTGTTGCTCTGATGGTGGCATGTGAGAGTGTGTTGCTCTGCTGGTGGCATGTAATAATGTATTGCTGTGCTGGTGGCATGTGAGAATGCGTTACTGTCATGGGCATCTGTGGGGGGCAAGGGGGGGCACTCCCCCCCCCAATTACCCACTCCATATAAACAAAGGGACTGGATGGGCTGGCCTGGGAGTCATATTATGGCTTTGCCCCCCAGAAACATTTCTACGGACACCCCTGGTTACTGTGTTGGTGGCATGTGATAGTGTACTGCTCTGCTCATGACATGGAATAGTGTATTATTGTGGTGGTGATGGCATGTAGTAAGTATTGCTGTAATGGTGACATGATATAGTATATTGCTGTGCTGGTGGCATGTGATATTGTATTGCTGTACTGGTGGTATTTGATCATGCATTGCTTTGCTGGTGGCACAATCACTCCTGAGGACACTAGAAAATGTTTACAACATGGAACCTCTATATTCAGGTAGAGCACATTCCGGAAAAAAAAAAAAAAAAAAAAAAATATATATATATATATATATATATATATATATATATATATATATAATCTTGTTCAAATTGGAGACGTTAACTGAGCATCCTATATAATAATTCGCTAGGATGTTTGTCACGATGCAGTCATGCGCAGTAGAGACTCCCCGCATTCGGGCAGTCTCTACTGCACATGATTGCATCGCATGAGTGAGGCGATGCAAGACTGCATCACGTGGAGCAGTAAGGTAGCAGGCTCTTAACATTACCTGGACCTTGGCCTGTGTACACGGTTTTTACACTATCTTTAAATACTGAGATAATTGTTGGTTCAATAAATTATTTAATTAATTAATGTATCCTATATAATAATTCACCAGGATGTTTGTCAGAACCCGTAATGCACAGTAGAGACTGCCCCTGCTGCAGTCATGCTCAGTACAGACTGCCTGAACGTGCCGCGGCTGATACGGAGCGGGGAGCTCCGAATTCGGACCGAAGTCCTCTCTGTGCACCTTCCTGGGACCGCTTGGTGGGCAGAGAGGCTCCGGGCACCAGCCAAGGCTGCTAGGTGGGACAGTGGCCCATGTACACAGGCTTTTAAACTAGTATAAAATAAAACATTTGAGTCCTAAAGGCTGTTCACAGTGGTGATTCTCTCCAGTATGAATGCAGCCTGTTAGAAGTTGCTGAAGATTCCGTGTTGATGAGCTGAGTGCAGGAAAGTTCAACAGAGACAATCTACATGGAAACCCATGGGTCGTAGTGCAGATTACTCACATTACAATGTTCATTTAAAACTACAATGCACAGCTTAAACATGTGGGTGTCATCCAATGATACAAGGCTGATGTGGATGTGGGCTGGCTTTCAGTCATGCCTTGGCAACTTTCTTGCAGAGAGAGATTTTCTGGGCAAAGCAGGTAAGTAAACTGGCAATATGAACAGAGCTATATGACAGCACCATTCCAATCACCAGGGTGAGCACAGCCGCATTCATATGTACCTGAGCTGTGTGATACGCCACTCCTTGTTCCTCCACTCCTGTTCTTTCCCTGAGTACAGGTTGTGGTTATTAACTTGTTAAAAACCAGAGGGGTGGGTGACTTATTATTTCTCAAGTCGTTGCTCACTTCTCTAACCCTTAAAGGGTTAACAGGCTAAATGTCAGGGGGGCATTTTTTATTTTGTAGTTCCTTGAGTATCTTTCACTCTGTCTATTGATCTGATCTTGAAAAAGAGACTCCATGTAAAAGAACTTAGGCATTCAACTGGTTACATTTATTACAAATATACAGCCCTTTCAGAGTTATTTTAAAAGGATATAAAGAGTTGCAATATGTACATCCTATATAATAATTCACTAGGATGTTTGTCAGAAGCCGTCATGCACAGTAGAGACTGCGCACGTTCAGCCAGTTTCTACTACGCAAGACTGCATCACATGGATCAGTGAGGTAGCGGCATACCTTTCTGGCACTCAAAGGGTTAACATTAGCCGGACCTTAGTCCGTGTACATGGGCTTTTATGCTAGTATTCAAATAAAGAGCAAGTTACTTTGACTGTAACCCCGTTGGAATCAGGAGATGCATTGAAGACAACCCTGGCATACAAAAGGTTTTACCATTTAGTAATTGTGTTTCACCTTCAGTTAATTTTTAACCCTTTCAGTGCCTTTCAGTGCCATGCGTTGCATACTCCTCTGGCACTGAAAGGGTTATAGACGTTTATATCCCTGACAGGGAGCTCTCAGAATTCCTTTTTACAGAGAGCTTTCTGTGAGGAACTGTGAAAGCAGGGACAGTGTGATAAATGTTGCACTGTTCCTACAGCAGAATAGCTTACCACCACTATATCATCCAATACACCCAGTGCTGCAGGGATAGTGCAACATTGTATCACTATTCCTGCATTCATAGTCCGTGAGAGTAAGTTCCCTGGAAACAGAAATTCGGTGAGCTCCCTGTTAGGGACATACATGCATAACAGAAAATCTGTATAATATAAAGTGCTAGGCTGCGAAGCTCCCTGTGTGCGTAACCGCACATGCGCAGTAGAGACCAGGGGAGGGCTGGCAACTTGTAGCCTGGGGTGAAAATACTATCAAGTGGCCCATTTCTATTATTGTTTGAGCCCACTGTTCCAGCCCACCCTCCTTTTCTTAGTTTTAAAATTAGAATTAATGTTGCAAAGTAAGGTGAGTGATACCACAGAGCTTATAGTTGAAATGGGGCTGCACTATTGATACTACAGCGCTTATAATGTGAGTAAAGAACATTAGCGATACTATAGAGCTTACAAGGGAAATGGGTTATGTTACAATGTAGTTTCATTTGGATTGTAGCTCTGTGGTATCACTTGTGTAGCTCCATTTACAGCAGCAAATGGGAGGCTGTGGCAGTGGCCCACCAGCCCACACATGTGACCAGCCCAGGGGGCAATTGCCCCCCTGCCCCCCAGGCCAACCCTCCCCTGGTAGAGACTGCTGGAATGATGCAGTCACGCACAGCAGAGACTGGCCGAACATGCTGATCCGGTGCAGGACACTCCTAACAGCTCACCTCCTGTCTCTGCAGCAGCTGGGGCCGCTGGGTGGCACTTTATCGCGTGTACATGGGCTATCATACTAGTGTAAACAATAAAATAGCAAAAAGTATAGGCAATTTGATATACATATTATGCCCTTGCATAAAGAAAAACAGGGACGTTTCTAATCTGTTGCATCACAATACACTGGAACATTTTCTAGCATTTTAAGGGCCGTAAGTTCAAACATACAGTGGAGGAGTCTGGGGCAAACCATTTGCATTATAGGGAAGAACTAAAAATGTCCATTAATATAAATGGGGATTGTAACCCCTTGAATGCTGGAGAGGTCTCTAACACATTGTGAAGGAAAGCATTGGAGACCTCTATAGCATTCAAGGGGTTTGAAAATGGTTTGGCCCAGAACACCTCCACTGTACTTTTGAACATACAGCCCTAGGAATTTAAATAAGGAGAGTGTAACGAAGTCAATACAGTTCCTCCTTTACAATGTATCTCACTTAGGGCAATATACATAAAGAAAAGTGGAGCAATTCTGGGGCAAACCTACTGCACCATAGGGGTCAAACTGAAATGCCCATTTATCTATTGATTTTAACCAGGTTCAGGAGCCCTGAACTCTATGACGTTCCAAGACCGTCGCTGGTCCTTAAGTCCCGCCCAGCCGTGACGGTCCTGGCACGGCAGTGGTCTTTAAGGGGTTAATATTATGTCTAAAGCAGAAGTGGAGAAGAAGTCAGAGATGCTCAACTCGGCTCATGAGCTTGCAGGGGTATGCAAAAAGCTCACTGGGACTGTGTCCTCGCGCCCAGGGTGCAATCTCTTTTAGCTCACAAATGCCATATGCAGAGAAGAAATATTCAAAAGCATAACATACAGGTCCTGCCAAAATGACAGTCCAGCCATGAAATGCCAGACAATTCTTCTCTGAACAAGGGAAACAGCTAACCACAGACGTATGTTTCGGCCTTGTTGGGCTTCGTCAGTGAGGTGCAGCCAGGGCTGGATTTACATCTCAGGAGCCTGTAGGCACAGAAATCTGAAGCAACCCCCCCCATTGGCCATCTCCACTGGACACCTCCACAATGCTCTTAATCTCCACATTGCCTCCATCATCTCCATATTGCCCTCACATTGCCAATTGAGCTCCAACTTGCCCCCCATCAGCTCCACATTGCCCCCATCATCTCCATATTGCCTTCACATTGCCTCCACCATCTCCAACTTGCCCCCATCAGCTCCACATTTCCCCCACCATCTCCATATTGTCCTCACATTGACCCCCATCAGCTCCAACTTGCCCCCCATCAGCTCCATGTTGCCCTCACATTGCCACCCCCATTGTCTGTTTCCTACCTCCCCCTGTTGTCCATTTCCTACCTCCCTGGCAGGAGATCTGTCACCTGTGCCTTCTTTGGCACAGTCCTGTAAGTGCTGGAGCTCCCTCGCGGTCTCCTGTTCAGGAATGCAGAGCGCTGGGAGATGATGTCATCTCCCAGCGCTCTGCATTCCTAAAGAGCCAACGAGGGAGCGCAGCACTTACAGGACTGTGCCAAAGGAGGCACAGACCTGTCCTGCCAGGGAGGTAGGAAATAGACAACAGGGGAGGCAACGTGAGGGCGACATGGAGTGGCCGCTGGTACAGCCAGCGAGGTGGCTATTTTTTTTTTTTTTTTTAAAGAATTAAAAAAAAGAATCCCAATGGCAGGCGCCCCTCGGTGGTGTGCGCCTGTAGGCAGGTGCCTACTTTGCCTTATAGCAAATCTGGCCCTGGGTGCAGCTGATCCCTCTAGACACTTGTGAGCAAAGGGTCCATGTCTGGTTTCCCCCATTACCCTTAGGGTGACCAACCCTAAGAGCAATTTGCATATACAGAGAAGAAGTCAGAGATGCTCAACTCGGCTCATGAGCTTGCAAGGGTATGCAAAAAGCTCACTGGGACTGTGTCCTCGCGCCCAGGGTGCACTCTCTTTTAGCTCACAAATGCCATATGCAGAGAAGAAATATTCAGAAGCATATCATACAGGTCCTGCCAAAATGACAGTCCAGCCATGAAATGCCAGACAATTCTTCTCTGAACAAGAGAAACAGCTAACCACAGACGTACGTTTCAGCCTTATTGGACATCATTGCAGCTGATCCCTCTAGGCACTTCTGAGCAAGGGGTCCATGTCTGGTTTCCCCCATTACCCTTAGGGTGACCAACCGTGAGAGCAATTTGCCTAAACAGAGAAGTTAGAGATGCTCAACTAGGCTCATGAGCTTGCAAGGGGGGGAAGGTGGAACTTTGTAACCGTGTATCTCTTAAACCATAAAGGTTTGAGAAATAAGACTGGCCTCAATTACTTTATTTTTTTAATAGCTACAATATTAAAGTAACTTAAAATGATCCATTACTGTCACTTTAAGCTGTATCTCAGTATGCAAATTAGCAATTGTTGAAGGTGAAACTGCAACATGGTAAAACTGGCAAAGGGATGGGGAGAGCATGTAGATGCAGTTGTACTTGAGGTGTATTTACAGGGATGATATGGCAAAGACACCCACTTAGTGTATACCACAAGATGGATGTGGGTTCAGTTCGCCACCATATTGACAAACTAGTGCATTTCCCCATGCTGTCCAGACAGTTATTATATTGCAGTCTGTGGGAGAAGGAAGTCATTGACCACAGCTATCCATGGAAAGTGAAAGTAATAGCTTCCTCTGGCACTCAAAGGGTTAAGAAAATGCTTTGAATACCTTTCTAGCACTCAGAGGGCGAGAAATACTAGTTATCTGTAGGTGTGTTGGCTCCATTATTGTTTATCACATGCCTGAACGGTTGTGTACAGCAGGATGTTGAAGCTCAATGACCACAGTTATCCGTGGAAAGTGAAAGTAACAGTGTCCTCTGTTCATGGCAGTTTTGAATGATTATAACTTTTGAATAAGGCAGTATTCGCAGTGTTTTACTCAGCAAGAAAAGCCTTAAAACTATTTTTTTTTTAATACAACTTTACTGATCATTTAACCCTTTGAGTGCCAGAGAGGTACGCAACGCATTGCATTGCAATGCGTTGCATACCTCTCTGGCACTCAAAGGCTTAAGAAAATGCTAATACTAATAAAGTTTGGTGTATTTATGAGAAGCAGTATATGTATTAGAGACCGAATTAGGTCCGATCTCATACAGTAATGAATGGGTCTTCCTTATGTGCAATGACATATGTCATCTGACATCTTTTATATAATTTAGACCTACGATATGACACAATTGTCTCTCAGATATCTGTACCAGGGAACAGCCTGGGGGTGTCTGGAAGAGCTTCTGAGAGCCAGATGAGGTCCCAGGGTTGCCTGTGGCTCACACCTATATTAGACTGAAAGCAAGATCCAGCACTATAACCAGCAATGCTGGTGGAGCAGTGATTATTAAGTTGAGTCCTTGGGGCACACTAACAGGTTAGGGTTAATTGAATACAGCTAGAGTAATGATATTCACTGAGCCACTCATTATTCACCTATGATCTTGCAGGGGTATCTTTAAAACCTGGCCTGTTGCTGCACTCTGAGGATTAGCATTGAGGACCATTTCCGTGGAGTATACAGAAATATATGTGTGCAGTTCATGTACTAAATGATGGCAAAATGTAGATGCTCAAAATAAAGGTAAGTACATATGATTATTTTTCAGAGAGATTTCACTAATAAACACCGTCCATTAAATTTACACTTATATTGAGGCCAGATGATACTGTCACTGATTTCTTTTTGTTCCTGGAGTCTGTGTAGACCAGGTCTTCCAGTTGTTCAGGTCTACAATTCCCATAATCTCCAGACAACCACTGGCTGGCTGAGGATGATGGGAATTGTAGTCCTTAACAGCTAGAGAGAACGTGACAGATACACTCCTCCAGGTTTAAACTTTAATGCCAGCAAATACCACACACCATGTCCATAGCAAGTGCAGGGGAACTGACAGTGATGGCAACCAGCATGTCTACACAATGTTAATACATGGACTACATTGTGGGTCTGACTAAAGGAAAGTCTTGATACACATACAGACTGGCTTATTGCCCTCTCCTAGGAGCAAGGGGTGTTATGGAGAGGCTTTTTGATGTGAGTAGCCTAGTAAATTAACATTATGTTGTCGTAGAGACCAAATGGCGATTCCGGCATCTGATTTAGTGTAGAATCGCCACTGTAAATTCATCCCCTGCTCCATCTTAACACCTTGGGTGTCTGAGAGGTCTCCAGTGAACTGCCTTGCAATGTGATGAAGACCTCGCTAGCATCCAAGGGGATTGATATGTTTTTCCATTCCCCATTTACAATTTCTAATCTTAATGTGAGGCCCTTTGGTGGGGTGAGGCCCTTTGGTGGATGTGAGGCCCTCCGGTGGACGTGAGGCCCTCTGGATTGGTTGCCTCCATCACTTTGGGGAGTCCTCAGTTCATTGCATGATAGTTGTAACCTTTTCCCCAGTGGAATATAATCTCTAGGTGAAAGTAGGGGGAACAATGCATTTCACCAGTATTGTAATCCACTAAGTACATCTCGCAAAATAATAAATGATTTCCCTCAACCCCATGTCACCCTTTAGTAGATTTTGGTCAATAGCTGGTATACTAGATCATGTATGAGATCAGTTTTTTGGCCCCCCCACCCAGAACTGTCTCTAGCTAGATACATGGTGATCCCTAACTCTTCCCAGGTTTATATAAGTTTGTGAACCATCTCATCAAAGTACACATTAAGGACAAAGGGGCATGAAACTATAAAAATATAGACTGGTGTCATAGCTGTCCTTTTTTATTAACCCTTTTATGACCTGAGGGGTGTGCAAATCAATGCAACACATTGAAGACGCCTCAGGTCCTTAACCCTTTGAGTGCCACAACACCTTGTGAAGGGTTACAGTGTTAATAAAAAGAGACATCTATGGCACCTGTCCCTATTTTTCTGACCCAACCCACAATGTCTTAGCCCTACACTTAATCTAAGGAAGCATTGCACTGCATAGCAGGGATCATGTCCATGTTAAGGAATCTCAGCCTGATTCCATGTGATTGCCCTTCTGCAGTGTATGTCCTATTTAAGTAGAAGGGCCTGAGACTGATTAGGAGGGACTCTCCCTCTATCTCTTTAATCCACACACTCACTCACAGCACTTTACCTACCTGCTGATACACAAACTGTGTAATCATCTAAGTCAGGGGCGTTCAACATGTGGCCCATGGACCAAATGCTGCCCTCCTGACTCCAGGGTGTGACCCGCCTGAGATTTTTCAAAAAAAATATTTTTTACCTGTTTACTAGTGCACAAGAACTAGTAAAATCTATCTCCCTGTGATCCACAACAGTATAGTTCAAGAATAAATGTCTGTTAAATATCAGTATTGTCAATGACTTGATCAGTGAATAAATGAATAAATCAATATTTTTGAGTAGCTGACAGGCTATAATATACCATTGTTAGCAATAAAAAATAATGCTTCCCTCCCACATATAGCTTTCTGATTATGTGGGTCACGATTGAAAAACCTCAGACACCTCTGATATCAGCTAAAGGTGGGCAGCTTGAGCCAACAGACACCTGAGGATGATGAAAGTTGTAGCCCAGGACTCTCTACTCCATACGCACAAGTGGAGTAATTCTGGGGCCAACCAACTGCATCAGGCAAATAAAACATCCCAGTAAAAAATAAGCTGTTAACTACTTGAATGATATAAAGGTGTCCAGTCCATCACTCCCTAACATTTAAGGGTTTAAAATCAATAGGGATTTCAGAATTTTTTTTTTTTTTGATCCCTATGGTGCAGTTGATTTTCACCAGAATCGCTCCACAATTTTTTCTTGCATACAAACCTCTGAGTGCATGTGTGCGTGTGCTCATATGTGCTCATGTGTGAGTGCATGTGTGTGCACGTGAGTGTGCGTGTGCTCGTGTATGAATGCATGTGTGAATGCCTGTGTGAGTGAGTGTGAGTGCATGTGTGTGTGCGTGAGTGAGTGTGTGTGTGTGCTTGTGAGTGTGCTTGTGCTCGTTTATGAATGCATGTGTGAGTGCCTGAGTGAGTGTGTATGCATGAGTGTGTGTGTGAGCATGTGAATCTGTGTCTGAGTGCGTGTGCATGTGTGTGTCTGTGTGTGCGAATGTGAATCTGTGTCTGAGTGGGTGTGCATGTGTTTTTCTGTGTGTGCGAGTTTGAATCCGTGTCTGAGTGTGTGTGCATGTGTGTGTCTGTGTGTGCGAGTGTGAATCTGTGTCTGAGTGTGTGTGCATGTGTGTTTGTGTCTATGCATGTGAATTCATGTCTGAGTGTGTGTATGTGTGTGTGTATGTATGTGTTTATGTGTGTGTACACATGTGAATACGTGTCTGAGTGTGTGTGTGAATCCGTGTTTGAGGTTGTGTGCATGTGTTTATTTGCTCTCTGTTCCCTGTTCAGCTGAATGTCCAGCCAATATGGCACACAAACACAAACACACACACACACACAGATAAGTCAAAGACTAATTTTTACAGGCGGCAGGTAGGGGCACTCATGCTCATATTACTAAAAGTATTAACTGAAATAGTCTATAGAAGGAAAACAGAAACCCAGGAAAAATATATTATCCCCTTGCTTGTCATAGTAGTCTCCAGAATATTGCTTCTAGCATTAATACACATATATATATATTGCTAAAAGGGAGAATGTCACAAAAAATACTCAAGTATTTTCAACGTATGTAGTATTAGCTTTTTTTTTTAGCTAGTTTTTGAGCTATGTAGACATATACCTTATGCTAAGTGAGGCATGTTGAGCAGTCACTTCCTGCCCTAGCCCTACATTTCCTCCTCATTCACTGACTGTCACTTTAACCCGGACGTTTGCTAGAGACGCTTCTAATCTATTGTTTCACAATACACTGGAACATTTTCTAGCACTCTAAGGGCTGTTCAAGGGGTTTGAAACCCCCAATTAAATCAATGGGAATTTTGGGAATTTTTAGTTCTCCCCTACAGTACAAATGGTTTGCCCCAGAACTCCTCCACTGTACTTTTGAACATACGACCCTAGAAGTTTAGATAAGGAGAGTGTAACAAAGTCAATATAATTCCTCCTTTACAGTGTATCTCTCTTAAAGGGATAGTAATACTTTGTTTTATCTTTATTTTGTTTTGTAGGCATTAAAAAAACATGAAGAACGATATAAGTCTTATCTCTCAAACCTTTATGGTTTAAGAGATATTCACAAGCAAAGTATCCCCCCCCCCGTTCAGCCAAATCAGAAGGGAGGTGCCCAGGTAGACTGCAGAGAGGGACAATCTTCAATTAAGATAAGGGAAAAGGCTGAAAAACTTGTCAAGGGGGGCAGGACTTTCATTGTTCTCATAGGAAGAAGATTGTCCCCTGCTGTTATCTGTCTGGTCTATGGACTGCATTCCACATCTGAGAAGAGATTGTTTACAGTAGGTAAAAGGGGCGGGAGGGGAAACTTTGCTTGTGAATAGCTCTTAAACCATAAAGGTTTGAGAGATAAGACTTATATCATTCTTCATGTTTTTTTAATGCCTACAAAATAAAATAAAGTTAAAACGAAGTATTACTATCCCTTTAAAGCAATATGCATAAAAGAAAGAGAAGCAATTCTGGGCAAACCTGCTGCACCATAGGGGTCAAATCGAAATACCCATTAATCTATTGATTTTTTACCCCCTTGAGGGTTAGTCTTACATCATTATGTGTCACCTAGAAACCATCTGCTGTACTATTTTATGTAGAGTCAAAGGGGCATACGTATAAAATGCAAATATATTTTTAAAAAATACATATTCCCATTGATTAACATTGTGCTTTTAACCCCTTGAATGTTAGAATGCTCTACAATGCATTGCTAACAGATGGAAAAATTTCTATAATCTAGAAATAAGTGACATGTAATTTATGTTTACATGAATAAGCTAGTTGGCCATTAGTCCGCAGTTTACATGAAACAGCTGATCTACTGGTTCTCTGGGTATTTCAATCAGCTGTTAAGTGGGATGGGGATTGTGTATATTATAAGACTTTGACTGCCACAGAGAAATATGTGGTACTCAAAAGGTAAAGGGAGGGCAGATGCTGTCTCTGCTCTCCAGTAGAAACACAGAAAACTGCTTTCGGTGGCTGCATAGAAAGCTATGGGAAGATTCCAAATTCACTATCCTCAGTTTGGCAAATTTAGGTCTGTGAACTCTGACAGCATAACACAGTAACATAGTAACCAGGTATCCAAGCTTAGTGCATGTGGTGATTAGCCACATTAACATATGAGGACACCAAAGGAATATGACAATGGCTCATTAAAGTGATAGTAATGGATCATTTTAAGTTACTTTAATATTGTAGGTATAAAAAAAAATAATGTAATTGAGGCCAGTCTTATCTCTCAAACCTTTATGGTTTGAGAGATATACAATTACAAAGTTCCCCTTTCCCTCCCTTTGCACTGACATCAGCCTCTATCTTACAACAAGAGATCCCGGTCCACAGACCAGCCTGCAGCTCTTCTGCAGAGCCATAATAGTGCAACCTAAACATAAATACTTTGTAGGAACGGTCTACAAAGTGTGCTTGCAGACCAGGCACACTTTGTAGACCGTTCCAATGAAGTATTTATGTTTAGATTGCACTATTTTGGCTCTGCTGAAGAGCCGCCAGCCGGTCTATGGACCGGGATCTCCTGCTGTAAGATAGAAGCTGACGTCAGTGCAAGGGGAGGGAAGAGAGAACTTTGTAATTGTGTATCTCTCAAACCATACAGACTTGAGAGATAAGACTGGCCTCAATTACTTTATTTTTAAATAGCTCCAATATTAAAGTAACTTAAAATGATCCATTACCATCACTTTAAGCTGTATCTCAGTATGCAAATTAGCAACTGTTGAAGGAGACACTGCAACATGGTAAAACTGGCAAAGGGATGGAGAGAGCATGTAGATGCAGTTGTACTTGAGGTGTATTTGCAGGGATGATATGGCAAAGACACCCACTTAGTGTATACCACAAGATGGATGTGGGTTCAGTTCGCCACCATATTGACAAATTAGACCCTAATCGAAACCTACTGCATTTTCCCAGACAGTTATTCTATTGCAGTCTGTGGGAGAAAGAAGTCATTGATCATAGTTACCAATGGAAAGTGAAAGTAACAGCTTCCCTGGCACTCAAAGGGTTAATACAATGCTTTGCATACCTTTCTAGCACTCAGAGGTGTGTCGGCTTCACTATTGTTTATCACATGAATGCACGGTTGTGTTCAGGAGGAAGTTGAAGCTCATTGACCACAGTTATCCATGGAAAGTGAAAGTAACAGTGTCCTCTGTTCAAGGACCCCCTAGTATGCCCTGCCCACATGACACAAAAAGTGTCATCTGTACACTCCTATCTCTAGCCCTGGGTATGCCCAGGTTTGCTAGGTACATATCATTTGGGGTTTAACCCCTTATGTACCAATGACATGCCAGGACCGTCACAGCTGTCCTGCACTTAAGGACCAGGGATGGTCCTGGCACATCATGGAATTCAGGATTCTCTGTGTGGCTGCACACTGCTTGGGGACCCCTGAATCCAATGCCCCCCAAAAAAAATGCTCATAGGTCTTTAACCCCTTAACGACCCTTGACGGTCATAGTACGTCAAGGGTCGATTTGACTTAATGACCGATGACGTACTATGACCGTCATCGAGTTCCGGGCTCCCCCCACGGCTGCACGCCATTCAGGGAGTCCGGAACGCAACGGAGCAATAAAAAAAAATTGCGTCGTGGTCGTTCAGTCGCGTCCGCGTCCGGATTCCCTGGTCGTTAAGGCGTTAAAGGGATAGTAATGTCAGAAAAAAAAGTATTATCTATATGGTAGATACAATTAAAAGAGAGCACTTGCACTTATTCGTATCTCTAAAACCATTATGGTTTGAGAAGTAAAGGAAAATAAAGTTCTCTGGTCCCTCCCCTTTCTGCTTGACGAGCTGTAAAGCTGTCAGAAGCAGATTCTGGTCGCTTGACCAGACACGGCTCTTAAGCAGCGCCGATAAGAGGATTTCAGTCTTACCTGTTAAATCTTTTTCTCTTAGTCCAAACAGGTTACTGGTCTCCCACCCTGTCAAGGGACCATGCTTGGCTCTCCTGTGGCAATACGTGGGAGTCCTTCGGGACATGCTCACAGGAGTCTTCTTCTCTTCTATTTCTAGTCAGTTATTAGTGTCTCAAATCATTCTGGAGCTAGCTGGCTAGGATGCAGCTGAGCAGGGAAAGGAGGCTCCACCTCCTGCATACATTTTGAGAAATGTTCCTGCCAAGTTAAAGGGGAGGATCGCCTCCCAGAGTTACCAGTAACCTGTATTGGACAACAGAGAAATAAAGATAAATAAGATAAATACTTCATCAGAATGGTCTACAACGTGTGCTTGCAAACCAGGCACACGTTGTAGACCGTTCCGATGAAGTATTTATTTTTAGGTATCACTATGTCGGCACTGCTGAAGAGCCGCCGTCTGATCCAGGAACCAGAATCTGCTTCTGACAGCTTTACAGCTCATCAAGCGGAAAGGGGAGGGAGCGGAGAACTTTATTTTCCTATATCTCTCAAACCATAATGGTTTTAGATATACAAATAAGTGCATGCTCTCTTTTAATTGTATCTACCATATAGTTAATATTTTTTCTGACATTACTATCCCTTTAACTGCCGACCGCGTGCCAGTCCTTGTAATAAGAAACTCCCACTTACCTTAATCTGAGTAGAAAGTCCTAATGACCACTAGCAATCTTTGTGGTTTGGTTCTCAAAAGATAATTTTTAATTACTACTGGATATAATATCTATGGAGGCAGACATGATTCTTTTTTGCAGGAACCCCAAACTGTAGATATGATATTCAGTATTAATTGGCTGGTTGGGGATGACTGAAGGTGTAGACCAACAGTAGATGGAACTTCAATTATGACAGTTGGCTTCAAAGCAGATAGGATGTTGATCCAGGGAAATATCTGACTGCCATTTGGAGTCGGGAAGGAATTTTTTTTTACCCACTTGGGGCCAAATTAGAAATTGCTCCAGATGATTTTTTTTTGCCTTCCTCTGGATCAACAGGGGTGTTTTTGGCATGGGCTGGACTTGGTGGACACATGCCTTTTTTCAGCCTTATCAACTATGTTACTGCTGGTTGCCTGCCCTGGCCAGCAGAGAATAATGAGAGATTAAGACCCAAAACAGGTGGAAGGCAGCCAGCAGCCCAACCTGCATGCTGAGAATCATGGGAGTTGCTGTCCAACAACATTTAGAAGATAACAGATTAACCATATCTACCTTAAAGTGATATCTTTGCTGCGTGCAGACATATGCATTTTATAGAGGATGAAGGAAGACATTTTACACTTTTTATAACATCATGTTAAAGCAGTATAAATTACAATTTGCCTTCCACGTGGTTTATTTTTTTTTTAGTGCAAAACACACCCAAATATAGCTCCAGGGGAGTAGCTATCTAACCTGTTTACAATGGAAACCAGTTTCCTTTAGCTATTCCTCTCTAACTACATCCGGTGGCCAAATAAATGCTTTCACTTTATATATCCGACTACCTGACTCCAAGTTCCATCGTATTAGAAAAAAAACTTAAACCGTATAATGTTTTGTCACAAACAAATGCAGCCATAATTAACAGCCATTCCTGACACAATTAACCCCCAAGTGTGGACCCTAAGAAGGCGCATATTCTGCTTGTATTGTAGCGCCATCACTGAGTGCATACCGGCAGATCAACTCCTCCAGGTTTAATCTTTAATGCCAGCAAGTCCCACACAGCTGAATGTCCAGCAAATATGGCACACACACACAGAGTTAAGTCAAAGACTAATTTTTACAGACTGCTGGTAGGGGCGCACATGCTCATGTTACTAAAAGTATTAACTGAAATAGTCTATACAAGGTTAATACGCACACTAAAAAAAAAAGAAACCCGGAAAAAATATATTATCCCCTTGCCTGTTATAGTAGTCTCCAGAATATTGCTTCTAGCATTAACATATATATATATATATAGATAGATAGATAGATAGATAGATAGATAGATAGATAGATAGATAGATAGATATAGATATTGCTAAAAGGGGCACTGTCACAAAAAATCTCAGGTATTTTCAATGTATGTTGTATTAGGCTTTTTTTTTTTAAGCTAGTTTTTGAGCTATGTACATGTATACCTTATGCTAACTGAGGCATGCTGAGCAGTCACTTCCTGTCCTAGCCCTACATTTCCTTCTCATTAACTGACACTCCTAAGTCATGCATTGCACTGTAATGGTTATGCCCCTCCCATCATTCTAAATGGCCAAAGAGGGACAGTTTTGTTTTAGGTGTTGTTGCTGGGGGTGTGGCTGGCGGACAGGACATTACTAACAAAGTTTAGGTTATTTTATGACCTACTGACACCTCTTTGTGTAGCTGAATAAATGTTATTTACACAGACTAATTTATAAACACATATAATGAAATGTATACAAACATCAATGTGAGTTTTATTGCTGTACAGCAATGTGATACACTTATATACACACCACACAGTCCGATCTCCTAAACAGAGGTACACCAGGGTGATACACTTATATACACACCACACAGTCTGATCTCCTAAACACAGGGACACCAGGGTGATACACTTATACACACCACACAGTCTGATCTCCTAAACACAGGGACACCAGGGTGATACACTTCTATACATACCACACAGTCTGATCTCCTAAACACAGGTACACCAGGGTGATACACTTATATACACATCACACAGTCTGATCTCCTAAACAAAGGGACACCAGGGTGATACACTTATATACACACCACACAGTCTGATCTCCTAAACACAGGGACATCAGGGTGATACACTTCTATACACACCACACAGTCTGATCTCCTAAACACAGGGACACCAGGGTGATACACTTATATACACACCACACAGTCTGATCTCCTAAACACAGGGACACCAGGGTGATACACTTCTATACACACCACACAGTCTGATCTCCTAAACACAGGGACACCAGAGTGATACACTTATATACACCACACAGTCTGATCTCCTAAACACAGGTACACCAGGGTGATACACTTCTATACACACCACACAGTCTGATCTCCTAAACACAGGGACACCAGGGTGACACACTTCTATACACACCACACAGTCTGATCTCCTAAACACAGGGACACCAGGGTGATACACTTATATACACATCACACAGTCTGATCTCCTAAACAAAGGGACACCAGGGTGATACACTTATATACACACCACACAGTCTGATCTCCTAAACACAGGGACACCAGGGTGATACACTTCTATACACACCACACAGTCTGATCTCCTAAACACAGGGACACCAGAGTGATACACTTATATACACCACACAGTCTGATCTCCTAAACACAGGTACACCAGGGTGATACACTTCTATACACACCACACAGTCTGATCTCCTAAACACAGGGACACCAGGGTGATACACTTCTATACACACCACACAGTCTGATCTCCTAAACACAGGGACACCAGGGTGACACACTTATATACACACCACACAGTCTGATCTCCTAAACACAGGGACACCAGGGTGATACACTTCTATACACACCGCACAGTCTGATCTCCTAAACACAGGGACACCAGGGTGATACACATATATACACACCACACAGTCTGATCTCCTAAACACAGGGACACCAGGGTGATACACTTATATACACACCGCACAGTCTGATCTCCTAAACACAGGGACACCAGGGTGATACGCTTCTATACACACCACACAGTCTGATCTCCTAAACACAGGGACACCAGAGTGATACACTTATATACACCACACAGTCTGATCTCCTAAACACAGGTACACCAGGGTGATACACTTCTATACACACCACACAGTCTGATCTCCTAAACACAGGGACACCAGGGTGATACACTTCTATACACACCACACAGTCTGATCTCCTAAACACAGGGACACCAGGGTGATACACTTATATACACACCACACAGTCTGATCTCCTAAACACAGGGACACCAGGGTGATACACTTATATACACACCACACAGTCTGATCTCCTAAACACAGGGACACCAGGGTGATACATTTCTATACACACCACACAGTCTGATCTCCTAAACACAGGGACACCAGGGTGATACGCTTATATACACACCACACAGTCTGATCTCCTAAACACAGGGACACCAGGGTGATACACTTATATACACACCACACAGTCTG
Organism: Rhinophrynus dorsalis; assembly: GCA_037306005.1. Lineage (NCBI taxonomy): Eukaryota > Metazoa > Chordata > Amphibia > Anura > Rhinophrynidae > Rhinophrynus > Rhinophrynus dorsalis. The sequence goes on from CM074724.1 coordinate 51,462,824, forward strand.
ATCTCCTAAACACAGGGACACCAGGGTGATACACTTATATACACACCACACAGTCTGATCTCCTAAACACAGGGACACCAGGGTGATACACTTATATACACACCACACAGTCTGATCTCCTAAACACAGGGACACCAGGGTGATACATTTCTATACACACCACACAGTCTGATCTCCTAAACACATGGACACCAGGGTGATACACTTATATACACACCACACAGTCTGATCTCCTAAACACAGGGACACCAGGGTGATACGCTTATATACACACCACACAGTCTGATCTCCTAAACACAGGGACACCAGGGTGATACACTTATATACACACCACACAGTCTGATCTCCTAAACACAGGGACACCAGGGTGATACATTTCTATACACACCACACAGTCTGATCTCCTAAACACAGGGACACCAGGGTGATACACTTATATACACACCGCACAGTCTGATCTCCTAAACACAGGGACACCAGGGTGATACACATATATACACACCACACAGTCTGATCTCCTAAACACAGGGACACCAGGGTGATACACTTATATACACACCGCACAGTCTGATCTCCTAAACACAGGGACACCAGGGTGATACGCTTCTATACACACCACACAGTCTGATCTCCTAAACACAGGGACACCAGAGTGATACACTTATATACACCACACAGTCTGATCTCCTAAACACAGGTACACCAGGGTGATACACTTCTATACACACCACACAGTCTGATCTCCTAAACACAGGGACACCAGGGTGATACACTTCTATACACACCACACAGTCTGATCTCCTAAACACAGGGACACCAGGGTGATACACTTATATACACACCACACAGTCTGATCTCCTAAACACAGGGACACCAGGGTGATACACTTATATACACACCACACAGTCTGATCTCCTAAACACAGGGACACCAGGGTGATACATTTCTATACACACCACACAGTCTGATCTCCTAAACACAGGGACACCAGGGTGATACGCTTATATACACACCACACAGTCTGATCTCCTAAACACAGGGACACCAGGGTGATACACTTATATACACACCACACAGTCTGATCTCCTAAACACAGGGACACCAGGGTGATACACTTATATACACACCACACAGTCTGATCTCCTAAACACAGGGACACCAGGGTGATACACTTATATACACACCACACAGTCTGATCTCCTAAACACAGGGACACCAGGGTGATACATTTCTATACACACCACACAGTCTGATCTCCTAAACACAGGGACACCAGGGTGATACACTTATATACACACCACACAGTCTGATCTCCTAAACACAGGGGCACCAGGGTGATACGCTTATATACACACCACACAGTCTGATCTCCTAAACACAGGGACACCAGGGTGATACACTTATATACACACCACACAGTCTGATCTCCTAAACACAGGGACACCAGGGTGATACATTTCTATACACACCACACAGTCTGATCTCCTAAACACAGGGACACCAGGGTGATACACTTATATACACACCACACAGTCTGATCTCCTAAACACAGGGACACCAGGGTGATACACTTCTATACACACCACACAGTCTGATCTCCTAAACACAGGGACACCAGGGTGATACGCTTATATACATACCACACAGTCTGATCTCCTAAACACAGGGACACCAGGGTGATACACTTATATACACACCACACAGTCTGATCTCCTAAACACAGGGACACCAGGGTGATACACTTATATACACACCACACAGTCTGATCTCCTAAACACAGGGACACCAGGGTGATACGCTTATATACACACACCACACAGTGTGATCTCCTAAACACAGGGACACCAGGGTGATACACTTCTATACACACCACACAGTCTGATCTCCTAAACACAGGGACACCAGGGTGATACACTTATATACACACCACACAGTCTGATCTCCTAAACACAGGGACACCAGGGTGATACACTTATATACACACCACACAGTCTGATCTCCTAAACACAGGGACACCGGGGTGATACACTTCTATACACACCACACAGTCTGATCTCCTAAACACAGGGACACCAGGGTGATACGCTTATATACATACCACACAGTCTGATCTCCTAAACACAGGGACACCGGGGTGATACACTTCTATACACACCACACAGTCTGATCTCCTAAACACAGGGACACCAGGGTGATACACTTATATACATACCACACAGTCTGATCTCCTAAACACAGGGACACCAGGGTGATACACTTATATACACACCACACAGTCTGATCTCCTAAACACAGGGACACCAGGGTGATACACTTCTATACACACCACACAGTCTGATCTCCTAAACACAGGGACACCAGGGTGATACATTTCTATACACACCACACAGTCTGATCTCCTAAACACAGGGACACCAGGGTGATACACTTATATACACACCACACAGTCTGATCTCCTAAACACAGGGACACCAGGGTGATACACTTATATACACACCACACAGTCTGATCTCCTAAACACAGGGACACCAGGGTGATACATTTCTATACACACCACACAGTCTGATCTCCTAAACACAGGGACACCAGGGTGATACACTTATATACACACCACACAGTCTGATCTCCTAAACACAGGGACACCAGGGTGATACACTTATATACACCACACAGTCTGATCTCCTAAACACAGGGACACCAGGGTGATACACTTATATACACACCACACAGTCTGATCTCCTAAACACAGGGACATCAGGGTGATACACTTCTATACACACCACACAGTCTGATCTCCTAAATACAGGGACACCAGGGTGATACGCTTATATACACACCACACAGTCTGATCTCCTAAAAAGAAAGAAAGAGGGATAAAGGGATTTGGATTTCAAAGAGAGACTGCCCCTCCTTAAGAGGGACACAGGAGGAATGGGGTTAATCGTTAATGAGTGAGGAAGTAATGTAGGGCTATGGCATGCCATCATTAACATAAATTATAAATCTTAACCCTTTGAGTGCCAGAGGGACAGGCAACATATTTCTCAGCAATACGTTGCGTAACCCTCTGGTATTCAAAGGGTTAATAAATCTCACTTTAATTGTAGCGATATAAAATGGCTAATACATAACAAGTGTGATTTAGACAGGGGAGGGTGGCAATTGCCCCCTGGGCCGGACATATGTCTGGTCCAGTGGGCCACTGCTTCACTCAATCTCCCACTTGCTGCTTTAAATGGAGCTACATTAGTGATACCACAGAGCTGCAATGCAAATGGAGCTACATTAGTGATACCACAGAGCTGCAATGCAAATGGAACTACATTAGTGATACCACAGAGCTGCAATGCAAATGGAGCTACATTAGTGATACCACAGAGCTGCAATGCAAATGGAGCTACACTAGTGATACCACAGAGCTGCAATGCAAATGGAACTACACTAGTGATACCACAGAGCTGCAATGCAAATGGAGCTACATTAGTGATACCACAGAGCTGCAATGCAAATGGAGCTACATTAGTGATACCACAGAGCTGCAATGCAAATGGAGCTACACTAGTGATACCACAGAGCTGCAATGCAAATGGAACTACACTAGTGATACCACAGAGCTGCAATGCAAATGGAGCTACATTAGTGATACCACAGAGCTGCAATGCAAATGGAACTACATTAGTGATACCACAGAGCTGCAATGCAAATGGAACTACATTAGTGATACCACAGAGCTGCAATGCAAATGGAACTACATTAGTGATACCACAGAGCTGCAATGCAAATGGAACTACACTAGTGATACCACAGAGCTGCAATGCAAATGGAGCTACATTAGTGATACCACAGAGCTGCAATGCAAATGGAGCTACATTAGTGATACCACAGAGCTGCAATGCAAATGGAACTACATTAGTGATACCACAGAGCTGCAATGCAAATGGAACTACACTAGTGATACCACAGAGCTGCAATGCAAATGGAGCTACATTAGTGATACCACAGAGCTGCAATGCAAATGGAGCTACATTAGTGATACCACAGAGCTGCAATGCAAATGGAACTACATTAGTGATACCACAGAGCTGCAATGCAAATGGAACTACATTAGTGATACCACAGAGCTGCAATGCAAATGGAGCTACATTAGTGATACCACAGAGCTGCAATGCAAATGGAGCTACATTAGTGATACCACAGAGCTGCAATGCAAATGGAACTACATTAGTGATACTACAGAGCTGCAATGCAAATGGAGCTACATTAGTGATACCACAGAGCTGCAATGCAAATGGAACTACATTAGTGATACCACAGAGCTGCAATGCAAATGGAGCTACATTAGTGATACCACAGAGCTGCAATGCAAATGGAACTACATTAGTGATACTACAGAGCTGCAATGCAAATGGAGCTACATTAGTGATACCACAGAGCTGCAATGCAAATGGAGCTACATTAGTGATACCACAGAGCTGCAATGCAAATGGAACTACATTAGTGATACCACAGAGCTGCAATGCAAATGGAGCTACATTAGTGATACCACAGAGCTGCAATGCAAATGGAACTACATTAGTGATACCACAGAGCTGCAATGCAAATGGAACTACATTAGTGATACTACAGAGCTGCAATGCAAATGGAGCTACATTAGTGATACCACAGAGCTGCAATGCAAATGGAGCTACATTAGTGATACCACAGAGCTGCAATGTAAATGGAGCTACATTAGTGATACCACAGAGCTGCAATGCAAATGGAACTACATTAGTGATACTACAGAGCTGCAATGCAAATGGAACTACATTAGTGATACCACAGAGCTGCAATGCAAATGGAGCTACATTAGTGATACCACAGAGCTGCAATGTAAATGGAACTACACTAGTGATACCACAGAGCTGCAATGCAAATGGAGCTACATTAGTGATACCACAGAGCTGCAATGTAAATGGAACTACACTAGTGATACCACAGAGCTGCAATGCAAATGGAACTACATTAGTGATACCACAGAGCTGCAATGCAAATGGAACTACACTAGTGATACCACAGAGCTGCAATGCAAATGGAACTACATTAGTGATACCACAGAGCTGCAATGCAAATGGAGCTACATTAGTGATACCACAGAGCTGCAATGCAAATGGAGCTACATTAGTGATACCACAGAGCTGCAATGCAAATGGAACTACATTAGTGATACTACAGAGCTGCAATGCAAATGGAGCTACATTAGTGATACCACAGAGCTGCAATGCAAATGGAACTACATTAGTGATACCACAGAGCTGCAATGCAAATGGAGCTACATTAGTGATACCACAGAGCTGCAATGCAAATGGAACTACATTAGTGATACTACAGAGCTGCAATGCAAATGGAGCTACATTAGTGATACCACAGAGCTGCAATGCAAATGGAGCTACATTAGTGATACCACAGAGCTGCAATGCAAATGGAACTACATTAGTGATACCACAGAGCTGCAATGCAAATGGAGCTACATTAGTGATACCACAGAGCTGCAATGCAAATGGAACTACATTAGTGATACCACAGAGCTGCAATGCAAATGGAGCTACATTAGTGATACCACAGACCTGCAATGTAAATGGAACTACACTAGTGATACCACAGAGCTGCAATGCAAATGGAACTACATTAGTGATACCACAGAGCTGCAATGTAAATGGAACTACATTAGTGATACCACAGACCTGCAATGTAAATGGAACTACACTAGTGATACCACAGAGCTGCAATGCAAATGGAACTACACTAGTGATACCACAGAGCTGCAATGCAAATGGAACTACATTAGTGATACCACAGAGCTGCAATGCAAATGGAGCTACACTAGTGATACCACAGAGCTGCAATGCAAATGGAACTACACTAGTGATACCACAGAGCTGCAATGCAAATGGAACTACATTAGTGATACCACAGAGCTGCAATGCAAATGGAGCTACATTAGTGATACCACAGAGCTGCAATGCAAATGGAGCTACATTAGTGATACCACAGAGCTGCAATGCAAATGGAGCTACATTAGTGATACCACAGAGCTGCAATGCAAATGGAGCTACATTAGTGATACCACAGAGCTGCAATGCAAATGGAACTACACTAGTGATACCACAGAGCTGCAATGCAAATGGAACTACATTAGTGATACCACAGAGCTGCAATACAAATGGAGCTACATTAGTGATACCACAGAGCTGCAATGCAAATGGAACTACACTAGGATCATAACCTATTTTCCTTGTAAGCGCTATGATATCACTAGTGTAGCTTGACTTTAATTGTAAGTTCCGTGTTATCACTAGTGTAGCTCCATTTCAACTGTAAGCTACGTGATCTCACTTGCCTTAATTCCCAACATTAATGCCAGTTTTAAAGCTAAGCAAAAGAGGGTGGTCTGCGGCAGTGGGCTCATGCAATAGTAGAAATGGGCCCCTGGATTGTATTTGCCTTCTGGGCCACAAGTTGCCAGCCCTCCCCTGGATTTAGAAAGCTCTAAAATTGTTTGGTGACGAGAAATGTAAAACTAAAACATCCTATATAATAATTTGCTAAAACGTGTGTAATGACGCAGTCAGGTGCAGTAGACACTGCTGCACATGCTGCAGTCATGCGCCGTAGAGACTGCCCGCACCGCAGCTGATACAGAGCTGGACACTACTTCATAGCGTCCAGCTCTGTATCAGCTGCGGCACGGGCGGTCTCTACTGCGCATGACTGCCCCGCGACCAGCTGGCAGTGGCACTGTGGCCCGTGTGTATCGACGCAGTCAGGCGCAGTAGAGAGTGCTGCACATGCTGCAGTCATGCGCCATAGAGACTGCCCGCGCTGTGGCTGATACAGAGCTGGACTCTACTTTGTAGCGTCCAGCTCTGTATCAGCTGCGGCACGGGTGGTCTCTACTGCGCATGACTGCCCCGCTGCCGGCTGGCAGTGGCACTGTGGCCCGTGTAACAGGCTCTTCAACTAGTCCAATATAATAATTCGCTAAATGTTTGTCAGGACGCAGTCATGCGCAGTAGAGACTGCCCGTGACACGGCTGATACAGAGTGCGGCGCTCTGAATTCAGACCATGATCGGTGTTCAGAGAGGACCATGGACTGAATTCAGAGCGCCCCACTCTGTATAAGCTGCGTCACTGGCAGTCTCTACTGCGCATGACTGCACCTTGACTGTCCAGCACTGTGGCCCGGGCTCTTCAACTAGTTACTTATGTTTTAGTACTAATTTCTGCAGAGATAATAGGGCCTTTCTATAAAGTGAAAACTAGAGAATCCTGGGGTAGTACAATTGTCTGATATGGAACAAAAAACATTCCCATTGATTTAAATAGGACAATTAGGACCACGGGTGGTAGAAATATATCCACTGCACCACTACGCAATGAACTGATGACATTTCTACCATTCAAGGACTAATTCAATAAATATTGTGCAGCTGATTTACCACATATTGACCCATTTTGGCTTTAGGCATATGCCCCATTATGTTCAAATCAGAGTCACACTAATGCACCCCCCTTCACCCTGAATAGCTGTAGAGCCAAAGGTAGACAGAGATAGATAGATAGATAGATAGATAGATAGATAGATAGATAGATAGATAGATAGATAGATAATTTTACCCCTTGTATGACAGAGAGGTATCCACCTCTCTGGCATACAAGAGGTTAACAGGCTGACTATGTTATACATTGTCCAGGGCTCTGCAGTGCATTTCCTATAGCTAATGTCCAACATTTAGCTTGTGCTAAGTAACATCAGACCAGTGCGTCTATGTCCTTCTTTGCATTAAGCCACATCTAACACCAACCTAATTTTTATAGGTCAATTGTCAAGTGCAAAAGTAATGTCACATATGCAAAAATATATAGTTAATAGAGTAAAAGCCCATGTACATGGGCTAAGGTCCGGGTAATGTTAACCCTTTGAGTGCCAGAGGGGTACGCAACGCTTTGCTTTGCAAAGAGCTGTGTACTCCTCTGGCACTCACAGGGTTAAGAGGTTGCTACCTCACTGCTCTATGCGTCGCCTCACTCACGCTATGCAATCATGTACAGTAGAGACTGCCCAAACGCAGGCAGTCTCTACTGTGCATGACTGCATCGTGACAAACATTTTAGCAAATTATTATATAGGATTGTTAGGCCTCAATCAGAATTTCATACATTAGCATATTATCCACAGTAATTTACGTAAATATACACGTGAAACAAAAAATTCCCATTTTTATCAAGGTCTACAAAGGAAATTAGTGGTACACTAAGGTGTTGCCCAGGGCGTGCCAAAGTGCCACGACTCCCTGGCTGAGAACCACTGTGTATCAAACACTGTATGTTGATGTATTTGTCAGTTCCCTGCCCTGAAACTCACCATTAAGCAGGAACAGCAGTAGTTACTCGTATTGAGAAACAGCAGAAAGTGGTCAATGGCTTACGCAATGGGTGCACTTGATTTTTTATTCTCATGTTTCACAGATTGTGCTAAATTAAGACTTCCTAACACTATTTTTACCCATTAAAGCGTGAGTGACTGTGACTGGAGACTCTCAGTTCTTGCAACAGAACAGTATACTGTACAAAAGCCATGTGGATAGTCATTGCCTCCTGTAATGGAGCACATTCAGTTCACTTGTGAAACATCCCTGTGAATGAAGAAAAAGAGGAAAGAGAGAGGGGGGGAGGTGCTCATAGGGTTTAAACCTTCTTGCAACTAGAACTGAATATAAAATAATGAAATGCTCTCACATATTAGAGTGGCCACACTCATACAACTTGAGGGTTGATAAGCAGGTGGGGGATATTACACTCCCTTCCACGCAGATAGATTCAAGATTAGATACTCCCCGGGTATTGACCTTCAAAAGAAGAAAGGAAAAGCACAGGAACGTGAAAACAGACAATGGGTCAGTTTTTTAAATGGATGCATTTTACAATAATAAAGACAAAAAAATAAAAAATGGTTTCCCAATGCGTTTCTGGATATTATGATCTTTTCATCAAGGTATAAGACTCTATACTGTAATATATATTAGATAGATGATAACCTGATGAAAGGATCGTAGTGTCCAGAAATGCATTGGTAACCCATTTCTTTATTTCTTAGTATCACAGTCTACCTTTGAGGCCTGCTTAGCCTGTGTTTCCTTCCTCTGTGGTCAGGCCCGGACTGGCCATCGGGCATACCGGGCATTTGCCCAGTGGGCCGGTCCAGAGACTCAGACTCTGAAGCAATACAGAGCGCTGGGAGATGATATCATCTCCCAGCGCCCTGTATTACTGAGAACCGACGCGCGGGAGCTTCACCTCTGTGCCGAAGGAGGCACAGATCTCTTCTATTGCACTCCGCTAGACTACCAGGGACTCAAGGTAGGGGATCAAGGGGCAATGTGGAGATGAAGGGGGTTTATGGGGCATTGATGAAGGGGAATTGTGGAAGGGGCAATGTGGAGATGAAGGGGCTTTATGGGGCATTGATGAAGGGGCAATGTAGAGATGAAGGGGAATTGTGGAAGGGGCAATGTGGAGATGAAAGGGGCATTGTGGAGATGAAGGAGGCATTGCGGAAGGGGCAATGTGGAGATGAAGGGGGCATTGTGGAAGGGGCATTGTGGAGGTGGACAGTGTGGGCAATGAGGAGGATGGGGTGGGCAGTGTGGAGGTGGGCAGAGTGTGGAGGTGATTATGTGGGCGGGGGCAGGGGATTGTGGCAAGGGGGGGCATATGATTGTGTCTGGGTCGGAGGGGGGTGGGAGCATCAAAATGCACCTTTGCCTGTATATACAAAAAATCTTGCACTGAACGAACGCCCGTCGCTGCCCCCCCCCCCATGGGCTGCTCAGCCTTAAATGCCCGGGCCTATTTTTTGTCCCAGTCAGGGCCTGTCTGTGGTGTGTCGGCCGGCATCCTTGCGGCCACCTCTGCATTACTTTGTCTGTTACAGGCACCTGTTTATGGGCCTATTCTGGGTGACCTAATTGGGTCCCGCCTCCTTCTGTTCCTTTATAATCCTCCTTGGGGCTAGGAGTCATTGACCTTACGTGGTGTTCCTGCTCGTTACACTTTGCTCTCTGTTGTGACCCGTGTTTGCCTAAGAATCTCGCTCTGTGTATGACCCCAGCTTGTCTGACTGCCCACATCGGTTCTGCCCTGTGGCTCTGGCTGACTACTCGCTCTATGTATAACCCCGGCTTGTCTAAATACCCACATCGGTTCTGACCTGTGGCTCTGGCTGACTACTCGCTATGTGTATGACCCCGGCTTGCCTGACCAGTGGCCCTGGCTACTACCCACTCAGTGTAATCTCCAGTTGCCTTTCCTGAGGGCCTGGTTACTTTCACTCCTTGTAGTCCTCAGTTTGCCTGACCAGTGGCCCGGTCTCCTACTCGCACAACATGGTCTCCAGTTGCCTGACCAGTGACCTGGTTACTCTCGCTCCGTGTAGTCCCCAGCTTGCCTGACCTGTGACTCTGGCTGCCTTCTCGCTCCCTGCACTACCTGCTTGTCTGACCTGTAATCTCAGTGCCTTCTGGCTCTGGTCTACTCTCGTACTCTGTGGCCTCCGTTCGCAGACTAAGTGGTGACTTACACATATTCTACCATTATCTTTGTGTCTGTCCTTATTTGCCTGATTAGCGTGACAGTACATAAGGGCCATGTCGAATGAAGGTACAGGAAGTCCACCTAATCAGAGTATCCTGTCCAGGATGGATTCTCAAGACCAGAGAATTGACCATTTGTCTATTACTATGCAGACACTGTTAAATCGCACAGCTCACCTAGACCACTTTGCTTTGCAATCGGTGGCTTCCCCAGCTCCTGCACCGGTTGTGGCCACTGCCCCTGAGGCGGGCATCAGTAGAGGATTGTCTGGCTCCTCTCCTCTACCCCAAAGATATGATGTGGAACCTGCTATGTGTTGGGGGTTCCTTAATCAGCTGGGAAATGGTACCCCACACATTCCCTACTTAGCAAAGTTAGGTGGGACTCCTGATGTCCCTTCTATCCGCCATTGGCCTGGGTGAATCCACTATGGGAAACAGAAAAGTCCATAATTCACAATTTCACGGAATTTATAGCCTCATTTTGGAGAGTCTTTGACGTTCCTGGGCGTGCTGCCTCCACTGCCAAATGACTGATGACAATACGGCAGGGCGCACGTACTGTAGCGGATTATGCTATTGAGTTCTGCACTCAGGAGGCTGAGGTTGGAACAATGAAGCCCTAGTTGCTGCATTCTCCCAGGGCTTGTGTGACACAATTAAGGACGAGACAGCAGCCCGGGAACTGCCTGGTGATCTGGAGGAGTTGATCTCAGACACCATCCTGTTAGACACGAGAATCTGTAAGAGGCTTTCATTTATAGAGCATGGACATAAAATTTTACCCAGGTTGGCACCTAGTTTCTCACGCCCACCCTGTCCTCCCTCACCTTCCACACCTCCTAATTCTGAACCTGCCTGGAGGGAACCTACGCAGCTAGGCTTCACACACCTTTCTAAGGAGGAGAGGGCTTGGCGCAGGAGGAGGGGTCTTTGCTTATACTGCAGGAAACCTGGTCATTTGTTGTATGCTTGTCCTATTCAGCTGGAAAACGTCCTCACCTAGGGTCAAGTAGGGGACAGACCCTGGGTGGAATTTCACAGTCCCCAGAGAGAGCATAACTGACAAGTCTATTTTTAAAGTCGTACTATCTTGGGCCAAGTCTTCTGTGGTGGCTCCAGCACTACTGGACTCAGGGACCACAGGACTTTTCATTGATGCAGACGTCGCAGCCAAACACACTATTCCATTGTTGCCTCGCTCCACTCCGTTGGCCATTGAGGCTATTGACGGCAGACCTCTACAGCCGGCACAAGTTACTCATGAGACTCATCCCTTGTTTTTGAGGGTAGGGGCACTGCATGTGGAGTCACAACAGTTCCAATTCATACATTCTCCCCATCTTGCCATCATTCTGGTTTTTCCCTGGTTGCAGACTCACATCCCAAGCATTGACTGGCAGACTTGCGATATTCTGTCGTGGTCTTCTCAATGTACAAAGTCTTGCCTCCAGCAGCCTATGAGAATATTGTGTACCTCTACCTTGTTACCTGCTGACTGTCAGGCCTACAAAGAGGAATTTAATAAGGTAGAGGCCAGTACATTGCCACCACACAGGCCCTATGATCGTATTGTTGATCTGGTACCAGGGGCCAGACCTCCTAGGGGCAGAGTTTATCCCTTGTTGGTGGAGGAGAACAAGGCCATGGAGGACTATGTGGAGGACGCCCTAGCTAGGGGCATTATTCTGAAGTCTTCCTCCCCTGCGGGCGCAGGCTTCTTTTTTGTTAAGAAAAAAGATGGGGAGCTCAGACCATGTATTGATTTCAGGGGCCTAAATAAGCTAATGGTAAAAAACGCTTATCCTATACCATTGATCACGGAGCTATTTGATTGTATCAAAGGATCGACAATTTTCACAAAACTTGGCTTGAGGGCCGCATACAACTTGGTACGAATAAGAGAGGGTGATGAATGGAAGACAGTGTTTAATACTCGGAGTGGGCACTATGAGTATTTGGTTTTGCCTTTCGGATGGTGCAACGCTCCTGCTGTCTTCCAGGAGTTCATTACTGACGTTTTAAGAGACCTACTCCAGAGCTGTGTTGTAGTGTATTTGAACGATATACTCATCCATTCTCCTACCTTGGAGACACATAGAGCAGATGTAGGCTGGATTCTACAACTGCTAAGAGAGAACAAGTTGTTCTGCAAATTAGAGAAGTGTGAATTCCACAAATTCCATGTGACCTTCTTGGGATGCGTGATTTCATCCACTGGTCTAGCCATGGATCTGTAAAAACTGTCTGCTGTCTTACAGTGGCCACTTCCCGTGGGGCTAAGATCCATACAGAGGTTCCTGTGTTTCACTAATTATTACAGGAAGTTTATATGAAATTTTTCCTCAGTTGTGAAACCACTCACTGATATGATTCAGGAGCTAATTTTCAGACTGGGCACCTGAAGCACTTCAGGCTTTTGAATACTTGAAGTCCGCCTTTGCGAAGGCCCTGATATTGTCCCACCTGAACCCCTCCCTGCCATTTGCACTGGAGGTGGATGCCTCGGAGTCCGGTGTAGACACGTTGCTATCCCAGCGCGCAGGCCCTGGTAAACCATTGCTCACATGAGGCTTTTTCTCTAAAAAACTGTTAAAGGCAGAGAGTTTATATAATGTGGGCAATCTTGGGCTTGAAAGAATGGTGTTATCTGCTGGAGGGCACAGCGGTTCCGATCCTGATACTGACGGATCACAAAAAACTCACATATTTATTGGAGGCTAAGAGGTTGTCTTCACATCAGGCCAGATGGGCCCTCTTCCTTTTGAGGTTTAATTTTGTTCTTTCCTACCTTCCTGGTACCAAAAATATTATAGTGGATGCTCTCTCTCGATAATTTCGGTCCGAGTCCCAGGAGGAATCTCCTCCAGTGCCTGTTATTCCTCCCGACCACATCTTGACTACGATACGCACCAGTATTACGTCTCCTCTGGGAGAGGAGATTTTGGCTGCCCAAGCTTCCGCCCCGGCAGAGAGACCTAAAGGGAGATGTTTTGTGCCCATACCATTCCTCAAAGGCTGCAGGACATGTTGGTAGAGACCAACTGATATAGACAATGTCCAGACTCTTCTGGTGGCCCAACATGAGAGCAGACTGTTCCGCGTTTGTTTCAACATGTTCAACTTGTGCGCGGACTAAGACTCCTCGTCACCTGCCAGTCGGCCTCCTGCAGCCCATCTCGAACGGGGAGCGTCCATGGTCTCACTTGTCAATTGACTTTATGGTTGAGTTGCCGATCTCTGAGGGTTACACTGTCATTCTTATGATCGTGGATAGATTTTTGAAGATGGCCCACTTCATGCCGCTTAAGGGACTTCCCTCCAGTTGGCCGAGATCTTCGCGAAGGAGGTAGATCATCTCCATGGTATACCCAAGGTGGTGGTCTCGGATCGCAGGAGACAGTTTGTGTCACATTTCTAGAGAGCTTTTTGTGGTCAGATGGGGATCCAGCTCTCGTTCTCCTCAGCTTGCCACCCACAGTTGAACAGCGCTGCTGAAAGGTCTAATCAGGCGCTGGAACAGGTCATGCCCTTCGGCCTTCGGAATGCTCCAGCAGTGTTTCAGGCATTCGTCAACAATGTCTTCCGGGATCTTCTTATGTCCTCCGTGGTCGTCTATTTGGGCGACATTCTGATTTTTTCCAAATCTCTTAAGGAACACCGTGGCCACGTTCGCCAAGTTCTCGAGCGGCTTCGAACACACAACTTGTATGCCAAACTTGAGAAGTGCCAGTTCGAACAAACCAGCTTGCCCTTTCTTGGGTATATTGTGTCCTCTTCAGGTCTAGCTATGGATCCTGAGAAACTCTCCGCTGTCCAAAACTGGCCCTTGCCACAGGGTCTTAAGGCTACCCAACGGTTTATTGGTTTTTCTAACTATTACCGGAGGTTTATCCGGAATTTCTCGGATGTTATCCGTCCTATTGTAGCTCTCACCCGTAAGGGAGCTGATGCGAAGCTGTGGCCATCTGATGCCTTGGAGGCGTTCAACAAGCTTAAAGCTGCTTTCACTTCCGCCCCAGTTCTGCTCTATCCTGATCCTATGCGGGCTTTCTTCTTGGAAGTCGACGCTTCTGAAACTGCGGCGGGCGCTGTTCTGTCTCAGCTCTCTTCTAGTACAGGGCTCATGCATCCCTGTTCTTTTTTTTCTCGTAAATTTACCGATTCGGAACGGAATTATGATACGGGTAATAGGGAACTGCTAGCCATTAAGCTAGCCCTCGAGGAGTGGCGATACCTCTTGGAAGGGTCTCCTCATGTCGTGACCATTTACACCGACCACCAGAATCTGGCCTATCTGGCCTCGGCCAAACGCCTGAATGCTCGCCAGGCTAGATGGTCCCTGTTCTTTGCCCGTTTCCACTATGTGATAACATACCTACCTGGAACCCGGAATGTGAAGGACGATGCCTTGTCCCGGCAGTTCGAATCCAGCCCTACTGAACCGAAGGATTCCGAGCCAGTGGTACCCTCCGCTCGCGTTCTGGCAGCCTTATCCACTCGCACCTTACAGGCTATACGTCAGGCTCAGTATGGGCTGCTTTCTACCGAGTCGCCTCCTGGGGACCTGTTGTCTTTTCCTCAATGTCACCACAACGAGGTTCTTCGTTGGGCCCATTATTCTTCTGTATCGGGTCACCCGGGGGTTTCACGTACATTCGAACTTCTGTCCAGATACTTCTGGTGGCCGAACTGTCGTACTGATGTCTCAGACTTTGTTGCTTCTTGTTCTGCGTGCGCACGTATGAAAACACCCCGCCTGAAACCCGCCGGGTTGTTGCAGCCTCTACCTGTACCAACCTTGCCTTGGACGCAGTTGTCCATGGATTTCATTGTGGAGCTTCCCAGGTCCGCAGGTATGACCACTATTTGGGTGGTGGTGGACCGGTTCACCAAACAAGCCCATTTCCGAGCCTTTCCTGCTGTTCCCACTGCCTCTCTACTGGCCGATTCTTTCATTGCTGACATCGTACAGCTTCATGGTGTGCCCCTGAATATCACGCCTGACCGCGGATCACAGTTCATTTCCAGGTTCTGGAGGGCATTTTGTGATCGTCTGGGCATCCGTCTGCACTTCTCCTCCGGTTACCACCCGCAGACCAACGGCCAGACTGAACGGGTCAACCAGTCCTTGGAGCAGTATCTTAGGACTTACTGTAACAGGCACCATAACGATTGGGTTCGCTTGCTTCCCTTGGCAGAATTTTCCTACAATTCCCTGCATCACTCTTCCCTTGGCTGTTCACCTTTCTTTGCAGCCTTGGGTTTTAACCCCCGAGTCCTGCTTCTACGTCCGGGCTCAGCCTTGGTGCCCTCGGCCGAGGTCCGGGTCCGTTCGTTGGTTGAGCATTGGCAGTTGCTCAGAACTTCCTTGCTCGCTTCCCAAATACGCCACAAGAGCGCAGCTGACCATCATAGTTCCTTGGCTCCTCTCTATTCTCCAGGTGACAAGGTCTGGTTATCCTCCAAGAACATCAACCTTCGGCAGCCTTCCCGTAAGCTTGGTCCACGCTACTTGGGTCCTTACAGAGTTCTACAACGTTTGTCTCCTGTAGTGTATCGGTTGGCCTTGCCAGCCTCCCTCCGTATACACCCAGTCTTCCATGTCTCGTTGCTGAAGCCATGGATATCCTCTCGTTTCTCTCATCCTGCTCCGGTTGTTCCGGCACCTGTTACTGTGGCTGGGCAGGAGGAATTCGTGGTGAGTGCCATACTCGACTCCAGGCGAGTGCGCGGCCGTTTGCAGTATCTCGTGGATTGGCAGGGTTACGGTCCTGAGGACAGGTCCTGGGTTCCCGCCATGGATGTCCATGCTACTGTGTTGGTGCGCCGCTTCCACCGCATGTTTCCCACCAAGCCCTCCTGACGTCCTCCGTAGGGGTAGGGGAGTGTCACCGCCGTGCCGACTCCTGGCGGTGTTTCCGTCGCTCCGGTTGCCTCGGCTTCCGGGTTCGGACGCGCGCATGCGCAGTCCTCCTCATGAAGCCGGTTGGGCTTCACTATTTAGGGCGCCCTCTCCCTGCAACGGACGCGTTGTCTGCGCGTCCATTCGGGTGAACAGGGCTAGTAGAGCCTCGTTCATCTTCTTCTTTTGAGTCCGGTTTTTCCTGTGTCCTGCTCCTGTTCCCAGTGCCAGTTCCTGCAGTCTGTGTTCCGGTTGCCTGCAGCCTGTGCCCTGTCTCCAGTCCTGCTGTGGTCAGTCCATGCACTGTTGTATCCTGCTCTGGTCAGTCCAGTGTATCCTGTTCTGGTCAGTCCTGTGTATCCTGCTCTGGTCAGTCCTGTATCCTGTATCCTGCTCTGGTCAGTCCTGTGTCCTGTATCCTGTATCGTGTATCCTGCTCTGGTCAGTCCTGTGTCCTGTATCCTGCTCTGGTCAGTCCTGTGTCCTGTATCCTGTATCCTGCTCTGGTCAGTCCTGTGTATCCTGCCTTGGTCAGTCCTGTATCCTGTATCGTGTATCCTGCTCTGGTCAGTCCTGTGTCCTGTATCCTGTATTCTGCTCTGGTCAGTCCTGTGTCCTGTATCGTGTATCCTGCTCTGGTCAGTCCTGTGTCCTGTATCCTGCTCTGGTCAGTCCTGTGTCCTGTATCCTGTATCCTGCTCTGGTCAGTCCTGTGTATCCTGCCTTGGTCAGTCCTGTGTCCTGTATCCTGTATCCTGCTCTGGTCAGTCCTGTGTGTCCTGCTCCGGTCAGTCCTGTGTATCCTGCCTTGGTCAGTCCTGTGTCCTGTATCCTATATCCTGCTCTGGTCAGTCCTGTGTGTCCTGCTCCGGTCAGTCCTGTGTCCTGTATACTGTGTCCTGCTGTGGTCAGTCCCGTGTCCTGCTCCGGTCAGTCCTGTGTCCTGTATCCTGTGACGAGTCCTGCTTGTGTCCTACTATTCCATCTACTTGGAGTCAGTTTCTCCCTGAGGTGATTGGGGTATAGTCCAACCGTAGTGGGGTATCCTGAGCCCCCGGAGGCTCAACCGAAGGGGGCTATCTAGCTTTGCGGCTAGCACCTTTAGACGGCTTTGGCCGCAGCACACCCCCCTGCGGTTGGCCTACGCACTCCAGCGTCGCCCTCTAGCGACGCTCTCTAGCCTCTAGCCCCAATCACCTTTGTTGGAGGAGTATCTTCTTCCTACTTCTGAGCTTCTGTGTTAGGCTAGTCGTGACACAGACCAAGTGGTGACTTACACATATTCTACCATTATTCTGTTGTCCCATTTGAGCCGCTTCCCTAGTCTCCAGATCTTGAGTATTGCAGTGCAGAGCACAGTGTGCAGCTCCTGAGGGACCTTGGGTCCTATTTACATATGTCTGGGCTTCTGTGTGATCTCTACCATTATTGTTGTTATAATAAATAAAGGTGGTTATAGTTTATCTTTGTGTTTGTCCTTATTTGCCTGATTTCCGTGACACTTTGTGTTTATTATTGCTAAGTAAATTTGATCTTAAATTTCCTGTTGATCGCCTCTTTGGATTGTTGATATCTAATTTCTGTGTGGAGTTCTGGAGTGTCTGTGCAGGGGCAGGAACAAAATCCCCTGTTTCTATAGACCAGTTGTATATGGAACAGCCGGAGGATCACTAACTGCACAGCTCTTCTTGACTTCCTAATTCTCCTCCCACCTCCTTCCCAGCTGCCTCAGGGAGAGTGTTCATGCTCAGTGTTGTGTGAATGGCTTCTATTGTTATGTCAAGCTCCAGTTAGCATTATACTGAGGTTGCATTATACTGAGAAGTATGAACACGTTCCCTGAGGCAGCTGGGAGGGAGGTAGGGGGAAAAGAAGAGCTGTGCTGAAGATTCAGGGTGCCACATTATGTGGAAGTGCACAGCACAGAAGATACAATATCTTTAAAAGTACTTACATTTAGATCTCACCCCCAGCTTTCCTAATACTACTTTATTAACAAAACCTATGGTAAAAAACTTTTATAAGATGATACATCCCCTTTAAGTACTGGTTCAATTATGGGACAAACCAGCCTCACCAAAGGGGGATATATTTGAATGTTTTTTTTTTGTTTTGTTTTTTTGTTTTTTAAACCTTTGAATGTTAGAGAGGTCTCTGAAATTCAGGGGGATATAACTCCCATTTAAATAAATGGGAATTTGGGGAATTTGTATTTGTCCCCAATGATTTAGTTGGTTTACTCCAGAATTACCAAGGCTTTTCATATTAAAGTGTTAGTAATGTCTAAAAAAATTTTTTTTACATTTAGAAGAGCTTAAAAAGCTGATCTAAATGCAAAAAACCATATCTCTCAAACCGCTATGGTTTAAGAGATACGGGCATTTAAAGTTTGATCTCTCCTACTGACAGCTGCAAAGCTGTCAGCAGGAGATCCGTGTCGGTCGACATGGTGGCGCTTGAGAAGTGCCGGGATCTCGTTACTTACACGGAATCCCTTCATTGGAATGGTCTAAAACGTGTGCCTGAACACAATGCAATGCGTTGGATACCTCTCTGGCACTCAAAGGGTTAAAGATGAATTTTGGGGAACAAATTCAGACAGAATTAGTCCAAAAATAAAGGGACAACAATGTGTGTGCTATAAGAGAAAGTGCAGTGTAGACAGAAGTATTTCAGTTTCTTTTTTTTTTTTCAAGTTGATGATGATCTACAACTTTTTTTAGGAAAAAATATATGTTGTAGGGATTTTCTTACTGAGTAAAGCAAGCGTACTCCCATTGCCAAGATATTCATATTTCCAGAGTTATTACAGTTTAAACTTGTGTTTTTTACATTATCAAATTCTAATTATATTTCCTGTTACATTCTAATAGAGAGGAAAAGCAAGAAAGTCAGTGATATACAGTTTTCCATAGAATGTGGTAGAAACTGCCTGTCATTTCCTGTCAGTTAGAACTATCAGGAAGTAAACACAGTAAATTCACTTCCTGATTATTTAAGCTGCTATAAATTTTGAATAGAACATCTGACAGCAGTGGGAGTGACCTTGTTTTATTCACCAGGAAAAGATCTATAAATTATGTGTTTTCATTAAATAACAGCAGTCTAATGATATTTTATGGCAGAGCCTTCCCTTTAAGTGCTTCCATTGCCTCTCAGTGTCTATGAACCCTTAGCAGTCTCTGAACTGCGTACATCAGTTTACAGGAAAAATACCTTATGTTACAGCCTATGCTACAGTTCACATTCATGTACCGAAAAGTATGGAAATACATGGTTATAATTCTGAGAAAGTTAACTCCTTGACCCCCCCCCCCACCCCCTTGCTTTGTTGATGACCTAATAAATAACATGACACAGTACAATGGAAACAAACTGGGAAGTGGCTGGGGTGAAGAGTTAAAGTTCTCTAAACTATAACCAAGCTGTAGTTTTTTTTAAAGGGATAGTAATGTTTCAATATAAAATCAGCTCTAATTAATCTTCATAGTATTTGGGCATGGAGAGTGTTATTTCAATACTGTCAGAGTTATAGTTCAAGAGTAATTGAATGATAAAGTATCCCCCTCCTGCCCCTTTTACCTAGTGTAAGCCGCCTCCTATCAGATGTGGAATCTGATCAATTGACCAGACAGTTCACAGCAAGGGACAATCTTCTTACTGTGACCATAAGGAAATCTCTGCCCGCTTGACAGGTTTTTCAGGGTTTTCTTTATGTTCACTGAAGATTGTCCCTCTCTGTAATCCATCCGGACAGTCTTGATGCTCTGAGGTGAGCAGTGTTACATCAGTAAAAGGGGCGGGAGGGGATAGTTTATCATTCAATTACTCTTGAACTACAACTCTGACAGTATTGAAATAACACTCTCCATGGCCCAAATTCTATGAAGATTAATTGGAGCGGCTTTTATTTTGAAACATTACTATCCCTTTAAACTCTTGTTTGGTTTTATCAGGCAAGCATCACATGCAGGATCAACAAAGGTTTTGATCGATATGTGTTGGTTGGACAGAAAGTGCTTGGTGCATGTACTTAGCAAAGTTTCTAAGGGGGTTTTGTGTGTTTCATGCTCCCAATCAACAATTTTTAACTGCTAGATAGGTCTCTACCCAGGGCCAGATTTCCCAATAGGTAGAGTAGGCAGCTGCCTAGAGCACCAAATTTATAGAGGCGCCTCAGTTGTGCTGGCCACACCTACTTTCTGAATTGTGGGTGTGGCCAGAGCAATCTCAGTGCTCCTACACCAGTTCTATATCCTTTTACAGGTTATTATGTAATCCTTTGGATGCTGGAGAGATCTACAAGATTTCTTTTGTTCTTGCTTGTTATAGAATAATGGTATTTTATATGCCAGGAAACAGTGGATGGGATTGGGGGTGGGGTCACGTGAAGAGTGGAGGTGTGGCCATGGGCAGAGCTAAGGGCTCCTAACATGCCTTTCCTAGGACTGCCTGGGATGTATATCCAACTCTGCCTCCATTAACACATTGCTACTCAAAGAGGTGGGGAGTTGCTAACATTCAAAGTATTACATTAATATAATTTAGTGCAACTGAACTCATTTTCCATACATGGTCAGCATTTTTTTTTATCCATGCCTGCCAAGACATTGCAGAACAAGGGGTTAATTCTGGGTTCTGGTGAATAAAACTGATACATTTACCCAAGTGCTGTGTTCACCTTTCAAGTATATTTTTAAGTTGGCTTTAAGGAGAACAGCTGTGGCTTTGAATTATAAGAGTACAACAAGTGCTTGTTTTACCAGTCATGTAATAAGTGAATGGCCCACTGTATGTGAGAGATCGGGGAGTCTCTTTCATCCTCAGGCTTTTTCCCTTGGACAATGACATTTTTCTGATTTGATCATATAACTTGCAAAAGTTCAGGGTTTTGGCCAACATGAAACCATTAAGTTACCCATTCAGAGGAACCAGCGTTGATGCGCTTTTTTGATGGCTGATGTCTTTTGGAATATAATAATGAAAGTATTTATAACTAAAGTCTTTTGTAAAATGGGCATTGATCATATCAATAAAATTGCTTCTAATGTGCAGCTAATTATGCAACATTATCAATTGCACTTTCACCTTCTAAACTCTGCAAAAGATGAGCGGAATCACTGGAACTGTAGAGATCAGAAATGAAACAAGAATATGACATGAAATAGAGAAAAAGTCTAGTGAGAGTTTTATTTTCTGCCAGAATTACCCAGTTTAACCCTTTCAGTGCCACAGGGGTATGCAACACATTGCAAAGCAATGCGGTGCGTACCCCTCTGGCACTGAAAGGGTTAACCTGCTAAATGTTAGAGGTCTCAGACCTCTAAAGACCTCTACAGAATCTAGTGAGTTAAAGTTGTAACTCACCGTGCTAGGATACCGTGCTAGGATACCATGATATATATATATATATATATATATATATATATATATATATATATATATATATGTATATACTAGTTTTAAAGCACGTGTACACTGGCCAACACTGGCGGCACTGCAGTTATGCACAGTACTGACTGCCCGAACGTGCTACGTTCGCTAGGATGTTTGTCAGAAGCCGTCATGTGCAGTAGAGACTGCTGCGCGCACTTCAGTCATGCGCAGTACAGACTGCCCGTGCCGCGGCTGATATGGAGTGGGGTGCTCCAAATTAAGACCGTAGTCCTCTCCACTTGGTCCCAGGAAGGTGCTCACAGAGGACTCAGGTCTGAAATCGGAGCACCCCACTCCATATCAGCCGCGGTACGGGCAGTCTGTACTGCGCATGACTGCAGTGCCCGCAGCAGTCTCTTCTGCACATGACGGCTTCTGACCAACATCTTAGCGAATTATAATATAGGATGTATATATATATATATATATCAGGGGTTATAATTTTAAGTCCTTTGCTATTAGCCAGACCTGAAAAGTTACTCTCCGCTGCAAGCCAAAACATACCCACCAGGGCTGAATTTCTACTCGCCAGGGCTAAATTTTCACTCGCCATTGGCTAGTGGCAAGTGGAAATTTTGAGCCCTGTATATACATATATATATATATATATATATATATATATATATATATATATATATATATATATATCTACACACACACAAAAGTGAGCTACGTGCAATGAAATGCAGCATGGAATAAGGGGATCCTCCACAAATCCCCTACATTAAAAACAAAGAGAGCAGGAGACAAATCCATGCTATCTCACATAAATTAAATGACACAGGAAGGGAATGCTCAACAGAGAGCAGCCCAGGTAGACTTGTATAGCATACATTGCTGTCAATAGCATTCACATGGTAAATCATTTATTTCAAATATTTTGGCCTGCAGATGTTGAAGCTTGCCTGCCAGGCCAAGGCACCACCTGTTATCATATCACATGGATAACTAACTGCTTTGTATTAAAAGCTCTATCTACTGCCCTTATGACTTACACTGATCTGCCATTAGAAGGGATCACCTGCAGTTAGTGGAGGGGAACCATGTGAAAATTGCAATAAAATTCATAATTTATCATCCAAATTTCTGGGTCAAATATCTGCAAACCTGCAGTGGACCGGTGTGACAGATTGTCAGTCTGCCTCAACTTCCACATTTCACTTCTCACTTATCAGCAGTTGCATAAGAAAACAGAGTCAAACGGTCATGCATATGAAATACAAATGTATCAAATATTTTAGGATTTATGCACCTAAGAAATATATATATATTTTTTATGTAATTTTTTTAATGTAATTAAAAAAAAATATTTCTAGAAATAGAAACAACGTTATATATCCATATGCATGAGAGATGCTCGAAGCTTGTTAGCATTAAAGAGTTAAAGGGTTAGCAGTTGCATAATGTTGAAAATACTAGCGATGTTGGAACGGCTTTGAAGACATGTCACAAGCAGTTGTATGTATGACTAAATAAATATACAATACTTTATAGAGGAAGTGTGTTATGAAGACCAGGCACGTGCACACATAGACACCAAGGGGGGCCTGAGCACCTGCCCTTTTTGTCCAAAGTGCCCTCGTGCCCTTTTAACAAAAAAAAATAATAATAATAATTATGAGAAGTGACCTTTTTTTCATTTGAGCCCCTGCCTCCCAAAATGTCTGTGCACGTTGCTGATGAAGACAGACACTGCTAAAGACACCCTTGTGTATTGTGTGTGCATTCTATGTGTGTGTGGTGTATTCTATGTGTGTTTATTCTATGTGTGTGTGTGAGTGTGTGTGTGTGTGTGTATTCTATGTGTGTGTGTGTGTGTGCATTCTATGTGTGTGTGGTGTATTCTATGTGTGTTTATTCTATATGTGTGTAATCTATGTGTGTGTGTGTGTGTATTCTATGTGTGTGTGTATGTGTGTATTCTATGTGTGTGTGTGTGCGTGTGTGCGTATTCTATGTGTGTGTGTATCTATGTGTGTGTGTGTGTTCTATGTGTGTGTGTATTATGTGTGTGTGTGTGTGTGTATGTGCGTATTCTATGTGTGTGTGTGTGTGTATTCTATGTGTGTCTATTCTATGTGTGTATTCTATCTGTGTGTGTGTGTGTGTAATCTATGTGTGTGTATGTGTATTCTATGTGTGTGTGTATGTGTGTATTCTATGTGTGTGTATGTGTGTGTATGTGTATTCTATGTGTGTGTGTGTGACACTGCTAAAGACACCCTTGTGTATTGTGTGCGTATTCTATGTGTGCATGTGTATCTATGTGTGTGTATTCTATGTGTGTATGTGTGTGTTCTATGTGTGTATTCTATGTGTGTGTGTGTGTGTGTGTGTGTGTATTCTATGTGTGTGTACTCTATGTGTGTGTATGTCTGTGTGTTCTGTGTGTGTGTGTATTCTGTGTGTATGTGTGTATTCTGTGTGCGTGTGTGTGTACTCTGTATGTTCCATGTGCGTGTATGTGTGTGTGAGTGAGAGAGAGAGGGAGTATTCTGTGTGTGTGAGAAAGAGTGAGTGTGTGGTTTTGTGTGTAGCGTGTGTACTGTATTGTGTGAGTTTGTGAATGTGTGTATTGTGTGTGATGTGTGTGTATTATGTATTGTATTGTGTGAACTGTGTACTGTGTGTGAGTGAGTGTGTACTGTATGTGTATACTGTGTGTGTGCATTGTGTGTGCTGTGTATTGTGTGTATTTTGTGTCATACCTCCCAAGTGTCCCTCTTTAAGACCCAAATCCCTCTGTCCCTCTTTCCCACCCTGATGTCCCTCTTTTTAGGAGATCAGATTGTATGGTGTGTATATAATGGATTTTTTTTTTTTTTCCCTGGGAAAAAAACAGAAAACAATCCAACGCCAAACCTAATCTTAAGTCTGGCTCCACAAACACTGGGACACAGACCTACTAGACAATTACCCAAGGATCACCAGATTGGAGACATAGCGGACTGTGATCTTAGACGGATATCGAGTCTCTAAGTGGCGGTGGTTACTGAGAAGGGGAGTGATACAATCCGGAGGGAGATAAGTGCATACCCTTGTTTTATCTTGTAAGCGGAATTTTAACTTGTTGCTGTGAGATGTGTCAATATTAAACACTGCTTTTAGATTTTCCTCTTTTGCGCTTCCTTTTTGTATTAGATTGTCATTGTGTATAGACGAGGCCATATTAAGAAGCTGCAGGAGGACTGCTGACTGACAGTGTTTTGAATTTTCATTATTTTACTGTTCATTTCATCTCATGTCTATTTCATATCTTCATTATTCATTCTCATTTCCATCGAGGACTGTATGAACTTTACGGACTTTGGACTATAAGAGAGGACCTGACGGTCCATAGAGATAAGTGGATATTCATATAGGAGTTTTGCTGTGCGAGATTCTTATGTTGTTATACATTGTGCCATACATTTGAATATCTCCTTGTATTGTGTGGTAATATCTTGGTCCAGACTCTTATATCTCCCCTGGGGTGTTTAGCGCTATCCGTTGTGCATATATTCCCTTGATAATATGTCTGTAATACAGTCTGTATTATTTCTTTATTTGGCTTTGTTGTCAGATGTTGTTCATGAATGTATGCCTTCCATAAAATTACATTAGAAAAAATAGGTTAATATGAGAACAGTTTCTCTCTAAATCATGTTATTAATGGAAATAAGCATTGTCTGTTTTTTATTCATCTGATGTTTTCTCATTCCAGAGTCCAGAGTCCAGAGACTCTGGTTTTTGCATTAACTTACTGGGTCTCAGGGGACAGCGGCTGATTCTCCAGTGATGGGGAGTTTTCTATTAAACTCTGCCTACTTCTTCTCCTTCATGCTCACTTCTTCCCACCCTGTTATGCCCACTTCCCGCTCACTTCTCCTCCTTCCCCACCCTGTTCCTCCCACTTCCCCCTCACTTCTCCTCCTTCCCACTCTGTTCCTCCCACTTCCCGCTCACTTCTCCTCCTTCCCACCCTGTTATGCCCACTTCCCCCTCACTTCTCCTCCTTCCCACCCTGTTCCTCCCACTTCCCCCTCACTTCTCCTCCTTCCCACCCTGTTCCTCCCACTTCCTCCTCATTTCTCCTCCTTCCCACCCTGTTCCTCCCACTTCCTCCTCATTTCTCCTCCTTCCCCACCCTGTTCCTCCAACTTCCTCCTCATTTCTCCTCCTTCCCACCCTGTTCCTACCACTTCCCCCTCACTTCTCCTCCTTTTCTCCCTGTTCTTCCCACTTCCCAGTTACTTCTCCTCCTTCCCACCCTGTTCCTCCCACTTCCCACTTACTTATCCTCCTTCCCACCCTGTTCTGTTCACTTCCCACCCATGTTATGATACAGAATGATAAGCCCTGCCCCCCACCAGCGATTAAACCCCACCCCTTTGTGACATGAATCAGTCATTTATATCCCCCAGATGCACCACATGAGCCCTCTCCGGGGTTTAAAAGCAACTAAAAGCATTACTGTGCCTTTAAATGGGCAGTGCCACCTAGGACAAAACTGAGATAGGCACCTTCACATTTTAAAGGGAAGAAAATGAAAAAGATATGTGTTTTGCCCCCACATCTCCTCTTCCCATAACAAACTGGCTTCATAATGCAATGCAGGCCACTCTAGCATTCAAGGGATTAAAAGTCCAATTTAATTTAACAGGAATTTGTATTTGTATCATATGGTGCAGCTGGTTTACTCCAGAGTAACTCCAGTTTGCTTTTGTAAATATGGGCCATGGCAATACAAGAAGCTTGGTAGAGTCCTTGATCTCATTTTCTCCTCTGGTGATGTGAGCTGCTGAAATCTCAGCTCCTGTTGTTGCTTCACATGTCTTCAGGGGAAGATTTAAAGGGCAATTATCACATTTAAGAGGTCTGCTGTGACGGGAGCAAGATTGCCTCAGCTAATCTGTGCAGTCCCAAAATGTCTCCTATCAGGGGTGGGAATAGCATAAGAAAACAGACCTCCTTGTCATAAATGCAACCTGAATTCCAGGTTTGCTCAATCATTCCCCATAGACACACTGTGTCCAGTTTTCAAGGCTGATATACATCTATGGAGAACTGGAGAACAGTACAGGAAACAGGAGGAGTATCAGGGGTCTCCTTTCAGACCAATTCACCTCCCCTGCTGGTTCGCTGGTGCCCACAATACAGCACCAACTTAATTGCAGAGGAACGAATCTGCCGATAGGGAAACTATCTGATGATAGTTGCCCACTATGGAGGAAAGGAACAAGACAAAAGACCACTTAGGCTTGTAAGGGATACTTTCCCAATGTTATTTATTAAGAACAGTGTTTTTTGTTTTAACTAGTTGG
This sequence comes from Rhinophrynus dorsalis, assembly GCA_037306005.1. Taxonomy (NCBI): domain Eukaryota; kingdom Metazoa; phylum Chordata; class Amphibia; order Anura; family Rhinophrynidae; genus Rhinophrynus; species Rhinophrynus dorsalis. Next base: position 51,490,098 of record CM074724.1, read on the forward strand.
CACTGTCCATTTAAAGGTGAACTCTACCCTAAGAATTAATGTATCTTAATTTGTTTATCAGAACAATCAAAACAAGTTATCTTGGTAGATATCCTTCAGACAACTGTCAGTGTTTTACTGTTCTTATTTGCCCTTAATCTCAGTGGTAGACTATTGATACTTTTTCAGTTTAAAATCTAATACTAGTATCCCAGATACATTTTTGATGCCTATTGGAGTCCTTTGTTTGTTGTGAGAAGGTATGATCTAGACCCTGGACATTCCTCATGCGGCCATATTTGATCATATGGCCCATTGATTAAAAAACTTGCCCCTAATCTAGACAGACTTCAACACAGATCATTATCTATAGGAACCTGCAGATATAATGCAAAAATATATAGACTGTTCCACCTGACTTCTTTGTGAAGGACTCGCATCTACTAGATAAGCTCATGTGATAAGTACAATAAAGAACACTTATTCCTAATTTACAGTTCCTCTTCACAGATTAATGTTGGGTGTATATTTCACAGAATTTGTTTACTGGCAATTTAAGTTCATAAGGAATATACCCTTTGAGTGGCAGAGAAGAAGATGTGTCATAAAATACTCATGACATTGGCAATCTTGGATTGCATTGTGCCCTTTGACATATTAAAGTACAAGTAATTCCTAATAATAACCAACACTTTCCTCACTATGGCCAGAAAATCCTAACATCCCATGTGCGTTTTGCCCCTGGGCCTTTTAACAAGGCAGGATATCTTCGATCAGTCCTAAATATCATGTGAACGGAGATATATCATTATTTTTGTCTAAAAATGTTAGATAATTAAAATGTTCTATTTAAAAGTGAAACTTTCACCCCCCAACAAACTTATAGGAAAGTTACCTGCTGCAGAATAAACAATTTTAATGTATTTAAGAAAAAAAATTTGGGTTGTAATCATTTTTGAATGGAAACTCTACTAGTAGTGGAGAACTGTTGTTTTTCTAGTTAAGAAAACCCCTAAAAAATATATTTTTACTGCTCCTTTAATCCCAATGCATTGGACAGCCCTATGCCACTCAAAAAATGAAATCAATCAAACATCATCTTCAGATATCTAATTAATTATTAATATTAAAGTCCTACTGAAAGCATAATATTGATAAATAAACATGTCATCATTCTGTTGCCAATATTATCCTGACCATAATAAACACATGCTTCTGTCTGTCATGGTTGGGAATTAATGATATTCTCTGATCAGTTTAACTAATGAAACCAATGGCCTGATAAGCAATAAGAATATGTATGTTGTGCTGATAAATTGTTTACTAATTAGCTTTTTAGACTTCACTCGGCAATGCAAATATAAAGAAACAAATGAATGTTCTCCATGACTACATGTGATAAATTAATAATATTTTATATACCGTAAGCCCTGGTGTAGCAGAGGGGAGAGCAATGCATTGCACACCATTCCGGTCCTCAAGGGCTTAACTCCTTAATGACAGGCCGATCGGCGTGTGGGGGGCTAGTAAGAACCATAGAGCTTCTTTTTTTTTTTTTTTTTTTTTAAACGATTTGAATTCATGGATGGCATCCCAGAGTTACATGACGTGCCAGGATGTGGCATGGCAGTCCTGGCACGTGAAGCCTCCTTAAGGGGTTAAGTCAACTGAGTTTCTATATATATATATATAAAACTAGTTTAAAAGCCCATGTACACGGGCCACAGTGCCACCCAGCAGCCTCGGCTGGTGCCCCAGAGCCGGGAGTAGAGACAGGCGGTGGGCCCCAGGAAGGAGGAGTCTGGCAGTACCGGAGTTTTGGGCAGCCTCCCCTGGCAGCCCCTCGTCCCCAAGTCAGGGCCGGTTGTAGCTCGCTTCCCTCGCACAAAGTGGTCCCAGAAAGGTGCACAGAGAAGAGTCCGGTCCGAATTCGGAGCGCCCCGCTCTGTATCAGCCGTGGCGCCATTTTGTTTCCCCGGCCAGCGCATTTCTGCAGTCTGTACTGCTCATGACTGCAGCGCGGGCAGTCTGTACTGTGCATGATGACTTCGGACAAACATCCTAGCAGTTTATTATATAGGATTTTATTATATAGGATGAATAGGGATGGCATAGATGAGATTTCACTATGGTCGTTATAAACACTGATGACTAAGAACAAATGGAAGAATTCTGGGGCAAACCAACTGCACTGATTTAAGGACCTCTCTAACATTCAAGAAGGTAATGACCCCCCATTTCATTCAATGGGAGTTTGTATTTGTCCCCTCTCGTGCAGCTGTTTCATGCCAGAATTTGCTCCACTTCTTTGAGTATATCAGCCCCACTAAGATTTATGGTGCAAATGCCCTAGAGCATGGACATCCATGTTTTTTCAGTTGTATTCCACATGACCAGAAATGCATATGTGTGAAGGCCACATTCATTTGAATAGATAAACATGTAGGATTATAGGCTGCAAGAGACTCCAGTTCTAGATTATTTCCAGCAGCAAAGCAGTATAAAAAACTCTAAATAACTTTATTCATACAAATATGTGCAGTTACAGGCTTAGCAGTTGCCATTGATACAGTGTGAGCTAGTCAGTGGATACTGGTCTTCAAGCTGTTGGGCATTAACCAGCACCCTGTACATGGATAGTATTTTAAGAGAAAGCCAGTGTAGTGTCCCTTTATTTCTGGTTTTGGTCCTTTAAAGGGACGATGGGGGAGATGCATTAAGGTGTGATAAAGGGGTGATAAACAGATGACTTCTCCAGTGATATCACTTCTCCAAGTCCTTTGTTACTCTATGTATCCAATGCAGATTTCTTCCACTTTTGGAGATCTTAGTGCATAGGCTCCATAGAATAACATAGGAATGATTCTTAGGTCAACAATGAGATAAAAAAAAAGTACATCAACATGCAAAGGGAAGAAAATAAGTCAGATCTCTTGGTTTTATTTTTGTCCTCACATCAACTATTCATATACCCCCCAACCCTTTGAGTGCCAGAGAGGTATCTAACACATTGCAATGCCTTCCAAGGGTAATAACAAGCTTATTGTATTGCTAAGACAGCACAGAGAATATTTGCTCTCAATTTCTCCTACTCTGGTGATGTCGTCTGTTTGAATCCCATCCAGTGGCTTCTAGGTTCAAGCTGTTTATTCATTGGGAGCATTTCTGGTCACCAGGGAAAGTTTAAAGAGAAAATCACACAAAAGGAAGATAAGACTGGTTGAACTTAAAGGCACCAGAGAAAGTCAGATAATTGTAAAAATATCAAAAACTAAAAGAACATTTTCAATTTTGTGAGGCCATGTACTTGTGTCAGGAATAAGCTCCCAATTGCTATCATTATTAAGAAAATTATTTTGCTTTCACCTAGTGGGCACTATCATTTTAACTCTTTGAGTGCAAGGTTCCGTCCAATGTATTAAGACAAAGCTCACTTGACTGTCAACCTGAACTAAGTATATTTTTTCCTAATAGCACAAGTCAGAGGAAATATTTTCTTTGTGTGCCGGTCGTTTGACAGAGCCCCAATGGACTGAATGATTAGGGATACCTGTCAGGTTCAGATAATAGGGAAACCCGTTTAAATGATATTGCAGGACCTGAACAGACATAATGAGTCAGATTTAATGAGCCTCCTGTTTTACAAGTGATATTAATTGTCACACTGTCATAGAAGTCACACACTCCAGATAAAATGAGGCAAAGAAAATGGATTTGGGCTTGTTTTCCTTGGGGGTGGAGGTTTGTGCTCAATTAAAAATGTGCATGCATTATCACCGGATTAGAGTTAAGGGCTCACAATCTGCGGTCTACTGTCTGTTGGTGAACTGCAACTCCCATCATCCTTATCTGCCCAACAGCCAAGTGGGGGTGATGGATGTGGTAGCACAATAGCAGCTGGACGGCCACATGTTTCCCCTGGTATACATAGTGAGCCTGATGTACTAAGAGGAAAATGAGCAAACTGAAGGCGCAATGGGAGTCAAATACAAATTGTCAGTGATTTAAATTGGGCTTTCAAACCCTTACATGCTTCGAATTGCATTGGGAACCTCTCTAGGTTGTAAGGAGTTAACAGCTCCATTTAAATCAGTGATAATTTGGGAATTTTATATTTCTCCCCTATGGTGTAGTTAGTTTGCTCCACAATTGCTCCTCTCTTCTCTTTCATAAAGAAGCCTCTTGCAGGGCAGTTGTAATAGCTCATGAGGTCCCCTGATGAACTGGGAATGGAGCCCTCCAAACATAGGGTAACGTTTATGGCTGTTGTAGGTATAGTAGCCAGTTATTTCTTTCCTTCCTGTAGGTGGGAATGCAGCCACAGGTATGAGTTGTATGTACACCTAGAGAGCAGCTTCACTGTTTCCTGACCATGTGACCACAGGATTAAACTGATCCCTTCCTGTAAAATTGGGACTGTTGGAAAACCAAGGAGAGGCTGCTTGAAACAGGAGTCCCCATGCAAACGCTGGGTATGCCCATTCATTAAAATGCTCCTGATCCCTTGGCACTTGAAATGTGCAGTGCAGACTTATAACTGGTCAGCAGGTGTCATGTGACAGGTCTGTTAAGAGGAGAAGAGAATTTGTTAGCGTTACATGGGGAATTATACATATTTCTATATCTGTTACTGGAAGGTAATCAGTTTATGTTGCGCTTCCTTCCAGCTGCTCTACCCACTCAATAGTAGAGTTAAGCACTGGGTCATCTCTGCCATCAAGTGGGTAACAAAGAGATGGAGTAGAACCTGACTGAAAATGGGGATTGGGACACATTATTTAAGAAAAGGTTGTGTACTAAGGAGAACCGGAGTAATTCAGAGGTAAACCAAGTAAACCATATGAGAAAATATACATTCCTATTGCTTTAAATTAAGAATTGAATGCTAGAGATGTCTCCAGTGCATTGTTGAGTAAAATAAGGGAGCTTCCACTGCTGGGAGATTTGTCATTCAAATGTTAGTACAGCTCAAACTTTTTTTGTTTTTGTTTCAAACTGGTTGCAACAGCACCGCTGGAGCCCAAATGACATTTTTTCCCAATGCACTTGATGGGACAGCTTGACTCAAGGACTGGGGCTATCTACTGTAAGTTATAGGAACAGTACCACCAAGGGGTGGGGGTGCATTAACCCTTTGAGAGCCAGAGAGGTATCCATTACAATGCACTGGATCCCCCTCTGGCACTCAGAGGGTTAAAGTGTGATAAAGAGTAGATACGTCTCCAGAGTGATGAACGCTCCAGGTCCTGTGTTACTTAATGAAGCCTATACACTAACGTATCTCAATATGGACAGAGCTTATTGCATAAGCTCCATAGAATAACATAGGAACTGGAGAATCTTTTCCACACTAGACAGTTTATTTCCATTTTATCATATCTTTATCACTCCTTAGTACATAAACATTGCTTTGCCCCGGTGTCCACAATATGTAGTTTAATGTTAAGAAAAGAAAAATAAGCTTGGACTGTAATAACTTGGGAATTAAAGGGATAGTAATACTTTAATATTTCTGTTCCCCATATTGTAGCTATTTAAAAAAATAATTGAATTGTCCCCAGGTTCATCTCTCAAACCTTTATAGTTTGAGAGATAACCGCACGCAAAGTTTCCCCCCCTCCCCTTCCCTGAAGTCAGCATTGTACTGATTGCAGGGATATCCGGTCTTATTTTCATCAGGCGGCTCTGCAGCAGAGCCGAGATCACGTTAGTAAAAAATAATTATTTCACTGAAATGGAATTCTACATGTGCTTGGTTTGCGCTTGGTTTGCAAGCACATGTAGAAGACCGTTTCAGTTAAATAATTATTTTTTACTAACGCGATCTCCACTCTGCTGCAGAGCCGCCTGATTAAAATAAGACTAGATATCCCTGCAGTCAGTACAACGCTGAGTTCAGGGGAGGGAGGGGGGAACTTTGCTTACGGTTTTCTCTCAAACCAAAAGGTTTGAGAGATGACACTGGGTGCAATTGAATTCTTCTTGAAATAGATACACTATGGGGATTAGAAATATTAAAGTATTACTATCCCTTTAAAAATCTCCCATTAGTCAGAGTACCCTTGTTTGACAGGTCGGGAAAAGCCCTCTAATGTGTAATTTAAAAAGATAGCTTTACTGCCCCTTTAACATACAATGGGGGTTATTCACTAAGGTGTGATAAAGATGTGATAAAGTAGAGATAACTTCTCCAGTGATATCACTTCTCCAGTTCCTGTGTTATTCTATGGAGCCAAACATCTAAGATTTCTTCATCTTTGAAAATCTTAGTGCACAGGCTCCACAGAATAACATAGGAAGTGAAGACGTGATATCACTGGAGAAGTCATCTCTTCTTTATCACCTGTTTATCACGCTTTAGTACATAACCCTCAATGTATGTTAAAAGAGCAGTAAAGTAAAAGCGGAAAACACAAAACAGATCATATATCGAATCTCCAGTTTACTGACTCTTGATACATTCCAGTGTTTCTTAATGGGGGGTGCTACATAGGTGTCACATGGTCAAAGGAAGAGAACAGGCTAGAAGGGGTACACAAGGGAAACCTTAGATTCCATTCCAGTAATAAAACACATTTAAAGAAAATCGGCAAGGAAAATAGTTGGATATCTTTTGTGATCTTGTCATATGCAAATATTTTATAGAAGGCCCAGACTTTTCTCAAGGCCTAAGCAGTCATTCCATCCCTGCTGGGAAGAGCGGTATGTCCCAGCCTCCTGCATGTTGCACCGCACACCCACACATTTAATGCATGTTAAAGAGCATCCCTTTGTCGTCTTGACTCGGGTGTCACGTAGCAGCAAAGGATCTGGCTACATGGCAATTAATCAAGTGACCTGCTTCTAGCTTTGATCTGGATTGCAGTGGATGAAAAAATCTTAAAGGAGAAGTTACACCTCCTAATCATAGCTATCATTTACCATAATATGGCTAAAAATACTCCTGTGAATTCTGCTTGTGTGCCCTTGTTCGAGTGATAATATCTTCAAGTAGTCCATGGAGGAAGACATGACAGTTGTTAACAGGACACCAGGGCACAGATTCGTCTCACTGCACACAGTAATCATAATGCTTTAAGGACCAGAAGGGTCTGCAACACATTGCTTCACAGTACATTGCCCACCTCTTTGGTCCATCATTGGTTAAGTAGGCTCTCTCTCTCATGCACTCTGTCTACTCTAGTTAGAAAAAACTGCCTGGAACCATCATGTCTGCCTCCATGGACACGGCATTGAGGACTGATTGAAGATACTAACTGCTGAACAAAGGCAGAAAAGCAAAATTCATGGGGGCCATTAGGATTTTCTGATGGTATAAGGTAAGTGGGGGTTTATTATTAGGAGATGTTAATTCACCTTTAACCCTCTGACTGCCAGAGGGGCACTGGCACGCAAAGGTTTAACCCTTTCAGTGCCAGAAGGGTAAGGAACGCATTGCAGAGCAATGTATTGCGTACCCCTCTGGCACTGAAAGGATTGAAAAACTGTTTTCTAATCACTTTATATTTCTGGGATTTCAGTAAGAAGTATACTGAGACTAAGAAGAACTGGAGAAATTATGGTGCAAATCAATGTCACTTTAGGAGACAAAACATTCCTAAAATTCCCATTCATTTATATGGGTTTGTGAACCAACTGCTAGTCTTTGCTTCCCCTGTCTTTTATATGGGATCCAGCCCTGTAGAATTAAAACAAAACTTAGAAACGATCAGCAGTAATAAAGCTGTTGTATATTACGGTCTATGCGGAATAGGAAACTGCATTAGCATCCCACAGTTGGATATTCTCCACTGCACATGGCAGCCCAAAAAATGTCTGCCTCTGACATGTGCTGGAGGACTTTGCGGCATCCAAGGGAGTACTGAGTGTCTATACTAGCACATAACATCTAAAAATACCAGGACTCGCTCTGGGTTTTCAGTTAATGCTTCATGATCTGTGGGTGTATGTGTTTAATAGAGAATTATTCTATAGAAATAAATGGCTCTTTGTTTATCAGAAAGATACACCTAGGTAGGTGTCCTTTGTTTAGCATGCTAGTACATGTGTAAACTCTCTTTGTGTTTGCTTTCTGCTTTTTTTTAAATGCTGTTCTAGTCTCTAGCAGGTCGATTTCATTTTATAATATAAATTGCTAGGCTGCAAAGCTCCCTGTGTGCGTAACAGCACATGCGCAGTAAAGACTGCCCGAACGATGCAGTCATGCGCAGTAGAGACTAGCCGAACGCGTTGATCTTGAGCGGGGAGCTCCGAAAGGCTCACCGCCTGTCTCTGCTCCCGGTTTCCGGGGCAGCAGCCGAGGATGCTCAGTGGCACTTTAGCCCGTGTACACGAGCTTTCATACTAGTTTCATAATAATGATGATAATAATAACATATAGATGGACAGATGGGCAATAGATAGATAGATAGATAGAAGATATACACACACAGATAGATTACATAGATAGATAGATAGATAGATAGATAGATAGATAGATAGATAGATAGATAGATAGATAGATAGATAAGTAGATAGTAGTAGCAGTGATAGAGAGTAATAGATAGATAGATAGATAGATAGATAGATAGATAGATAGATAGATAGATAGATAGATAGATAGTAGCAGCAGTAGATGGATAGATAGATGGATAGATAGATAGATAGATAGATAGATAGATAGATAGATAGATAGATAGACACTAATAATGCCCCCTTATCAGTTATAGATGCTGAGGTTTATGATTCAAGGGACGCCTCAACTTAACCCTTTAGGATGCTATAGGAGGCAATGCTTTGGCGCCCCATCTATATCTAAGTTGGGGGGCAAACAGTGATAACATTTTGTATCCAGAACAGAATATGCAATACACCGGCCTTAGTCTATGAACCTAAACAAAGCATCTAAAAAATATTCATTGATAACTAGCAGTACTAACAGAAATGAGAAGCATTTTTGACTGTAGAGTTGACATTGATAAATCTGCTTAATGGCTGTGGCACAGCTGCCAGATGTCACAATATATAAGATGAAGGCATTGATTTAGTATAGATTCAGAATTGATCAACTGAATGTGTAAGTAAAGCTTTTACTACTTTTTGGATGGTTCATTCAAGTAGAACTATCACGTCAATACAAGTCATCCCTGATCCATTGTTAGTATACATATAATAATTAAATAGGCTTGTTTGTTAAGTGTCAGCATCATGTTAAATCCTAACTTAGTATCGGACCTATATGAATAGGAGAGTGCGACCATCTTGTTGAAGTGGAATCTGTGCACCTGTGCTGTTTGCCCCTGTCCATGTCACTCACAAGGATTTGTCAAGGGGGGAGTTGTATTGTAACAGCACAGTACATCGCAGGGACGGACAGAGCAGGCGCACAGATCCCACTTTATCAAGATGGCCGCACTTTCCTATTCATGTAGGTCCCATAAAAAGTTATGATTTAAAATGATGCCAACACTTAAACTTTATTAGCCTATTTTCAATATTACATGCATGGTAACAATGGATCGGGAGTGACTTCTCTTGACATGATAGTTCCACTTATAAGATGTAGCCATGCTGCCCAGACATTTCCCCTGGGGATCAAAGACTTGTTGGGGTGTTGTCCTGAACCATGGGTTGGCATAACAATGACAGTTGCTGTGCTGATGATATACATACACTATTAACCCTTTGAGTACCAGAGGCATATGCAACACATCTGAACACAATTATGTATTCTTCATACCTACATCAAGTTGGAAGGGCTTGTAACATGACATATTATAACTAAGGTTGGGTTTTAAGTACTTACGGATTGAGCGTCACACATTGGATTTAGAAGTGTCCTTGCCTTTACTAAGTAAATGCCCAGAAACAAATAATTTTATGGCAGATAAGAATAAACCAGACCTTCTAGACTACCCATTTATCTGTGTTTTAATAAAGCTCAGATTTATTTAAAGGCTCGGTAAAGTTGTATCATGAAAACATATAGACTAGGGATTCGGAGTATAAAATGGGTATTTCTACTGTTGGGAAAAGCTTCATTTAAATATTCTTCCAGTTCAAAACCAGCAGTGAGTACTGAACTTTTTCACTTTTAGTACATTTTTGATACCCACTGGGCTTTTGCATCAAGGCAAAGTTTAGTAAATGAAGCGAAAAACAATTGTACCATATATATCAATGTAAAACTCTCATTGTAGTCAATTAGGCCCTTTCTTTTGTGCACATTTTTCAGTTATTTTGACACAGCTACTAAATGTATGTCTTAATACATTGAAATAAATTATTATTGATAAATGAGTAACCGTTTTCTAAGGTCCTAATAAACTTGCCACTCCTGCTTGACTACCCACTAAGACTCCCATTCCAGATGACAAAGATGTTGCCCAGAACTGCTCTAGTACATGTTTTCGACAAATATCGAAGTGGTAAATAAGTGAACTGCCATTAGAACATTAGCCTAGTTTTCTTAGAACTCATATTTCGGAGAATATGGTTCACTAATATCTTATGGATATGAAATAACTATTTAAATATATTGGATATAATTGTATCATAAATTAGAAATATTTTCTATGAGCAAGCAATGTATCAGGTTGTAAGATCACATAAAGGTCTCTAAAACCAAAGTCAACTTGAGCCCAGGACCAGACTTATGATTTTGCAGAGTAGGAAACTGTCTAGGGTGTCAGATATTAAAGGAGCAGTAAACTTTTTTTTATGAAAACACATATTTTACAGAGCTTTTCCTGCTGAATAAAACAAGGTCACTCAAAAATTATATCAATTTAAATAATCAGGAAGTGAATTTACTGTGTTTACTTCCTGATAGTTCTAACTGACAGGAAGTGACTCAGCAGTTTTTATCACATTCTGTGGAGAACTGTATGTCTCTGAATTTTCTGACTTCCCTCTCCATTAGAATCTAACAGGAAATCTAATTAGAATTTGACCACTAGAGCACACTGCTAATGTAAAAAAAAAACATGGGTTTAAACTGTAATAACTCTGGAACTATAAATCTCTGGGCAGTGGGAGTACCCTTATTTTACTCAATAGGAAAATCCCTACAATATATATTTTTTCATAAAAAAGTTTACTGCTCCTTTAAGGAGTACCTCAGCTGGACTGACTGCTTCCACCACATCGATTTGTAGGTGCAATCAATGCAGTTGCACTTTTGTGGTGGCTGAGTTGTTTCCAGAATATACTGTATACTGATGCAATATCCAGTTTATAAACTAATTTAGCCAGTAAATTTATTGATTTACCTATCCTTCTACTAATATAACTTTTTTCTGAGCCAGCGAAAGTGTATGAATTTGTAGGCAAGGTCTTATAATAATTGGGGGAGTGGTTTAGGGTTGTATTACAGAGATGGTCCTGAGGTGTAAATCTGATACTGCCCAAGGATCCTTGTTTTTCTTAAGAGTATTAAGCACTTTAATATTACCTAGGATATAATGGGAAACCTTTTCCTTTTAGCTGCTGTTGGACAACAATTCCCATCATCCTCGGCCACTCACCAGCTATTATGTTAGTTGTAATCCAACAAAATTAAAATAGAGAAAATGTTCACCAACCGTGTAATTGAATACATTTGATTTTCAGAGAGCTTACATTTTACTTGATATACAAAGATAAATAGCTGGTGAGGTAGCTTGGTTGGTTAATGCACCAGCTGTAGAATCTGTACAAACCTTGGGGCCACAGGTTCTAATCATGGCAATGTCAACTCAGCCTTTCACCCTTCTGAGGTACAGTACATAAAATGAGAACCCAGGATATACCTGAAAATGAGAGACAGTCTTAATGGGGGTTATTCACTAAAGCATGATAAAGCGATGATAAAGAAGAGAAGACTTCTCCAGTGATCTCACTTCTCCAGTTCCTATTTTATTCTATGGAGCCTATGCACTAAGATCTCCAAAGTTCTAGAGATCTTAGTGAATTGGCTCCATAGAATAACATAGGAATTGGTGAAGTGATGTCACTGGAGAAGTCATCTCCGCTTTATCACGCCTTAGTGAGTCTCCACCCATGTATCCTTCCTGGTAAAATGCTTTCATTAAAAAAAATACCGTATTTTGATAGAAAATTTATTTCATTCAAAAATCTGAACTAACAAAACTTACTCAGCTTCAGGAATAGGTATGAACACTTTCAATGTGACCAAAACAAAATTCCTGAAACGATACATCCGATTTTCCCAGTATAATCAAATCATCGCATTTTGAACATCTGTGCAAATTCCACATTGTCACCCATATGAGATTCTTGGTAACAAAAAAATAAAACCACAAAGCATGAAAGAGTCCCCCTGTCCATTTAGCTAGAATGTCACCTATGGTAACAATATATAATGTGACCCTGTCAAACATCCACCCACAAGGTTCATTTTAAATTGTAGAAGGGAGCATGCATACTCCCATGCCTCCTGCTCTCACACACAGCTAATTATTTAAATTAAAAGGTCAGAATATGCTGAGTTTTCTTAAACAACAACATTTGCTTCAATTAATGTACATTATTTGAAAAAGTCTTTTTTAAATTCTCTTCCAGAATACACCTGCAGTGAAAACTTGATTTTTAAGACAAGTGGTCATTAAATCCGCACTTCGTACCCTTCTTATAATAAACATGCTTTGTTTTCCCACAGTATATTGTAATAAGTAATTTGAAGCATTATATATCCTTCAAGTAATTACAATTTCTACAGCAACACTTTTATTTAGTGCTTACAAAATAAATTAACCAGGATTAATGACCTGCTAAAATAAATTAATTAGACATATTAATCGGCCTGAATAATTGTTATTTTGTAAATTACTTGTTATAGTGCATTCTGAGATGGTAATAATAAATATTCCCATTTTTTCATGAAAACAAAATGGAACTAAACAATTGCAGTGCATTTAGAATAAGGATTAGCTAATACAATAATTTTTGTATTCAGGTAATTCCTTGTATATTGTGTTGTGGAAATCATGTATTCTCATTTGTCTAGAATATATTAGAATAATATTTTTTATTAAAAAACTAAATAAAATATGTATCATTAGCATGGAAATGCAAAATATGTGTAAATATGTAACAATTCATGAATATTTATTGTCCCTTTGTGATTTTTTAAAAACTTTTTTGTTCATTTCTAACAAGAGTGATTTTTGGAAGACTTATGGTGCAAATTCCTCTGTAAAGTTTATGTTTTGTGAAATATAAGCAAGTAAATATTAAAGCAATAGTGCACCCAATTATAAATGCTATTTTCTATTTATTTTTTTTTTCTTTACTAAAATGTATTCACTAAATTGTGAAAATGTATTGTCAGTTCTCTAATGAACAGCAAATCTAAATATATGAACACATTTTTATTAATATATATATATTTTTTCCACAGAATATGTGAAATACAAATGCTAACTATCTACATTTAGTAATTAAGGAAACACATTCCCCAAAGTGTTTTATTGATTGGTTGATAAGTTTAATCAATGGCTCATTTCAGTGTGTTGGGATCTGCCTTTTATTGCCTTATAAGATAGTGGCACAGAGCAGCAGATTACTATTTGTTACCAAATGTCTGACACAACAAACAAGATAATGCATGACATGCCGATAATATTGTTGCTTTTAGTCCCGACACACTGATCTAATGTAGAACAGATGGATATTATTATAACTATAAATGTGACCTTTTAGTTAGTGGTTAGACCAGTAATTCTCAACCAGGGTGCCGCGGATATCAAATTAGGGTGCCTTATGTTTTTTCTGAAGACCGACAAAAAAAATTTGAATATTGCCTTTTAAATGTAGAAATATGGAATCTCTATATTTATGAATTGTACCCTTTATTATGCACTTGATAAATTATATTAAACATGCTATGGGTGCCCCGAAAAGTTCCAGATTGTGTTAGGGTTGCAATGAGCAAAGCATGTGGAGAACCACTGTGTTAGACTATAAGATATTCTAGCATTACAGGCACGCAAGACTATGGGCTGTATTCAACCAGCTAAAGAGGTTCATTTGTAAAGCAAACCAACTGTACTCAAGGAGAACGTTGAAAATTCCCCAAAATGTCAATGATTTAAATGGTTCTTTTTAACCCTTTGAATGCCAGTGAGGTCTCTGGCACATCACTACACAATGTGTTAGGGTTAAAAGCCCCATTTAAAACAATGTGAATTTTCATTTTTGCCCTGTGATATTGTTGGTTTGCGCCAAAAACGACACCTCTTTAGCTGGTTGAATATGGTCCTTTATATTCAAGTACAACAATGTTTCTTAACTTACAGTAAACAGATAAGAGTTGGTACCGTGTTAGCTGTAGAAATACAGGAGGCAATATAGTTTTTGATACCTTTTATTGGCTAACTAAGCAGATAGTTCTCTTATCTGATTTCCATGCTAAACAATGTAATGTGTACTTGTATTTAAGAGAGATGTTTTCATATTTATCTGTATAACATGCCTGAGGAAGAGACCTAAGGTCTTGAAAGCTTGCATTTAAATCTGCTTAGTTAGCCAATAAAAGGTATCAAAAACTATATTTGCCTCCTTTCGTAACTTAAACAAAATATATCATCACTAAATTCTCATAGGGAGTTAGACAAATTCAAAATGATTTCTGTTTGATTGTTTTGCAATTGTAGTCAGAGTTTAACCTCTTAACCTTTTGAAAGTCAGAGGGGTACGCAATGATCTGGCACACAAAGGGTTAAGTGTTAGAAATATGTCCAACAAATTGCTCTAGCATCTAAGGGGTTACTTTTATTTGCGTCCACTTAAATGTGATTTCTCTCAAATAAAAAAGATTATTATTATTATTATTATTAATTGTAAAGCACCAACAGATTCCGCAACGCTGTATAATAATTATAATAATGATAATAACGGTAAAATCTACAAGATAATTATTAACCCTTTGAATGCTAGATGGGTATCCAATGCATTTGTTTGCAATGTGTTTTATACCCCTCTGATTTTCAAAAGGTTAAATCATTACAGATAATTATTAAAGTATATATTTCACTTACCTAAATATACAAATTAATATTTGGGTGGCTTGAGAATTGTTGATCCGGAGTCATAGGCTTTGCTTTTTTGATTCTAGTGCAACCAAGTACAGCAGAGGTGTATGTTTCCAGCGAAGTCCAAGGAATGGGCTGTTAAACTTCAGGTCAGAGCAGGGAAATTAAGAGCCCTGGAGATGCACATTTCAATTCACCACGTTCATGCTGTCAAGAAGAATGGTTGCTGTATTCTACCTTGAAAATAACAAGAACTAAACCCTTTATGATAATGGGTATGGAGTCTTGACATTGAAATTGTCATGTAAATTGGGCTAACTCAGACACTGAATTTGTTTAAAATGAGGCAATGGATAAACATGAAACAAAACTCCATTTATAAAAGCTTTGTTTTTTTTAGTTGCTTTTTTTTTTTAAGCTTTTCAGGACCAGAGAGAGGGGCAAAGCTCATTTTGAAGCAATACATTGCGCACCCCTCTGGTCATTAACCCTTTGAGTGCCCGAACTCAAAGGGTTAAAAGGTTGATGAAAAAATAAACAGATTTCAGAAGATCTTATGAAATCCTAGTATTCGCTAGGAAGGGACAAGAAAGTTAATGAATATAGAAAAGGCCATATGCACAAAACATAGGGAGCGACTCTGGAGCCTAGGGATAGGCTGACCATACTTACCGTTTGAAATGGGACAGTACCCTTTTTTTTATTTCCAGACTGTCCCATCTTTTTAATATAAATGTCAATTTTGTCCCGTTTTTAATATAACCTATATAGTTTTTAAATTTTTTGTAAAAAACTGAATGCTGCTTGTTTATTTTTCATAAGATAAAGTAAATCAGAACTTCCTTTCATCACACTAGTGGTTTTACTGTACACATTGATTACCATAGAGTCTTATGACTCGAGTGACTCATAACTATCTAATACTCTTGAGTCTATGGTAAATTACCATACAGTCTCTTAGTGAAATGACAACAAGTTATAAGACTCTATGGTAATCAATGCATACAGTAAACACAGTAAACCACTAGTGTGAGTGATGAAGACAGGACGTTCCGATCTAGTTCAGGGGCAGGCTTTGTGGCCAGAGAGAGAGAGAAGACCGCTAGTAAGAGACGGAGCAAACACGTTCTCACTGATTGCAGCTTACAACGATCGGACTCGGAGTGACGGAGTCCCACTGTCCGTCTGTCCCACACCCCATCCCGTTTTTGTCTTAAGGAAATATGGTCAGCCTGTGTAGGGAAGAAGTCAAAATTCCCCAAATTCCCATTTATTTTAATGGTTTGTTCAAACTCTTCAATCAAACAAGGTCTTCAAGGCATTACTACACAATGTATTGTAGACCTTTTTAGTATTCAAGTGGTTAAAAGCCTCCATTTAAATTCATTGGAATTTTTAGTTGTCTTCTACTGTGCTGATGAACTGCTCCTCTTTTCACTCTGTGTATATCATTTTAGGATGGAATTAATCAAGGGAAGAGAAAATAAGTGTTTCAAATACTCAGTCCTTTGCCACCTCATTGATGGATCCCTTCTGGGTATTTATCGCTTATCGATTGCATACATAAGGCAGGGAAACACAATGATAAATGGCAAAGCACACACACATATATATGCACACAGCATATATGAATGTGTGTGTTCACCCTTGATTACAATGGGATCTGCCAGCCAGGAACCGTGATGATGAAGCAATGGCCAGATATGAGCTTCGTTGAATAGACGGATTTCTAATGCCTAAGGAAATGCTTTGATTTCCATGCATATGAGCCATTCGTGATTTGATGAAACCCCTCAAAAGCATGATGTTCAAAAGAAAATGGGAGTAATTCTGGGGAAACATGGCTGCACCATAGAGAACATATACAATTCACAAATTTCACACTGATTTAAATGGGGTTTATAACCCCTTAAATCAATGATGCTTAACCAGGTTGCCGTACCACTTTGATGTGCCCTTGACATTAGCTAAGAAAATCGGAAATGTATATTTAATGGATATTTATGAAAACTGTTATGCTTATTTTTGCCATTCTGTTTGAGAGACCTAAGAGTAATTATATATTTATGAATTTGTAACCTCTTTACTTCTCTGGCACATGACTAATAAGATATTAGGGGGCCCCCTGAGAATTCCAGAATTAATGTTAGGGGTGCCCTAAACAAAAAAGATTGAGAACCACTTCTTAAAATCCCCATTTCGCTTTTGTCCAATGGGGAACACAGGAACCATGGGGTAAAGTTCCCCTCCCCCAGAGGGCAAGGTACTTCAAAAAAAGGCAGGGCATGTTTCCACACTATATTTCTAGACGTTCTCTTCTTTTTAGAGCAGATTTCTTTATTCCTTTTAGCTTTTCTGTTGTTTCACTTGTGTAATATACAGTTCCCAGACTTATTTTTTTCTATATTTCATGTCCTTCTTTAATATTGATATGGCACTTTAAGAACTGGGTGCCCGCGCAGTATCCATTTTTGTTCTATGAAAATCTACACAAAAACATATCTCTGTCCCCATTTGCTTCCTGGGGGCAGAGGGGGTACGTATTGAATCAGATGAACTCCTCTATTGAATGGTCATCCTGGGTACTTTGTTCCGAACATAGGAGAGCACTGCTTTGAATGGCTGTAGAACCACCATTTGCTGAGCATGTGCATTAAAAAACTACATCCCCCAAAATCCCATGTTTTTCAGGCTTTCTAGATTGGAGATTGGCATCCATTTTCTTGTCTCATTGAACATGCTACACAGAGGCTGATCTCTCCTCCTGCCAGTTTATCATCTTGCAGTCAGATCTTAACGAAGATCATGTATGTCTTACCAGTTCACTTCCAAGCTCAAGGAATCTCTTTCACTCTTTAGTTAGACAAGCTTTTACTCAAGGCTCCTTCAGAGGCGATTTTACATTCACACATTCAGAAGTGGGTCCACATCCTGGAGTGACACGGTTGGGTGCTCAACCTCAACAAAACTTAATTAGAACCTACCTACGTTCTGCATTTCTTAGGCATGTGATTTCATACCCTGCAAAGGAAGGTGTTTCTGGCAGAGGGCAAGACCCAGTCTCTCTCCTTACAGGTAACTCAAACACTATCCTGGTATTGGCGATGGTAAGGGAATACATGAGAGTGATAGGATGCCTGGTTACTGCTTTGAAAGCAGTTCCCTTCACTCAAGTCCACACAGGATATTTGCAGTTGGACATACTCAGGAGTTGGCCAAGGCAACACTCTCACCTTTCTCATGCCACTGACGAATGATGATCTTTGATAGCGGCTCCAACATTACCATCTGGCACTGGGATTTCAATTTTTCATCTTTGAATAATCTGCAATCACCACATATGCCAGCCTTAAGGGTTGGGACAACCCTGGGTCCACTGGTGACTCAAGATCTCTAGACCGGGGAAGACAGTCTTCTTCTAATCAATGTTCTGGCTATTTGCTTAGCACTTTGCCACTGGTCTCGTATCCTGACAGGGGCACCAGTGAGGGTCCAGTCTGACAATGTGACAATTGTTGTATACATTAATCGCCAAGAATGAACTAGAAGCACATCAGCTTGGACAGAGATTTGGGAGATCCTCCAGTGGGTCGATATTAATGTTCTGGTTATTTCTGCAGTTCACATCCCAGAAGTGGAAAAAGTTATTACAGATTCTAAAAGACTCCAGCACCTGGAAATTAGGAACTAAATCAGAGCATGTTCTACCTGATTGTCCTCTGCTGGGAACAAAAAAGTCCCCCCTGTTCTGTGCCAGATCAAAGGACCCACTAGCATTTGTGATGGATGCAATGTCCATTCCATGGAACTTTCATCTAGAGAATGTGTTTCTTCCGGTCTCCCTGATGTCTAGGGTGTTGAGAAAGGTCAACATGGAGAGAGCCCATGTCATCATGATTGCTCCTTTCTGGCCCCGTTGGGCTTGGTTCTCGGATCTTCTCAATCGGTCAATCACCGTCCTTTTACCTTCCGCTGAGACCAGATATTCTGACCCAAGGCCCAGTTTGTCAGGTGCAGACATTGGTTTTGACAGCCTGGCTCTTGAAAATGATATCCTGAAGAAGAAGGATTTTTCAGATGCAGTCATTTTTATCATGCCTCAAGCTAGCAAACAAGTCTTTTCCAAAGCCTACCATAGGGTCTCGTCCCTATTCTATCAGCGCAGTGCTGGTTTGTCTTCAACATGGTGTCAACAAAGATCTCAGACTCAGATCTATCAAGGTTCAGATCTCATCTCTCTCTGTTCTTATGCAGCAGCACCTTGATTTGCTACCTAATATCAAGACCTTTGTTCAGGGGGTGGGTAATGCCAACCCCATATTTAGACATCTGATTCCATCATGGGATTTGGATTTGACATTATTAGTTCTTCAGAAACCACTATATGAACCTCCCTCAGCTGCCTCCTTGAGTCATCTGACACTCAAGATGGCTGCCTTTCTGGCCATGTGTCTGTTCGCCAGGTAGCCACACTCCAGGCTCTGAACTGTAATTCCCCTTTCTGGTTTTTCACTAGGACTAACCTGCCCAAATTTTGCATTCACAGCCAAAAAAGTACACAAGTCCATCCTGAACCCTCTTTTGAAGAGGTAAAAATACTTTTTCCACTCAACTTTCTGTAATGATTTAAGATTGCTGCATTATTTGCATCCCCATAACACAGAGAGTCCAGCAACCTCCTAATGCTCAATAAGAAAATATTATTTTCCTTTTTTTGCATGGTGGTTAACCCCCTGAGGGCCAGAGGGGTGCTTTGCAATGTGGTTCACAGTCCTCTGGTCTTCATGGAGTTAATCCCACTAGGACCACTCATACTATTTCTCTTCCTGCTGACAAGCTAGGCCTGCAAGAGAAGTTATATATTTTTCAGTACAGCTTGTCTTCATCTACGTCTTGTTTGTTTTGTTTTTTTATTAAAAGATCAATGGGGCAAATGTACCACAGCAATTTCACACAAGAACAAATGCTGGAATAAACTTTCAGACTCTGTGCCAGCCTAATTGAATAAGTTACACAATGTTTTGGCTACCCTTTTGGCATTCAAAGGGTTAAAGGACTAATAAACCTTTATTATATAAAAAGCACATACGGAGGTCTTCCAAATGAGTAAAACAAAGGAGATCTCATTGCTGTCAGTTGTTTCATTCAAATACTATAAACTTTTAAACAGTCAGGAAGTGATGAAGCTGTTACTGTCACATTCTATAGAGAATCGCAGCCACCTCTCCCATAGAGTGCAACAGATTAACTATTATGACACCAGGTTAACTGTAGGTGAGTTGTCTGGACACCAGAGGGCAATGTTAATGTAAAAAAATCTACAGATAAATGCTTGTAACTTTGGAATAAAAGATTGCCCAGAAGTGGGAGTTCTTTTGTTGTTATCAGCAAGAAAAGCCTTAAAATATATGTTTTCATCATCCTTTAATGCTGCTTATATCAAGGGTAGGACAGTTGGGTGATTGGAGTGTTCCTTTCCCCTGCACCTTATTTAAAGGGATAGTAATGTTTCATAATAAAAGCAGCTCTAATTAATCATCATAGTATTTGGACTTTGGAGAGTGTTATTTCAATTTTGTCAGAGTTGTAGTTCAAGAGTAATTCAATGACAAAGTGTCCCCCTCCCGCCCCTTTTACTGATGTAACACTGTTCAGTCAGATCAGAAGGGAGGTGCCCAGGTAGACTACAGAGAGGGACAATCTTCAATTAAGATAAGAGAAAAACCTGAAAAACTTGTCTAGGGGGCAGGGATTTCATTGTTTTCATAGGAAGAAGATTGTCCCCTTCTGTTATCTGTCTGATCTATGGACTGGATTCCACATCTGAGAAGAGATTGTTTACACTAGGTAAAAGGGGCGGGAGGGGAAACTTTGCTTGTGAATATCTCATAAACCATAAAGGTTTGAAAGATAAGATTTATATCATTCTTCATGTTTTTTAATGCCTACAAAATGAAATAAAGTTAAAACGAAGTATTACTATCCCTTTAAGTCAATGTAATAATGAGGCATTGAGGAAATAGTGTAAGTGTACTCCATTTGCTGGCATACAGGGAGCACTGGCATTAAAGCCCTAACAATTGAGAAGATTGTCTACAGTACACACTACAGCACTCATACACTGTAATACCCTGATGTGCATCCATTGCTGTTGCAGGCAAAATGCCAGGGGAGCGCTACTGGGTAATTCATACATTAGCCCCATTATCACCAAAACATGGAATGGCTTCATATGTATGTATAAATACATTTAGTTATATAGTGCCACTTGGTATGCAGCCTGCGACAGGTTTTTCAGTTTTTCATGATAATGTCTCATGTTCATATGAAATGCAGCATAATTAGCCATTGTTGCATTCATGTGGGTATGTTTATATGTTAATGTGGCTGTTCGTCACATGCACTTAACACCGATAGCAGCCTTTACTTTCTGAGTTCATGATCCCAACATTGCCTGAGGCTAGAGATGTTGAGATCATCCTATAGCTTACTATGGAGCCAGAGGACAGTTTGCTGCTAAAGAGCAAAGATGGCAGCTGCCCTCTCTTAACCCTTTCCGTGCCACAAGGATGTGGATTGCGCACCCCTCTGTCAATGAAAGGGTTCTAAAATGGCTTCTCTGCCCTTATGTACAGATTGAACCAGATGACAGTCTACATGGCGATCAGCTGATTTAGGTAAACACAAGGCTCACAAGACTGCAACTGAGCGCCTTGCTAGTCCTGTGTTTACCTGAACCAGCTAATTGCTTTATAGCCCACTCAGCTGGTTCAGTCAGTATAGAAGACAGAGAACCTGAGATAGATAGCTTCTCTACCATTCTCTCATTTTGGAAACCTTTCATTGTTACAGGGGTGAGCAATCCTCATCATTATGGTACTGAAAGGTTTTAGAGAGTGGTGCATTTTGTGGTTCTGAAATCTGAGAGGATCCTCTCTGCCACCCCCCACCCCCCCATCAAACACTGAACAAGTGAGGAGAGCAGACTGGGTGCTTCAGGGTTGCTGAACTATTGGCGATGTGTATGGGAAGGCTTACACATTGCCAGCGGTACAGCAACTCTGCAGGTTAATGATTACATTTGATCCCCTCCCATTCTATTTGTAATTCTTAGTGCATATGGTGATGTGTGTCTCTATCACCAAGACGATGTGCTAGCCACACATCGCCAGACACACATTACCATAGCAGCGCCCCTTAGTGATCTCTCCCATGGAGTATACGGTGGGAGGGAGAGAGCAGTGTGGAATGTGTGTATTGGGCTGTCTTGGAGTATCTGGCAGGAGGGAGATGTTACAAACCTGTCCGCTCCTCCTCCCTCAAGGCAGTCTCACTCCTGATTACAGAACTCATACACCTGTCCATAGCCTACTTATGCTCGAGACTTTCCTACTCTCCCCGCCCTCGGATGGTCTGTGCTCAGCGTCCTAGTACCTGTGTATCAAGCATACCTGTATTCCTGATTCCTGTTGTGACCCTTGCCTGAACTCCGTGTATCCGAATATCTGGCTTCCTGACCTTGGCTTTGTCTGCGACCTCTCTTCTTGTTCCTGCGATCCAACTGTTTGCTCCAGTCTTCTGTTTGACCCTTTGTGTACCGACTTCGGCTAGCCTGACCACTCTCTTCATATCTCCAGTTTGTTTTGACTCCATGTGTACCTGTTCCGGCTCAGCTACGACTCTCCGCTTCTCGACTCACCCTAGGTACCGACTATCTGTTTGTTCGACTACCTGTGTACCGGACCCGGCTATCCTTCGACTCCGGCCTGTCTACGACCCTGTGTAGTCTACATCAATTCTATTTGACTCCTAGTCGACTACAGCTTATCTTCAACTCACCAGTATCTGCCTCTGCAGCTTTTAGTTGACTAGCTGTATAACATTACTGTCGGCTAACTTAAAGACACCTGCTCTCTGCTCTCCGACTCCTGGCCTTCTGCTGTAGGGTTCTGACTCTGCCTCGTAACCTGTGGGTTATCATCCTCATTCACCCGTTCCTTGTCTGGCTGAGGGAACTGTGATGGGAAAGAAGTGTGGATTGTTAGTGTCTGGCTGGCATGGAGTATCAGGTGGGAGGGAGAGAAGTGTGGATTGTTAGTGTCTGGCTGGCATGGAGTATCAGGTAGGAGGGAGAGAAGTGTGGATTGTTAGTGTCTGGCTGGCATAGAGTATCAGGTGGGAGGGAGAGAAGTGTGGATTTTTAGTGTCTGGCTGGCATAGAGTATCAGGTAGGAGGGAGAGAAGTGTGGATTGTTAGTGTCTGGCTGGCATGGAGTATCAGGTGGGAGGGAGAGAAGTGTGGATTGTTAGTGTCTGGCTGGCATAGAGTATCAGGTGGGAGGGAGAGAAGTGTGGATTGTTAGTGTCTGGCTGGCATGCAGTATCAGGTGGGAGGGAGAGCGGTATGGAATGTTAGTATGTGAGTGACATGAGTAAACAGACAAATAAATAAAACTGGATATATAATATTTATTCCTCACCCAGTATTATTCCTCCTACACAGCTGTTTCAGTTAATGATTGTGTTCCAACCCACTTATTACAGTATGATCATTAGCACCTGTTTGGTATAATAGTTTAATCATATACCTGTCTATATGCCTACAATATCCCTGACTTTGTACAAGTGTACCTAGAAGAATTGATGCTGTTTTGAAGGCAAAGAGTGGTCACACTAAATATTGATTTGATTTAGATTTTTCTTCTGTTCACTCACTATGCATTTTTTTAACTGATGAATATAAACTATTATATATCATATACATTATATATTATATACATACATATCCATAGTCTCGCACTAGTGGTGACCAAAGGTATTGCCCTAGTGCTGTTTACATTGACGTATACACACAGGATTTGTTACTTCACCATTTTGGTCTTTGGGGGAAGGTGCATGTGTAGGACTGAAATGGCAACAGAGCCCTCAAAATAAAACATTGTTTATGGGAACAAGTTCTTTGAGTGTTCCATTTTCAATAGACATGGACACATGTAAAAACACACATACATACACACGCACAAACATACATACAAACACATATCCTATATAATAATTCGCTAAAACGTGTGTAACGCCACAATCATGCGCACTAGAGACTGCTGCGCGTGCTGCAGTCATGCGCAGTAGAGACTGCCCTCGCCGCAGCTGATACAGAGCAGGGCGCTCCGAAGAAGCATCCCGCTCTGTATCAGTCGCGGAGTGGACAGTCTCTACTGAGCATGACTGCACCGCGACCGGCTGCCAGTGGCACTGTGGCCCGTGTAATGGGCTCTTCAACTAGTATATATATATATATATATATATATATATATATATATATATACACTCAGCTGTATATATTCACATACACAGACACACATTTGTCACACAGACATACACACACACACATTCCCCTATAAATGACATTACTATTCCTTTAAAGATTTTTTTTTATTATTTTTCTTTCTTTATGGATTACAAAATATTGAAATTAATAAATCCCCACTTAATTTTCAAGTGTTAATGTTCCTTTACATTTATAACTATTACATAAATTAATGGGTTTTCAAGCTTACTCTGAGCTTTTGTTATTGTTTTTTACACATCACTGCCCATCACAAACCCCACTGATATCAATGGGACACTTGTGCTTACTCTATAGGCATGAATGGCCACATTACGCATGAAAGTACCCTGCTGTATACAATGTATCCATTCACCAGTGCTTTCCATTGACAATTCTGTGCTCTGATACATGCGTAATATCTTCATACTCACTTTTCTTTCTAATAGATGAATATTATTTATATATTTAGAAAATGTTTTACCAGAAAAATACATTGAGATTCCTCTTATTTTCAAGTATGTCCCGGAGATATTTTACAGTAAAAGTCACATATTTACACAAACACATATATACACATATACACACACATGCATATGCACATAAACATGCATAAGAAACAATATATACAGTTACATGTTTTTAGATACAAAGAAGTAGTAATTTTTAGGGATTTTAGACTGTGAAAATGTGATGTTTATGGTCAAAGCAACCTGAACTCCACTAAGGAGCTGATTTTGTAGACTAGTAAATGCTCTAGTAGCTGAAAGGACTCAAGACATGGGGGGGGGGACAAAGAAGTGATAAAGTGGAGTGAGATCACTTCTAAAATTCCTGTGTTATTCTGTAAAGGCACTTGAGAAATCTTAGTGCATAAATCCTGAATAACATAGGAACTGGAGAAGTCATATCACTGGAGAAGTTATCTCCTCTTTATCACTTTCCTATCACACCTTAGCAGAGTCAGATTATCCATTATAGCATCCTAGGCTACTCCCTAGGGCCCATGCCAATATGAGGGTCACAGACATAGGACATGCTGTTATTGCTGCCATTTCTGTTGAAAGAGAACAGCATCATCCAGTTGCTCCCACTTCCATTGAAGCCACAATGCCAGCACCTGCTAGCAGCACTCTGTATCAGTAGCAACAGGTCAAGAGATGTGGGGACCAGGGGTGGACTGACCATTCAGGCATTCGGTCACTGACCGATGGCCCGCAACCTAGGGGGGCCCGCCACCGCCAATTAAAATAATTATGTGTGACACGTGGGGCTCCCGTCTGCTTGCCTGTAGGGGCCCGACCACGCTTATTTAAAGCAGTGTGCTTCTTGAGGCACTGAAGTTACTGCCATGACGAGCTGACACACCATCATGCTGGCCTGGCCTGCCATGCTTAAGGCAGCCATTCAGGCTCAGCATAATAAGTGCAGTCACGGTGCCACCACAGCATTGACCCAGGGCCCAGAATCCGATTAGAACTTAAGAAGTTCTTATCCATCGCTTGCTACCAGTCTGCCAGGGTCCAGACTCACTGCTGGAGTTGTTAGTCTGGCAGCTGCTGGCAGCTTCTCTCTCTCTGTACCTCACTGCCTCTTCTTCCTCTTCTTGCGCATGCTACATGACTATTTGGTCTGCGCAGCATGCGCATTCATGTCATCACGGCCTGAAGGGCTGCGTGATGATGCGGTGGGGGGACTCAGTCAGCAGACAGGAGTCAGGACATCACATGAGCCCACCTGTGCAAAGAAGGGCAGGACATGCAGCAGGATCAGGAGAGGACAGCAGGTCACAGGAGGATGGACTACTGGGAGTGGGGACTCAACTCACCAGGCGGACCAACACGAGGACCAGCACAGCAGTGACACTGACAGCACAGCAGCAGCACACAGAAGACTCGCCACCTCCACCACACAGCACTGGTAAGCCTGGGGGGGTTCTGGCTTGGGGGGGAATATTGGATGTCATGGAGGTACTGGATGGCCTGGGTGTTTACTGGATGGTCTGGGTGGCTATTGGATGGCTTAGGGGGTCATTGGATGGCCTGGGGGTACTGGATGGCTTGGGGGGTTATTGGATGGCTTGGGGGGTCATTGGATGGCCTGGGGGTAGTGGATGGTCTGGGTGGCTATTGGATGGCTTGGGGGGTCATTTGATGGCCTGGGGGTACTGGATGGCTTGGGGGGTTATAGAATGACCTGGGGGTACTGGATGGCTTGGGGGGTTATAGGATGGCCTGGGGGTACTGGATGGCTTGGGGGGTTATAGAATGACCTGGGGGTACTGGATGGCTTAACTGGATATTGGATGGCCTGGGGGGTTATTGGATGGCCTGGGGGTACTGGATGGCCTGGGGGGGTTATTGGATGGCTTGATGGTTATTGGATGACTTGGGGGTACTGGATGGCCTGGGGGGTTATTGGATGGTCTGGGGTAGTAACGGATGGCTGGGGGGGGTAATGGATGGCTGGGGGGTACTGGATGGCTTGGGG
Source organism: Rhinophrynus dorsalis (assembly GCA_037306005.1). Taxonomy (NCBI): domain Eukaryota; kingdom Metazoa; phylum Chordata; class Amphibia; order Anura; family Rhinophrynidae; genus Rhinophrynus; species Rhinophrynus dorsalis. The sequence goes on from CM074724.1 coordinate 51,516,903, forward strand.
GTACTGAATAGCCTCGGGGGGGTACTGTACCTGGTCCAGTACCCCCCCAGGCTCTTCAGTGCCCCAGGTCACCACACTTTTACAAATTATATATGAAACATTGTACTCGCTACAGGCGCAGCCACCAGGCCAGACATCCAGCACACCCTCAAGCTATCCAGCCATTTGCCAACAGCCTCCAGCCAACCTGCAAGAAGCTATGTAAGGTTAGTTTTATTTATTTTTTTTATTTCCTATATAATAATTTGCTAAATAGTTTGTAACAACGCAGTCATGAGCAGTACAGGCTGCCCGTGATGAGGCTGATATAGAGCGGGGAGCTCCGAAGTGAGACCAGAGCGTCCAGCTCTGTATCAGCCGCGGTACGGGCAGTCTCTACTGGGCATGACTGCACCGCAGCCGGCTGGCACTGTATACACGGGCTCCTCAGCTAGTATATTTATATATGGTTTAACCCTTTAAGTGAAGGAGCAGTATGCAACGCATTGCAAAGCAGTGTGTTGCGTACCCCGCTGGCAGTCAAAGGGTTAATACCCTCTTTTGCAAATTATGGGGTGGGGCCAATTATGTAATGGGGAGGGGCCAGTGATGTAATTGGGCAGGGGGCCCAGACCTCTTTTTTGACCAGGGGCCCTGGGTCCCGTCAGTCCGCCCCTGGTGGGGACCCAAACTGGTACCTTGCCTAGGGTCCTATGGAGCCTTAATCGGTCTCTGCACCTTAGTGCATGTTTAAAGCCCCAAGTCTTGATGTCAGACCAGCACACACATACTGGTGTCATTCTTTTATGCTTTCCTTAATGGTAATGGTGCAAATGGGCTGTGAGGCACACTAATAATTCAACTGGTGGAATCAAGCCCCATATCTTTTAAGAATTTGGTAACTGCCCAGAAATCAGCTTTTTTTATTTTACTGTCTTACACATAATCTTCCAGATCAAAAGAGATGTTTTATAAATTTTCCTTGGAAATTGGAATTTGACGTATTACAAAATATTATTCAAAATATTTTTCTGCATCATTCAGGAGTTTTTGCATATGTCAGTTTTCTCACTAATACCCAATGAAATGATGCACTCACCACAGTACCTCTATAAGCAAAGGTGGGCAACATGTGACTCACCAGCAGATGTGTGATTATAACTATTAACACCCATCTTCTATAAACTTTAAAAATGCAGGTGTTATATTTAATTTGATTAATACTTTTTCATATAAAAATATGTGGTGTAATTCTTAAAAAGGTTATAGTAAACTACTGTATGTTATAATAATAATAATAATAATAATAATAATAATAATAACAATAATTGCATTTTAATCCTTTGACTGCCAGGCATTGAGCAACACATCACTTAGCAATACATTGTGCACACTTCTGGCATTCAAAGGGTTACATTTACATTGTCTGTTTGTTAACTCTCATGGGGGTTATAAATATTTGCTTCTCTCCACATGATTCAGTTCTCCATTAGTGAAATGACACCAAACTCAGTAAACTGAACTAATTCTTACTAATGTTTCAAAGGATTTTGTTTTCAAAGTAATGACCCAACCATAAATCTGTCTGGTACGAGTCATAAATCACCTGAGCAGAAGAAACACTTTTGAACCAATAAAAAAACGGAATGCTGAAACAAAGAGGAGAAAAAGCAACCAATCAGAGAATAGTGTGCTATGGCTGATGTTCCCATTATATCAGAGTGCCCAAACTTTCTGGCGTTGCATACCTTTCTGGCACTCAAAAGGTTAATATAAATGAACTGAAGTCCAAATACTACTAAATAAAAAAAAGCATACTAGCAGACACAAATGAGAGATTATAGAACCTGTTTAATGCCATCCATAGTTACGTTAAAAAACACTACATTGTGTTTTGCTAACAATATACAGTGTACTATCGTAGTGAGCATTAAAGGTCGGCAGCTTCTGCCTCATTGCTAAAAAAAAAAAATTGCTCAGGATAGTATGATGTACTAAAAAAACTGGAAATTTTCTTTGGGCAAATCAACCACATCATTGAGGACAACAAAATGCCAGTTTATTTAACTCTCATTTTTAACCCTTTGCATGCCAGAGGGGTACGCAACGAATTGCAAAGCAATGCGTTGCGTACCCCTCTGGCATGCAAAGGGTTAAAGACTTGAATGCTCAAGGCACGCTAGTTTCCCTTAGCCCCACCCATGTCCACACCCCCAGTCCTCACACTACCCCTCCCCCAGTCCCATCCACTGTTTTCTGGCACAGAAAATACCCTTGGCCTATAACAAGCAAGAAAGAAAAAGGATTTAACTACTCAGTTTCTAGAAAGATCTCTAACGCATTTCTCTTCAATGCATTCGGAATCTCCCTAACATCTGAGAGGTTAAATAATAGCTTGTTAAGGGTATTGTCACAGTTCACAGAGAAGTTCAAGAGTCAGTACGGTATAGTTAAATGCAATTTATTGACAACCGAAAGGTAAGCAAAATATATACAATATGTACAGCAGGAACAAGCAGATGGTTACAGGCCAGCGAGCTCTGCTATCAGGAATAGTAGGCTGCCGAGCCGGACCAATAGGCTGGAGACTAAGCCTAAGCCACTGGTAGTCTCTGCTGGAGCCAGGAACAGGAACACAGAATCTTGATCCGACGTAGCGGGCATACTGACTCAAGCCTGCAGTCAGTAGGGAGCAATGCGTTGCATACCCCTCTGGCACTCAAAGGGTTAAAATCTGTGTGCAGATGAATATTTTCAGTTCAGTCAGATCAGGCTTGCATTACGCCGTTTACAAAAAATGGCCAGAATACATAACAATAATTGTAACGAGAACTTACATTTCCTGAACTCACACAATGGTGATATCTGTCATGAAAATAGTATTCAAAAAGGAATGTGGTAAAACAGTATTTAGATATATTACAAACTGTGCATAACAATTGATAACCTGGAAGTTTTCATAGACAAGACTCAAAATACATAACCATTGTTCATTAGGCAAAACATCTCAACTTGTCCTGAAATAACAAACCTGCAATACCTTACATTCTGTAGTTTTCCTACACACAAGTCAAAGCCTATATGTTATAGAGCTTTTCCTGCTGAGTAAAACAAGGGCATTCCGACTACTGTCAGTTGTTTTATTCAAATGTTATAACATTTTGAATAATCAGGAAATGAATTACGGTGTGATTACTTCCTGGAAGTTATAACTGACAGGAAGTGATTCAGCAGTTTCTATCACATTCTATGGAGAACTATCATTGACGTTCCTCTCAAATAGAATGTAACAGAATATGTAATTTGAATCTGACCACTAGTGGGCAATGTTAATGTAAAAGTTTTTTTTTATTTTTTTTTCATAACTAAAGTGTACTGCTTCTTTAAACTAATAATCATTTCCATTGATTTACCTGCATTTTTATCACTTTAAACTTAGTCCCCCACATCTTTGCTCTGTAATGTATTGGGTCCTCTCTATGATTCAAGGGGTTAAATCAATAGGACTTTTGGAAACTTTTTCCCAAATGGTACAAGTGGTCTATCGCTGAACTGTTCCAATTTTACTTAGTACATCAGCTTCAATGCATTGGAGACTTACCTGTAATCTATGGGGTCACAGGTCTATCCTTGAAGACCAGAGGGTTGCTCAATGCATTGCTTTGCAATGCGTTGTTATTATTATTATTATTATTCTTTATTGAGCAACCCTCTGGTCCTCAAGGGGTTAAATTGGACCTGTTACCTAAATTACTTTTTGGGCCCGGGATAGTCAGCCCTGGTCCTCGAGTTACCAACAGTGCATGTCATCAGGATCTCCCTGAATGAGCACAGACCAGTTAAAGTGATGTGCCACTATTTAGTCCACGTATGCTCCAGCTGGGATACCCTGAAACCTGGACAGGCTTCCCTTGTTTTAGGCTCATTAAATGTAGATATTTAAATTGTTTGTACTGTGTGCTTTTTGTGTTCCAATCAGTTTAATAGTTTTAGAGATTTCTGGTTTAGTAGTTAGGGAAATCTGATCTCAACTTTTTTCTGTGGCTTGTCTGATAAATCTGCATAACTGATGACTCACATGTCCAGAAAATCACCTCAATCATTGTTACACTTCATGTTCAGTTTAGTTAGTTCCCTACACATCTTTTTTTCCTTCTTCTTCCACGACTGAGTCATTTGTTTACTTCTCTTATTTTTACTTTTAACCAATGACCTTTATGATATAGATTTGTTTTTTTGGCTACACAACACATTTTAAGGGATAGTAGTCTTATATTTTGTTTGTTTTTTATCCTGCAAATCTATGATAACTAAAGTAAAATTTCCTACACAGAGCACTCAGTGTGCCAAGGATACTGTTACATTGTATCACAATCCTGTTTTCATTGCCAACTGATCAGAAAACTCTGGAGACATCCAGGAAGCTGTCAGGCATATCCTATATAATAATTCGCTAAGTTGTGTGTAACGCCCAACATGCGCAGTAGACACTACTGCGCGTGCGGCAGTCATGCGCAGTAGAGACTGCCCGCGCTGCGGCTTGCGTCCAGCTCTGTATCAGCCTGGCGGGGGCAGTCTCCACTGCGCGTGACTGCCCCGCGACCGGCTGCCAGAGGCACTGTGGCCCGTGTAACGGGCTGTTCAACTAGTACAATATAAAAAGCTGAAAATCAAGAAAAAAGAATTTAAAAAAATAAATAAAACAAAATTGAGTATAGGTAGACTTATTATATATTAAATATTATATACTTTCATAATATGTAAAGTCAGACTAAAGAGTTACTATCCCTTTAACCCCCTTAAAGAGGAACTACCTCCGCACATAAAGTTAAATCCCAAGAATTACCCATCTGGCGACTAGTTGAATAATAGTACTAGTCGCCAGAATAATTACCTCCTTACGGAGAAATTCTACTGCTCCCGAGACTGACAGCCAGGAAACAGCACAGACATCTTGCATAGTGATGTCTGTGCACCTGCGCTGCCAGTCCCTTCCGTACCTTAAGGTACCAAGCAATGCCTCTTTCAGCGGACTGGGGCAGACAGCGCAGGCATCCAGACGTCACTATGCAAAGATGTCTGCGCTGTTTCCTGCCTGTCAGTATCGGGAGCAGTAGAATTTCTCTATAAGGAGGTAATTATTCTGGTGAATAGTACTATTGATCAACTAGTCGCCAAATGTGTAATTCTTGGGCTTTTACTTTATGTGGGGTGGTAGTTCTGCTTTAAGGACCCTTGACGTGTCATGGGTCGACAAGCCATAAGGACCCATGAAATGCAAGGACCGTCATGGAATTCAGGGCTCCCCATGCGGCTGCATGCCTTTCGGGGAGCCCTGAATTGGATTATGAAAAAAAAAAAGTGGTCCATGGTCCTTAAGTGTCGGCTGGGTGCGCTATCGGCGTGTAATTAAGCGGATAATATATTAATGATTCCATTGATATATTGGGTGTACTCACTAAAAATTACAATGTGATATCAGTTATTTTTATCCTATATAATAATTACTTAAAACGTGTGTAACACCGCAGTCATGTGCAGTAGAGACTGCTCGTGCCGTGACTGATACTGTATAACAGTATTGAAATAACATTTTCTATGGTTCAGATACCATGAAGATTAATTGGAGCTGCTGTTTTTGTGAAACATTACTATCCCTTTAAAGAGACAGGAATGCTTAAAAATGTCTGTCTTATTCCAATGTAAGATATTAAACAATGGGCTAAAAATGTACAGCCTCGCCATGACATAATTTTTTTTTAATTTTTGTTTTGTTTTGTTTTAGTTTTATTTGCAAGACACAGCTGATACAAATTAAACACAACAGATCAGAACAATACAATGTTTCAAGCACAGCATTATAACAAAACTTGGCAAGTAGAATCAAAGGGGAAAGGGGGGCGGTAAGGAAGTGAAGGAGGAAGATGAGAAATTAGGTAACAGAAGTACTGAGCTGGGTCCCATTTTAAGAGTTTGATAGGGGCACCGACATTGACCGATCCATAGGGTGAAGGGGGTAAATCAAATACAAAAGGGATGCATACAGAACCGCATAGATGTTCCAATGGAGCCACCTATGATAAAATAGTAAGGGAATGAGTCTTGATGGTGTGCAATTTCTCCACAGTTTCAAATTCTAAGACCTTGAGTATAGAGGATTGCGTTGTAGAGCACCAGAGATTGGGAATTAGGATTCTGTCCACATTCATCAGTGAATATATAGCGGTGCAGACTCCTGCACTTCCGGAACAATAATCTTTTGTTGGGAAGTATCCTGATAATGAGAACCATATATTGTTAGAGAGGCGAGTTGCAAAAAGGGTGTGAGTGTTCACCATGGAAGGCCCCCCAAAACAGGCATATCAAAGGGTTTTCCCACCATATATGAGACCTTGTGCTCGGCCCATGAAGGCACTTCCAGCATTTATCTGAAAGGGCAGGGTACATTTTTATTAAGGAAATTCGGGTTCAATACCACCTGGCGACAAGTTTAAAATTGAGGCGAAAAATGCTATACCAGGAAAAGACCTCTAAAGCAACCCCCAGCATAGTCTCACAGTCAAGTGCAAATTTAGGTTTAGATACAATTAGCAGTAGGGTTAGCATTTTAAATATCCAGGATAGAGCATGGGTAATTGGCGTGTTCGTGGACAGAAGTTCAAAAAGGAATCAAGGCTCTTGAAGAGAAGATGGTACAAATAAAGGAGCAGATTTCAAGGTAAGAAATCACAGCTCCTTCACTTAAGATAGCCTCCAGGGTAAGTTTAGAAGTTTTAGGCGTGTTTTTATAGAAGCTTGCCATACAGCCAGTAAGGAATTTATGACTACCTAGCACTGAGGTTAGTTGTGAAGTATAAGAAGCTAAGTTAAATTTCCCTTGGCTAGTGTTCCAAACTTGCAGTAGACAAGATAAACCCAGATGAGCACCACAAGCTGTAAGGATGTTGGGCCACTGTAAATATGAGTTGGTCTAGAGATATCCCCAGCAAAAGAACAATGAGCAGTTGCCACCAATCTTTTCACAAATGGTTAGTAAGTTATACAAATTTTGTAAGATCAGCTGCTGTGTATCTGCACCTAATATCTATAAGTCTGAGACCCCCAATTTGAGGTGTCTTGCCTAAAGTATCCCAGCTAAGTCTTGGTTACTGGAAGGTGCAAACAAATAAAACTGTTTAGTAAGACTTGTGTGTGATGCAGCCACCGATCTGGTAACCAAATGGGAATTGTTTGGAATAGGTACAACATCTTAGGAAGAACCTCCATTTTGAGAACATTTATTCTACACAATCAATATATGAAGAGATAATTCCATGTATTAAGATCCTGTTGAATGGAGGTACATAGGTGAGGGACATTAAAAGAGAAAATATCTGATCAAGTTGAGGGAATCTGCACTTTAAGGTATTTGAAAGGCAGCACTGTCACGGATATCAAGGAACGGACAAGAGTCAGTACATATTTGAAACACCACCTTTATTGAACAATGTATATATGCAATGGTAAACCACACTGATACTTGATAGTGTAGAGAGTGGGCACAAAGCAAGCGGTTCCTACCAGAAATAGGAGGCTGCTTTTTAGTAGACGCAATGAAGGCAACCGTGCAATAGCACCAGCTGGGGCTGGGACCCAGGAACATACTAACGTAGAGACTGGGGCTGGGACCCAGGAAAGAGTAAACGTACAAGTGTAAACGTATGGGTTGCCACAAGGAGTATCAACTGACTCAGGCCTGCAGTCAGAATCAGGCGGTAGTGCAGACAATCCAGGGATCGATACCAGAGCGGGTAGTCAGCCACAGCCGAAGGTTAAAACCAAGTGGATAGTCAGACAAGTCAGGGGTCAATACCAGAGCGGATAGTCAGCCAGAGCCGGAGGTCCAATACCAAGTTGGTAGTCAGACAAGCCACAACACTGGACACCCGGAGAGACAGATAACTAGCCAAGGATCATGCACGGACAGCAACTAGGCAAGACTGCGTTGGAACACCATGAAAGAGCGACTGGTGTAGTGTCTAGGCAGTTTAAATACAAATCCCCCTACCCCCAGGAGGTGGAGCACTAATTGGCCCTGTCCCTTTAAGACTAGCCTCCCAGACGAGCGCCAGGGCAGCCGGATCTCCCTGAACAGGTAAACGTGAGCACTTACAAGCACTTCCCACAATAATGGATACTGAGATTGGAGAGCAGTAGTTCGAAGGGGCTGGGAGGTTAATGTTTAGCCTTTTTTCTCAGTTAATAGAAAATAGGGACAGTGACCCAAAATCTTCCAAGATTTGAATTAGAGAGGGCAGGAAACAGAGTGTTTTAGTCAAAAAGAGTAAAATGTCATCTGCAAAGGCCACTAATTTGTGGATTTGGAAGTTAATTTGTATTCCTTTAACTTGGGGGATTCCCTGACCAGTTGTAGTAGGGGCTCTAAAGTGATGACAAAAAGCAAGAGGGGGAGAGAGGACTTCCGTGACATGTATCGTTAGTGATCGGAAAGAAAGGAGATAGACATCCACTGACAAGTACTCTGGCTAGCAGGGAGGAGTATAAGCATATAATAGTGTGCAAAGAGTTAGGACCCATCTGGTCCTGGACTTTTCCAGAGTTTGGTAGGCTTAATCTCAGTCTGCAGTTTGGCCAATGTAAATTCGAGCTCAATAACAAAGGCTTGGTCCCCCAAAAGGTTCATATATTAGAGAGTCTCAGAAAGGTCCTAATTTAATGCTGTAGAATGGAACAATCGTTAAGGTATTCAGAGGTTATAGGTTATACAACTTGTAATAAAATAATTGAAAGGCTTATGTCTGCTCAGTTAAGGTGTTTAGGGTGTGACGTCAGCATTTTTTATGTGTGAAATGTGGTGTTGTTGTTGTCTTATTCTAATTACACACGCCAAAGTGTGACCATTTATATCATGTGATATATTTCTGATGTTTCAGCCACATAAATGATTTAATGATATTACTGTGTCAGATATCCACAAGCTTAGATCTAGCATTTTGAAGAGCAGACAGGTCTGTCTGGGAGAGAGAAGAGCAGACAGCTCTGTCTGGGAGAGAGAAGAGCAGACAGGTCTGTCTGGGAGAGAGGACTTGTGCAATGAATCTACAGTTTTGACCTGTTCTAGAAAGGAGTGGATCTGGGAGAGACACTGTTTTGTCTGGGGTCTACGAGAGCCAACTTTGAGGATATTCTTTTGTAACCCATCTGGGGATCTGTTTAAAGGATAAAGGAAGTATCCACCTTAAGTCTCTGGAGCTCCCGGGTCACAGTAGATCTTTTTTCAGGGATGTTAAGTCCATGTACATTAATGGTATGTATATTGTACATATTTATATAAAGAATATTTCCAATATATCATACCACACATTGGGGGATGGTCCATGTCAGCTTTAGGACTGTATTGCATTAGTGGGAGAATAGTGCTCAGTTCAGATGTGCAAAGAAGCAGAGAGAGACGAAGGAAGAGCTGAGGAGAAGAGGAACATCCAAAAAAAAAAAAAAAATACAAGATCTAATGAAATCCATATCATCAAGGACACAAATAAGCGTTGTTGGAGGGCGACATAGAACTCTTGTCTCCACCAACCTCCACAGGAAACTCACAGTTGGGGCCCGAAGACTGGGTGTAGTAACAAAAGTCAAAGAAGCAGGGAGGTATGTCGTCACGGACTGCACCACATTGACCAAGAACCAAAAATGTTACATCACCCGGGCAAGGCAAATGCACCACGCATGGCACCCCACCATGCACATATAAGCATATAAGAATCAAAGAGAACTCATTCTGAGTACTTTATAGGGTTGGGGAAGGGTGGTGGGGGAGAGGACAGGGAGGTGTTAATGGAGGGTAAAATAGTATGGATAAAGCTGGGAGAGACCCTCAGTGCAGTCAGAGATTGCATAGTGAAACACCTGAGGAGCTCCCCAGGCCACAAATAGATAGGAAATACCACTAATCTGTGATCAACGAAGGATGAGAAAAAGCTGTAACATATGTCTCAAATATCTTATATCTTTTCAGACAGCCCATAGAGAGCCCAATATTTGCAAGGCAAAAGTAAAAAAAGGGTATTGAACCCCAATAACCTCTATTACAATGCAAGACCATAGAACATGTAAGCAATGGAAACAGTAAATGTGTACAGTCATTAACCACATAAAAGCAAAATCTGCTATCTTGGGAAACCTGACATCTGCAGCAAATTCATTGTACGATTAAAGATGCTGCAGCAGAGGATCATTAAACGGGACCAGACTTGAGTCGAGCCTGCAGTAAAAAGAGCATGCAGTGGGAGCAGGCATGGGAACCTCAAACAGCAACCCCTTGGGAGGGAGCAGCTTCAAGTGTCTCCAAATCTTGTTGTAGCTGGTGGTGGGTCAAGGGGGGGGATATACCTTCGAGGAGTTCTGGATCCGTCCACAATTTTCCACCTTTCCATTCTAGGTAGGCCCAACAGGTGAGAGTTGGGATATCTTCACCATTAGGTTGTCAGATGATGTTTGTGGGAGAGGAATATCCAGAGAAGGATGTGATTTTGTTGCGGTGTAGAAGAACGGCAATTTTCCCATCGCATTGTGCGGAAATACTGAATGAGAAACCCCACTGATATTTAATGTGCAGATTTCTGAGATGGTCTGTGAGCAGTTTAAGATTTTGTCTTAGCTGGAGTCTATGAGGTGAAAGATCCTTGAAAGACCAAAAAAGACAATAATCTAGTGTATTTGGCGCTCTATCTATATATCCCTGAAATTAGATCTAGCTGCTATGTATCCACTATGACTGAGGAGTAATCAGTCATCAATAAAAACTAATCAATATAAAATATAGTGGAGAAACATCGCTCAGATCTATACTAATAAAAAGTCTCACAGTACGTGGCTCAAGAATAGTATTAGAAAATTTAAATTATTGATACAATATATATAAAGATAACATATACTAATACACTTTCAACAATAAAAAGACATATAGCATCTATAATATATGAACAAATAGATAAGCAGTAGTAAAATCTTTATTTGGATCTGTTGTATCCGATATAGCATGTTAAAAAAGATAACTGTATAGTTATAATTTTCACTCTATTTCCTACAGAGTATATATAAAAAAAATAGTTCTCTGGGGCGATACCAGGTATATTTACCTCTATAATGATGATTTATCTAAACTAGAGTCTGTTTTCAAAAAGATAGCAATCAATTAGTGGCTTTATTTGTTGCAATCTATAACAGGTTAACAGCTTGATTAGTTGTACTGTTACTTTTCTGACTTAATTATTGCAGAACAACTTAAGTTAAGATGAAAGTTCCACTTTAAGGTATAATTTAAAAAAGTTTTAACCCTTTGAGTCAGAGGGGTGTCTAACACATTGCTTTCACCTTGCTGGAACGTAGTGATTTGAACCCCTTTACCCCCTTAACAGCCCTTGATGTTCCAGGAACTTCACGATGGTCCTAGCATTTAAGGACCAGTGACGATCCTGGCACACCACTTGGGATCCTGGAACTGAATTGTGAAAAAAAATAAAAAGGTCCTTAAGTGCATGGCTGGTCCTTAAGGGGTTAATGCTAGAAAGGTCATCAACGTAAAATTAAAATATCAGAGTATGCATTAGGATTGCCTTGCGCTAAAATAACATTGAGAGACACTGGCTTAGTTTAAACAATTATATAATATAGTAAAAAAATGGTATTGTATTTTGTACTGTATATTTATTTTACTGGGTAAATCAGGTAAAATGAATGAACACAGTAATATTTAGTAGTACTGGGAGTTGCACATGAACTAGCCATTGAATGAACCGTCTATGAGGTTAAGTGGGATGTGTCACATCTGCCAGATTATCCAACGTATTTTACAATGACATATCATATCACTGTTGGCAATTGAAATACAATCTGGAGCAATTTTTCATGATTCATAATCTAGTAGTAATGACGGTAATGACAATGCACGTGGATATGACATCACATTTGCCGTTTGCATTATTGTTACTCTAGAGATGGGAATTGCAGCTTTTCAGAACACTAGCGTAAAACCTGTCACAGGCCTCTACTGGAGTATAAGGCTCTCCAGGATGCTTATTGTTGTCTTACAATGGACACTGCCGAGGTGCTTGCTGTCACTCGGGTAATCGACACGTGCTCCGCATATCACACGAGGTGTGTAATTAAATGACAACGATTACCTCTTTGCCTAGAAAGCCCTCAGCGCAGTCACAGGCAGCCAAGTTCACTCCCAGGGCTGCATATGTGGCCCTCAAGTTCACTAGTGGGCCGCACATTAAACATTCCAAATAGATATGGAAAAGAGCAGATTAACCTCTTGCAAGCTAGCGAGGTCTCCAACGTATTGCAAAGCAATGGGGGAGATTCACTAAGTGGGGATAAAGAGGTAATATTGGATGTGTATTGGAGACCTTTCTAGCACTCAAGAGGTTAAAAAAAAGAAATGTAGGGCAAATATACAGTGGAAATTTGAGCTTATTCAGGTGCCTTCTAGTCACAAGCCTGCTTAACGCCAACTAAGCTACATACGTCTTAAAGGGATAGTAATCTTTCATAATAAAAGCAGCTCTAATTAACCATCATAGTATTTGGACTTTGGAGAGTGTTATTTCAATTCTGTCAGAGTTGTAGTTCAAGAGTAATTCAATGACAAAGTGTCCCCCTCCCGCCCCTTTTACTGATGTAACACTGCTCAGCCAGAGCAAAAGGGAGGTGCCCAGATAGATTGCAGAGAGAGACAATCTTCAATTAAGATAAGGGAAAAAGCTGAAAAGCTTGTCAAGGGGGGCAGGGCTTTCATTGTTCTCATAGGAAGAAGATTGTCCCCTTCTGTTATTTGTCTGGTCTATGGACTGGATTCTGCATCTGAGAAGAGATGGCTTACACTAGGTAAAAGGGGTGGGAGGGGAAACTTTGCTTGTGAATATCTCTCAAACCATAAGAGGGCTTGTGCACTTTGACTGGGGGTATGTAAATGACACAATTCATGTAATAATGGGGGCAGGGATTAATTGAGTGAGTGGGGCTTATCTGCATGGTGCTTGGGAAGTGGGCAGGAAGTAGGAGAAAGTGGGACGAACAGGGAGGGAAGGAGGAGAAGTGGGCAGGAAGTGGGGCGAACAGGGAGGGAAGGAGGAGAAGTGGGCGGGAAGTGGGACGAACAGGGAGGGAAGGAGGAGAAGTGGGGGTGGGAAGTGGGACAAACAGTGAGGGAATGAGGAGAAGTGGGTGGGAAGTGGGACGAACAGGGAGGGAAGGAGGAGAAGTCTTTGGGAAGTGGGATGCACAGGGTAAGAAGGATGAGAAATGGGCAGAGTTTCACAGGAAACACACTACAGCAAGCTGGGTTATGGTGTCTTTCACGCAGGCGACTATCACTTCCAGTGATCATACCGGAGTCTTCATCACAACCTCCAAGGAATGGCCGACCCCCGTGGGTTCCAGTAAGCAATATGGCTGCCATTCACATGCACCAGCCATCAGACATGCCTCCCCTTCATTCCAGTCGACAGTTCAACACAAGAGAGAGGTGAGTATTCAAACACAGGCAACAGAACTTTCACAGGACTACAACTTCTATCCCCTGTGCGAAAGAGGCCTTAGGCTTCTAAAACTATCAGGTTTCATCAGAGGGGTTGAATAAATTGATAAAGAGGAATACACATTAAAATCTTTTTCTCGATGGAAGCTTCCACTGAGGGGAGAACGTTGAAAGGTGATAAGTCTGATTTAAAAAGAGAAAATGGTGCATCCTAGAAAATAAAGCCATAATTTAAAGTAAATTTGAATAAATAAGCAAAAAATGAAAGGAACAATTTAAAATAATTATTTTAATGAGTTAAAAATGATGTTTATATATGAATAGAAAGAGAAAGAGAGAGATGTGACAATAAAACCCTTGAATGTTAGAGAAATCTCCTCTGCATTGATAAGCAATGCAATGGAGACCTTTCTAGCATTCAAAGGGGTTAAAAGACCCATTATAGTGGAACTTTCAGCTTCATAATACTGTCCCCGATATGTTACTAATATAGCGATACTTGTATTATGTTTAATAAGTCCATAAGTCTTTTGCATCAACGATGGTAAACAGGAATAGGAAAAGGTTGAACTAGATGGACGCAAGTCTTTTTTCAACCTAAATTACTATGTTACTATGTTACTATGTTACGATACCAAAGTAATCCACCTTCTTCAGCAGACCTCCAGGGCACAGAGCTCTGTGAGCCTGCTCAGGCAGCAACTTCCGGTACCTTAAGGTAACCAATGAACGTCACCACCAATCCGTACAGTGAACGGAGCAGACAGCACAGACTCAGAGGTAACTTTCCACTAAGATGTCTACGCTGTTGTCCACTGGATGCCTGCAGAAGAAGGTGGATTACTTCAATAACATGGATTTATTCAGCATAATACAACTATTTCTTTTCCTATCTCTATATTAGTAATATATTGGGGGGGCAATATTATGAAGCTGAAAGTTCAGCTTACATTTTTTTTAATTTGTTTTCTATGGCTCAGCTGGTTTCCTCCAGAATTCCTCCACATTTGTCTTTGCACATGAGCCCCAGAGGTCTTAAGACCTTTTGCATACAGCTCTGAGCAGCAGACTCTTCTTACAGACTGCAAGTAGAGGGTGATCACATCTCTGAAAGAGTCAGTAAAAACTGAACTGAAAAAGCAATGTAATTCAAAGAGTTAAAGGGATAGTAAACCAAGCACATGTAGAAGACTGTTCCAGTGAAGGATTTTTTTTCCATAACGCAATCTCAGCTCTGCTGAAGAGCCTCCACTGGTCCCGGGACCGGATTCACCTGCAGTCAGCTAGAGCGGTGACGTCAGGGGAGGGGGAACTTTGAAAGCGGATATCTCTCAAACCATAAAGGTTTGAGAGATGCCGCTGAGGTCATTTAATTTGTTTTTTTAAGGGCTACAAGATAGACTATAGTTAAATTTAAGTATTACTATCCCTTTAATGAAAAAGTGGGTAAAATAAATGAATATCCAATACCTAAATAATTCAAGTTAAAATTAAGCATTATTATTTATATATATATGCTTTAACCCCTTAACGACTTGTGCCGTACTATGACCGTCACGGTCCTTCAAATTCTCAAGGACCGATGACGGTCATAGTACGTCACGTACTTTTTACTTACAGCGCTCTACCGGGAGCGCTGTAAGTAAAAATAGGGCCTGAAATTGACCGCTCCAAGATCGGAGCGATCTCTACCAGGCCACATAGTGACGCTCCGATACACGCAACAGGTCACGTGTACCGGCGCGTCCACGTGGTTCAATGCGGTCCTTATGGGACAGAAACGTCCCAGGACCGCCGGACGTTAAGGGGTTAAGGAGCAGAGGGATGTGTAATGCATTGCAAAGGAGTGTGTTGCACACTCCTCTGATCATTAAACAGTTAATAAAGTACTTACGTGCCTCTTGTCATGACTGAATTTGAATTTTTTTATTGCATTCATATGTTTCTGACAATGATCAGTGCAGAACAAGATGAATTGATGGGATCAACTCTCGATGAATGTAAGCGCTGGAAGTGAGCAGCATTTAAAATGTTTATTTATCTCTTGTCTTCATTAGGGTCTGATTACCTCTGCCATTAGCCTGCGCCTGCTCTATTATCAGAGGAAAGCGCGTTTCACCCCTAATGGACAGAAAGTTCAGTCTAATATCTTGATTATCTCATCAATATCCATTTAGAATAATTTTTCTTCATTCAGTGAATGAATCCATCATATTCCTCACAAAAACAGCAAATTGTGTTGAATTAAATTATCATCCAGACCTTTAGCTACTGGGAATAAGCTTTTTAGGGGTGTGTGAAATTAGAGAAGCAATGCAGACGGTTTTCTCACTAATTATACGCATAATGTAGCTTGATGGATCATTTTATAATCTGCAAGACCATTGCATTCTGTACACTGTAATCCAATGGTCTGAAAGGGATAGTAATATTTTGTTTTATCTTTATTTTATTTTGTAGGCATTAAAAAAACATGAAGAACGATATAAGTCTTATCTCTCAAACCTTTATGG
Organism: Rhinophrynus dorsalis; assembly: GCA_037306005.1. Lineage (NCBI taxonomy): Eukaryota > Metazoa > Chordata > Amphibia > Anura > Rhinophrynidae > Rhinophrynus > Rhinophrynus dorsalis. The sequence continues at coordinate 51,532,941 of CM074724.1, forward strand.
TTTGAGAGATATTCACAAGCAAAGTTTCCCCTCACTGACCAAAACGGTTAAGTCTGCCATCTAGCTGTCAGATTTGGAATCCGGTCCGCGGACCGGCCGTGGCTCTACAGCAGAGCCGAGATCGTGAGATTTAAGAACTACTACTTCATTTGAATAGTCTACAAAGTGTGCCTGGTTTGCAAGCACACTTTTTAGATCCTTCCAATGAAATAGTATTTTTTATATTTTGTGATCTCAGCTCTGCTGAAGAGCCACCGGTTGATCTGCAGACCGGATTCCATATCTGACAGCTAGAAACTTAACCGTTTTGGTCAGTGAGGGGGAACTTTGCTCCCCATGCGGCTGCACGCCATTCGGGAAGTCCGGAATCGGATTCTGAAAAAAAAAAAAAAAAAAAAAAATGGTCCCTGGTCCTTAAGTGACCACACTGTGCGTGTGTGACCAGTCCTTAAGGGGTTAAGGTACAGAAAGGGACTGATGGTGCAGGAACAGAGATGACGGTACAGCAAGATGCCTGCATGTGCGTCTGGGAACGAGTTGTATTTATCAATAACACCGGACTTATTCAGGGTAATACTAGAATTGATATGTATATCACTATATGTACAAAGATTTGGGGGGGAATTTATTTTCAGTGATAGTTCTGCTTTAATGGCATAATATAGGTATATGTCAGTGGCATAAATAGTCCCCAGTGCAAAATTCTTGGGCCCCTAACACAATATTTTCAAAGAGGCATATCTAGATCCTATTGGACCTTGAGTCAGATGGGCCCCCCTTGGATACTGAACGGCGACACAGCTTCTCTGCAAATCACAGGTTGATAAATTGATGCCAGTAGGTGCAATAAAATAAGATATATTATATAATATATGAGTGTGAGTGGCATTTTACTATTCATAATTTAACAATTTGAATGCTAAGAGAGTGACGAATGTCTTTAACTCTTTGAGTGCAAAAGAACGGTGCCCATTGTATTGCTTTGAAATGCGTTGGACGCTCCTCTGACACACAATATAAGGTAATTATGTTTAAATTTAAAAAATAGAAAATACTTCTGTGTTTCAACTGGATTTAACCCTTTTTGTGTTGGAGGGTGAGCAATGCATGTTAATGCAACTGTTTATAGATAAGGTGCTACTGTCTGCATGTATATTCCTGTTTGGGCCTCACATAGACTGGGGGACTGCAGCAGTAAGAATACTTTTACCAGTAGTGAGTGACTCACCAGTACTGGTCCAGCTCAGGCAATGGTACCAGTATCGCTCCAGCATAAGCAATGGTACCAGTACTGCTCCAGCATAAGCATGGGCAGAGAAAGTTAGCTGGGCAAGAGGCAGCATTGGACCTTACTCCACACAGGCTACCCTCCAAAGTGCTCACTGTGCAAGTGTGTTTGACAAATCACCCTCACACAGTCACAAGATTCATACACCTGAAGAAGCAACAACATATCTGCAATCATAAGATTAGGGTGACTTTTGTGTTTGGCAAGGCAAATAAAGTGGTATGACTACTACCACTATAACCTATTGATGTGGTTGTTTTTTGGGGGGTATTTTTATTTTTCTCCTCCTATGGTTGCAAGTTGTGGTTAGCTTGGGGAAGATTCACCACACGGATATCAAGGGCATTTACAGCATGCTTTCAAATTCCAATTAGACAGACTCTTAAGCCACCAAAAAACAGGCCTCATCTTGGAAAATCTGGACATGTGGCAGCACTACTGAAACAATTAAATGTGGTACTTAGGGGGAGATGTATAAAACTGGAATTATAAAGAAAGTGTCTGTAACATAAGTATATGTATAAACATCTAACAACACTGGGGGAGATGTTATAAAGAGGTATGAAGAAAGTGTCTGTAAGTGTTTCAAACAGACACAAGTATATGTATACACATCTAGCAACATTTTGCTAAGTGCTAACTCCAGAGAGTTGACATTTTTTGAAAAGTGGAGTAGAAATGGTCTTGGCCAAATAAGAATTATGTCCCGATGTATTTATAAAGAAATGAGTTAATTGTGCGAAAAATAAAGGCAGTTTTAGGTATTCAATCGTAACTCCAGGTATAACCTGTACTTAATGGAAGTATGTGTGCAAAAATATATTCGATTTATATACATCCCTCGTTTTGTAACTAGTCATTTCAGTCTGTAATTGGCACCTGCATTTGATCAGCATCTTATGAATTGCAACTTTCATTTTCCATGAGAAGATATGGCTCAAAATGTCATAAGCTTTTTTCTTCACATAAATGTAACCTTGTCACTCACAAATGGATAGCTAAACAGGCAGATTACTTGTCACAAATGCCAATCTCTCTGGCAGCCTACAGATGCTACAAGTCTACCTGAATGTATTCAACTTGTCATTTATTGACTGCTGAAACTGTGCATTGCAATTCATTGAAGCCCCGCCCTCATGTCCCAGCAGAGTGGCAGCTGTCCTGTGGGAGGGGCAGTGTCCTGTGGAAAGGCCTCAGCCCTATCAAACAGCAGGAAGGGACCAATGTCCTCCCACACATACTGTACCTATTGTCCTGTCCCCTCTGTGCTGTCACTAACAAGCAGCCTTGCTGTATTGCCTGTACCAGGACAGGGAATTAAGGGACTCTTTGTATACTTGTCAGTGTTAACCCTTTGAGTGCCAGAGAGGTGTGTTGGATACCTCTCTGGCACTCAAAGGGTTAAAAAAAACTATTTAACAGACACTTTTCCCCTTGATGGTCACATGGCAAACCAAGTGCACCATTGAGGACAATGATAAATTCCCTAAAATCCCATTCAATGCTTTTGAGATCTCTCTTGGCATTCAAGGGGTTGTGCACCATTTAAATCGTTGGAGGTGTCAATTTGCCCCCCTATGGGATTGCCCCAGAATTCTTCCAGCTGATCTGAGTACATCATCCTTACTAATTGTCTATTGTACAGTGTAATGAGACCTCAACAGAAATCCATGTTCCGCAGATGCGCAAGCAGAGCAATGCGCTGGAGGTGGCGCTATAGCTTTCAAGCATGGGCGTCCGGAGGGGGGGCAAGGGGGGCACTTGCCCCCCCCTACAATTACCCTCCTCCATATAAATAAAGGGGTTAGATGGGCTGACCTGGGGGTCATATTATGGCTTTGCCCCCCCCCTGGAAAAATGTCTACGGACACCACTGCTTTCAAGGGCTTATATATTGCTTTACAGTGCTTTGTGTACCCCTCTGTTCCTCAAGTGGATGATGACATTTACTAAACATGGTACAGAGAAAACTGTCATAATGTTACTGCATGTCCCTGTGCAGGCTATAGGGATAGAGGTAATTTTATTCCATGTCCCTGTGCAGAGTGAAGCCACTAGTACTGAAGGCTAACACCAGTGGAGTTGCATTTGTGGAGCCACACATTCACCCTGTTAACGTTAAGGTCTTAACCATGTCAGAGTGCGTGCACCAGTATGCACTAAAATGATCATATTCTTTAGTGATACCCTGACATGCAGCGGACACTAACATCAGACTGTGCTCACGGATTTATACAGTTTTAAACATGTAGCAAAGATATTACTGCACTCTTTTTTGTCTCTTAAAGAATAGCAAGTGAGTGCACGTAACATTGTTCCCCTGGCCTGTTATGAAACAGCCCAGATATTTTTTTTTTTTATATAAATTAAGTTCTATCAAAACATTTAAATCATTAAAAACAAATTAGTGAAAATTACAACATGCAGTTTCACATAAGTGCAACTTGATTTTAAGCTTTAAAGGAAAAATACTGCAACCTACAGGAGAAACACAACCAACAATGCCCCAGCAGCAAGTCATTATCACTTTGACTAAACAGAGAGAAACCACCTGCAGGAATAGTTCTTTCTGTGTTCTCCCCCAGCAGAAGCGTCTAAATGATGATTAATCACTGAATAAACTGAGGATCTGACATCAACATAATGGCAGAAGGAAAGTAGAAGCCGGGAGTGATCAGTGGGAGCATGTGGTCCAGCATGGGTGGGTGGAATGGCCGAAGAAGATGGATAGGCCTGGAAACGCCTGACACTTAAGTATCTTGTCTTTAGCAAGAGGTGGGGGCAGTAAATCTGCAGGTACTGCCAAATTCAGGGAAGTAATAAAGTTGATGTCAGGTTGATGCAACGAGGCTGATGCACTAAGGAGGACTGGAGGAATTCTGGAGTGAACCAACTTCCTCAGTGGGAGTACCAAATCAGTAGGAAAATGATTGCAATATATTTTATTTATTTTTGTAAACTTTTTACTGCTCCTTTAATGGATCACTTTCTAAAAAAAATAAAAAAATAAAAAGTTAAATAAACTTAAAAACCTTTAAAAGCACTGTATTCCAAATTAGCATCTCCAAACTTCTCAATTCATATTTACCTAAACCTAGTCTTTAAATATACCCTAGGCTAGACGCCCATGAATGTTTTATTGGAGACTTATTTGTACATTGAACAGTCTTGATTGTAAAGTAAGGTAAGTCTTTCTGATTAGGAGAATGTACTACTCTAAAGAGATTAACGGCCTCAGATTGTTTAACCCTTTGTGTGCCAGAGGGATACGGAACACGTTACCCTCCTGGCACTCAAAGGGTTAACTCATCACAAGCTGCACAAACAATTTAATTAGACAATGACTATAATAAAGAAGTTATCTGCTCATGCATTATAAGTGCAAGTTTAAAGGGATAGTAATGGTTGCTTTTAAAAAAGTTTAATATTGACGATATTGAAAAAATGAATTAATTGATGTAAATCCGGTCTCTCAAACATGTATAGATAGAGAGAGATAAGCTTCTGAAGTTCCCCTTTCCTGCCCCTTTCACAGACTTCAACGCACTAGCTGACAGCATGAGATCTTGGTCCCGGGACCGGCCGGTGGCTCTTCAGCAGAGACGAAATAGCGATATCTAAAAATAAATACTTCATTGGAACTGTGTACAGAGTGTGCCTGGTTTTCAAGCACACTTTGTAGACCATTCCAATTAAGTATTTCTTTCGATATATCGCTATATCGGCACTTACGAAGAGCCGCCATCCGGTCGCACGACCAGAATCTCATGCTGTCGGCTAGATTGATGATGTCTGTGAAAGGGGCAGGAGGGGGGAGACTTCAGAAGCTTATATCTCTCATTCTATACATGTTTCAGAGACTAGACCTACATCAATTCATTTATTTTTTTGATATCTACAATATTAAACATTTTTTAAAGGATATATTACTATCCTTTTAATATACATATATTTGAGATATAGATTTGAATAAAGATCTATTTTACAGATGGTAGCTTGGAATTCGTGATATTATAGGTGGCAGTAACAACTACTGCCCTCAGTGAACAATTCTACCTCAAGCTACTTGTCCCACCTTTTGCATGAGCTGAAGCTGCCAGTGGCTGCCTTGGTCACATTGGCTTACACAACAGCCAAAGGATATCATCAGCTGCCTCTCTGAAGCTCAAAGCACCAGCTCTGGGGAGGAGAGCTGTATGTGTATAATGCTGTTTCTGCAAAATATGTGCTTTTTGTTCACAAGATGAATTTATATGCTAGTAGGGAGACATAAGAGGCTTGGTTGCTTTGCAATGTAATCTATAGATTAAGGGCACAAGAGATAGAGAGAATTCATCTAAAAGTGGTGTTTATTAAATTAAAACATACTGCGCATGTAATCAGAAACACGTACAGAATATAAAATACAATTCGCTTATCTGTCTCCTGGCAATGGCGTCCACGTTACTGTGTCCACTCTTCCGTCTGGTGTTTCACCGTCAGAATCGCCAGAGTACTCTAGATGTAAATTAGAGCATCCTCATGGTACCATCCTGGATCCGATATTACAGCTTCATTTGACGGATATTACGGTGGTGGATTTCTCACAGGGGGAATTGCTCAGGAGCTAGTTTAAATGTTATTTAAAAATAAGAAATTGAAGTTTGAACCCCACGCGTATCGTGGGCTTTTCTGTCCACTTTTTCAAGGGTGATTGGGAAAGAGGAGAATTTATAGTACCCCAACAGAAAGCATAATACTGATATCTACACATAAATACTAGGAATCCACACTGCCACAATATCAAGGGAAAGCTAGTTAGTATTATGGTTCTTTTCAGTTTTGGGGTATACAAATAAGCGTATTCCATTAATCCATTTCTTTGTATTGCTTTGCAATGTGTTTGCTATCCCACTGGTGCTCAAAAGGTTAAATCATCATATTTCAGTGAATGTAATAGATGTTCTCAAAGATGCCATCTACATCTACTGTAATATAAAAATGGAAACATTCAACTTGTTACTCGAAGTCACAAAAAAAAATTATCTTGCATTGAATTCCACTTCAATCGAGACTTTTTGGATAGATGATAAATAGCAAAGTCAGTCCACGGTCAAATTAGCCCATTACACAAATATATTAATTGCTCATTTTTTTCCACAATAAGGAATATTTAAGATTTTACTTAATAATACACTGAAATGGTCTCCATTCAAACTCCCCATTGGCCAAGTCAATAACACACCAAAATTACATTGTTGTTGTAATGTTACATCATTTTAGTCTGCTGTTTGTAATTGTAACCCAAAGGATCTTGTTTTGGCAGTTGAACAAACGAATATGATGCTGTACTTGAAGATTAACTCATTGCAGACCAGGTGTCCAGCACACTTCTTTGCAATGTGTTGGGCACCCCTGGCACACCAAGTGTGTTTCTTTGAAAGGCACTCACATCCCTTATATTTCATTAACACTGAGTGCCAGTAGTCTGTGCAAAGCATTGTGGAGCAATGCATGGAAAACCTGTCTGGCACTCAAAAAGGTTAAGGCACCTTCTAAGGTTGTTGCCTCCATGTAAATAAAAAACATCTGATGGATGTAGCAATGTGCAGGTGTGTGACTACACGGAGTGCAGAAGGTGCAATTGTAAGAAGGCCCAGTATCCAAGGGTGCCCATTGGCTCTGCACTAACCTGGAACCAGTTACAATCAGGTCAGCTCCTGTGTTGGCTGGCATCCGCTGATACCAACACATGGTTGCTGTCAGCCAGTAAGTTGAGAAGCACTCTTTGCCTTTTGTTCATGAACCCTTGCAGTACTAATAAGTGCTGGGGTGAGGGGATCTGAATGGCACAAGTTGCGTCATAATATGGGTGGGACTTAGGTGGGGAATAAGGAACGAGAGAAGGCAATTATAACAGTTCCTTGGCCCGTTACCCACAAGTATTATGATTAAGGTATGTTACAAATTCCTGAATGTTAAACATAGTATTATGTTCATTTTACTTCCCCAAGTATATGTGTTGACTGTATTTTCATATGTTCCCAGTTCAAAAGGTAGACTGCTCACTGATTGGTCGCTGCTTGCTGCCCTGGTCTGTTCGACAAGTAGACGGCCTGCTGATTGGTGTCCATTTGCCATGTCTTGTGGCTCTGATTCTCATTGGTTGGAGATCGGAGTGGCAACATTAAACTGTTCTTTGTGTTCCCTCCGACCCTCCCATTTCGCCGTTTCATGTAGGTTGCTTCCCGATTGTCTCTTTGATCCACATTGGCTGAGATCGGCACGGCAACATTAAACTGTGTTTTGTTTACTTTAGGAACTTCAGCACTATATATATAACTCTTGTGTTCCCAAATAAAGTTGTTGGATCCATGTTCATCCTGTCTGGTGTGTGTTATTCCTGGAATGGTCTATAGAGTCCCCTTTGACTCCCATTCATTGGATTCATTGAAAGGAAGTGTGGGGAGCAGAGCGAATGCACTCAGACTTCAGGGTTATTGAATTGCTGGCGATGGGTAAAGGAGGGCATCCCATCAACATCGCCAGCATTTCAACAACCCTCTATGTTAATTAGGATATTCTCCCCACCTCCCCTTGCATCCCTAATTCTTAGTGCATATGGTGATATATGTCTCCATCACCAAGGTAATGTACTCGCCACACATCACCAGTCACACTTTGCCACAGCATCAACCATTAATGCATCTCATCCCCAGGGTAGAAAAGAGGGTGAGAGGGATTTGAGCTTCAAGAAGGGACTGTCCATCTGTCCCTATAAAAAGAGGGACACTTTGGAGATTTGGGTATGTCACTGAATTGCTCCACATTTCTTTTTGCGTATTAGAGTTTCCCTTTATCACTGAGTAATGAACCTATGAACTGCAAAAACATAACTCTTAAGTGTTTCCATAAATAACCTCTGTTTAAACTGCTGAATGGCTTGTACAAGGCTAAGTAGGAAAGTGTAGGCTAAAAGGTTGCTTGACTTTGTGAGAGCTCATTAATATCTAGAATAGTCTTCATTATTATGAATGCAGAAATATCATTCAGGGCCTTAGGCAGAAAGCAGAAGAGGAGTAATTCTAGAGGATACCAGTTGCATCACAGGAGTGAAATAAAACGTTCTGTTGAATTAAGGCATGACTTTTTAACCCCTTGAATGCTAGAGAGGACCTTTCTAGAATTCAAGGTGTTAAAAACCTAATTTAAGTCAACTGGAATTATTATTTGTCTCCAAGGTTTTTACTGGTATGGTCCAGAGCTGTTTTGGTTTATGTATAAGGCCTCTAGTTATTAACCTTTTGAGTGCCAGAGGGGAGCGCAATGCATTGCTGTGGCACTCAGAGCCAAATCGTGGAAAAACATGCGACAGGGAAGCAGACGCACACTCATGTAGACTGCATAATCTAATACTGCCCGCTGGTAGAGGATGTTTGCCTTTAGGATCTCTTGCGGATTAGTGTTTATTACACAACTAGTTGAACAGCCTGTTACACGGGCCACAGTGCCACTGGCACCCAGTCGCGGGACAGTCACGCGCAGTACAGAATGCCCGCGCAGCGGCTGATACAGAGCTGGACGGTCCTTCGGAGCGCGCACAGGCACAGGCAGGCTCTACTGCGCATGACTGTAGCACGTGCAGCACTGTGTACTGCGCATGTCGTGGCGTTGCACACGATTTAGTGAATTATTATATAGGATGATTTTTGCAGGCAATACCTTTCTTGCAACTATTTTTAAGTGATCAGCTTTTACGGCTTACAGTTCCTCCTTACCATCCTTAGCGTGCATTGCTTTGTTAAATTTAAGTTTACCACTGAATGCTTTCATTAGGATATAAGCACTGAGGATTAGTGACCTGGTACACATCTAAGAAACGGATCTAATAATACTTTCAATTAGATACCGCTGTGTACATTGTTGCTAAGTAGCCGGCTCTGTTCTACTTAATCTGTTAACGGCCAGCATTTATTTGGGATACATTGGCTATATTGTAACATCATTCAGGGCTCTCTTATAACTTGAGATACTTTGGAAGAGTTGATTTTCCTTACGTAATTCATTTCTTGTGAATGAATCTGTCCTCTAGATACAGGCTATTGTATACCATTATTTCTCTAAATGGATCTAGTCACGATCATCGCAACACAAATATTGATGATCTAAGTCACAGCTAGATCTAGTTTAGAATACAGATATGCCTGATGTAAATGGTCATAGTTTCTTACAGAGATACACAATAGCAGCGCTACCCAAGTACTTCAAAATATCTGCGTGCTAGTTAGCACATGCACAATGGTATTGCTTTCTCTGTTTTTCTGATTTAAACTACCATTTCTACATTTATCGCTATATGACTAATTATTGGGCGGGACTTTATTTGGGGTGATAGTTCTACTTTAAACCATATACATAACTATTTTTGACATTTGAATACCAGAGGTATACCCATTGCATTGCAAAGCATTGCATGCACACCCCCTCTGGAACTCAAAGGACTAACTTAAACTTTTAATGGAGTGCACATTATGTAGAATATTCTGGGCACAGACAGGACAGCAGCAGAATGCAGGGACAGGAACCAGTAACCAGGAAGTGTACCTGAAAATCAGTGACAGTTGTCAGGTATGTAAGTTTTCTGTAATATTACTAAAAACAGTTTAATCAATTTCTTTATTTCATATCAGATGTGGGAAACCTGCACGGTTGCCACCTTTTCCTCAAAAAATACCAGCCAAAGTTGTGGGTCGGTGAGGGTGGAGCCACAAAAGGGAGGAGCCTCAAAAGGGAGGGTCCACAAAAGGGGCAGAACCACTCAATTTTTTATGACCCTACAAAATTGGGCTTCAGGCTCCTCATTACAGGTACTGGGTGCCAGGAGCTCAGTTCTCATAAAGCACTGTGGATATCCTGAAGCACAGGAGTAGCCCAAACAGTGGTTTGAACCATACTCATTAATTACTTCTTAAGGTCTAGATTAGAAATAAACTAGACCCTCATAGATGATAACCCCTGGACCTGGTTCCACTGTCCTCCAGCTCTTGTTGAAATAAAACTTACAGCATCCTCAACTGACCTTGGCACAATCACTCTGTACATCAAGCATTGTATAATTATTAATGGGCAAATATATGAATCATTAAAGGGATAGCAATACTTTATTATTAGTATCCCTCATATTGTAGGTATCTGCAAAATAAGTTAATAGCACCCAGTTTTCACTGAAACGGTCTTCTATATGTGCTTGATTTGCAAGCACATGTAGAAGACCGTTTCAGTGACATAATTCTTTGTCACTAACGGGATCTCGGCTCAGCTGCAGAGCCGCAAGCCTGTCATACGACAGACTTCCCCTGCAGTCAGCACAACGCTGACTTCAGGGAAGGGGGAGGTAGGGGGGAACTTTGCCTTCGGTTATCTCTCAACCATAAAGGTTTGAGAAATGAACCTGGGAGCTATTCACTTATTTTGCAAATACCTACAATATGAGGGATAATAATAATAAATAGTGTTGAGCGAGCATGCTCGGCCGATGCTCGGATCGGCTCGAGCATCGCTCTGCTCGGCACATGGCGGTACTCGTACGAGTACCGCATGTGCTCGCCCGCCATGTTCGGGTCTCCTCCCCGCACGTTTTGCGGCTGCTGCGCAGCCAATAAACGTGCAGGGAGGCTCTGACATCGGTGTAGACTACTGTGTGTGGGGGCAGCAGGTTATTTTGTGTGGGGGGAAAAAAACAAAAAAAAAAAAAAAAAAAATATTCTGTTTAGTGTGAAAAGTTGCAGATTAGAGCACATTCTGTTTAGTGTGCACAGTTGCAGATTAGAGCACATTCTGTTTAGTGTGCAAAGTTGCAGATTAGAGCACATTCTGTTTAGTGTGCAAAGTTGCAGATTAGAGCACATTCTGTTTAGTGTGCAAAGTTGCAGATTAGAGCACATTCTGTTAAGTCTTCAAACTAAAATATCAAAGTCACATATTCCATTCAGTGTGCGTCGCCGCAGTTTAGCAGCACATTCTGTGTACTCTGTACAGTTGCAGAATAATAAGAAATACTGTTAAGTTTTCAAACTCAAATATTAAAGTCACATATTCCATTCAGTGTGTTTCACCGCCGTTTAGCAGCCTATTCTGTGTACTCTGCAGAGTTGCAGAATAGGAAGAAATACTGTTAAGTTTTCAAACTCAAATATTAAAGTCACATTTTCCATTCAGTGTGTGTCACCGCAGTTTAGCAGCCTATTCTGTGTACTCTGCACAGTTGCAGACTAGGAAGAAATACTGTTAAGTTTTCAAACTCAAATATTAAAGTCACATATTCCATTCAGTGTGTGTCACCGCCGTTTAGCAGCCTATTCTGTGTACTCTGCACAGTTGCAGAATAGTAAGAAATACAGTTAAGTTTTCAAACTCAAATATTAAAGTCACATATTCCATTCAGTGTGTGTCACCGCCGTTTAGCAGCCTATTCTGTGTACTCTGCACAGTTGCAGACTAGGAAGAAATACTGTTAAGTTTTCAAACTCAAATATTAAAGTCACATATTCCATTCAGTGTGTGTCACCGCAGTTTAGCAGCCTATTCTGTGTACTCTGCACAGTTGCAGACTAGGAAGAAATACTGTTAAGTCTTCAAACTAAAATATCAAAGTCACATATTCCATTCAGTGTGTTTCACCGCCGTTTAGCAGCCTATTCTGTGTACTCTGTACAGTTGCAGAATAATAAGAAATACTGTTAAGTTTTCAAACTCAAATATTAAAGTCACATATTCCATTCAGTGTGTTTCACCGCCGTTTAGCAGCCTATTCTGTGTACTCTGCAGAGTTGCAGAATAGGAAGAAATACTGTTAAGTTTTCAAACTCAAATATTAAAGTCACATATTCCATTCAGTGTGTATCACCGCCGTTTAGCAGCCTATTCTGTGTACTCTGTACAGTTGCAGAATAATAAGAAATACTGTTAAGTTTTCAAACTCAAATATTAAAGTCACATATTCTGTGTAAGATGAAGAAGGCGGGTAAAAAGGGACGGGGAAGTGGACGTGATCCTGAAAGTTCAGGGCGCGGGTCAGGACGCGGAGAAACTGTGCCTGGTGCCAGAGCACAAGAAAGAAAGACATCCACCATACCTAGCTTCATGTGTAATTTTACAGGGCGTCGCAGGACATCACTCTCGAGGTCCGACCACTGCGAACAGGTGGTCGGTTGGATGACAGCTGATACTGCTTCCAGTCGGTTAAGCACCACCCTGTCTTCCACCAAGTCCACTCTCAGTAGCCAAGAGTCTGGTCAACATAATCCTCACTCTGATCATCCTTCCTCCCACCATACACGGTCTGGTCAAAGAAGTGATCCCACACTGGGATATAGTGAGGAGCTCGTCTCATCACCAATCCTTCATTTGACCCTCTCTCCAAGCATGCTTGCAGAGGAACATGACATCTTGTGCCCTGATTCACAACCTCTAGAGGCTACCCAATCACAAGAAGATGACAGATGTGAACGGCATTTAAGGTCAAAGGAAGTAGTGGATGATGATGATGAGACACAGTTGCCATTAAATCAACCACTATTTCCGTCTCAAGACCTTGTTGAGGAGAATGTTATACAGTTGTCAATGACTGAGTATGTGGTGGGATCAAGACTTGAGGAGGATGATCAGAGTGAGGAAGTGGAGGAGGACTTGGTGGACGATGAGGTGACTGACCCCACCTGGGAAGGTGTAGAGCCGAGCGATGACAGCAGTCCTGAGGGTGAGCCATCTGCAGCACCGCAACAGGCTGGAAGAGGCAGTGGTGTGGCTACAGAAAGAAGGCGGACCGCACCAAACCGGCCCGCAAATGTTCCACGGAGCACCCCCTTGCGTAAATCTACCTTGCCAAGGGGTAGGTGTTCCGCGGTATGGCGTTTTTTTAAGGAAAGTGCGGACGACAAAAGAATTGTAGTTTGCAACCTGTGCCACACCAGAATGAGCCGAGGCATGAACACTAGAAACCTCACCACCACCAGCATGATCCGACACATGGCATCCAAGCACCGTAGTAAGTGGGAGGAACGCCTGGATCGCCCATCTGTGTCTGCAGGCCACACCACTGCCTCCTCTTCCCCTGTTTTCGGTGCCGGCCAATCGCCTGTCGAAGGCGCAGGCCCGCATACCTCCCGCCCTGCACCTGTAGCATCTGAAGCACCATCAGCGACCACATCCACTTCCCTGTCCCAGCACAGCGTCCAAATGTCGTTACCCCAGGCATTTGAGCGCAAGAGAAAGTACCCAGCCACCCACCCACAGGCCATAGCACTAACCTCACACCTTTCAAAATTACTGGCCATCGAAATGCTGCCATTTAGGCTTGTGGACACTGAGTCCTTCCGCAGCCTGATGGCAGCAGCTGTCCCTCGGTACGCGGTCCCCAGCCGCCACTACTTTTCCCGGTGTGCCATCCCCGCATTACACCACCATGTGTCCCGTAACATCACCCGTGCCCTGACCAACGCAGTTACTGGGAAGGTCCACTTAAAGACTGACACATGGACAAGTGCTTGTGGCCAGGGACGCTACATTTCCCTGACGGCACACTGGGTGAATGTCGTGGAGGCTGGGAGCGACTCGGACCCTGGGATGGCACGGGTGCTACCCACGCCGAGGATTGCGGGCCCTACCTCCATCAGGGTTTCCACCAGCACCTACGTTATTGGCTCCTCCTCCTCCGTTTCCACCTCCGAATTCTCTACACACAGCGCCACTCCCCCATCAGCCAGTAGCTGGAAGCAGTGTAGCACTGCAGTGGGGAAGCGTCAACAGGCCGTGCTGAAGCTGATCTGCCTTGGGGACAAACAGCACACGGCCTCAGAGCTGTTGCAGGGGATTAGTCACCAGACCGAGCAGTGGCTCTCGCCACTCAACCTGCAACCAGGCATGGTTGTGTGTGATAATGGGCGTAACTTGGTGGCGGCTTTGGAGCTCGGCAAGCTCACACACGTACCATGCCTAGCGCATGTATTTAATTTAGTGGTGCAGCGATTTCTAAAAACCTACCCCAATGTGCATGATCTCTTGACCAAGGTGCGCCGCGTGTGTGCACATTTCCGTAAGTCATCAACAGCTTCAGCCGGCCTGTTGAAGCTGCAGCAGCGCTTACAATTGCCAGCTCACCGGCTGCTGTGTGACGTGAGCACGCGCTGGAACTCCACCTTCCACATGTTGGCCCGGCTTTGTGAGCAGCAGAGGGCAGTAGTGGAGTACCAGCTGTTACACGGTCGTCGCCTCTCCGTTCAACTTCCTGTAATCAGAAGTGAGGAGTGGGAATGGATGTCAGACCTCTGCGAGGTTTTACGCAATTTTGAGGAATCGACACAGATGGTGAGCGGCGATAACGCTATTATCAGTGTAACCATCCCACTTCTGTGTCTACTGAAACGCTCGCTGCTCACAATTAAAACCGACGCTTTGCATGTGGAAGAGGTGGAAATGGGGGAGGAAGAGCTTACACAAGGTGATAGCCAGAGCACCCTCACTTCGTCTTCTCAGCGACAATTGGAGGAGGCGGAGGAGGAGGAGGAGGAGGAAGACACGGTTGCCTCCGCTACAGAGGGTAGCCATGGAACTTTAGTTCCATCTCTTCAGCGTGGGTGGGCAGAAGAGGAGGAAGAGGATGAGGATATTGAGAGTCATCCTCCTGGTGAGGACAGCGAAATCTTGACTGTTGGTACTCTGGCACACATGGCTGACTTTATGTTAGGCTGCCTTTCCCGTGACCCACGCGTTGTACGCATTTTAGACAACACGGATTACTGGGTGTTCACCCTTCTGGACCCCCGCTACAAAGAGAATTTCTCATCTCTCATTCCTCCGGTGGAGAGGACAAGCAAAATGTTGCAATACCAGAAGGTTCTTGTCGAAAAATTGCTCCAAAATTTTCCATCTGACAACGCTGGCGGCAGATCACGTGCTACCTTGGCCAACCGAGAAGGGGAGAAAAGGGGAGCACACAGCAGTTCCGAGAAAGGCAGGGCAACACTCTCCAAGGCGTGGGACACCTTCATGACACCCCGCCAGCACCCTCACCCTGATGCGCAGCCTAGTGTCACAAGGAGGGAAAAGTTTTGGAAGATGGTGAAGGAGTACGTAGCAGACCGTGTCAGCGTCCTCAATGATCCCTCTGTGCCTTACAACTACTGGGTGTCCAAGCTGGACACGTGGTATGAACTGGCACTCTACGCCTTGGAGGTGCTGGCCTGCCCTGCCGCCAGCGTTCTGTCTGAGCGGGTATTTAGTGCTGCTGGTGGCATCATAACAGATAAGCGTATCCGCCTTTCCACCGACAATGCTGATAGGTTGACACTTATAAAAATGAACAAGGCCTGGATTTCCCCTGACTTCTCCACTCCACTGGAGGAAAGCCCCGGGGGAACATAAACTCACTTTATATATGTTATTTACAATGATGTGAATACTCTGTATTCCCATTCACCCCTTCCACCCAAAAAACGGGTATATGGTTGACTCTTAATCTTCTCATCCTCCTCCTCCTCTTCCATATGCCCTGTGCTATAATTTTTATATAGGGCCAGCTCACCAGCGGGCCCTGTGATATAATTTTTATATAGGGCCAGCTCACCAGCGGGCCCTGTTTGCCAATTTTTATATAGGTCAGCTCACCAGCGGGCCTTCTCATATAATGTTTTATTGGGTCAGCTCTCTAGCGGGCCCTCTCATATAATGTTTTATAGCGTCAGCTCACTAGCGGGCCTTCGCATATAATGTTTAGAATGGTCAGCTCTGCAGCAGACCCTCACCCATAATGTTTTAGATGGTCAGCTCAGCGCACGTTTCCCTCTTAATCATGGCCTCAGTTCAATAAAATCAAGGAAATTTTTGGGAGAATTTGCCTCTGTGCACGTTTCCCTCTTAATCATGGCCTCAGTTCTGAAAATCAAGGAAATTTTTGGAAGAATTTGCCTCTGCGCACGTTTTCCTCTTAATCATGGCCTCACTTCCGAAAATCAAGGAAATTTTTGGGATAATTTGCAGATGATATACAAGTAAATATACAGCAAATATTGTTTGGTAACAATTTTTCGCCTAAAGTCGTTTTTATTTTCCTTTTTGTGTGTTTTATGGTCAGTCTGTAAAAATGGCGTACTACGGGCGAAAGATCGTTCCCAGCAGCGATGTTGGAGGCCAAAGATGCATCCAGACATCCTCCCTATGCTGTCCCTGAACCATTTCTGTAGTGTTTCCATCTTTTTCTGCCCTTTTCCTATGGACCAGGCACCCTCCCCTCATCAGAGCAGGGGGTGCCTGGTGTAATGCTCGAGTCCTCCCATTGACTTCAATGGGGCTCGGGTGCTCGGCCGAGCACTCGAGCCTCAGGGGGTGCTCGGTCAGAACACCCGAACACCCGAGCATTGGGGTGCTCGCTCATCACTAATAATAAAGTATTACTATACCTTTAATGTCAACAGTACATCATGGGTTTAAAGAAATGTCCAGGAATTCATTCATTAATCAGTTCGAATTCCATGTCTATGTTTATGATTTTATACAGGTGTACAATCTTTTTAAGCATTGTGCATGATCCAAGAACAGCACCCAGTAGACCTTTTTGGAAATTCACCTTAGCCAGGAGCTCAAACAGACAAGGCAGACTGAGTCTGTTATTAAATTCTGCCTTTAACCTCTTCGCTTACGGGTTTTTGGAGAAACTGTGTATAACCCTTTCAGTGCTTCGTAATGCATTATACACTACACTGGGACTCGAAAGGTTAAAACACATTATTTCAATGCTATTTAAATAAAGGCAGACATCTTTGGATGACATTTTCCCCAAAAGAATTAAAAGTATAACTGTAAATGAGCAAGGCTGTATGATGAAGGATCCCTTACACACTAAGGTGGTCAGACCACCCATGATCCTCAGCCAGCCATTGAACTCAGAGGCTGACATGCCCTATTGTGCACTATTAGCATCCATCCAAGTTACATATACTGTTTTGGTTAGTACAGTTTTAGACAACTGCTGGACCTCCAGATGTTGGGGACTACAACTCCCATGATACACAACCAGTTAGCAGCTGGCTGGAAGGATGGGAGTCGCTGTCCCAAAAAGGTGGATGTCCTAAATCGACTACCCCCATTACATAGTATGTATGTTTTTACCTTCCCTGCTGAATGCTTTGATCAGGCGATTAATAACAGTATCTGCTAGAGAGATCAAGTCTGGGGTCTGCAGCTCCTTCAGCAGCTTTCTGCATCCCCTATTCTCCTGAGCACACAGACCCACCATTGCTCGGGTATATACACACCCGACAAAAGAATGAAGGTAGGCAAAGAGCAGAGAAGTGATAGGATGGATCAATCCAGTTATTTGGGGAAAGCCAAGACCCAAAGCTTACCACTTCCGCGTTCCACCAACAGGACGATCAGGGGACGCCGGCGACAACAGGGCAACTTGGGTAAAGAAGCAACTGAGAGTTGTCACTAAATGTTGCACTACTGAGTAGTGAAAGATTTGGGGTTCTCATATTTTCAAACGATAAGTGAAATGATTTTGTTTTTGACCAACTTCACCTTATGGGACGAATAAAACTTCTCTCTTCTGCATTTACACCGCTGTTTCCACTCAACAATTCAAATAACAAAAGAGAATGTCTACCTTATTTTCTGATCTATTAACACCTCTTTGTATAACTCAGTAGATGATTATAACAATGGCAAGTTATTTTATTTCCACAGAGGTCACCATCCTTCTCTGTAGATAAGCGCACACAGGGCGGGCGGTTCATTGTTTGAGCAGTAGTCTGCAGTGGTGCCTGTGTCAAATAAGCATGTTAACCCTCCCTTCCCGGATGCACACAAAAAATGGCTTTTCAATTGCCAGTATAGTAGTTATACCTGCACCGGCTCCAGTGAGCTAATTACCGATTGTGCCAGTAAAATACCGGCCGGGTGGCAACACTAGAAACCTGCATAGCAGGGTCTTACCCTGAGGGTCAGGACTTTAGGCCAAATCTCAGGGTCTAGGAACCAAGGGTGGAATGCAGGACACATGCACAATCAATATTTCCAGTGTGAAAACCATTATTTTGTTGAATTGCGCATGAAAAATCATGATTAGTGAACAGGTGAGGCTATTTATTTTTTGTGGGCGTGGTCAGAATGAACAAATCTTTCTGAGTGAACTAGCGAATGCAACTAATGCAGGAAGTGCTTTTGTGAAAGATTTTATACAATGGATAGAAAAAGTCTACATACTCCTGTTAAAATGCCAAGTTCTTGTGATGTTAAAGAATGAGACAAAGATAAATCATGTCTTTTTCCACCTTACATGTGACCTATAACGTGAACAATTCAATTGCAAAACAAACTGAAATCGTTGAGGGGGAAAAATAAAAAACTCACAATAAGCCTGTGTACATGGGCTTTTAAACTACTTTTAGGATAAAAAGGGGTTCATTATTAGGTTTTGTTGACCCTTTGCATGCCAGAGGGTTACGCAATGCATTGCAAAGCAATGTGTTGCGGATCCCTCTGGCACTCAAAGGGTTAATGCTCATTTAACCCCTTGAGGACCAGAGGGGAGTGTAATACATTGAGAAGCAATGCTTGCACACCCCTCTGTGGTCTTCAGGGGATTTAAAGAATGTGGCGGCCCTAATTATTGGTAGGCGAGAAACCACATCTGCTTACTCCACACATTCGTAGTCTAAAATAAAATTGCATAGCGGGGAAAAAAATCTAATTCCTGTTTCCTCAATTTCTTATTCAATCCTATTGACGTCTTCTTTTGAAAACAAACACAGAGATGAGCATATAGCTGCTTCATTCTGAATAGGAAACACTACATAGACCCTGTCAACTCCCAAATCTTCCAAACATATTGTGCTGCCCTCTACAACAATTGGATAGAAGATTGATGCTTTTGGGGGGGACAATACGTCAAGGAACTCAACTTCCAAAAATACCAGTTCTTTTTTATGTACCTCTCTGCATGTGCCAGGATATCAGTAAAATCAGCAAACTTGTTGGGTTAATGTTCAACTAGGTACAGTAGTAGGTGTATAGGGCTTAGAGGGATAGATCAATCTGACACCTCTAGCACTTCAGCCTATTTATGCATGCATGTTCTCCCTTGTACGTTGCTTGTCTAATTAGCTGCTGTGAAGCTCCATCTTCATCTTCTGATGTCTCACTGATTCTGGAAAGTGGAAAGGAATCCCTGTCACTGATCATGATGAAGCTCCACTTGATTGTACAACAAGACGTCCTGCAGACGGAGGCCAGACTGTACTGGTTAATGATCCACTATGCACAGTGTATGTTCTGTGATGTTGATGGACTAAGTAAAGTGGGGAAGTTTACAGGCAAAGCAACTACGACAATATGTTTGGGACCTCTCTAGCATTCAAGAGGTTAAAAAAAATGTGGATTTGGGAAATGTTTTTTCATTCCCCTGTGGTTTGAATCTTTTGTCTCATCCCTTTGATTTCTGCGTTCCATTTGTACTGTTTAATGTGTCTGTATGTCTGTTCCCTATTGTACAGCACTGTGGAATAATTTGGAGCTATATATAATAAATAATAATAATAATAATATTAAAAATAATAATAACAATTCTATCCAGTTCGTTTTCTCTGGAATTGTACCATTATTTTAGTACATAGGCCTGTGTATCTATCTATAAACAGGGGCAATTTGATACCAACTCAGTAGCACCACAGGGATGAATTAAAACGTATTGCTTTAACCCTTTGAGTGCCAGATGGGTACGCAACGCATTGCTTTGCAATGTGTTGCATGCCCCTCTGGCACTCAAAGGGTTAAAATCCTCCCTTTAACCCCTTAAGGACCTGCAACGTACTTATATGTCATGGGAAATCTTGCATTAATGACCCATGATGTATATGTATGCCATGGAATTCAGGGGTCCCCTCCCAGCTGCATTCCGTTCGATGACCCACGAGGCCGCAGACCTGGTCCTTAAGGTGTTAAATCAATGGGGACTTGGGCGAATTTTTTGGAGCAGTGTCTGTAACAAGCAAACTGCTCCACAAATAGAAATTCAATAAATTGCCATTGGTTTAACACTTTAAGGACCAGAGGGGTGTGCAACACATTGCCATTCAAGGGGGGAGATTCACTAAGCGGTGATAAAGATGTGATAAATTGGAGATTACTTCTCCAGTGATATCACTTCTCCAGTTGCTATGTTATTGCATGGAGTCTATGCACTAAGATCTCTTCAACTTTGGAGATCTTAGTGCATAGGATCCATAGAATAACATTGGAACTGGAGAAGTGATATCACTGGAGAAGTCATCTCCACTCTATATCCTCTTTATTACCGCTTAGTGAATCTCCCTCAAAGGGTTAAAACCCCAAATTAAATCAATGGGACATTTTATTTGCCCCACTCTCTTTGTGTACGTGACCTTTTAAAGGGACACTAATGTCCCCTAAAAATTATTCTTGTTTTATAGAGATTAAAAAAATAAATTATGTTGCACAAATCCTATCTCTCAAACCGATATGCTTTGAGAGATATTCACATGTAAAGTCCCCCCCCCTCCCCTTCTCCTGATGTCAGAGCCTAACCAGCCTTTCACCATACTACAGCCAGAAACTCCTCTATGAATTTTAGACTTTAAGAAAAGATGAATCATTAGTGAACCCCCCAGAGATTCACTCCCTCAATATGCTTAAAGTGGAACTTTCAGGCATAATAAAGTGCCCCCAAATCATTTTTCACATACCATTAAGCACATCAATACTTGTATTATCCTTAGTAAGTCCAGCATTATTTAGAAATCCATCTTCATCGCAGACTTACAGGAAGGCATCTTGATGTACAGGAATCTATATCGTCAGTCCCTTTCTGTACCTTAAGGTACAATGCAACTTCCCCTTACCAATCACAGAGGAGTCACGGACGGACAGCGCAGGTGCACAGATGCCTCTTCAGCAATATGTCTGCCCTGTTATCTGCAGTGAGTCTCTGAACAAGTTGGATTTCTAAAAAATGCTGGACCTAAGGATAATACACATATTGATATACTTAACACTATGTGAAAAATTATTTGGGGGGCACTTCATTATGCATGAAAGTTCTACTTTAAAGGAATGTAAGACTTCCTAATAATAACTCTAGTATTCACTTAAATAATTATGGCTAAAAATCTGTAATGGCCCCATATGAATTTTGCCCTTGTGCCTTTCTTCAAGAGATAATACATTGGATCAGTGGAGTCTTAAGGGGATGTATCACCTCTATATAAATTACCCTAAATACTTAGGTTATATATCAAATAAGGCTAAAAGTGTTTTAACCTCTATCCAGCCTCCTCTGATGACTGAGGCTTTCTATCGGTAAGCTGGAGCAATCTCATTGGCTAGATATCGATCTCTGCCAATGAGAGTGCTCCAGCTTACAGACAGAAGCCTCCGTCATCGGACGAGGCTGGATATGCTTCTTGTTCATTTTTATGTGCAATGTGTAGATTAAGAGATATATAAGTATTTTACCAACAATCCACCTCCCTTCTGGTGACATCAGCCCTTAATTTCAGTGCTATGCCTTGCCTCGCTGAATCATTGGTGGTTTTTCTTAAAGTGGATGTGTCACCTCTGTATAACTTAGCATAAATAATTAGGCTATATATCGAATATTACTAAAACTGTATTAAATTTTTTATTTTTTTAAGCTTTATTTAGTGTAAATTTAAGTTATAAAGTCTGTTCTGCAGCTACTTCCGCATAGACTGCAGTCCGTCACTCTGCCTCTGCTCCCCTCCCTCTATTCAGCCTCCTATGATGACGGAGGCTTCTGTCTGTAAGCTGGAGAGCTCTCATTGGTTAGATCTCAATCTCTGCCAATGAGACTGCTCCAGTTTACAGGCACAAAGCCTCTGTCATTGGAGGAGTCTGCATAGCGGGAGGAGAGCAGAGGCAGAGTGACGGACTGTGGAACAGAGCAGGTAACCGCAGTCTATCCAGAAGTAGCTGCAGGGCAGAGTTTATAACTTCAGTTTAGCACAAATAAAGCTTAAAAAATTAAAACACTTTTAGTTATATTTGATATATAACCTAACTATTTAGGGTAAGTTATATAGAGGTGATGCATCCCCTTTAAGAACATTTAAGGCTTCACATGAAAATGTAAATGGAGGCCCCCAGATATAGGAATACATTTAGGATCATTTTACAACTTGTTTTGCCACATTGCTGTGTTGTACAGCCAGGATAGTATCACAGTGCCTGTGATCTGTCTGTCACTCTCATCTATGGCAGATTGTGATTTGCTCGGTTGGTTTGGCCCGCCCCTTGGTGACCTTTTTATACCTGACGCTTACATCTGTCAGATGCCCTTTCGTGGTGTTTCTGAGCCAGACTTGCTGTTGCTGTGTTCCTGTATCCGGATTCCTGTGTACCGACCTTGGCCTGTTCTGACTACTCTCCTGTGTTCCTGATCGTGTATGACCCGGCTTGTCTGAGAATCCTCTACGTGCTACGATCCGGCTTGTCTGAGAATCCTCTACGTGCTACGACCCGGCTGGCTGACTTCCCGCTTCAAGTCCTTCACGGCTGCCTGGCTGGTTGTCGCCGCCGCGACATTCTGTATCCTGCATTGCTGTGCCAAGCTAGTGTGACCATTACCCTCCTGGGTAACCCATCCATCTGTGCAGAGTTCCTTGCCGACTTGCAGAAGCTGTGCCTCTCGTACCGAGCCTTTACACGTTGCAGAGCTAAGCTACCATACCGAGCCTGGGAGATTCAAACGTACCTATTAACCCTTGCACTGCCGCTCCTCACTGACCGGACCTCCTTGCTCAATATAAAACCGTTGCCTTGTAATTCTACTGCTGCTGAGTTGGCCGCTACTTGGACGGCGACTCCCGGTGATATTTGCAGAGTAGTAATTCCCGGTAGGCCGTTTGGGCGTTCTTGGTCTCACGGTTAACGACGGAGGTGTCCGGTGCGGCTATTGGTGGCAAGGTTAGGCTCCAAGCTCTTGCTCAAACTGTAGGTAAACGCCCGTGGGGGCTCTTGGCTCGTGTTGTGCTTTCAGTGGTCCTCCGTGATACGCCCGTGGGGGCTAACACGCCAGCTTCGCATCCTGGGCTAGTCTCGATCACGCCCGTGGGGGCTACATACTCTCGCACTTGCAGGCTCTCTGGTCTCTTCACTAACGCCCGTAGGGGCTATCGTGGGTTACTGTGCTGCTATAACTTATTGGTCACTGAACATCATCTACTCATCTTCATAAGAACTCTGTGCTCTGCACATTTGCTCAGTTTATCTAGACACCACACGGGTGTGCCAAACCCCACAGCTGAGATTGACTAACTGTTTTCATACACCCTTTAGGGTCCTATTCCCTATTCTCTGTACCTATGTTGGGTGCCTTTTGAATATTGTATTAAAGTTATATGCACTGTGTAATAGCTTGCAATTGTTGCAGTCAACTGTAGAGGGCGATCCTTTGCATTTTATTTATTTCAATAAAAGATTGATTTATTTTACCTACTGGTCTGAGTGTCTAACAAACCGTAACAGTACATAAGGGCCATGACCTCAGACAGTAAGGGTGAAAGTAACGCACAAAACATCCACTGGAGAATGGATGTCCATGAGCAGCGCCTAGATCAATTGGCACTGGCTCTACAAACCCTACTTGAGCGTACGGTACACCTAGACAAGCCTAATCCGAATCCAGTGGTCCCCCCAGTCTTGACACCGGACAATCCGCCTCTAGCTCCTCCCACGTGTGTCAGAGGCTTAACGGCTGCGGCGCCGTTACCATTGCGATATGATGGCGAGCCTTCTCTTTGCAGGGGTTTTGTTAACCAGCTAGAGATCTATTTGGAATTAACGCCCCAGGCTTTTCCTAACGACCGAAGCAAGGTCGGTATCATGATATCGCTACTAACAGGCAAAGCTCTGGCTTGGGCAAACCCCTTGTGGGAGAGTGCCAAACCCTGCATGCTGAACTTTTATGAGTTCGTAAAGAAGTTCCGCCGCGTGTTTGAGGTCCCTGGCAGAGTGGCCTCCGCTGCCAAAAGGCTAATGGAGATACAGCAGGGCGATCGTACATTGGGCAATTACGCAATAGAATTCCGGACCCTGGCAGCGGAGGTGGGCTGGAACGATGAGGCATTATTGGCAGCTTTCACTAAGGGTCTCTCTGAACCAATTAAAGATGAGATAGCTGCTCGAGATGTACCTAGTGACCTGGACGAATTCATTGATTATGTAATGCTCATTGATTCTCGTATCCGGGAAAGACGGCTGGCAAGGAGGGCGACCTCCAGGAAACATGGGCAGGACAGCTCCTTTGACCCACCCTCTCCACCCTTTACTACTGAGCGTCCAGGAGAGGCAGCTGAGCCAATACAGCTGGGGTTCCCTAGACTCTCCAAAGAGGAAAGGTCTTTTTGTAAAAAGCATGGCCTATGTTTATATTGTGGCAAACAGAGGCACCTTTTGCACAATTGTCCGGTGAGGCCGGGAAACGCACGCACCTAGGTTACCTTGGGGGACAGGCCCTAGGTGGTGTTCAACAGTCCCTAGATTCTAACATTGCTAAACCCACCATCCAGGTGACGTTCTTTTGGGCTGACAAGGGCGCAGAAACCTTGGCACTGGTGGACTCGGGTGCTGCCGGGTACTTTATGGACCAAGCCTTTGCGGCTTCACACAATATTCCCCTATGCAAGAAAGAATCTCCATTGGCAGTAGAGGCCATTGATGGCAGACCATTTGAACCTGCCTTTATTACTATGGAGACCATTCCTATGTCTATGTCAATTGGGGCACTCCACAAGGAGGAGGTTCAGTTTCAAATTATTCGTTCACCTCACCATGCAGTCATTTTGGGGTTTCCATGGTTGCGTCGACATAACCCTCAATTTGATTGGAAAAAATGTGAGGTTAGGTCCTGGTCTGATTACTGTAAAGAAAACTGTCTATCGCTTCCTGTCAAAATTATGTGTACCTCTCCTGCTGTGCCAGTTGAATATGGGGAATTCAGTGACGTATTCAGCAAGGGGGAGGCTAGCGCATTGCCCGAACATCGACCCTATGATTGTGCTATTGATTTGCCCCCAGGTGTGATTCCTCCGAGGGGACGAACCTACCCACTGTCATGTGAAGAGAACAGGGCAATGGAGGAGTACATTATGGACGCCCTTGACAGGGGAATTATTCGCAAGTCTACTTCTCCGGCTGGTGCCGGATTCTTCTTTGTAAAGAAGAAAAGTGGCGAACTTAGGCCTTGTATTGACTACCGGGGGCTTAATAAGCTGATGCCCAAGAACGCATACCCCATTCCACTCATCACCGAGTTATTTGACAGATTGAAGGGCTCCTCTGTCTTCACCAAACTTGATTTGCGGGCCGCCTACAATCTGATTAGAATCAGAGAAGGTGATGAGTGGCAAACGGCATTTAATACCAGAACTGGGCACTACGAATATCTGGTTATGCCGTTTGGCTTATGTAATGCACCTGCGGTATTCCAGGAGCTGATTAATGACATCTTGCGTGACATGCTTCAGTCCTGTGTGGTGGTATATCTGGATGATATATTGATTCATTCCGCCACTCTTTCCCAACACATTAAAGATGTCACGCAAGTTCTGTTGCGACTCCGGGAGCATAAGCTGTTTTGTAAAATTGAAAAATGCGAATTCCATGTCTCACAAGTACCATTCTTGGGGTTTGTGATCTCCAAAGATGGAATCGCTATGGACCAGGACAAGTTGGCAGCTGTATTACAATGGCCTCGCCCTAAAGGGTTAAAAGCAATTCAGTGCTTTTTAGGGTTCGCCAACTATTACAGAAAATTCATACGTAACTTTTCTACTGTTGTGAAACCTTTGCCGGATTTGACACATAAGGGCGCTACTCCCTCTCAGTGGTCCGAGGCCACTGAAAATGCGTTTGAGACCTTAAAATCTGCCTTTGCGTCTGCTCCAGTACTGTCCCATCCCAATCCCTCCCTGCCTTTTACCTTGGAGGTTGACGCTTCTGAGCTTGGGGTTGGGGCAGTACTCTCCCATCGTCCTGTGGGAGGTGGTACCTTGAAACCTTGTGGTTTCTTTTCTAAGAAATTGTCCAGCGCACAGAGCCACTATGAGATTGGCGACAGGGAGTTATTGGCTATTATTCTGGCACTAAAGGAGTGGCGTCACTTGTTGGAAGGTACCAAGAACCCAGTACTGATCCTGACCGATCACAAAAATCTGACATATCTCTCTGAGGCTAAGAGGTTGTCTTCTCGACAGGCCAGGTGGGCACTCTTTTTGTCCCGGTTTAACTTTGTAGTATCGTACCTCACGGGATCTAAAAACGTGAGGGCAGATGCATTGTCTCGTCAGTTCGTGTCGGACACTGACAGGGAGGAAGCACCGGTGCCCATTATCCAACCCGACCGTATATTGGCGACTATTCGCACTAGTATAACCTCACCCCTGGGGGAGGAGATTTTGGGGTCTCAAGCGAGGGCCCCACCTGAGACTCCAGTTGGCAAATGTTTCGTAGATGAGCCTTTTCACACTCGTCTATTGGAGACCTATCATTCTTCTAGGGCAGCCGGGCACATCGGCAGGGATCAGCTGGTTTGGTCTCTTTCACAATTATTCTGGTGGCCTACGCTCAGAGCCGATTGTTCCGCTTTTACTGCCGCTTGTTCCACATGTGCCCGTGCTAAGACCCCCAGGCATCTCCCAGTGGGCTTGCTTCAACCTGTGCCTAATGGAGACCGGCCCTGGTCCCACATATCTATCGATTTTCTGGGAGAATTGCCTATCTCGAAGGGGTATACATTTATCCTTATGGTGGTCGATAGATTCTCTAAAATGGCTCATTTTGTGCCACTCAGGGGTCTTCCATCGGCTCAGGAATTGGCTAAGGTCTTTGTTAAAGAAGTGTTTCGTTTGCACGGGGTTCCTAGAGTGGTGGTCTCCGACCGTGGGAGTCAATTCGTGTCCAGGTTTTGGAGGGCATTCTGTGGCATGATGGGCATTCAATTATCCTTTTCCTCCGCCTACCATCCCCAGACCAACGGAGCCGCTGAGCGTGCCAACCAAGGATTGGAACAGTTCTTACGCTGTTTTATTACTGATCATCATGACAATTGGGCCGACCTGTTGCCATGGGCAGAGTTTTCCAGGAATTGTGCAGTTAACTCATCGTCCGGGAGCTCCCCGTTCTTAATCAACTATGGGTTCCAGCCAGGTTTGCTCCCGGACTCGTTCCAGTCTCAGCAGATTCCGGCTCTGGATGAGCATATGGAGCAGCTCCGTTCCACCTGGGCACAGGTACAAAGGGCCCTCAGTCAGTCCTTCCAGCGGCAGCAGCGATATGCCAACCGTAGACGGCTGCCAGCGGTCTCCTTCCAGGTTGGGGATAGGGTATGGCTCTCCTCCAGAAACCTCAACCTGCAGGTTCCCTCGAATAAGCTGGCTCCCCGGTTTATTGGCCCATTTAAACTCATTCGCAAAATTAACCCTGTCTCCTATGCTTTGGAACTTCCACCGTCTATGCACATTCACAATGTGTTCCATGTGTCTCTGTTAAAACCCCTGGTGTGCAATCGTTACACGACCACTCCAGTAGTTCCTGGGCCGGTGGACGTCCAGGGGCAAGAGGAATATGAGGTTCAGAGCATTATTGATTCTAGGCAATTTAGAGGGAAGTTGCAATATTTGGTCCACTGGAAGGGCTATGGCCCGGAGGAGCGCTCTTGGGTTGACCAGAAGGACCTCCATGCGCCCAGACTTGTGCGCAGCTTCCACTCTAAATATCCTCAGAAACCTAAGCCTCCAGCTGGGAGAGGGGGTCTTTGAGAGGGGGGTACTATCACAGTGCCTGTGATCTGTCTGTCACTCTCATCTATGGCAGATTGTGATTTGCTCGGTTGGTTTGGCCCGCCCCTTGGTGACCTTTTTATACCTGACGCTTACATCTGTCAGATGCCCTTTCGTGGTGTTTCTGAGCCAGACTTGCTGTTGCTGTGTTCCTGTATCCGGATTCCTGTGTACCGACCTTGGCCTGTTCTGACTACTCTCCTGTGTTCCTGATCGTGTATGACCCGGCTTGTCTGAGAATCCTCTACGTGCTACGATCCGGCTTGTCTGAGAATCCTCTACGTGCTACGACCCGGCTGGCTGACTTCCCGCTTCAAGTCCTTCACGGCTGCCTGGCTGGTTGTCGCCGCCGCGACATTCTGTATCCTGCATTGCTGTGCCAAGCTAGTGTGACCATTACCCTCCTGGGTAACCCATCCATCTGTGCAGAGTTCCTTGCCGACTTGCAGAAGCTGTGCCTCTCGTACCGAGCCTTTACACGTTGCAGAGCTAAGCTACCATACCGAGCCTGGGAGATTCAAACGTACCTATTAACCCTTGCACTGCCGCTCCTCACTGACCGGACCTCCTTGCTCAATATAAAACCGTTGCCTTGTAATTCTACTGCTGCTGAGTTGGCCGCTACTTGGACGGCGACTCCCGGTGATATTTGCAGAGTAGTAATTCCCGGTAGGCCGTTTGGGCGTTCTTGGTCTCACGGTTAACGACAGAGGTGTCCGGGGCGGCTATTGGTGGCAAGGTTAGGCTCCAAGCTCTTGCTCAATCTGTAGGTAAACGCCCGTGGGGGCTCTTGGCTCGTGTTGTGCTTTCAGTGGTCCTCCGTGATACGCCCGTGGGGGCTAACACGCCAGCTTCACATCCTGGGCTAGTCTCGATCATGCCCGTGGGGGCTACATACTCTCGCACTTGCAGGCTCTCTGGTCTCTTCACTAACGCCCGTAGGGGCTATCGTGGGTTACTGTGCTGCTATAACTTATTGGTCACTGAACATCATCTACTCATCTTCATAAGAACTCTGTGCTCTGCACATTTGCTCAGTTTATCTAGACACCACACGGGTGTGCCAAACCCCACAGCTGAGATTGACTAACTGTTTTCATACACCCTTTAGGGTCCTATTCCCTATTCTCTGTACCTATGTTGGGTGCCTTTTGAATATTGTATTAAAGTTATATGCACTGTGTAATAGCTTGCAATTGTTGAAGTCAACTGTAGAAGGCGATCCTTTGCATTTTATTTCTTTCAATAAAAGATTGATTTATTTTACCTACTGGTCTGCAGGGCCGGAATGGGAATAAAAACCAGCCCTGGAAAAAGTTGCTGACCAGCCCCATAGCACTGCATCATTATACCAGCCCCATAGCACCGCGTCATTATACCAGCCACATAGCACTGCGTCATTATACCAGCCCCATAGCACCGCGTCATTATACCAGCCCCATAGCATAATAGCATTTTTTCTTAGAGTACTGAGGCTTTAAGACCGTGTCTTATTAACTACTCTTTAACTAAAAAGTACTGGGACTATCAGTGGTTTTAGACATTCTCTTGTTTTAAATAAAGGGATAAATAAAAGTTACATTTTAATTTGTTTTTAATGGTCTTTTTTCCCCTTCAATTACCTCACACCAGTTTGATATCACAATATCATTCATATAGGAGAGAGATTTGTGCTTTTAATAAGATTTTTCTATTTGTTTGATGTGATTACAAATATAATTGATCTCAAGCACAATCTCTCTCCTATATGAATGATATTGTGAGATCAAACTGGTGTGAGGTAATTGAGGGGGAAAAAAGACCATTAAAAACAAATTAAAATGTAACTTTTATTTATCCCTTTATTTAAAACAAGCAAATTTCTAAAACCACTGATAGTCCCAGTACTTTTTAGTCAAAGAGTAGTTAATAAGACACTATCTTCAAGCCTTAGTACTCTTAGACTCACCTAGAAGGTCACTGTCTCATTCTCCCCCTTTTTTGCCTATTAGGCCGCTGTAACAGACTGGTTTCCCCATCCCCAATTCCCTTCTGCCTTCCCACTTTCCCCTCTTGCCTGCACAGTCGAGTGTGATGTGTGGGTGTCTGCTGCTGTAGCTGACTCTCTCTGGCTCTGCCTCTGCTGCCTCCAGCTCCCTTGCGCTCCAGCTCAGGAATCTCGTCTGGTCTCTGGCCTGGGTCAGTGTCAGTCCTCACTGTGCCTGCCTCTGCCCCTCTCTCTGGCGCTTAACTTGAGTGCGGGTAGCACGGCGCGCAGAGGCACGTAGTACGCTTGGTCACGCCGCTGCGTAGCCTGCGTGTGACGTCATCACATCAACTGGCCTGTCTGCCTATACAATGCAGACTGCAGTCTCTGAGTCAGAGTGAGCTACTGGAGGCGGACCGGCCCCAGTGGCCGTCGGCCAGTATTTCTACGTGGGCCAGTCCGCGGCCACGGACTGGCAAGTGTTTTTAAAGGTACATTTTTCATTTAAGCCAGCAGCCCCAGGAAGCTCAGTGCCAGCGGCCTACCGGGAATTTTCCCGGTATCCCGGTAGGTCAGTCCGGCCCTGCTGGTCTGAGTGTCTAACAAACCGTAACAGATAGCCTCTCTTCTTTCTGAACATAGATTAAATTGGCTCTGTACACAAAATCTGGGAACTCTAGGAAAGGTCCCCTGAAAAGGAAGCTCCCAGCAAGTGGCAGGTATGCCAGTGAATTAAAGTGTTCTGTGTTGGACACATCTTTGGTGTTCAAAGAGTTAATGAAGAGAAGGGGTCCACCAATACTTTTCTGAACTAATGGCTAACAGCGGCCATGTGTGATGATGTCAGAGGAAAGCAGCCAAGACAGGAAACTGGTCTGATTGTAAGGTGTTGCAGAACTGACAACCCCCCTTGGATACTGGGTCCTGTCACAACCTCTCCTCCACACACCCTGAACTTACATCCTGCATTAAAGGGATAGTAATGTTTCATAATAAAAGCAGCTCTAATTAATCATCATAGTATTTGGACTTTGGAGAGTGTTATTTCAATTCTGTCAGAGTTGTAGTTCCAGAGTAATTCAATGACAAAGTATCCCCCTCCTGCCCCTTTTACTGATGTAACACTTTTCAGCCAGAGCAGAAGGGAGGTGCCCAGGTAGATTGCAGAGAGGGACAATCTTCAATTAAGATAAGGGAAAAACCTGAAAAGCTTGTCAAGGGGGGCAGGGCTTTCATTGTTTTCATAGGAAGAAGACTGTCCCCTGCTGTTATCTGTCAGTCTTACAACCAGATTCCACATCTGAGAAGAGATGGCTTACACTAGGTAAAAGAGGCGGGAGGGGAAACTTTGCTTGTGAATATTTCTCAAACCATAAAGGTTTGAGAGATAAGACTTATATCGTTCTTCATGTTTTTTTAATGCCTACAAAATAAAATAAAGATAAAACGAAGTATTACTATCCCTTTAAGTATTCGTCTCTCTCTGACTTTCTGGTAAGAAGCCAGGTTTTGCTGTAGGCTTTGCTGGGTGGATAACGTGGCTCTTAAAGGAATATTAATGAATCATTTTTAAAGTACAATCAAGTATTCTATATATATTTGTATACCTTTCTGTAGCTGTTTAAGGATGCGTAAGTTTTCCGTTTTACTTTTATTGTATAAAGTTTCCTTCTCCAACCCTTTTACTTACCTGAATCCACCTCCCCTCAGATCTGGAATCCAGTCATTGAACAGAACAGATCGCAGGGTGGGACAATCTTCTTTCCTTCAGTTTAAGGAAAACCCTGCCACCTTAACGAAGGAGGGCAGGTTTTTCCTTATGCTGGAAGAAGCTTGTCCCACGTTGCGGTCTGTCTGGACACGTTAGCTGAGGCTGCTGACGTATGTCAAAGGGGCGGGAGGAGGAAACGTTATTATACAATAAAAGTAATATGGCAAAGTTATACATGCTTCCATAGTAACAGATTGGTACACAAATATATATATAGAATACTTTATCATTCAGTAAAATTTACGCATTAATATCCCTTTAGGGTTGCCACCCAGCCGGTAAAAAATTGGCTTCTGTCCAATGTTAAGTCTATGGAGGGAATGCCATGGACGGTATTTTTTTTGAAGAAAAGGTGGCAACCCTATATACCTTTAATGTGTAGTTTAATAGATTTGGAAACTGACCTAAAAAATGATACTACAGAAAAACAGGAAAATAAAAAGGAAAAATCTAAATACACAGCGGTGGCACTATAATATAAGCAGAATACGCTGCATTTCGGGAGTTCCTTTATTCACCCACACAATCTACGCAATGTGGGAACATAGTATAGCCAACTTGGTCACCATCACAGTGAAATTAATTGTGCATGCTATGCTGGCTTTAACCCTTTGAGTGTCAGAGAGGTATCCATTTCATTGAATTAGACACCTTTCTGACACTCAGACGATTAAAGTGTAACACTGACAGAACTTGTCTGCTGGTATGTACTATAGCGATCATTCACTGTAGTCCATACCTATTAGTGCATCCCCTGGCGTTAAAGGGTAACATCAGGATGACTGCACTGTGATGTCCATGGACAGGGCGATACAAGTGAAGAGATTGCCCTTCTAATGAGACCAATAGCAGGGAACTCTTCAGATCTATCTATGAGACTCCGGTTTTCAGAATTAAATATTGTGTCTCTGTGGACAGAGGATTATTCTCCAGTATGAAGAATACCCTAGTAACCCCACCTACTCCCAGTCTGGTCCCACCCAATTCCCATACCTGGGAACTTTGTCTTCTAGAGTCCCCGGAAGGAGCTCATGTGGTGTCGCTGGTGGGAAACAAATGACATGATCTGCGTCAGAAAGCAGAGAGGCTTAATTGCAGGTGGGGCCTAACATACTGTGTCACAAAGTGGGTAAGCAGCTGGTGGGAAATGGACAGAACAGGGTAGGAAGGAGGAGACATGGGAGTGGGCGGGAAGTGGGAGGAACAGGGTGAGAAGGAGGAGGTGGCCAGAGTTTCATAGGAAACTCACCAGCGCAGGAGAATCAGCCTCTGTCTCCAGAAACCCAGTAATCAACTTCAAAAACAGGAGGCTTCTGGGGAATATCTGGACAGTTTCCAGGTATGCAGGGCTGGATTTACATTTCAAGAGCCTGTAGGCACAGAAACATGAAGCGCCCCCCCCCAGTGGTCATCTCCACAATGCTCCAACTCTCCACATTACCCACCATCTCCATATTGCCCTCACATTGCCCCATCAGCTCCATATTGCCCTCACATTGCCCCCCCATCAGCTCCAACTTGCCCCCCATCATCCCCATGTTGCCCACACATTGCCCCATCATCTCCACATTAAGCCTCCCAGAGCGCCCCCCCCCATCCGTTTCCTACCTCCCTGGTGGTCCAGCAGCAGGACCAGTCTGTGCTTGTGCACAGACCTGTAGTTGCTGGAGCTCCCGCGCGGTCTTCTCTTTAGTAATGCAGAGCACTGGGAGATGATGTAATCTCCCAAATCTCTGCATTACTAAAGAGCCGGGGGAGCTCAGCAGCTTACAGGTCTCTGTCAAAGAAGGCACAGACCTTACTATGCGGCGGGTGGCGCAGTACGCCACCTAAAAAATAAATAAAAGTAAAATATTGATTCAAATGGCAGGCACCCCTCTGTGGGGTGCGCCTGTAGGCAGATGCCTACTCTGCCTTAAGACAAATCCAGCCCTGCAGGTATGCCACTTCCCTGTCCATTTAAAGGCAAATTCTGGCTTTCCACCTCCCAATCCCTCCCATCTCGATTGAGCCCCACCCACATTATGATACAAAATGCATCATCACTACTATTTCCATCCTTCAATGATAATATGGAGAAGCTTGAACCTGAGGGTTCTCAGGCATGGTGAGAGCATATGCACAAAGTAACATACATAGGGGAAATGTATAAAACTGGAGTTATAAATAAAGTGTCTGTAAAACTGTCTCAAAGCAACACAAGTATATGTATAAACATCTAGCGACATTTTCCCTAAGTGCTAACTCCAGTTAGTTGACTCTTTTGAAGAGTGGAATAGAAATGGTTTTGGCCAAATAAGAATTGTGTCTCAATGTATTTATACTGAATTTCACTAATTGCACCAAAAATAAAGGCAGATTTAGGGATTAAATCTTAACGCCAGGTATAACCTGTTTGTAATGGAAGTATATATTACCGCTATGTGTGCGAAAATATATTTGCAGGTGCAAATTTTCTCTGAATATTCTCAGATAAACATATTTATAAACGTGACTTTACTTCTTTATAAATATGACCAGGCATTGTGAATTTTAGTGATAATTCTTAAAGAGATAATAAGGTTTGTTATAAAGTTGTTTGCTGAGTCTTCTTTATATTAAACGAGCAGTAAACTTTTTTTTATAAAAAAAATATATATTGTAGGGATTTTACTGTTGAGTAAAATAAGAGTACTCCCACTGCGAGAGATTTATATTTCCAGAGTTATTACAGTTTAAACCCATGTTTTTTTTTACATTAGCAGTGCCCTCTAGTGGTCAAATTCTAATTAGATTTCCTGTTAGATTCTAATGGAGAGGAAAGTCAGAAAAGTCAGAGACATACAGTTCTCCAGAGAATGTGATAGAAACTGCCTGTCACTTCCTGTCAGTTAGAACTATCAGGAAGTAAACACAGTAAATTCACTTCCTGGTTATTTAAACTGCTATCATTTTTGAATAAAACATCTGACAGTGATGGGAGTGACCTTGTTTTATTCAGCAGGAAATGCTCTATAAAATATGTGTTTTCATAAAAAAAGTTGACTGCTCCATTAAAAGTAATAGATTGTGCTATGTGTAGCACCTTACTTGTTTGTGGTTCAAAAGTTATGAAGTAGAGAAAGATCCCCCACCCGCCACTTCTGGCTGCCTTCCACTAAATCTGAAATCTGGTCCCGGGACCGGACGGATGCATTGAGGGAAACACTTCAATAAGTATGCATAAGGAAAACCCTGCCTCCCCCTTTGACGAAGGAGGGCAGCATTCTCCTTTGCAAACTAAAGTTTGTCCCTTGCTGCATCCGTCCAGACCAGACTGCCGATTCAGAGTAATGTGCCAGAAGGGGCGGGCGGGGGATCTTTCTCCACTTAACTTTTGAACTACACAAAAGTAAGGAGAATAACATAGTACAATCTGTTACTTTTAATGTAAAGAAGACTCAGCGAACTACTTTATAGCAACCTTTAAGTATACACTAAGAAGGTTTTGTATACATCCCCCACATAGTAACATAGTTGACAAGGCTGAAAAAAGACATGTCCATCAAGTGCAGCCTATGCCAAACCACCCCTTCTGATCCAGAGGAAGGCAAAAAAAACAACCCATTGTAGCCATTTAAAATGAAGCACCAAGTGGGTAAAAATTCCTTCCTGACTGCAAATGGCAGATAGATAGTTCCCTGGATCAACAACCAGAGCAATTCTGAGACAAACTGACAACATCATAGGGGGACAAATAAAAATTCCCTTTGATTTAAATTTGGATTTTAACCCCTTAAGGACCGGCACGCGCGAGGCTGGCACTTGAAGACCACGGGCCTTTTTTTTTTTTGCGATTCCGGTTCAGGGCTTCCAGAGCAGCGTGCAGCCGCGCTGGGAGCCCTGAACTCCATGACGTACCAGGACCATCTCTGGTCCTTAAGTGCCGGACAGCAGCGACGGTCCTGGTACGGCAATGGTCCTTAAGGGGTTAAATGCTAGAAAGGCCTCCAATGCATTGCTTTGCAATGCATTGGAGGCCTCTCTAGTATTCAAGAGGTTAAAAAAACGTATTTAAATCAGTCGGAATTTTAAGCATTTTTTCCACTGTGGTGCAGTTGATTTTCTCAGAATTGCTCCACTTTGCCGTATATATAAGGTCCAGCGAGGTTATTGGGTATCTACAAAATGTCATAGTCCTCTTTGGTGCCGTGATAATAAGAGCCATTTCACAAAATATATTTCTGCACTGTCAGTCTTGAGCAAAATTAGTTTCCATCAAGGCAACAGATTATCTGTTTATGTTGTCCTTTGGGTCATTACAATGAGTAAGCAATACAGATAAATTGTCTTTAATCTCCTCTCATTCTCCCATTGTACTGATTGATGTGAGACCAGCTCCATGGTTACAAGTCTGAAATATTACGCTGACATTAACAGGCAAAAGTCCAAAAAGATTAAACTTAGCACAACTTATATACAATCATAATAAGACGAAATAGCTAAAGCACAAAAGCCAGCTACAGAGAAAAACGGGGACATTCAACGAGTAAATCAACTGCACTATTGGGTAGAAATGAAAATTCCCAGTTATTTAAATGGGGCGTTTAACCTTTTGAATGCCATTAGAGTCTCCAACAGATTGCAAAGCAATGCTTTTGAGACCTTTTAACTATTGAATTGGTTAAAAAAAAAAACAATTTAAAACAATGGAAATATCAGGATTTTTTCTATTTTTTTCCCAATGTGAGAATTAAAAATTCCCCAAATTCTCTTTAATTCGTAATAGATTGTCACTATGCCAGCAATGCACAAACTGTTTTTGTGCTTTAAAGGGATAGTAATGTTTCATAATAAAATCTTCATAGTATTTGGACTTTGGAGAGTGTTATTTCAATTCTGTCAGAGTTGTAGTTCCAGAGTAATTCAATGACAAAGTATCCCCCTCCCGCCCCTTTTACTGATGTCACACTGTTCATCCACAGCAGAAGGGAGGTGCCCAGGTAGACTGCAGAGAGAGGGACAATCTTCAATTAAGATAAGGGAAAAACCTGAAAAGCTTGTCAAGGGGGGCAGGGATTTCATTGTTCTCATAGGAAGAAGATTGTCCCCTGCTGTTATCTGTCTGGTCTATAGACTGCATTCCACATCTGAGAAGAGATTGTTTACAGTAGGTAAAAGGGACGGGAGGGGGAAACTTTGCTTGTGAATATCTCATAAACCATAAGATAAGAGATGAGAGATAAGACTTATATCATTCTTCATGTTTTTTTAATGCCTACAAAATAAAATAAAGTTAAAACGAATTATTACTATCCCTTTAAAGGAATAGTAATGTTTCAAAATAAAAGCAGCAAGCACACATTGCAGACCATTCCAATTAATTATTTATTTTCAGACTGCGCTATTTCGGCTCTGCTGAAGAGCCGCCGCCGGTCCCGGGTCCAGGATCTGCCTCTGTCAGCTAGATGCTGACGTTGATGAAAGGGGAGAGAGGGGGGAACTTTGGAACTTTATTTCTCTCAAACTATTCAAGCTTGAGAAATCAGACTGGGATCAATGGATTTATTTTTTCATATCTACAATATTAAATATAGCTAAAATAATACTTTACTTTTCCTTTAAAAATGACACAATGTGAAACACTTCTTAAAAATTTGCTGCACCAATTTTTTGCACAATTCCACTTTTAAAAAACTGACCTTTGTGGTATTATAACAGCTGAAATTCATGGCATTTTTTATACATACAAAATAACAGTAGAGCGACAACATTTTTGACTTTTTATTAGTCACGCCATCTTTATACATCTCCCTTAAAGGGATAGTAATACTTCGTTTTATCTTTATTTTATTTTGTAGGCATTAAAAAACATGAAGAACGATATAAGTCTTATCTCTCAAACCTTTATGGTTTAAGAGATATTCACATGCAAAGTTTCCCCTCCCGCCCCTTTTTCCTAGTGTAAGCCATCTCTTCTCAGATGTGAATCTGGTTGTAAGACCAGACAGATAACAGCAGGGGACATTCTTCTTTATATGAAAACAATGAAAGCCCTGCCCCCCTTGACAAGTTCTTTAGCTTTTTCCCTTATCTTAATTGAAGATTGTCCCTCTCTGCAGTCTACCTGGGCACCTCCCTTCTGATCTGGCTGAACGGGGGGGGGGATACTTTGCTTGTGAATATCTCTTAAACCATAAAGGTTTGAGAGATAAGACTTATATTGTTCTTCATGTTTTTTTAATGCCTACAAAATAAAATAAAGAAAAAACTAAGTATTACTATCCCTTTAAAGAGTCAACTTACAGCAAATGGAATAGACTTTTGAAATAAAATGCCGATAATGTCACTAGCAGGACTGGGTGTTACTGTTCCTTTAAGCAGGGGGAACTCTTCCCTAGGCAACATGATGAAATGATAAGGTGGAATGCTAGAATGTGGAGCCTCCCTGCTACCCGTCTTTCACCTATGCGATCTGTTTTAAGCTCAGCAGCACAAATCAAGACACTATCCCCAAAAACTGAACCTACTTAGACATCTGTCATGGCTCCCTATTTGGCAACGCCTCACTTACAAAGTCCTTCTTCTTACCCCTCCATACATCTCTTCCCTCATCTCTTCTTATGTTCCTGGCCCCCTCCTTTGCTCAGAACATAACCCCCTTTTTGTTGCACCATCCACACCCTCTACCCTCTCCCATCTCAAACCTTTCTCGCTTTCTGCTCCATACCTATGGAACTCCATACCCCTCTCTCTACGTCTAGAACAATGCCCCTTTGTCTTTAAGTCTACCCTGAAATCTTATCTTCTGGAGCACTAGTACCATGCACCACCTTAACCAGCTTTAACTCAGCACTTGTAATCTCAGCACTTGACATCCTCATAACTTGTTGTCTGTCTCCTATTACCCATTTAGACTGTAAGCTCCTTGGGGTAGGGACCTCTCTCCTACTGTTTCTATAAATGACACTTATTTTATCCTCTCTTATTTATTGTAACATACATCTATTGTAAGGCTCTGCGTACACTGTGTATATAAAGCATATGGAACTGTGTACTAACTGCATTGTTGACTTAGAAGCAATCACTAGTTCCCTCATGAAATTATAGACTTTTAACACCATCCAATTTTTGAAATGTATTTGCTAAAAAAAAGTGCATATGTTTGGTAATTCATAAAAAAACATGCACAATTCAGTAACATTTTGGTGGTATTCATTTTTCCCTAAAAAGTACATTATAAATAGTGATTGTGCACATTTCTTGTATTCCTCCTTTGAATCTAGTAACCAAGGCTGGACATGGAACCTCAAATCATCCAGTGTCTCTGTTTGCTGGAGACCTGTAACAGGTTGAAACACTAGACAAATGCAGTACTGTGAATACCAAAAGGGTGTAAGCCTGCTGGTATCTTGTGTACATATGAAAGCAGGCACCCCATGTACAGTCTCCTGTTCAACTAGATCATCTTTACAGTGTTAATAGGTGAATTAATTATACATCCCCTAATTAACACTTGAACAAGAATCTGCAATAAGATAACAGTTAGGCCTTGGGCTTTTTCTCAACAGCTACATGAATGTAATAGTCTCCCTGCTACATGTCTATTGCCAGTGTTCTGAACTCACCGTTCCCTGTGTTCCGCTGGTGATCATGCCTGGGATTGCTGCAATCTCTACCATTCAATGGGTTAACCCTTTGAGTGCCAGAGAGCGCTGGATACCTCTCTGCCATTAAAAGGGTTAAATGCCCCATTTAAATCATTGAGAATGTTTAGTTTACCTCTGTGATGCAACTGGTTTTCCCCAGAATGAATCTAGTTTAGTAGTTCTCCACCTGTTTTTACTGAAGGCAGCCTTAACATGTAGAGTGGAATTTTCCAGGCACCCCAGACATTCCATAGGCTTTTAACAACGAAATAATAAAGGGGGCACATCCGTACATTTATAGTTATTCTAACGTCTCACAAAAAGAATGACATAAACAAACATATTGTGCATAACAAATATCTTAACCCTCTGAATGCCAAGGCAATTCACTTATGCCCCCCTGACACTCAAAGGCTTAAATCAGGGGTGTCCAAGTTCAGTTCTAGGGCCACCAACAGGCCAGGATGTAAGGATTTCCCTGATTAATCACAGGTGAGTCAGTCACAATGAATGATCCACTGATTATCTCACCTGTGCTTAATCAGGGAAATCCTTACATCCTTGCCTCTTGGTAGCACTGAGGACTGGACTTGGACTCTGTCCCTGGCTGAAATAAACATTTAAAACTCAATATTCACATTTTTGTCTAAGTCTTTGTAGATAGGAGGGGTCCCCTAAGCTGGTAAACATGACACATCAAAGTGTCACAGCACCCTGGTTGAGGGCCACTGCTCTAGTTCTTAGTACATCAGTCTCAGTGATACACGTGCCCATTAAGGGGCCCCAATTGATCCTATGAATTCATTCCTAGTGGATTACAATTATTTTTAATATATAAGCTAATTAAAAAGAAACTATTGATCATTTTATTTTTAGAATACTGTTTAAACCAGTGGTTCCGTAACCTGTCCTCTAGCCTTCCCAATGGTACACGTTTTCCAGATCTCCTCTTTTATCTCAGGTGGAGAAAACAGTAGCTCAGTCATTCTGACAGATCCTCCCGTGTTAATGATAAAACCCTCTGTGCTCAACTGAGGATATCCTGAAAAACCATTGGGAGGGATGGGGGGGTCTTGAGGACAGGTGTGAGAAACTGATTTAAACATAATACAGTTTTCTGTTTCTTAACAAGTAACTGTATCCTGAAAAAGATTCTCACTGAAAATGTACCTTTTTTGCCATAGTCTGAATGGTCTCTCTGTCAAACAGACCCTTCTTGGCCACCATCGTATACTCTGCTTGAGCCTTATGGGGCTCACCACATCCTCTATGACTAGCAAACATCATGTTGTTGTCCTTCTGAATGACCAATGAGAATCCGGAATTAATTGCATCCCCCCCACCCCCAGAATGCCATACTTACGGTATATAAGATAAGGTAGGGGGTTGTGAGGCTATAGTTCTCCTTTAAAGGGATAGTAATGTTTAAATTTCACTTTTTTAATATTGCAGGCATTAAAAAAATAAGTAGATCTGTGTGGTTTTTTTTTAGCGAACCTATTCAGGGCTCCCTGTGTGGCGTGCAGCAACGTGGGGAGCCCTGGATTCCATGACGTGCCAGGACCGTCTCTGGTCCTTAAGTGCCAGACAGCCATGACGGTCTGGGCACGTCATTGGACGCGAAGGGATTAATCCCTGTAATATTAAATAAGGTGAAATTTAAACATTACTATCCCTTTAACTACGCCAGTTTGCTCTTGATTCAGTGTTTAACCCTTTCAGTGCCGGAGGAGTACGCAACGCATTGCTTTGCAATCCATTGGCTACCACTCTGGGACTCAAAGGATGAAGACTATTGGGCTTTTTGCTTGCTTTTGCATTTGTTTACCATTCCTAGCTCTGTCATTCTCCCAAATTATTCTCTAAAGACTTTGGGCTAGATTTAAAGGCATCAGGGGTTAAAGGGCCATTGGAGTCAACATGGGACCTGTATTTACCTATAGCTGAGAAGAGCAGCAGAGGGAGGGATCTACAGTGGTATTGCTGCACAACATAGAGGATCAGATCTCCATGGACACTATGCTGACACACGTGTGTGTGTGTGTGTGTGTGTGTGTGTGTGTGTGTGTGTGTGTGTGTGTGTGTGTGTGTGTGTGTGTGTGTGTGTGTGTGTGTGTGTGTGTGTGTGTGTGTGTGTGTGTGTGTGTGTGTGTGCAGTGATATGTGTCCCTGACACGAATACACACATCAACAAATATGTTGCATCTGTCCTGTTTATTAGTTCTCTGCTAAGTTTCTGGTACTCAGAGGGTTAAAGGGATTTGTGAGGTTATTCCTCCATGTCAATTTATTGTACCCATCTAGTGGTAACTAATAGCTTTAGAAGCCTAGGAAGGAGGGGAGAGGTGGTTGTCTGGACTTGCGAGTAATTAATTATGCAGTTTTATATGACAGAGATCAAAGCTCTGCTGAGATTAGACTCCCCAACTACTAGAACAAAAAGCTCTAAAACTATTAGCCTGCCTTCTAAGGAAAAATAACAAGTTATAGGTAATTTCAATAGATACATTTAATGAGACTAAAAGCTTTGTAGTTAACAGGGCCACTTTTAAAGGACATTATCACCAAAAAAATTAATATGCATTAAATATTATGCACCGTCAGGTTTTTTTATCTTTGGGGCAGAAGTTCTAAAATAAAACAAAATAAAGGTGAAAATTTGCTAAAATGAGGCTACAGTTGCTATGTTAAAAACCTGAGATTCTTCTGTCCTGTTTGCTTGTTTTTCTGTTTACCTCAGTCCAAGTGCAAGCCTAGGAATTTCACAGAGAGGTTTCCAAAAAAATTCTACATTATGAAATAACAATTGCAATGTTTCATATAATTCTGCATTCAAAACCCAGTGCAGTTGCTTCTACAGAGGTTTGATCTGGACAACACGTGTCCTCTCCAGATGTTGCTGTACTTCAGCTCCAATTATCCACAGCTAGACAATGGCCAGCAGAGGATTATGGGCATACCTGGGAACTTTCAAAATGAGCCAACCCTGAGATTGTGTAAATATTAACCCTTACATTTCCCACAATATAGATTATCCGCGATGTATCCCTCATTGCTGTAATCAAGAGTCGCTCCATTCAGCATTCACGGAGACATTAATACACAACAACTTACAGATATCACTGCATGAACACACACAAATCAAGCAGGACTTTTCCCTCTGCCTTTCTGGTACAAGTGGCACCAATTTAGAGACTAAAGAAGCATTTAATTGGAGCAGAATATATAACACGTAGCACTGAACTCTCTTACCCTGAGAGCCAGAGATTTGGGCCAAAACCCTGAGTCTCAGGGTCAAACCCTGAAAGTTCCCAGGTATGATTATGGGGACTGTAGCACTTTTTGTATAGCCCCTTGCACAAAAATAACAAACCTGTCTCATTATTTGGGTGCTAGAATGTTTTCTTTATGTGATCTGATAGGGAAAGTAGAGTGTAAGAGGGGGATTTCTGGGAACCAGGAAACCTGCTCTCCGTTTGCCCTTGCATTCTGCCATACATTGCACTGATCAGAATACACACAAATGGTAAAGCACCGCTGCCTATGAGATTAGGAAAAGTGAGTTTATAATTTGGGGCTTATGCAGCTAAAAACGTTTTAACAATTGCTATTTTGGAATGCACAATATTTTAAAGGACTATTAATTTCTAGTTGAAAATCATATCTGTGTACCTTCTTGTCTCTGGACCCTAGAGAAACACACAGGACTTGGGATGAGAATGTCCACGTGACGTGATTCATGTCCATGGTAAGGCCACCTGGAATATGCTGTTCAATTCTGGGTGCCTTTTCTGAAAAAGGACATTATGGAACAAGAGAAAGTGCAGAGGAGGGCTACAAAATTAATAAGGGGAATGGAAAGTTTTAGTTATGAAGAAAGGCTTGAAAAGTTACACTTGTACACACTAGAGAAACGGCGTCTTACAGGGTATCTGATAAAATTATATTAATATGTTCAGGGCCCATACAAAGGGTTCTCCAAAGACCTGTTCATTAACAGAATGGTCCAAAGGACAATGGGTCACCTGCTGCTAAGACCTGAGGAAAGGAGATTTCGTCTACAACAGCAGAAGGGATTCTTTATGGTAAGTATAATAAAGATATGGAATTCACTACCTGAAGAGGTGGCGTCATCGAATACATTAGATGCCTTTAAAAAGGGCCTGGATACTTTTTTAAAAGAGCAGAACATAGAGAGCTATGTATGTTAGTATGGGGCAGGGGCGGGCTGGCCCGGGGGGCAGGGGGGCAATTGCCCCCCGGGCCGCAGGGCCAGCGCGTGTAGCGGGCCGCCTTGTTAAAAAAAAAAAAAATCAGGAGAAGTGTGACTGTCAGTGTGGCTGCGGGCCAAAGCGGAGCCCAAAGTCTTGTGCTGGGGCGCCAAATTGAGGATATATTTGCTTCTTAACCCTTTGAGCGCCAGAGCGGTCGTACCACTCTGGCGCTCAAAGGGTTAACAAAAAGCTCCAGTCCAATTAAATGTATCCTCTGGCGCCTGGCCGCGTCTAGTGAGTGGGGGCAGGCCGGGTATAGACTCAGTGACGAGCCCTGCGTCTGCTGCGCACCGGGTAGGCCGGCCCGCCGGCGGCCGCACCTAACTCAACTGCAGAGGAGACGAGAGAGCTTATCTGAGCGGGAGGCCAGCAGGAGCAGTCAGTCAGCAGAAGCCAGTCGACAAACAGTGTGGTCACAGGGAAAAGGGGGAAAACAGGTAAAAAGGTCAATCAAAATGGGGAGAAAGGCAAAAGGGGGAGCATTCAAATCAATAGTAGTAAAGAAAGGTAAGGGGGAGAAAGGCAAAAGGGGGAGCATTCAAATCAAGAGCAGTAAAGAAAGGTAAGGGGGAGAAAGGCAAAAGGGGGAGCATTCAAATCAAGAGGGGTAAAGAGAGGTAAGGGGGAGGAAGACAAAAGGGGGAGAATCAACAGGGGGCAATAAGAGTGGGTGAGAGGCAGAGGGGGGTCAAGAGGGAGAAAAGAGGCAAAAGGAAGGGTGGAATCAAGAGTCAAGAAGGAGAGAGACAGGCAAAGGGGGGATCAAGAGTCAAAGAGGGGGAGAAAGAGGCAAAGGAGGGGATCAAAAGAGGGGGAAATGGTGGGGAGAAAAAGGCAAAAGGAGGAGGATCAAGAGGGGGAGAAAGAGGCAGAAGGGGAGAGAGAGGCAAGGGGGGAGAGGCAAAATGGGGGATCAGGAGGGGGAGAATGGCAAAAGG
This sequence comes from Rhinophrynus dorsalis, assembly GCA_037306005.1. NCBI lineage: Eukaryota > Metazoa > Chordata > Amphibia > Anura > Rhinophrynidae > Rhinophrynus > Rhinophrynus dorsalis. The sequence continues at coordinate 51,577,634 of CM074724.1, forward strand.
AAGATCAAGAGGGGTAAAGAGAGGCAACTTGGCAACAGGGGGCATCAAGAGCAGGTGAAAGAGGCAGAGAGGGTCAAGAGGGGGGAAAAAAGAGACAAATTGAGGGGGGATCATGAGGCAAAAGGATCAGGAGGGGAGAAAGAGGCAAAAGGGGGATCAAGAGTCAAGGAGGGGAAGAAAGGGGGTTCAAAAGGGAGAGAAAAAGGCAAAGGGAGGAGGCTTAAGAGTCAAGATGGGGAGAACAAAGCAAGAGGTGGGAATCAAGAGGGGAAGAAAGAGGCAAAAGGGGGAATCAAGAGGTGGTATGTGTGTGTATATATATATATATATATATATATATATATATATATATATAAAATATATCAGGGCTTAAAATTGGAAGTCCCTTGCTACTAGCCAGACCTGAAAAGTTACTCACCACTGCAATCCATAACATACCCACCAGGGCTGAATTTCTACTCGCCAGGGCTAAATTTTAACTCGCCATTGGCTAGTGGCGAGTGGAAATTTTGAGCCCTGCTTATATATATATATATATATATATATATATATATATATATATATATATATATATATATAATATATCCTATATAATAATTCGCTAGGATGTCTGTCAGAAGCCGTCATGTGCAGTAGAGACTGCTAGAACCCGCAGAAAGCACTGGGAGCATTCTGTGCCTTCAGGCAGTCTCTACACCGCATAACTAAGTCGGCCGCAGGACGCAGAGCAGGACCAACCTCCTAACCCTTTGAGTAACAGAGGGGTACCCCTCTGGCACTCAAAGGGTTAACATCACTTGGACCTTGATCCATGTACACGGGCTTTTATACTAGTGTGTATATATATATATATATATATATATATATATATATATATATACACACCAAACTTTAATCAACCAGCAACTGCAAGGTTAAGTGTTTAATGTGGTGTCAATGCTTCAGTGCAGCCATGTTCACTTTCATCAGCACATGGCTGCACTGAAATGTTGACACTCCACATTAAACACAGTTTTATTTTAACTTAACCCTGTAGTCCAACATTGCTGGAGTATCACAGATTGCCCACAACTGCTGTACACTGACTTGTCCCCCTACACAAGTGATAGGAAGCATGTAGCCCTCCAAAAGTTTTGGACTACAACTCCCATCATCCTGAACTTGGCAACATTGGGATAAAGTTGATAGGAGTTGCAGTACAACACAGCTGGAGGGTCACAGGTTGCCTGCAGGTTTTGTATGCTGATTTACCCTGTTGCATAAATAATGTGAAATCTGTGGCCCTTCAACTGTCGTTGGACTACAACTCCAGTCTTCTTCGGCTGATACTTGTGTTACTTCACAACATTAATGAAAGTTATGAACTCAACAGAAGGGGGTGGAGTGGGATGGAGGGCTGGAGCGATAGTGGAAATGGGCCACTTGATTAAATTTGCCCCCCAGGCCAAATGTTGCCAGCCCTCCCCTGGTATGGGGATTAATATTTATTTAGTGTTTGCTGATCCAGGGAGAATCTGATTGCCATTTTGAATCAAGAATTCAATGCAGAATTTGAAATTGCTGTATTGAGGATTTTTTTTTTTTCTTTTGCCTTCTTTTGGATCAGCAGCGGTAAACAGGAATAGGAAAAGGGTTGAACTTGATGGACGTAAGTCTTTTTTCAACCTAAACTGCTATGTAACTATGTTGTAATATGGGCAGGGCTTAATCATGTGGGTGGAGTTTGGAGGCTGAGGGTGGAGTTTGCCATGAATTGGGTGAAGAAGGGATGGAATGGACTGGGAAGTCGGTGGGGTTATAGCCAAACTCAGTGAGCCAGAGAATTAGCCTCTTCCCCCAGAGACCCAGTAATTCAATATGAAAACCAGAGTCACTAGATACATTTCCTCAAAGCTATGCAAGATTTAGAGGCAACAATTGACACGCATTTTCCATGATAATTTTCCTTTAAGTTGCTTTTAATTCTGCATCTGTAATGCCTTCTAAAAATAAAAGAGGCACTTTCACCTGTTCAAATTGTCATTTGGAGAATCCACCTTGACTGTATTTGCATGATTATTTCCCCCATTAACGTATTCCACCCCTTTGGTGAAAACTGAGGAACAAGGCAATTTCATGCCTTTAAAAAGGGCCTGGATACTTTTTTAAAAGAGCAGAACATAGAGAGCTATGTATGTTAGTATGGGGATTAATATTTATTTAGTGTTTGTTGATCCAGGGAGAATCTGATTGCCATTTTGAATCAAGAATTCAATGCAGAATTTGAAATTGCTGTATTGAGGATTTTTTTTTTTCTTTTGCCTTCTTTTGGATCAGCAGCGGTAAACAGGAATAGGAAAAGGGTTGAACTTGATGGACGTAAGTCTTTTTTCAACCTAAACTGCTATGTAACTATGTTGTAATATGGGCAGGGCTTAATCATGTGGGTGGAGTTTGGAGGCTGAGGGTGGAGTTTGCCATGAATTGGGTGAAGAAGGGATGGAATGGACTGGGAAGTCGGTGGGGTTATAGCCAAACTCAATGAGCCAGAGAATTAGCCTCATCCCCCAGAGACCCAGTAATTCAATATGAAAACCAGAGTCTCGGGCAGATCTAGAGAGTACCCAGGTATAGTCATTATGTCCCTTTAATCCAGGAGATGTCTCCAGCACATTGCAAGACAATGCCTTGGAGACCGCTCTAGCATTCAAGGGGTTAATAAATTGAAGCAAATTACAGAATAGGGCTACTTACTAGCTCAAGTCCTCAAGCGTACTGACAGTGCCCATAGTCTGGATATCCTGAAGCACTTGTGGATCAATCACTGGCTCAGTCAGTTTAAATGAGGAAACTGTGATTTGATATCTCGAAAACATGAATTAGTATTTGCTCTTCGGAACCAGATTTGGCTACCCTACTAAAGAATATCCGGGTCTCCTATAGCATAGGCAGTGCAAAGGGGTCACCAGGGCCATCAGCACACCAACTTCATCACTCAGGGGCTGCCCTCCCTCTAAGCCACGGATGTGCCAATAACAGTCTCCAGCTGTTGTTGGATTACAATTCCCATCATCCTCAGACACTGTAATTTGTAATTCAAGATGAGCTAGCATCCTGCAGATTGTCATGATGGGTCAGCCCCCCAAAAAATTGTATTTCCTGTTCCATTGGAAAGGAGAGAGATGGGCCTGTCTACAATCAGGCTGCTGTTTGTTTGTTTTTTTCTTGTTTTATTTTTTTTTTTACAAGGAAGTAGATACAGGTCATATGATTATCTAAAATAAGGTCCAGCAAGTATGAGGAAATCTATAAATTTCCATGAGAAAGCAGAATACTTCTTCTTCTTCTACATCACTAGATACATTTCCTCAAAGCTATGCAAGATTTAGAGGCAACAATTGACACACATTTTCCATGATAATTTTCCTTTAAGTTGCTTTTAATTCTGCATCTGTAATGCCTTCTAAAAATAAAAGAGGCACTTTCACCTGTTCAAATTGTCATTTGGAGAATCCACCTTGACTGTATTTGCATGATTATTTCCCCCATTAACTTTTTCCACCCCTTTGGTGAAAACTGAGGAACAAGGCAATTTCATGACAGAGAATAGGTAATTATGCAGGCTGTGCCACACAGGTCAGATAACTCAGCTCTAGTGTTGAGCGAGCACCCCGATGCTCGGGTGCTCTGACCGAGCACCCCCTGAGGCTCGAGTGCTCGTCCGAGCACCCGAGCCCCATTGAAAAGCATGGAGCGACACGAGCATTTCACCAGGCACCCCCTGCTCTGATGAGGGGAGGGTGCCTGGTCAATGCCCCCCTTCATCTCCGCTATGCCCCCTTCATCTCCAAATGCCCCCTTCATCTCCGCAATGTCCCCCTTCATCTCCGCTATGCCCCCTTCATCTCCGCTATGCCCGTCTTCCACAATGTCCCCCTTCATCTCCGCTATGCCCCTCTTCCACAATGTGCCCCTTCATCTCCGCTATGCCCCTCTTCCACAATGTCCCCCTTCATCTCCTCTATGCCATAGAGGAGATGAAGGGGGACATTGTGGAAGAGGGGCATAGCGGAGATGAAGGGGCACATTGTGGAAGAGGGGCATAGCGGAGATGAAGGGGGACATTGTGGAAGACGGGCATAGCGGAGATGAAGGGGGACATTGTGGAAGAGGGGCATAGAGTCTATGCCCCTCTTCCACAATGTCCCCCTTCATCTCCGCAATGCCCCCTTCATCTCCGCAATGCCCCCGTACCTCCAGTCCCTGGTGGTCCAGCGGAGCGTCTTCGGATCTGTGCCTCTTCCGGCACAGATCCCCGCCACCCGAACATGGCGGGCGAGCACATGGCGGTACTCGACGAGTACCGCCATGTGCCGAGCAGAGCGATGCTCGAGCCGATCCGAGCATCGGCCGAGCACGCTCGCTCAACACTACTCAGCTCTTCTCAGGTTAAGTTGCCCCTAACTGCTAAAACAAAACCCTCAAAACCATTACACTGAAAAATAAAAAGCACAAGTATAAGCAGTTTAAACCATACCTCCCAACATTTCAAATGGCCAAAGAGGGACACTTTTGTTTTAGATGGTTTATGTGGGGGTATGGCTGGTGGGCAGGGCATTCCCGAGAATTTTTTAGGCTATTCCATGACATATTGACACCTATGTGTGTGACCTAATAAATGATTTATAACAAGAGCAAAGTATTTTATTTACACAGACTAATGTATTAACATGTATATTGAAGTTTACACAAACATTAATGTGAGTATTATTGCTGTAGAGCAACATTATACACTTATATGCACACCACACAGTCTGCTCTCCTAAAAAAGAGGGACATCAGGGTGGGAAAGAGGGACAGTGGGATTTGGGTCTAAAAGAGGGACACTTGGGAGGTATGGTTTAAACAGATAGGTTTATTGAAACCAAAAGCTGGAACATGACAGATCTACTTTAAAGTGATCAGACCTCCCCTTTAATTCAGGAAGTATAAGACAATTTTATTCTTGAGGGCTATACAAGGACCCTGCACTGTGTGTTTTTCATATGATCCCTGCAATAAAGGAAAGGTCTTGTCATATTACTAAAATGTACTTAATATGATGTATACATCCTGTCATTTTGCTTTTCCTGGTGCTATTATGTTTTGATTTTACCCCATTCACATTTAAAAGCATTACATAAACTGGCTGTACTTTTTTAAGCATAAATGAGACAAATAATCTTCTTTGCAACTACCACACATCAACTCACGCACAGGTTATGCCAATTTCTTGTTTTAAAGCTAAATTAATGAAGTGTTTTTATTGGCCCAAGTTTCTCAGCTGTTGGCAAGCCCATATAATACTATTTACAGAACAACTTAATAAGGAGAATGACAATGCATTATTAAGAAGGAGCAGATATAGGAGGAAGATATGTGGCATCTGCTATGACGGTATTTCATTCTTGCTTGTGCAGTTAATGCGGGGAAAACTCCCGATGGTGCGTGGTTGAATCTCCGGCCGAGGAAAGAATTAACTGAACAGCGGATGAGTGGGTTTCTGGAAGGTTTAAACATTCTCTCACCGCCAGCTTTTGGATATATTTGTTAAGTTCTTTTTATTTATTTTTCTTAATATTTAATTTATTTTTCATTGATAACTGCAACTTAAAGGAGAAGTAACACCTGCTAATAATAACCTTCTACTTGCTTTACTAGGGCCCTTATGAATTTTGCCTTGCTCCTTGGTTCAAGAGATAATATCTACAGGCAGTGCTGGTTGTTATGTCTATGGAGGTAGACATGACAGTTGCTGGCAGTTTTTCAGACTGAAGCTGGCAGGGCTAATGGTAGGACAAGATTGGTGTACAGCCCCTCTGGTCCTTAAAATGTTAAAGGGATAGTAATGTTTCACAAATAAAGGAGCTCCGATTAATCTTCATAGTATTTGGGCCATGGAGAGTGTTATTTCAATACTGTCAGAGTTGTAGTTCAAGAGTAATTAATTGAATGATAAACATACCTGGGAACTCTTCGGTTTTGCCCCGGAGACTCCGGATTTCAAACTGAATTACCGGGTCTCCAGGGCCGTGTGTGAATCTCCGGGTGGGCAGAGTTTAAGTAGAAACTCTGCCCACTTGTGCTCCATCCCGCCCGGTTCCTCCCACTCCCTGCCCTCTTACCCTCCATTCCCAGGTATTTTGCAGTTGTTGCTTTTTTTATTTTGTCCCTCCCCCCCTTGCGACTAAGCCCCGCCCCTTTTATGGCACGATTCGCGTCATGTTCCTCCCCGGTCGGCACTGACAGGGTTACCCTCCGGGTAGCCCTGCTTCAAAAGTTCCCAGGTATGATGATAAAGTATCCCACTCCCACCCCTTTTACCTAGTGTAAGCCACCTCCCCTCAGATGTGGAATCTGGCCCCTTGACCAGGTAGGTCACAGCAAGGGACAATCTTCTTACTGTGTCCATAAGGAAATCCCTGACCCCCTTGACAGGTTTTTCAGGTTTTTCCTTATGATCACTGAAGATTGTCCCTCTCTGTTATCCATCTGGACAGTCTCACTGCTCTGAGGTGAGCAGTGTTATGTCAGTAAAAGGGGCGGGAGGAGGATACTTTATCATTCAATTACTCTTGGACTACAACTCTGACAGTATTGAATTAACACTCTCCATGGCCCAAATACTATGAAGAGTAATTGGAGCTGCTTTCATTGTGAAACATTACTATCCTTTTAAGATTACCATGCACAGAGTGTATAGTTTGTGTCCTTTGGTTCTGTTTGTAACTGACATTTAGGATAGTTTGAAGATGTTATATCTTGAACAATGACACAAGTGCAAGTTTCATAGAGGCCATTAGGATTTTGTACCCATAGTAATGTAGGTGTGTGGATATTATTAGAAGGTGTTACTTCTGTAAAGTTGCATAGATATCAGCTCTATATTAACTCTGCTCCGGTGGACAAACAGAACTAACAAACTCACGAGTATTGCAAAATAAATAAATAAATAAAGTATGTCAGTTAAGAAAGAAAGAATATGAACCTTAACGCTCAGATCTGTACTAATTGATTGCTGCAATTCCTGTCTCTGGGAGTAGCAGAATTCTATATTTATAGCCCTAATTATTAAAGTGGATCTGTCACCTATCCAAATTCTCATCTCCGAAGGAGCATCCAACTTGAAGACAGGAAGCAAAAACACAAATAATAAAGATACTTTTAGGGGAACAAGATGATGGTATGCATCTTCCAAATGGAATGATGTAACAGTCAGTGACAGAAAATTAAAAACCTAACTTATTTACAAACAAAAAACAGAATGAAAACATATATTCTCCAGTAGTTGGGTATTTAGAGTAAAGATAATTGATTCTTTATCACTGGGTTAGAGTATTAACCACCAGAGGCGTAACTAGAAGCCACCGGGCCCTGTGCAAAAATTGTCAATGCCCCCCCAACCACATTGCCCCCAGTCTCCACATTTCTCCTCATTGCCCGCAACCTCCACATTTCCCCCAACCTCCACATTTCTCCCATCTCCATGATCTCCACATTGCCTCCCAATCTCCACATTGCCCCCTAATCTTCACATTACCTCCACACTGCCCCCCAATCTCCACATTGCCACCACATCCTCACATTGCCCCCCAATCTCCACCTTGCCCCTACTGACCCCCCATGTGTCCATCTCCTACCTCCCTTTTGGTGTAGCGGAGTGGCATGAGACGTCTGTGCCTCCTTCGGCACAGACCTCTATAGAGCTGAAGCTCCCACGTTGTTCTCAGTAATGCAGAGCGCTGGGAGATGATGTCATCTCTCAGCGCTCTGCATTACTAGAGTGATGGAGAGGGAAATCAGAGGTTAGAGGTCTGTGCCGAAGAAAGGTTAAGATTAATTATTTAAATAGAGTGAATTAAAGGAAGTTAACCCTTTGAGAGCCAGAGAGGTACGGAATGCATTGCAAAGCAATGCATTCCGTACCCCTCTGGCACTCAAGGGTTAAAAAGTATGTAAAGAGAGAGTACAGAAATTACATGAAAAATAGAAATGTAATGTATGTTTGTATATACGGTATGTGCCACAAGAGTAAGTGTGACTCCCAGTAGTCTCAATAAATGGTAGAAGAAATATAATTATACCAGTAGACCTGCATCACACACTGTTGGCAGGAATCTCCTGTTCTAAAGAGTAACCAAAATAGGACACACAGTTGTTAGGTAGCTAGGTATCTTAATTTGCTTCCAACAACTTAGGGGTCTCAGTGTTATATAAATGTACAGTGGGACTAAAGCAAAAGCAATAAAAACATTTGACTTAATACATAGGTGGTATGGCCTAGTAATAGGTGTTCTCTGCCCATAGTGTGTGGTACAGGTCTCCTAGTGTAATCATATTTCTTCTCCTAGAACATTTATACAAATATATCACGCTTCCGTAATATACAAAGTATACAGAGGTTACTGCATGTTAACAATCTGTGCTTGGGAGAGAGAGAGAAAGCAGCTTCATTTCTGATAGGAGCTAGTGTATGCAGACAGGCAAAGATAGGGATCTAGAGTTGTTTGATAGGACTATTGGTGGTAGCCACTGTCTGTGCTCTGGTTGTGGGTGTTAAGGAAGGAAGGATTGAGAAAAAATAAAAAAGACCATTTTGAGTAAGACAGACAGGTGAAGTAATCATTTCTACCTGAGCTGGCTGGCTGAGTCTGAGCCTCAACTAAAATTGAGTGACAGATACAACATAAATACATAACATATTCAAGACAAATAGACAGGTACAACTTGCCACACTCACTACAACATCCACAAGAACAAGAGGGGCAACCATATACTGAGGTGATGGTGATGCTGCATCTGCTGCTGTGGGATGTATCCTTTATTGCAATCTGCAGATCCTGAAGCTAACAGGGCTATCCTGTACTTAACTGGAAAAATTAACACTGCAGTGCTTGAGAGGTAAAACTTTTCAGGTTTGACACTAGCTACTAGTATGTAGCTGCAGGAAAAGAAGGAACGTTGTAATTGCTTAATTTAAGGAGTACTGGTGTTAGACAATTCCCTGGGCAGGTGCAGGGAGTGTCGGTGTGATTTCTAGGCAGCTACATTGACAGTGTCACAGACAGGTAAAAAAAAAAATAAAAAAAAAAAAAAATATATATATATACAGGGCTTATAATTTTAAGTTCTTTGCTAGTAGCCAGACTTGAAAAGTTACATTTTGAGTCCTGTATGTATATATATATATATATATATATATATATATATATATATATATATATATATGAAATGGTAATTATAAGGAGAGCGCTAAATAATGCTGTAGCAAAGAATTTATTGCTTTTAAAATACAATAAAATAACACAAATGTACATGTACTATGAACAAATGGGTTCATGGACACAAATAAATATATCTATAGAATATACTATAAGCTCTGGAGCAATAATAGTGCACACTAAAAAACTGTAGTGATATCTAGTGCTGTATATATATTAGAAGGGTTGTATCCACTAGTCTCACTAGCACCGTGATCACTGTTGGTTGAGTGCATTTGTTGGTATATATATTCTATATAATAATTCGCTAAAACATGTGTAACGACGCAGTCATGCAAAGTAGAGACTGCCAGCGCCGCGGCTGATACAGAGCTGGACGTTCCGAAGGAGCGCCCAGTCTGTATCAGCCGCAGAGTGGGCAGTCTCTACTTTGCATGACTGCGTCGTTACACGCCTATGGAATAGCAAAATTGCCAAAATGATGGCATTTGACATGCTGCTTTTTTGTTTTGTTGAAACCAGAGGTTTTAAAGAACTGATGTGCCAGGCAGTGGACAGTACCTTGGGGAAAGGGGCTGTATTACCTTGGGGAAAGGGGCTGTATTACCTTGGGGAAAGGGGAGGTGTTAAGTTGATGTAGGACTCAGCCTGCTAACTGCTATTACTTTCAACTGTGAATTTCACCACTGCATCCCTCAGTATCAGTATCCCTGTAGCTGGAATACTCTCACTGCAATAGAAAGCACTGGTTGAAGTTTGTTCTCACAGGAAATTCATTGGTGGTAGATAGGACTTTTATATATTTTGTATGTACAGGAATTTCCATAGAAAAAAAAAAGACACATTCTGTTTTTTCCACAAAAATTAACTGGACTTTTTTTTGCCCGTCTCTAAGTGTCTGATGCAAATATGAAAAGTTTAAGAATTCTGGGTCAGACCACCTACACCCTAGGGGACAAATAGAAAATCCCCAAATTCCCATTAATTTAATTAGGGATATTAAATCTTTGAATTCTAAAGATATCTCCAATGAATTACAAAGCAATGTGCTGGGGACCTGTGTAACATTAATAGGGAGGTTATGCACTAAGCTGTGATAAAGAGGTGATGAAGTGGAGATGACTTCTCCAGTTTATCACTTCTCTAATTTCTATGTTATTCTATGGAGCCAATGCACTAAGATTTCTTCAACTTTGGAGATCTTAGTGAATAGGCTCCATAGAATAACATAGGAAGTGGAGAACTGATATCACTGGAGAAGTCATCTCAACTTTATCATCTCTTTACCACATTTTAGTGAATAACCCCATTGTGTTAAAAGCTTCATTTAACCAATGTTTCTCAATGGTACCCCTCAGGAGACACCAACAGGTTAACTATTCTGTCATGATGTTTGAGCCACCTGTACTTAATTTGGGGTATCCTGAATCCTGACCTGTTAGTGTGACCCCAGGGCTGGAGATTTTAGTTAAAACCAGTGGGGATTTGTATCTGTTTCCTATGGTGTAGGACTACCCCACATTGCTCTGTGCCTTTGAGTGCCAGAGAGGGATGCAACACATTGCAAAGCACTGAATTGCAAGAACCCTCTGGCACTTAAAGGGGGTAGTAATACTTAATATGTAAAAAAATATATTTTAGAGGGGTTTATCCCCCTGAGTAAAAAAACAAGTGTACACCCACTTCTGAAAGCTGTTTTATTCAAAAGTTATTGCAGTTCAAACCTGAATTTTTTAGGTGCAGTATCTCAGTGGCCTGAAACTGTACAGTGGTTCTGTTGCTACACCAGCCTATGGAGGGTTATGGTCAACTGACCAGAGCTGTCCATAGGCGATTGAAGCAACACATCCTCTGTACAATTTCAGACGACTGAGGTACTGCGCCTACACAATTCAAGCTTGAGCTGCAATAACTTGTCAGTTAAACACCTCTCAGCAGTGTGTGTACCCTTTTTTACTTAGAAGTATAAACCCTACAATATATTTTTTATATATATTAAAGTGATAGTAATACTTCTATTAATGTGCAGGTCCAAGTCTTCTTTATATATATATTTTTTTTTTACATGTAGCACCATATTTAATTACCGTAAAATCTCAGGTATAATACGCACCTGTGTATAATACACAGGTGCATATTATGCCTAAGATTTTAGGGGAAAACAAGAGTGCCTATGTATAATACGCACCCTTGTTTTCCCAGTTACTGAAATCTTTTTTAACCCTTTGAGTGCCTCAAAGGGTTAAGGCTGGCAGGCTGGTAGATGGCTTCCCTCCCTCCACTGGCGATATTCGCTCTGAAAATAAGACTTACTAGTTTAAATGCAAATCCCCGCTGAAGTCCTCATCTTTTGAAGAGCAGGCATACCGGTATATAAAGCTTCAGTGCGGGCGTAGGGCTGCCACCTTTTCTTTAAAAAAATACCGGCCATGGCATTCTCTCCATAGACTTAACATTGGACAGAAGCCAATTTTTTACCGGCCTGCCGGTAAAATACCGGCTGGGTGGCAACCCTATGCGGGCGGCATGCTTCCATTTGCCGCCCGCTTCCTTCAATAAGCTTTCAGGTCCTTCCGCCTGCAGCCAATTCCCTGTGAGGATCTCAAGGTCCTCACAGGGCAATTCCATAGGCGGAAGGTCCTGAAAGCCCACTGAAGGAAGAGGGTGGCAAATGGAAGCATGCCGCCCGCACTGAAGCTTTACATGCTGGTATGCCTGCTGTTCTCAGCGGGGACTTACATTTAAACTAGTAAGTCTTATTTTCAGAGTGAATATCGCCGGGGGAGGGAGGGAAGCTATCTACCAGCCTCAATTTTTTACTTTATTTAAAAACTTTCATGTATAATACGCACCCCCCACTTCACATAAGGTAAAGTGGGGTAAAATTGTGCATATTATACCCAAGATTTTACAAGATACTTACAGTGCTGTAGTTCAAGATCTCTTCAAGCCAAAAGGATCCCTCTCCTGCCCCTTTCCCTGCATCACTCAGCCTTTCAGGCTGGTCCAGATGGAGAGCGGAGATGGACAATCTTCAGTAAACAAATGGATAATCCTGCCTCCTTTGTCAAGGGGAGGGGTTTTCCTTATAATTACTGACTGAAGATTGTCCCTCGCTGCATCCGTCCGGTCCCCCAATCGGATTCCAGATCTAAAGGGAGGCAGCCAGAAGGGGAGGGAAGGGGATCCTTTCAGCTTGAAATACGCTTGAACTACAAAACTGTAAGTAATTAAATATAGCTCTAGATGTTAAAAAAATTTATACAGAAGACTTGGAACTGCACTTTAACAGAAATATTACTATCCCTTTAACCCCTTAAGGACCAGCAGTCTTGGGAAGTTTCCATCCCATAAGGACCGCTTTGATCCTTGCCTGTGACCTGTTGCGTGTATCGGCACACCACTTTGGGGCCTGAATGAAATCGCTCCAGTCTTGGAGCGGTCAATTTTAGGCCTCATTTTTATTTACAGTGCTCCCGGTGGAGTGCTGTAAGTAAAAAGTATGTGACGCACTATGACCGTCATCGGTCCTTAAGTATTTAAGGACCATGACGGTCATAGTACGTCACATAGTTCTTAAGGGGTTAAAAAAAAAGGCAGCATAAAAAGAATGACCTTTGTTTTAAATCGGGTAAGTGAAGCAATCATTGATTGTCTTGGATGGCTGATGGGTGTAGTAAAAAGTCCTTTCACGCCATTCTACGTATAGACTGAAATACCCTGTGATTTTCTCATAGACACATGAAAAACAAATCTTTGTTAATCAATATGTTTTATACCATGTTTTTTTTCCAGCCTCATTGAACGGACAAGTAATGCACAGGCACTATTTATGTACTTACTTGTTTCCAGATTATCGATGGCTTTAACATGGAGTCTCTATTTATTTAGTGACCAAGCTGTCATCTTATATCGTTCATACGAGTGCACAGGCATAATCAGACAAGGTCTGGTCCACAGTCTACATTTCGAGCAATACAATTTATAGCCTATATATATTATCACAACTTTTATCCTGCTATCTCCCATTAAGCTTTATTTATATAGGTTGTGTGTGATTAAAAGCATTTATTTATGTTTTTGTTTACAGGCTTGTTTAGATTTTAGCCCTTTGAGTCCCAGAGAGGCATCCAACGCATTGTTTTGTATCCTTCAAAGGGTTAATGCAGGATCAAAGGGGAACTTGTTTTGTAAGAAATAGGCAGGCCGGAAAGAACCTTTATACAACCTATATTTATGCTGGCTATTCTTATTCCAAACAATAGTTTTTGAAATATCAAGCTTTATTTATTTGTCAGTGTATGCACATAAGCTAGTATTTGAATGGCATAAATGTTAGTTTATGGCCTCTCAGTAATGTCTAATCTGTATAAACCTGCAAAAAAATAAAGATAAGTATTTAATAAACAATTGTTTTAAATACAAATACCAAATACAAATAAAGGTTCTTTTTAAAAAAAAGTCTTTCAAAATTATCTACTTGTTACAAAGCACCAGTTTAGCTTTAAAGAGGCAGCAACCCCTTATTATGAAAATATTTATATTGTAAGGCTTTTTTCTATGGAGTAAAACAAGGTTACGTTCACTGTTGTGAGAGGCTTCAGTCAAAACATATTACAGATCTAACTTGCATTTTTGGGGGAGTTTGAGATGCTTTTGCAGCCAGATGGCGCTGTTGCTATTAATGACAATGAAGTTCTGAGTGTTGCAGGCAAAAGCTTTACTTAGATGGATGCAGAAACAGTGACACCTGGCAGCAAAACATCTTAAAATCAGTCTATCAGAGAAATGAAACTTTGCTCTATAGTAACTTTGGAATAAGCATCTCCTAACAGAGTATCCTTGTTTTACTCAAAATTAAAAAAACTTAAACATATATATTTTCATAATTAGGGATTGCTGTTCCTTTAGACAAAACATTAAAAAGCAGATCAATCATTAAGAAATAATAAAATATGTTATATTTTTTGTTTGAACCCATTGTATAATTTATATATAATAACGTATATGTACAAAGACAAAAAGAGAGAGAGAGAGATGTGGTGGTGGTGGAGGCACTAACCCTGCTGTGACATAAAATACCCAGTGAAACACCCCTGAGGTAATTGTACATAGGCCTAAATCCGATTATGCTTCCCATAGACATGTACTGGTGTTTCTTCTCTCAAATTTCTTAAAAACTCTGCTTCAACTGTCCAGTGCTGCCAATTGAAAAAAGATAATTCAATATATATATATATATATATATATATATATATATATATATATATATAACCTAAGTTATAGGGATTTATAAGCACAGTACATTCATTGTTAAAAAGTACTATTTTCAAGGCTTCATTGGATGGGAATGGGGGGGAGCCATATGAGGAGTGGGTGTGTCACTGAGTGGGACCTTACCTAAGGACCTTACCAAGGGCAACTTGAAAGTGTCTGTGATATAGTTCCCTTCATGCTATGATTGTTACTTACATTTATTGCCCTGCATACCCCACAGATCCCATCTCAGGGAGAGATGTGACCAGCCAACATCAGCATTAGCCATACATGATTGTCTCCTGTCCACGACTTCATCTTTGAGAATGATCAACAAAACAGCCCCATACAGAAGTAAAAAATGCATTGTCCTTTAAGACACTTACCTAGATAAGTCCTTTTACCCACACGCCCCTAGGACAGAGATTCTCAGCTCCCGTCTTCAGGGCACACCTACAGGTCAGGCTTTTCCATTATTAAAGAGATAGTAATACTTTGTTTTATCTTTATTTTATTTTGTAGGCATTAAAAAAACATGAAGAACGATATAAGTCTTATCTCTCAAACCTTTATGGTTTAAGAGATATTCACAAACAAAGTATCCCCCCCTGTTCAGGCAGATCAGAAGGGAGGTGCCCAGGTAGACTGCAGAGAGGGACAATCTTCAATTAAGATCAGGGAAAAAGCTGAAAAACTTGTCAAGGGGGGAAGGGCTTTCATTGTTTTCATACAAAGAAGAATGTCCCCTGCTGTTATCTGTCCTGTCATACAACCAGATTCACATCTGAGAAGAGATGGCTTACACTAGGTAAAAGGGGCGGGAGGGGAAACTTTGCTTCTGAATATCTCTTAAACCATAAAGATTTGAGAGATAAGACTTATATCATTCTTCATGTTTTTTTAATGCCTACAAAATAAAATAAAGATAAAACAAAGTATTACTATCCCTTTAAGCATATGCACATCAATTACAATGATCGATCCACTGATTACCCAACTGTGATCATGTAGTGATATTCTGAAAACCTGCCCTGTTGATATGTCCAGACGACAAGCATTGAGAAACATGGTCCTAGGATAAAGTTCCCTTTTAAGAGTTAAACAATCATATTTGTAAACAGAATTATGCAAGATAATAATAAATCCAATACATTTAGAATAAGAAATCATTAGAAAGTGGGATCTTGTCAGGTTAGATTAATGGATAGGATTTTTGCATTTAAGCCAAACTAAATTACTGCCTTTTTATCTATTATATCATTAATAAAAATGTCCACAATCTGTCTGTTCTAGTCTTTGCTGTAGGTGTGAAACTCACAGTAATTTTGATAAGTGAAACAATTTCTTCCAGAGTTGGAATAAACAGTAAAAAAAAGTCACAGAAAGACGTAAATGTATATTTTGGTGTGTATGCAAAGACTATCAATACATTTGTCAGGCACAGAAGGGGAATGTACTAATACACATCTGTCCTAAAGTAGGTGCTGTAACTGATTGTTTCAGTGCTATGCTTCCCAGTGCCTAACATCAAGTTACTAAGCTGCTAACACTGAAGATGGTTCACTGTGCATTGCTTGCAACAAGGAGAGGGTGGATGGGAGTGAATGGACCACTGGAGGCATTCCTACTGATGTAGTTAAAAGACCAAAACAATTCTGTTATAAGTAGTGTTGAGCGAGCATGCTCGGCCGATGCTCGGTTCGGCTCGAGCATCGCTCTGCTCGGCACATGGCGGTACTCGTACGAGTACCGCATGTGCTCGCCCGCCATGTTCGGGTCTCCTCCCCGCACGTTTCGCGGCTGCTGCGCAGCCAATAAACGTGCAGGGAGGCTCTGACATCAGTGTAATGCCAGCAGCCATGTTGGCTGCTGGCATTACACTGATTGGCTGGCCAGAACCCGTGATCGGGTGCTGTATAGCACCTGACCAGCGAGTTCGGCTCAGTCTTAGCCAGGGAGAGATGAGGATAGGAAGGGAAAGTCAGTGTAGGGAGAAGAAAAGCAAATTTGTTAAAAAAAAGACCCAAAAGTCCTTTTTAGGACTACTGTGTGTGGGGGCAGCAGATTATTTTGTGTGTGGGGAAAAAAAACAAAAAAAAAAAAACTTCATATATTCTGTTTATTGTGCAAAGTTGCAGATTAGAGCACATTCTGTTTAGTGTGCAAAGTTGCAGATTAGAGCACATTCTGTTCAGTGTGCAAAGTTGCAGATTAGCAGCACATTCTTTTTAGTGTGCAAAGTTGCAGATTAGAGCACATTCTGTTTAGTGTGCAAAGTTGCAGATTAGAGCACATTCTGTTAAGTCTTCAAACTGTAAAATATCAAAGTCACATATTCCATTCAGTGTGCGTCGCCGCAGTTTAGCAGCACATTCTGTGTACTGTGCACAGTTTCAGAATAGGAAAAAATACTGTTAAGTCTTCAAACTGTAAAATATCAAAGTCACATATTCCATTCAGTGTGCGTCGCCGCAGTTTAGCAGCACATTCTGTGTACTGTGCACAGTTTCAGAATAGGAAAAAATACTGTTAAGTCTTCAAACTGTAAAATATCAAAGTCACATATTCCATTCAGTGTGCGTCGCCGCAGTTTAGCAGCACATTCTGTGTACTGTGCACAGTTTCAGAATAGGAAAAAATACTGTTAAGTCTTCAAACTGTAAAATATCAAAGTCACATATTCCATTCACTGTGCGTAGCCGCAGTTTAGCAGCACATTCTGTGTACTGTGCACAGTTTCAGAATAGGAAAAAATACTGTTAAGTCTTCAAACTGTAAAATATCAAAGTCACATATTCCATTCAGTGTGCGTCGCCGCAGTTTAGCAGCACATTCTGTGTACTGTGCACAGTTTCAGAATAGGAAAAAATACTGTTAAGTAGTGATGAGCGAGCACCCCAATGCTCGGGTGTTCGGGTGCTCTGACCGAGCACCCCCGGAGGCTCGAGTGCTCGGCCGAGCACCCGAGCCCCATTGAAGTCAATGGGAGGACTCGAGCATTACACCAGGCACCCCCTGCTCTGATGAGGGGAGGGTGCCTGGTCCATAGGAAAAGGGCAGAAAAGGATGGAAACACCACAGAAATGGTTCAGGGACAGCATAGGGAGGATGTCTGGATGCATCTTGGACTCCAACATCGCTGCTGGGAACGATCTTTCGCCCGTAGTACGCCATTTTTACAGACCGACCATAAAACACACAAAAAGGAAAATAAAAACGACTTTAGGCGAAAAATTGTTACCAAACAATATTTGCTGTATATTTACTTGTATATCATCTGCAAATTCTCCCAAAAATTTCCTTGATTTTCTGAAGTGAGGCCATGATTAAGAGGGAAACGTGCGCAGAGGCAAATTATCCCAAAAATTTCCTTGATTTTCTGAAGTGAGGCCATGATTAAGAGGGAAACGTGCGCAGAGGCAAATTATCCCAAAAATTTCCTTGATTTTATTGAACTGAGGCCATGATTAAGAGGGAAACGTGCGCTGAGCTGACCATCTAAAACATTATGGGTGAGGGTCTGCTGCAGAGCTGACCATCCTAAACATTATATGCGAAGGCCCGCTAGTGAGCTGACGCTATAAAACATTATATGAGAGGGCCCGCTAGAGAGCTGACCCAATAAAACATTATATGAGAAGGCCCGCTGGTGAGCTGACCTATATAAAAATTGTCAAACAGGGCCCGCTGGTGAGCTGGCCCTATATAAAAATTATATCACAGGGCCCGCTGGTGAGCTGGCCCTATATAAAAATTATAGCACAGGGCATATGGAAGAGGAGGAGGAGGATGAGAAGATTAAGAGTCAACCATATACCCGTTTTTTGGGTGGAAGGGGTGAATGGGAATACAGAGTATTCCCATCATTGTAAATAATATATGTAAAGTGAGTTTATGTTCCCCCGGGGCTTTCCTCCAGTGGAGTGGAGAAGTCAGGGGAAATCCAGGCCTTGTTCATTTTTATAAGTGTCAACCTATCAGCATTGTCGGTGGAAAGGCGGATACGCTTATCTGTTATGATGCCACCAGCAGCACTAAATACCCGCTCAGACAGAACGCTGGCGGCAGGGCAGGCCAGCACCTCCAAGGCGTAGAGTGCCAGTTCATACCACGTGTCCAGCTTGGACACCCAGTAGTTGTAAGGCACAGAGGGATCATTGAGGACGCTGACACGGTCTGCTACGTACTCCTTCACCATCTTTCAAAACTTTTCCCTCCTTGTGACACTAGGCTGCGCATCAGGGTGAGGGTGCTGGCGGGGTGTCATGAAGGTGTCCCACGCCTTGGAGAGTGTTGCCCTGCCTTTGTCGGAACTGCTGTGTGCTCCCCTTTTCTCCCCTTCTCGGTTGGCCAAGGTAGCACGTACTCTGCCGCCAGCGTTGTCAGATGGAAAATTTTGGAGCAATTTTTCAACAAGAACCTTCTGGTATTGCACCATTTTGCTTGTCCTCTCCACCGGAGGAATGAGAGATGAGAAATTCTCTTTGTAGCGGGGGTCCAGAAGGGTGAACACCCAGTAATCCGTGTTGTCTAAAATGCGTACAACGCGTGGGTCACGGGAAAGGCAGCCTAACATAAAGTCAGCCATGTGTGCCAGAGTACCAACAGTCAAGATTTCGCTGTCCTCACCAGGAGGATGACTCTCAATATCCTCATCCTCTTCCTCCTCTTCTGCCCACCCACGCTGAAGAGATGGAACTAAAGTTCCATGGCTACCCTCTGTAGCGGAGGCAACCGTGTCTTCCTCCTCCTCTGCCTCCTCCAATTGTCGCTGAGAAGACGAAGTGAGGGTGCTCTGGCTATCACCTTGTGTAAGCTCTTCCTCCCCCATTTCCACCTCTTCCACATGCAAAGCGTCGGTTTTAATTGTGAGCAGCGAGCGTTTCAGTAGACACAGAAGTGGGATGGTTACACTGATAATAGCGTTATCGCCGCTCACCATCTGTGTCGATTCCTCAAAATTGCGTAAAACCTCGCAGAGGTCTGACATCCATTCCCACTCCTCACTTCTGATTACAGGAAGTTGAACGGAGAGGCGACAACCGTGTAACAGCTGGTACTCCACTACTGCCCTCTGCTGCTCACAAAGCCGGGCCAACATGTGGAAGGTGGAGTTCCAGCGCGTGCTCACGTCACACAGCAGCCAGTGAGCTGGCAATTGTAAGCGCTGCTGCAGCTTCAACAGGCCGGCCGAAGCTGTAGATGACTTACGGAAATGTGCACACACGCGGCGCACCTTGGTCAAGAGATCATGCACATTGGGGTAGGTTTTTAGAAATCGCTGAACCACTAAATTAAATACATGCGCTAGGCATGGTACGTGTGTGAGCTTGCCGAGCTCCAAAGCCGCCACCAAGTTACGCCCATTATCACACACAACCATGCCTGGTTGCAGGTTGAGTGGCGAGAGCCACTGCTCGGTCTGGTGACTAATCCCCTGCAACAGCTCTGAGGCCGTGTGCTGTTTGTCCCCAAGGCAGATCAGCTTCAGCACGGCCTGTTGACGCTTCCCCACTGTAGTGCTACACTGCTTACAGCTACCGGCTGATGGGTGAGTGGCGCTGCGTGCAGAGAATTCGGAGGTGGAAACGGAGGAGGAGGAGCCAATAACGTAGGTGCTGGCGGAAACCCCACTGCAGTGCTACACTGCTTCCAGCTACTGGCTGATGGGGGAGTGGCGCTGCGTGTAGAGAATTCGGAGGTGGAAACGGAGGAGGAGGAGCCAATAACGTAGGTGCTGGCGGAAACCCTGATGGAGGTAGGGCCCGCAATCCTCGGCGTGGGTAGCACCCGTGCCATCCCAGGGTCCGAGTCGCTCCCAGCCTCCACGACATTCACCCAGTGTGCCGTCAGGGAAATGTAGCGTCCCTGGCCACAAGCACTTGTCCATGTGTCAGTCGTTAAGTTGACCTTCCCAGTAACTGCGTTGGTCAGGGCACGGGTGATGTTACGGGACACATGGTGGTGTAATGCGGGGATGGCACACCGGGAAAAGTAGTGGCGGCTGGGGACCGCGTACTGAGGGACAGCTGCTGCCATCAGGCTGCGGAAGGACTCAGTGTCCACAAGCCTAAATGGCAGCATTTCGATGGCCAGTAATTTGGAAAGGTGTGAGGTTAGTGCTATGGCCTGTGGGTGGGTGGCTGGGTATTTTTGCTTGCGCTCAAATGCCTGGGGTAACGACATTTGGACGCTGTGCTGGGACAGGGAAGTGGATGTGGTCGCTGATGGTGCTTCAGATGGTACAGGTGCAGGGCGGGAGGTATGCGGGCCTGCGCCTTCGACAGGCGATTGGCCGGCACCGAAAACAGGGGAAGAGGAGGCAGTGGTGTGGCCTGCAGACACAGATGGGCGATCCAGGCGTTCCTCCCACTTATTACGGTGCTTGGATGCCATGTGTCGGATCATGCTGGTGGTGGTGAGGTTTCTAGTGTTCATGCCTCGGCTCATTCTGGTGTGGCACAGGTTGCAAACTACAATTCTTTTGTCGTCCGCACTTTCCTTAAAAAAACGCCATACCGCGGAACACCTACCCTTTGGCAAGGTAGATTTACGCAAGGGGGTGCTCCGTGGAACATTTGCGGGCCGGTTTGGTGCGGTCCGCCTTCTTTCTGTAGCCACACCACTGCCTCTTCCAGCCTGTTGCGGTGCTGCAGATGGCTCACCCTCAGGACTGCTGTCATCGCTCGGCTCTACACCTTCCCAGGTGGGGTCAGTCACCTCATCGTCCACCAAGTCCTCCTCCACTTCCTCACTCTGATCATCCTCCTCATGTCTTGATCCCACCACATACTCAGTCATTGACAACTGTATAACATTCTCCTCAACAAGGTCTTGAGACGGAAATAGTGGTTGATTTAATGGCAACTGTGTCTCATCATCATCATCATCATCCACTACTTCCTTTGACCTTAAATGCCGTTCACATCTGTCATCTTCTTGTGATTGGGTACCCTCTAGAGGTTGTGAATCAGGGCACAAGATGTCATGTTCCTCTGCAAGCGTGCTTGGAGAGAGGGTCAAATGAAGGATTGGTGATGAGACGAGCTCCTCACTATATCCCAGTGTGGGATCACTTCTTTGACCAGACCCTCTATGGTGGGAGGAAGGATGATCAGAGTGAGGATTATGTTGACCAGACTCTTGGCTACTGAGAGTGGACTTGGTGGAAGACAGGGTGGTGCTTAACCGACTGGAAGCAGTATCAGCTGACATCCAACCGACCACCTGTTCGCAGTGGTCGGACCTCGAGAGTGATGTCCTGCGACGCCCTGTGAAATGAGACATGAAGCTAGGTATGGTGGATGTCTTTCTTTCTTGTGCTCTGGCACCAGGCACAGTTTCTCCGCGTCCTGACCCGCGCCCTGAACTATCAGGATCACGTCCACTTCCCCGTCCCTTTTTACCCGCCTTCTTCATCTTACACGGAATATGTGACTTTAATATTTGAGTTTGAAAACTTAACAGTATTTCTTCCTATTCTGCAACTGTGCAGAGTACACAGAATAGGCTGCTAAACTGCGGTGACGAACACAGAATAGAATATGTGACTTTAATATTTGAGTTTGAAAACTTAACAGTATTTCTTCCTATTCTGCAACTGTGCAGAGTACACAGAATAGGCTGCTAAACTGCGGTGACACACACAGAATGGAATATGTGACTTTAATATTTGAGTTTGAAAACTTAACAGTATTTCTTCCTATTCTGCAACTGTGCAGAGTACACAGAATAGGCTGCTAAACTGCGGCGAAACACACTGAATGGAAAATGTGACTTTAATATTTGAGTTTGAAAACTTAACAGTATTTCTTCCTATTCTGCAACTGTGCAGAGTACACAGAATAGGCTGCTAAACTGCGGCGAAACACACTGAATGGAAAATGTGACTTTAATATTTGAGTTTGAAAACTTAACAGTATTTCTTCCTATTCTGCAACTGTGCAGAGTACACAGAATAGGCTGCTAAACTGCGGCGACACACACTGAATGGAATATGTGACTTTAATATTTGAGTTTGAAAACTTAACAGTATTTCTTCCTATTCTGCAACTGTGCAGAGTACACAGAATAGGCTGCTAAACTGCGGTGACACACACTGAATGGAATATGTGACTTTAATATTTGAGTTTGAAAACTTAACAGTATTTCTTCCTATTCTGCAACTGTGCAGAGTACACAGAATAGGCTGCTAAACTGCGGTGACGAACACAGAATAGAATATGTGACTTTAATATTTGAGTTTGAAAACTTAACAGTATTTCTTCCTATTCTGCAACTGTGCAGAGTACACAGAATAGGCTGCTAAACTGCGGTGACGAACACAGAATAGAATATGTGACTTTAATATTTGAGTTTCAAAACTTAACAGTATTTCTTCCTATTCTGCAACTGTGCAGAGTACACAGAATAGGCTGCTAAACTGCGGTGACGAACACAGAATAGAATATGTGACTTTAATATTTGAGTTTCAAAACTTAACAGTATTTCTTCCTATTCTGCAACTGTGCAGAGTACACAGAATAGGCTGCTAAACTGCGGTGACACACACAGAATGGAATATGTGACTTTAATATTTGAGTTTGAAAACTTAACAGTATTTCTTCCTATTCTGCAACTGTGCAGAGTACTCAGAATAGGCTGCTAAACTGCGGTGACACACACTGAATGGAATATGTGACTTTAATATTTGAGTTTGAAAACTTAACAGTATTTCTTCCTATTCTGCAACTGTGCAGAGTACACAGAATAGGCTGCTAAACTGCGGTGACGAACACAGAATAGAATATGTGACTTTAATATTTGAGTTTCAAAACTTAACAGTATTTCTTCCTATTCTGCAACTGTGCAGAGTACACAGAATAGGCTGCTAAACTGCGGTGACGAACACAGAATAGAATATGTGACTTTAATATTTGAGTTTGAAAACTTAACAGTATTTCTTCCTATTCTGCAACTGTGCAGAGTACACAGAATAGGCTGCTAAACCGCGGTGACAAACACAGAATAGAATATGTGACTTTAATATTTGAGTTTGAAAACTTAACAGTATTTCTTCCTATTCTGCAACTGTGCAGAGTACACAGAATAGGCTGCTAAACTGCGGTGACACACACAGAATGGAATATGTGACTTTAATATTTGAGTTTGAAAAATTAACAGTATTTCTTCCTATTCTGCAACTGTGCAGAGTACACAGAATAGGCTGCTAAACTGCGGTGACACACACTGAATGGAATATGTGACTTTAATATTTGAGTTTGAAAACTTAACAGTATTTCTTCCTATTCTGCAACTGTGCAGAGTACACAGAATAGGCTGCTAAACTGCGGTGATGACCACAGAATAGAATATGTGACTTTAATATTTGAGTTTGAAAACTTAACAGTATTTCTTCCTATTCTGCAACTGTGCAGAGTACACAGAATAGGCTGCTAACCTGCGGTGACACACACAGAATGGAATATGTGACTTTAATATTTGAGTTTGAAAACTTAACAGTATTTCTTCCTATTCTGCAACTGTGCAGAGTACACAGAATAGGCTGCTAAACTGCGGTGACACACACTGAATGGAATATGTGACTTTAATATTTGAGTTTCAAAACTTAACAGTATTTCTTCCTATTCTGCAACTGTGCAGAGTACACAGAATAGGCTGCTAAACTGCGGTGACACACACTGAATGGAATATGTGACTTTAATATTTGAGTTCGAAAACTTAACAGTATTTCTTCCTATTCTGCAACTGTGCAGAGTACACAGAATAGGCTGCTAAACTGCGGTGACACACACTGAATGGAATATGTGACTTTGATATTTTAGTTTGAAGACTTAACAGTATTTCTTCCTATTCTGCAACTCTGCACAGTACACAGAATGTGCTGCTAAACTGCGGCGAAGCACACTGAATGGAATATGTGACTTTGATATTTTAGTTTGAAGACTTAACAGTATTTCTTCCTATTCTGCAACTCTGCACAGTACACAGAATGTGCTGCTAAACTGCGGCGAAGCACACTGAATGGAATATGTGACTTTGATATTTTAGTTTGAAGACTTAACAGTATTTCTTCCTATTCTGCAACTCTGCACAGTACACAGAATGTGCTGCTAAACTGCGGCGACGCACACTGAATGGAATATGTGACTTTGATATTTTAGTTTGAAGACTTAACAGTATTTCTTCCTATTCTGCAACTCTGCACAGTACACAGAATGTGCTGCTAAACTGCGGCGACGCACACTGAATGGAATATGTGACTTTGATATTTTAGTTTGAAGACTTAACAGTATTTCTTCCTATTCTGCAACTCTGCACAGTACACAGAATGTGCTGCTAAACTGCGGCGACGCACACTGAATGGAATATGTGACTTTGATATTTTACTTTGAAGACTTAACAGTATTTCTTCCTATTCTGCAACTCTGCACAGTACACAGAATGTGCTGCTAAACTGCGGCAACGCACACTGAATGGAATATGTGACTTTGATATTTTAGTTTGAAGACTTAACAGTATTTCTTCCTATTCTGCAACTCTGCACAGTACACAGAATGTGCTGCTAAACTGCGGCGACGCACACTGAATGGAATATGTGACTTTGATATTTTAGTTTGAAGACATAACAGTATTTCTTCCTATTCTGCAACTCTGCACAGTACACAGAATGTGCTGCTAAACTGCGGCGACGCACACTGAATGGAATATGTGACTTTGATATTTTAGTTTGAAGACTTAACAGAATGTGCTCTAATCTGCAACTTTGCACACTAAACAGAATGTGCTCTAATCTGCAACTTTGCACACTAAACAGAATGTGCTCTAATCTGCAACTTTGCACACTAAACAGAATGTGCTCTAATCTGCAACTGTGCACACTAAACAGAATGTGCTCTAATCTGCAACTTTGCACACTAAACAGAATATATGTTTTTTTTTTTTTTTTTTTTTTCCCCCCACACAAAATAACCTGCTGCCCCCACACACAGTAGTCCTAAAAAGGACTTTTGGTTCTTTTTTTTTCACAATTTTGCTTTTTTTCCTCCCTACACTGACTTTCCCTTCCTATCCTCAGCTCTCCCTGGCTAAGACTGAGCCGAACTCGCTGGTCAGGTGCTATACAGCACCCGACCACGGGTTCTGGCCAGCCAATCAGTGTAATGCCAGCAGCCAACATGGCTGCTGGCATTACACTGATGTCAGAGCCTCCCTGCACGTTTATTGGCTGCGCAGCAGCCGCAAAACGTGCGGGGAGGAGACCCGAACATGGCGGGCGAGCACATGCGGTACTCGTACGAGTACCGCCATGTGCCGAGCAGAGCGATGCTCGAGCCGATCCGAGCATCAGCCGAGCATGCTCACTCAACACTACTGTTAAGTCTTCAAACTGTAAAATATCAAAGTCACATATTCCATTCAGTGTGCGTCGCCGCAGTTTAGCAGCACATTCTGTGTACTGTGCACAGTTTTAGAATAGGAAAAAATACTGTTAAGTCTTCAAACTGTAAAATATCAAAGTCACATATTCCATTCAGTGTGCGTTGCCGCAGTTTAGCAGCACATTCTGTGTACTGTGCACAGTTTCAGAATAGGAAAAAATACTGTTAAGTCTTCAAACTGTAAAATATCAAAGTCACATATTCCATTCAGTGTGCGTTGCCGCAGTTTAGCAGCACATTCTGTGTACTGTGCACAGCTGCAGATTTGCAGCACATATTCCGTGTAATATGAAGAAGGCGGGTAAAAAGGGACGGGGAAGTGGACGTGATCCTGATAGTTCAGGGCGCGGGTCAGGACGCGTAGAAACTGCGCCTGGTGCCAGAGCACAAGACAGAAAGACATCCACCATACCTAGCTTCATGTCTCATTTTACAGGGCGTCGCAGGACATCACTCTCGAGGTCCGACCACTGCGAACAGGTGGTCGGTTGGATTTCAGCTGATACTGCTTCCAGTCGGTTAAGCACCACCCTGTCTTCCACCAAGTCCACTCTCAGTAGCCAAGAGTCTGGTCAACATAATCCTCACTCTGATCATCCTTCCTCCCACCATAGAGGGTCTGGTCAAAGAAGTGATCCCACACTGGGATATAGTGAGGAGCTCGTCTCATCACCAATCCTTCATTTGACCCTCTCTCCAAGCACGCTTGCAGAGGAACATAACATCTTGTGCCCTGATTCACAACCTCTAGAGGGTACCCAATCACAAGAAGATGACAGATGTGAACGGCATTTAAGGTCAAAGGAAGTAGTGGATGATGATGATGATGAGACACAGTTGCCATTAAATCAACCACTATTACTGTCTCAAGACCTTGATGAGGAGGATGATATACAGTTGTCAATGACTGAGTATGTGGTGGGATCAAGACATGAGGAGGATGATCAGAGTGAGGAAGTGGAGGAGGACTTGGTGGACGATGAGGTGACTGACCCCACCTGGGAAGGTGTAGAGCCGAGCGATGACAGCAGTCCTGAGGGTGAGCCATCTGCAGCACCGCAACAGGCTGGAAGAGGCAGTGGTGTGGCTACAGAAAGAAGGCGGACCGCACCAAACCGGCCCGCAAATGTTCCACGGAGCACCCCCTTGCGTAAATCTCCCTTGCCAAGGGGTAGGTGTTCCGCGGTATGGCGTTTTTTTAAGGAAAGTGCGGACGACAAAAGAATTGTAGTTTGCAACCTGTGCCACACCAGAATGAGCCGAGGCATGAACACTAGAAACCTCACCACCACCAGCATGATCCGACACATGGCATCCAAGCACCGTAATAAGTGGGAGGAACGCCTGGATCGCCCATCTGTGTCTGCAGGCCACACCACTGCCTCCTCTTCCCCTGTTTTCGGTGCCGGCCAATCGCCTGTCGAAGGCGCAGGCCCGCATACCTCCCGCCCTGCACCTGTACCATCTGAAGCACCATCAGCGACCACATCCACTTCCCTGTCCCAGCACAGCGTCCAAATGTCGTTACCCCAGGCATTTGAGCGCAAGCGAAAATACCCAGCCACCCACCCACAGGCCATAGCACTAACCTCACACCTTTCCAAATTACTGGCCATCGAAATGCTGCCATTTAGGCTTGTGGAGACTGAGTCTTTCCGCAGCCTGATGGCAGCAGCTGTCCCTCGGTACGCGGTCCCCAGCCGCCACTACTTTTCCCGGTGTGCCGTCCCCGCCTTACCCCACCATGTGTCCCGTAACATCACCCGTGCCCTGACCAACGCAGTTACTGGGAAGGTCCACTTAACGACTGACACATGGACAAGTGCTTGTGGCCAGGGACGCTACATTTCCCTGACGGCACACTGGGTGAATGTCGTGGAGGCTGGGAGCGACTCGGACCCTGGGATGTCACAGGTGCTACCCACGCCGAGGATTGCGGGCCCTACCTCCATCAGGGTTTCCGCCAGCACCTACGTTATTGGCTCCTCCTCCTCCGTTTCCACCTCCGAATTCTCTGCACGCAGCGCCACTCACCCATCAGCCGGTAGCTGGAAGCAGTGTAGCACTGCAGTGGGGAAGCGTCAACAGGCCGTGCTGAAGCTGATCTGCCTTGGGGACAAACAGCACACGGCCTCAGAGCTGTTGCAGGGGATTAGTCACCAGACCGAGCAGTGGCTCTCACCACTCAACCTGCAACCAGGCATGGTTGTGTGTGATAATGGGCGTAACTTGGTGGCGGCTTTGGAGCTCGGCAAGCTCACACACGTACCATGCCTAGCGCATGTATTTAATTTAGTGGTTCAGCGATTTCTAAAAACCTACCCCAATTTGCATGATCTCTTGACCAAGGTGCGCCGCGTGTGTGCACATTTCCGTAAGTCATCTACAGCTT
This sequence comes from Rhinophrynus dorsalis, assembly GCA_037306005.1. Lineage (NCBI taxonomy): Eukaryota > Metazoa > Chordata > Amphibia > Anura > Rhinophrynidae > Rhinophrynus > Rhinophrynus dorsalis. The sequence continues at coordinate 51,605,962 of CM074724.1, forward strand.
CAGCCGGCCTGTTGAAGCTGCAGCAGCGCTTACAATTGCCAGCTCACCGGCTGCTGTGTGACGTGATCATGCGCTGGAACTCCACCTTCCACATGTTGGCCCGGCTTTGTGAGCAGCAGAGGGCAGTAGTGGAGTACCAGCTGTTACACGGTCGTCGCCTCTCCGTTCAACTTCCTGTAATCAGAAGTGAGGAGTGGGAATGGATGTCAGACCTCTGTGAGGTTTTACGCAATTTTGAGGAATCGACACAGATGGTGAGCGGCGATAACGCTATTATCAGTGAAACCATCCCACTTCTGTGTCTACTGAAACGCTCGCTGCTCACAATTAAAACCGACGCTTTGCATGTGGAAGAGGTGGAAATGCGGGAGGAAGAGCTTACACAAGGTGATAGCCAGAGCACCCTCACTTCGTCTTCTCAGCGACAAATGGAGGAGGCGGAGCAGGAGGAGGAGGAAGACACGGTTGCCTCCGCTACAGAGGGTAGCCATGGAACTTTAGTTCCATCTCTTCAGCGTGGGTGGGCAGAAGAGGAGGAAGAGGATGAGGAGATTGAGAGTCATCCTCCTGGTGAGGACAGCGAAATCTTGCCTGTTGGTACTCTGGCACACATGGCTGACTTTATGTTAGGCTGCCTTTCCCGTGACCCACGCGTTATACGCATTTTAGACAACACAGATTACTGGGTGTTCACCCTTCTGGACCCCCGCTACAAAGAGAATTTCTCATCTCTCATTCCTCTGGTGGAGAGGACAAGCAAAATGGTGCAATACCAGAAGGTTCTTGTCGAAAAATTGCTCCAAAATTTTCCATCTGACAACGCTGGCGGCAGAGTACGTGCTACCTTGGCCAACCGAGAAGGGGAGAAAAGGGGAGCACACAGCAGTTCCGACAAAGGCAGGGCAACACTCTCCAAGGCGTGGGACACCTTCATGACACCCCGCCAGCACCCTCACCCTGATGCGCAGCCTAGTGTCACAAGGAGGGAAAAGTTTTGGAAGATGGTGAAGGAGTACATAGCAGACCGTGTCAGCGTCCTCAATGATCCCTCTGTGCCTTACAACTACTGGGTGTCCAAGCTGGACACGTGGTATGAACTGGCACTCTACGCCTTGGAGGTGCTGGCCTGCCCTGCCGCCAGCGTTCTGTCTGAGCGGGTATTTAGTGCTGCTGGTGGCATCATAACAGATAAGCGTATCCGCCTTTCCACCGACAATGCTGATAGGTTGACACTTATAAAAATGAACAAGGCCTGGATTTCCCCTGACTTCTCCACTCCACTGGAGGAAAGCCCCGGGGGAACATAAACTCACTTTATATATGTTATTTACAATGATGGGAATACTCTGTATTCCCATTCACCCCTTCCATCCAAAAAACGGGTATATGGTTGACTCTCTTCCATATACCCTGGGATATAATTTTTATATAGGGCCAGCTCACCAGCGGGCCCTGTGATATAATTTTTATATAGGGCCAGCTCACCAGCAGGCGCAGTTTGACAATTTTTCTATAGGTCAGCTCACCAGCGGGCCTTCTCATATAATGTTTTATTGGGTCAGCTCTCTAGCGGGCCCTCTCATATAATGTTTTATAGCGTCAGCTCACTAGCGGGCCTTCGCATATAATGTTTAGGATGGTCAGCTCCGCAGCAGACCCTCACCCATAATGTTTTAGATGATCGGCTCAGTGCACGTTTCCCTCTTAATTATGGCCCCAGTTCAGAAAAATCGAGGAAATTTTTGGGAGAATTTGCCTCTGCGCACGTTTCCCTCTTAATCATGGCCTCAGTTCAGAAAAATCAAGGAAATTTTTGGGAGAATTTGCCTCTGCGCACGTTTCCCTCTTAATCATGGCCTCAGTTCAGAAAAATCGAGGACATTTTTGGGAGAATTTGCAGATGATATACAAGTAAATATACAGCAAATACTGTTTGGTAACAATTTTTCGCCTAAAGTCGTTTTTATCTGCCTTTTTGTGTGTTTTACGGTCAGTCTGTAAAAATGGCGTACTACGTGCGAAAGATCGTTCCCAGCAGCGATGTTGGAGTCCAAGATGCATCCAGACATCCTCCCTATGCTGTCCCTGAACCATTTCTGTGGTGTTTCCATCCTTTTCTGCCCTTTTCCTATGGACCAGGCACCCTCCCCTCATCAGAGCAGGGGGTGCCTGGTGTAATGCTCGAGTCCTCCCATTGACTTCAATGGGGCTCGGGTGCTCGGCCGAGCACTCGAGCCTCCGGGGGCGCTCGGCCAGAGCACCCGAACACCCGAGCATTGGGGTGCTCGCTCATCACTAGTTATAAGCCAACTCTACCATGGGGAACAAATAAATATGTCCATTGGTTTAAATTGTTATTTTAACCCCTTAAATGCTAGATAGGTCTACAACACTTTGTAGGTGGTACAATGCAGAAACAGTCACAGCCTCTGTAGATGTAGCACTTTACTAGTTGAAGAACCCGTTACACGGGCCACAGTGCCACTGCCAGCCGATCACGGGGCACTCATGCACAGTAGAGACTGCCCACACCGCGGCTGATACAGTGCCAGCGGTTGCGGTGCAGTCATACTCAGTAGAGACTGCCCGCACTGCGGCTGATACAGAGCGGGACGCTCCTTCGGAATGCCCAGATCCGTATCAGCCTCGTTACAGGCAGTCTCTACTGTGCATGACTGCAGCATGCGCAACAGTCTCTACTGCGCATGACTGCATCATTACAGACTTTCTAGTGAATTATTAGATAGGATTCTGACCATCACCATAGTGCACGCTAATAGAGATTTACTCACATTCTTCAGAGGCTTTAGTCCGGCCTTTGTTGGTATTCAAGCATGCACTGGTTAACAACCCAAGTTGGCGTTCCTGACAATTTGTCTCACTTCTCTCTCAAGTTCCATCTCAGAACATTGTCTCCTTCACTTGCAGTAAATTGTGGGGTTTTAGCTGCATCACAAGAGGTATACAAAAACTATTACACTTAGAAGAGTGTTTGTCCTGTTCTGATTTCTGTGTTTTATGTATATACCTTTTATCCAAGTTCATCTGACCTCTTGAATAAAAAGCAGCGTTCTGTTATTGGGGTGACTGGGGTAATAAGAACATACTTTAAGTGGATCCTGAATGTCATCCACCTTCTGGATCTTTTTTATCTATATGGGTATAGAGAACATATCTTTTCTAAAGATATAAGTACTGCATTTATAAGGAACTGTATGTACTATTAATTATGAAAATATGTATGTGACAATATAAGAGGTTAGTTCAGAAGTATTGGGTTTTAATGTTATGCAGAAAATATGTTATAGCATTAAGAACAGCATTACAATCTGCATATACTTGTGTTGTTCATTTTTCTCTGCAATGTGTACATTAAGAGCTTTATAAATATTTTGCCAACAATCCACATCCCTTCTGGTGACATCAGCCCTTCATTTCAGTGCTATGTTTTGCCTCGCTGAATCATTGGTGGTTTTTCTTAATTTCCTTTAATCTATTAATTCTGCTTCTATACTTTCTATATGAGCCCAGTCTCACAACCTTTTGGGAAACTCCCAATATTCAGTGCATTGACCTAGCACACTCACCTTGAAATCCAGTTCCAACAAACATCCACACAAACACATACATTCTCTCTTTCTCTCTTTCCTACATTGCATGCATTACAATGTAAGGGTTTTTTGTTTGTTTGCCTTTTTGGAGTACACACAAGTATGTATTTCTGTGGGGAGAGAGGCACAGACAAATGTTGTATAAACAGGTGTGCTTTAACAAATATTTCTAGGAAAAAGATCTCCAGGCATGGAACTGTTAATAATTCCTGCAGGTCAGTGATGACTCCTCTCCAAGCACTGAGTGAGATGTGTAACCTGTGTTGCGTAACCTGTGCTGCCCAAACCTGGGCTGTCTGAGATAGGGCAAAAACCTGGGTGTGGTGACAAGGAGTAGCAAGGAAGGAGGCCCAGTCCAAAATGTCTACTGCTAGATACAGAAGAAAGGAGGCAAAGCAAAGGTAATATTTACATGCTCAGTTTATTTTTTGCAGACAAATAGCACAGCTCTTGTTTTTTAAAGGGATAGTAATACTTAAGTATTACTAATCCCTATAGCAAAGTACTACAAAAAACGTATTGCCCCCAGTGTCATCTCTCAAACCTTTATGGTTTGAGAGATGATCACTTCTAAAGTTGCCCTCTCCCTCCCCCTTCCCCGTAGACAGCATGCTAGCTGACTGCAGGGAAGAAAGTCGTACGACTTTCGGGTGGCTCTCCAGCACAGCCGGATCGCGTTCCTAAAAAAGAAAACTTTCACTGAAATTGTCTTCTACGTGTGCTTGGTTTGTAAGCACACATACAAGACCGTTTTAGTGAAAGGTTTTTTTTAGTTAACCAGATCACAGCTCTGCTGCAGAGCCGCCTGATGATCTCTGACTGGATTTCCATTCAGTCAGCTAGAATGCCGACTATGGGGAAGGGGGAGGGCAACTTTATAAGTGATTATCTCTCAAACCATAAAGGTTTGAGAGATGACACTGGGGGCAATATGTTTTTTTTAGTAGTACTTTCCTATAGGGATTAGTAATACTTAAGTATTACTATCCCTTTAAGCTTCCGGTACGATCCCCTATAAAATTAGGACAATTAGGCATGACATGTTTAATCTAAAGAGGATCTGTTACCTCAGTGAGAGCATCCATCTTCACAGGACTTAGATAATCATCCTTGCCCATTAATTTTGGGCACCCCTTTGGTAGCAGCTGGTTCAGTCAGCCTTGGAAGAAGGAGTGAGGAGAAGGGGGATTTCTGGACAGGTGAGTAATTATTTGGGGAGGCTATGACATGCAGGTCAAGGAACTGAGCTCTGTGCCAATTAAGGCCCCTAATTACAGAAAGTTTATTCACCTTTATTACTGTTGTTTGTGATGTTCTGCAATAAACTGAGGGAAGCTGTTTTAACCCTTTGAGTGCCAGAGGGGTATCATTGTTTGTGATGCTCTGCAATAAACTTATTGTCTGTGATGCTCTGCAATAAACTCTGCAATAAACTGAGGGAAGCTATTTTAACCCTTTAAGTGCCAGAGGGGTATACAACGATACCCCCCTGGCACTCAGAGGGTTGATTTGAACTTCTCAGTGCTGAAAGCAAAATCAGCAGTGACCATGTTGGTTTATTTCCCATACCTTCAGAGGTCGCAACAGATGAGATGGGCCCCCAGCAGACCCTTATGTTAAGGGTAGGTAAGTTATTGCTTTGCAATGCATTGCATACTCCTCTAGCACACAAAGGGTTAACCCCTGGCATGCTAAAGAAGTCACCTTTCTCCTACATTGCAACAATTGTCTGACACAGGAGGGGCAGGTCCAGGGGCGGATTGTACTATCGGGCATTTGGGCATGCCCCGGTGGGCCGGTGGCTGCTTGACAATGGAGGGCCACTCCACAAAATTACTGTTTACCGATGGAAGTATCACAGGCAGTGACAGCAGATTCACATTGTGAAGGAGGTTGCTGCTCTGTATTTCAAATGTACTATCCGGTGAGACAGCCACCCGACAGCCTCCACTGTTATTCTTTATGCTTAACCCTTTGAGTGCCAGAGGGGTACGGAATGCATTGCAATGCATTCTGTCCCCCTCTGGCACTCAAAGGGTTAATTCATTGCAAACTGAAAAGACAGTGCCTGTGTTTAAAAAAATATATATATATCAGTTTGGATTTATGTATATTTTAGACCTGCCGTGCAAATTATATTTTGACGTGCCAGAGGGATGTCCAATGCATTGCAAAGTGCTGGTCACCGTTCTGACACTCAGAGGGAAATAAACACCACAACTGTTCTGAAAACAATAAATTCAGTAGTCTGTGCTGTTCACTCACAGACTGTCTACTTACTGTGCACATCGTTGCTGCCGCCCACCAACTTAAAGGGATAGTAATACTTAAAATGTAAAAAAAAATGTTGTAGGGTTTATCCCTCTCAGTAAAGCAAGGGTACTCCCACTGCTGAAAGGTGTTTTATTCAAAAGTTATTACAGCTCAAAGTTGAATTTTTTAGGTGTAATATCACAGTGGCCTGAAATTGTACAGTGGCGCTGTTGCTACACCATCCTATGAAGATTTATGGTCCCGGGACCAGAGCTGTCTATAGGATGGTGTAACAACAGCACCACTGCACAATTTCAGGCCACTGTGATATTGCACCTAAAAATTCAACTTTGAGCTGTTATAACTTTTGTTTTACTCGGGGGGATAAACACTACAACATATATATTTTTTTACACTTTAAGTATTACTATCCCTTTAATCCAGTGTAGAGAGGCGTTTAACACACTGTAAAGTGATATATAAGAACCTCTCCAGCACTCAGGGCGTTACCTTGGTTTTTGTCCCGCTCTGTATCAGTCGTGGCGCAGGCAGTCTGTACTGAGCATGACTGCACCGTGACCGGCTGGCAGTGGCACTGTGGCCCGTGTAACGGCCTCTTCAACTAGTGTTTATATAATAGAATACCAACTAATGTGCCTTTTTTTTTTTTAAATGCCCCTGGCCAGTATCTGACCACAATCCTCCCCTGAGCAGGTCTGTGGGTTGTCCCATATGAGCAGTGGTAGAATATTAGTGGCTGGTACCCATGCAGGGAATCCGTTCATTAAAGATTACATTGAGCACTGCAAACCGCAGCATGGCTTCTGTGAACGTTCTGCAGGCAGTCGCACAGGCTGCCATGCAGATCTCCCCAGATGTAACGTTACTACATTTCTGTGTGAATGCAGTAATGAGGAAGCTTGCAGGAATATGGAGGATTCATGTTAGGGAATAATCTCCATTGTGAAGACACCATAGCCTGGAATTTTACCTTTCACAAAAGCCAACATCACCAGCACACTATTTCTGCTTATAAAGTATCAGACTCCATGAATAGCTGAAGACAGTTTTACTGACTATTCTCGCCTTTAGTAAATCACAGCCCATACATCATGTAACTACAGGTGCCTGCTGGTCAGAAATCAAATGAAACATATAACTTTACAGTAACTTTAAAACTATTCATTTTCAGGAGATATCTAAAATTAGAGATAATTAATAAATTACTCAGTGTTGGTTGTTTTTACTTGATAAATCAGGAGCAATTTATTCTTGCTGAATTCATTTCAGCTTTGAAACTGGGAATTTTGATAGATAATCACCAATGTGTTTATAAATCTGAGAAGTCAATACATTAATTGAAGCCACTTTGACAAGTTCTATGGTTGCCTAATAAATCTCTTTTCATATTAAAATCTTTTTAGATTGTTTGTTTGTTCACATAAATATTTCATAAAATGTGTCATCATTGAGATTTAGCAATTAATCATATGGCATCAATTATTCATTAGACTTCAGCTAATGAGAAGACTGCTCCATGTAACTTCTGTCTATAGATTTGATTAATCAACAGTGTCTCATAAAATTATAAGACCGACAGCACAGCTCCAGAAACATGGTTATTTTTAAGAACCTCTGAAGACCCTGGAAAAATCAAGGAAAGAGTCCCCAAATATATACATTTTTGGGGGGATCGTTTCAATTCCTTGGATGCTAGAGATGTCCATAATTAATTCCATTGAATACACCTCCAGGAATTCAAGGGATAAAGCTGAGTAGAGTTTTCCTAGCGCCTTTTACGTCTTATAGGAAATACCGTTACAATGATAAGTTATGCACCAAGGACAACCTTCCTCCTGCCCAATCACTGACCAGAAAATTAAATTGATTCCTTGCAGAAACTTGGGACAAATTGGAGCCCAAGATGAGGCCCTGTGCAACAAGAAGTTCCTGGTGAAAACTGGGAATGTCTGTGTGTTAAAACACCCCTGTTCAGAATTGTTCTCTCAGTAATATTTATGACAATGTGACATATAATTATTAATTATCCAATTAATTATTTACACAAAGACTAAGTACGAGAGGTCATCCATTAAGACTAGAGGAAAGAATCTTTCGACTAAAACAGAGGCAGGGATTTTTTACAGCAAGAGTGGTAAAGCGATGGAATTCTTTGCCTCTGGATGTTATACTTGCAGATAATTAAACTGCTTTCAAAAAAGCAATGGATGCCTATCTAGCACAGAACAATATTGAAAATTATGACAGATGGCTTAAGTACAGATATGCTGTTTATCCAGGGAACTATCTGACTGCCATTTGGAGTCAGGAAGGATTTTTTACCCACTTGGGGCTAAATTGGAAATGGCTTCAGGGTTTTTATTTTTGCCTTCCTCTGGTTCAACGGGGTGTTTTTGGCATGGGCTGGACATGATAATGCATGTCTTTTTTTCAGCCTCGTCAAATAGTAAAATAATTGGGCCGTATACATAGAACCACAAGTGGAATAATTCAGGGTCAAACCAACTGCACCAGAGGTAACAAAGAAAAATTCCCATTGATGAATAAAAAAAAAAAAAAAGCATTTCCACAAGAGCATTTGCCTGCATTGCATACCCCCTCTGGCACTCAAATGGTTAAATCACTAGAACATTACATAAACATGTATATATTATGGTTGCAACAAACATTAAACATTGCCCCATAAATGTCCCTGAAATCATGCAAAAAAAATAATGAAAACCAGTACTGCATATCCTTCAACCGATCCCCTTGCTGACGGCAGGTGGAATGAGTGCTGGTATGGTAAGTGTACAGGCCCAGCACTGATTACAATACGTCCCTGGGAGATCTTGAGGAATTAGTAGGATGACAAGGCAAATAATGACAATTGCTCAGGTTTCCAAAATGGATTATAAAGCCATGGTGCTATACTTTGCATGTACAAGGTCAACCTGAAAGTATTGAATTGCTTACCAAGTCCTGTGAGTACCTGTAGCTATAACACGCTAAATATCAATTGCTTAGGGCTCGACCTGGAATACCCAGGTAAACAAATAGATAGTACTGTACAGAAGTAGATCAAACGTGACCCATGTAGGTGGCAATGTGTACATTTCCCCCTGCACTCAAATGTGATCCAGAGATGATGCTTCAATTGTGTAATGAATGATGCTGACATCTATTGTGGATTTCACCTCCTTCACAAGGAAAGAGAGCTCAGGTGAAGCTTCTGATAGGGGAGATAACAGAGAGATCAGGTGTGTAATAAGAGATAATACAGCATACAGAGCCCACAGTGCTGTTGGGATTGTGTTACATTGTATCACCACCCTACATTGATAGTCAACTGACTGAGAAACATCTAGAACAGATCCAGGGAGTTTGCTATCAGGAAAACAGACTATAAAAAAATAGTTGAGAATTCAAACACAAACACGGATTGGCAATATGATTATACATATTATACACCTGAAACAATATGTAAGGTTAACAAAAAAAAAGTGCCATCCCTTTAACACCAGCAAGCCCCAATGTCTTCTTAATAGCGTGGTAAGGAAAATGGAGTAAAGTTACACTACTCTCCTCTGCTCTATGTTTCGTATGCACTAAGGTGTGTAAAGTGGAGATCAGAGACGTAACTAGAAGTCACGGGGCCCTGGTGCAATAATTTCCATGGGTCCCCCCGACCACATTGTCCCCATTGGGTATCTCCATATTGCCCCCAATGTCCACTTCTCCACATTGCCCCCAATGTCCACCTCTCCACATTGCCCCCAACTCTCCACATTGTCCCCAACTCTCCACATTGTCCCCAATGTCCACCTCTCCACATTCCCCCCAACTCTCCATATTGTCCCCAATGTCCTCCTCTCCACATTGCCCCCAATATCGACCTCTCCACATTGCCCCCAACTCTCCCCATTGTCCTCAATATCCACCTCTCCACATTGCCCCCAACTCTCCACATTGCCCCAAATGTCCACCTCTCCACATTGCTCCCAGTGTCCATCTCCTACCTCCCGGGTGATCCAGAAGAGTGGCAGGAGAGGTATTTGCCTCATTCGGCACAGACCTCTATTAAGATCTGGAGCTCGCACGCGGTCCTTTCTCCAGTAATGCAGAGGGCTGGGAGATTATGTCATTTCCCAGCGCTCTGCATTACTAGCGTGCCGACGAGGGAGAGCTCAGATGCTAGAGGTCTGTGGTACCGGGTGGGGGTCACCGGGGGCTGCCAGGCCCCTGGAGTGACGGGCCCAGTCGCAGGTGCAACCCCTATTGTTACGCCACTGGTGGAGATGACTTCTCTAGTGTGATAAACTCTACAGTTCTTATGTTATTCTATGGAGCCAACACACTAAGATTTCTCAGTCTTGAGAGATCTCAGTGAATAAATTGCATAGAATAACATAGGAACTAAAGATTTCATATTATAGCACTGGAGAATTCATCTCCACTTATCACCTCTTTATCACCTATTCATCACACCTGCATGGTGTTTTGTAAATGCCCCAAATTGTCCATACACTCTCATACTATTCTCCCCTTGGAGCACCTGGTGTTAACCAACTGAGTGCCAGAGTGGTATCCCGCTCATTGCAATGCAATGCGTTGGCTACCTCTCTGGCACTCAAGAAGTTAATGGGAGAATGTTTGGCATCAATAACTTAATAAGTTGGTGTTAGGCAGCTGGGGCAATAAGGAGTTCCAGCTCGTGTTTATAGCGTGGAAACATATTAGTATATCTCCCTGTTGTCTCTGTGGAACATGCATGAGAAATACACATTAAGCATTAGATTTCAAGGATCTTAAATCCAGGAAGATAAAGAGGAGTAATACTGGAGCAAGTGATTTAAATTGGTCTTTTAATCCTTTGAACTGTAAAGAGATGTCCAACGCATTGCAAAGCAATGAGTTAGACACCTCTCTAGCATTTAAGTGATGAAAAGCCCCATTTAAATAAATGCTGTGATGGAACGCCCAGGAGAAGATCAGACTCCATTGTGGGTTCTCATACTTCAGAATGGAAATAATCCACATTGAGTTGTTAATCACATCCAACAACCTTTATTGCAGCAAAGACTACAGATAATGAGGTATCGGATCATGGCCACAACATTTGTCCACCCCCCCAATACCCAAATAGCCACTATTCATCACCCTGGAGCCAAGTAAATATATATATATATATAGATATATATATAGATATATATATAGATAGATATATACACCCTACATTTGTGAGGACACCTCCTTGAACAACTATGCCAGGTTTCACTGTTCAGCCCCCCTTGAGGTCTGGTGACCAATCAGTGAATGATTTAGGCCTGGGAGAGTCATATCAACCAATAAGGAGATTACCAGAGAGTCAGGTAAGTCAGAGAGCCCCTGTGACAATCTCCATGTAAGCAATGGCTCATCTTGTTTCCTATTCGCACTGTATAGTTCAGACAATTCCCACCATCCTAGTGCCCCCCTCCCCCCCTTTGGTGGCAAGTGCTCAGAGACTATGGCTCTCAGAGTACATACTGACTGCATGGCCCCATTAAATTATACAGCAGGGCTGGTCCCCTGGTTCAGGTAGCATCACTCCAGCTGCTGACCTTGGTGCTGAAATCATGAGCCCTGAAGTGTGAGATGTGGGGAATTGTGTGTGTAGGGAACCTTGTAGTATTTGGGGAAATTCTACACTGTGGGGTTCATTTTCACATTGGGTACATAAAGTACAAGCGAAGAGAGAAGTCCTGGGCATAACCCTTTGAGTGCCATAGGGGCAAGCAATGCATTGCTTACCCCTCTGGCACTCAAAAGGTTAACCTTTATTTAGATATGTGCTTCTGCTCTCCACCTCTGTATACATCAGGATCCTAATTAGTCAGTATGGACCCAATAGCCAAACAACTTTTTTATGTGTTAGTTTCCCTTGAAATAAAGGAAACTTTACATGACTTTAATAGCATACTGTAACAATGAGCTTCCAGATGTTAGCGATAATAACTACACTCCCACAGCTGTCTCACAAACACAGATCAGATGCTGTGTGTAAAACATCTGTTGAATGGCAGTAGTCCTGTGTATCGCTGGAGTTAATCTCACTCCCAATTACATCCAGTGCGAAGACACAACTAATGCCATTACTGCCACAAGCTCCACAACCCGGCTCTCTCAATGCTATTTACTGTAGAGCAGGTGTGTTCAACCTGCAGCCCTCTATATGTTGTTGTACTACAACTCCACTCATCCTCAGACAGCTGTTGGCTGTCTGAGGATAATGGGAATTAAAGAACCACAACAGCTGGAGAGCTGCAGGTTGAACACTCCCAAACTAGAACATTCCTGCATCCGCCCTAAACAATCCTGATCTAGGACATTGCTTTGGTCACATGGTGACTACACTGCTAAGACTCCATCGCAAATGACCATCGAGAGTGTGCGCCTCACACTATGGTTCCATTTACGTAGCTGACTGTCTTAAAGGGATAGTAATGTTTCACAAAAAAGCAGCTCCAATTAATCTTCATAGTATTTGTATTCAGATGTGGTATCTGGTCTCATGACCGGAGAGGTCGCAGTAAGGTAAAATTTTCTTACTGTGAGCGTAAGGAAAACCCTGCCCTACTTAACAGGTTTTTCAGGTTTTCCCTTATGCTCACTGAAGATTGTCCCTCTCTGTGATCCATCTGGACAGTCTTGCTGCTCTGAGCTGAGCAGTGTTACATCAGTAAAAGGGGCGGGAGGGGGATACTTTATCATTCAATTACTCTAGAACTACAACTCTTGACAGTATTGAAATAACACTCTCCATGGCCGAAATACTATGAAGATTAATTGGAGCTGCTTTTATTGTGAAACATTACTATCCATCTAACCCCTTAGTGACCGGCCGTGCGCACACACGGCTGGCAATTAATGCCCACCGAACTTTTTTTACCCATTGCATTGAACGACTTCCTGGACGTACACGTACGTCCTCTGTCATTAAGTGACAGATTCTGCGGGACGTACATGTACATCCATTGTCGCGATGGGGTTAACTAAATGTAGCCTTGGACACAGTTTACTGCAGCTCCCTGAAGACTAGTGATGGTGTATATTCTTGGAAAAAATGTGCCAGTACCATAAATATTTTTTGTTTATGGAGAAAAGTACCATATAGAATAATATATTTTCTTTAAAGTTGAAAAAAATGATGAGTACCCCCACAAAAAAAGCTCTGGATGGTTCTGAAAGACCATACCAGATCGTATGCATACCACCACAGAGTGTAATTTTTCAAGCATTATTTACTGGAAACATTTCTTTTTCTGAAAATGTATATTTTATTGCAGAAAGTTAGGTTAAAAAAAGAATACACCAAAATATTTATGGCAATGAAAAGACTGCTTCTAACGCATTTCACAAGTACCAGAGATATATCTACTGATAAAACAGGCTGTGGTACCCAAGATACTGTAAGGAGTAACATTTTATCATCAACTGTTTTATCTTCTTGCTTCCATACTGGAAAAAAAATAAAATTTTATGAAAAAGAAAAGTTTCCAGTAAATACCATTATTTGTTTTATAGCATCTAAAGTGGATCCTGCACATGTTTAGGTTTGATGAGATCCAGTTTTGTTGTATCTGAAATAAGAGTCCTTGATTGGCAGACACAATCACCTTGAGCATCTGACATCCTGTGTAGAAGACTAGTCATGGTTGTCGGTAGCCATTTGGGTCTTCACTGTATTCTTTGTGGCTAGGCCATTCAGGTGAGTGACTGAATTGTTGCGTTGCTCATCAAAACTAATGCTTTGCTACACCTTCGTTTTTGTGAACTCTGCATTCAAGGGGGTGGGAAATGTGGATAGGATGTGCTTTTAATATGTGACCTGGTGCATGTAATGGAGCTGATCTCCCTTCTTGTCAGGCCCGGACTGGCTATCGGACATACCGGGCATTTGCCCGGTGGGCCGGTCCGGGCGTTTAAAAAAAAAATAACGAATGAACGCCCGCCGCCCCCGCCCCATGGGCTGCTCAGAAAATAAAAATGGGTCGCTCAGCCATAAATGCCCGGGCCTAGTTTTTGTCCCAGTCCGGGCCTGGACTGGGGAGCTTGCTCAGGTTCCTGCCCAGGCTCAGGCACCCTTCCCAGGCTTTGCTTTGGGAGTCTCCCTCATTCCCTTCCCAGGCTCTCTGCACTCTTACCGGGCAGACTTTGCAAAGCTTCCCCCCTCCTCCTGGAAGACTCTGAGGACCAGGACCTCCTCTCAGTGCTGTGCCCCGGCCTTTGGGGCAGCCACCCCGGGACTTCTTTGGGAGTCTCCCTTATTCCTTTCCCAGGCTCACGGCACCCTTACCGGGCAGACTTTGAGAAGCCTCCCCCCTCCTCCTGGAAGACTCAGAGGACAGGAACCTTCGCTCGATGCGGCGCCCGGCCTTGGGGCACCCACTCTGGGACCAGGCCCGGACTGGCCATCAGGCATACCGGGCATTTGCCCAGTGGGCCGGTCTGGGCATTTAAAAAAAATAACGAATGAACGCCTGCTGCCGCCGCCCGCCCCCCCATGGGCTGATCAAAAAATAAAAATGGGCTGCTCAGCCTTAAATGCCTGGGCCTATTTTTTGACCCAGTCCGGGCCTGCTTCTTGTAATGATGCTGTTGTGCTGTATAGTATCCTAATAATGCATTAGACTGACCTGAGAACCTAGAAATTCCCCTGCTTGCCACCACTCTCCAGATGGCCAGGGCATTTTCTGAAACATTTTTAATTTTACATCCCTTTACTGACAATTATTAAACAACCTTGATGCCAAAGAGGTTTCCAACACATTTCTCAATCTTTTGAAGTTTTTTCTAACATCCAAGGGGTAAGACATATTTAGTGGTTGTATTTTATGAACTATGGGTAGGTTCTGTGCCAGGCAACAGTTCATAGGATTGTGGGTGGGGTCATATGAGGAGTGGGGGGTATGGCTAAAAGCATCTAGATAAATCCATTCCTGCTCATTGTCCCTCACTGTCAATGGATCTCTAAGGAGAATTACTAGGCCAGGGGAATGCATCTTTTGGCCCTCTAGCAGTTGTGGACTATGACTTCCATCATCCCCAATCAGATGTTTACTAGTTGGAGGTGATGGGAGCTGTAGTCCTTTTCAGTTGGCGACCATTGAAAATCAACAGTCAAAATGTTGCATTTCTTATGTCACCCATCCCAAAATGATGCATTAACTTTGTCACTTTCCTAACAATGGCGCATTTCTTATGTCGCCTTACTCACAATGCCACTGTATGTCGCCTGCATCGAAATGTTGCGCACATAATATATATGTCGCTCTCATCTTTATGTCGCCTTATAAATGTTGCCTGCTTCACTTTCTCACCTTATATTCAGTTTTATCTTGCCTTATAAATGTCGCCTCATTGCTATGTCGCCTGCATCACTTTGTCTCCTTATATTCAGGTCACCTTCTAAATGTTGCATATGCAGCGTCAAAACTGCACTGATTTTGCCACAATCCAAACAGGAAGTGCATCACTACTGAAATGAAACAGGAAGTACACCAACAGTACAACACTTATAAGGCAACATAAAGATGAGTGTGACATATATAATATGTGCGAGAATTTTCGAAGCAGGCGACATACTCACCGTGGCATTGTGAGTAAGGTGACATAAGGAATGCAACATTGTTAGGCAAGAGACAAACTTAATGTATCATTTTGAGGCAGGAGGCATAAGAAATGCAACATTTTGGCGGTCACTATTCAGTGGTCACCAGCCACAAAGAATACCGTTTATAATGATAGTTTTTTGCTTTTTTTTGTTTGTTATTCTTAACTATCTTATTTTTGCTAAGTAACTAGTGAGCCATTATATACAGATGTTATACATTCTACTAAATAGAACTCTAAGTGATACTGTTCTAAAATGCAAATATAATGGGATTTTTTTTAATAAATAATAATTTCCTTTAAGTAAAAGGTCACAATAGCTTGTTTAAGCCCTCAGATGCTAGAGAGGTCTCCAACGCATTGCAAAGCAATGTGCCAGAGACCTCTATGGCATCCATGGGGTTAAAAGGACCAATTAACCCTTTTAGTGCCAGAGGGGTATGCAACGCATTGCATAGCAATGTGTTGTGTACCCTTCTGGCACTCAAAGGGTTAAATCAACTGGCATGTTTAGTTATTAAATATTAATAAGTAGTAATAACTGTCCGTGCATCCATTATCTATCTATCTATCTATCTATCTATCTATCTATCTATCTATCTATCAATCTATCTATCATTCAATGAGCTAATGAACAATGCTAATAACATTCTATGGCTTTGCTCATAAATATAATTGTGCAGATTGTTCTGCGGAACTCCAGTGACTGTGAGATCAGTAATGCTTTATTGTAAGGGAATCATTATTTACAGTCCTGCATGGCAAAGCATCCAAGAGCCGAATGACATTCAATTAAAATGATATTAGCATCACAGGAGTGATTTTGTTTAATTTACTCCCACACAGTTGTAAAAACATTAGCGCCTTTTTTAATTGGACCTCATAATGTCTAACTCCTACTTGAATGCAATGAAATTAAAGACTTTGGTGGCTAAATACCGCTTAATTTACTCTTACCCAGCCCTAATGACATTAAAGATGCTTTAGGGTAGATATTATTTCCAACCAATTCTGTTCGAAGGAAATCTGAGATAAGAGGTGCCATTATTAGGCATATAATAAAATAAAGCTAGAAATCTATACTTCAGGGCATGGCTTAGTTGTCAATATTATTAAAATGTAATCTTGTTCTTCTTTGTAATGTAGAGTTATTAAAAAGTAACACATTAAGAAGGCTGTACAAAGCTTTATTGTGTTGGTAATATAGACGTCTTACTCATAACAGATCAAGTATCAAGTTTCTTTTATATAAGTGTTCATCATAAGATTCTTTTTTAATTATATCAAAGTTCTGTATAACTGTATTGCACCAAATTTACATACCAGCTGATGTCAGCAGAAAGGAAAGCTAATGTACAGGAGCATTTCTAGAGAAACTGACTGAAACATAGGGGACAACTAAAATTCCTAAAAATTTCCATTGATTTTAATTGGGCTTTTTTAACCCCTTGAATGCTAGAGAGGTCTCCAGAGACCTCTCTAGCATTCAAGGGATTAAAAGTCCCATTTAAATCAAGAAGAATATTTATTTGCCCCTTATGGTTGTACTTGATTTTCTCTGGAATTGTTTAAAGTGATAGTAATGTCCCAAAATTATTTTATTTTGTATAGCAGATTAAATAAAAATACATAATTTGCAGCAAACCTCATCTCTCAAACATCTATGGTTTGAGAGATATTTGCTTTGAAAGTTCGCCTCTCTCTCCCCTTCTCCTGACGTCAGCTTCTACTTGACAGCAGGAGATCCTGGTCCGGGACCAGACGTCAAGCAATGCATTGCATACCTCTCTGGCACTCAAATGGTTAAAACTTACAGCTGGTCCTTTATGCCGGTTCATGCTTTGATTCAGATAGGCCAATAGTAAGTTTCAGCTGAGAAGATGGAGATTAGTATGCCTCTTGCTGAGCAGCTTTTTGTGGTAGTTAATATATATTTTACTCATTACATTACCTTTTAATTATTTGATATTATATAATAATTACTAGTTGAACAGCCCGTTACACGGGCCACAGTGCCTCTGGCAGCCGGTCGCGGGGTAGTCACGCGCAGCAGAGACTGCCCGCACCACTGCTGATACAGAGCTAGACGTTCCTTCGAAGCACCCAGCTCTGTATCAGCCGCGGCGCAGGCAGTCTGTACTGCGCATGATTGCCGCACGCGCAGCAGTGTCTACTGCGCATGTCGGGCGTTACACACAACTTAGTGAATTATTATATAGGATGATGTTATTAGTCTGAAGAACTTCAATTACATTTAAGGGTATAGTTCTTCTTTAATTATGAAGTTAGACTGTAAGCTTCTTGGGACAGGGACCTCTCTCCTATTGTTTCTATGACACATATTTTATGCCCATTTATTTATTGTAACATACTAATGTTGTAAGGCACTGCGGACACCGTGTGGCGCCATATAAGTAAAGATTTACATAAATACATACATTCATATACATTTACTACTACACATATAATATTCCACGTCTGTCTTAGGTTTGCAATAATTACTTGAAATTAAACTTTCAATTCTTCCTTATGTTTATGTAACCCTTTGGGTGCCAAATGCAATGCAGTGGGGTATCTGACACTCAGAGGGTTAAAGAAAGTCATAAAGATTTTCTCAACTTAAAGAACAGGCCTGTCGCAAAATACCAAACAGTGAGAGAGCATCTGTGAATAAGAGTCCTTTTAGGCAGAAGACAGAATAATGATGATGTGTGGGTTGATCTTTCAATACAGCAGAGTCTGAGAAGACCTCTCAGTGAACAGATACCTCCTAACAATTGAAGACTTTTCGCCGTTCCTACTCAACTCCCACAGACCTTTGTATCAGCTGCTGAGCGAGAAAGGCAAGTGTCAGCAAGATTCATTTGTCATTTGAAATTTCAGGTATTTAGATTTCATGTCTGAATTATCCCAGTGGGCATTCTCTCTATTTAATGACTTCACACAATACTGGACAAGCCAAACATCAAAACCCTTCAAAGATGTCACTGTGTTTTAAATAAGAATCTGGAAGCATCTTACTTTCCAGCTCTTACTTATGCTCGTCAGTGAAACACAGAAATAATTAATGGTGAAATGACACCAGGGGCAAACCTAAAATTTTTAGAGAGGAGTTTCCAAGAACTATGAAGTATGCAAGGATAATCTCTAGAATTTGTTTTGTATAATTCTGCATCCCCAATTTATTGTGGTTGCTTGTGCATAAGCCGGAAGAGAAAAACCTGCATTTTCCTGCTGTTGTTGGACTACAAAACTCCCGTCATCCTATGTGGGCCACTGAGAATTATGGGAATTGTAGTTCAATAACAGCTGGAGACCTGAAGGTTGCCCATCCCTAGCACAGTCTTACACACAATAGCAGAAAATATTTATCATTATTGGGGTGTTAAAGCTATGTCGATCTATTAATATACTGGGGGAAACTAGTGTACAGGGGGTTCCTTGGCAACTGGACCCCCCTCCCTAATTGGCCTTGGTTACCCTATAACTGGTTTTACATATCCTGCACCATGTGCTAAGAAATCATAAAAAATATTTTAATTTATTTAAAGGAACACTAACAGTAAACCCTCACATGTAATAATCTGGGCAGAAAATCCAAATGTCCACTATCAATCAGTTCTGTACTGGATATCATGTCCATGGAAGCAGGTATCATGTCTACCTCCATGGACATGATATCAAGTGTGAAGTAAAGATTTAGAGGCATTGTCTACAAAATGGATAGTAGCCATTTGGATTTTCTTCTCATACTAAGATAAACAAGGATCAGTGTTCATTTAACATCTTAACAACGATGGACGTACATGTATGTCATGGGTGGATGTCCCTAAAGGACCCATGATGTACATGTATGTCATTGATTTCAGGGCTCCCCACGCAGCTGTACACCATTCAGGGAGCCCTGAATGCGGGCTGCGTGCGTGCGCGCCAGTCCTTAAGGGGTTAAAAAGCTTTATTTTGTAAACATAAAAAAGTAGAATATATGTATACTATATATATTCTGACCAATCCCAAACCTGCACTCCCCATGTTTAACCCCTTAAGGACCCATGACGTGCTATGACCGTCATGGGTAAACATACATTAAAGACCCGTGACGGTCCTGGCACGTCATGGGATTCAGGGGTCCCGCATGGCTGCATACCACTCTGGGACTCCTGAATTCATTTTGAAAAAAAAAAAAAAAACTATGTCATTAAGGGGTTAACCATTTGGTTTTTGAATTTCATAACTGACTCAAATTTGTGATTTTGACAGACCTTTCAGAAGTACCTATATTTACGTTAGCCATTTTGTATTGCAAACAATAGTTTATGAGATATTTCATGAGATATTTAATTTCAGTTCATGTAAATCAGCTAGTATTGGCAGGCAGGGGGTGACGTTTGAGATGGGGAGAATTGTGGAATGGTAGTAGTATCTGGAGGACATGCCAATCAGTACAGACCCATTTGCATAAGCAAACACACACACACACACACACACACACACACACACACACATATATATATATATATATATCATATACTATTGTTTGAAGTAAAAGAAATGGCTGATATATACACAGGTGTATGTCACTATAAATTCTCTGGAAGAATTCTGGGGCAAACCAATTGCATTATAGGGAACAAAGACCCTTATTTATAAAATTCTGGAGCAAGCCAACTGCATCATACAGGACAAATAAGCATTTCTAAAATTCCATGCACATAAATGGAGTTTTTTAACCCCTTGAATGATAGTGATGTCTCCAATGCATTGCGAAGCAATTTATTGGAGCCATCTCTAGCATTCAAGGGGGTTAACCCTTAGAGTGCCAAAGTACCCCTCCAGCACTCAAAGGGTTAAAGCCCAATTTAATTTTGTATTTGTCCCCTGTGGTACAGATGGTTTACTCCAGAATAAATCCAGTTTGTTTTTATAAATATGGACCAAATAATCACTGATATAAATGGGGTTTAAATAGGACAATTTATTTCCTGAATGCTAGAATGGTCTTGTTGCCTCTCTAACATTCAGTGGGCTAAATGGTCCATTTAAATCAACTGAATTATTACTCGTCCCCTGTGTGCAGTTGACTTCTACAAACACTGACTCAGTTCTTCTAAGTACATTGGCCTCTATAAAGCAGAGCATGAACCATAAACTTGCTGTGTAGCAATGCTCCTAACCCTCTCCTCAGGGACACTAACAGACCACGTCTTTGGGATCTCTCTGCTTGTGCACATCTAAGTTAAACAATTGATTGAGCATTTGATTACATAGTAAATTAATTTGAAAAAAAAAGACACAAGTCCATCAAATTCAACCTTTGCCTCATAACCCAGAGACATGAGAATTATATAGCTTTCCTGCTGCCAAATAATTTAGTATTTATCAGACCTTCCTGTTTTGCCTACTAATACACAGTATAACCATGTATGTTCCCTTTTGTAATAAATATATCTAATCTTCTCTTAAATGTATCCATTGTATCTGCCATTACCACATCCTTAGGCAAGGAATTCTATAATTTAACAGACCTTACTGTATATACAGGGAAGGGCTGGCAAATTTTGGCCCAGAACGCAAATACAGTGCAGTGACCCATTTCTACTATTGCTTGAGCCCACTGCCCCAGACCCCCCTCTTTTGTTTAGATTTAAAACTGGCATTAATGCTGTGAATTAAGGCAAGTGAGATCATGTAGCTTACAGTTGAAATGGGGCTGCAGTAGTGATAACATGGAACTTACAATGTAAGTAAAGCTACACTAGTGATATCATAGAGTTTACAAGGAAAATGTATTATGCCCCTAGTGTAGCTCCATTTGTATTGCTGCTCTGTAGTAATACTAATGTAGCTCCATTTGCATTGCAGGTCTGTGGTATGACTAATGTAGCCCCATTTACAGCAGCAAATGGGAGATCGAGTGAAGCAGTGACCCACTGGCCCAGACACATGTCTGACCCAGGAAGCAATTGCCCCCTGCCCCCCCACGACAGCCCTCCCACATATATATATATATATATATATATATATATATATATATATATATATATATATACAAGCAGAAATGAAGAAAAACTTTGACCCCTTGGTTGCTAGAGAGATCTCTAGTGCATTGTTCTGCTATGAGTTTGAAATCTCTCTAACATCCAACTCCTACTCTGTCTATTGGAAAATGTGGCCCTGGATGTATTGGAATGAATTGGAGAACTTCTAAGGCAGACTAACTGCACCATAGGGTCAAATCAAAATGAAATACATTTTTTTTTTTATTCTGCCAAACTTCTTGATGAGAGCCATACATATTGCAAAAATGATCACATGGCGATTTACACTCTTTAGTAAATATCTCAGAATATGAAGATATTTAAGCACAAGATGACATAGCTCAAAAATGCATGTATTAAGAACTGGAGTAAAAATCTGACATCTGAGTCTTTAAATATGCCATCTTCTTTGTTACTATATTTATATGTATGTGTTTATTATTATTGGTGTATAGGAGATTGTGATGTATGATTAAGCATGGGGCTCATCCACATACAAAGCATCAGACTGATGCCAGTTTGGTGTCACTGTTTTCACTTCAGTGCTTCCAGCGTTCCTCCTGTCAGTGCAGTTCTGCCATTGCTTACTGCTTCTACAAGATTGGGAACATCTTTTTTGATCCGGCACTGAAATGTGCACTTTATTATCAGAGGCATAACTAGAGCCACCGGGCCCTGGTGCAAAAATTGCCATGGGACCCCTGACCACATATCCCCCCCATTGCCCCCAATCGCCTCAACATTACCGCCACAATTGCCTCCACATTGCCCTCAATCTCCACAATTGCCTCCACATTGCACCCAATCGCCAAATTGCCTCCGCATCACCCCTATTGACACCCCCCCATGCCCATCTCCTACATCCCTGGTGGTCCAGCGGCATGGCAGGAGAGGTCTGTGCCTTCTTCTGCACAGACCTCTTTAGCTGAAGCTAATTAGCTAGAGGTCTGTTCAGAAGAAAGCACAGACCTCAGCTGCTTGCTGCGGGCGGGGGGTCGCAGTGGGAGGCTGGGCCCCTGGAGTGGTGAGCCCGGTCACAAGTGCAACCCCTGTGACCCCTATTGTTACGCCACTGTTTATTATAACAGCAACTTCTATAATGATTACTACTTGGGTCAACATTTAGTCTTTGAGTGCCAGGGAGGTTCGCAATGCTTTGCAATGCATTGAGGACCTCTCTGGCACTCTAAGGGTTAAGGCACAGGTGGAGACATACTCATTTACCCTATGAGGACCAGGGAGGTCCGCAATGCTTTGCGATGCGTTGCGGACCTCTCTGGCACTCAAAGGGTCAAGGCACAGATAGAGACAAAAAATGATGTATACATTGAATGCCGCACTCGATTTGGTGACCTTTAGGCCTGCGACATCAGAATTTCGCTCTTTTGATTGGGGTGACATTTTGATATCGCACTTTTGATTCTGGCGACATTTTTAACATATCATATTGTTGGTCACCCAATAGATGGCGACATTTTAATAGTAAACCCTGCACCATAGGGGACAAATACAAACCCCCAAAGCTCCCATTGATGTAAATGCATTGAATGCCTCTCAGGGGTAAATGTCTCTCATAAAGCAATGGGGGTTTAATATGTCCCCTATGGATCAATTGGTTTGCTCCAGACTTGCTCCCATTCAGAATCCTTCCAGTTCAGCCTCAATGAGTGCATCACACACAGTGCATTAACAGCTATGGGATACGATCCCCATGTAGCGGTATTGTACTCTGGCTATTGTAGAGGGCACACAAACACATAATATTTCTCATTAGAGCAAAATCCTCCATTTTTGATTAATAGTTGATGCTCAGAATTAATTATTAATCAACAAATTGGGGATTTAGCTCTAATATAAAATATTTTATTTTTCTATGTAAAATAATTTTTGAAGTTACCATATTTTTAATGGTTCTTTTAATCTGTACTAAAAACCGGATTAACCCTTTCAGTGCCAGAGGCGTTATAAGAAACTGGATACTGAATTCAGTCAATGTTTGTCACACAATACAGGGCATGGTTTTCCCAGTGCAGGTAGAATAACTGAGGATTATTCTAGTTTGTGACCAAATAATCTGAATTTTATTAAAGACAGGAGGCGAGTATTTGCATTTCTAACTTTACTGATCCTCACAGCAGCAAATGGTAGAAAACTTAAACAAAGTGAGTAACCAATCAGAAATAACCACAGAGTATATATAGGTCAGTCCCATAACACAACTTCCTCTTCCTTTGTAGAACGAACGCAGGAAAACCGAACTGGAACCAGGAGCAAACACAGAATCTTCAGAACTGGAAGAATTGCAATAGCAAGCGAGACAGGACTGAGAGGAAACAGCAGTCCGCAGTCAAGGAGCCAGGCGATCCAGAGATGAGATCAGACTAGAAGAACAGAGAGAGAGAGACCCATAACAGGAACTGGAAGATAAAATGCAGTACACAAGCAAAAGAAAGGAACATAGCAGGCATAGCAAAGCACTAGATGTGAACGTAAGATGGGGGCATAATACATACATGATAACAGCAAACAAAATTACCTGAGAAGACAAGGAAAAAGGGCAGGGATGAAACAACGGGCAGGAAAATACTCACCTTCTGTCTTTAATACAATTCATATTATTTGGTCACAAACTAGAATACTCCTCAATTTTATGGCAAGACAGGAGGCTCGTATTTGCAGTTTTAACACTGCAACACTAAAAAATCCGCCACATGAGACGCTTGATGACAACAGAAACTGAGAAAAGTCGATTCTCTAGACCAATCTGCTGATCGCATGATGTCGTGGAGAGAGCTACCAGCGCGAAATGTCCAAGAAGCCACAGCACCCTTCACAGAATGAGCACCGAAGGAGGAATCAACACCCGCCAAGGACAAAACCCAGTGCGAAACAAAACCAAGTTTAGCAGAAAGGTGTCAGAGAGAAAGATCAGAGTTGTCGAACCAAGACTTAAATAGGTCCAAAACCAAGGAAACATCCCAAAAATGGGAATACCTAGGAGCAGGGGGTCTAGAAAGACGCATGCCATGTAGCAACCGGCAAGTGAGTGGATCCCTGCCAACAGGGACACCAGCCAACGGAACATGAGCCGCCGAGATAGTGGAATGGAAAAAATTAACCGTACAGTATGCCTTTGCGTCCGAAAAATAGTAAAGAGAAAATTAGCAATATCCATCACAGGGACTGTAAAGGGATCACCTTGTCGAGCCACACACCAGCCACACCAGGTGTACCAAGTGCTGAGGTAGGCACGTCTAGTTCCAGGGGCCCACGAATCTCGGAGAAGGTCTCAAGCCGACTGCGGAAGGCCAGACAGATCCCAGGAACCCCGGATATTGACCACGCAACCAGAGAGAGCCGATGATCGTGTACAAGGGTGTGAAGAACCCCCCCGGATCCTGAAGTAGAAGGGGACTCCAGGGGAGAATGAGAGGGAGGTCGCATGACATCTCCAGGAGAGCCGGAAACCAAGGTTGTGTGGGCCACAACAGAGTCACGAGAAGGAGAGGCAAGCGCTGGAGACGGAGATGATGAATCACACGGGAAATCATGGAGAAAAGCAGAAACGCTCCCGTCAGAGGCCAAGTCTAGGAGAACGCATCTACAGCAGTCGAGTCCAGATCCAGGAGCCAATTGAAGAAGGTCGGGAGTTGATGATTCCAGTGGGAGGCAAAGAGGTCTACTGAGAAAGGGCCTCGCAGAGTCAAGAGAAGGAGAAAGACCGACCTATCCAGCATCCAATCTCTGATGTGCCTCCAAGACCTGGAAAACCAGTCCGCGGTCAGATTGTCCAGCCCCAGAATGTACTCCTCTGAGAGCGAGATTTGTCTCTGAAGACAGAACTGAAAGAGATCTTGTTGGTGTAGTGCACCGCTGAGACGTTGTCCATACGCAGTAAGATAGAGCAATGAGAGAGCTCTTTGGAGAAACTGCGGACCGCGAAAGAACTGGCAATGAGTTTGAGGCAGTCGATGTGGGACCAACGAATCCAGCACAGGGGGCACACCAACCCCAGAGACTAGCGTCTGATTCCAAGATGAAGTCTGGAGTGGCTACTAAAATGACCGTGCCATTCCATGCCATCATGTGAAGCCACCAGGTGAGTTCTGACCGAATATCCGCCGTAAGTAGAACCAGCTGGTCGTAAGGGCCTTCAGGTGTTGCATGACCCTGTAGTAGAGGGGGCCAGGAAAGATCGCCTGAATGGAAGACAAAAGAAGGCCCACAATATGAGCGAGGATTCTCAGAGAGACAAACTCCAAGCGTAAGACCTTCCTGATTTCTCGCTTGATATTCTTTATCTTGGCCGGAGGGAGCTGAAAAAGACAGGTGATCGAGTCGATCTTGAAACCCAAAAAGAGCACAGATTGGGCCGGGACCATCATAGACTTCTGGTAGTTGACGATGAAGCCCAAGCAATGGAGCCAGCCAATGACCCAGGTTGTTTGGGATCGGAGACCATTCAGGTTGGCATGAAATAGCAGGATGTCATCGAGATAGATTATAGAACAAACACCCTGAGAGTGAAAAAAGGCCATCACGGGTTTCATCAGTTTGGTGTTAGTAAATCTAGTAAAAGATGGATAAGCTCCATCTTGCTGTGTTGGTAAACCACAAACTCGTTGAGAGAATGGAGGTTGATGACAGGGTGGAAACCTCCGGACTTCATGCAAACAAGGAAAATATTGCTGACGAACACCCCCGGGGAGGGGGCTAGTTGAATGGCACCCTTGACCCTCAGAAGGGATATCTGTAGGTCGATGAGAAGGTGAGACTCTCGCTATTGACCCGGGGAGGGACAAACCTGGATCGGAGGAGAAACAAATTCTATGATAAAACCCTCCAGTGTTTGAAAGACCCACCTGTTGGACGTGATGAGGGACGAGGACTGGGAAAAGGTGGCGAGACGCACCGCAGGGGGTAGGAGAACAAGGGAAGAAGGTAGGGGAAGGAAGCTTTCCTTGGGAGAAGCTGGAGCAACCACATCTTCCTTTGCCTCAACCACGTGGGAAACCTTTGGATACAGGGAATGGGGTCCGGAAGGTGGGATTATAAGGGGAAGAAGGGTTGGGAGTATATTGAGGTCTGGAGCCAGAAAAAAGAACCGCGGCTGACGACACAGCCCCGCTGTCTGCCAGCCCGGTGAAAAACACCTTGGCCTTGAAATACTCATTTGAGGGATATCTCCACTTTGTTAATAGTAGTATAGTTGCCCACATGTTTGCGTAGTTCGGCAATGAAGACGTGCCAAACAGTTTGCCATCGGCCATGTCAGAGAGACGGGAGTTAATCCACAGTAGTGCTGTCTTGCGGCGCTCGGCAGACCCTGCAGCACTGGCGTTGCCAAGGAAGCATACAGCACATTGAGTCCAATCCCGCACCAGAACAGGGTCAAGAGTGGAGCCTTGAGACGCAGCATCGTCTGACAGGATGAAAATTTGGATTAAAGGGCCAGATACATCTAGCACCTTGTCCTGAGCTGCTTTAAGCTTTCAGCTCGAAGGTGGTTGCGGGCCTCCTTATACAGGGCTTTCCACATCCAGATCTGTAGATAACAAGCTATGTGGTCTGGTGGGGTCCATTCAGCAGATCTGGGGTGACGGATAAAGAGAGGATCAAACAGAACCTCGCCCTGGGGGGTGTAAACCAGGTCTGCTTCAGACAGGTCCGAGTATTGTGTAGCGGGTTCAGAGTAGGGTCAGGGCTCACATGCCCCTGCCTCCAGAACTGCTCAGAAGTCAGACTCCTCAGTCGAGGAGAAATCAGGGGCATCTCCCGAAGGAGCTGCAGTCAAAGATGGGGCAGCACCTGAAGGAGGCGCTACAGAGGTACATATTTTAATAACCATAGCAGGGCCTTTACCCTTATGTGCAGAGGAGCTGGACCCTTTCCATGGTAGTTTAGCAGGAGGTAAGTCTGCAGAACCCTGTGAGTCAGTGCCAAACAGGAGGGTAATGGGGGCCAGAGGGGCAGAAGGACCCAGGGATGAAGGAGGCAGAGCAGCAAGAGTGTCTCTAATGGCCTTTTGAATCCAGGCTTGGATATCTGGAGAGGGGGCAAAATCATGGGCTGGATCAGCCATAGTGACAGTGCAGGTAGTTAATTAGGGGTCTGCAAGAATGGACAGAAAATATATATCTGTAGTGTAAAATATAATGCAGCAGGCTGAGGTTGGAAACAGCCAGTAGTGGCTGGCAAGGACAAGGGTAACAGGGGTTCACCCTGATGTAGTGCCCAAAACTGGAGACAAACTTGAAATAAGCAGGGCTCACCTACCAAGGAGACAGGGACAGATGTAGTGAGACCAGCGGGACTCACCTGCTGAGTAAAGCAGAGGGAGGAGAGCCAAAGGTGTAGGCAGAGGGTGTGGATCGCTAAGGCTACCAGGTTCCTAGACGCAGGGAACCGGACCCGGAAGAAAGGAACAAAAATGGCCTCCAAAATCTCTTGAGACTCGGGAAGCCAACATGAGATTCAAGATGGCCGCCCGAATCTCGCAAGACAATGGCTGAAAGTCGCACAGGGGATAAGACTGGAGCCCGAACGGCTCAGTAGTGGGAAAGAAATGGAGAGCAAGCAAAGTATGTGAGCATAGGAAAAAACTCTGACAAGAATAAGAAGGCAAGAAAATAATAATACAACAGTAGATACAGGTTGTAAAAAACCAAAGAGACACATATAACAACAGAATAAAATGCACTTTACAGTAACAGCAAACACAGTGATTGACAGATCTGCGTGAGGAGCACCAAAAGGAAGAGGAAGTTGTGTTATGGGACTGACCTATATATACTCTGTGGTTACTTTTGATTGGTTACTCACTTTGTTTAAGTTTTCTTCCATTTGCTGCTGTGAGGATCAGTAAAGTTAGAGATGCAAATACGAGCCTCCTGTCTTGCCATAAAATGAATGACTTGTTTACTTACAGTTATAGAGCTGCTGGTTTACCTGTTCTTTACTGGAAATAAAAAACAAAGGACCATCAAGCTAGAGAGTTGCAATTCTGGAGCAATCTAATTACATCATAGGGTTAGCATGACATTTCTGCTGATTCCCATTGATTTAAATTGCGATCCTATGCCTTGGAATTGTAGCAGTTTTAGGGTGTTTGTGCAAAAGAAAAGTGAAGGAGGTCTGGGTTAAACCATTTGCACTATAGGGGAGAATCCCACTGATTTAAATGGGTTTTTTAACCTCTTGAATGCTACTGGAGACCTCTCTAGCATTCAAGAGGTTTAATCCCATTTTAAAGCAATGGGCATTTTTTTGTTGTATCCTAGAGTGCAAATGGTTTGCCCCAGAACTCCTCCACTTTTTTTTTTTAACATACATCCCTAACTGGTGTTCTTTCAAAGGCTCCCCTGATCCCAGGTGGCCTGTGCTTCTCCAGGTGGGTACGAAGTAAAGCAAGATAAAGGTGAGATGAATTCTGTTTCCTATGTTGGTCTATGGAGCCTCCTTTCCAGGTGGGAAAGACAGTGCAGTACTTCCTAACACTCTGTAAGTCGTGACACGTGTAGTTCAGAAGTGTACATTTTCACTACACATTTGCACATAATGAAAGACACATTAAAGGAACAGTAACCCTTTATTTTCCCGTGACATATTTCTGTAAGCACATACTATGTCAAGTCAAACAGTCTATTCCTTTTTATTTTGTTTGTTTCTCATCTTCACCTATTTCTTTTTCACTTCAATATCCCTGACAGGGAGCTCCCATGATTTGTTTCTGGAGAGCTTTCAGACAGGGATTTTGAAATCCTGTATAGTGATACAATGTAAAAAATATATAATAAAAATATACACTAAAGATACAAAGTAAAAAATACAAAGTAGCATTCAGTGTTACAAGCATAGTGTTACATTGTATCAATATCCTGCTTTGATACAATGGTAACATTTGTTGACTAGAAAACTCTCTGGGACATAAAAGTGTTAAAAAATAGAAAATAAAGGCAATTTGACTTTACATATAATCACTTGCAGTTTTTTTAAAGTCAAGATAAAGGGATGCTGTACCTCTAAATAAAGTAATATAATTTAATCTTAATCTGAGATACGGTTTTGTAGGAGAATATGAATGGTGATGATGATGATGATAAGTGGAACTTTAGGATGGGTTTTCATTGTTCTCACAGTAGGAAGATTGTCCCTTTCTGCGATCTGTCCGGTCCCAGGACCAGATTCCACATCTGAGGGGAGGCGGCTTACATTAGATAAAAGGGGCGGGAGGGGATACTTTATCATTCAATTACTCTTGAACTACAACTCTGACAGTATTGAAATAACACTCTCCATGGCCCAAATACTATGAAGATTAATTGGAGCCACTGTTTTTGTGAAATATTACTATCCCTTTAAGACCTTATTCAGGAAGCTCCATTTCTGAGGCAATCCAGCTGCACCAAGGGTGGTAGGAGACACAAGTTCCCCAAATTCACACTTGAACTAGCGAGGTCTCCAGCACACTGTAAAACAAAGCAATGCATTAGAGACCTCTCTGACAAAGTGGTTAAAAGCACAATTTAACCCCTTCAGGACCCTTGACGGTCCTGGTACATCATGGCTGGATTTGCTTTAAGGACCTATGATGTACCAGAACCGTCATGGAATTCCGGGCTCCCCGCATGGCTGCACAACATTACTATCCCTTTAAGGGTTATTTGTTGGCTGTGCTGAAGCTGCATTGTGGTATAATTGTATCTGTCTATGTCCCTTAGTTCCAACAGACAGCTTACCCATCCCTTTGGTGATAGACTTGGACTTGGAATTCATGTCCCAAAAAGAGAATTATACACCAGGAATAATCTTGAAGAAAAAATGGAAAAGTGCCAACTACAGGAGCCAATTGCTCTAGATGTGTAGGATTGTCTTATTGTACTACCTTATCACTGATATCACTGAGATAAATAGATGTAATCTCCATTCTCATTATGTAAGAGAAATGGCTATGGGTCTTCAATGGCTTTCATACATAAAACAAATGAACCATCAGTAAATTAATGTGCAACAAAAACTCACCAAAAGACAAGGAAATTTACTATAAGGAAGCTCCCTCTAGTGGCCATATCTAAATAGTATGGGCATAGAATAAATATGAAAACATTTCAAAACTTTATTGTCACATCACATGTTTAACATTTAAGAGATTAAAATTAATTGAAATGTTTCTTTGTCTCCTATGGTACAGTTGTTTTTCTCCTCTTTCTTTCTTTGTCCACACAGCTCATATATTTTTAGATTAAAGGGCAATTATAATAATGTTTTCTAAGATAGCTCCAATGGCAGTAGACTAAGTAAAAGGTATGGGAGTGTTCCTATCAGGTATTTAGCGGGTCCATAAACTGAGCTCTTTAGCAGTAATACAAAGCAGTACTCTCAGGCACAAACTCCCCATAGAGCTGGCTATGTCTGACTTTCAGCCCCAATAGGTAGGGTCTGGGGGAATCTACATCTCACAGGATAGGAAACTTCCCTGTTGGGTTGTGCATTGATGCACCAGTGGTGCATCACACATCTTTAATTGGAGCATCAGCTTGCAGAAAAGCAAATCCGCCAATAGGGCAGCTATCTGATGGGAGTTGCCCATTAAGGCTACTTAGGTACACTGGCATAATTAAACTTTGAATACTGGAAGCAATACATTGGAGACCTTTCCGGCAATAGTTTAACCCTATGAATGCCAGAAAGGCATGCACAGCATTACAAAGCAATGAGTTGTGCACCCCTCTGGCACTCATAGGTTTAAAAGAACCACTTAAATTTGTGGTAAGATTTATTTCTTCCCTGTGGAGCAGTTGGTTTGGCCCAGAATATTCCAAATTATCTTTGTATTTAAGGGTATTTACTGTGGCAGGCAACAGTGGGTGGAGCTGGAGAAGGGTCATGTAAGGATTGGGGGTGTGGCCACAGGCCAGGATAAAAAGCACCTAGGATTCATGCCTAAGGGCTCCTGAGCTGTAAATTCAGCCATGCCTCTGTTATGTAATGAATGTTAGATAATGTTATTTTTATACAGTTAACTAGGAACAGAATAGAGTCTAAAACTAAGCAACTGGGTTTTCTGGCGTCTTGTACAAAGTGTAAATTTCTGGCAGCCAGCGAACCCACCTCCCACGCTCCATATGAACTTTTCAGCATATTAGTAACAGTGTTTGTGGTTTTTCATTACTCAATTATCAGTTGCCATGTTTGCTTTGTAAATTATTCACTGGGGGCTTTAAAGACTCAAGTGTTGAAGTTCGTAAAACCTATACCAGTTTAGTACAAACATCTGATGAACCACTATTGTCATGAAACATCTCTGTACAGTCTGCATGCACTTGTTACTGCTCTGTGTCATAATAAAAGGCAGCATACACTTGTTACTATTCTGTGTCATAATAAAAGGCTGCATGCACTTGTTACTACTCTGTGTCATGATAAAAGGCAGCATACACTTGCTACTACTCTGTGTCATAATAAAAGGCAGCATGTACAAATGGAGGGCGGATAAACTGGAGAGTGACCCACACACAAATGTGCATTTAGCTATTTGCCCTTTGATATGTAGACCCCAATGTTTGCTTTTTTCAGTTGATACATGACTATTGGCTGATGACCTTCTCCAAAATGAGGCTGATGTACTAAGACAAATTGGAGCAATTCTGGAGCAAGCCAGCTACACCATAAGGAACAAAAATATTAACAAAATTCCCATTGAGGCCTCCAACATAAAGCAATGAGCTGAATACTTCTCTAGCATTCAAGGAGTTAACCCTTTGAGTTCCAGAGGGGTACGCAATGCATTGCAGATTTTGTTTCAAAATAAACTTACTAGTGCCAGCAAATTTTATCGGCTGCTCTATATTTTTTTTTCTTTTTGCTTGATTCAAGAGATAACATCTTCAGTCAGTCCTGGGTATAGTCAGCGGCTCGCCTCTCCCATAATATGCAAAAGAATAACTGCCTGGACACCATGTAAACTGTAGGTGAACTGTCTGGACACCAGGTGGCACTGCTAATATAAATTAATATAAATTAAAGACAGTTTATTTGTTTTGAGGGGGTTGGGGGGCTTTTTCATATTTTTCTCAAAATAAAGATTGGCTACTCTTCAAAAGTTCAAGACCTGAAAATGCTAATTTCCTATCACTTGAAGTTTGACCTTGGAGTATTACATTAAGGGTCCCCACCACACCCGTTCCACATTGACTTCACATAGAATTCAAGCTCCAGGAACTGATAGTCACTGTTTTTATTAAAGGAATAGTAATGTTTCATAATAAAAGCAGCTCTAATTAATCATCATAGTATTTGGACTTTGGAGGGTGTTATTTCAATTCTGTCAGAGTTGTAGTCCCAGAGTAATTCAATGACAAAGTGTCCCCCTCCCGCCCCTTTTACTGATGTCACACTGTTTATCCAGAGCAGAAGGGAGGCGCCCAGGTAGACTGCAGAGAGGGACAATCTTCAATTAAGATAAGGGAAAAACCTGAAAAGCTTGTCAAGAGGGGCAGGGATTTCATTGTTTTCATAGGAATAAGAGTATCCCCTTCTGTTATCTGTCTGGTCTATGGACTGCATTGCACATCTGAGAAGAGATTGTTTACAGTAGGTAAAAGGGGCAGGAGGGGAAACTTTGCTTGTGATTATCTCATAAACCATAAAGGTTTGAGAGATAAGACTTATATCATTCTTCATGTTTTTTTAATGCCTACAAAATTAAATAAAGTTAAAACGAAGTATTACTATCCCTTTAAGCTTCCTGCCTCCCTGATTTTACAAAGATTGAATGCTGAGTGCACTGGATCTTAAAGGAATAATTTTTTGAGTGTCAGAGATGTATCCAAAGCACTGAATTGCAATCAGTTGGATACCTCTCTGGCACTCAAAGAGTTAATATCTCTAACACACACCTGTCAATATCTTTTCTTCCAGTACTGAGTCCCGGACATAAAAGATGAACCCTTGATTTATCAGATAATCTGGCCACTGAAGACAATGTATGTAAAAAGAAAATAAAAGACTCAAGTCTCATAAATAAGACCCAAAACAACGCAAAACATGTAAGACTAGGATCAAATATTATAGCATCAAAGCAATAGGTAACTCTGAAAATGCTTCAGAAGGTGCTAACACATTGCAATGCACTGGAGACTTAGCAAGCATTTAAAGTGTTACCCCCCACCCTCATTTAAATGTATGGGACTTTAAAGGAGCAGTAAACTTTTTTTATGAAGAAAATGTATACTGTAGGGCTTTTCCTGTTCAGCAAAATAAGGGTACTACCACTTCTGAGAGATGCATATTTCCGGAGTTATCACGCTTTTTTACATTAGCAGTGCCCTCTAATGTAGGCTGACCAGACCTCACCTTTAACCGGGGACACATAGGAAATAGCCATTTTTCAGTACTTCACTGAAATCAAAGCAGTCCTGCAGTATGCATTTTTCCTATGAGTCCCCGGTTAAAGATGAGGTCTGGTCAGCCTACTCTAATGATCAAATTCCAATTAGTAATTCTGTTACATTCTAATGGAGCGGAAACTCAGTGACTTACAGTCCTCCATAGAATGTGATAGAAACTGCTGAGTCACTTCCTGTCAGAACTTTCAGGAAGTAAACATAGTAAATTCACTTCCTGATTATTTGAACTGTTATAAATGTTGAATAAAACAACTGACAGCAGTGGGAGTGACATTGTTTTACTCAGAAGGAAAAGCTCTATAACATAAATGTTTTCATGAAAAAAGTTTACTGCTGCTTTAAAGTATTCCCTGTGGTGCAGTTTGTTTTCTGCAAGAGTTGTTCTGATTCTTTTTGGCACATCAATTTCACTGAGTAGCTAAATATATCACATGAGATATACACTACCGCAGCTAAGTATATCACATGAGATGAACAGTATCCGCAGCTAAGTATATCACATGAGATATACACTACCACAGCTAAATATATCACATGAGATGTACAGTACCCGCAGCTAAGTATATCACATGAGATGTACAGTACCCGCAGCTAAGTATATCACATGAGATATACAGTACCTGCAGCTAAGTATATCACATGAGATATACAGTACCTGCAGTTAAAGGGATAGTAATGTCTTAAACATATAAAATGTTATATTGTTGAGAATAAAATAAGAAATCCATTGATGCCATTCCTATCTCTCAAAACTTTATTGTTTGAGAGATAGAGCGTTCTAAAGTTCCCTCCACCTAGGGTTGCCACCTTTTCTTCAAAAAAATACCGGCCATGGCATTGCCTCCACAGACTTAACATTGAACAGAAGCCAAGTTTTTACCGGCCTGCCGGAAAAATACCGACTGGGTGGCAACACTACTCCCACCCTCTCCTTTCCCTGATGTCAGCTGTAAGCTGACAGCAGGAGATCCTGGTCTGGGGACCAACAGGCAGCTCTTCAGCAGAGCCAAAATAGAGCAATTTAAAAAGAAATAATTCACTGGAACCATCTATAAAGTGTGCTTGCAAACCAGGCACACTTTGTAGACCGTTCCAGTGAAGTAGTTCTTTTTATATTGCGCTATTTCGGCTCTGCTGAAGAGCCGCCTGTTGGTCCCCAGACCAGGATCCCCTGCTGTCAGCTTACAGTTGACATCAGGGAAAGGGGAGGGAGGGGGAACTTTAGAACACTCTGTCTCTCAAACCAGAGAGATAGCAAAGGCATCGATGGACTTCTTATTTTATTATCTACAATATTACTTTTTATATATTTAAGACATTTCTATTCCTTTAAATATATCACTCTTTGAGAGCCATTGGGGTGTCCAGTGCATTGCTTTGAAATGCGATGGAGGTTAACCCTTTGAGTGCCAGAGGGTCACACAATGTGTTGCGTACCCCTCTGGCACTCAGAGGGTTAAATAAGGTAGCCAACGAATAACTTTGTATCTATGTATGCAGAAATTATTGTGTTATGAGCTGTGTCTGCACTTTTCACCCACGGTCAGTACATCTGGTGCTATAAAAGCAAATAGCCAGCAAGTCCCTTCTGACACATTCAATTTAAAGGAACAGTATTTTTATTAAATATATATTTATGTATCGATGGTCCTCAATCTTTTTTCTGCTTGAGGCACCCCAAATATGCAGTCTGGAATTTTAAGGGCAACTCTAGCATTTTACATCCAGTTGTCTAAAAAGTAAACAAGGGTACAAATACATAAAATATATAGTTATTATTAAGTCTTACAATTACAATGTCCCATACAAGCATATTGGGCATAACAATTTCCTTTAAAGCTCAATTTCAAATTTTGTGAAGAATGTGGAACCCTAACCTGGGGTTTGTGGCACACAATAGAACCATAGAATTCCGGTTTAGAATCACTGCTATGTACTGTAGGGTTATTCATGCTGAGTAAAGTTATGAGACTCTCACTGTTGATAGATGCTTTGTTCAAAAGTTATTTATTACTCAACCCAGACATTTTCTCTTTTGGTTTTTGGACTTCTTCGGGTCCCCAACTGACATTCTAAATAGACAGCAATAGCAAAATTGCTACCTGGTGGCAACTTGTCAAGAAAAAATTGCAGGTTTAACTAATACAAAAAAAGAAAATAACTATACTAACAGCAATGGGAGTGACCTTTTAAAAGTTGATGCAGACCCGGTTTAGTAATGCGAGAGACAAGGAGAAGAATCACTGAATCTGTCTTTCCCTAACTAAATTCTCATGTTTTTCCCATAGTGCTGAGTGTTTACAGGGGTACTTAGTGCCAGGCTTAGGTCTGGATTCTATTGCAGGGGCTAATTTTATCACTGCTTTTATCTCCAGGTTTCCCCATAGACTTCAATAGGAAAATATTTGATAAAACGAGTGGTAATATTTATCACCTGCAATAGAATCCACCCTCAGGGAGCTAAAGAGGTACATTTCTTGGACAAACGAACTGCACCATAGGGTACAAATGAAAATCCCCCAAAGTCCAATTGATTTAAATGCTAATTTTTACCCCTTGAATGGGCACAGTATGCTATGAAGAAGAGTCCATGTTGTTGCTCTACCCTTTTGCATCACTGATGAGCTCATGGACATACATTAAGCATCACCAGTGAACTAAGATTGGAAAAACATGAAATCAAATACAAATGAAAAGCAAAGGGTAGGATGGTGCTCAGTGAAAAAACACAAATATTTCTGTGATGCAAAGTGGTGGAGCAAAATGGACTCTTCCTTACACTGCAGTGTTCAGGAAAAAAACTGCAGCTGTAGTTTATGTGCCTTTGTAATAACCAGATGAAGGGATAGCTATAGAGTAATAGTTTTAGAAACCTAACACTGAAACATCAAAGTTTTGTATTATGGTATTTTAGTCCTTTTGTAAATGTAAAGATTATGCTTTATTTCAGTGGCGCTCAAACTGTGCTCTGTGGGATTCTGAAGTAGCTCAAGGGTTCCACAAATTAAAATAATGACAAATAAAAGGACAAGCCTGGACTGTACGTGTTGTTCATTGACTACCAGTGGGCAGTGGAACAAGGCTGGGTATGAAACAGTGTATATGTATTTCTGTAACTACCAGTGGACAGTGGAACAAGGCTGGGGTGTCAGACATTGTAAGCATGGTTCTGTGACTGCCACCAGAACAAGGCTGGGGGGGTCAGTGTATGTGTGGTTCTGTGACTGCCAGCAGAACAAGGCTGGGGGGTCAGTGTATGTGTGGTTCTGTGACTTTGAGTAGGACAAGGTTGGGGGGTTAGACATCGTATGTATGGTTCTGTGACTGCCAGTGGAACAAGGGTGGGGGGTCAGTGTATGTGTGGTTCTGTTACTGCCAGTGGAACAAGGCTGAGGGGTCAGTGTATGTATGTTTCTGTGACTGCCAAGGAAACAAGGCTGGGGGGTCAGTGTATGTGTGGTTCTGTGACTGCCAGTGGAACAAGGCTGGGGGGTCAGTGTATGTGTGGTTCTGTGACTGCCAGTAGAACAAGGCTGGGGGGTCAGTATATGTATGTTTCTGTGACTGCCAGTGGGACAAGGGTGGGGGGGGGTCAGTGTATGTGTGGATCTGTGACTGCCAGTGGAACAAGGCTGGGGGGTCAGTGTATGTGTGGTTCTGTGACTGCCAGTGGAACAAGGCTGGGGGGGGTCGGTGACTGCCAGTGGAACAAGGGTGGGGGGACAGTGTATGTGTGGATCTGTGACTGCCAGTGGAACAAGGCTGAGGTGTCAGTGTATGTATGTTTCTATGACTGTCAGTGGAACAAGGCTGGGGGGGGCAGTGTATGTGTAGTTCTGTGACTTCCAGTGGAACAAGGCTGGGAGGTCAGTGTATGTATGTTTCTGTGACTGCCAGTGGAACAAGGCTGGGGGGTCAGTGTATATGTGGTTTTGTGACTGCCAGTGGAAGAAGGCTGAGGGGTCAGTGTATGTGTGGTTCTGTGACTGCCAGTGGAACAAGGCTGAGGGGTCAGTGTATGTATGTTTCTGTGACTGCCAGTGGAACAAGGCTGGGGGGTCAGTGTATGTGTGGTTCTGTGACTGCCAGTGGAACAAGGCTGGGGGGTCAGTGTGTGTGTGGTTCTGTGACTGCCAGTGGAACAAGGCTGGGGGGTCAGTGTGTGTGTGGTTCTGTGACTGCCAGTGGAACGAGGCTGAGGGGTCAGTGTGTGTGTGGTTCTGTGTCTGCCAGTGGAACAAGGCTGAGGGGTCAGTGTGTGTGTGGTTCTGTGACTGCCAGTGGAACAAGGCTGAGGGGTCAGTGTATGTGTGGTTCTGTGACTGCCAGTGGAACAAGGCTGGGGGGTCAGTGTATGTGTGGTTCTGTGACTGCCAGTGGAACAAGGCTGAGGGGTCAGTGTATATATGTTTCTGTGACTGCCAGTGGAACAAGGCTGGGGGTCAGTGTATGTGTGGTTCTGTGACTGCCAGTGGAACAAGGCTGGGGGGTCAGTGTATGTGTGGTTCTGTGACTGCCAGTGGAACAAGGCTGAGGGGTCTGTGTATATATGTTTGTGTGACTGCCAGTGGTACAAGGCTGGGGGGGTCAGTGTATGTGTGGTTCTGTGACTGCCAGTGGAACAAGGCTGGGGGGTCAGTGTATGTGTGGTTCTGTGACTGCCAGTGGAACAAGGCTTGGGGGTCAGTGTATGTGTGGTTCTGTGACTGCCAGTGGAACAAGGCTGGGGGGTCAGTGTATGTGTGGTTCTGTGACTGCCAGTGGAACAAGGCTGGGGGGTCAGTGTATGTATGTGTGGTTCTGTGACTGCCAGTAGAACAAGGCTGAGGGGTCAGTGTATGTATGTTTCTGTGACTGCCAGTGGGACAAGGCTGGGGGGTCAGTGTATGTATGTGTGGTTCTGTGACTGCCAGTAGAACAAGGCTGAGGGGTCAGTGTATGTGTGGTTCTGTGACTGCCAGTGGAACAAGGCTGAGGGCTCAGTGTATGTGTGGTTCTGTGACTGCCAGTGGAACAAGGCTGAGGGGTCAGTGTATGTGTGGTTCTGTGACTGCCAGTGGAACAAGGCTGGGGGGTCAGTGTATGTGTGGTTCTGTGACTGCTAGTGGAACAAGGCTGGGGGGTCAGTGTATGTGTGGTTCTGTGACTGCCAGTAGAACAAGGCTGAGGGGTCAGTGTATGTATGTTTCTGTGACTGCCAGTGGGACAAGGCTGGGGGGTCAGTGTATATATGTGTGGTTCTGTGACTGCCAGTAGAACAAGGCTGAGGGGTCAGTGTATGTATGTTTCTGTGACTGCCAGTGGAACAAGGATGGGGGGTCAGTGTATGTGTGGTTCTGTGACTGCTAGTGGAACAAGGCTGGGGGGTCAGTGTATGTGTGGTTCTGTGACTGCCAGTAGAACAAGGCTGGGGGGTCAGTGTATATATGTTTCTGTGACTGCCAGTGGAACAAGGATGGGGGGTCAGTGTATGTGTGGTTCTGTGACTGCCAGTAGAACAAGGCTGAGGGGTCAGTGTATGTATGTTTCTGTGACTGCCAGTGGGACAAGGCTGGGGGGTCAGTGTATGTATGTGTGGTTCTGTGACTGCCAGTAGAACAAGGCTGGGGGGTCAGTGTATATATGTTTCTGTGACTGCCAGTGGAACAAGGATGGGGGGTCAGTGTATGTGTGGTTCTGTGACTGCCAGTAGAACAAGGCTGAGGGGTCAGTGTATGTATGTTTCTGTGACTGCCAGTGGGACAAGGCTGGGGGGTCAGTGTATGTATGTGTGGTTCTGTGACTGCCAGTAGAACAAGGCTGGGGGGTCAGTGTATATATGTTTCTGTGACTGCCAGTGGAACAAGGATGGGGGGTCAGTGTATGTGTGGTTCTGTGACTGCCAGAGGAGGGGTGCCAGTGGGTGTGTGTAGATAAACATGGAAACATAGATTTTGTCATTAGAAAAGAACCATCTGGCCAACCCACTCTGCCTGTTTCCCTATCTAACAAAATACGCAGTAACACATACGTCTCAGAATAAATGTATGTCTATACCAGGCAATAGGCATTTTTGGATTCCCTAACAGTATTTGTTAGAGAAATCTCTGCTGAGTGGCTGTTCCATGAGTCTATCACCTTTTCTATAAAAGTAGTATTTACACACGTCCCTTCTGAATTTTCCACCCTCTAACTTTAGATTGCGACCTCCTTATGCTTTATGCTTCCTTCCTTAACTATTTTAAATCCATTAATATATTTAAAGTCTTCTATCATATTTCCGCCGCCCCCACCACCACCACTACCACCAGTATTTCTTTCAACTAACATATTAAGTTCTTTGACTCTGGTACCCTGTGGCTCCTCTTTGAACTACCTCTAATGTATTAATTTCCTTCTGAAGATGTGGTCTCCGAAACTGTATACAGTACTCCATGTACTGGTAATACATAGAGTGCCATCAGTGCCTCTTTCATCCTGCTGTGAATGCCTCTTGATATACAACAAAGAAGATGGTTTGCTTTTCCCCACTGCTTTATTGCATTGTTTGCCTACCTTCAAGTCATCTCATCTGATGGTTCTGGGACTGACTACTAGTGGGGCTGAGTGAAAAGGCTTTAATGTATGTGTAGTTCTGTGGCTACCAGTGAACAGAGGACTAACCCTGGGTTGGCAGACAATGTATAGGAGCTTCTGTTACTACCAGTTGACAGTGGAAAAAGGCTGGGTTATCAGGGTATATATCCTTCAGTGACTGCCAGTGGATAATGGGAAAAGGCTGGGGTGACAGACAATGTACCGTAAAATCTCAGGTATAATACGCACCTGTGTATAATACACAAGTGTATATTATGCCTAAGATTTTAGGGGAAAACAAGAGTGCCTATGTATAAAACGCACCCTTATTTTCTCCCTTACTACAAAAAAATATATAGTGTTAGCAGACCTCTTCCCTCCCTCCCCCGGCGCTCCGCTTTGAAGATAAACCTTACTTTTGTGCAAATGAACTGCCGAAGAGAAGGCAAAACGTCCTGTAAGTCCAACTGAAGGAAGCGGGCGGCAGGGCGGCAAGTGCAAGAAGCTTTGCCTTCTCTACGGCAGTTCATTTGCACAAAAGTAAGGTTTATCTTCAAAGCGGCGCGCCGGGGGAGGGAGGGAAGAGGTCTGCTAACAATATATTTTTTTCATTGTGAAAACTCTCATGTATAATACGCACCTCCCACTTCACATAAGGTGAAGCGGGGTAAAATTGTACGTATTATACCCAAGATTTTACGGTATGTGTTTTTCTCTGACTACCAGTGAACAATGGAACTAGGTTGAGGTTTCAGACAGTGTTTGTGTGGTTCTGTGACTACCAGTGGACAGTGGAACGAGGTTGAGGTTTCAGATATTGTATTAGTAGTTCTGTGACTACCAGTGGACAGTGGGGGGTGGGGTCGGAAAGTGTATGTGTGGTTCTGTGACTACTAAATTACAGTGGAATAAGGTTGATGTTTCAGACAATGTATGTGTCGTTCAGTGATTACTAGTGTTGAGCGAGCGTGCTCGGCCGATGCTCGGATCGGCTCGAGCATCGCTCTGCTCTGCACATGGCGGTACTCGTACGAGTACCGCCATGTGCTCGCCCGACATGCTCGGGTGAAGAGGATCTGTGCCGGAAGAGGCACAGATCCGAAGACGCTCCGCTGGACCACCAGGGAATGGAGGTACGGGGGCATTGCGGAGATGAAGGGGGCATTGCGGAGATGAAGGGGGACATTATGGAAGAGGGGCATAGACTCTATGCCCCTCTTCCACAATGTCCCCCTTCATCTCCGCTATGCCCGTCTTCCACAATGTGCCCCTTCATCTCCGCTATGCCCCTCTTCCACAATGTCCCCCTTCATCTCCTATGCCATAGAGGAGATGAAGGGGGACATTGTGGAAGAGGGGCATAGCGGAGATGAAGGGGGACATTGTGGAAGAGGGGCATAGAGTCTATGCCCCTCTTCCACAATGTCCCCCTTCATCTCCGCTATGCCCCTCTTCCACAATGTCCCCCTTCATCTCCGCTATGGCATAGGAGATGAAGGGGGACATTGTGGAAGAGGGGCATAGCGGAGATGAAGGGGGACATTGACCAGGCACCCTCCGCTCATCAGAGCAGGGGGTGCCTGGTTTAATGCTCGAGTGCTCCCATTCATTTGAATGGGGCTCGGGTGCTCGGCCGAGCACTCGAGCATCAGGGGGTGCTCGGTCAGAGCACCCGAGCACCCGAGCATCGGGGTGCTCGCTCAACTTTAGTGATTACCAATGGACAGTGGAAAGAGGTTGATGTTTCAGACAGTGTTTGTGTGGTTCTGTGATTACCAGTGGACAGTGGAACAAGGTTGATGTTTCATAGAGTGTATGTGTCGTTCTGTGATTACCACTGGACAGTGGAACGAGGTTCATGTTTCAGACAATGTTTGTGTCACTCTGTGTTTACCAGTGGACAGTGGAACGAGACTGATGTTTCACAGAGTGTTGGTGGGTCAGACAGTTTATGGGTGGTCCTGTGACTACCAGTGGACAGAGGAAAGAGGTTGGGGTGTCAGAGTGTGTATGTGTGGTCCTGTGACTACCAGTGGACAGAGGAAAGAGGTTGGGGTGTCAGACAGTGTATGTGTGGGCCTGTGACTACCAGTGGACAGAGGAAAGAGGTTGGGGTGTCAGAGTGTGTATGTGTGGTCCTGTGACTACCAGTGGACAGAGGAAACAGGTTGGGGTGTCAGAGAGTGTATGTGTGGTCCTGTGACTACCAGTGGACAGAGGAAACAGGTTGGGGTGTCAGAGAGTGTATGTGTGGGCCTGTGACTACCAGTGGACAGAGGAAACAGGTTGGGGTGTCAGAGAGTGTATGTGTGGTCCTGTGACTACCAGTGGACAGAGGAAACAGGTTGGGGTGTCAGAGAGTGTATGTGTGGGCCTGTGACTACCAGTGGACAGAGGAAAGAGGTTGGGGTGTCAGACAGTGTATGTGTGGTCCTGTGACTACCACTTGACACTGGGACAAGATAGCATATGTGCAATTCATTGACACCTACTGTATATGTGAAAGTTTGCACCTAAATCTAGGTGTCTAAGAAAAAATATTACCTGGCAAACTGATACATTTTAACCTAATTTTTATTCACAAATTATAAGTACCATCTAGCATTGAATTACATTTAATATTGACATATCTTAACCCAGTGGATGCTAGAGAGGTCTGCAAAGCATTGCTGCAGCATCCAACAGGTTACTTATTTTATTGTTGGAGCTCCACAAAGATTTCACTTTAAACTAAAAGAAACCACAAGTAAAAGTTTGAGAGCCATTGCTCTTATAATCAGTCAAATTCTAAAAAGACAATTAAAAATATAAGAGATTTACCTATATTTACAAACTTACCAGAACTCACAATAGCCCCTTAGGCAATAGAAGGCAGCAGCACCAAAGAACAAAGTGAGCAATCAAGACTTCCTAATGACATACAACAGCCTAAGGGGCTTGCTACCAGCAGGAAGCAGGCACTTCTCAGCCCACCTTTTTAAGCCTGACTTACTCAGCAGAATCAAAATGGACCATTATTTTCATAACAATGGGGGAATCTGGAGGAATTAACCCCTTGAATGCTATAGAGGTCTCAAAAGCATTGCTGAGCAATGCATTGGAAACGTCGCTAGTGTCCAAGGAGTGAAATCATGAAGAAAGAGAGTGAAAAAAGAATTACTTTTCTATCTTTATAATAGTTTAGATTATATTTTATCTTAGATTTGCACATTAGTAATACATTTATTACAGGAAGTCGTAAACAAACTTTATGTACTTACACATACAGAAACTGGGAGTCCTTAAAAACAACAGACCTTAACAAATCATTGCTTGGATTGGCTGAATGGGATATGACTGAAATATTATTTAAGCCATGGGGTGCTGTTAAAGGGGAACTATCACCCCAAATAAAGCCCCCTCCTCCAATAATTAGCCATCCAGAGATAAGCATACCAATAGTACAATTATCCAGCATAATTACCGTGTTAGTTGGAAATGCTACTTCTGCCGAGACTGATGGCCAGGCAACAGCACTATAGAGGCATCTACACGCCTGCGACATCAGTCCCTTCTGGTACCTAAAAGTGCCATGCAGTGTCCCCTAGAGGAGACAGGGACTGACAGGCGGGCAGATGTCTGTAAGCAAAGATGTCTGCGCTGTTGCATGTCTGTCTGTCTCGTTGCACGTAAGATTTACAACAACGTGTTAATTATGCTGGCTAATAGTACGATTGGTATGCTTATCGCTAGATGGCTAATTATTTGTGGGAGACTTTATTTGGGGTGATAGTTCCCCTTTAAATAAAGGCTATTGCTGCTAAATCCCCAGGTCTCATGCTTAAACCCCAGGGTCTTGTTGCCATCTTGGGAAATGTGTAGGTGCTAATAATCTCCCTACTAATGATAATCATGGGCTGCGTGGTGCACCAACATTGTATTAGGTTAAAACAAGTTCTGTGTCTCTCTGGAACCTAGCAATTTCCCTATTGTAAGCAGATTTGCCATCAATCAGTGTTACAGTGGTAGTAATTACATTTAAAGGAAGCTTTATTTTTTTATATGAGCAAAATGTATTTTGTAAGGCTTTAGCTGTTAAGGAAAATAAGGCTGCTCCCACTGATTGGACGGTTTTCATTCAAAAGTTATCACAATTGAAAGCTGTTATTATTATTGATTTTACTATTATTAATACTGGAAGGACCAGAGGGTTGAGCAATGCATTACTACACAATGGATTACGTTCCCCTCTGGTTCTTAAACCTTTGAGTGCCAGAGAGGTATCCAACGCATTGCAACGCAATGCCTTGGATACGTCTCTGGCACTCAAAGGGTTAAAGGGTTAATCAGACTGCTAGACATTGCCAAATTTTGTCCAGTAGCTAGAGTCACAGACTATGTTTCTCCATAGTAAGTGATAGGTACAGCACCTCCTGGTGCACATAACAGGAAAATAT
Source organism: Rhinophrynus dorsalis (assembly GCA_037306005.1). NCBI lineage: Eukaryota > Metazoa > Chordata > Amphibia > Anura > Rhinophrynidae > Rhinophrynus > Rhinophrynus dorsalis. The sequence goes on from CM074724.1 coordinate 51,650,916, forward strand.
ATTTTCTTTGAAAATAAAAATAGCAACATACAATGTTTTGCTTTTAACTAAATTTAAATCTAAACAAATACTATATTACGAAATCTGAAATATTATGTTTTTTTTCACTTGGTAAACTTTCTTGAAGAAAATTTTATTTTATTTTTTTAACCCATTATGGGCCAGAGGAGTGTGCAATGCATGGAGAAGCAATCTGTTCTAAACTTGGAACAAAAGAAAATTAGTTTAGGAACATTTAATAATTCAAAAATGCAAAACAAATATACTATTTATCATAAACAATATAAGAATCCTTTATTTTGATGTTTCCTTTATCTCTAACAGTGACATTGCATCGGTTAGATTGCTGTTCTGCTAATACAACAGATGGAATCAATGCTTCAATGTATGAAAAGCAATAATGAAAAAGACAAAGTGGGGACTATTTATTGTGACACTTCCTGGATAGTTAAGAAGAGATATGTTGACAGGTGTGGGTGTAAGGAAGCTGCACTTGTGTTGAATATGCCCTTAGAGCTGTCCTTAAATAGGAAGCTTTTGTTTGAGATGTTCTATAGTTTGATTCTTCATTTGTACTAAATCCTCCTATAAAACATCACTTCAACAACTACTAGCTATTGTGAGAAGTAACAATTAGGTATCCTTCTGAAAAAGATATGCACAGAACTTTTTTTAATAAGGGTTTGTTCACATGGACAATAGAACAGTAGTAGTCGACTGCTATGGTTCTGTCACACACGTTCTTTCACCCAGCTTCTCCTGCTTTCCACTGCCAATCTGGGCACAGGAGAGGCATGTCTGACAGCTGGCCCACGTAAACACTAGCCAATATCCTATATAATAATTCGCTAGGATGTTTGTCACGATGCAGTCATGCACAGTAGAGACTGCCCCCATTCGGGCAGTCTCTACTGAACATGATTGCATTGCGTGAGTGAGGCAACGCAAGACTGCAGTGAGGTAGCAGCCGCTTAACCCTTTGAGTGCAGAGGGGTACGCCACGCAATGCGTTGCAAATGTTAAAAACCGGCAACATCACCAACTCAGCATCACTGTGCCTGTGTAAAAGGAACCTAAACATTTATTGATTACCTTCTGTGGGTTTTTCTTTCATAGGAAACAGAACAAAACAAAAAAAATTAAACAGGAATCCTGAAAAACCCAAAGTATAAAGATAACCTACTTTAAATTATTTATGTGTACCAGTCAAGTTAAGGTTTCTCTATGGTAGCTCCCAGCAGCAAGTGCTTGTTCCAATGCAAATGAATACTTGTAGTGTGTCAACCTTTTACATCTAGTCAATTTCCATGTGTATTTTAGTATTTTCCAAAATGTTTTATCATCATACTATTACAGGGAAAAATGCACACACAGTTATAAAATAGTGATAGTGTATGGCAGGAGATGGGAACAACAATTACTATCACCCCCAACCATCTAATGGCTGGATGACTGACAGCTGACTACCCCTGGAATAATGCAATGTGGTTCATGAATTGCATTCAAATCTTACATCTGAGGAGGCGTGCATTTTGATTATTCTATCAAATCCTTAATATATAGCCTGGATTGCTAGTGAGTTCCACATATGTATAATATACAAACATCCATTAACTCCTTAGTGACAAGTGACGTATAAGAACCGTCACTCCGGTTCCAGGACCAGTGACGGTCCTGTCACGTCATGGAATTCTGGGATGGCAGTGAACACTGCTCTGTCGTCACAGAATTCATTGAGATAAAGTAAAGGCTCCATAGTCTTTAACGGCTGCCCACGCGCTAGAACGGGTGGTCGTTAGGGGTTAAAAAGAGTAGGGTTTTGGGGTTTTTTTGTTTACGTGGTATATTTTTGGGGTTTTCTTTTTAGTTTTTCTTGTAAATCAAAGGTTCTCCCAATGATTTTTCTTTAAAAAGTTTTTAAAACGATGATTTGTCATTTTGCGGATAGCTTGCACTCAATATATTTTGCAGCCCAGTGGCAACATTCCCATTACACCGTGTGGAAAGCTCAGTGTCACAGACACAGGATTACAGTGGCTTCAATGGGGATATCCCATGTGCATCCCCATGTGACATCACCCTGCTTGAAGAAAAATTGGGACTTTGGAAGAGAAAAGCTGCAAAAGTAATGAATGCAATGAACATATCCCATGTGTACCAAAACAATATGTAACATCAGCCTCCTTGCAGAAAAATAATAACTTTAGAAGATTAACACTGTCAGAGTCATGAATGATGCTAGCATAAGATATCCATTCCCCTAAAATTAACTTGTTCTGACCTTTTAAAGGGATAGTAATACTTAAAATGTAAAAAAAAAAAAATATGTTGTAGGGGTTATCCCCCTGAGTAAAACAAGAGTACTCCCACTGCTGAAAGGTGTTTCATTCACAAGTTATTAATTTTCAAAGTTGAATTTTTTAGGTGCAATATCACAGTGGCCTGAAATTGTACAGTGGCGCTGTTGCTACACAATCCTATGGACAGCTCTGGTCCCGGGACCATAAATCTCCGTAGGATGGTGTAGCAACAGCGCCACTGTACAATTTCAGGCCACTGTGATATTGCACCTAAAAAATTCAACTTTGAAAATTAATAACTTTTGAACGAAACACCTTTCAGCAGTGGGAGTACCCTTGCTTTACTCAGGGGGATAAACCCTACAACATATTTTTTTTACATTTTTAGTATTACTATCCCTTTAAACATATAGTGTGAAAGCTGGTTGTCTTGATGCAGGACTTGTATTTTTTTATTTATTCATGTTTATTGAAGATAAACACTAGCTTTTCAATAATACATATGTAACCGATTATTCTTTTGTAATTTGGAGAAAGCGAGGGAAGTTAATTAGTTATTATCATCTTGGATATGGAAAGTATTTTGGTCATGAGATTTCTCTCACAGCTAAAGACATAGAGGATTTTCTTATTAACCTGCATCTTACATTGGGTGGAACATCTGAATGCATAGGTTCCATAGAATAAAACAGGATGTGGAGAAGTGATATCATTGGAGAAGTTATCTGCTGTTCGTCACAGCTTAATTCATCTCCCCATTGAGTGTTATCTGTATACTGAATTTGTGTGACTAGGTTAGAGAAGTTTGACCACAACCCCTGAATAGTCGGACAATACTAATATTCTCAGGTGTTGCCATCATCTACAGCAGTAGTTATTGAGAATTTAGCTTTGGTCATACCCTATAACTTCAAAATAAACTCCCAATTAACACAAATAATTCAAGGGATAGTAATACTTAAAATGTAAAAAAAAATATGTTGTAGGGTTTATCCCCCTGAGTAAAACAAGAGTACTCCCACTGCTGAACGGTGTTTCATTCAAAAGTTATTAATTTTCAAAGTTGAATTTTTTAGGTGCAATATCACAGTGGCCTGAAATTGTACAGTGGTGCTGTTGCTACACCATCCTATGGAGATTTATGGTCCCGGGACCAGAGCTGTCCATAGGATCGTGTAGCAACATCGCCACTGTACAATTTCAGGCCACTGTGATATTGCACCTAAAAATTTCAACTTTGAAAATTAATAACTTGTGAATGAAACATGTTTCAGCAGTGGGAGTACCCTTGTTTTACTCAGGGGGATAAACCCTACAACATATTTTTTTATATTTTAAGTATTACTATCCCTTTAAATATTTTAACATTGTTAGATGACAAATGTATTGGAATGTTAGTTGGTACAGGTGGTCCTGGAAGCTAAATTACTTTAAAATATGGAATATCTATTCCAAGTTACAGAAACTTTGTCTGCCTGGCCTTATAAGGAACCTCATAACTGGTTATGATGATAATATCCATGTAATACAGAATTTAATATTGTCAGGTATAGTCAAAATACATTTTTATATTCACACACTCACAACCAGACAGCTGAATTCAGGCGTTCACAAACAATTTAGATTCATGAATCCATTAACCAAGACCCAGGAATTTTCAGGCAAACAGATAAGTTGACTTATGATCCCAAACTGCAATAATCTTCTCTCTAGTGTAAGGCGAGAGGTTTTGTCAATGGCAAAAACAGATTATCAGTAAAGAAAAAAAAAACATTTATATGGGTATGTGTTTTTGTTAATTTCAATGCCTCAGAAAGCTAGATTAACTGTAATGATTTCCACGACTAATCATACTGATGGAGGAAATAATGGGGAAAGGATGTACCCTGTATTGTATTGTGAACATCTGGAAGTATATGATTACCTATTTAATGTTTGTATTATAGTGCACTCTAACATCAGAGGTGCTCTCTGGTAGGTTTATTTTGTCTATTATATAATATACACATCTCTATGATATTGTATCATATCAAATAATTTGGGAAAGTGACATTGATAAAATATGAAAGCTATGAAAATAGTTGTATTAGTCTTGTGATTTATGGAGGATCAATTATAACACTTTTTCTATGATTTTTAAAACAAAGATTACATTCAAATTGATTTATACGTGGTGCATGCTATGGGATTTTTTGATGAATGTAGAGATTACTGAAATCATAGCTAATAGTAAGTCTGGGTTAAAGTCTTCAGTTTGGGGCATTGCATATCTCAAATATGGAAGAAATATTTCCATAAAGTTTTTGTAGCTGAGAGTTGAGCAAACCATAATTGTAAGTAACTTACTAATCAATTTTTAATTCATCAGTAATATGGCTATTAAGTAAATCTAACTGGGCACCAGGGAAACTATTAAAAATGTGATCCAAGAAGAAAGCAAGAATAATATCTGGTTCATTAGGTTTACAATAGTGTGTTTGTTTGGATCATTTTACGGTAATATGTTTACAACTTCACTGGTAGGGGGTGATTAAGTTGCTTCCTATTTTCTGGAATACGGGAATATGCTTTTTTTCCAGTCCGGCCACTGTATGAGTCAGAGGTCTAAGCTTTTCCATTGAATCTTTTTTCTCTTGAGAGCAAAATCTAATAGTGATACCTTTTAATGTGGCTTTCTGAATTTCCAAATATTTGTGGTTGCTGATGGGTATTACCGTAGTTTCAAAGTATTTAGATTATTTTTAGAAATGTGTTTCTGCTGTTAGGAAACAATAGGATGGAATTATTAATTTGCTGGTGAAAAACTATCAGAGGAAAGTATCAGTGTATCTGTTTGGGTCATACGAGCAGAACGATCTGAGAAAAGCTTGCTATTTAGGCCAATTAGTGGCTGATATCAGGGATTAAGTCTGTTAGGGAATAATGGCACTGGAACATAGAATTAAAGGTATACACTATACATTGCATAGAATAAAAGTATACACTATACCTTGCATATAATTAAATGTATACACTATACCCTGCTGGTTAGTTCTTCAATAATTCACTAGTGATATTCTAAGTAATAAGGACAGGAAAGTTGTTCTTGGAAGGAGGGCAGATATGGAAATTTGTCATTCTCTGCATTCATTACAGTGCTCATGTCACCACCCAATGTTGGGCTCAAAGGTAGTTAATAACTTTATAAAGATGGGTAACTGACTTCCATTACTATCAGTGAATTGGGGGGAGGCAGAAAACTGTTCTCCTTTGCTGGAAATCAAACCAGACGGTTATGGCTCTCAATCACAATTTACAGGTTTGAGTACACATCACACATCAGACCCTGTTTCTGGCTTTTCATAGTTAAAGGGATAGTAATACTTCGTTTTAACTTTATTTTATTTTGTAGGCATTAAAAAAACATGAAGAATGATATAAGTCTTATATCTCAAACCTTTATGGTTTATGAGATATTCACAAGCAAAGTTTCCCCCTCCCGCCCCTTTTACCTAGTGTAAGCCATCTCTTCTCAGATGTGGAATGCAGTCCATAGACTGGACAGATAACAGAAGGGGACACTCTTATTCCTATGAAAACAATGAAATCCCTGCCCCCCTTCACAAGCTTTTCAGGTTTTTCCGTTATCTTAATAGAAGATTGTCCCTCTCTGCAGTCTATCTGGGCAGCTTCCTTCTGCCCTGGCTGAAAAGTGTTACATAAGTAAAAGGGGCGGGAGGGGGACACTTTGTTTGTGAATATCTCTTAAACCATAAAGGTTTGAGAGATAAGACTTATATCATTCTTCATGTTTTTTTAATGCCTACAAAATAAAATAAAGTTAAAACGAAGTATTACTATCCCTTTAAAGAGGGAGAACCTCACATTTATCTTCTCACACCTACTACTCCGTTGTTGCTGTGCTGGAGTTCACAATGCTGATCTGGTTTATAGATTTGCCAGCTATAGCAACTATCTTGTGATAGTCTCCTGTTAACCCTTTGAATGCCAAGGGTTGTGTATCCCTCCGGCACTCAAAGGCTAAATTAGTGTGACCAAAGAACATTGCAGAGTGTAAGATTACCAGTGATCATAAATCTATCCCCTGGGAACTGAATAAAGTTATTAATTAGAAAAAAACAATATTTTTAACCCTTTGAGTACCAGAGGGGCACGCCTACCCCTCTGGTACTCAAAGGGTTAAGATAAGTACAAAGAATTGTTGGGGCTGGAGGTTGGGAAAACGCATCTCATAGCAGCAAAATATGTGTTTATATATATTTGTTATATGTAAATGCTTTGATTTGTTTAGGTGTTTTCTCAGTTTATGAACCTTTATAATAATAATCTGTGTGCGTGATCTAGGTGTATGTATGTTAAAGTGTGTCATTCAGTTATGTCATGTAATAACTAGTTATTTTATGGAACAATTGAGCATTTTCATTCAAACGTGAAATAAAATAACAATTACATACTTTAACCCTTTGGGTGCATTGGATACCCCTCTGTCACCCAAGGAATCCAATAGTAGGGGTGGGCAAAAGGTGAGAAAAAATTCCCACATGACTTTTTCACAAAAAACGGACGATTTTTCTCTTTTCTCGTAAAAGTTTTCTCCTTTTCTCCAGTGCTAAATATTCCTCCTTTTCACCTATTGCAGCAAATTTTTCACCTATTCAACACATTTTTCTCCAGTTCCAACACATTTTCTCCTATGTTTAACTCTTTGAGTGCCAGAAGGGTATTCAACTCATTGCAAAGCAATGTGTTGGATACCTCTCTGGCACTCAACCAGTTAATATGGTGCAGCATTTCCCAGCACAATATTCCTTCTTCTGAGGGCTGTAGTTTAGAAATAAGTAGCTGAAAGTCAAAGTTGTGAGTCCTACAGCAACACATACCCTGAAAAATGTGTTAGCATGCAGAGTGCATTTGTTCTCTGCCCACAACACTAACTTCCTGCTTAAGTGACACTGGCACATATTCATGATAATGTCAAGTGATGTCTTTGCTTACTAAGACTTTCATGGACTACCAACACCGATAATTCTCACTATTACAGGCGCCCAGTCATCAGTGTCGTATCAGAGTGACATTCGATGACTGGGTGCCTGTAATGGTGAGAATTATTGGTATTGTTAGTCCAGGAAAGTGTTAGTAAGCAAAGAATGATGGAGCTCTCATAAATGGGGCTGAAGGCCGGCTTGGTTGGCTGGGCATCGCGCTAGCAATATTCTACTGACTGTGCTTACTTGAATAGTGATCCAGGGTCCAGGGTGACACTGCTGCTGCTACCAATGCCCACAAAGTGGAGGCAATTACATGGCAACTTCCAGATCCCTCCAGGTAAAATGAAAATCCACTGATCATCAGCGGGCTAATATGTTGTTCAGCGAGTTCATGAACTTGGTAGCTGGTCAATCTTTCTTCAAGGCATGTAGCTGAACGGTAGTATCACCACTTAACCCTTTGAGTCCCAGAGTGGTATCCAATGCATTGTTTCACTGTGTGTTGGGTATCCCTCTGGCACTTAAATGGTTAATTGGTATGTTCTGTCACACTTTATCCCTTTTCATGGGGCAGTAGTTTATGCATTGTCATGGTACAAGTAATATTCAGTTGAGTTACACTTAGTTTTTTACTTTGTTGAACTCCTAACCCTTTGAGTGCCAGAGGGGTCCCAGCACACTGTGAAACACTCACATGTTAAATGGTAGGGAAGGCAGTAGTTGTAAAGTATTACTTTGGTTATCTCTAGTGCCAAAGGGGTTAAAGGATAAATGTAGAATAATTTCATGTGTCCACACATTGAGAGCGTTTTGCCTTCTACTATGGTAACTTTAAAGTGGAGTCACATACCTCCCAAGTGTTCCTCTTTGAGACCCAAATCCCTCTGTCCCTCTTTCCCACCCTGGTGTCCCTGTGTTTAGGAGATCAGACTGTGTGGTGGGTATATAAGTGTATCACCCTGGTGTCCCTGTGTTTAGGAGATCAGACTGTGTGGTATGTGTATAAATGTATCACCCTGGTGTCCCTGTGTTTAGGAGATCAGACTGTGTGGTGTGTATATAAGTGTGTCACCCTGGTGTCCCTGTGTTTAGGAGATCAGACTGGGTGGTGTGTATGGAAGTGTATCACCCTGGTGTCCCTGTGTTTAGGAGATCAGACTGTGTGGTGTGTATATAAGTGTATCACCCTGGTGTCCCTGTGTTTAGGAGATCACACTGTGTGGTGTGTATATAAGCGTATCACCCTGGTGTCCCTGTGTTTAGGAGATCACACTGTGTGGTGTGTATGGAAGTGTATCACCCTGGTGTCCCTGTGTTTAGGAGATCAGACTGTGTGGTGTGTATATAAGAGTATCACCCTGGTGTCCCTGTGTTTAGGAGATCAGACTGTGTGGTGTGTATATAAGTGTATCACCCTGGTGTCCCTGTGTTTAGGAGATCAGACTGTGTGGTGTGTATATAAGAGTATCACCCTGGTGTCCCTGTGTTTAGGAGATCAGACTGTGTGGTGTGTATAGAAGCGTATCACCCTGGTGTCCCTGTGTTTAGGAGATCAGACTGTGTGGTGTGTATAAGTGTATCACCCTGGTGTCCCTCTGTTTAGGAGATCAGACTGTGTGCTGTGTATATAAGTGTATCACCCTGGTGTCCCTGTGTTTAGGAGATCAGACTGTGTGGTGTGTATATAAATGTATCACCCTGGTGTCCCTCTGTTTAGGAGATCAGACTGTGTGGTGTGTATAAGTGTATCACCCTGGTGTAGGGTTGCCACCTTCTTTAAAAAAAAATACCGGCCGTGGCATTCCCTCCATAGACTTAACATTGGACAGAAGCCAATTTTTTACTGGCCTGCCGGTAAAATACCGGCTGGGTGGCAACACTACCCTGGTGTCCCTCTGTTCAGGCGATCAGACTGTGTGGTGTGTATATAAGTGTAACACCCTGGTGTCCCTGTGTTTAGGAGATCAGACTGTGTGGTGTGTATATAAGTGTATCACCCTGGTGTCCCTGTGTTTAGGAGATCAGACTGTGTGGTGTGTATATAAGTGTAAACTTCCTGGTGTCCCTGTGTTTAGGAGATCAGACTGTGTGGTATGTATATAAGTGTATCACCCTGGTGTCCCTGTGTTTAGGAGATCAGACTGTGTGGTGTGTATAGAAGTGTATCACCCTGGTGTCCCTGTGTTTAGGAGATCAGACTGTGCGGTGTGTATAGAAGTGTATCACCCTGGTGTCCCTGTGTTTAGGAGATCAGACTGTGTGGTGTGTATATAAGTGTATCACCCTGGTGTCCCTGTGTTTAGGAGATCAGACTGTGCGGTGTGTGTATATAAGTGTATCACCCTGGTGTCCCTGTGTTTAGGAGATCAGACTGTGTGGTGGGTATATAAGTGTATCACCCTGGTGTCCCTCTGTTTAGGAGATCAGACTGTGTGGTGTGTATAGAAGTGTATCACCCTGGTGTCCCTCTGTTTAGGAGATCAGACTGTGTGGTGTGTATAGAAGTGTATCACCCTGGTGTCCCTGTGTTTAGGAGATCAGACTGTGTGGTGTGTATAAGTGTATCACCCTGGTGTCCCTGTGTTTAGGAGATCAGACTGTGTGGTGTGTATAGAAGTGTATCACCCTGGTGTCCCTCTGTTTAGGAGATCAGACTGTGTGGTGTGTATAGAAGTGTATCACATTGCTCCACAGCAATAACTCTCACATTAATGTTTGTGTAAATGTCAGCATGTGTTTATAAATTAGTCTGTGTAAATAAAGTACTTTGGTTTTACTCTAAATCACTTATTCAGTTACACAAAGTGGTATGAATAGGCTGTGAAAGAACCTAAAAATTCTGGGCATGACATTTTGCATTCTTTCCTGCAGGTAATAAGCCAGGGATGGACTAGAATTCTCCTATAGAGCCACAAACAGGCCGGATCTGTATAATACATCCTTAACCCTTTGAGTGCCAAAGTGGTACGCAACGCATTGCTTTGCTAGAGAGGTCTTAAGATCATTAATATGCAGTGTTTTAAAGACCTCAATTGCAGCCAAAGGGTTAAAAATCTAGCCCAAGCTTACATAATATCAGCACTGTGTTGCATAGGCCTAGCTTGTTTATGCCCCCTTCTTGCAGACAGCTCTGGAAGCAGGTGACAGCAGGCTAGGAAATTGCTGCATCTTTTTTCTTTCATTGTGCTTCTTCAGACTGTGAGGTTACTGCCTCTGGAAGCCTAAGTCCTTAATTAACATTCAAAGGACACTAATGTCCCATAAAAAAATAAACTATGTGGCACAAATCCTATCTCTCAAACCTTTACGGTTTGAGAGATAGTCACATGTAAATTTCCCCCTCCCTCCGCTTCTCCTGACGTCAGCGCTGTGCTGACAGCAGGAGATGCCAGTCCCGGAACCAGCCGGCGGCTCTGCAGCAGAGCCGAGATCTTGTTATTTAAAAATAATTACTTCATTGGAAAGGTCTACAAAGTGTGCAAGGTTTGCAAGCACATTTTGTAGAACGTTCCAATGAAGTAGTTCTTTTTAAATAACGTGATTTCGGCTCTGCTGAAAAGCCTCCTCGAGTCGGACGACTCGAATATCCTGCTGTCAGCTTTCCAGCTGACAGCAGGTAAAGGGAAACTTTGAAAACGAATATCTCTCAAACCATAAAGGTTTGAGAGAGAGCATTTGTGCCACATAATTTATTTCTACAAAACAAGAAAATTGTGTTATGGGACATTACTGTTACTTTAAGTATGGATGCAAATCATTCTGTTAGAAACATACATTTTTATTCACTTGCTTTATTGCAGCCTTTGTGATTTTTGTTTTTTGTTTATAAATTACCTTATTGTGGACTAGAATTAACAGGCCAACGTTTACTACAGTGATTCTCAACCAGGGTGCCGTGGCACTTTGGTGTGCCACGGACATCAGCTTAGGGTGCCCCATGTTTTCTATGAAGACTAACAAAAATTGAATTTTAAATAAAGATTTATAGAAATTGTTATGCACATTATGTTTAATTGTGTTATTATGATTGTAAGACCTAATAATAACTGTATATTTATGTATGGAACCTTCATTATACACTTGATAAAGTACATTAAATATGTTAGGGGTGCCCCGAATGTTCTAGATTATGTGTTAGGGGTGCCCCAAGCAAAAAAAGATTGAGAACCTCTGGTTTACTAAATAACCTCTACAAACTGAACAGGCCTCTTTAAAAGTTATTTTTAAAAGAAAGGCATTTTACATGAGAGAGGAAAAAAAAGCCTGCTCATAGCAACATCCCTGATTATATCACTCGGTCTTGGTCTGGGACTGGGATACCTGATGAAATCTCATTAGACTGCACTGCAGGCCTGGTATCCCAGTCTTCCCTGGCTGGCATGTTTCCGCTGAAACTATGTCAGCAATGGGGTGCACCCAGTAAGAACACTGATAGGCACACCTGGTGAGAACTTGGGGAACACTGATTTATACACATGGTTTAGTTACATCTTGAGGGGAACACTGATTTGTACACCTGGTAACCAGGTTTACAAATCAGTGTTCCCCTCAAGGTGTAACCATGTGTACAAATCACTGCTCCCCAATGTCTCACCAGGTGTGCCAATCAGTGTTCCCCACTTCCCCTCCAAGTTGTGACTAGGTGTATATTTTTGTTAATTTTACTCTGAATAAAACATAGAACAACAGTGTCATTTCATCAAAGAGAACTTGAAATGGGTGGGGTTAAAGGAGGGAATATGGGTGGGGCTAGGCATGGAAACTGGAAGAGAGTAACTTTTCAGGCCTGGCTAGTAGCTCAAGACTTGAAATTTTGAGCCCTGGTAGTGGTGGTGGGGGACCGGAGTGGTGTGATTGATGGGACCTTGACAAACTGCATCCACCATGGAAGGAGAGGAATCATCATCATTTACTGCACAAGCTACAGCAACAATTGCTGCAGTCAGTTTTTGAACAACCACTTTACTCCCACGTCCCCGCACTGCTCCACCTTTCCCCCTCCCACTTGTGTATATGCTAGACATTACTCAACTCCTGTGTGTGTTTTTACTCTCTACAGTACACAATCAATGGCGTGTGATGTCTTGTCTTGGCCCTCAACAAAATTCTCACTGTCGTCTGCCTCAGTCACAGAGCTCACATCAGGCTCTCCATCAGCTGTCTAATATATCTACTTATTTGTTATTTTTATTTTTTTTTTTTTTGAGGTCTTTGACACTAAAGGAGGTGTCACCAGTTACCGACCCTAAAGGTTCACATATTTTTTCATATATGGATAGTGAATGTTGAATCTGTTGTGGCTGAACACATTTTGACAAACCATCATGTGAGAGTGTCATTTGATTAAGGTGGTTATCTTTATCTATTATTAGGAATTAGAGTTCACGCTAATATTATTGTGGGTGTGAAACATGTGAAATCCTGAGTGGTTCACAGACTTTTTCTCACCACTGTATTATGTTTATCTGACTTGCGTTCCAGAGTTTTGATTACAGATTTCTGAGTTTGACCTTGGTGCTACCTGACTATACTCATATGCTGCCTGCCCTGACTTCTGCTACATTCCAGCCATGAATTTTCACAGTGTTTTGGATCCTGTAATTATGGTTAGTTAGTGTGCTTCTATACTGTTACTTACCTGTGTGCTGGCTGCTTCTTCCATCAACAAACAAATGTGTTCGTCTTGATTCAGTTCCAGCTCAACTAGCTCTGGCTATTCAACCTTTAGATTGACAATGTTACCTGCATCTAGTAGACACAGTGAGGGCACATTTGCAGACAACACAGTGTACAAGCTAAGCACCCCAGCTTCACTCTCAAGCAGTTCTTCAGCAACAGCCTTGAGAGTTTGCTCTGTTTGCCAACCCATGGCTCTCCAGCTATCCTATTGCACTCTGGCAAGTCAATAATTTTCATAAACCTCTTTTCTCACTCCTATATCTGGTTGATATTCCAGTGTCTCTTCTGCCTGGTAGTTCTTCTCTGCCATGCAGATCCTTATTAGACAGAGTGACACATTACTTATGGGAAAAACACACATGATCAGAGAGAGCAGGAGCGTTGTCTCTCATTGCCTTTTATTTTATTCTCAGAGCATCTAAAAAACATATTTATAAAGGATGCCTCCTATGCAGACACATTTTTAATATATATATATATATATATATATATATATATATATATATATATATATACAGTTCAAGAAGAGACGGCATTCTCAGGAAAGTTGTTGAAGAAAGTTTGATAAAGGTCATTGTTATTGGCCGAAACGTTGAAATAAACATCGTTTGAACTTTCTTCAACAACTTTCCTGAGAGTGCCGTCTCTTTTTGAACTGTATGTACTTTGCCTATGATTGGCACCCAGGTTTTTTGTATGGATTTATAGCGAGTGCATCTCATACCACAATAGATATATATATACACTAGCAAAAGGGGCACAGCATTGCCTGCGGGGATTAAGTCCTTTGAGTGCTTATTCAACGTATTGATTGACAATGGTTTTGGTACATTAGCGGCAGTGAAAGGGTTAAGTGTTTGAGACCCAAAGAGGTATCCATGCAGTAGAATGTGCCACTGAAGGGGTTTAAAGAAACCAAATAAAAAAACAAAGAAAATTGTCAATGTCTTGGCTTACTTCAGTGCCAAAGAGGAATCCACAAATTTCAATGGATGGATACCTCTTTGGCTGTTTTTTTTTTTGTTTTAAGACAGCTGATTAACCCTTGGAGAATCAGAGAGACACACATACATGCAACGCACAACATGCAGACACATACATAGAGTGTCATACACACACAGATAGAGACATGCAACAAACAAAGGCGCACACATACAGAGTGAGACACAAACATGGTGATAGTCACACATGTATACACACAGATGTATAAGGGTGTTGAGTTATACGGGGTGGGGAATTCACGGTAGAACAGGAACCCTTGCTAAAAAGGGAGGGGACACTATATGAACTGATGAACTGTGGAACCTGTCCCTATATAACCCCAGCATCTGTTTCCAATCCCCTGGATCCAGGAAGCTGCCATACATCATCCTATATTGTATACAGTGTAAGTGCTTACGGAACATTCATGAGAATCACCATTATGTTGCATCTTTTACCCTTTTCCCATAAATAAGACATCAAGGGTGTGAATCACTTCTGGACACCATAAAAGTCACTCTTTTCTCTTCTTATCACTGATGTGCTTTCATTCTATAATATTTAAAGAAATAGTAATACCTCTGGCACTCACAGGGTTAATCACATTATTAAATAACTCAATAAAGAATGTTAAAGTTTTTGACTTTGCCTAGGAGGATATATAATAAAGGGAACTGCATTATTCAATAAGCATGTTTGTGATGTGCAGACAAAACATTTTTGAACACTTAAATGGTTCATTAACGTACTCAGCCTGAAAGGGACACTAATGCTAACCCTTCACTTAACCCTTTGCGTGCCAGGGGGTGTTCAGCGCAATGCCTTGCATACCTCTGGCACTCAGAGGGTTGAACTGGGCAGAAGATCTTAATGGAAACTATAGGGATTATTCACCAAGGAGTGATAAAGAGGAGATGATTTCTCCAGTGATATCACTTCTCCAGTTCCTGTCTTATTCTATGGAGCCACTGCACAAAGATCTCCTAAGTTGTAGAGATCTTAGTGCATAGGCTCTCCATAGAATAACATAGGAACTGGAGAAGTGATATCACTGGAGAAGTCATCTCTGGTTTAGTATCACCTCTTTTTCACACCTTAGTGCATCTCCCCCTATGAAATAATACTGTGTGGATAGGTTCTCCAGAATATATTCTTTAATCAGTAATAGATATTTTTATTAAAGAGATGGGAATCACAAGTAGGGTGCTGGGTTGTATAGCTAGGGGCATTAGTAGCAGAAAAATGGAAGTGGTCATGCCCCTCGACAGATCTCTGGTTAGACCTCACCTAGAGTATTGTGTACAGTACTGGAGACCCCATCTCCAGAAGGATATAGATACTCTAGAGAAGATTCAGAGAAGGGCTACTAAAATGGTGACTGGTCTACAGGAAAAGAAATATCAGGATACACTAAAGGATCTGAATATGTATAGCTTGGAGGAGAGAAGAGAGAGGGGGAATATCATAGAGACATTCAAATACATGAAGGGGCAAGAGTCCATAGTCTAAAACTAGAGGGACATAGGTTTAGAGGTAATGAAAGAAAGTTTTACTTCACTGAGAGGGTAGTAGATAAGTGAAATGCCTACCAGCAGAAGTGGCAGAAGTTAATACAGTGACAAAATTTAACCCTTTGAGTGCCAGAGCAAAGCAATGCGTTTCGTACCCCTCTGGCACTCAAAGGGTTAAGCATGCATGGGATAGGTATAAGGCTGTCCTGAACATAAGACAAGACCAAGGACCAAATAAGGTTTGAGATTTTTACAGTAGGAAAATGGGCAGACTAGATGGGCTGAATGGTTCTTATCTGCCGTCAAATTCTATGTTTCTACTGAAAGACTCCAAAGTCCACACACTGATCTTCTTAGAAAACTTAAGTGGGAGAAGTCTGAGTCCTTGAGTCCTGCAACAGAGAATCACGTCTGCCCCCATGGACATGATACTGATTTCTAATTAATATTAGAGAACCAGTTCACATGGCTTTAATTCATACTTGCCATTAAATGTTTTTTCTGAGAATATGCTATGTGGTGGATCATTCTTAGGTGTTAGTGTTCCTTTAAGAGATTGTACAATAATAATGACATCCACATGTTGCACATCCCCTTAGTAAACTGGAAGCCTCGCTTCTATGATAAATCACATCTTACAAGAACCCAGCTGTCTTGGTCTTCCGGATTCTCATATGACGGTCTCTTACTGTAACATCAGCAGTTTTGTGGGTTGTAGAAAGAAACAGAAATAAATAAAATACATTGAAACCTATAACTTACAAATAAGACTTGACTCTTTGTGTGCCAGAAACGTACACAACACATTGCAAAGCAATGTATTGTGTAACTTTCTGGCACTTAAAGGGTTAACCACAGGGGCGGACTGACAGGACCCAGGGCCCCTGGTCCAAAAAGAGGTCTGGGCACCCTGCAGAAATCTCCACATTGCCCCTTCATCTCCACAATGCCCCTTCTTCTCCACAATGCCCCCTTCATCTCCAGCCCCCTTCATCTCCACAATGCCCCTTCCACAATGCCCCCTTAATCTCCACAATGCCCCTTCCACAATGCCCCCTTCATCTCCACAATGCCCCCTTCATCTCCACATTGCCCCCTTCATCTCCACAATGCCCCTTCCACAATGCCCCCTTCATCTCCACAATGCCCCTATCTCCACATTACCCCTTCATCTCCACAATGCCCCTTCCACAATGCCCCCTTCATCTCCACAATGCCCCCTTCATCTCCACATCGCCCCTTGCACCATGCTCCTTCATCCCCACACTGCCCCTACCTCCAGTCCCTGGTGGTCTAGCGGCGTGACTTAATACTGTGCGAAGTTCCGCACGCCTCTAGTAATGCAGAGGATGGGAGATGATGTCATCACCCAGCGCTCTGTATTACTAGAACGGTGCGCCGGCGGCCGTTGTTGGAGAGCTGCTGAGCAGCGTTGGAAGCGGCAGCGGGCCCCCTTCGGTCACGGGCCCTCGGTCCATGACCGAATGCCCGTATGGTCAGTCCGCCCCTGGTTAACCACGTAAAGACCAGAGTCCTTAAGGACCCTTCTAGCCCTTAAAGGCTTATATTTTAAAAAATGAAAACTTTTCTTAATGCACTAATGAATTGAAAAAAAACACATAAATAAACTTAGATATTTAACCCAGTGATTGCCAGAGAAGTGAGCAACCTATTGCTCCACAATGAATTATACACCACTTTAACACGCAAAGATACTTTTAAAACCTAAAAGTTTGTCACACCCAGTGTAATTGATCTCGTATCTGTTATCATTACCACCCATCAGAAATGATATGGCTGGGAGGAATGTTCTCACATTACAGTTATTTCCTGAGTAAATACTACTGTATAGATATGTTACTTTCTGCTTTTGTTATTTTCATGAATTCTGTAGTGTGGTGCAAGAGAAAGGGTGTGAAGCTGCATTCCAAAAGGCCTGACACAGTGCACATTTTTGGAATAGGTAGATGTGCAGAATGATTAACACACTTGACAGACTGAAGAACAAGAGGATGCTGTAGCTTTAAAGGAGCAGTAAACTTTTTTATGAAAAAATATATATTGTAGGGATTTTCCTATTGAGTAAAATAAGGGTACTCCCACTGCTGAGAGATTTATATTTCCAGAATTATTACAGTTTAAACCCATGGTTTTTTACATTAGCAGTGCCCTCTAGTGGTCAAATTCTAATTAGATTTCCTGTTAGATTCTAATGGAGAGGAAAGTCAGAAAAGTCAGAGACATACAGTTCCCCATAGAATGTGATAGAAACTGCCTGTCACTTCCTGTCAGTTAGAACTATCAGGAAGTAAACACAGTAAATTCACTTCCTGATTATTTAAACTGCTATAATTTTTTAATAAAACATCTGACAGTGATGGGAGTGACCTTGTTTTATTCAGCAGGAAATTCTCTATAAAATATGTTTAATAAAAAAAAGTTTATTGCTCCTTTAAGCCAGCATTGAGGAGCTCAATGTAACAAACCTACAGGAGGCACGATAAGAGTCCAAAGTCAAAGGAGCAAGGAGAATATATGAAGGAAACAGTAATCAATAGAGAGCTGCGTGTGTAGAAACGCTCTAACAGCAGCCAGCAGGAAACAAAATAGCAAAGTAGACTTCACAGCTAACGATAGCTACAACTTGTAGAAAATCAGAGATATTCCAAAAACCTGCAGTGTCTTGGCCCACTAGGAATGCAGTTTTATGCACTTGTTCTAGAGGCAGATCTCTCTTGCAGTATAAATATTTTACCTCCATCATTAGATCATCTTTAGTACAACAATTCTGCAAGTATATAAATAAAAAAAATTAAGGTTGATATTGGTCCTCTTAAGGCTGAGACTGGTGAATTGATTAGTGAGGATAAGGCTATGGCTGACACTGTAAACACATTCTTTTCTTCTGTATATACAAAGGGAGCAACAATGACAGGCTATGGGCAAACAGAAAGAATCATAGAATTTATTTTATCATGTACGTGGCTTACTGAGGACAAAGGAGACTGGAAAAAAGTCATGGTGTATAAAGCACCTGGACTTGATGACATACACCCAAGGGTACTTAATGAACTTAGCTCAGTTATAGCAACTCCCTTATCCTTTATATTTATTCATTCACTTTCATCAGGCATAGTGCTGTGATTGGAGGAATGCTGATGTAGTATTATTTAAAAGGGGGGCAAGATCTGAACCAATAAATTATAGACCTGCGAGTTTGACTTCCATGGTGGGTAAGATATTAGAAAGATTACTAATTGATAGTATTCAGAACTATGAGGTGACCAACGACATTATTAGGAGTCAGAATGATTTTATGAAGAATAGAATATGTCAAGCTAATTTACTTGCATTTTAGGAAAATGTAAGTATTAATTTGGAGGGTATTGCTGTTGATGTAGTATTCTTGGATTTTGCAAAAGCCTTTGATACAGTGCCTTGTAACAGATTACTGCATAAATTAAAAGACCGGTTTAGGAGGTGATATCTGTACATGGATTGAGAACTGATTAAATGATAGATGGCAGAGAGTTGTTGTAAACTGAACCTTTTCAGGCTGGCCTAAAGCTATAAGTGGGGGTGTCACAGGGCTCGGTCCTGGGCCCAATGAATTTTCAATTTGTTTATTAATGATCTAGAAGTGGGTATTTAAATTAATGTCTGAAACTTTGCAGATGACACTAAGATGTGTAGGTAAATTCATACAGAGCAGGATGTTTTTTCTCTGCAGAAAAAATTTAATAAACTGAGTGAATGGGCAGAAAAGTGGCACATAAGGTTTAATATAGATAAATGCAAGATTATGCATTTGTGCATTTGGGCTGTATCACGTTGCCCATGATTCCTGAGCGACATTGTTACTTCCGGGTTTACCCTGGCTGCATTCTTATTGGCTCTGTGTTGTTAACTCCTCCCAGGGCTTGCCTTTAAATACGCCCTCCTGTCACTATACCGGTGCCCTTTCGTGGTGTACCCATATCTAGCGACTAGTAGCTCTTGTTTCCTATTTCCGTATATGACCCGGCTCGCCTGACTACGCTTAGTGACTGACGCTCCTGTGATCCTATTCCGCTGCTGACCTTGGACTGGCTGACTAACTCCTTTGTGTACCGAACTGGCTTGGCTGAGTATCTGATTGCGTTACTGACTAGGACTGGCTGACTAACTCCTTGTGTACCGATCTGACTTGGCTGAGTGTCTGATTCCGTTACTGACTAGGACTGGCTGACGATCCATTTTCACCAATCTGGCTGGGCTAGTGTCTGGTGGTTCTCCTGACTGGCTGTGAAGTCCTTGTGTGCAGACCTGGGTGAGCATCTAGTTCCATCGCTCATGGGACTGGTTTATTACCTCCGTGTACCGATCAGGGAGACACCGGTTACATTACGTACCTATCTCTCTCCTGCTCGCTTACCGCTTCTGTAGTCTCCTGGAGCCTGTGGGAGTCCCTGCACTCACCAGTGTCTGTGTTGCCTCCGGTAACCTTATAATATCTGAGTCCAGTCTGTACCACAGTTTTGCCCGTGTTGCCTCAGTTCACCCTAGTGGCCTATGGTTGTTATATTGCCAGTATCTGGTGTCTGTTGCCTCCGTTAACCCTAGCGTGCTAGGGTCCCATCACTGCCAGAATCCGGTCTGTGTTGCCTCCGTTAACCCTAGCGTTCTAGGGTTCAGTCACTGCCAGAGTCATAGCCATGTTGCCTCCGTTAACCCTAGCGTGCTAGGGTTCAGTCACTGCCATAGTCCTGTCTGTGTTGCCTCCGTTTACCCTAGTCTCCTAGGGTCAGTCCTCTGCCAGTGTCTTGCCAGTGTTGCCTCCGTTAACCATAGAAGTCTAGGGCCTAGTGTCTACCTGTACACTATCTGTGCTGCCTCCGTTATCCCTAGTCCACTAGGGAAGTGCCCTTCAGTTACCCATCACCTGTGTTATGTATTGCGGTGTGGGGCTGTCGAGGATATTCTTGTTCCTGAATCTATTTATGAATCCTGCCTACAAGTCCAAGATCATCACACTTACTTTGCTTACTACTACTGTGTGTGTGTGTATTTTCACCCTGACCTGCGTCAGATCTGGAAAGTACTTGGTACGGACCTTATCTGGACCTGAGTGGGGCGATTGTGCATTATTTTCAATAAAGCTTTTAACCTTACCTAACTGTCTGAGTGTTCTTGAACAAACCGTGACAGGCTGTAGAAACAACCCTGCTATATATACACTTAACTGTTAACTGTTTGTGAAATCCTTGTTAAAGCAAGATTTGGGAGTATTGACAGACAACAGACTTCACAGCAGTGTGCAGTGTCATTCAGCTGCTGCAAGAGCAAATAGCGCTTGTTTATATTAGAGATGTCTAAGGGGTGATATGATTACCATTTACAAATATAATCCAGGTTAAAGCAGAACTACCACCATTAAACAACCTTAGCTTCAATAACTCCCCATCTGGTTACTAGCTGCTTAGTAGCACTAGTCACCAGAATTTTTACCTTGTTTAACAGATTTATCAATTTTTCCAGGGCTGACAGGCAGGACGAATCGCAGACATCTTGCCATAGTGACGTACGCGCACCTGCTCTGTCAGTCCCAGCCGGCTCTAGGAGGAGTTGCTAGGAATTGTGTAGTTTTGAGAGGTAATATAATTATTATTAAGCTAGTCTCCATCTGCCTAATTATTGTAGGGCGACTAACTATGATGAAAGTTCTGCTTTAAGTACCCCTGGGTTAGTAAGCCATGTACATGATAGAGGAAATTCTGTGGTTGTTTCTATTTGACCATAGCCTGTCATTGTTGCTTCCTTTGTATATACAGAAGCAAAGAATGTATTTAGGGTGTCAGCCATAGCCTTATCCTCACTAATCAATTCACCTGTCTCAGTCTTAAGAGGAACAATATCAACCTTAATCTTTTTGTTATTAATATTGTTGTAGAATTGTTTAGGGTTTTTATTGCTCTCATTTTCAATTTTAGCTAGCCTAATTGATTGTTTGCAGGTTTTATTACACTCTTCATATTTTTTTAAATGATGCATCTGACCTGTCTGACATAAACACTTTAAAAGCCTGCTTCTTATTTCTCATTTTCCTGCAAACCTCATTATTAAGCCACATTGGTTTCAATGTTCTCCTCTTGTGCTTATTTCCCAATGGTATAAATTGACTTGTATGTTTGTCTAAGAGCATTTGAAACAAATCCCATGATTCGTATGCATTGTTATCTTTGAATATTACATCCCATTGAATATCCTTTAATAATGCTTTTAGCTTTGTAAAATTAGCCTTTTTAGAACTGAATGTTTTGGTTAAACCCTTGCTATTAAGTTTCTCAATGAGGACGTGTCTAGAAGTGATCCTGCTTTCCTCATGCTCACATTTTTTTACAGAAACAACAGATACCAAAATGTTTAGCTTTGCATTGTGAGTGATGTATCTCCTTACTGTAGACTTCATAGACTAAGGGGTTCCTGGGACACTCCTCCTTACAACATTATCACTACTACAGGGGATACATGTTTCAGTGGTATTACTAGTATGTGGCTGAATTGGCTCTGTAGTGCCTTGGCACCTCGAACAGCAGCAGTGTTTTTGCTTTGTCAATAATAGTGAGTGTGAGTGAGTGGGGATTGGACTTAAAAGCAGTGATATTGATGATTATGACAGAGATGATTATTGTGTATATTTAGACATCTTTATTTCCTAGAGTTTAGAAACAGGTCTCAAAAATACAGAGTTTCGAAAATAAAAGATTCTTTGAGTGCTAATGTATGTAATATGGGATCAGAGATAAAGATATGCGTGTAAATATAAGATACAATATTATTAATTCTTGTAATGCAATCAAAAAAACACAATTGTAAGTGTATCTTGTACTTTGATCACTTTTGGTTTATTAAACAATTGATCCAGTTTTTGTTTCCTCTGTTTCCTTAATTCTCTGATACCATTATTCCACTTAAAGGGATAGTAATGTTTCATAATAAAAGCAGCTCTAATTAATCATCATAGTATTTGGACTTTGGAGAGTGTTATTTCAGTTCTGTCAGAGTTATAGTTCAAGAGTAATTTAATGACAAAGTGTCCCCCTCCCGCCCCTTTTACTGATGTAACACTCCTCAGCCAAAGCAGAAGGGAGGTGCCCAGGTAGACTGCAGAGAGGGACAATCTTCAATTAAGATAAGGGAAAAACCTGAAAAGCTTGTCAGGGCTTTCATTGTTTTCATATAAAGAAGATTGTCCCCTTCTGTTATCTGTCTGGTCTTACAACCAGATTCACATCTGAGAAGAGATGGCTTACACTAGGTAAAAGGGGCGGGAGGGGAAACTTTGCTTGTGAATATCTCTCAAACCATAAAGGTTTGAGAGATAAGACTTATATCGTTCTTCATGTTTTTTTAATGCCTACAAAATAAAATAAAGTTAAAACAAAGTATTACTATCCCTTTAACCTTCTCCATTTGCAGCTAATCTACCATTTATTCACAAACGGAACAATTAACTAAATGTTTGGTCAAGTTAACCCTTTGGTTGCTGTTCATCTTCATACCGGTTTGCCTACTTGTTCTTTTAGTGCTCCCTGGTCCAGGTTATTTTTATTCTTTATTTATATAGCACCAACTTATTTTGCAGCGCTGTACAGTAGGGAATAGGCATACAGAGACATTAAATAGTACAAATGGAACATGGAAGGATCAGAGGTTCCTGCTCATGAGAGCTTACAGTCTAGGGGGAGGTAGGTGGGATACAGAAGGCATAAGCGCAATGGGTTGCAACTACCTCCTGCCACATGAACTGCCAGCCAGTGAGTAGGAGAAAGAAGTGCTTTCGAGTGCAGTGGTCCAGACAAGTGGTGGTTCTGTTTGGGAGAAAAAGACTATGTGAACAATAAAGTTGTGTTGGGGTTGTAGGTGAGAGAGTGATTTTAGAAGGGAATGAGAGTTGGACAGGCTGTTGGTCTGGACTTGCTCATAACGGTTATGAAGGTAGTTGATAGGTTCCCTGAAGAGGTGAGTTTTCAGGGAGCATCTGAAGATCTGAAGGCTGGTGGAGAGTCTGATGGGGCGGAGGAGGGATTTCCAGAGCTCAGGTGCAGTACGGGAGAAGTTCTGTAGACGGGAGTGGGAAGATGTAATAAGCAGGGGAGGGCTGGCAACATCCGGCCCAGGGGGGCAAATACAATTAAGTGGCCCATATCTACTATCATCCAAGCCCATTGTCCCAGCCCACCACTGTTTCCTTAATTTTAAAATTGTCCTTAATGCTGTGAATTAAAGCAAGTGATACCACAGAGCTTACTGTTGAAATGGGGCTACATAAGTGATACTAAAGTGCTTACAATTTAACCCTGCGAGTGCCAGAGGGGTACACAACACATTGCTTTTTCAATGCGTTGTGTACCCCTCTGGCACTCAAAGGGTTAATCAAAGATAGAATAGTGATGCGATAGAACTTGCAAGGGAAATGGATTATGCTACTAGTGCAGGTATGTTTGGACTGTAGCTCTGCGGTATCACTTGCATATAGATTCATTTCATAAGCTCTGTGGTATCACTAGTGTAGCTCCATTTACAGCAGCAAGTGGGAGATTGAGTGAAGCAGTGGCCCACCAGCCCAGACACATGGCCAGCCCAGGGGGCAACTGCCCCCCTGCCCCCCAGGCCAGCCCTCCCCTGGTAATAAGAGCTGTGGAGAGGAGAAGGTCCTGTGCAGAGCGAAGATAACGAGAGGGAGTGTATTTGTGTTGGCCCAAAGCAAGACAGATTCACAGAACTGAACTGCATTTCATTCCATGGAGGTGGTGATGCTATTGAAGTCTGTATAGAGCTTCACAATGCTTCGGGGGCTTCTCTACCATCCAAAGCAGTAGAGTAACTAGTCATTGGAGGGCCCCAGTGCAAATCATGTTTCATACAAACCTATTCTCACATGGGGAGTATCACAAACCTATTCCTGAAGACGGGGTCTGCTTGGATACTGGGCCCAGTCACAGTTGTACCCTCTGCACCCCTTGTATTCATGCCCCAATACAAACAGTATTGGCCCATATGTATAAAAGCAAACTGGAGTCATTCTGGCATAAACCAAATTCCCATGCACTTGAATAGAACAATGCATTGGAGAACTCGCTAGTATTTAAGGGGTTAAAAGGCCCAATCTAATTGAACATTCATTTTTATTTTTTCCCCTGTGTTGCAGTTGGTTTATTCCAGAATAACTCCAGTTTTCTTTTATAAATATGGATTAAAGCTCCTTATCTTCAGAAGAGGAGTAATTATGTGAGAACCACAGAGAAAAAGTAAATATGTCTATTGATTTAAAGGGATAGTAATGTTTCATAATAAAAGCAGCTCTAATTAATCATATTATTATTTGGACCTTGGAGAGTGTTATTTCAATTCTGTCAGAGTTGTAGCAAGAGTAATTCTATGACAAAGTATCCCCCTCCCGCCCCTTTTACTGATGTAACACTGCTCAGCCAGATCAGAAGGGAGGTGCCCAGGTAGATTGCAGAGAGGGACAATCTTCAATTAAGATAAGGGAAAAACCTGAAAAACTTGTCAAGGGGGGGCAGGGCTTTCATTGTTCTCATAGGAAGAAGATTGTCCTTGCTGTTATCCGTCTGGTCTATGGACTGCATTCCACATCTGAGAAGAGATGGTTTACACTAGGTAAAAGGGGCGGGAGGGGAAACTTTGCTTGTGAATATCTCTTAAACCATAAAGGTTTGAGAGATAAGACTTATATTGTTCTTCATGTTTTTTTAATGCCTACAAAATAAAATAAAGATAAAATGAAGTATTACTATCCCTTTAAATGGGGCTCAGCTGGAGCATTGTATTCTGACACCTCTGACACAGACAAATGCAACAGCAGGAACAAATGTCTCAGTTTTGGGGTACGAATGCTTTTTTTCACTGATATGAAGGGGAAAATTAGGAGGGAGGTTTCTGAACAGCTGGAAACCACTTGCCCTTGTTTACTCATTGTACTAAAAAATTAATTGAATTTTTATTTGATTTTAACCCTTTGAGTGACAGAGGAGTATCTAACGCATTGTTAATACTGTTTGTGCTATAGAGATAAACACGCTGAGGCTGATGGGAGAATTTTCGGAGTACACAGTTTAGTATAGGGATGAGCACCCAGAGGCACTTCTGCTATTGATTACTACAATTCACAGACGTTTGCTGGTCTGGGAAGATGGGATTGTAGTTATCAACAGCTGGAGGGTCTCAGGTTACCAATGCCAGAATTACTATATTGCGTATATACAGAAACAGCTCAAAATTAACTTCCAGCATTTATTTTGGCATGTAATTGTATTAACCATTTGAGTGCCAGAGAGGTATCCAACTCACTTCAAAGAGTTACTACATCCCCATTAATTAGACTACAGTGGTATTTGTGGGAATTTGGATGGTAATTTTCCTACCGCTGAACAAAACATAATGGAAGGGGGAGGTATGTATGAATCTGCCAGCACAACTGTGCTAGGATATTAGCCTCAAAATCATGTGCCTGCAAGTGTGCACAAGATTGTATGCAAATGAGAGTTGGTTCCGTGTTAGCCGTAGATATACAGGAGGCAAATATAGTCAAGCTGATACCTTTATTGGCTAACTAAGCAGACTTGGGATGCAAGCTTTCAAGACTGCTTAGGTCTCTTCCTCAGTTCTGTGCATAACAAGAACACACTCCACCATCAAGCAGACTTTAACCCTTTAAATGCCAGAGGGGTATGCAATGCATTGCAAAACAATGCTTTGAGCACCCCTCTGCCACTCAAAGGGTTAATGACATCAAGCCTGAACACATCAGCAGACAAATGTGCAGGGACATGGAGTAAATTTATGCCACTGTCTGTGCCTTGTTAGTACATAATGTGCTGAGATGCATAGGAAACAAATGCCCCAGAATACTCATAGCCCTACCTTGGTGCAAGCAGCATTAACCCCTTCGTGACCACTGATGTGCCAGGACCGTCACAGCGGTCCAGCACTTAAGGACCAGTGATGGTCCTGGCACGTCATGGAGTTCAGGGCTCCCGGCGTGGCTGCACACCACTCCGGGAGCCCTGAACCAGAAGTAAAATAAAAATAATTTAAAAAAAGTGCTGACCACAAATTCGCGTGCCGGTCCTTAAGAGGTTAAGGGGAGAATTTTTGGTACAAGTAGCTCAGTAAACTTGGTGTTAGGCAGAAGTAGGACTAAGAAATTAGTTCCATTGTACGTCATAGTGTGTAACTGTATTAGAATATTCCCCTAATGAGGACTAGGAAGAACTGGGGGGTTATACACTAAGTTGTGACAAAGAGGTGATAAAGTGGAGATGACGTCTCCAGTGATATCACTTATCCAGTTCCTATGTTATTCTATGGATCCTATGTACTAAGATATCCAAAGTTGAAGAAATCTTAGTACATTGACCCAGGCCTCATATAATAACATAGGAACTGGAGAAGTGATATCACTGGAGAAGTCATCTCTACATTATCACCTCTTTATCACTTCTTTAGTGAATCTCCCCACTGGAGTAATTCTGGGACAAATCAATTTGATATTAAGGGACAAATAAATTCTCAAAACTTCCACTAATTTAAAGCGGAACTATCACTCCAATTAAAGTGCCACCCAAATAACTATTCATATAGCGATGTGCATACCAATAGCTGTAAGATCCTGATTAAGTCCAGCATTATTGAGAAATCCATCTTGTTCGGAGACTGGCAGCAGGCATCAGCTCAGATATCCAGCCTCTTCGGCATCTGTGCGCCTGCTCCGTCTGTCCTGGTCTCCTCCAGAATTGGTGAGTGGGAGCTGCATTGTACCTTAAGGTACAGGAAGTGACTGACGGCTCAGGTGCACAGATGTCGGTATGGCAAGAAGTCTGCCTGTCAGTCTCCGAACAAGATGGAGTTTTAAATAATGCTGTACTTATTCGGGATAATACAACTCTTGGTATGCATATATCTCTATATGAATAATTAGTTGGGAGGCACTTTAATTGGAGTGATAGTTCTGCTTTAAATGGGACTCTTTAACCCCTTAAGGACTGGCCGCGCGTGCATGTGGCTAGTGTGAATCTGATTCAGGGCTCCCGAATGGTCATACCTGGGAACTTTCAAATTGAGCTGACCCTGAGATTGTGTAAAAATTAACCTTAAATTTCCCATAATATAAATTATCCACGATATATCCCTGATCACTGTAATCGAGAGTCGCTACAGTCAGCATTGAAGGAGCCATTAACCCTTTGAGTGCCAGAGAGGTACACAACGCATTGCTTTGCAATGCGTTGCTTACCCCTCTGACACTCAAAGGGTTAATACACAACAACTTACAGATATCACTGCATGAACACACACAGGACAAGCAGGACTTCTCCCTCTTCTTTCTGGTACACGTGGCACCAATTTAGAGGCTAAAGAAGCAGTTAACTGGAGCAGAATATATAACACGTAGCACTGAACTCTCTCACCCTGAGATTTTGGCTCTTCACCCTGAGACCCTGAGATTTGGGCCAAAACCCTGAGAGTTCCCAGGTATGAGAATGGTGTGCAGCCACGCGGGGAGCCCTAAATTCCATGATGGTCCTGGCACGTCATGGGTCCTTATGGCTCACCAACCCATGACATGCCAGGACCGTCAAGTGTCCTTAAGGGGTTAAACCATGAACTCTAAAGAGTTCTCCAATGCATTCAAGAGGTTAACCCTTTGAGTGCCAGAGGGGTATGCAACACAATGCGTTGCGTACTCTCCTGGCACTTGAAGGGTTAAAAGACCAGTTGAAATCAACATTTTCATGTCTCCGGTATTATGCAGCTGATTTGCCCCAATTCTTCTTAGTACGTCAGGTTCTATTTGTTTGTAAAAAAGAGAAAAGAAAGAATATTAGTATAATGTCTAAAACATCAATATGTCATTTCCTCCCCAAAACAAAAGGGAACTCAACACATTTCAATTCACCGAGCAAAGTGTTTTCAGAATCTCAATCTACAGAAGACAACTAAAAAAGTCAAAATACAGCTGACATTTCACTATTTCATCAATGGACGAAATGATGTAATTTGATTTAATTATGTTACCATCTTTTGCTTGTCCTGTATTTCAGCTTTACTTTGCAATCCATCACAAATGGAACCATAATGGTGTCAGACGCCCGGGAGTGGTAAACTGTGAGCAATTAGCATTTCAATCCAGGCTACAAGAGAAGAGCAGCAGGGGACAGCCCTGTTTAACAAGCCATACAGTTTGTAAATAAGGTGCTGTGGTTGTAAAAATGTCATTTATACAATTACATATAAACCGAAGACTTCAATTTATTTATATATCCACTTAGGAGGGTTGGTTAAAATGATGCATTGGCTAATTGGTATGTAATTGGGGCAAAACAGGGAAAATCAATATATCAATGCTTATAAATCTTAACCCTTTAAGCCTTGGATTGCTAGAGAGGTTTCCAATGCATTGCAAAGCAATATGTTGGAGACCACTCTGGCAGTCAGAGGGTTAAGAACCATAAGGTTGTGAAATCTTAACCCTTTAAGTGCTGGAGAGGTTTCCTATGCATTGCAATGAAATGTAGGGTGACCACTTTTCAAATCTGCTATCCAGGGACACTGCCGAGAGAAGAGCGCACCACAGAGTTCTAAACACTAGGGGGAGAACTGCCCACTGACTGCTCTGATGGAAAGCAATGCCTGTGGTGGGCTACATGAAAATGTACATCACACCCAAAGCCATAGACTAGCATTACACTGCAACAAAATTACACAGCAGCTTCCGATTGATGTCAGGATCAAGGCTCAGTTCTCTCTCTAGTGTTTAGAGCCCCTTCTGGAAGCCATTTTCTTGTAGCCCAACAGAGGCGTCATGTTCTGTCACAGTAGGCAATGGGCAGTTCTCTTTCTTGTATTTAAAACTCTTTGCTCTGGAGTCTTCATTCCAGAACTTTGTATTGTCCCAGATGGGGGCTGGCCGGGACAATGGACACACATTTAAAATCCGGGACTGTCCTGGGTAATCCGGGACAAGGTCACCTTAATGCAATGCATTGAACACATCTCTGGCTCCTAATCGGTTAAAAGTTCCATTTGAATCAATGGAAATATTTTCTTATCCTCAATGATGCAGCTGGTTCACTTTAAGTTCATGAATACTGCCCTAAACATGATCAGTTCTAGCTATATGTAATCCAAACTCTACCTTTCCTAGCACCGACATATGTGTGAGTATCCTAATTATCGTATATTGTAAATGACAGGGAAAGAAAATTAAAATAAAAGATCATAATGCAAGTAAGTGTGGGTGTCTATGAATCAAGGCAAGCACATTCTACATCAAAAGAAAAAGACCACATATCACTGCTATCCTACGTTTCATGGGCTGCTCCATATTTGTTTTAAATCCACATACTGGTGGGTGGAACCATATGGGAAGAAAATGATCTAACTTAATTAAAGTGATGGAGTATTCAGGTCAGTTCTACAGCCCTGATTTATGTGAATTATTACGATTAATTTCCTTGCATTCATATTGCAGCACATCCCTTGTGTTTCCAAATTACTTTCCACCTAACAAACTACAATAATAAATGTAAAATGATACTGTAGTCAGTTTTTATGTAAGATTATTCAAGTGGCAGTAAAGCTATTTTAGGTTCACTAGGGGACACTGGCTCTCAACCAGGTGCAGTGGCACTTTAGTGTGCAATGGGCAGTAGCTTAGGATATCACTGCTTTTCTTGTAAAGATTTTGCTCAAAATAGAAATCTTGAGTTTCCATTGTATTTTTGTAGAACTTGTTAGGTCAATATGCACGTTTTTGTCACTGACTGAATGATATAGCTCTGTACGTGTACACCTCACTATGCCCTTGACAACTGACCTTTAAAAATGTGGTGTGCCAGACTGCGTGTTAGCGGTGCCTTAAGTCAAAACAGATTGAGAACCACTGCACCGGGGGGGGGGGGTATATTAATACGATTCTTTAATAAACCCCATGCTGGAATCGATTGCTCACATTAAAATCTTAGTGAGAGTGGAGTGTGTACACAGTATGCTCTAAAGAGATCACACACACTAGTGTTTTCCTCAAAGTGCAGCTGGTGGAGATGGAAGCTAACAGCAGCGCAGTTTCGCTCGTACTTTTCAACATTCCTCCCACTGGAACAAATGTAGTAATGTATTCCTGGTTAAAGCAATTGCACCATACGGGACAGATATAAAAACCTAGAATTTTCCAGTGATTTTAAAGGATCAGTAAAGTTCTTTATAAATAATAATAAAAAAAAACACATATGCTGTAGTGCTTTGACTGCTAAGTAAAACAATATTACACTTCTTGTTGGGAAATGCATCTTTCCAGAGTTATTATAGTTTAAAATGTTGTTGGGTTTTTTTTACATTAGCATTGCTCTCTAGTGGTCGGATTTCACATAGTTATTCTAGTACATTCTACAAAAAAACATGGATCACTAACAGTCCTCCATGGAATGTGATAATAACCTCTGTATTCTGAAGTCGCAGAAAGTAAACTTCATGGATCTCGGTTTCCAGAGACTATAAGAATTTTGAACAGTTATAACTTTGGAATAAATCAACTACCAGTAGTGGGTGTGTCCTTGCTTTTCCTCTGCGGAAAAACCCTATAACATATAACTTTTCATTAAAAAAAAAGTTTTCTGCTCTTTTAAATGGGGATTTTAATTTCTAAAATGCTAGCAAGGTCTCCAACGCATTGCAAACCGATGCATTGGAGACCTCTTTAGAATTCAAGGGGTTGAAAGGGAACTATCACCCCAGCTAAAGTCCACCTCCACCTAATCAGGCATCAGTCAATAAGCTTAAAGGGATAGTAATGTTTCATAATAAAAGCAGCTCTAATTAATCATCATAGTATTTCAATTCTGTCAGAGTTGTAGTTCCAGAGTAACTGAATGACAAAGTATCCCCCTCCCGCCCCTTTTACTGATGTAACACTTTTCAGACAGAGAAGAAGGGAGGTGCCCAGGTAGATTTCAGAGAGGGACAATCTTCAATTAAGATAAGAGAAAAACCTTAAAAACTTGTCAAGGGGGGAAGGGCTTTCATTGTTTTCATTGTAAGAAGATTGTCCCCTGCTGTTATCTATCTGGTCTTACAACCAGATTCACATCTGAGAAGAGATGGCTTACACTAGGAAAAAGGGGCGGGAGGGGAAACTTTGCTTGTGAATATCTCTTAAACCATAAAGGTTTGAGCGATAAGACTTATATCATTCTTCATATTTTTTTAATGCCTACAAAATGAAATAAAGTTAAAACAAAGTATTACTATCCCTTTAACAATCAAACTCGTATGTAGAATAAAGACAGTGTTAGTAAAAAATTCTGCCTCAGCTGTAACTGACGGCCAGGCAGCAGCGCAGACATCTTTGAATACAGACGTTTGCGCGCCTGTGCCGTCAGTCCCAGTCTCCTCTAGGAGGCGATGCATGGTACCTTAAGGTACCAGAAGGGACTGACGGCGCAAGCGCGCAGATGCCTCTAGAGTGCTGTTGCCTGACTGTCAATGTCGACTGAGGAAGGATTTCTGAGTAACACGTCTGCGTAAGAGTTTGATTGTTAAGCTTATCTCTAGATGCCTAATTAGGTGGGGTGGACTTTAGTTGGGATAATAGTTCCCCATTAACCTTTTGAGTGCCAGAGCAATCAAAGAGTTAAAAGCCCACTGAACTAAATTACATTTTATACACCTGGGAGGATCACCCCAACCAAAAAGGCTTACTATGGCCTCTGCTATTGTGGTATATGGGAACATTTTAGAGATAAAAAAAAACAGTTCTTAAATGTACTAACAGAATTCAGCCTGATGTATTAATATATTATGAGGATACATATAAGTACAGAAGCAACTACAAATAAAAATGTGTTTAACACATCTGATACATCCTCCTGAATGTAATATTATTTTATATTACTATTATTATACTATTACTATATAAATAAATAATAATAATAATACATAGCTCAAACCCACCACTCCCAACACCCAGTAATAAGAAATAGTAAAGAAACACCTAGAATACAGAAATATAGAGAAATTATATGTTTTTGTTTATTTGTCTCTAGCAATTTTAGTAAATTATGATCTCGTTTGATATGCACTTTTATAGTACATGTTCGTTTTGTTATATTTTCCATTCTACATAAGTATGAGCCTGTTTTGGTACTGGAAATCTTAAATCAAATCTTAAGTCAACAGCTTTTCATTATATTTTTATATTCCAGATATTTCTGTAACATTCTGTATTACTGGGGTTGAGCGCAGTGAGTATGGTTGATGTATTTGTATGATCGATGTATGCGTATGATTGATGTGTGTTTATTATCGATGTATGTGTATGATTGATGTATGGGTATGATCAATGTATGTGTGTGATTGATGTATGTGTATGATCGATATACGTGTATGATTGATGTATTTGTATGATTGAGGTACGTGTATGATTGATGTATGTGTATGATCGATATACGTATATGATTGATGTATGTGTATGATTGATGTACATGTATGATCGATGTAAGTGTATGATCGATGTATGTGTATGATCGATGTACGTGTATGATTGATGTATGTGTATGATCGATGTAAGTGTATGATCGATTTATGTGTATGATTGATATACGTGTATGATTGATGTACTTGTGTATACTTATGGTTGTAGTTTATTTTGGCAAAACCTGTACACTTAGTGGCGCACTGATGGAGAAATAGGAAACATTAAATTTGCCATTGTGCAGCCTGACAAGGACCACCACTCTTCAATCCAAAAAAAACAAACAAATTATAATGCACAGTCTGCGCCAGACTGTGCAATTTAATTTGTTTTTTTGGGGGGGTTTACGCACCATAAGTGGCAAATAAGGACCCCCAAAAATCATTACATGCCAATCAGTTTTTTTTTTTACATATTTCTAAATCATACATAGGATCTACTGAAAAAATTCTAATTTATTAAAAAGAAACTCCCACAATTTTTTGAGAGTAAATACAACACAAATATTAAAACAATTTCTATCATAACTCTTTTTTATATCGGGGAAACTTCTTATGAAAAAGTAATCACCTCTTATTGCGTGACCGCACAATAAATGCTTCAGAAATATTTGTGATTGGGTAATAATAAATCTTTGGAGTATCCAATCTATTGTCCAGTAAGGACCGCCAAACGGATCCTCAAATTTTTCTTATATATAATGATAATATACAGAATCAAACCAAAGAAAAAAAAATAGCTATTTGGAGCTCACTTTATTAACATACAAAATATATAATATACAAAATATAAATAACCAATATATTACTTATATTTTGTGTGTTAATTAAGTGAGCTCTAAACAGCTATTTTTTTATCTTTAGTTTGATTCTGTATATTATCATTATATAAGAGCAAATTTTGGGATCCGTTTGGAGGTCCTTACTGGACGGTAGATTGGATAATACAAAGATTTCTTATTACCCAATCACAAATATTTCGGAAGCATTTCTGTGCGGGCATGCAATAAGAGGTGATAACTTTTTTGATAAGAAGTTTCCCCGATATAAAAAAGAGTTACAATAATAATCATTGTCATATGCGTATTGTATTTACTCTCAAAAAATTGTGGGAGCTTTTTTTTTTTTAATCAGTGTAATTTTTCCAGTTGATCCTATGTATGATACAGAAATATGGAATAAAAAACGGATTGGCATTTAATGATTCGTGGGGTCCTCACTTGCCACTTAAGCTCCAGACTGTGCAATATAATGTGCAGTTTATTTTACCTAGTTGTATTTGCACTTACAATACTCACTCTTGGTTTATAATTGTTATAACCCTTTGAGTGCCAGAAGGGTATCCAACAAATTACTTTGCAATGCTTCGGATAGACCTCTGGCACTCAAA
Source organism: Rhinophrynus dorsalis (assembly GCA_037306005.1). Lineage (NCBI taxonomy): Eukaryota > Metazoa > Chordata > Amphibia > Anura > Rhinophrynidae > Rhinophrynus > Rhinophrynus dorsalis. Next base: position 51,685,297 of record CM074724.1, read on the forward strand.
TGGTTAATCTTCCTGAATATATCAAAGCAAAAAAAAATGGAAATATTCTGCTGACGGTGTCATTGTATCTGCTGGGGAGGGGGGATAATTGTCATTGATATCAATAGTATTTTTTTCCTATAAGGCATCTGGTGCTGTTCCTTTCTTCAGATTGGTTCCACATTTGACTTCATACATAAAGGGGTCAAATAAGTCAAAAAGAACATTGTTCCTTTTAGATCTCCCCATTGCCTTCCTTGCAGTGAAACAAACTGCAGATACCTAAAGATGGGAAGTGGAATTTTAGAGTAGGAGGAAAAAGCTTAATAGCTATTTACCTGTCTAATGCTGACTGGCACACATGATGAGCCAGCTTCCTCTGCTGTCAGCCCCTAAGGAGATAGAATTCCTCAGCCCACACTTTGCCAAGCCTTGATGGCTTCTTTATTTACTCTTTGTATCACTCCAGATTGCCTGGACTGTGCATTTTTTAGCTGTGCACCAGAAATGCACAGGCTCCTTTCGTTTTCTGCCATTGTAGGGGAAAGCCCACATAGCCTCCCACACAGTACTTTCCTCAAAGAGTGAGGCAGGATGCTTGTTTTCTTTGAAGAAGCACTTTTTGAAACAAAAGGATTCCCTAAGTCTTGATGTGCTTAACAATGATTTCTTTCCTGCCCCACTTGTGAACATATCAGAAGGATACAGGTCTGTCCATGTCTGTCAGAAATCAAATTGATGGACTTGTGATGACCAATTTCTAACGGTCATGTGATACAACCAATTATCTATAAACCCTTTAAGAATTGCACTGCAATGAGCTGCACATCTTCCTGGTTAATAAAGTTTAAACTATGATTACATAGTGCAGACATATTTTACATAAATAGATCTATACACCGATACATAGAGCCATATGCAATAAGCTAATTAGGTGCAATTTTGGAGCAAACCAATACAACATGTAAAAGAAACCCTATGATTTAAACCGTGCTTTTTAACATTTTGAATGCTAGAGACCACAGTAGTATTCAAGGGGTTAAAAGCTCCATTTAGATGAAGTACTAATGTCACAAAGGAAGGGGTAAAACAGGAGCAGAATATAAAATTATTTTACTATATCCCTGTTTGTGAATAATAAAACTTCTAGAAAGTTACTTATTGTTTGTTATAATGTACTTGTCAGGGAAATTATGGGAGGGGATCCAGGACTCACAGCTAGAACTGAAGAAGAATAAGATATAATGCATAGAAAGCAAATATATCTCATCAGAGTGTGTCTGACTACCAGTGGAACAAGGCTGGAGTGTCAGAGAGTGTATGTGTGGGTCTGTGACCCCAAGTAGACAGTTTAACAAGGCTGGAGTGACAGAGAGTGTATGTGTGGGTCTGTGACTACTGGTTGAACAAGGCTGGAGTGTCAGAGAGTGTATGTGTGGGTCTGTGAACCCAAGTAGACAGTTTAACAAGGCTGGAGTGTCAGAGAGTGTATGTGTGGGTCTGTGACTACCGGTGGAACAAGGCTGGAGTGTCAGAGAGTGTATGTGTGGGTCTGTGACCCCAAGTAGACAGTTTAACAAGGCTGGAGTGTCAAAGAGTGTATGTGTGGGTCTGTGACCCCAAGTAGACAGTTTAACAAGGCTGGAGTGACAGAGAATGTATGTGTGGGTCTGTGACTACCGGTGGAACAAGGCTGGAGTGACAGAGAGTGTATGTGTGGGTCTGTGACTCCCGAAGGAACAAGGCTGGAGTGTCAGCGAGTGTATGTGTGGGTCTGTGACCCCAAGTAGACAGTTTAACAAGGCTGGAGTGTCAGAGAGTGTATGTGTGGGTCTGTGACCCCAAGTAGACAGTTTAACAAGGCTGGAGTGACAGAGAGTGTATGTGTGGGTCTGTGACTACCGGTGGAACAGGGCTGGAGTGTCAGAGAGTGTATGTGGGGGTCTGTGACTACCGGTGGAACAAGGCTGCTGTGTCAGACAGTGTATGTGTGGTTCAGTGACCCCAAGTAGACAGTGGAACAAGTCTGGAGTATCAGCATACCTGGGAACCTGACAGCGAGATCGGGGAGGGAAATGACGTGATTTGCATTATAAAAGGGGTGGGGCTTAGTCACAAGGGGGGCGGGATAAAAAAAAGAAAGAAAAAAAAAGGGCAAAATATATGTTGAATGAGGGAAAGAGGGCAGGGAGTGGGAGGAACTGGGGCGGGATGGAGAACAACCCGGAGATTGAGAGACTGCCATGGAGACCCAGTAATTCACTTTGTAATCCGGAGTCTCCGGGTCAAAACCGGAAAGTTCCCAGGTATGAGTATCAGAGGGTGTATGTGTGGGTCTGTGACTACCGGTGGAACAAGGCTGGGGTGTCAGACAGTATATGTGGGGTTTAGGGACCCCAAGTAGACAGTGGAACTAGGCTGGGGTATCAGGGAGTGTATGTGTGGGTCTGGGACTAGCAATGGAACAAAGCTGGGGTATCAGACAGTACATGTCTGGAGCTGTGACTACCAGTGGACAGTGGAAGAAGGCCCGATGTCAGACAGTGTATGCACAATTCTGTGGCTACAGAAAGGCAGTGGAACAAGTTTGGGACATCAAACAGTGAAAGCATGGGTCTGTGACTAACAGGAGACAGCGAAACAAGGCTGGGGTGTCAGACATTATATGTGTGGGTCTATGACTATCAGTGGACAGTATGTGTCATTTACAACTGATTTTGTTTTTTAATTACTTCTGCAAATGGCAGAGTGCATTATTCCAAGGCAACTTGATCCATACACACGAATATTGACTTTCAACCATGAGTGCACCATTTTGTTCATTTGTAGTATGTGTGGTTTGTTGCGCTATGTTTTACTCCAGAATTGCACCTCTTTAGCTTCCTCATTATGGGCTTACGTTTCTCACCGCTCTGTATAATTTCACTGGCCGCCTTTATGTAGATACACCAGAACATATTGTGAAAAGTGTTGGCTTGTTAATAATTAGATGAATAAGAATGGGGAAGGAGCCCAGAAACAAATTTTGCCTCAAGACTCAATAGCTTCTAGTTATGCCCCTGAACATGACATGATCCCTGGACTCTGTGGTGTGGTTACACAATGAGGCTGAGGTACCAAGAAGAAGTGGAGCAAGCCAACTGAACCATAGGGACTAAGAATAAAGTGCAATGATGCAAAAGGGGCTTTGCACGATGTGTTAGAGACCTCTATAGCATTCATGGGGCTAAATCTCAATTTCAATGAATGAACATTTTGGGAATTTGTATTACTTCTCTATAGTGCAGAACTCTCTCAGTACAAACATCAGCGTTAGTGTGTGTAGTGTATTTATATGTCATTGTATATATTCATGTTAGTGAGTGTTAGCCCCCATGTCTTCCTTCCTCTTCTTCTTCAAGGTCAGTTTCTCAAGTAATTGTGCATGGCATACCTGTGTCATGCCATGATGTAATGCTCTGCTGGTGTGCTGCAATGCTCTGATGGTCTCATGTAATGGTGCAAAGCTCCACTAGTCTCACTGATGATTTGAGTTCCATATCTTGCCTTATCTGGGGGCTTTCTTTCATGTGACCATGTATTTTCCTGGATATTCGGATATGTGAATGGAAGGGGCACAGTTTACAGTTTTATTCTGGGAGCCATATTGCCTAGAAATGACCCTGTTGGTCTTAAAGGGTTAATCAGACTCATGCACTCTGCCTATTCCAGTTTGAAAAAACTGCCAGCAACTGTCATGTCCGCCTCCATAGGAAAGTCATTCAGGACTAACTGGGTAAAATTTGTAAGGGGCCATTAAGATAGTCTGAACATAATAAGTAAGTGAGGCTTATTAATAAGAGATGTTACTTCTCCTTTAAGGAGGAATTTGCCATTTGGAAAATTCCTGCCAGTGTGAAACATTTAGAATGTTGAAATACTTTAGTGTTTAACCTGTTTTGAACTTTTTTTTTAAATAAATATATATATATATATATATATATATATATATATATATATATATATATATATATATATATGAGATGTTTGGCAACTGTATATTACTTGCTGGTGACACATAGCATTCTGCTGGTTTCATGTAGACTGTATACGGCTGTACAGTGCTGGTATACTACATGTATACATTGCTTTATTCACCAAGCTAAAGGAAGAAATCAACTTCACTAGATGGCCGAAATTAAAATTCTGCAAATTCACATTCATTTAACTTGGACTTTTAATCCCCTACATGCTAGAATGGTCTCCACACACACATTGTGAAGGGATATATATACTGATATTCTCTCTCTCTCTCTCTCTCTCTCTCTCTCTCTATATATATATATATATATATATATATATATATATATATATGAGATGGCTGTGTGCACTGCAGTCTTGCGCAGTACTGAATGCCCGCGCTGTGGCTGATATGGAGCGAGGAGCCCTCTGCACAGAGAGGAATACAGTCTGAATTCTGCGCTTTCAGCTCCATATCAGCCGCGGCACGGACAGACAGTACTGCGCATGACTGCAGCATTCACGACAAATAGGAGCAGATGCCTGGTGATGACAGAATTCAAGAAAAGTCAGCACTCACAAGACTTATCAAAGAACTAAAATTAACATTTGTTGTAGGTCACGTTTCAATCACATTCAGGGATCTTTATTTAAGACCTTATATATATCTTAGAGAATATCCTGCCGAGTGGCCCAATATGCTGCTGAAGCAACAGTGTACCCTTGTTTAACTCAGCAATACAAACCCTGCAGTATATCATTCATTATTGTCTCTATAATGCCCCAGGCCTTGTGTTCAGCTTGGAACTTAAGGCGGGAGATTCACTAAGCGGTGATAAAGAGGTGATAAAGTGGTGATAACTTATCCAGTTTATCACTTCTCCAGTTCCTATGTTATTCTATGGAGCCAATACACTAAGATCTACAAAGCTGAATAAATCTTAGTGCATTGGCTCCAAAGAATAACATAGGAATTGAAGAAGTGATAAACTGGAGAAGTCATCTCCACTTTATCACCTCTTTATCACCGCTTAGTGAATCTCCCCGATGTTACCCTCTCTGCTTGAAAAGGTGCAGTTAGATTGCAGTGTGCGCTAATACTGCACTTTGCTTGTTCCATCTCCAGTTCTTTTGGTTACCTAGCAACTCTCTAGCCAGTGAGGCATATGTGCTAAGAGGAGTAACTCTGGGTGGAGTCACTACATCACCGGAGACACAAACAATCCTGTTGCTTTAAAAGGTGTTATTAACCCTTTGATTGTCAGAGGGGTGTCCAGTGCATTGCTCTGCAATGCATTGGACACCCCTCTGGCACTGAAATGGTTAAATCCTCAAACACCAGAGGGCAAAGCAATACTTTGGAAACCTCACTAGCATAAAAAAGTGTTAAAAGCATCATTTGTCTCTTTAAATGGGGTACACAACGCATTGCAAAGCAATGCGTTATATAACCCTCTGGCACTCAAAGGGTTAAATAACTAGAACTTTTATTTGGAGCAGTGTGTTTGACACAGAATGACTCCACTTTACTTGGTACATCAGCCTGAGTTTTATGAGTTGTTCTATTTTTAATACCATTGGATTGACAATAGTGCCTGTTCTAATTATTATGGTAGCCATTTATTAATTAACAAGTTGCCACTTTCATGGAGCCACTTCAAAAACACATTTTAATTACCTTTAATTATTAATGACAACAATTTGTTTTTAATTATAATACAATTATTTATCATGGGCTGTTCAATATGATGAGCAACTGTATGGCAGTAATTATTATAAAACTATGTCTTGTCTCCAATAAATTCTGAGGATGTTCTTAAAGATGGGCTTGTGTCAGTGTTTAGAGATGACCATCAATTATGTTGACTAGTGCAATATATTATAGAGATGGGACTTTATACAGAAAACTGAGGAGGCCCAATTCTGAGGTAAACCACCTCTTTTTGGATATGTTTGGGCAATAAGCAGAAATATAACAGAAAAGTTTTAACCCTTTAACCCAAGACAGGGCAATATGAAGCCCTCCAGCTGCTTCAAAACTACATCTCCCAACAGCCCCTGTCAGTCATTGGTTGACAGGGGATGATGGGAGTTGTAGTCTGGGCAACAACTAGAGGACCTCACTTTGCAGACTCCTGATTTAACTTCTTGAGGACCAGAGGGGTGTGCAATGTGTCGCACACCAGGCTGGTCCTTAAGAGTACACTTCTTTTTTGAATTTTCATATTCTACAAATTTCCTGTACATTTTAATTATTATTTTTCTATATTCACCTATTATTTTTACACTTGTGTGTCCCTGACAGCAAGCTCCTGGACTTCCAGGGATGGAGAAACCAGGGATACTACATATTTGAAATGAGGTTTTACTGGACTCAGAGGCAGAACTATCTTTCAGCACCTGACTGAGATTGTACACTCTTGTTACGTCTATTGTCTACAGATACTCCAAATTCCTTAAATAATGAGGAGTGAATGTACAATGATGATTCCATGCTAAATCAGGCTCTGGAATCAGAGAGAAGCCCCTCAGTCTACCTAACAACAATTTACTTAGCTACGTACTCCATAAAGCCTCTGTTTAACTCCTATTGCATCAAGACAACACACTGTAAGCACTTGGGTGTGTTCTTCTAGTCAGAGCCAAAGTATACACCATGGGCCATGTGCTCAAAAAAGTAGCGAAATAGCTTTTTTCGTTTGTAACGACATTTCAAAGTACAGTGTCACTGGGTTCATTAATATTTTCAGAGAGTGTCGGTTGTGATTCGAAATATGTCGTTTTGTCATTGAAATACGATTCCTGACTGAATTTGTCATATGTAACAACAAAAATGTCTTACCCAACAACAAAAATGTCTTAACCAATGACAAAAATGTCTTAACTAAAGACAAAAATTTCAGTATATAGATATGGTCATTCTGCTTGTGATGTGTTTCCTCCAATTATTATAGGTTTCTCACATTCAGAACTTCACATTCCCTCCACTTTTTTCTTAACGTACAAATTTTGTCTTTTGCAAGACTTTTTTTTGTCATTGTAAATGAAAAATGTTCTTTTCCTCTATACGACACTGGAGAACAGTATAGCCACACCCTTTCCCCACCCCTTCGCCTGGCAATTCTGGAGTTGTGTCGTACACAATGGACATTACTAGTTTTTTGTTGTATACTCTATAGAAAATATGTTGTTCATGCATACAATTACTTATTTTTGTCTTGCATATGACATTTTTTTTTGTCTTTATCCCTTTGTACATATGGTACCACGTATTAATATGGTGTGGTCAACTGTAGTGCCGTTACGCCTTTACACCTTATGTCCTTGTCATTGTGCTCCCTGAACTTGTGTTTCAAGAGACCTATCTTTCAGGGACTGTGAAATCAGAGATAGTGATACAATGTAACACTTTTCCTGCAGATCCCTGACTGTTGCAGGGCTTGTTTTACATTGTATCACTATCCGGTTTTCACAGTCCCTGACCGAAAACTCTCTGGAAACAGATATTCAGGCAGCTCACTGTCAGGGACATAAAAGTGTTTAAAAAAAGCAGACGATAAAAGAGTATAGGAAATGTGAGCTTGCATATTATGTAATATGTAAATTTAAGAAGGTTAACTGTCACTTTAATATAGATAAATATAAGATTATAGATCTAGGCTTCAGAAACAAGCATGCCTCATTTAACCTAAATGTGTAAAACTCCATAGAATAACACAGAAATGGATATCTGAAGTAATCACATATTTATTACAGGGCTGGATTTTCCAATAGGCAGAGTGGCCAGCTCTGCAGGCCACACCCACATTCTGAATTGTGGGTGTGTCCAAAACAATCTAATTATCCCTGCACTGGTTTTATATTCAATTGTAAGCTTTTATTTAAGCTATGTATTGGAGATCTCTCTAGCAACCAAGAGATTAAAACCTTTTTCATTCTTGCTTGTTACAGGGTGAGGGTATTTCCATACCTGGGATTTAGTTATCTATTGTGCAACTAAAGAAAATGGGCCAAAAAATAATTGTTCATCATCATTGATGAAGAATGAACAGTTCAGTACTTTTGGTCCATTTTCTTTAGTTGCACAATAGATAACTAAATTATATTTATACCTTCAGTATATGTGACCCAGGTTCAACTTTTTGAATATTAAAGGGATAGTAATACTTAAAATGTAAAAAAAAATATGTTGTAGGGTTTATCCCACTGAGTAAAACAAGAGTACTCCCACTGCTGAAAGGTGTTTCATTCAAAAGTTATTAATTTTCAAAGTTGAATTTTTTAGGTGCAATATCACAGTGGCCTGAAATTGTACAGTGGCGCTGTTGCTACACAATCCTATGGACCATAAATCTCCATAGGATGGTGTAGCAACAGCGCCACTGTACAATTTCAGGCCACTGAGATATTGCACCTAAAAAATTCAACTTTGAAAATTAATAACTTTTGAATGAAACACCTTTCAGCAGTGGGAGTACTCTTATTTTACTCAGGGGGATAAACCCTACAACATATTTTTTCTTACATTTTAAGTATTACTATCCCTTTAACTTCCCTAGCTTAAAGCCACAGACCTGTAAGTACTTCCATCACCAGACAGGGGCAATGGCAGGGCCCTGCTAAAAAAAACAAAAAACAGGTTGTCTGTCCCCCTGTCTAGCTCCAACTCGATCAAAGCCTCAACTTCCCCCATGATAAATGATCTTAGGCTCTGTCATTATTTAAAAAGATGATGGACTTATCAGCTAACACTGGCTGGACTGGAGAGGTGCCCAGTGCATGCTTTCTGCTTCTGCTCCTCCCGCTCATGTGCAGCAAGGTAATCACACTGTCGTCGGCATTGCTCTTCCTCAGCAATGCTAACAAGCTCATTGGCTGGCTCATCAGATCAGCTGGGTGAGGGTCACATGTTTTGTTGTGGAATCGGATGCGATGCAGGCATCAGCTGCAGGACCAGGGGCCATCACTGGACATGCTATTATTTTTTACTACTGGTTTAAGCTGTGCAATAGCAGCTAATGTTGCATGATCCTTGCTCGGAGAATAGAAGGTTTCATCCACAGACCCGGAGACAGTGCTCTAAATCCGGAGTCTCCGGGTGAAACCCGGCAAGTTCCCAGCTGTGGGTATTTCTGTGTCAGGAAACAGTGGATGGGACTGGGGACAGGGTCATGTGAGTAGAGGTGTATGATCATGGTGGGAGCTAAGGGCGCCTAGAGTTTCTTGCCTAGGGCCACCTATAATGTAAATCAGGCCCCTATATCTTTATCACACCTTAGTGCATACCTCCGCTCTGTTCTGGGCCCCCCTGACCTGCCCTCACTTTCTCACCTCCCCGATGGTAGTGAGTACATGTAGATCAAGGCCAAATCCCACATTATGCTTGCAGCCACATCCCACATTATGCTTGCAGACCCTGGAAAGTTTAGTTAAGTCCCATCTATATTTTTCCTTAGCAGAGTTATAAATGAAATCATAACATATAATATAAAAATAAATAGGTCACGTATGTATGTATGAACAAGCTGTATAGTATGAAAAAAATTATTCTGGAACCCATTAAAGAGGTGAAAACCTCCAAACACCTTACCCACCCCACCCCATCCCCCAAGAGAAGAACAGGAAAAAATTATCTGTCATTAGATTTCAATTTGCTGGCTGAAGTGTTGGTGCGTTCTCAGCTGGGGCTCAGGTCCTCCCTTAGTGTGCTTGCTACATTGTACCATCACCAGTAGGAAGATCAGCAGGACATTATACCATTACATGCACCACATGCTGGTAACAAGGTTTGGAGCTTTACACATGAGACACAAGGCAGGAGCCACCTCCCAGCCAGTAGCTGACTAGGTCCCTGCATACAGGTAGGATAAACATGGAGTGAAAGTGTCTAAAACATTATCAACATTGCTAATTATAAGGGACAGTCACCCTTTCAGTGCTAGAGGGGTATCCAACATATTGCATCACAATGCATTGGCCAACATATTGCATCACAATGCATTGGATACCCCTCTGGCACACTCAAAGAGTTAATCATGAAGGTAAAATTGAGCAATTCTGAAGCAACTAATTGCACTATAGAAGACAAATGAACAATAATTAAATACCCATTGATTTAAAATCAGGCTTTTCCCCTTTTGTACAGTGGGTTTGCTCCAGAACAATTGCTCATTAGGTTCCTGAATACATTCCATGAAGCCTGGATGGTAAGTGCGCAGAGACTGTGGGGATTCGCTGTTCTACCCTAATGCTAAAATAAAGGTTATGCTTTTATGACATAATGGGGAAGCATATTTTTAAACCCAAGTGTTATTGTGATCTTATTTTCTGTGTTTTCATACTTTTCAGTGTGTTGTTGAAGAGCATATTATAGGAATACATTAGAGAAAATTGGAAACTTTCTTTATTCAATGGGTCAGCATCACAGTTTTTAAGTAGATGAGGAAGGGACAGGAAACCAGATTCAGCCCAAGAGCCGCTCCAGAATAACTAGTACAACAACCTTATTATCTGGTCTTTATACTACAATATAAACAGACTGGGGGTCACTAGGGTGATTACATTTCCATTCTGCCATTTAGGGACACTGCAGAGACGAGAGCAGCAGAGTATTTGACCTCACTTCCAGACAGCAATGTGTGAGGGGCCACTGTAATTCAGTGGATATCAATGCACAACCTGCTTTTCTCTGGCGCACCACAGAGTTTTATATACTAGAAGAACTGTCCATTGACTGCTGTGACAGAAAGTGATGCCTGTGGTGGGCTACAAGATCATGTACATCATGCCCTAAAGCCTTAGACTGGTATTACAGTACAACACAATTACACGGCAGCTCCGGTTTGGTGTCAGGATCCAGGCTCAGTTCTTTGTAGTGTATAGAGCTCTGTCTGGAAGCCATTTTTGTAGCCAACAGAGGCATCACTTTCTGTCACATTAAACAATGGGCAGTTCTAATTCTAGTGTTTAGATCTGTACACTGGAGTCTTCATTCTGGGATTATGTATTTTACCTGAAGGGGGCTGCCCAGCACTTGGGACACACAATTAAAATACGGGACTGTCCTGGGCAGTCCAGGACATGTGGGCATCCTAGTAACCTCAGGGGAAGCCTCTGAAGGGTACATGTGGCTTCAGGGCTGCCTGTTGCCCATCACTGAGATAAGGTGTAACACAGAGTTACAGTATTCATATATAAGAGGACCTGTCACCCAAAGACAAGTTTTGTTTTACAGATTATTAAAATCTGTCTATATGCAGCAGTAGCCATTTTATGTAATTTACCTGTATATTGTGGTGGCACAGTGTGGCACTTTATGAAAATTCCCTGCACAGTATGCTTACTCATTCTATTTAACTCCAAACTTACTTAGCTCTGTGCTGTTAGTCACCCTTTCCCCTCCAGTGTGTGGGTTCTACCTAGAGTTCATTCCTAGGACAGCATCCTATATAATCATTTGCTAAATTGTTTGTCAGAAGCAGTCATGAGCAGTAGAGATGGTTGCGAGCGCTGCAGTCATGCACACTACAGACTGCCTGCACCGCCGCTGATAACGGAGCAGGGCTCCAAATTCAGACCGTAGTCCTCAACTACGGTCTGAATTTGCAGTGCCCCGCTCCGTATAATCCATGGCGCGGGCAGTCTCTACTGTGGCCAGTGTGCATGGGCTCTTCAACTAGTGTAGTGATATTGATCCAGCACTGTTAATTAGCAAAAGTGACATTTTATGACACAAAAAGTTCTAATTTCTAAAAAATAATAATATTTATAAATTAAACAATCACCTTTGTTTTATGAAAACATATATGTTAAAGAGCTTTTCCTGCGGAGTAAAACAAGGCCAGTCCCACTGCTGTCAGTTGTTTTATTCAAATGATATAACAATTAAAATAACCAGGAAGTGAAATTACTGTGCATTACTTCCTGATAGTTCTGACATGATGTGACAAGCAGTTTCTATCACATTCAATGGAGAACTGTAAGTCACTGACATTCCTCTCCATTAGAATGTAACTGGTGAGCTAATTGGTAGAGGGCACTGCTAATGTAGATAAACATGGGTTTAAATTGTAATAACTCTGGAAATATACACCTGTCAGCAGTTGGAATACCCATATTATATTCAACAGAAAATGACCTACAACATATGTTTTTTCATAAAAAAGTTTACTGCTCCATTAAGGACTGGTGACAGTCCTGGCATGTCATGGAATTATGGCACGGCAGCACTACACTCTGCTATCCCAGAATTCAAATCACAAAAAAAAAAAGCTCCATGGTCCTTAACACCCTCACACGCTTCAGCTCAGGAGGTCGTTAAGGGGTTATAAAGTAGGGATGCTATCTTACATCTGGTGTGAGCAAAAATCCTGGTGAGGGAAAAAAAAAAAGGGGGGGCGGTATTTATAACTTCCCCAGTTGAAAAGCACCTGTGGGCTGGGGACGACTATCCAAGAAAATGGGAGGAGTCAAAACCCTAAAAAAAGGCAGTTAATGCTTTGAATTCCTATTTGTTACCTCCTGATTCAAATACATTTCAAAATAAAAGAAGTAATTTTCCACGCACTCTATGTCCTTAATCTGTAACTCTCAGCAGTGAGTTTTCAAAGCTATCAATATGACAGAGAAGTGATATTGCCTCATTTGTCATGATTTACTTAATGTTTTCTGAATACAGTAATATTTGATTAAAATTTAATGCAAACATATAATATCACGCCACATATATTATTGCATCCATCAATCAGGTAACTGAAATAATGAAATGTTGATAGGTCTAGTAAAAAAAAATAAGAAGCCTAATTCTCAATGTGTTTGTTTGAGTGATTAGCAGAAAGATACAGAGAGTCAGTTGAAAAAAACAGGCTCATTAATATGCATTAGCTTCCATGCATTCATGTATCATCATAGATGTGTTAACTGTAGTTAAAAATGATTTTTTAATTTATTAAACACACAAAATATTAATATGTAAGATAAATGGAGACTATTAACTTTTATAATGACAGAATGTGACTCTAATGTTTGTAACATAATACATATTTGGCAAAGTGAGGAAGGCTAATAGATTAGTTTAACAATAGGTTAGAGTGATGGATGCCTTTATGTATATCCTTACACAGCTAAGAAATGAGGCAGTTTCTCTGAACAAATATATTTATTGAAGTTTTATTTATGTGTGTGACATATCTATCAGTGCATAGCTGCCGAGTGTCCCAGATTTCCAGGGGCACTACTTAGATCTTGCTGTCCTTGCATTAAATTTTAACTCCATAATCTCCATATATATGGTACAATGCATTACTTTGCAATGCGTTGTGAACTCATTAGGTCATCGAAGGGTTAATATTGCTATTTATATGAATTTATGATGTGTTTTAATATGCATAATGTCTGTTCTGCATACAGGAACAGCTGTAAGTTTTATGTACAAGGTTTGCTGGTGGTGATACAATGTATTATGGGGCACTAGCGACACTCAGTCATGTGACTGCAGAGGGGAAAAGCATCCATGGAAATGTTTTTGAATTGTTGGAAAGCGTGTCAGTTTTCAGTCATTTGAAAAGAACTAGATACAGCTTTTATCCGTTTGAGAGACAGAGGGTTAAATTGCAATAGCACATACCTCCCAAGTGTCCCTTTTTAGGAGGGACAGTCCCTATTTGAGTTCCAAATCCCTCTGTCTCTCTTTCCCACCTAGGTGTCCCTGTGTTTAGGAGATTAGACTGTGTGATGTGTATATAAATGTATCACATTGTTCCACAGTAATAAAACTCACATTAATGTCTGTTTACACTTTAGTACACGTGTTTATAAATACGTTGATATAAATAAAATACTTTGGTTTTGTTCTAAATCATTTATTCAGTTACACAAAGAGGTGTCAATAGGTCATGAAATAACCAAACAAATATCGGTAATGCCATGCCCAGCAGCCATGCCCCCGCCAACACCCCTAAAAACCATTTGAAATGTTGGGAGGTACGATAGCGTATTTATTAACATTTCTATTTATTTAGAAATTGGCATTACTTTCCTACATTCAACTTGTTAACATTTTATGTTGCTAAATTTTAAATATATACCGAGGCTGATGTATTAAGAATAAATTGAGTCATTCTGGAGCAAACCAAATAGGAGAAAAGATACATCCTCTGGTGGTGCAGTTTTTCCATATTTGAACCTATGTGTTAAGCCCTACAGTGCCAAGGCGGTATAATGTATAGTCTTGGCAGCTATTCCTGCTGTGCCAAGCCCATATGTTGTACTACTAAAATGTAGGAACTGCAAAAGTCAGCCTGCAACAGACACATTTATGGCTGGCATGCAACAGACACATTTTTAAAAAACCTGCAAAGACCTTGAGGGGGCATCAGGGCCTCCATGAATGTCCTCCAGTTATTTATCTCCCAGACGATTTCTCTAGGAGATCAATAAAAGGTGACACAGGGAACAAGCATGGCTCTCCTTCTTCATCCTACCAGAATGTCCTAGTAGGAGTGGGCAGGATAAGATAAATCATTCCAATCATATCACTGATACTGGGGAAGGTTTTCCCCAATCTGCCCACTCCTACCACTACCTAGGGTTGGATGGAAGCAGGGGAACCATGCTGCTCCTCTGCTTAACCTCTGCTGATCTCCCAGCTAAATCGAATAGAAGAGCAATAGCTGGGGGAACACCAGGAAGAGTCCTGATGCACCCCACAAAGTCTGAATTTACCCTTTGCATGCCAGAGAGGTATTCAATGCATTGAATAAATTTCTGGCACTCACAGGGTTAAAATAAATAAAAAATAATTCTTAAGGCAAACCCCCCACCACCACCACCACATAATTAAATAAATGAAAAGAGTACCGTAGTGGTGTCCAACAGATTGCTTTGCTATGTGTTGGACACCCCTTTGGAACTCACACATACACCCCCCCAGCTCTCAGATTCACTGTCCACTCCCATCACATACAATATCTGACTCTCCTGCCTGGCCCTACTACAGACCTCCATATACACTGTCAGACCCAGTGGGTCTACTGTCCACTGGAAGTGATAGAGCCCCACAAAAACTGTCTGACCTCCCTCTCAGCTTGGTTCCACTGCCCATTTTTAGTAGCTGAACTCTGTATACACACTTTGACACCCCCATCCTTGTTTCACTGGCAATCAAATTGCAGATATACTGCCTGCTCCCCCAGTAGCCATGTTCCTGGCATCCACAAGAGTATCTCAACCCATACCAATGGGGTACCATTTTTCTCGAAATGGCAGTAGGTAGTTGATAGATTAGGAAATCCCATAGTGTTGAAAGATTTTAGAATCTTTGAATTGACTGTGGCCCCTAATTTGATGCAAGTGAATGTTAGTGCAGGCGGGTCATTTCACAACAGAATAGTGGCAGGTGTAGTTTTTTGCTTCTGGCACCCCCTACAGTATGTCAACCCATACCAATGGGGTACCATTTTTTGGGGCTGTTAGAAAGTACTGAACACAGCAAGAAATGCAACAGCTTTAGAAGAATTTAGTATCTTTGAAATGGTGAAAATGTAAAAAAAAATGTTTTTTTCCTTCCCGACAGCATCAGCTTACAGGAATCATTTTGCATACCAGACTAGGGTTAGAAAGTCAAACAACCTCTATTTTGATGCAGGTGAACTTCTATTTTCAAAAATGGTATGACTTACATACCTTTAATTAATGTGTCTAATAGTTAATGAACATTTTAATGCTGGTAGCCAGTTTCAAAAAAGAAAACAGGTAGATGTAGTTTTGTGCTTCTGGTAACCCCTACGGTATGTCAACCCAAACCAAAGGGGTACCATTTGTTTTGGACAAGCTGTACCTAATGAAGACTTTAGTACAATTTTTAGCTTTAGTAACACTTCTACAAACATTTGTGTATACCAGGTTAGGGTGTAGAAAGGTAAGTGACTCATTGTCACGGTTTGTTTAGACTCTCAGACACAGAGTAAGCAACCGGTGATATGGAGTAAACCAGTACCGCGTACTGGACAACACGGAAGCCCTACCGGTGCTTGTAAAGCCGGCAGCTAGCAGCCGGTGATATGGAGTAAATCAGTACCGCGTACTGGACAACATGGAAGCCCTACCGGTGCTTGTAAAGTTGGCAGCTAGCAACCGGTGATATGGAGTAAACCAGTACCGTGTACTGGACAACACGGAAGCCCTACCGGTGCTTGTAAAGGTGGCAGCTAGCAACCGGTGATATGGAGTAAACCAGTACCGCGTACTGGACAACATGGAAGCCCTACCGGTGCTTGTGAAGGTGGCAGCTAGCAACCGGTGATATGGAGTAAACCAGTACCGCGTACTGGACAACACGGAAGCCCTACCGAGGCTTGTAAAGGTGGCAGCTAGCCACAGATGCTATGGAGTAAACCAGTAGTCAGAATGTCGCCCAGGCGACCACAGCAATAAGGGGAATGTCAGTCCGGATCCAGGAGCAGGAACAACAGTCAGGCCAAACAGAATACTGGAGCAGTAGCGACAGTCAAACCGGATCAGGAACGGAAGCAGGAACGTCAGCCACACCGGATCAGGAACGGAAGTAGGAACGGCAGCCAAACCGGATCAGGAACGGAAGAAGTACCACTCAGGAGTCACGCTGACGTCTGGACACAGATACTGACACTGGCATGATAGCATAAGCAGGCCCAAGGACACAGGAGCCAAGGGCAGGTGACCACTGACATAGAGACACCACGAAAGGGCCCTCAAAGGGTGCCTGAGCCCAGTCTATATAGGCAAACTGGGCGGGCAAATGACAGGCAGCCAATGGAGGGCTCTTACCACTGACTGACAGCAAAAGCCAGCAATCACGGCATCGGGATACTCATTCAATGTTGTGGATTATCTTTGTTCCAAATTGTCTATCTTTTCTTCATTGCTGTAGTTGGTACAGATATTTTAGTACAGGTAAGTCGTGTTTTAAGAAAATGTAAGACAAATGAAGAGCTTGTAGTTGATATAGTTTTGTGCTTCTGGTACCCAATACAGCAGAGGATCTCAACCCGTGCCCTCAGTGGCCACTAACAGGCCAGGAATTTCCCTGCTAGAACACAAGTGTGTTGATCAGAGGCTCAGTCATATTGATTAAAGGGATAGTAACACTTCGTTTTAACTTTATTTTATTTTGTAGGCATTAAAAAAACATGAAGAATGATATAAGTCTTATCTCTCAAACCTTTATGGTTTATGAGATATTCGCAAGCAAAGTTCCCCTCCCCGCCCCTTTTTCCTAGTGTAAGCCATCTCTTCTCAGATGTGAGTCTGGTTGTATGACAGTACAGATAACAGAAGGGGACAATTTTCTTTGTATGAAAACAATGAAAGCCCTTCCCCCCTTGACAAGTTTTTCAGCTTTTTCCATTATCTTAATTGAAGATTGTCCCTCTCTGCAGTCTACCTGGGCATCTCCCTTCTGATCTGGTTGAACAGGGGGGGGGATACTTTGTTTGTGAATATCTCTTAAACCATAAAGGTTTCAGAGATAAGACTTATATCATTCTTCATGTTTTTTTAATGCCTACAAAATAAAATAAAGTTAAAATGAAGTATTACTATCCCTTTAACTCACCTGTGCTCTTAAAAGGAAATTTTCATATCTTGGCCTGTTAATAGCCACTGAGGGCATGGGTTGAGAACCACTGCCCTACAGTATGTCAGCTTATACTAATGGCATGCCACTTTCCTAGTAAGAGCAGTTGCTATTGAGTACAGTAGGAAATTCCATAGTTTTCAAATATTTCAAGAACTTACCTTACTTTGGCTAGAAAATCCTCATGGCCACATAATTTTTTCTCTTTATCTTTTAGTCCTGGATGTCACATCCAATGAAGCAGACATGACAATTGTACCACAAACGTCCCCCACTGCACATGCTAATCTTAACCCCTTAAGGACCAGAGAAACGTGCAATTCATTTTTTGTCCAAAAATAATTAAGTAGACTCGTGTCCTCTGTCTGCTTCAGTCTAGAAACAAAAAAAGAAAACCTGTCAATTACAGTCATGTCCACCTCCATGGACATAAAATCCCATGGATGATCTGGCCATAGTAACAAAAGATCTCAAAGCATTGGATCTACAGTATTGCCCAACGTGGACCTTGAGATCCTTACAGGGCATTACCATTGGCTTACATTGAATGGTCCTGACAGGGCACTGATGGAAGCGGGCGGCAAATGCAAGCATGCCACCCACAGCGAGGATGTCAAGGAGGGATCCAATGGAGCTGAGACTTCAGTACAAGTAAGGGAATCTGCTGAGAGGGGATTGCGCTGGGGGGAGGGAGGGAAGGAATTTGGCAGCCCTCTTTTTTTTTTTTTTTTTGAGAGAGGACTGTGGTGAGATAATAAAAAAAAAATTATATATATATATATATATATATATATATATATATATATATATATTGTATAATATGTATATATATATATATATATATATATATATATATATTGTATAATATGCACCCCCCACTTCACATAAGGTGAAGAGGGGCAACATTTTGCATATTATACCTGAGATTTTACGGTATGTAAGGCAATAAATACAGAACTGGGTGTTATTTTCTTGTGGTAAGATTTGCATGTATAAAAATGATATAGATGCACAGAATGAGAATATAATTCTCTCTCTTTATAAATCCTTGGTAAAACCTCTTCTAGAATATGAACTATAGTTTTCAGCACAAATTCTTTAAAAAAAATGAATTGCTGAACTGGAGAAAGTACAGACACATGAAACAAAATTGAAAAAGGGATTGGAAAATGTTAGTTATGAGAGACTAAAACTGGATTTGTTTACACCGGTTATTCTCAACCAGGGTGCCGTGGCATTTTGGTGTACCATGGATATCCACTTAGGGTGCCGCATCAATTTTATAAAAACTCTGACAAAATATGAATACTGAGTTTTAAAAATGTATATTTCTGGAAATGTTTCTGTACAATATATTTTGTTTTTTTCAGATTGTGGCACTCAAAGAGTTAATAGGTCGGACCTGCTCTGCTTCCTGGCGCTGACGCAGTCATGCACTGTTAAGACTGCACGAAAGCACAGAATGCTCCCAGCACAGAACTCCCAGCATTCCTACACCTCCCAGCATTCCGTGCTCCCAGCACACTGAAGACGGGAGGTGTGCTTTACAAACTATGAGCCTTCTCTATCACGCATTGAATACTATCTGTGCCTATATATTGCTTTTCCACTCACTATTAGCCAAATATAAGCTTACGTTCCTCATATAAGGAATTGAAGATATAATACTTTTTCAGTGCATGATTAGTTGCATTACGGAATACATGTGCATTTGACTAGAGAGAGATATATCTTCTACATCTCTCTAGGTTGTAGGGGAATTAGGCTCTCCATGTGGGGGATCTTGTGTATTTTTTATTTGTCATATAGTTTTACATAGTATTATATTTTGTAGTATTTATTGTTATATATACCTTGTTGTTCTTATTTTAATATATATTAGGAGTACAGTAGCGCTCTCCTAGTGTTTTGTTTTTAATATATATATATATATATAATGTCTCTGTATGTGTGCAAATACACAACTCTTTGCTGTAAACACTCCAGGACATACTTAACAACTAGATATATCTCAATGTATTCTTCCTGGAAAAACATTTTCTAAAGAAATAAAATAATAAAGATACAATTTTACTTTGTTTTGAAAATAAAAATGTATAACGGAATTAACCCTTTAAGTGCCAGAGGGGTACGCAATGCACTCAAAGGGTTAATAGTTTTAGCTGCTCACTGCTATTATTCTTTGCTAGAAACAGACAGACATTTAAACAGTCCAGCCAACCTGGAATGCACAGCCACGTCTAACAAATCAACATTTAAAAGGTTGTCAGGTAATGAGATGCTTGTAAGCTTTGGTCACTTAACACTTTGGATGTTAGAGGGTACTCTAGTGCATTCAGAAGCAGTTTCTTTGGAGACCTCTATAGCATTAAAGGGGTTAAAATCTTCTCAAAGCCATTACTGAGCTAGTTTCCCACATGCAGCAATAACATTTGTTAGGGATAATGTCTCCCCATTCTTCCAGACAGTGCAGCGTTCCGTCCTCCAGCTGATGGAATAGACCATGTGTAAAGACAGCTTCCTCACATGAGACGTCTAAATGAGAAACATATCAATTGACTTGTTGTCACTGCTCTAAATTGTAGCTGAATTATTTTTTTTTTTTTTGCAGAACCAGTGATAATGTTATATTCTCTGTGTACTGAGTCTAAATGGCATATCGCATTTTAAAAACAAAATTCAGACATTGTAAATCCAAGTCACATATGTTTTCTCACACTACTACTGGCTAATGGTAGCTTTAATTAAAGGTTTAGTAATAGCATGTATAAATAAAAAGTATTATTGTAGATATTGAAAAAATAAATCCAACAATGGCAGTCCGATCTCTCAAACCTTTATGGTCTGAGAGATGTAAGGTGATAAAGTTCCCCCTCCCTCCCCTTTCATTGACATCAGCGTCTAGCTGACAGAAGAAGGTCCTGGTCCCTGGACCGGCAGGCGGCTCCTCAGCAGAGTCCAGATAGCGCTTTATAGAAAGAAATACTTCATTGGAATGGTCTACAAAGTGTGCTTGCAAACCAGGCACACTTTGTAGACTCTTCCAATGAAGCATTTCTTTCTACATAGAGTTATTTCTGTTCTGCTGAAGAGCCACCTCGAGTCGGCCGACACAAATCCCTTTCTGTCAGCTTTACAGCTGACTTCAGGGAAAGGTGGGAGGGACCAGGGGCGGACTGACAGGACCCAGGGCCCCTGGTCCAAAAAGAGGTCTGGGCCCCCTGCAGAAATCTCCACAATGCCCCTTCCACCTCCACAATGCCCCCTTCTCTCCACAATGCCCCCTTGATCTCATCGCCACAATGCCCCCTATCTCCACATTGCCCCCTTCATCTCATCGCCACAATGCCCCCTATCTCCACATTGCCCCCTTCATCTCATCTCCACAATGCCCCCTATCTCCACATTGCCCCTTCATCTCATCTCCACAATGCCCCCTATCTCCACATTGCCCCCTTCATCTCATCTCCACAATGCCCCCTATCTCCACATTGCCCCCTTCATCTCATCTCCACAATGCCCCCTTCATCTCATCTCCCCAATGCCCCCTATCTCCACATTGCCCCCTATCTCCACAATGCCCCCTATCTCCACATTGCCCCCTATCTCCACAATGCCCCTTCATCTCATCTCCACAATGCCCCCTTCTCTCCACAATGTCCCCTTGATCTCTTCTCCACAATGCCCCCTTCTCTCCACAATGCCCCCTATATCTCCACATTGCCCCCTATCTCCACAATGCCCCTTCCACAATCCCCCCTTCATCTCCACAATGCCCCCTTGATCTCATCTCCACAATGCCCCCTTCTCTCCACATTGCCCCCTTCATCTCCACAATGCCCCCTTCATCTCATCTCCACAATGCCCCCTTCTCTCCACATTGCCCCCTTCATCTCCACAATGCCCCCTTCTCTCCACAATGCCCCCTTGATCTCATCTCCACAATATTGCCCCCTTCATCTCCACAATGCCCCCTTCTCTCCACATTGCCCCCTTGATCTCATCTCCACAATGCCCCCTTCTCTCCACAATGCCCCCTTGATCTCATCTCCACAATGCCCCCTTCTCTCCACAATGCCCCCTTGATCTCATCTCCACAATGCCCCCTTCTCTCCACAATGCCCCCTTGATCTCATCTCCACAATATTGCCCCCTTCATCTCCACAATGCCCCCTTCCACAATCCCCCCTTCATCTCCACAATGCCCTCTTCCATAATACCCCCTTCATCTCCAAAATGCCCCCTTCCACAATACCCCCTTCATCTCCACATTGCCCCTTCCTCAATGCCCCCATCTCCACAATGCACCCGTCTCCACATTGCTCCTTCGTCTCCACATTGCTCCTTCATCTCCACAATACCCCCCTTCATCTCCACCATGCCCCTACCTGCAGTCCCTGGTGGTCTAGCGGCGTGGCTTAGCACTGCAATGTCCCGCGCGCCTCTAGTAATGCAGAGGCTGGGAGATGATGTCATCTCCCAGCGCTCTGTATTACTAGAACGGCGCGCCGGCGGCCGTTGTAGGAGAGCTGCTGAGCAGCTCTGGAAGTGGCGGCGGCGGGCCCCCTTCGGTCACGGGCCCTCGGTCCGTGACCGAATGCCCGATGGTCAGTCCGCCCCTGGGAGGGACTTTAAAACGGTATTGCCATCGATGGATTTCTTTTCTCAATATCTACAATAATACTTTGTATTTATATATGACATTACTAACCCTTTAATTTAGGGCTATATGTAAAAAGAGAGGTTGAACAATTCTGTCACAAACCAACAGCAAAATAGGGAACAAATGGGATTCAATGGTTAAAAACTCCACTTAAAGGGCAAGTAGTGTTTCAATTAAAGGCACGTTACGATCCTTCCCTATAGTTTGTACTTATGATCCATTTTGTTGCTACTGCTGACATCGCTCTACTTTCGCTGAAATTATATCATATATTGTTCCCCTCCCACCCCTTTGACTGACATTAACCTTTGTGCCTCAGAACTGCAGGAGGATCGCGACGAGGGACAAACTTCTTTCAGTATAAGGAAAAACCTGCCCTCCTTCATCAAGGATGAATGAATGAATGATTGTCCCTCATTGTGATCAGTCCGGTCAGCTAACTGGATTTTAGATCTGAGGGGAGCTGGCTTCTCATACTGTAAAGGGGTGGGAGGGGAACAATTAACAATATAATTTCTGAAAAAAGACAGCAATATCAGCAGTAGGAACATAACAGAGAAACAGTACAAACTATAAGGATGGATTGTATCTTGCCTGTAATTGAAATATTACTAACCCTTTAAATCAATGGGAATGCTTATTTGTTACCTATAGTGCAGATTATTTGACAAGGAATTTCTCTAGCTTTCTTTTCTGCATATGGCCCTTAACCCCTTAAGGACCTGTGCGTGCACGTGCGGCCGACACTTGGTGACAACAGGGCTTTTCCTTTTTTACTTCTGGTTCAGGAGCCCTGAACTCCATGACGTGCCAGGATCATCACTGGTCCTTAAAGGGATAGTAATACTTTATTATGACTATTCCCCATATTGTAGATATTTGCACACATAGAAGACCATTTCTGTGAAATAATTCTTTTTCACTAATGTGATCGTGGCTCTGTTGCAGAGCCGCCTGATGAAAATAAGACCGGATATCCCTGCAGTCAGTACATCACTGACGTCAGGGAAGGGGGAGGGAGGGGAAAACTTTGTGTTCGGTTATCTCTCAAACCATAAAGGTTTGAGAGATGAACCTCTGGGCTATTAAATAATTTTTCAAATATTTACAATATGGGGAATAGTAATATTAAAGTATTACTATCCCTTTAAGTGCCGGACCTCCGTGACGGTCCTGGCACGTCAGTGGTCACAAAGGTGTTAAAGGGATAGTTAACATTTGTGATGAAAAACATACAATAGGGCTTTTATTGCTGAGAAAAACAAGAATACTCCCACTGATGGCCGTTGCTTTATTCAAAAGTTACAAACCGTTCAAACTGTAACAAAGTAAGGAAGCTGTTATTTTCACATTCCATTAAGACCTGTAGTCTGTGATACACTTCACAGACTGATGATGGACTACCCAGTCCCTATGTTATTCTATAAAGCCTATGGACTAAGTTCTCTGACGTTGGAGACATGATTGTGCATATAATCGATAGAATAACATAGGACCTGGAGATATTATTACACTGGGGAAGTTCTCATTTTTATCACCTAATTATCACACCTCCATGCATAACCACTGTGTGAACTGTAGGTGAACTGTCTGCACACCAGGGGGAGATGCATTAAGGTGTGATAAAGAGGTGATAAAGTTGAGATAAACTCTTCAGTGTGATAAGCTCTCCAGTTCTGTGTTGTTCTATGGAGAATATGCACTAAGATTTATTCAACTTGAAGGGTCATAGAGCATAGGTTCCATAGAATTTTATAGGAAATGGATAGTTTATACTGGAGAAGTTATTTCCACTTTATTACACATCTTTATAACCTCCCTTGTGAACTGCAGGTTAACTGTCTGGACACCAGATGGCACTAAACCCCCCAAAAAAACATCAGTTGAAAGTGTAAAAAATATGGAATGATATATCTCCCAGTAATAGGATTAACCTTGTTTTATTCACCGGGAAACAGAATATATATTTTTTCATTTAAAAGGTGTACTCGGCCCTTAACTACTTAAAATGCGTTGGTGACCTCTAAAGGTCACCAGCTTCTCTGGCTAGACACCGCTCAAAAGCATCACATTTTAGCGCTCTAGTGCCATTACAGAGGAGAAATTTCCACATATTAGACTAATCCCGCCCATAAGGGAGGTCCAGTTAGAAAATGATGGGCAAGTTCCCTCTGCAAGGGAAATACCAGCTAACCCCTACGTCATTTTGGAACTAGACTGCACTATTGGGTAGGATTAGGCTAATATGTATGTGGAAATTTCTCCTTAGTAATGGCACTAGAGAGCTAACATGTGATGCTTTTGAGCGGTGACTAGCCGGAGAACAGGCAACATTGCATTTATTCGTGCTCAGAGCCTCTCACATCTCTTGGCTTGTTTTAAGAAAGAGACAGAATACATTCATGGAGAATAGTAAATCATATTGAGCATCTGATGCTTTTGGATTGGGGAAAGTATAAGTAACAGTTCACAATCCCACAACACTTCACAGTTATTTTGCATATCTTTGCAGTTTTATCAGTGGGTGAGACCATTGCAGTCTCAATATTCCTCCCCTTGTGATTTTGTTGACTAGTTTATTTACTATAGATTGTTGTAATATTCATTCTATATTGTAATCTGGTCAGTGTATTTACCTGTAATATAAGTTTGTACTGGTCAGTAACCCTTTATTTTGACGTTATGTATTCTGCAAATGCAGAATATATAAAGACAGATTGCCTATGCTTCTTAATATTTTGTTTTTTCATCTTCTATATATATAAAAGAAGACTTTGTGCCTGCCAAAACACACCCAGGGGTGGTATTAAGGAGGAGTTACTGTTCCCATTGGGTGATTCAATCATGCAGGGAGTTGGCCCGCCCCCACTATGCAGCCCACCCACCACTATCAAAGTCAGAAAAAAACAATATGGCCGCCACTTGCTCCTACACCACAGACAAACACACATGCCCCACTCACACAGCACCACACAAACACACACACACACATGCCCCACTCACACAGCACCACACACACACACACACACACACACGCCCCCACTCACACACACAGCACCACATACACACACAAAGCCAGAAATACATATGGCTGACACACACACACAGTCACTCACCTTGACTCCCAGAGGCCTCAGCAGGACCTGTAGTGCAGCACCAGAGGAACAAAATTGCACTCAAAGGGTTAAGGTAGGTCCTCATTGCTCAATTATTTCTTCACTGTCATCATTTGCCATGCAAGACACAGGACAGACAGCCATCAGATTCACACTTAACCCACTGACTGCCACAGGGTTGTGTATCAAGTTTTACCCCTCAGGGAGTGTGTTCAAACTCCTCACACTGTAAACTTGCATTTCTCTCCCACTTTTCCATATTTATGTTAAGCCCCGCCCCCTACTCGCGATTAAGCCCCGCCCCCTTTTAACCCAGATTGCCCCATTGCTCTCTCCACATCAGCACCACATGAGGGACTCCACTAGTAAAAATTCCCAGGTATAACACATACATGCCTCACTCACACAGCACCAAACACCCATACACACACACAAAGCCAGAAAGAAAGATGGCTGACACACAGTCACTCACCTTGACTCCCAGTGGCCTCAGCAGGACCTGTAGTAAAGCCACTGAATGGTGCTGCATCAGCAGGGGAACAAAATGGCACTCAAAGGGTTAAGGTAGGCCCTCATTGCTGAATTACTTCTTCACTGTCACCATTTGCCATGCAAGACACAGGACAGACAGCCATCAGATTCACACTTAACCCACTGACTGCCACAGGGTTCTGTATCAAGTTTTACCCCTCATGGAGTGTGTTCAAACCCCTCACACTGTAAACTTGCATTCCCCTCCCACTTCTCCTCCTTCCCCAGCCTATTACTAACACTTTTTCACATTTATGTTAAGCCCCGCCCCCTACTCGCGATTAAGCCCCACCCACTTTTAACCCAGATTGCCCCATTTGTCTCTCCACATCAGCACCACATCAGTCCCCTCTAGGGACTTCACAAGTCAGTGTTCCCAGGTATGAACACACTTCCCACTGCTATTTAACTCTGACATGCCTCTCTATACCTTAACCCTTTGAGTGCCAGAGGGGTACACAACTCATGAGCACATGTGTTTCTGCTCATATATGTTGCGTGTCTGTGTGTGTACATCTCTGTTACATATGTGTGTCCATATGTGCATCTCCAGTGTGTCTGTGTGTACATGTCTTTTGCATGTTTCTGCCCCTCACTGTGTGTATGTGCATACCTCCCAACATTTCACAGGGCCAAAGAGGGACACGTTAGTTTTAGGTAATATTATTGGGGGTGTGGCTGGTGGGCGGGGCATTAGTAAGAATTTTTAGGTTATTTCATGACCTATTACTGGCTATTTATGTAACTGAATAAATGATTTAGTTCAAGACCAAAGTATTTTATTTGCACAGACTAATGTATACACACATATACTGAAGTTTATTGCTTTATTGCTGTAGAGCAAAGTAATACACACCACACAGTCAGGGCTGGTGCAAGGATTTTTGCCACCCTAGGCAAAACCTACTTTTGCCGCCCATTTCGCTCCGCCCCTTGTGTCCCACCCCTTTATACCCTGCCTACTTATACCCAACCTCTTTTCATGATTGTCCTCTCTCTGCCCCCTGAGCCACTCTGCCCCTGTTCTGGAGATGCCTGTAAGAGATGCCCCCCACCAGCTCCAACTTGCCCCTTATCAGCTTCACTTTGGCCCACCAGCTCCACTTTGCCCCTATCAACTCCAACTTGCCCCCATCAGCTCCAACGTGCCCCCACCAGCTCCATTTTGCCCCCTCAGCTTCACTTTACCCCCTCAGCTCCAACTTACCCCCATCAGCTCCACTTTGCCCCCATCCTCTCCAACTTACCCCCATCAGCTCCACTTTGCCCCCCATCCGCTCCAACTTGCCCCCATCCGCTCCAACTTGCCCCCACCAGCTCCACTATGCCCTCTCAGCTCCAACTTTCCACTATCAGCTCCACTATGCCCCCAGCGGCTCCAACTTGCCCCCATCCGCTCCAGCTTGCCCCCCCATCCGCTCCAACTTGCCCCACCAGCTCCACTTTGCTCCCCCCTCAGCTCCACTTGCCCCCCCCTCAGCTCCACTTTGACCCTCATCAGCTCCACTTTGACCCTCATCAGCTCCAACTTGCCCCCATCATCTCCAACTTGCCACCACCAGCTCCACTATGCCCCCTCAGCTCCAGCTTTCCCCTAACAGCTCCAACTTGCCCCCATCATCTCCACTTTGCCCCACATCTGCTCCAACTTGCCCCCTCAGCTCCACTATGCCCCCTCAGCTCCAACTTGCCCCCCATCACATACCTGTATCTCCCGCGCAGTCTTCTCTTCAGTAATGCAGAGCGCGGCTGGAGATCATGACTCCCAGCGCGCTCTGCATTACTAAAGATTCAACCAGATGAGGGAGCGCTGTAGCAACATAGACCTGACTGTGTTGTGGTTCCTGGCGTGGTGTGTGGGCGCAGCTCTTCTCCGCTGCATGCCCGCGCCCCCAGTACGTGTGCGCCTTAGGCCGGCGCCTACCTCGCCTATAGGTGGAGCCGGCCCTGCACACAGTCTGACCTCCTAAAAAGAGGGACAACAGGGTGGGAAAGAGGGACAGAGGGATTTGGCCCTCAAAGAGGGTCTGTCCCTCCTAAAGAGGGACACTTGGGATGTATGGTATGTGTCTGCCTGTATGCTGCATATGTCTGTGTTTATCAGTGTGTCTGCATTTCACACACGTGCGCCCAATGGTCATAACATGACGGGCAACGCCGTCCCATGTTGCTAGTCACCTATATTTGTAACAAATTTATGTCCGACAGAGCTATTTTTTTTCCAGAAAGCAGCCTGTGTGGGGCTGTGGAAGCAAACAGACTACAACAGTATAAAATAGATAAAATGCAAAAAAAAAAAAAAACACAGTGAAACAATGTAGAAAACTCTGCCTCTACCATACAGATCAATTAGTACTGCAGGGATACTTTCAACATTGTATAAATATCACTAATTACAAAATGTTTATTTTTATTACTCTGATTGGGAAATCTAAAAATAACTATATATCTATGTATTTGTAAAACTTTATATTTATGCATTTGTAACCTTCTTTATTCCCTTGACAAATTACATATTTAGACTGAGTGTATGGTAATGTGAGGACTGGGAGGGAGTGGGGATGGGGCTATAGTCCCTTGTGCCTAAGATATAAATTTGGCCATGACCACATTCTCTTTTTTTTGTGAAAGTATTTTATCAGGAAGAATACTTTGAGATTCGCTCTCATTTTCATGTATGTCCTGGATTTTATGTACCTCCGAACGGTGAAAGGCTGAGTTGACCTTTCTGGGACTAGAACCCGACAATCTTGCAGTTTGAACAAATTCTACAGCTGAGGCATTAACAAACGGAGCATCTCACCGGCTAAATGCTCTTGCATAATATGTACTAACTGCCCTTGAAAACCAAAAGGTTGTTAAAGGGATAGTAATACCTGGATTTAAGAAGGTTTAATATTGTTCATATGTCTGGAAAGAAATACTTAATTAGAACGGTCTATAAAGTGTGCCTGCCCAGGCACACTTTATAGACCGTTCTAATGAAGTATTTCTTTGTAGACAGCGCTATTTCAGGCCTGCTGAAGAGCCATCCGGTCAAATTACCAAAATTTCGATCTGTCAGCTAGAACGCTGACGTGAGTAAAAGGGGAGGGGGGCTTTAAAAGCGTAAAAAATACACATCTTTAAGCAACGGGATTTACTGCATTTCATTTATTTTTTTTTCATATGAACAAAATTAAACCTTCTTAAATCCAGGTATTACTATCCCTTTAAAAAAATGACAGCAAATTTCCTTGCAAAAGTAATAAAATCAGGTAATTGCTAAGTGTCACTTTAAACATGAAACATTTTAATACCTATTTTCAGTAAATAATGGGCTTTATGTATAAATGCAAAATGGAGCAATTCTGGTGCAAATCACCTGTGTCATAGTAACAAATAACCTTTCCCCAAATTTGCACTTGATGTAAATGGAGGTTCACAGTGCATTGTAGATATCGCTACTATTCAAAGGTTTAAACCTTTCAGTGCCAAAGAGGCATTCAACACATTGCAATCATTGGATACCGCTCTGTCACTCAAAGGGTTAAAGGTATTATTTAAATCAAACTAAATATCTATTTGCTCCTATAGGTTAGTTGCTATGCCACAGAAATGCTCCATTTTTCTTTTATACATAAGCCACAATGTTCTGAATACATCTGGAATCATCAAGATCTTCCCATTTCACCTAGGCTAGACAGTATGATTTATGACTCTTTAAGTTTCATAGAGGCGATCAACACATAACGTTCAAATTGTTAAAAAGAAAGTTAAGTTTTATATAATTTCTTCCTAAATAGTAACTTTATTTGTACAGTGTTCCAGTGTTTGACTGGACAACACACCCCTCTAGTGGCCAATACTAGGAACTTAACTAGTTCTGATCTACTAGGATGGAGGGTCATTGTTACAGTTGTGTATTAATATATTGATATCTTCTGATATTATAAAGTCCAAAAATATTTAACTGCAGGTTAACTTCAAAAGTTAAATGGTAACTGTACATTTAGAGTAACTGGCTCTTACAGGAACTGTAATGTCCCATAATTTTTTTCTTGTTTTGTAGAGTATAAAAAAAGAAATGATGTTGCACAAATCTTCTCTCTCAACCTTTAAAGTTTGAGAGATATACATTTCTAAAATTCCCTTTCTCCTGATGTCATCTGTAAGGTGGCTCTTCAGCAGAGCTGCAATAGCGATACTGGAAAAGAATTACTTCATTGGAATGGTCTACAAAGTGTACTTTAAACCAGGCACAAACCAGGCACACTTTGTAGAACATTCCAGTGAAGTAATTATTCTCCGGTATCACTATTTTGGCTCTAGTCCCAGGACTGGAATCTCCTGCTGTCAGTAGATCACTAACATCAGGAGAAGAGGAGGGAGGGGGAACATTAGAAGTGAATCACTCTCAAACCGTAAAGGTTTGAGAGATGGGATTTATGCTACATCATTTCTTTTTTTTTTTTAAATCTACAAACCTATCACCTTAAATCCAAGTTTTCATATTGAAAAGCTACATATGTATCATGTTAGCCAAAAGAGCTACAGAGAAAAAGTTTAGGAGATATTGATACTTTTATTTCTGCGGGATGCACTCTCTGCTAGTGGTACCATATGCTCATGAATGCTAAATATGCAGACAGTGCACCACAGAACTGCATTAGCATATGGAGCCATGCTGAGAGAGACTTTTATTTTTCAGAAATAAAAGTACCAATATCTCCTAAACTATGTATCTGGGTTTTTTCATTTTGTATTGTTGGCTGACATAATATATATACATAGGCAGTTTTGAATTAAAGTGTAATGGTCACTTGGTAAAATATAGGTGATCTTGAAAGAGCTTTCATAAACACCTTTGTTAGCCATTTTTAATGTGATATTTCACTTATTTGTCAGTGTATGCAAATGAGCTAGTACTGGCTGGCAAGGAGGTAGCAGTTGGGACAGAAAGCAGTGTGGAATGGTAGTATATGACTAGTAGGAAGTAGCAGTTGGGATGAGATGCAGTGTGGGATGTTAGTATCTGGCTGGCAGGAAGTGGCAGGTGGAAGGGAGAGAAGTATGCAATGTTAGTATCTGGCTGGCATATCTGCCAATACTGTCTAACATGGAAAAGCCATATAACATATATTTTTTTTTAAGATCAAAGTTCACTGCTCCTTTCAAGGGAACACAAAAGTATCCCAGCAATAGCTGCAGGCCCTCATGGTGTCTGCTCCTGGTACAGACAATAATCCCATGATAATAGGAATGAAGAAGACAAACCTGCTCTACGTCATAATGAATGTTGCAGTGTGACCCTGTGTATAGTTCATACTACTGCTTATAACAAGCACATGTTAATACTCGCTGAGATCTTAACACAAATCCAATAAAACAGAGGATAGGCACTAATTATTGTATAATCATCATATATAATAATTCACTAGGATGTTTGTCAGAAGTAGTCATGCGCATTAGAGACTGTGTGTGCTGCAGTCGTGCGCAGTAGAGACTGAGAGCACTGCAGTCGTATGCAGTAGGGAGTGAGCGCGCTGCAGTCATGCGCAGTAGAGAGTGCCCGAAAGGCTGGTGAAGAGGTCGGTTATAAGGAGAGGGGTAAGATGAAACTGTAGGAGTTATGTGGTAAAAGGGGTAGGAAGGTGCTGGGCCCAGAGGAGCGGTTACAGGTGGGGTAAGGGGATACAGAGACATGGGAATGTAGGGTTAAACTGTATGGGACAGAAGGCGTGGGTAATGAATGAGTTAAGGAGGTGGGTGCAGGAGGAGCCGAGAGTCATGGGAATGTAGGGTTAAAGTGTATGGGACAGAAGCGCGGGTAAGGAATGAGTTAAGGGGCCTGGTGCAGGAGGAACCTAGGCTGGGGATGTAAGCCGGGCTCTGTGCAGACTACGGGTGCAGCAGGAGGACGGTCTGGGTGTGTCCACCAGGACAGTGCCCACTGCTCCTTTCCGGTGGGTTGAGGGTGCAAAGGATGGGTTCGAGAAGAGAGCCGGGTCAGTGATTGGGATGTGGAACCGGCAGCACCATGACCCACGGGACAGAGGGGACTCTGGACAAGAGGAGTTGGGTGCTGCTGCTGGGCACAGTACTCTGCTGTCTGGTGCAGAGCCTCAGAGGTGAGAGGGCAGAACCTGCAGAGCTTCGGAGGTGGTAGTGTAGTGTAGGGGTGCAGAGCCTAGGGACTGGCAGCATTGCAGGGCTGCAGAGCCTCAGAAGTCAGAACAGTGCAGGGCTGCAGAGCCTCAGAAGTGAGTTGTGGGGTGGGTGCAGAGTATTAGAACTGAGATTGTTAGGTGGGGTGCAGAGATTCGGGGGTGAGAGTGTTAGGAGAGGGGTGCAAGTAAGTAATGAAGGGGAAAAATTAATCCTTATTATATAAAAGGCCACATGTATGTTTGTCTGATGCAGTTATGAGCAGTAGAGACTGCCTGAATGCACAGAATGCTGGGAGCACGGAATGCTGGGAGGTATACTTATGCGGTAGTACACCTGCCGTGTACTTCTTTTCTTTATGCACTTTGGCCGGTGTATACAGCCTTTTACACTAGTAGCATAAAATAGTTTAATCAAAATAATTATATAATAAATGAACTGGGCAGCCATTCACATTTGTCGTTATACACACACAATACAAAGTACTGTTGATAAATATCAAATGTGGAGACCTATATGGAGAAAACAAGCTCCACAATTTGTAATGTCAAAGTTCATCAGACAAATATTATGCTCTAACAAACTATACATTTTCGAAAAGTGTCTTCTCCAAGTGCCAGTCTCACTTGCAGGACTCATTCCTTCTGCTCTACTGGAAGAAATTCTACATGTGAGACTTGCTATTAGTGGCAATATTTTGAAACTATAGTTTGGTGCTACATTTCATTTGTTTGATGATCCTGGGCAGTAAAAATTGTGGTGGTTGTTTTCTCCATGTAGGTTCCTGCACAGGGCAGTAAGGAGGAGTTATTCATGTGCCTAACCCTCTGGCACTCAAATGGTTAGAAAACAAAAAAACATGCCTGACTAAACACGCCACATTGAAATGCTCACATTCCCAACACTTTACTCCTCCACTACATGGCTCCATACCTGCCTGCTGTCCCAGTCCGAATGCCTCATGCACCACTCATCTCTTACAGTGCATTGACCCTCTCCTACACAACTCACCTATTCCCCTACATCACTGCTCTCAACTTACAATTCCTACAGTAAACAACTCATGGCACAATAATATAACCCACCAACCAGCAGCTCCCATTTTGTTATAATACAACAACAACAACTGGGGAGCCACGCATTGATCACTTCTTTCAAAGAGCATAAAACTGTCTGTTTTCACCCCTTGCACCATAATGCACTGGGACATACAGAAGAAGATTGGAATCAGGTGCAGCCAGAGTATAGAGTGGAGTCAGCTGGGGATTAGGTTAGAATGTTGCTTCCTGCTTGTGAGAGATAGGGTTGCCACCTTTTCCTAAAAAATATACCGGCCATAGTTGTGGGTTGGTGAGGGCGGAGCCACAAAAGGGAGGAGCCACAAAAGGGACAGAACCATTCAATGTTGCACAACCCTACAAAATTGAGCTTGAGGCTCCTTGTTACAGGTACCGGGTGCCAGGAGCTCTGTTCTCATAAAGCACTGTTTCTGGTGAAACTTTGCTCACATCTCCTCCTTTCCACCCTGTTCCTCCCACTTTGCACCCACTTATCCTTCCCACCCTATTCCTTCTACTACTCCTCCTTTCCACCCTGTTCCTCCCACTTCACATGTACAAAACCAATAAACCCTGTACACTCGCCCAGTTAAGCCCCCCCTTGTGATGCTAATTGTATCATACATCTCCCCAGTCATAGCACATGAGCCCTCTCTTAAGACAAGAAGATGAAATTCACAGGTATGAAAGTGTGGGGTTGCATGGCATTAGCATCTAACATCAAGACCTGCACTCTAAGGGTAAGCACTGCAGGGTATGATCACTGTAGTGTAGTGTAATGCTTTTAAGTGAACTGACACTTTGTAACACATAGATGATGCATTTTCCATTGCTGCTGATCCCAACTGTCACTACCTGCCACCCAGTACTAGGCCATATTCATAAACTAGCAAAACCTAAGTATCTCAAACTATTGTTTGAAATAAATAAATATAAGTATGGATGATTTTGAAAGCTCTTACAAAAATAAGTACTAGTTACAAAGTGACAGTTTCAATTTAACCCTTTGAGTGCTGTTACAATGCATTGAACACCTCTCTGGCACTCAGAGGGTTAAGCCCATTAACCCTTGGAGTGCCAGAGATGATGTGCAGCACATGGCTCTGTGTACCTCGGTCACTGAAAGGGTTAATTACTGTTTGGAAATCTTCCACATTTGGGTACTCTGCAGCCCACTCCTTCCTCACAAGCTGCCCACAGGTTTACACTGATTTCTTTGAAAATTTCCATTGATTTCAATGAGGCTATTAATCCCATGAATGCTACAAAGAATGCAAACACATTGCAAAAGCAATGCGTTGGGGACCATTGTAGCATTCAAGGGGTAAAAGCTCCATTTATGTCAACACGATGTAACGGTTTGTTTGACTCACAGAGTTAAGATAAAAACACAATTTTATTAAATACAATAGTACACAAATAACCCTCACAGGTCCTGTAATATAACACATATAGTACAGACACACAACAGGTTAATTATGCCCACACAGGTCCAGCATATATTTAGGAGACAAACAGTTTATGCTGACACGGGTCAAGCGAATGATAAGGTTTCCAGGTTCCAGCAATGCAGGAGTTAATGTTCAGAGGAAAGGAGAACAGTCCCATATGTTCTGGCAATCAACTGCATGAGAAGACACACAGAAGAGTACACAGTATACTAGGCCACTGAGGAAATCAGGAGAGCTACCAGTGCTAAACGGAGGCAACACTTGCAACCGGTTTTAATAAAGTGGATCGCAACCAATGGTAGAGTACCGGTGCGTAACGGAGGCAACACTTGCAACCGGTATTGACAGAGTGGAGCAGACCAATGGTAATGTACCGGTGCGACAATGGAGGCAACACTTGCAGCCGTTTTGACAGGGTGGAGCAAACCAATGGTAAACACGGAGGCAGCACTTGCAACTGATTTAAACAGCGTGGAGCGAACCAGTGCAATATACCGGTGCAATCACAGAGGCAACACTTGCAACCAGTTTTGATAAAGTGGAGCGCAACCAATGGTAGAGTACCGGTGCGATAACGGAGGCAACACTTGCAACCGGTATTGACAGAGTGGAACAAACCAATGGTAATGTACCGGTGCGATAACGGAGGCAACACAGCAACCGGTTTTCACAGACAGGAGCAGCCAATGGCAGAATACCGGTGCACTCACGGAGGCAACATTGGCAACCGGTATGGAACGGAGAACTAGGCCAGAGGCGCTCTGAGCAAATGACAGACAGGCAAGCCTGCAAGGCACAGGTGCCAAACAGTAAGGCACCAGAAATCAGAATGTCGCCGAGGCGACTAGACCACAACAGGGAACTGCCAAGTCGGGATCCAGGAGCAGGAACGTCAGCCAGGCCGGGTCAGGACTCAGAAGCAGGAACGTCAGCCAATCCGGGTCTGTACACAGGAGCAGGAACGTCAGCCAGGCTGGGTCGGTACACAGGAACAATCACTGGAGAGTAGTCAGGCAGTCCGGGTCAGTACACAGGTGCAGGAACAGGAGAGTAGTCAGGCAAACCAAATCGGTACACTGGAAACCTTAATACAAGCGCAGAACTGGCACAGGAACACCACAAAAGGGCACTGATAAGGTGCAGGAGCCCAGTATATAAAGGCAATACTGGGCGGGCTAAACACAGGGCAACCAATGAG
The DNA here is from genome assembly GCA_037306005.1 of Rhinophrynus dorsalis. Lineage (NCBI taxonomy): Eukaryota > Metazoa > Chordata > Amphibia > Anura > Rhinophrynidae > Rhinophrynus > Rhinophrynus dorsalis. The sequence goes on from CM074724.1 coordinate 51,721,051, forward strand.
GACATCATACAGGATAACTGACAGAAAAATAAAAAACAAGGAATCACGGGCACCATGATACACAATTATCCTGAATTTTAAATTCAACCCTATGGTGTCAGTGTGCTCTTTCAGAATTGCACCCCTTTATCTTGATACATAAGACCCATACAGTTATACTCTTACCCCATTAATCTAAACCTATTTATTCTTTTGGCTCTTGCAGCAACTGACTGCGCACTGTGAACTGTGAGGCTGATGTACTAACACAAAGAGGAACAATTCAGGAGCAAAACATTTGTACCATACACAACAAATAAAATGCTTTGCTGACCTCTCTAGCGTTGAAGACGTTAAAGCGCCCATTTAAATAAATTGGTATTGTTCCCTGTGCTGCTGTTACCTTTCCACAAAATTCCACCACTTTACTTAGTATATGAGTCTTACTGTTTTGAAGCCTATTAGCTATTAGGGATCCCCGTATTGATACCTTGCCTAGGGCCCATGGACATATAATCTGGCTCTGTTCCAGCTGATCACCACAGCCCACTAATGCAAGGAGCACCCAACACATGTCACTTAACCCTTTCACTGCCAGATGCCTATACAACTCGTTACACAGCAATGCATTGCGTACCTCTCACACTAAAAGAGTTAAAGTGCTTCACTCCAACCAGCTTCTACACTAGGTCTGTATAATGCAGTAACCCTACAGCCCTGTATTTCATGTCTACTTCACTGTCTATGTATAGTAATTTCTCCTCCTAACCCATTACTTTACTTTTACACTTCACTGTCCCTCTTCTCCTCAATCTCTCATCTCCTCCTCCTTTGTCACCCCCACTCACCTATCCCTTGCTTGCATCCATAGTCCCAGTCTAGCCATTTTACTCCCACATCACTATTACATTATCTATCACTGCATCTGTCACTTAACCCTCTGTCTGCCAACCTATTTCTTCAAATGTACTGCAGCATCCATTGGTGTTATTTAAATTATTCCTTTACTCACAAACATTTTCTCACTGTGACCTTCAACAAGTAACATAGCACACTCACTTCAACTGTAAGGATACAGGGCCTTATTCATCAAGCTGAAGAGCTGCAATTAAAAACTCTTATCAGCATATCTACATCCCCACTGTGTCTGTCACACACTGTCTACATATGTGACATCATATGTCCAAGTGTATGTGTGTGTGTTTCTGTGTAAGTATGCATTTCACAGTATGTGACACAATCTGTCTCTCTTTAAGTGTGTGTCTGTAACACTGCATATGTCCGTTTCACACAGTATATATATATATATATATATATATATATATATATATATATATATATATATATACACACACACACACGTTTTAAAGCAGAGTACTGACTGCCCGAATGCGCCACGGCTGATTCGGAGCAGCGCACTTCGAATTCAGACCGTGGTCCTCTCTGCGCACCTTCCTGTGACCGCTTGAGGACTCCGGTCTGAATTCGGAGCACCCCACTCCTTATCAGCCACAGCATGGGCAGTCTGTACTGTGCACGACTGCGGCGCACACAGCTGTCTCTACTGCGCATGACAGAATCTGACAAACATCCCTAGCAAATTATAATATAGGATGTATATAATACACACATATACATATATAAAGAAGGTATTGTGGGCATGCCAAAAGCAAAGTCAAAAATAATAATGTAACTACTTGCCTAGGTGCTACTTGTAATAATATGCAAATATTGAAAGGTCTTGATAAAGGCCCTTGAAAGGGCCAGAATGTTGACAAATAAAACTTGGTTTGAGAGATATAAGAAAATAAAGTCCTCCGCTCCCTCCCACTTCTCATGCGTCAGCTGTATAGCTGACGGCACGAGATCCTGCTTCCGGGACCACACGGCGGCTCTTCAGGGGCGCTGTCATTGAGATATCTAACCATGAATACTTTATCAGAATGGTCTACAACATGCGCCTGGTTTGCAAGCACACGTTGTAGACCATTCCTTTGAAGTATTTATAGTTAGATATCTCGATGTCAGAGCTCCTGAAGAGCCACGTCTAGTCGCCTGACCAGATTCTGCCTCTGACAGCTTTACAGCTCATCAGGCAGAAAGGGGAGGGAGCAGAGGACTTTATTTTCTAATATCTCTCAAACCATAAATGTTTCAGAGATAGGAATAAGGGCATTACTCATTTTTTTTATTCTAACTTTCATTTTGGCTACACTTTTTTCGGAACTTTACTATCCCTTTAACCTTATAAGGACCAAAGCAATACATTGCACGCCCATTTTGTCATTAAAAAGGTTAAACATAGTGGAGGCGAGGCAAAGCTTTGTTTCTCTGAAAACATGATAGAATTTACTATTTGGACATTGTAACATCCAATTTTAACATTTCCTCTTTGTATGTTCCTTAGTTCAAACTTGATAGTGAGAAATTCCAGTAGATGGCAGTGTTTCCCAACATATGAAATCTAATTTTTCATTAAAATAGTCTATCTGTGCTGCTGCCATGGTCTACCAGTAGATGGCTATCCAAACACATTATATTTTTATAGAAAAATCAGATCTCACGGTACTATTTACTATTAACTGTTTTTACATGTTGTTATGTCACAGAATATTGTGGCTGAGTATATATTTTTCATTCTTTCATACCTACAGTACAGAGTCAGTAGATTTCTTTTATCACACATTTTTCCCTTTTATTATAATAAGCTTATATGTATGCTTTTTCTGATACATTTTGTTTTGTTTATATGTTTAATCCAACCATTTTGAGTGCAAGAGCGATTTTTTAGCAGTGAGCTGGAGAGCCCCAACACCCAGGAGAGTAACATATTTGATGATATTTTCACATTTATCACACTGTTCACCCTATCACTTTGAAATGGCAGCTCGTGTTTCACTGATTAGGGTGCCATGTATAATTGCTTACTATTATAAAAGGCTGCATTCATATCATACATTCATTGGGGGTTATGCACTAAGGTGTGATAAAGTGGTGATAAAGTGGAGATTACTTCTCCAGTGATATCACTTCTCCATTTCCTATGTTATTATATGGAGCCTATGACTTAAAGAGATAGTAATACTTTATTATTACTTACCCCATATTGTAGATATTTGTAAAATAATTTAATAGCCCCCAGGTTCATCTCTCAAACCTTTATGGTTTGAGAGATAACCGAAGGCAAAGTTCCCCCCTTCCCCTTCCCTGATGTCAGCGTTGTAGTGACTTCAGGGCAAGTCTGTCGTACGACAGGCTTGCGGCTCTGCAGCTGAGCCGAGATCCCATTAGTGACAAAGAATTATTTCACTGAAACGGTCTTCTACATGTGCTTGGTTTGCAAGCACATGTAGAAGACCGTTTCAGTGAAATAATTCTTAGTCACTAACGCGATCGCAGCTCTGCTGCAGAGCCGCATGATGAAGGTCAGACTGGATATCCCTGCAGTCAGTACAACGCCGACTTCAGGGAAGGGGGAGGGAGGGGGGAACTTTGCCTTCGGTTATCTCTCAAACCATAAAGGTTTGAGAGATGAACCTGGGGGCTATTAAATTATTTTGCAAATATGTATAATATGAGGGATAATAATAATAAAGTATTACTATCCCTTTAAGAGCTCCAAATTTGGAGACATCTTAGTGCATAGGTTCCATAGAATAACTTAGGAACTGAAGAAGTGATAACACTGGAGACATCATCTCTGCTTTATCTCCTCTTTATCACACATTAGTGCATCTCCCCCATGGTCTTGATGAAAGTCTTCAGGATTAGATTAAAACACTGACTCAATTTTGTGAATAAAATTAGCATTTTTTCCACAATGGCCTAATGAAGAAAGTATAGAGGAACAATTCAGAGGCAAACCTACAGCACAATAGGGGAAAAAGTCTGGAGAGCTAGAGGATGCTCATATTCAAGGTGTTAAAAGAATAGCATTACCTAACATGTAAAAAAATATATATTGCAGGGTTTATCCAGTTGTTTGTGGATGACATTCTATAGGAAGGATGCCACTGCTATAATCTGCTGTGGGTGTTTCACTTGGAGAGACTAAACCATTCCCAGCCATCATTATGTTCCACCTACGGCCATGAGGATCCAAATACATCAACACAACGTAGGAGTGAACATAAGGTTATACGAAGAGTGGGAGTGCCAACTAGTTTGTTAAAGCTTCACAGATTAAATATATTTTCAAGTGAGACATAATGCAGAGAGAGAAGTCCACTGCTGCTGGTGGTTCCACAGATAAGAATAATGAGGGAAAATAGAGAAAGTTGAGGAAGTTGTAGATAAAAAAGAGCAGTCAGGAGAGTGTCCATGGCTGATCGTTAGGGAAGAGATGGGATGAAGTGGAGTATCAAGGATGATATGTAGTAGCAGATAGAGGAAATGAGGGCCTAAAATGAAAAAGCAGAATTTTGTACGAAATACAGTTTGATAGGAACAGAGTATGATAAATATAATTTATGTGTGCATCCTACTCATGTTAATGTGTTATGAGAATGCAAATGTATCAGTCACTGGAAACTAGAAACAAGTTGAAAGTACAATTAAAAAATGTAAAATAGAAAAAAACAGGAATAGTATTGCAGTACTTTCAGGCATCCCTCCAAATATATTAAAGGAGCAGTAAACTTTTATTTATGAAAACTCATATTTTATAGAGCTTTTCCTGCTGAGTAAAACAAGGTCACTCCCACTGCTGTCAGATGTTTTATTCAAAATTTATAGCAGTTTAAATAATCAGGAAGTGAATTTACTGTGTTTACTTCCTGATAGTTCTAACTGACAGGAAGTGACAGGCAGTTTCTATCACATTCTATGGAGAACTGTATGTCTCTGACTTTTCTCTCCATTAGACTCTAACAGGAAAACTAATTCGAATTTGACCACTAGAGGGCACTGCTAATGTAAAAAAAAAAAAAAAACATGGGTTTAAACCGTAATAACTCTGGAAATTTAAATCTCTCAGCAGTGTGAGTACCCTTATTTTACTCTATAGGAAAATCTCTACAATATATATTTTTTCATAAAAAAGTTTACTGCTCCTTTAAATGTGATCTACATCTTTCTACGTTCATATTTCCAATTTCCCCTAACTCTGTGCATTAACTTGACATTCAATTTCCTGTCTCCCATTTGCACCCTTGTGTGTTTTCCTTTTGGGCCTTCAACTTGCTTGCATACTTCCACTTACCTGAGTCATGCACTGCCTCTCGAAAACACCCAGCTGAAGATGACACTGGTGAATTCTGCCACTGGGACATGGATTCCAGATCGAACAAGCTAGTTCTCAAAAAAATCACTTAAGACTAAGACTTTATGAATCTTCAAGGATGAGCTTGCTGGGGTCAGGATATTGGATTCTTTGGAAAGCCTCATTCATCTTGTCACACACATTTATGTGTTACTAGAAGACAGACAACAACAGGAAAGACTCAGCCAGCTGAATTCATCTAGGAAGCCTTTTGATTCTTCTAATGAACCATCAGCTTCTTCTGGAGATCTTATTCCCCCTCTTCCTCCAATAGAATCCATGAATATCATTCTGACATGATAGATTTTATCTCACGAAGAACAATCTAGAAGGTGGTCCCAGACTTCTTGCCAGTAATGAGCAGGACCTGGCCATCTCCTTTGGTCCTGTCCAACACATCTTCAACTTCCTAAAGGTAACCCTTAAAAAAAAACATGCCTTCTACTATCTTTGTGCTTTCTTCTTCTGTGGCATCTGATCATTCTGTATTTGACCTTTTGCAGTTTGACAATTTTTAAACGTATAACTGCAGAATACGACTTTCTGGGTCCAGTAGTTGCTTTATGGATGCTCAGCTGGCAGCTGATCATTGACAACCCTATTAGCATAATGAATTCCTGGTGGCTATTCTGTCACTGTTGAGACTCTTCCTTTAAAGTGCAACTATCATCAGGAGCTGCACTTTGAGCCCCAACAGACAAACGGGAGGAGAACAGGGGTATGGTCGTATCAATGCCTGCATTGCACAGGAGAGCTTCCTTTCCTGCTTGATACAATACCCCATAGACTCTTTGTATAGGGCTTGAAATTCCAACACAGCAGGTCTATGAAGATAGCCATAAACTCCAGGTGTTTATGCTCTAAGAGCCACAAACTTCCAGTTTGCACTCCAGCCAAGAATGTCAATGTTCTCACTCCTGAAATGCTGATAACCATTTTGGGGCTGAATTTACCTTGGCTAAAATCCTACAAGCCCATCATGGACTAGGTGTTACAATCTGCCTCTGCTCAGGATTGGTCAGGATTGCCAAGCCCCCTGTTCCCTCCCATCATCTCTCATTGTAGAACTCTGCCTTTATACCCAACTGCTTCCCAGGAACTCTGCCTATTCCATGAGCTAGTTCAGCTATCCACTATTGTTCCGGCACCCTGTGGCCTTCCTTATTTGACCGCACTCAGTGTATTCCCTTTCTTTTGACTCTCATGTGTTCTCTCTGTGGTGATCCTTCACTCTGGTGATTATTCTTCACCTACCTTGTTCTCCTGTTCTGCTGCTTCTTGTTTCTACTCAGGCTCAGTTCCTCTCCCTCTCTCTTTACCTGCTCCTACTCAGTGTTCTCGCCATCTCCATCATCTCTCCTCTACCTCTTACAAATTTTCTCAGCCTTACCTTTCTGTTCCCTCTCAGGTTCATTTCAGATCCTCTGCCTGACTTTTTGTTCCCTCTTAGGTATGCTTCAGCAGTAACTTCTCTGGTCTGTCTTTTCCTACTTCTTGTCTTCGGTCTTTTCCTTCCCCTTGCCTCATAAAGTGGCACTGCCTTATTTATTACTCTCTGATCCTCCTCTCTCCATTTCTCTCTTTCCCTCTCTCCCTTGCTTTTCCAAGGTCAGTAGGGAGGTCACGGGTAAAGGTTCTTTCTCAGGCCTTCACTGTTCTCCCAGCTCCTGAGTAACCTATCCTGGTTTCTCCCTTGCTCCACTGGGGGCAAAACAATCTGACCTTGCAGTTAGCATCTTTAACCCTTGCTGCAGCAAGAATTACTTTGGTAGCTGACATCGAACTCTAGCATCACACCCTAGCATCACCCAGCAGCATATATAGACTGGTTCTGAGATTCTTGCCACTGATTTCCAAGAAAATAACTATTTCATGTACCTATTTCCATTACCATTACTGTGCATCTGTTTAGACAATCTCTAATCAAAAAGCTCTTTGGGTTCCTAGAATTTACCAAGAATTCTTTGGGCTGACACCCATCTCACAGAATTTATGCTTATCCAATTCAATTACCTTCCAATTCAGACATCACTTACAGACACATCTTTCCTCTTTCCACACCTGAACTCAAAGCCTTTTGGAAATATATTCTAAAAAGCTTAGAAAATGCTTTATTAGACCCTCTACTACCCCAGTTGCTACTAATATCTTATTTTCAGAAAAGAACAATAATGTTCTATAAGTATGTGTTGATTATTATGAACACAACAAAATTACCATTTGCCAATAACAGATACCCTCTACCTTAAGAGGCTCTCTGCCTTTTTTGGCTCAAAACACCCCTAACATGCAGTCTAGAATTCTGAGGGCACACCTCATTTTTACAGGTCAACTGTCAAGGGCATAATGAAGGGTACACATATAATAGTTATTTGTAGGTATCACAGTCAGAATGACAACAGCTAGCTTACTGTGCATAGAAACATCCATAACTATATATCTGAAATGCAACATTCTCTTTTCTAGATCAAAGTGTTCATGGGAAAATGGCGGCACCCTAAGTTAGTGCCCATGGCTCAAAGTGCCACAGCACTCTGGTTAAGAACCAGAGCTCTACGTGATATTTCAGAGCAATTCAAAAGACTCAGTTTGGGTTAAAGGGATAGTAATGTTTCATAATAAAAGCAGCTCTAATTAATCATCATAGTATTTGGACTTTGGAATGTCTTATATCAATACTGTCAGAGTTATAGTGCAAGAGTAATTCAATGACAAAGTATCCCCCTCCCGCCCCTTTTACTGATGTAACACTGTTCAGCCAGAGCAGAAGGGATGTGCCCAGGTAGATTGCAGAGAGGGACAATCTTCAATTAAGATAAGGGAAAAAGGTGAAAAGCTTGTCAAGGGGGGCAGGGCTTTCATTGTTCTCATAGGAAGAATATTGTCCCTTGCTGTTATCTGTGTGGTCTATAGACTGCATTCCACCTCTGAGAAGAGATGTCTTACACTAGGTAAAAGGGGTGGGAGGGGGAAACTTTGCTTGTGAATATCTCTCAAACCATAAAGGTTTGAGAGATAAGACTTATATTGTTCTTCATGTTTTTTTAATGCCTACAAAATAAAATAAAGATAAAACGAAGTATTACTATCCCTTTAAGTATTTTCTATACTGGATCTTCAAATGACCTAAAATCTTAACCACTTCCAGGATGGAGATTACGGAAAATGGCATTCAGGCCAGATTTGGAAATTTGGAGCATTTAGTGATGCCAATTTTCCAGCCACATTTCAACATTTTTCTCAGTTACATGTTCTGTGTCCTACTGGGTCACCATAAGGATCAGTATGGACCCAAACAAAGTTTCTTCTATTGTAGACTGACCTCCACCAACAGATTAAATCATTCCAAAGATTTGTTGCATTTGTCAATTTCTACTGTAGATTCACAGTCATTTTCTCATTACTGGAATGCAAACTCAGTATGGTCTAACTCAAAAGACAAAAAGTATAGAAAGTGCCAAGAGTGTGATATTGTTATAACACAAATAAAAAATGTCAACAATGAGCTCTGATGTACTCACATACTCGTTTGGTTAGGCCACTGATATAAGTCGGTCTAACAATCAGGCAGACTGAGATCATTGACCAGTCTCTGCTCAGGTAGGCTTCAAAGGGATTTACAACAGCAAGTTATATTAAGGTGATCACCTTAGTTACTGGAGGTGTCTTGGAATTGTAGTCCCCTCAAAATATCCTGGATTCTTACAAGTGGACTGTAAGAATGTGTTGTTTTTTGCATTAACAGAGCCCTCTGGTATCCACAGAGCTCACCTGCAATTCATTTGGTATCATGGCAGTTATCCTGTTGCATTCTAAGAGTAAGGTGAGACTCTGCCCATGGTATCAGCTTCATCACTTCCTGAAAGTGTGAAAGTAGGTGATCCATGGGGTGACAATTGCCGGCTTTTTTGGTAAAGCGCATATAACTTATGCTTAAAGGGGAACTACCACCCTTTAACATAGGTCAGGGCTCAAAATTTCCACTCGCCTCCTCGCATTTGGCGAGTAGAAATTGAGTAAGGGCGAGTGGAAATTAAAGCCCTGTATGCAGAGCCAGCGCCACCTATCGCCAAGGGGAGGCAGAGCAGAACAAGAGGCACACAGCGATGAGCAGCGATGTGTCAGGCGGCATACGGGGCTAGCATAAGGACACAGAAATGGTGGAAGCTGCAAAAGAGGGAGCACTGATTTATGCTACCAAGCGCTCCCTCGAGGGCTCTCCTCTGCCCCGGTCCTCTTACTCTCTCCTCCTCAAACTCCCCATTCCTTCGCCCCTTCCTGGCTCCACCTCCCATCCCTTTGCCTGTATTTGCGGCACTGTCCAGGGCTCGGTGCTGTTGTCTTCTCACTAGCTGACTGAGCCCAGGCTTTGTGGGGGCTCCCTGCGGGATCAGAGCACAGAGAGATCCCCCACCGGCACTTCACTCCTCACATCCCCATGCTGGGCCTCCGCTCCATCCCTCTGTCTGCAGTGCAGCCCCAACAACAGCAGCGAGAGCAGGAGGGGAGAGCACAGGGACAAAGACCAGCCGGCACGAGATAGGGAGCTGGGGTGGCCGTGAAGGCATCACATGAGGGCAGCTAGTGGCGCCAGAGCATGGGACACACCAGGGACCAAAAGAGGGACACTGAGCTCCTCAACAGACAGGGGTATTAGCCCTAGCCCTACTGCCTCTGGCAAGGGGTAACAGACAGGAGAGGAAGAGGATAGATACTAAGCCTTAACCATTTGAGTGCCAGAGGGCAAAGCAATGTGTTGCATACCCCTCTGGCACTCAAAGGGTTAAACAGAAAGCGATGGCTGCACCTCCAAAACGTAATATCCTTCCATTGATATTAGAGCACTGCCATTTTCCAAGTGTTAACAGAAAAATGCACATACCCCCAGCCCTCAAACTATACAACACAATATAGAGATGATTTATACTGTTAACAATCAAGTGTCAGGAACGATTCCACTGTAAAAGAGAATCAAATATTCATTGGTTTAGGCATTTAAACAAGGATATCCAAGTTGGAAGTCCTTGTTTAAATACCCAGTGAGTATTTGATTCGCTTTTACAGTGGAATAATTCCAGACACTTGATGGTTAACAGTATAAATCATCTCTATATTGTGTTATATAGTGTGGGGTATATATATTTTTCTGCTAACAGTTGGCAAATGGCAATGCTCTAATATTGAAGGATATTATTTTTTGAAGGACCATCCTGTATACGGAACACATGTTCAAACATTCCACATTTCCACTCACAGTGACAGGTGTGTGTCTTCCTCTTGTCTTAACAGCAGGTTACCTTTACCTTTCTTGAATCACCAGTACCTGTCCCATACCTCCCAAGTGTCCCTCTTTAGGAGGGACAGTCTCTCTTTTAGACCCAAATCCCTCTGTCCCTCTTTTCCACCTTGATGTCCCTCTTTTTAGGAAATCAGATTGTGTGGCGTGTATATAAATGTATCACATTGTTCCACAGCAATAAAAATCACGTTAATGTTTGTTTAAATGTCAGTATATGTGTGTATAAATTAGTCTGTGTAAATAAAATAGTTTGGTCTTGTTATAAGTCATTTATTAGGTTAAACAAGAAGGTATCAATAGGTCATGAAACAGCATAAAAATTCTCGGTAATGCCCCACCTGCCTGCCACGCCCACATCAACACCCCCAAAAACGCAAGTGTCCCTCTTTGGCAATTTGAAATGTTGAGAGGTATGCTGTCCATATTATTATATATGTTGAAACATGTATTGCCCTGTCTTTGCTTCACTGTTAGATTACGTGCGAGACAAAGGTGGGGATATGGGTGGGGTTAAAGGCGGGGATATGGGTGGGGCTAAGCATGGAAACTGGTGGCGAGTAACTTTTCAGGCCTGGCTAGTAGCTCAGGACTTGAAAATTTTGAGCCCTGACATAGGTTATATGTGCTTTCTTTTAATCTACAATGATTTCAGATCTTGAGGGGGCATCAGGACCCCTCCTGACACCCCCTAGCATGGATCACCTATCCTTCTGGATAGGTGATCCATATGGCGACAATTGCTGGCTTTTTTGATAAAGCGCATATAACCTATGTTTATTACACATATACAGGCAAGGTATGTAACAGCATACCTTGCCTATTAACCCTTTGAGTACCAGAGGGATGGCGAACACATTGCAATGCAATACACATACAACGAGGGCATGTTAAATTAAATTGGTGAATAAACGTGGAATGGGAGCAATATTTGTCAAACTAGAATGGATAAAATGGAGAAAGGAGGTCATGGGAGCACTGTAAGTCGAATTTCAAAGGGGGGTTAATATGTCGAAGGGGGCAATATTTGTTGAATTAAAATGGAGGAAGAAAGCACTATAAATCAAATTTCAAAGTGGTGTTAATATGTCAAAGGGGGGCACTCTATGTCGATTTCTATGATATATAGTGTATTCTGCACTGCTTTTGCTCGAACAATGATAGTTTTGAAACTGTCATTGTGGCTTCTATGCATCGACCCTGAAGCGCAGGATTACTGGCAGAAAATATAACCACAAAACATGCGGTAATACTGACCGTGGTAATAGAATGCTACTTACGCATTGTTTTTAGTTGTTTCTAATGGGCTTTTTTTTTTTTTACTGGTGGTGTGTATAATTACTGCTGATTTTGTTTTTACAATTCAGGTAAACAGGATACTAAAACCCGACTTTAAAAAAAAACACGCCTGTCTTTTTTTGTTTTTTAATGGTGGTAATAGTATCGAGGCCTAGATCTATCACTTACTCCCCAGTTGTGTGCCGCCCTTGTCTAATTGAAGTGTTGTTACACATAATCTGTTTAATTCCTGGTTACCCACTTTGTTTACCTGGGGGGTTCTGGATCGCTATTGTACAATCTGATTTCCTTAATCAAATTAAGACTAATTATTATCTATACATTTGAATATTAAAATTCTTATGAGGGATTTCGTGCTGATTGGACTTCTGGACATTTATTTTTATGTTTAAGGTCTCTTCCTCACATTTATATTTTCATGGGATGCAACGGAGGTAACTAGTTTAACAGAATTTAGTCTATATATATATATATATATATATATATATATATATATACAGACACACACACACATATACATATATATATATTTATGTTGGGGACCAGGAACCAGACAGACACAAAAATGTAAAATGCAAAACTCCTTTATTAAAGTGACAAAAACAGAATCATGATCAGAGGCGTAACTAGAAGCCTCCGGGCGCTGGTGCAAGAAGTGCCACGGCCCCCCACTTCCACATTGACCCCCTCCACAATGCCCCTCAATCTCCACAATGCCTCCATCTCCTATCTGGAGCTCCTGCGCGGTCCTCATTACTAGAGCAAGATTGCAGGCACCAGGTGGAGGGGTCGCAGGGGGTGGCCGGGCCCCTGGAGTGCACGGGCCAAGTCGCAGGTGCAGCCCCTGCAACCCTTATAGTTACACCACTGATCATGATTCAGGAGCAAAAACCAAAAGACAAGCCAGGGTCAGGAACCAAGACAGGTACTCAGCCGAGCCGGAGTCAGGAACACAAAAGTCCGCGATGTCAGGAGCGAGCCAGGAGTCAGGAGGATTGTCAGCGGAAGCCAGGTCATACACAAATAAACATGCCCACAGGAGAATCCACAGCAACAACACAAGGACAATCGGGAAGTGAACCAAGCTGCTTTAAATACCCTGGGAGGGTTGGCTGATAACAGTCAGGTGAGCAATCGGAGAGGTCAGCTGATTCAGCCTGATCTAGGAAAAGGAAGGCAGCAGCAATGGATAGCAGAGCTCTTAGATTAGCTCAGACAGCAGAATCAAGCAGCAGAGTTAGAGCAGCTCAGCTAAACCTTCACAATTTATAGATAGTTTACATAACTTTAGGGTGTGGGGATATCCTATTTTTGTGCAATTATTTTTATTACTTATAACACATAGAGTGGTGGTGGTGTTATTTTATATTCTCTCACTGCCCTTCTGATACAAAAAATATCACATTTATATTTTTTTGGTGTGTTTCACACTTTGTGCAGCGCACGAATAGATATCCATCGAGAATAAATTGTAGTGAGAATTTATAGGACAGAAGTGCATGTGCCAGATAAAGAAAAATAAAGTATTGTCTATGACCAGTTTCATGCACACTGCTGCCATGTTGTGTTTTTCCTGTAACACATCCGTATATGCAGATGTGTATTCTTGCAGTTATAGCACTGAAAGGGATAGTAATACTTCATTTTAACTTTATTTTATTTTGTAGGCATTAAAAAAACATGAAAAATGATATAAGTCTTATCTCTCAGACCTTTATGGTTTAAGAGATATTCACAAACAAAGTATCCCCCCCCTGTTCAACTAGATCAGAAGGGAGATGCCCAGGTAGACTGCAGAGAGGGACAATCTTTAATTAAGATAATGGAAAAAGCTGAAAAACTTGTCAAGGGGGGAAGGGCTTTCATTGTTTTCATACAAAGAAAATTGTCCCCTTCTGTTATCTGTACTGTCATACAACCTGATCCACATCTGAGAAGAGATTGCTTACACTAGGAAAAAGGGGCGGGGAGGGGAACTTTGCTTGTGAATATCTCATAAACCATAAAGGTTTGAGAGATAAGACGTATATCATTCTTCATGTTTTTTTAATGCCTACAAAATAAAATAAAGTTAAAACGAAGTGTTACTATCCCTTGAAGGACAATCTGAGGCCCCTCCAGCAGTTCAGGAAAACAATGTTTATCATCACCAGCCGGCTGTGAATGATAGATTTTGTAGTCCTGAACAGTGGATGACCAGCCCCGAGTTACATGAAGCTGCTGCTGTGAATGTAACTACGTTCATTTGTGAAATATTGGTGGGTACCAGCATATTTTCCCTGCTTACTAACTGGAGCTGGGACATGTCGCCTAGAACCAACTTTCCTGTGAGCTTTTAGGGTTTTGCTTTCACACATCCTAAAATCAGCTCATTTTGAATAATTCCCAGGTATGCTTATATTACTAATAACTAACTGGCAACTATCTATTTACTGAACTCCTTCACTTCAGAATCCAGGACCTTCCCCTTATACCCATGGCAACCTACTAGCATCGCGAGAAGCCGGAACTCTCTTCTTTCTCTTTGAAGCAGGCCCCGCCCCTTCAGTGTGACTATGCCTTTCTATCTGTCACTGACGTTTTTGCATGGCCCGTTCCTATTGGATAAACGAGTGACGTAATTAACGGGGTGGGGTCATAGCAGGAAGTTGTTGGGACTGCAGGAGCTGGATGTGTTGACACAGCCGGGGAGTCCAGAGCCTGAGATCTTCCTCCTGCTACTCCTCCCCCGGGCGCAGCGGTGACAGCGCGGCCTGATGACGGATCACAGATACAGGCAATCCCCTGTATAGCTGCAGCCAGCGCTCAGGCCCGGCAGGACTCTATGGAAGTGATGGAAAGTCCTCTGAATCTGGTGAGTCTGCTCCCCCGCTCATTTGTACACGTTAATCCATGGGTGAGTAAACCGTGGCTCCCCAGCTGTTCTTGGACTACGGTTCTCTTGTTCCTCATTGGCCGACAGGGGGTGATGCGAACTGTAGCCCATCAATAGCTGGAGAGGCACATGCTGCCTAATTTCGTGTTGACCCTTTGATTGCTGATGGGTCTGTTGTACAGTAGTTTGTCAATCAAGTTGTAAAGCTGACCAGACCAACTGTGTAATACAGGGCACTTATGAACTCTCCATACTGCAGGGCTGGATAGATCCCTGTATTATATGCACAAATATACAAAGACTAAGGTTTGCCACCTTATTACTTGCAATGTTAATATGGCTAGGGATATTAATATTACTCTCAACATTATTTATCCTTACCTTTGTAAACATTATTTATCCTTACCTTTGTTAGTGTCCCAGTTTCCTGCCTTCAACACTTCTCACTATTGTGCTGTAAACTTTTACAAGCAAAGCCCTCCTGCATTGAAATGGGTAACATCACCTTTTACAGGTTCATCAACACATCACAGTACAATGTTCACTCAGTCTTGCAGTATGTAGGTTAATAAACAAAGTTACTACTGTCGATTCTTACTTGAATAAATAATTGTCTTTCATACCAAGCAGTAGTTTGTAAAACATTCAGTAGTGTGTAAGAAACAAGAAATATAAATCCTCTTATACCTGTCAACAGCTTTGGTTGATTTCAGCATCACAGTTTTCTAGCTATTTAGCTTGAAAACTGTGATGACTAATGAACATTAAGAGAGTTACTTCCTGTAGCCATTCACAATATGTACGTGATTATTCTGTAAAATAAGCAGACCAAATCCGTTTTGAATTTCCATATTTTTTATATTTACCTCCACTTTGTTTTTACATTATGCACATTAACTTATTTATATGCACACTGTAAATACTTTATCTATTGATAGTCTTATTCCAGGTTTGAAAGTCCCTGGAACCCAAACTCATAAAAGTTTACTTTTGGTTCCTAGATTTTTAGGGTCATTTATATTCTTCTATGTACATTAACCAATTCACACTGTTCTAAAACTCATATTTGGAAATGGAGTTGTTTCAAGTTTTTTTTTTTTCACAACTCTGGTCTTTTAAAAAATCACTTGGAAAGGTTGATTGCATATAGATCTAGAAGACACAGGCCGGGAGTGCTCAAACGGATCCACTCATCTTTATGTGCCAAAAAATCAGCCAGAGTTGTAAAAGTGTAGATTTTTATTTAGAAAAACAAAATCTCCAACATTAAATGAACATTGGTACGGGCACAGCAGGTTAACCCGTCCTGACGCGTTTCGGGAAACAATCCCTTAATCATAGGCTTAACAAACACAGCACAATCCAGACTATTTGTATTCAAAGTTAGAACCGTTACAGTTCAAACAGACCAATAAGACACTACAGATCAAAGGCAATAATGATGAAGCAGGGTGTTAATAACAATTAACTCTTAAAGGCAATACATATCGGACCTCCAAAGTATCCAACACCCAAATTCACCATCATTGCCCTTAAATTACAACATCTCTAAAACATACCACAAATGCGTTAGGGCGGGTTAACCTGCTGTGCCCGTACCAATGTTCATTTAATGTTGGAGATTTTATTTTTCTAAATAAAAGTCTACATTTTTACAACTCTGGTTGATTTTTTTGGCACATAAAGATGAGTGGATCCGTTTGAGCACTCCCGGTCTGTGTCTTCTCGTTTGCTGAAACCCATGCCAGGGGTTGTTGGCATACCTGGGAACTTTCAGTTGAGGGCTACCCAGAGGGTAGTCCTCTGTTCACCAGGGGGTAACAAAAATGACGCTAATCGCGTCAAAAAGGGGTGGGGCTTAACTCGAGTGTTGGGGGGGGGGTTAACCCTTTGTGTGCCAGAGTGGTACAAAGCAATGCATTCCGTACCACTCTGGTACTCAGAGGGTTAAATGTGTCACACATAAGACTAGGGACAGAGGCACAACGGGAGAAAAAGCAGATGTGGCAGAGTTTCAACAGAAACTCTCCACATCCGGAGGAATCTGCCTCTGCCCCGGAGACCCGGTAAAGCTCTGTCAGAACCGGAGTCTCCGGGGCAAATCCGGAGAGTTCCCAGGTATGGTTGTTGGGAGTTGCAGCCGGGTCCACGTGGGCCTTTGAGGCCGGGTGAGT
Organism: Rhinophrynus dorsalis; assembly: GCA_037306005.1. Lineage (NCBI taxonomy): Eukaryota > Metazoa > Chordata > Amphibia > Anura > Rhinophrynidae > Rhinophrynus > Rhinophrynus dorsalis. The sequence goes on from CM074724.1 coordinate 51,737,934, forward strand.
GTACATTGTTTATGTTTAAGAAGTGTATATTTGGCAGCTGTAGCAACCCAATTTTTGTTTTGGATTCTTGCATATAGATCTAGACAGAAACATAAAGCATGTGTCTCTTATGGCCATAATTTGAAATGTAGACACTAGTGGCACTGTGACAATGTGGCAGTCTTCATTCTTTAAAGTTGATGATGATGATTGATTAAAAAACAAAAAAAAACACAGAATCTTTCCTCTAAAGGGGAGCTATATCTGCCTGTGATATACCATAGAAATGGCAGCTGAGTAATAACTATCCTGGGAGATGGCCCTTCAGTCAGACCCTTTTTATCCCATTTGTCTTGGATGTTTCATGTTTCAATTTAGTCAGAATAAAGTTGGAGTAATTTCTGGAACACATCAACTTCATTATAAGGGAAAAATAAAATCTCCATGTATTTAAATGGTGTTATGAAACCGTTGAATGCTAGAGATGTTTCCAGTGCATTGCTTCACAGCATGTTGGACGCCTTTTTGGCATTCAGGCGTTTCTGTTTGCATGTTGTGATGGTAAGGTATAAGAGCTGTAGTGCCACCTGACCAAGTGGGGACCCTAATCATCCACTTAATTTTATTATATTATTGTGTCACCACTGTGTGGAACATTTTATCTGTTCCCATTGTGCAGCCGGTTTGTTCTGTAGTTGCTCCAGTTCTTCTTGGTACATCAGCCTCACTGTCTGTCATTACTTATGTCTGTTCTGTGGAATCCCCTTATAAGTCTTTAGGGAGCCCTGGGGTTCCAATAATTTAACTGTAATCTATAAAGACAGAGTCTTTAACCCTTTGAACCCCTGAGGAGTGTGCAGCGCATTGCTTTGCATACTCTTGTGTTACTCAAAGGGGTTAATACAATGGTTAACACAGGGGTATTTAGGAAGTAGGACATAAATTAATGATTCCCTTTGGTGCAGTTGGTTTGCGCCAGAATTTCTCCACTTTTTTTCAACCCTTTGAGTGCCACTCTCTGGCATTCAAAGGGTTAATCATAGCACCCTTAGATGAACCCTGAACTGTAGCTGTGTGTGACTGCTGATTACCAGTTTGTTTTTACAAGTTGCAAACTGACAGGAATTACTCTAATGGTGTCAACTAGAATGAAGCCCTCGGAGCTGAAAGAAGGGACACAAGTTGATTTGGTGGATCTTCTGAAGGACATTGGGACTCACTCATAGTCATACTTTGTGGAGCACATGAGGGGGAGATGCACTAAGTTGTGATAACGAGGTGATAAAGTGGCCAATCTTAATACATTGGCCCCATAGGGTAAAATAGGATGTGGAGAGTTTGTAACTCTGTAAAAAGTAATCTCCGCTTCATCACCTCTTTATTACACGTTAGTGCATAACCCCCTGCTGTTCCATAGGACACAATCATTCTCCAAATCCCATTTCATTTGAATGAGCTTTTAACTCATTGTATCCTAGATGGGACCATGTTGGAGAACTCTGTATGATTCAAGGGGTTAAAAGACCCATTTAACTCACTGGGTACTTGGATGTATCCCACACTCTGTTCATAGAAATATATAATATTTTAACTGGTTATTAACCCTTTGAGTGCCAGAGGGGTATTCAGCGTTGCATAACCCACTGGCATTCAAAGGGTTAACCCTCTTGCAGCACCTCTTTGCTGGTGCAAATGAGTCAAGACAGTAACTTACAGGTTTCAAGTGCTAGTTGACTGTTGGCAACTGATCTGAGCACTTCCAGGCAGTCTGATCGATATCTGTTGTATAGGAGGAACTCACAAATTCCTCCTGTTATAATAAAGTATTGCCTAGCTCCTTAAGCCATATTTGTCCACTGTGACCTGATATGACTTAAGTAATCCTTTTCACAAGCCTACCCAGCACTGAACTGTGTAGGCAGATGGAGACACTGAACAATAAGTGAGCACTGGGATAGGTTCTTGTCTCGCCTTTCCTAATATCACACACACAAAAAAATCGATGTAGATGCACTGTCCCCAATATGAACGTGTATAATTTATGAAAAGAATATTAACATCTCATAATCATAACTCCCTTTAACCTCACTATGGCCAGAAAACACTAATGGCTCCTATGAATTTTGCTTTTGCACTTTTGTTCAGCACTCTAACCATCTGCATTCCAGAGAGATATCCAGCACATTTCATTGCAATGCATTGGATAATTCTCTGAGAGGGTTAAAGAATAGATGGGTGCGCACTCCCCTCTGGTCCTTAAGGGGTTAAACGCTCTACTTACTCGATGATACGTTCTGTTTAATGCCAGACTGAATGCATATACTGCAATTAACACTTGTAATTTAGTATGTTATCATCAATGCATTTAAAATGGTGACTAATGTGTTAGAAGAATTAAGAGCTCTTAGAATAAAGCTTCTCATTTTATACAACACAGGCGTCTATCTAGGTATTTTCAGGACTTTTGACTCTAAGGCCAGATTCTCAGGAGTAGAGTCCTGTGTTGCCTACTACATGGGAACTTTTTGGTCTGGGCTCCCCGAAAGGGAGTCCTGTGGTGCCACTGAGGGGAGAGAAATGGAGCAATATGCTCCATAAAAGAGGCAGGGCTTAATTGCTAGTGGGGGCAGGACTTGAAGAACATTAAAAAAAAACAATAGGCAGAATAGACTGGGGTAGGAGGGAAAAGAGGACAGGGAGTGGGAGGAACAGGGTGAGAAGGAGCACAAGTTGGCAAAGTTTCATCAGAAACTCCCCACAACTGGAGAATCAGACTCTTCCCCAGGGACCCAGTAATGCAGAGTCAAAACCGGAGACTCCAGGGCAAATCCTGAGAGTTCCCAGCTATGTACATGGGGCACCGGTAAACTGCTCCTGAAGTCACTCAATTGGTGCCATTTCTACCAGAAAGACTGAGGGAGAAGTCCTGCTTGTCTTGTGTGTGTTTAGTCACCTTTTATACACCTTTTATAACAAAACGCAAATGGGCAAGCGCAAAACACTTGACTCACTTAAAGGGATAGTAATACTTTGTTTTAACTTCATGTTTTTTTTAATGCCTACAAAATAAAATAAAGAACGATATAAGTCTTATCTCTCAAACCTTTATGGTTTGAGAGATATTCACAAGCAAAGTTTCCCCCTCCCGCTCCTTTTACCTAGTGTAAGCCATCTCTTCTCAGATGTGGAATGCAGTCCATAGACCAGACAGATAACAGCAGGGGACAATCTTCTTCCTGTGAGAACAATGAAAGTCCTGCCCGTCTTGACAGTTTTTTCAGGTTTTTATCTTATCTTAATTGAAGATTGTCCCTCTCTGCAGTCTACCTGGGCACCTCCCTTCTGATCTGGCTGAACGGGAGTGGAAACTTTGCTTGTGAACATCTCTCAAACCATAAAGGTTTGAGAGATAAGACTTATATCGTTCTTCATGTTTTTTTAATGCCTACAAAATAAAATAAAGATAAAACAAAGTATTACTATCCCTTTAATACCAATATAAATAAAACAGTGATTCTGGAGTCTTAAAACCAGAAAAAATTGGATACAGTCACACCTGTCTGTCATTAAATGAGGTATAAAGTCCGCAGTCTAAGATGAATGGATGAAGTTGTAACCGATGATATGAAATGAAATGAAGATGAGTAATTGTCTCAGTTCTGTTTGTATATACAGGAAGCAGCAACTCTGTCATTGATCGGTCTTGTAATCCACCGTCCCAAAATGTAACTCCAAAAAGCCAAGAATGCGCTCAAAGACTCCCGTCATCCACAATATGTAACATATAAGAGAGAGGGAAAATGTATCTAAGTGTAATACGTTTATTAAAATAATAATATTATCAAACAGACAAATGCGCACTCACAATAGCATAGATAACAATAAGCATCTCTGGTCCCAGACCCCTTTACTCGTCACAATGCCGCCTTCCTCTCATTCCATACGTCTCTGCTCCAGTCTGCTTTATCAGACTCCGCATCAGTCCCACAGTGTAAATCCTTTCCACTGCTCAATGATGCTAAGTACAGAAGAATCTGGACCACACAAGATATTTAGCAGATGTGAGCAGGGGAGACCATGTGGACTACAGGCGAATGGGGATTACTATCAGGGGACCGGGGTTGGTACCGGCACTGTATGAGTGCTCACTAGTTTATACAGCCGAACACGTTTTGGTCAGCATTTTGCCGACTTCTTCAAAGGCTATGGTATAGGACGCTGGCCATGTTTCTGTTTGTTCTTCCAACATATTGTTGTTTACAACTACATGTAATAAGATACACTATCTAAGTACTTTCACAATTGACAAAACTTTTTATCTTATATTTCTTGTTCGTTTTTAGTACTTATAAATTGAGCTTTATCCATGGGGGGTAACATAGTACATGTAGTACAGTGTCTTTCCACATCTATGAGTCCCCAAAGGTTGGGTCAATCAATTATTCTCTGCATGGGAACCTTTTTTTAATAGTAATGTCACTAGGGGCCAAAATATTTTTTATGCTTTTATTCTTTCTAAAAAAAACAAAACAAAAAAAAAAAAACACCTTGGGTTTGGGTCCTATTATCTCCCTCAAATTAGGGTCTTGTTGCAGTATTCCCCTGTGTCTGTTAAGGATCCTATAAATATCTGAGGCAGACTCATTATAAGTCGAACAATTTCTTTGGCCATAATGGATATTATTTATCCAACATTTTAAATGGCTAATGGTAATGTCTAGGATCTATAAATCTGAGGAACTTTAAGGTTGTGTTCACAAAGGCAACATTACTGCTGTGTTCTTAATACTGTCTTAAATGCATCATTGTTAAAGAGATAGTATTGGTTGTTTTTTAACAGAGCCCTCCTGCCCCTTTCACAGACATCAGCGCTCTAGCTGGCAGAAGGAGATTCTGGTCCCGGGACCGGCCAGCGGCTCTTCAGCAGAGCCGAAATGGCATTATATAGAAGACGTTCTTCATTGGAATGATCTACAAAGTGTGCCTGGTTTGCAAGCACACCTTGTAGACCATTCCAGTTTAGTATTTCTTTCTAGATAGCGCTATTTCGGCTCTGCTGAAGAGCCACCAGCCAGTTTTGGGACCAGAATCTCCATCTGTCCGATAGATCGCTGACAGGGTGGGAGGCGGGAACTTTGGATGCTTGTATCTCTCAAACTATACATGTTTGAGAGATGGGACATACCTCATTGCATTAATATTTAATATCTAAAATATTAAACTTTGTTAAAAACAACCAATACTATCCCTTTAAATGGCTTTCCCCCAGTCGAGTAGTTCCCAATGCATGAGCCTATCCATGATCCATAATTATTGTCTGCACAGCTGCCTATGGACCACCACCCAAACTTTTGACACAGCAGTTCTGGGCAGTGTGATGCTGTTCACACCCATCCAGTGACTGGCCGATATACGTGGGTATCAGTCAATGATATATTAGGGAATTGCATACGGTTGACCATGTAACAGCCCCCCACCCCCACCCCATGCGAGTGATTCACCTGGTGAATACAGGACGTCAGAGGTAAGTAGGCATGGACTGCACGGCAAACACTAAAGGGGAGTGCCGCCAAGTCACCTGTGTGAACATACCCTTGGGGTTAGTATTTCAAAGATTTCAGGGTCCACTTATCATGAACTGTCTCAGGTGTACTCATGTTATCACCCTTATTAAAGTTGTACATCAGGTCTTGGTTCCTCAGTAAATCACATATAACAGAGAATAAACAGACATGGAAAATTTGGGCAGAGCTTCATAATGACTGTAAGTGTGGAAGCCATAGAAAAATAAAAATTATAGACATTTTGAGTACAATTAGGGATTTATACCAGACATGATTTATTTATAGCAACACCGTGCATACTTCATCTACGTGAGCCTGGTAGCAGGAATGTTTTACTGAAGAGTAAATTATATTGCAAGGTTCACAGCAGGTTTGGTGGTCTCAGAAGCAGGTTTAGTAATACACACAGGACAATTTGCACCAAAGTAGAGAAATAAAAGTTCACACTGATTTAATGGGGGCTTTTAACCCCTTGAATACCAGTAATGCCTCCAGCAGATTGCTTCACAAGGTGTTAGATCTCTTTGATATTTAAGGCATTAAAAACCCCTTTTAAATCAGTGGGAATTGGGGGATTTTTATTTGTTCCTTATGGTGAAGTTGCTCCACTTTTTGTGTATGCATATGGTCTACAGAATGAAACACTGGACACTGTCTGTCCCACTGATAGAGGATTATTGGTGTCAGGTTAACACTGCAGTCAGACTTGCCCAGACATGACATGTCTTAGCAGAGCATGAGTTTGTGATAGGCCCCTTTTTACTGATGTAACACTGCTCACCTCAGAGCAGCAAGACTGTCTGGATGGATCGCAGAGATAGACAATCTTCAGTGAGCATAAGGAAAACCTGTCAAGAGGGGCAGGGTTTTCCTTATACTCACATTTTGAAGACTGTCCCTTGCTGTGACCTATCTGTCTTAAGACCAGATTCCACATCTGAGGGGAGGTGGTTTACACTAGGTAAATGGGGCAGGATACTTTATCATTCAATTACTCTTGAACTACAACTCTGACAGTATTGAAATAACACTCTCCATGGCCCAAATACTATGAAGATTAATTGCTGTTTTTGTGAACCATTACTATCCCTTTAACCCTTTGAGTGCCAGAGAGGTATGCAACTCATTGCTTTGTAATGCACACCCCTCTGGCACTCAGAAGGTTAAATATGCTGTAATGCATGCTATCCTTTGTAAAATGCTTTATTTGTTTTCTGAGGATTAGATTTTATTATTACATAGGCTGCTGAAGATGACAGCCATTCCTGGCTATTCCACAGCTCCTTCATATTAACTACAATAAGAATCTTGATACGTGTCTCAGAAGTGATGGTATTCTATTGTCTGTACATGGCATACAATATGGTAACAGAATACAAGAGCAATGTGTACCGATCTCAATAAATTGATTGTGCAGTTTGAAATAAGAGCTAAGGCAATCAAAAGTAACCAAATCCAGTCTACATGTAGGGCATTCTTTAAAAATGAAAGTTTAGGTATCTAACATAAAATAACCTCCTGCAGTTTGCCTTTGTAATTCGTATCCCAGAGGCCAAGCTCTTGAGACCTCATAACACACTTACATGGAATCAAACCAGGGTTTTGAAGCCCATTAAGACTCCTTATACAATGCAAGTTCAATACTGGATTTTAAAGGGATAGTAATGTTTCATAATAAAAGCAGCTCTAATTAATCATCATAGTATTTGTACATTGAGAGTACACTGGATTCTGTCAGAGCTGTAGTTCAAGAGTAGTTGAATGATAAAATACCCCCCTCCCACCCCTTTTACTGATGTAACACTACTCACCTCAGAGCAGAAGGGAGATGCCCAGGTAGATTGCAGAGGCGGACAATCTTCATTTAGGATAAGGGAAAAAGCTGAAAAACTTGTCAAGGGGGGGCAGGGCTTTTATTGTTCTCGTAGGAAGAAGATTGTCCCATCTGTTAGCTGTATGGTTTAGCAACCAGATTCCCCATCTGAGAAGAGATGGCTTACACTAGGTAAAAGGTGTGGGAAGGGAAACTTTATCCTTCAATTACTCTTGAACTACAACTCTGACAGTATTGAAATAACACTCTCTATGGCTCAAATACTATGAAGATTCTTTGGAGCTGCTGTTTTTTGAAACATTGCTATCCCTTTAAGACTTCTGACCAAACGGCTTTTACAAGCTCTAGCTAGGAGCACAGTATAGGGCCACATCATTTGAAGGTGTTAATTTTCCTTGAAGTGAGTAAAACACACAAATATACAGTCATGATTTTGTCAGTGGAATTCAGGTGTGAATAAGACTAAAACGTTCCCGGATTGTTTTCAAGTTCACTGTTCTGAGCAGTGTAATTAGACATATTCATCCTCACACTGCAGTGTAATTAGATATATTCATTCTCACACTGCAAATTACCTCAACTCCGGAGTGTTCTTTCATTTCAATACAGAAGAATGAGATTCCTTACTTAGTAGGAGGTGTTGGTCTCCTTTTATGGCTGTGTTTAACCCTTTGAGTGACAGAGATGTGTCCAGTGCAGCACTTCTTTAATGCTCAAATCAGTTAAAGATACATTTGATTATGGAAATGTATTGTGAAGGTTTACTTTTAGTTATTGTGATACAGTAACACAACCCAGGTTGTTTTTTATTTACCTGCAGAAAGTGTGTATGTACGTGACTGTGTCTGTGATTGCATATTTACCTGTCTGGTTAGTCAGCCAGAAGGGAATGTTCTAGGCACGTGTTAGGTAAGGCTACACAATCCACAGTCCTTCCTCATTTGTTTAGATTCTCTGTCACTTGGCAAGTTTAGTCATTTATAAATACACGGATGTCCGTAATCTGCAGGATTGCTTTTGTATTATGTTATCAAGAATATTTTCACATGCTCACTGTGACGTATATTGGGTAAGATCCCAAATTACAGTAAGGTAATAACCTAGTTAAATTCTGTTGACTATAGTTATTAAAACTTGCTTAGACTGCTTCAGGGCATGGAGAGATAAATGGCTTACACACTGGTGATACTAAGAAAAACCTATACTAAGGTGCTGAGTAAAACTAGAGTAATCCCAGTGCCGTGAGGTGATTTGTTCCATAGTTATTACACCCTAACCTGTTTTTGTTTTTATTTTTTGTTGTTGTTGTTGTTGTAAGAACAGTACATCCTGCTGTTCCGAGAGTTAGTCTGTTGCATTCTATGGGAGAAGTGAGCTGCTGGCTGCAGTTCTCCAAAGAATGTATTGGTAACAGCTCCACCACTTTAACATTTGAAACCATTATAACCTTTGAATTTAGTATTTCCTCTGTGTCCTGTCCACGGCAAGCGTGGGTATTGTCTCCGCCTAATAGCTGGTAGGACCAATCAGAAACTTTAAAAGGGTCGCCTGAATCTACCTGCGCCAGTTAATTTTGTTCCTACTAGCTGGTAGACGGAGGTTTGTTACCTCCGTTATACTTGGTCTGGAAGCGACGCATCCTTGTGTGTTGGCTGGCATGTGTCCCACCAACATCCGTGGGACACATATTCTCAGCTGAAGATACTCGTGTATGGGTCACATGGCACGCTGAGATGGAGGTCTGGAGCCTTAGAATTTTTTTCTGCCTGTAGCTCTTCCAGGATCGCAAAACCGGAAGTGCTCGGCGGAACCACATGGGAACCGGATGAAGGCCCCGCTATAAGACGGAGGATGCTGTTCTGAGACTCCAGGATTTTATGTAAGTTATCCTTTTCTTTCTAAGGGCTGTGTGAAGGTTTTTTTTTTTATTTTGGGTATTTGTCCTTAAATGCCAAAATGTCTGCTTCTGCAAAATCTGGCCAGACTGACAAGCCAAAGTCTTCATTGGAGCCCTCTGCCTCTAAAGAGGAAAAGGCTACTCCAAAGACATGTGCTGGTTGTGATGTAAAACTAACCCCTGCTGATACCTCCAAATTATGCCTTGAATGTATTAAAAAAGTAGCCGGCAGTGAGGTCCCTTCACGATTCAATGAATTTTTAGGCTGGATGAAGGCTTCTATGGGAGAAACCTTCAACTCCATGCAAGAATCTGCAAAGGATGGAAGATCCGGAAGAGGGTCCCTCGCGACGACGTCAGGATGAAGATGACGTAAGTTTAATGGAAATTGAGTCTGCCTTCTCATCTGCTGAAGAAGGAGAATTGGTGGAGGAATCTGGGAGTTTTAGTTTGGCTAAACTTGATGGCCTAATAAAGAACATGAGAAAATCCTTAGGATTAGAAGATGTCCAAAAGGAATTGAATATTATGGATACTGCTTTCCTAGGTCTCCTGTCTTTCCCATTCATAACTTTATCCATGAAATTATTAAAATCGAATGGAATCATGGGGATAGAAAATCAGCTGTCTCAAGGCGAATTTTAAAACTGTATGCGTTTCCAGAAGACGAAGTCACAGATTGAATTGCACCACCTAAAGTGGATGTGGCTGTGGCCCAGATTTCCAGATGTACCACGATCCTTTTGGAAGATGGAACAACACTAAGGGATCCTATGGACAAACGTGCAGACAGCGCTCTAAAGAAACAATTTACTACCATTGGTCATAACCTCAAGACGGCCACGGCCATGGCTTGTATCTTTAGAACCCTAAGGATTTGGCTTACGGAATTAGAAGATAAGATAGATACATCAGTCTCCAGATCTAGACTGTTAAAAGAAGTGGCTTCAATTAAAGAAGCAATCAATTTTTCTTGTGAAGCTTCTTTAGACAATATTAAATTGTTGGCTAGATCATCTGCCCTTTCTATTTCAGCCCGCAGGGCCTTATGGATTAAAGCTTGGGAAGCGGATGCTTCATCAAAGAATAAATTGGTTTCTCTTCCTTTCCAGGGTAAAAAGTTATTCGGAGACCAATTAGAGGAAATTATTGCAAAATCCTCAGGTGGTAAAAGTGCTTTTCTACCTCGTGAGAGAAAGTCAAGAGGATCTCCTCAGTGTCAATCCACCTACAGGAGGCAGTCCTTTCAGGAGGCAAGGAAATATAGACCAGGTAGAAGCTACGACCCAAAAGCCAGAGGTAGTAATAGACGTGACTACCACAAAAGGGCGCAGTTCACAAAAAAATTTGCAGTGATGGGGCCTCTGCCCTATCTCCACTTCCAGTCGGGGGCAGGCTGGAATTATTCCTAAATGCATGGGAATCAGCCCAGCCAGACCTTTGGGTAAAACAGATTTTGGAGATAGGGTATGCTCTAGAGTTCAATTCTGCCCCTCCAACCTTTTCAAGGTTCAGATCCTCCCGGATAAGGAACCAGGATTCAAAACGGAAGACATCCTTAGCCTTGCAGAATTTATTAATGAACAGGGTTATAGAGCCTGTTCCGGACATAGAGAGGAAACAGGGCATCTATTCCATAATCTTCCCTGTACAGAAGTCATCGGGCGAAACAAGATTAATACTGGACCTGAAATGGCTAAATGCCTTACTCAGAACTCAGAAGTTCAAGATGGAAACTATCTCATCCACTATGAAAGCCATCACTCCAAATTCATTCCTGACAACCCTGGACCTTCGAGATGCATACTACCATGTACGGGTAAGGAAATCTCGTTGAAGGTTTCTAAGATTTTGCATACAGAACAATCATTACCAATACAAAACGCTTCCTTTTGGGCTAGCCTTAGCCCCTCGTGTCTTTACAAAGGTATTAGCAGTGGCCATAGCGCACCTACGTCAGCAAGGTATAAGAGCAGTCCCTTATCGCAACGATGTTCTCCTAATAGACGATTCCGAACAAAAATCTGTTCAGACAACGGAATTAGCACGGCTGTATCTGGAAAGCCTGGGATGGGTAGTAAATTACAACAAGAGTCATCTCAAGCCTTCTCAGAATCTCACCTTTCTGGGAGTGAACTTCGACACCTGGAAGAATCTAGCCACCTTATCCCAGGACAGGCAGACCAGGATAATGCAGTCATTGCTCAGATTCGTCAAAAGGAATTACCAGACAGCAAGAGCCTTTTCCAGTCTTCTGGGTCATTTAAACTCAGCGATTCAGATAGTACCTTGGGCAAAGTCCCATTTGCGGCAGACCCAGTCCAACTTTTTGAGGTATTGGAAGAAGGATACAATGGATTATTCAAAGCTTATCCCAGTTTTACTATCAACCAAACTGGAACTGAAGTGGTGGATGAAACCAGTAAACCTCAAAAAAGGAACCCTTCTCCAAGAAGAAAGTTGGGAGATTCTCACTACAGATGCCAGCTCCACAGGTTGGGGAGGTGTATGGAGGAAGCGTGTGGTTCAAGGTCTGTGGACACAGAAAGAGAAGCAGCTTCACATCAACCTGTTGGAGATGAAAGCAGCTTGGAACAGCCTTGTCAGGCTAAAAAGGGAATTAGAAGGAAAGGCTGTAATGATCCGATCAGACAACACAACCACGGTCAGCTATCTTCTCAACCAAGGAGGTACCAAAAGTCCCGGTCTAAACAGTCTCTCCATCAAGATACTAAATTGAGCAGAGAAACACCTGATAGCTTTATCATCAGCTCACATTTCAGGGAAGACAGACAAGCAGATCTATTGAGCAGGGAAACCTTGGATCCAGGAGAATGTGCTCTGAGTCGGGAGGTATTCAATCACATAGTAAAGGCCTGGGGTACTCCGGTCATAGACCTCATGGCCACAGAAGAAAACACAAATTGCCCTCAATTTCTCTCCAGATGGAAGACAAGAGCAGCAGTAGGACAGGACGCCCTGAGATGGAAATGGGATTGCCAACTGGCATAAGTGTCTCCTCCCATACCTATTCTATTGGAGGTAATCCAGAAGATCAGGAAAGACAAAGCCCAGGTCATTCTCATAGCCCCGAACTGGCCCAGGAAGATCTGGTTTGCCGATCTGATCAGAATGTCAATCTGTCCTCCAATAACACTACCAGACATCCCAGACCTCCTTTCTCAAGGTCAGTTCTGGCACCCAAGACCGAGCTTCTTCAAATTGACGGCTTGGAAACTGAGCGGAGATCTCTGACTCTACAAGGTATATCAGACTCTGTGGCAGAAACTATAATATCAGGAAGGAGACCCTCATCTTCCAAGATCTATTATAGGGTCTGGTCAATATTTTACAAATGGTGCAAAGAGAAAAAAACTGACCAGAAGAGATATCACAGTTGCATCTATTCTGGAGTTTCTGCAACAAGGTTTCCAAAAAGGACTAAAACCAGCTTCTATCAAAGTCCAGCTGTCAGCCTTGTCTGCTGTATTAGCCACACCTTTTGCTGAAAGCATATTTAATAAAAAGATTCATCAAAGCAATTTCTAAAATCAAACCAACGTTTAGAGAAATAATTCCTCCCTGGGATTTTAAATCTGGTGTTTAAAACAGCTATCCTCTGCAAATTGTTTTGAACCTTTGGATTCAATGTCGCTGAAATTTCTGACCTTAAAAACTGCTTTTCTAACGGCCATTACTTCGGCTAGAAGGGTAAGCAAGTTACAAGCGCTGTCCTGCTCTGACCCTTACCTAATATTTCATAAGGATAAGGTCGTCTTAAGGCCAAGACCTACCTTCAGGCCGAAGGTCACTTCAGTATTCCACATCAATCAAGAAATCATTTTACCTTCTTTCTGCGCTAATCCACAAAATGATAAAGACCTAGTTCGATGTTTATCTGTCTACTTAGAGAAAACAAAGGAATTCAGGAAATCTGAATCTTTGTTTATTAATTTTTTCGGAAAATCAAAAGGCTCTGCCACTTCAAAACCTACTGTCTCTAGGTGGATTAGAGACTGTATTTCCCAGGCCTACAGATCTGCTAACAAAATTCCTCCAACGGGAATAAAAGCTCACTCTACAAGAGCAATTGCTACCTCATGGGCCCATAAAGCCATTGCCTCTCCTGAAGAAATCTGTAAAGCGGCCACGTGGTCCTCCATTTCTACATTTACAAAACATTACAAACTGGACATCCAATCCTCTATGGATGCAAAGTTTGGCAGGAAAGTATTAGAAGCAGTCCTGCCACAATAAGAACTCTGTCTTCCCTCCCTAAGTGGTACTGCTAAGGTAAGTCCCACGCTTGCCGTGGACAGGACACAGAGGAAAAGGTGAAATTTATTCACCGATATTTGTTTTTCCTCTGTGTCCTTACACGGCACACCCTCCCAGCTATGGAGGTAAGTATGACATATAGTCTCTTAATGTATATGACATACTATGGTTGCATGGAGAAAAAAAAAAAATATATATATACATATATATATGCAGGGCTCAAAATTTCCACTCGCCACTAGCCAATGGCAAGTGAAAATTCAGCCCTGGTGGGTATGTTTTGGCTTGCAGTGGCGAGTTTTATATATATATATATATATATATATATATATATAATTATAATACATTTCTCTTCCAGCTTGGAAATAAGTTTTAACTAGGGCTGCAACTAACGATTATTTTCATAATCGATTAGTTGGCCGATTAATTTTTCGATTAATCGGATAAAAATAGAAAAAATTAAATACCATTTTTAGGCTATAATGTGAGGCCTCAGTCAGGGCTGGCCCAAGACATTGTGCTGCCTGGGTCCAAGGATGAAATGCTGCCCCCACACACCAAAACCACGCCCATGAAAACCACACCCAATAAAACACGCAGACCTCACACCCACGCAAGAGCCTAACCTCCAATCGCGGGACACGATCCCGGAAGGAGAAGAAGCTCCATGAAGCGTCCGTTTGGGCAGCTATGGGAGGTGGGGGGATGATATCCGCAGACCGCAGCTAAGCTAATGAGACACACACACACCACCCAAAATACACTGCCACATGCACACAAACCACCCAAAATAGACTGACACACACACACACCCCAAAATAGACTGCCACTACACCTCCCCCCCCCCCCCCCAAAATAGACTACCAGTGCCACACACACCACCTAAAATAGACTGGCACACACACCACCTAAAATAGACTGGCACACACACCACCTAAAATAGACTGGCACACACACCACCCAAAATAGACTGGCACACACCACCCAAAATAGACTGGCACACACCACCCAAAATAGACTGGCACACACCACCCAAAATAGACTGGCACACACCACCCAAAATAGACTGGCACACACACCACCCAAAATAGACTGGCACACACCACCCAAAATAGACTGACACACATGACACCACCCAAAATAGACTGGCACACATGACACCACCCAAAATAGACTGGCACACATGACACCACCCAAAATAGACTGGCACACATGACACCACCCAAAATAGACTGACACACACACACACACACACACACACACACACACACACACACACACACACACACACACACACACACCAAAATAGACTGCCACTACACACACAGCCCAAAATAGACTGACACACACACAGCCCAAAATAGACTGACACACACACAGCCCAAAATAGACTGACACACACACAGCCCAAAATAGACTGACACACATGACACCACCCAAAATAGACTGCCACTACACATACACCCCAAAATAGACTGACACACACACACACACACACACACCAAAATAGACTGCCACTACACACACAGCCCAAAATAGACTGACACACACACAGCCCAAAATAGACTGACACACACACAGCCCAAAATAGACTGACACACATGACACCACCCAAAATAAACTGCCACTGTACACACACCCCAAAATAGACTGACACACAACCACCACCCAAAATAGACTGACACACAACCACCACCCAAAATAGACTGCCACTACACACACACCCCAAAATAGACTGCCACTACACACACACCCCAAAATAGACTGACACACACACACACACAACACACACACACACGGAGCCTGCTGAAAGCCTCCATCACTTCAATTTAATATCAGTTAGGTTCTTACAAATAGTATACCATTTTTATTCTTTTTTTTTGTTTTCATGCTATCAATGGTAGGACAATATTTGAATTGAGTCACATTTACTCACACAACATGCATGTACTCGGCTCTGCTCCTCTGCTGCTGTTTGCTGCCTCCCTAGCGACTTGCGTCAATAAGTGTCTCCACTGCACATCATGGTATCATCACACTACAGGTTTCAGGTTTATATTCCAGCAGCAGCCCGCGCAAGCTACTTCATAGTGCGCAGGTACGGCTGCTTATGCCCATGAAACAACATTACGTCACATTTATGACACTCTGTTCAGACCGCAACAAGCAAACAAAGGCATTGGCTAGGACTGGGAGGAGGCAATTGGGGAGTGGGGAACAGGAGCAGCTACGTGTCAAGAACAGAAACTTAGTGAGCACTCGCATGCGCAGCTCATAACAGCTTCCCTTCATTGAGTCAATAGACTAAATGAAGGGAGCTGTAGGCGCTGGGATCCAAAGCGGACTACAGGGAACTTAGGGCAGCAGCACGGGGGGACCCTGGCAACGTAATTGACTTGAAAAAAAAATGAAGAAGAAAAAAAATCTCTCAGCTTCACCGGCTCTGCTTACCTGAAGCAGGGCTAAATGGTCCCTTGTCTTTAAAACAGTCTGGGGCTGCAACTAATCGATTATGAGAATCGTTGACAACGATTCTCATAATCGATTTTTATAGATAATATCGATTAGTTGTTGCAGCCCTAGTTTTAACTGACGCAGGTAGATTCAGGCGACCCTTTTAAAGTTTCTGATTGGTCCTACCAGCTGATAGGTGGAGACAATACCCACGCTTGCCGTGTAAGGACACAGAGGAAAAACAAATATCGGTGAGTAAATTTCACCTTTTCCCAGCAGTGGCAATGTTTTTTTTTTTTTTTTTTTCTTTTCTTTTTTTTTCTTTTCTTTTAAAGGGATAGTAATACTTGAAAATAAGTTTATTTTATATTATAGCCCTTAAAAAAACATAAAAAATGATATAAGTCTTATCTCCCAAACCTTTATGGTTTGGGAGATATTCAGAAGTAAAGTTTTGCCTGGAGTGACGTCATTGCTCCACCCTTCAGATTTGGAATCCGGTCCCAGGACCGGCTGTGCCTCTCCAGAAGTGCTGAGATCACCATCTTTAAAAAGAATTTCTTAATTGGAATGGTCTACAAAGTGTGCTTTCAAGCCATGCACACTTTGTAGCTAGTTCCAATTAAGTAGTTCTTTTCAAAAGATCGTGATCTCGGCACTGCTAAAGAGCTGCCGGTTGCTCTGTGGACCGAATTCCAAATCTGTCTACTAGATGGCAGACTTGGCTGAAACAGGCAGGAAATGATCATCCTATATAATAATTCGCTAAATTGTGTGTAACGCCCGACATGCGCAGTAGACACTGCTGCGCGTTTGGCAGTCATGCGCAGTAGAGACTGCCCGCGCCGGCTGATACAGAGCTGGGTGCTCCGAAGGAGCGTCCAGCTCTGTATCAGCAGTGGCGCGGGCAGTCTCCACTGCGCGTGACTGCCCCGCGACCGGCTGCCAGAGGCACTGTGGCCCATGTAACGGGCTGTTCAACTAGTTTTACTATATTTTACATGTGAATATCTCCCAAACCATAAAGGTTTGGGCGATAAGACTTATATCATTTTTCATGGTTTTTTAAGGGCTACAATTTAAAATACAATTATTTTCAAGTATTACTATCCCTTTAAATAGAGATGATTATATTTGTCACTGATTGAAGAAAAAAATGCCCATATCAATTATATGCTGTGCTGCCTTGTCATTATTCAGAGATAATAGAGAGTTTTGATATCTCCATAGAATAGCCTTCAGCTCTCCAGCTGTCGGTGACCACAACTACCATCGTCCTGAACCAGTCACAAGCTGGAGGACTCTCGCCAACAGTTAGAGGTGAAGAATGACTACCTGTGCCATAGATTTACACAAAAAATAGAAAATCTCAGAAATCAAAGATTGCTTCCTAGACCACATAGTTGGCCAATAAGGGTATCACATTTACTGTGCCAGTCTCCTCCTTTTTCTATAGCTAACACGGTACCACCCTTCACCTATAGAAATATCCTGAACATGTTTACAACTATATAAATGGCAAAAAATTAACTGAGACCGGTGAATTGATTAGTGAGGATAAGATAATGTCTAGCTTAAGACCTTAATGTTATTCTTCCATTCTGTATATAAAAGAAGGCAGCAATAGCAAGTGTTGGGACAACAGGGAGAATCACAGAATTGTCTGTAAATGGGTTGAGATAAGAATATTATTTATACATACAATGGGCATTAATCATGATCAGTTAACTGACTTTACATCTTGTCCCCTAGCGCACACAACATAAAAAATGCCCTCTGACCTGGACAATTTACAGCTGCATTAAAAGGCAAGTTTAGGATTATATTTTAGGGATGTAACCTATTAATAAAACATTTTTACATATGCTGCCTGTAAGTATGTGATATTTAAAGTTATATTATCCTATTTCATTTTTTGGAGTTGGTGTCCCTTTAAAGCGCTAGTGACCCTTTATTTTAACGTTACGGAATCTGATCATACATCATATGTACAGTCTGATGGCGTCAGCTTTGTTGTTTGGCATATAGATGAATGCATGGAAAATTGAGTTCAAATGGGGCTAATGCACGTAAGTAGTTTATTTGAAAGAACATGCATCTTTCACAAACAAGTTTTCAAAATAAAAGTGGAACAGACCAACTGCACCACGGGGTCCAAAGAAAATGCCCCAAAGTCCCATTAATTTTAAACGGGCCTTTTAACCCCTTGTATGCGAAGTCTCCAATGCATTGAATGCTAGAGAGGTCTCCAACATTTTGCTTCACATTGCATTGGAGGCCACATTTCAAGGGGTTAAAAGCCCCATTTAAATTAACGGCAGTTAATTACCACCCATATCTTCTATAATATGGTGTCATTATGAATAGAATCTTATGTACTTTCAGTATGAGAAGAAGAAAATATCGCCCTAAGAAGCAGATATAGGGCCTTATGTTCAAATCTAAAACTGAATTAATTTTGGAACAACCCAGCTGAGCCACAGGGAATAAATACCAGTTCCCCATTCCCACTGATTTTCATGTGTCATGTCAACTGATCAGAGCTAGCAACTGCGCCACTGGAACATTCTGAGCCACTGAGAAATTTTAAGCATTGGCCTGCAATAATTTTTGACTAAAACAGTTTCATGGGAGTTTCCTTGTTTTTCTCAGGAGGATAAACCCTACAATATGTTTTTTTTACATATTAACCCCTTGCGGACCAGATGACGTGCTTTGACCGTCACGGTCCTTATACCCTTAAGAACCGATGACAGTCATAGCACGTCACATACTTTTTACTTACAGCGCTCTACAGGGAGCTCTGTAAGTAAAAACGGGGCCTAAGGTACTGTATGGATCTGTGTCTCCTGGACACCTTACGGGACTTGACTCTCTGGTTTGTACTCCGCCCCTAACGGCCCAGTTCCTTATCCTAGTATACCCTCCTGCCTTGAGGCCCTCCGATCCCCCCTCCACCCATCCTTCCTTTACATCTTGGCCTTCTTCAGTTCTTTTTCTATCGAACAACCTCCCCTTGCTTTTTGACTTGACAGCCCCCCCCCCCCATTTTGCCTGTCTTTTTCCCCGCTGCCTTTTTGATTCATGTCCTGAACTTTTACAAACATGATAGTAGTATATTTGTATGTTTGTAATACAATATGCTTTCAGTTACTTTTGGTATACTAGACTCATCTATGGTTCAGCTATAGGACTAGGTCTTGTTTATTTCCTGGGTGGGTTTTCTCCCTTTTCTCATCCCTATCCAAGCTTTTCGTCCTTTTCTCCCCCCTTCCCTTTCCTAGCCTTCCCTCCTTCTCTCTGTTTTTCACCCTTCTCTTTCCCTTTTTACCCGCACTTCTCAGTGTCTTTCCCTACTCTGGGGTTGCCCTCTTGGTCTCATCCCACCCTATTGTTGCATAACGCTATGGGGTGGCACTGATGCCAGCGGGTACTGGGGTATTGGAAATTTAGTATACAAATTTTGTGTGTCTCGAGTGGTTTTATCCTGCCATATTCTGTATGCATGTGTTCTTGTTTGGGTGTACTTCCCTGACTTTCTGGCTCTCATCAGACTTGGCGCAGTGACCTGGGCACCATTGGGCCCGGCTGCTCGCCCTGTCCTAACGGTGGCTCATGGGGACGCATACCCATCTTGGGGAAGCTGCTGTCCTAACGGATGGAGGATCCTGTTAGATTTAGAGTTATGTTGGTCGTTATCAGCATCGAGGGTTTCTTCCCAGTCCCTCTTCCTCTGCCACTAATAGTTGGAGGGGAACCTACCGTCTCTCCTACTGTTATTTGTAGAGTCTTCCAATCATTTGAATCAGGGGCTTCCTTTGATGCTGATCATGGTTGTACCACCCCCACCTGACTGCAATTTTTGGTCTTACTATATTATAATCAGATATGTTGCAGATATTGTCTTATCTACCTTGCCCTGCCCTGTAGTTTTCCTACTTGTTTCTAGGCTCTTTCTTTTTCGTTCCTTTCTCTTTCTGCTCTTCCTCTCTGCTTTCACACTCTCTCCTTCTGTCCCTTCCCTCCTTTTCCTGCCTTCCCATTATCCTGTAGTTGGTGTGCACGCCTTACAGCTATGGGGGCACTTTGGAATATTATGTGTCTAGTATTCCCCCTTATTTTAAATTTTTTTACCCATGGCTTTAAGACTCAGTCTTATCGCTTAATGTTAAGGGACTCAATTCCCCGCAGAAGCAGTCTATGTTCTTCAAGGATTGCTCCCGCCTCAAGGGTCAAATATGTTTTGCTCAGGAGACGCATTTCCTTGACCGTGGAATTCCTTCCCACCACAGTAGATCATACCCTCATGCATTTTACAGCTGTGCCTCATCTAAGACCTGTGGTGTAGCTATCTATTTACACAAATCCCTCCCTTTTGAATGTCTAGATACTGTTTCAGAACCTGCTGGGCGTTATATTTACGTGAAGGGTCCCCTAGGTTCTCTGACTCTGACACTGGCTAATCTTTATGTACCAAACACCCAGCAAATATCTTTTCTCAGACAGTCGCTCCGAGACCTGGAAACTTTTCACGAAGGTATGCTTATCTGTGGTGGCGACTTCAATACAGTGTTCAATCCGTCAGTGGATTGTTCGTCGGGTGCTTCCTCTTTACGACTCATTTTTCAGCAGTGCGGAAGTTGCTAGCTGATTATTCTTTATTAGATGTTGTGGAGGCTGTTACACCCCAGAACATGTAGCTACTCCTTTTATTCTCATCCCCATTCCTGCTATTCGAGGATTTATATGCTTTTCCTGTCTCCGGATAGCCTACATTTTGCTTCTAATTCTTCTATTCACTCTCTTTCCTGGTCTGACCATGCCATGGTGGGCTTGGTGTTGGACATACTCATGGAGCTTCCTCCCTCTCTGGGATGGCGTTTGGATGCCTCCCTGTTGAGGGATCCTGAAGTTTTATCTTTGATTGGATCGGCAATTTCTGAATACCTCTCGTTCAACCGCTCCCCGGATGTACCCCATGCTACGCTTTGGGAAGCTTTAAAATGTGTGATTCAGGGAGTTTGTATTCAGCTGACGACTCGCAGGAGGAGGAGGGTCAAAGAGAAACTATCATCTATGCTTGCTGATCTCAAATCTCTTGAAGAGGCCCATCAGTCTTCTGCTTTTTCTTCTGCGTTGCTTGCTGTAACTGAGCCACAGGAAAGGGTCAAATCCTTCTTACTATCACAGGTTACTAAATCCTTTTTGTGGACAAAGCAATACCATTATGAGCATAGCAATAAAGGCAGGAGATGGATGTCATGGTCATGACCGCAATCATTTTCTCCTATCAAAGGTATTTGTACGTCCTCCGGTCAAATAGTGCGGGACCTACCCACTATGGCGATGGTATTTTGTAATTTTTATGACTCACTGTACAATCTGGATCCTCTGGATATGTCAGATCTTCTTGCAGCTCAACGACTGTATGTGTCGGATGCTTTGCTTCCTAAATTACGCCTTTGCAATCAGATTCTCTAGACGAGGAAATCACGGGCGAAGTGATTCGAAGGGCAGTGCAGCCGATGACTGTGGGGAAATCCCCTGTTCCTGACTGCTTTCCACTGCTGTTTTGTCATACATTCTTAGATCTTGTTGTCCCTACCCTAACTGATCTATTTAATGATCTTCCTGCTATGATGGCTTCTCACCCCTTACTCTCTGAAGCGCACATCACTGTAATCGCTAAGCCTGGCAAGGATCTGTCTTCTTGTGTCAATTACCAGCCGATATTCCTTTTGAACATTGGCCAGAACTTTACCATAGATTTTTAAATCTATCGACTTAACCCACTTTTACCTCGCTTAGTACATAAGGATCAGGCAGGCTTTGTCCTGCGAAGGCAGACTTGAGACGATGTGCTGAAGCTAGTACACCTGATTCACCAAGCTAGGTCGCTCTCGCTTCCTGCCATTCTGGTTGATGTCGACGCCGAAAAGGCGTTCGACAGGGTGGATTGGGTCTTTTTAAAGGTGACTCTGGAGGGTTATGGATTGGGTCCCCGCTTCCTTTCTTATGTCTCTGCTCTCTATTGCAACCCGTCGGCTCGAGTTTGTGTCAATGGCTCCCTATCAGACCTCTTTTTGATCCATAATGGAACCAGACAGGACTGCCCCCGGTCTCTCCTTATCTTTATATTACTCATGGAAATCCTAGCCTATCATTTTCGGAACAACTGTTCCATTTCTCGGATACCCTTAGGTGATAGTGATCCCAAGATTGCCCTTTTTGCTGACGATCTTATTTTCACCCTTTCTTCCCCCTCCTCTTCCCTGCCTGCAGTAGTTTCCGAGCTTACTTTGTTTGGTTGGGTCAGCAACTTCAAGGCTAACATGTCTAACTCTGAGGTGCTGAATCTTAATGTACCTCCGGTGGAGGCCCATTCACTCTGTGCTATAGCTACCTTCTCCTGGGCTAAATCATCAATCTCCTATTTGGGGGTACATTTGACTGCCTCAGTGCATGCTTTCTTCTTACTAATTATGTGCCCCTTGCTAAGTCCATTGCCGAGGATCTTCACCGTTATACCGCCTCTTATTTATCGTGGTATAGCTGGGTTAACTTCTTGAAATCTGTGTACTTGCCTAAAATTCTTTACCTCTTCCAGACCCTTCTGATTTTTCTTCCCCAGAAGATCTACTATAAATATGTTGTTCTCAATTCCATACTACATTGGTTCCACTAATCCGCAGAGAAGGGGTGGGTGGATATGCAACAGTCTCTGTGCCATCCTGTATCCCTCACGTCCCTTCCATGGCGTCGTCCAGAGGATCGTCCGAGGTGCATTCCTTCGCACCCTATACTCTCACCACTGTTTCGCATATGGGACACCAAGATCGGCTCGCTGTCTAGCTCCCCCTGTTGTCCTTATTGAATGATGCTGCATTTCCTCCAGGATGTCATAGCTCCCCCTTATCGCAATGGTCTGCTAGCTCGGAGCTAACAGTCTACGATGTTTCAGAAGCGGGTCAACTTGCTCCTTTTTCCACTTTGCAGGACAAGTGGAATCTGCACTCTAAGGATCACTGGCAATATGTTCAACTTCATAACTATCTGTCCACCCATCCCAAGAAATCCTCCTTGTTTCGCGCTCTTACCCCTTTCGAATCTTTATGCTGCTTTAACCCTCAACACACTTCCCTTAAACCAGTAACAAAAATGCATAAATTGCTAACGACTCAGCGATGTGATTGGGATTCTCAGTGTATTCAGTGGGAGGCGGATCTGGGAGTAACCATCTCAAAGGGTGATTGGGACAAGTCTATCCGTCGTGCTATCTTTTCTTCCAGAAATGTCTGTGCAGCTGAAACTAATTATAAGATCTTGACGCGGTGTTACAGAGACTCCTTGACTGTCCACAGATATTACCCAAGTGTACCGTCAACATGCTGGAGGTGTGGTGCTGTGGGGGGTTCCCTCGGTCACATATGGTGGTCATGTCCACAGTTACTACCCTATTGGAAAGCGGTTTATAAAGAAATGTCCTCCTCTTTAGGCCTGTCTATCCCCTTCTCCCTACATCTTTTCCTATTCTCTATTGGCCTTACCAGTATCTCACAATCTAGGCCCATTAGAATTCTCGTATCTTTAACTCTTACTGCGGCTCGCATGTGTGTTCCGCTGTTGTGGAAATCTAACCCCACTCCCCCATCTTTGGGTAGGTAGGTAACCCTTGAAAGGCTTACTTCATTATTATCTGGGGGAATGCAGGCTTTTACTGACACATGGTCTTCTTGGTGCCTGTCGCACAGTATATCGATTTGATTCATTTATATTATTTCATTGACACCCTTTGGCAGTTTCTGTGGGTTAGCACACCCCGCTGTGTACCTACCCCCCCCCCACCTCTCCCTCCACCCCCCCTTTTTTCTCAGCTACCTCCTACTCCCGCTCTCTGTCTCATCTTCTCCCTTCTTCCTCTCTTCTCTTCGTTACTCTAGTCGCTCACATTTTTCTTACTGATTTCTCAGTTGATGGCTCAGATGTTCATGTATATATCCTTTTAAAGATTGAATATTCTACAATCCCATCATCATGCCCATCGGCCTGGTGGTCGCTGTTATTTTCATTTTTCTTGTTATTACCTTTATGTCATATGTACTTCTGTTTGGATGATCAGTTTTTGTTTTGTTTTGTTTTTTTGTTTTTTTTTGTTTTGTTTTTTTTTTTGGGGTACACAACGCAGCACAATGCATTGGATGATCAGTTTAATTGTTTCATTATCTGGTATGACTTACGGTCTTTTGTACTGTTCATGAATCCTCAATAAAGTAATTTGAAACAGGGAAAAAAACAAAAAACAAAACAGGGCCTAAAATTGACTGCTCCAAGACTGGAGTGCTCTTTCTTAGGCCCCAAAGCGGTGCGCCGGTACGCATAACAGGTCACGTGTACCAGAGCGTCGGCAAGGATCAAAGTGGTCCTTAAGGGGTTATGTAAGTGTTACTACTGTTTAAAGGGATAGTATTACTTCAAAATTACTATCTCTCATATTGTAGCCCTTAATAAACTGAGTTAAATGACACCAGCGGCATCTCTCAAACCTTTATGGTTTAAGAGATAGCCGCTTTCAAAGTTTCCTCTCCGCTGTTGTCAGCGTTCTGCTGCCAGCAGGAGAATCCGGTCCCGGGACAGGCGGAGGCTATTAAACAGAGCCGATATCTCGTTATGAAAGGAAAAATGAATCACTGAAACAGTCTTCTACATGTGCTTGGTTACCAAGCACACGTAGAAGACTGTTTCAATGAATCATTTTTCCTTCCATAACAAGATATCAGCTCTGCTGAAGAGCCTCCTCTTGATTCGGAGACCGGATTCCCCTGCTGGCAGCAGAAGGCTGACAGCAGCGGAGAGGAAACTTTGAAAGTGGCTATCTCTTAAACCATAAAGGTTTGAGAGATGCCGCTGGAGTCATTTAACTCAGTTTATTAAGCGCTACAATATGAGGGATAGTAATTTTGAAGTAATACTATCCCTTTAATGGCTAATACACATTGTTAACTCCATAACTCCACCCTCTTCAGTTAATATGTTTACTGTCATGATGCAACTGCTTTCCAGTTTTCCTGTCACTTTTGGCTGCCAAGAAGACAAGGATGATGGCTGCTCATCCACATGCTCTTTATGGGAACTTTCTGACTGCCATTTGAAGTCAGGAAGGAATGTTTTTACCCACTTGGGGCTAAATTGGAAAAGGCTTCAAGGTTTTGTTTTGTTTTTTGTTTTTGCCTTCTTCCAGATCAACAGGGATGTTCTGGCATGGGCTGGACTTGATGGACGCATGTCTTTTTTTCAACCGTATCAACTGTGTTACTGTGGAATAGGTCACACATGCACTCACACATCCGCACACAAGTGCGCTCTTTCAAATACTAACTCACATGTACATATTTGCTCAAATGCACATTCCTGTGCTCACATTCACCCACACGTCTTCATGCACACTCACTTTCACTTGTATACATATTCAGACATGCATTTGAATGCACATTTGCAGTGCACAATTGTGCACACCTTTACATCTATATGGCACTCACATTCATGTACAAAATCACACGTGTACATATTCATGTGCACCTGAGTTCACGTTTTTGTGCACACAAGGGAATGTAGCAAGGAGGGAGGGGTGATCGCCTAGCACGGAGGTCCCTGCTGTAACACAGAAAAAAACAGTAAAGTGATCCATTTTACATATATCTTCACTTCATTTCATCAGTCAGTTTGCACTGTATCTATCGGGTATAAAGCCACTTTATGAATTATTTATTCAGGTAATTGTGGACATTACAAATAGTAAAAGTTCACAGTGATTTCCATTTAAATATAACTATTTTGCTTTCTAGGCACATCAGCAGAGCAGAAAGGCCGACCGGTTTCTGGCAACAGGCAAATACGAAGAGGCTATTGCATGTCACAAGAAGGCTGCTGGTACGTGCGGAGACCATTTCCCTAGCTATTGGACATTAAAAGGATCTATCATGGTGACTGATTCAATGAGAAACTTTCTTATTGTTCCGATCACATTGCTGGATTCCACTTCTGGTGATTAGATGTTATCACTGTCTTTATCACACCAGTGGTCAAGTTATCAGTGGCAGTGGAATCCAAGCCAAAATATGACTCTGAATAATATTGGCTGTAATTTAGGATATCTTTACACTGTTCAGGTTTTCTTAACCCATTGAGTGCCAGACTTTTGTCCAGCGCATTTGAATGCTAGTTGGTACCAGTAAATCGAAGGGGTAGAACAGGGTCCATACAGGAACTTTTACTTGTGAAACTGTAACCCAATAACTATGGAGTTTCTATAGTTGTAAACTTCTCTGTTGTCATACCCTCCAACATAACTGATAAACCACATGTTCCATGTGTATACTGATCTGTTAAAACACAGCAAAGAATGATCATAGCAGGGCTCAAAATTTCCACTCACCACTAGCCAATGGCGAGTGAAAATTTAGCCCTGGCGAGTAGAAATTCAGTCCTGGTGGGTATGTTATGGCTTGCAGTGGCAAGTAACTTTTCAGGTCTGGCTAGTAGCAAAGGACTTAATATTATAAGACCTGATCATAGGCTTGATTTTCATTATATGGCATGATATTTTTCTGCCCTTTAAATATTTCCCATTACACTGTATGTCTGTGATCAGTCCTGTGCCTGAGTTTATCTGTGTTACTTGCAGAATTAACCCAGCAGAGTTATTTTTTCCTTCCGCGCTGAAGAAAGGTGCAAAATGCTCCTGCCGTTTTATAAAGTACAAGCACACAAATAAGGTACTGTGTCTGTTAAACAGGTACAGTTGGAAGATTCGTGTTGCTCTTGGGTAAGTCTTGCAGACCACAGTGATCTGCAAGGCCGGATGACGTCAGCACCGAGTGAGGCTCTCATGGGAGACTGCTCATCTCTGTATTCAACTTAATAGAAGCCACATGTCAGCAAATCCCTCATCAGCGGGCTTCTGTACAGAGGAGCGCAGTCTTCCATGAGCTCCTCATTCAGTGCTGACATCACCAACCTTGCAGCAACAAAATAGCTTCTAGCTATGGGAACACCGGCCTATATGAAGGAAATCAAGCCGGGGTCATTCTGGCATAAACCAGCTGTGCCATAGGGGGCAAGTCTACATTTCTAAGAATTTGAATAGAGCTTTTTAATCCCTTGAATGCCAAAGAGGTCTCCAATGCATTGCTTTGCAATGTATTGAATCCTCTGTAGTATTTAAGCTGTTAAAATCCCAAATTCTTTGTCGTCCAATATAGGTTACTGGTAACTTTTGGGTAGGCGATCTGCCCCTTTAATTAGGCAGGAACAATTTTAAAAGTGAATGCAGGGGTGGAGCTTACCTTTCCTCCTTGCCTGCAGCTAGCCAATCAGCTCCAGTAAGATTTGATCCTTGGATGAATATACAGGCAAAATAACAGTTCTGGTATAGTTTTAGCTAATTTCTTTATTTTTCTGTTAGATATGGAATACCACCATTAGGAGGATTACCATCACTGACAATGCCCTTAGATGTGGCTAGCTCAGTATCCAGGTGCTTTTGGTGGACCTTAAGCCATGGGGGGGAAATCTTGGTTACATGTTCTTTCCTCAGGAGATGACCACTGAGGCTTCATCTTAATACATTGTAATCTGAAGACAGAAGATCTGCTAAAAAGGTGAGCAACCCTTTGATTGCTGAGGTCCACATGTCCCACGTTGCCCTTACGCACAGAGGTTTTCCTTTGGAGCTCTTAATTCATACTCCTGCACTCATTAGGTTTATCTGTATGTCTGTTGGGTGTTTTGGAGCAAGTTTATGTGGTAACTTAACCCTTTGGTTGCTGAATTGGCATCTTTTGGGGGGTTGTTGGCACTTTCCCTACTGGGTTCAGTGTTTATTTAGTCTAGTCACATGTTTTAGTGATGTTTGGTGAAAAATTACTTCTTAGTTACACCTTTGCTAAATTTGTGTTCCGCTTTTACCGCATAGATGCCATTGCTCCATTCACTTCTATGGGACTTTACATTTTGGGACATATCTCTGCAACCGGTCATTGTAGCGACTTCAGAGATGGCTCATTTTGTTTGTCTGCCCTTGCTCTCTTATCAGGTCAATGTTTGGTGTGTGTTGGGGGCTCAGGGGGCTTCGGGCACTGTTGGGGTACTTTTTCTGGGAAAACTACATTTCCCATGAGCGTTTGCATTGTGTGCTCGTTCCTGAATGGCTCCCATCGTAGCAGCCATTTTGTGCTTTCTCTGAATGATTATCCTATGCAGGGCTTGGGCTCTCCTTCTCTCCTCTGCAGATTAACCCTTCACCTGCCATATAAGTGTAGTTTAGCGATTTCTGGGGTGAAATTTTAATCATACACACTGTATTTGGGTGATTCCTTATACTTTGAACGTTTTGACACTGTGAGAATGTCTATTCTGGTGGAGCTTGAGTCTTAGGCCTAAGACTAAGGACGCTGGGGGCTCTGTGTCCCCCATTGCGAATTGCTCCTCATGTCAATCAGGGTTACCTAGAGAATTCTTAGGTCATTTATGCCCAGCATGTTCTTCTGTCCCTGAGTCTCCCCCAGGGACCTCCAGCCATGCATTAGAGCCAGTTTGGGTACAAGAGTTTAAGGCTGCTACTAGAGACCTCCGGTCTACATTACAACTCTTTCCATCCCAATTACAGACCCCTACTTCTGTCAGATCTTCCCTACTAAACCGCAGAGAGTACCTGACGTATCAGATTCCTCTGAAGTGGAACTGTTGGTGGATTGTAACAATGAGGAATGTTCTGCCATGGTCTCCTCTCTTCGGGGACCCCTTTGAGGCTGATCCTGATCCCTCGGCTGAGGACCTGATCAGGGCAGTTTTAAACACCCTAAACATTCCCTTGGTTCAAGAGGTTTCTTCAGACCCCTCTGATGTATTTCAGGAGCTTAAGAGGCCCCATACTTGTTTTCCACCTAATCCCACTCTTGACCATTTAGTGTCTGATGAGTGGAAGTCTCTGGACAGAAAACCTTCTGTCTCCAAGAAATTTGCCAAGCTTTACCCCTTTTCTGATGCGGCACTAGCTCAGCGAGTTCATCCCCCCCAAGGTGGATGCCCCTGTTTCTAGGCTTTCTAAGTCCACTGCTTTGCCAGTTGCTGATGCTTCTGCTCTTAAAGACTGGACTGACAAGAAACTTGAGGCTTCCCTCAAGTCCATTTTTGCCACAGCTGGTACCTCCCTACGCCCAGCGTTTGCTGCGGCCCAGATAAATAGGGCCATTACTGTTGGACTGAACAGCACACTCTTGCTGTTCGTCAGGGATCTCCTACTCCTGATATGTTGCGGCTACTGGCCAACATTTCTGAAGCCCAGCACTATGTATCTGCTGCCTTATTTGATGCCATCTGTTTGGTGGCAAGGGTTTCCACTATGTCTGTGGTTTCCAGATGAGCTCTTTGGCCCAAGATCTGGTTTGCTGACTCTGCTTCTAAGAAAGCATTGCTCTACTTGCCCTTTCAGGGCACTTCTGTGTTTAGACCAGAACTTAAGGATCTTATTAGTGAGGCCACAGGGGGGGCAAGAGTACCCTCCTGCCTATGGTTTCTAGGAAGAAGACTCCTATCAAGCGTAATCTGCTTTTTCGTTCCTTCCGGACTTACACATGCCCGGCGAACCAGGCGGTTCCATCAGCTCCGCGTTCCTCCTCCAACACAAAACAACAATTGAAACCTAAGGCCTCCACCAAGCCCAAGGCTTCCATGCCTTCTTCTGCATGGCTCGCTGAACCCAGGTCCCCACTCTGCTGTGGGTGGCCATCTGCCCCACTACCACAGCGTATGGGAGGACTCAGTGGTGGACCCATGGGTTTTTGCATGTGGTGGTGGAAGGGTAAAGGATCCATTTCACCTCTCTCCTTCCCTTCCGGTTTTTCCCTTCTCACACGCCTCAGGGAGTGGAGAAACGCCGTCTGTTCAACGGCACCATCCAGGCCCTTCAGGACAAGGAGTTTCTGGAATGTGTTCCCGTTCAGGACAGGGGTTTGGATTTTTACTCAAACCTGTTTGTGGTTTCCAAGAAGGACGGCGGCTGTCATCCAATTTTGGACCTCAAGGATCTCCATTCCTTTGTCGTCAACTCATTATCACCAGGAGGCCCTATGGACGGTGATTGCTCCCATGTGCCCTGGGGAATTCCTTGCTTCTCTGGATCTTCAGGACGTGTATCTGCACATCGCTATTCATCCAGAGAGCTGGCAGTACCTCAGATTTGCATCTGACCAAGGGCATTTTCAGTTTTCCGCTCTTCCCTTTGGTCTGACTACAGCTCCACAAGTCTTCAGTCGTGTTTTGGGAGCGTTAGTGTCCATCCTCCATCGGAACAGCATCTGTTCCAGTTTAGGATTTCTATTTCAGTAACGTGATCGCGGCTCTGCTGAAGAGCCTCAGATGGTCCTGGGACCGGATTCCCCTGCAGGCAGCTTGAGCACTGACGTCAGGGGAAGGAGAGGGAGGGGGGAACTTTGGTCCCGAATGTCTCTCAAACCATAAAGTTTTGAGAGATGGGACTTGGGGTATTTAGTTTAACT
Organism: Rhinophrynus dorsalis; assembly: GCA_037306005.1. Lineage (NCBI taxonomy): Eukaryota > Metazoa > Chordata > Amphibia > Anura > Rhinophrynidae > Rhinophrynus > Rhinophrynus dorsalis. Next base: position 51,768,495 of record CM074724.1, read on the forward strand.
TTTTACCTCCTGCAAGATTAGATTTAGTTATTTTATGGCAATACTATCCCTTTAAAGGGATATTAATGTTTCACAGTAAAAGCAGCTCCAGTTAATCTTCATAGTATTTGGGCCGTGAAGAGTGTTATTTCAATACTATCAGAGTTGTAGTTCAAGAGTAATTGAATGATAAAATATCCCCATCCTGCCCCTTTTACTGATGTAACACTGCTCACCTCAGAGCAACAAGACTGTCTGGATGCATTGCACAGAGGGACAATCTGGGCAGGGGTTTCCTTATGCTCACAGTAAGAAACATGACTATTCCTTTAACTCTTGTCCTTTACCCCCCATGTGGGGGGAGTATTCAACAGGTTAAACTGGTTGTGAGCAGCATGATGCCATCTGGTTGTTGTGCTAAATGTCCATCAGCTACAGGGCTTTGCGTTTCCCATCACTAGGTTAAACAGTAGAGGCCTTTGAGTTTTGCACACTAAAGAGTGATACTGCTATCACTATAGATTTATTAATCTGGGAGGATTACTGCCATCAGTATAGATTTATTGATCAGCAAGGATTACTGCCATCAGTGTAGACTTATTGATCTGGGAGGATTACTGCCATCCGTATAGATTTATTAATCTGGGAGGATTACTGCCATCAGTATAGACTTATTGATCTGGGAGGATTACTGCCATCAGTATAGACTTATTGATCATGGAGTATTACTGCCATCAGTATAGATTTATTGATCTGGAAGGATTACTGCCATCAGTATAGACTTGTTGACCAGGGAGCGTTACTGCTATCGGAATATATTTATTGATTTGGAAAGGATTATTACTAAATATATAGAGTTATTGATTGGGAAAGGCTTATTGGTAAAAATGTATGTTTATTGATTTTGGTGGAATTACTACTAAAGGTATAGACACATTGATTCCTGATATACTCCATGATCCATTGGGTCTTGTCAGGAAGCTAATGAGGTGCAATAGTGGAGCAAACCAACTGCACCATAGCGGGACAAATGATTATTTGCTTTTTTAAATGTGGCTTTTAACCCCTTGAATACTGGAGATGTTTAATGTGCATTGGAGTCCTCTGTAACATTCAAGGGGTTAAAAACCCCATTTAAATAAATGAGATTTTTCCGGGTTATTTGTCTCTTATTGTGCCATTGGTCTGATCCACAGACTAGTGACTTTTTAAGGTAACACGTTAACATGGTTTCATTCTGTCCCTTTTCTTTCCTGTAACACAGCGTATCTCTCGGAGGCCAAGAGGCTGACACAGTCTGAGCAGGTGAGATTATAACACATATGTATAAAACTAGAAGTGGGCAAACCAGCTGCTCCTTAGGGGAAGAAAAGACACAGCCTAAATTCCTGTTGATATAAATCGGGTTTTCTTAACCCAAAAAGGCCTCTGAAGCTTTCAGTGTTAGAAGTCCCATTTACCTAAAATCAATCACTCTCTCTTTCTCTCTCTCTCTCTCCGCTAACCTAACCTGCTCCCAACTTCCCCCCTTTTCTATACCCACCTTATCGTGATGAAACCCCCTTGAGACAACCAGGATGTGCATCCAGTGGGTGGCATGCTTACATTTACTGTTCACTAACTATATCACCCTTTAAGGACCTACTGCAAATTGAAACTACTGGAAGATCCTCGCAGTGCGATACAGCAGCCATAGTTTCTATTTGCATCTGCCTCTGCCCCTGGATGGGGTCTTCATCATCATGATGAGGTGGGTTGAGGGAGGGAAGGGGGGAGATGTGTGCAGATATGGTACCATATTGTGGATTGCGGGAGAGAGATCGAAGGGAGAAGATATGGTACCGTATCGTGGTGGGCGGGAGAGAGATCAAAGCGAGCATATATGGTACCGTATTGTGGAGTGTGGACGAGAGATCGAAGGGAGCAAATAAGGTACCATATTGTGGAGGGTGGGAGAGAGATCGAAGGGAGCTGATCTGGTACCATATTGTGTGTTGAAGGAGAGAGCTCAAGGGCAGCAGACACTAGAATTGTAACTATTTTGCTGGTAGAGGGAGGAAAAGAGAGGAGAAGTCATCAGTGCCTAGTTATACACATCTACTGTATTTTCCCTAAATACTTGGGTATAATTTACACCTGTGTATATTATACCCCATATTTTATGGCAAATCAGGGTAAAATTGTAATTGTCCCCTATGGTGTAGCTGGTTTCCCCTGTAATTACACCACTTTTCTTTTATATATCTGAGCTATTAAAGGGATAGTAATGTTTCACAAAAACAGCAGCTCCAATTAATCTTCATAGTATTTGGGCCATGGAGAGTGTTATTTCAATGCTGTCAGAGTTGTAGTTCAAGAGTAATTGAATTATAAAGTATCCCCCTCCCACCCCTTTTACCTAGTGTAAGCCACGTCCCCTCAGATGTGGAATCTGGTCACTTGACCAGACAGATCACAGCAAGGGACAATCTTCTTACTTTGAGCATAAGGAAAACCCTGCCCCCCTTGAGAGTTTTTTCCTTATGCTCAATGAAGATTGCCCCAGTCTGCAATCCATCTGGACTGTCTTGCTTCTCTGAGACGAGCAGTGTTACATCAGTAGAAAGAGCAGAAGGGGGATACTTTATCATTCAATTACTCTTGAACTACAACTCGAACAGTATTGAAATAACCCTCTCCATGGCCCAAATACTATGAAAACTAATTGGAGCTGCTTTTATTGTGAACCATTATCATCCTTTTAAGTACAAATATAATATGTTTAATTAGCAATTCTCATATTTTACTACTGGGGCAGACTTAAGGGACATTTAGAAAATGGATCCTTTTTGCTGGCTCTGTGTGGCTCTTAGGTAGTGGATTATGTTTAGTGTCCTTATAGACCCAATAGTCAGGGTATCAAGCCCAAAGCCCAAGGATCTACATGGACTTGCATCACACAAGCCAAGAGACTCCTCTACAGGACCATGAGGGAACCCTGGAGGTCTCTTTTCAGACTCCTGTTCTGCTCCCTCTTTGTTCCTCCTGAGTTCACAACGCAGCCCTGGCCTCATCGGCAGGTTTGCTCCCAGGGGATCAGGTCTTCTGATGAGGCTTTTCATACCCCTCTGGCACTCAAAGGGTTAAAATATTACAATCACTGAAAAGTGGAAACACTATAAATGTAATATTTAGCTGCAATTTGTATGGTATGTAAAGTGGCATGATTCTGCGGCAAACCAACTGTACCACATGGGAAAAATACAATTGACCTAAATTCCCATTAATTTAAATGGGGCTTTTAGCCCCTTGAATGGTTTGCAGTGAGTAGGACATCTATCATTTTACCCTTTGAATGCCAGAGAGGAAAACAACACATTGTAAAGATATTAGCCCCATTACAAACAATGGGAATTTTTTTTTGCCTCTGTGCTGAACATGATTTGTCCCATAATTGCTTTGCTTTTCTTTTGTGCGTATGGTCCTTAATATTTGTGTTAGCGAGAAGGGTCATCTCATTTTGTGGTGGGAACTATAATTTTCTTGTCTTCAGCAAATAATCACTGTTGGCATTTGTGTGGTGTGTGTATTGAGCAGGCTCAGCTGTCACTGGAACTTCAACGCGACAGTCACATAAAACAGCAACTCTTGATCCAGGAGAGACTGAAAAGAGCACGAAGGGAGGAGAAACTCCGAACTCAGCAGAAAGCAATAACTTCTGAAAAGGATTTAGCAGCACATCTCCAAGCATCGTACAAATCATCTACAGATGATGTAGATAGCCAAAATGCACATGTTTCTGCAGGGCAGAAATCCAGTCCCCACCCAGGGAAGTGTTTGCAGGAAATCCACAGTGTCCTTGACCGAGAACCAGACTCCTTAATCTATTTGCTCCAGAAACGGAAGGAGCCAACAGAGGTGTACAAAGGAAGCAGCAGGGTCCCTAAGGATGACAAAACTAAACTAGAAGAGCAGGCAACCAAAATTAAAGAGTTGAACCTACTGGTGGACACACTTCTTGCTGAGAACGAAAAGTTAAAAAAGGAAAACCGGAAGCTACGGGCAGAAGTGGCTCGACTGCAGAAGAATCCAGAGAAAGAGATTGACATAGACACTGATTTTGTGGAAAAGTCAGAGTTGTGGAATCTGCAGCAGCCAATGGGACGTTCCACCAGCCCTTTGTCAACGTGGCAGAAGTTTGTAGCCAATACCGGAAAAAGTACAGACATTCCTATCCCAAATCTTCCACCTTTAGACATTCCTTTGCCAGAGCTTCCTCCTCTGGAGCTCCCAGAAGATATACAATCTCAACTCAAAGGACTTATGGACAGCTAGAATAGACACTGAATGGTCTCCAGGAATGGGAAGCCTAGCACAACAGCAATGACCATGTTCGATTGCACCTTACAAGGGTTTACTGTAGGGTCAGTGGTAGGCAAGTTGTCGGTCCACCAACTATTGGGGACTACAACTCACAATGGCCGGCTAGTGAAGATGAGAGTTGTTATTCCCAGTAGCTGCAGGTCCGACGGTTCACTCCCCTGCTGTTGGCGGAGAAGCATTGCAGTACACTGGTGCATACATCACTGTGAAATATTCAATCAGAGTTCTATTTCTAGGTCCGAAAAATCCAACTGGTGAAGAATGAGTCAATAGTTCTTCTATATATGATTTTTTTTTTCTTTTCATACCAAATGACTAAAATAACTTTACAGCAACCTTTGCCTAAAGTTTATAAGCAGTATGTACAGTTCCATAAGAGAGATAATGCAGGACTTGTCTTGAACAGTAGTAAAACAGATGTTTGTGTTTTTAACATTTGCTTTGTGTCATGCATTCAGAATGTACGCATTTTATTATGCACAATTTTATTGACTCAGATCAGGCGTGCAACTCATTAACCTGTTTGTGCCACATTGCACTGCTAACTCAGTTTTAACCCCTCGGTTCTTGAGAAATCTCCAACATATTGTGTCAGAGACCTCTCTAACATCCAAGGGGTTAAACAGAAGCTATATCAATACAAATGAGTGGACCTTGTATAACAGAAACACTTGCCTAGGTATGTGTCATCCGACAGCAGTATGTAAATCTACTTTTTTTTAAATCCTGTGGCTTGTCACTTCCATTTTAGAATCTGCTTTTGCAAAAGTCTTCTAAAGAATCATAGGTGAAGCTTTTCTTTACAGGAGTACAAGATTTCTCATTAGGACTGTTAACCCTTTGATTGTCAGAGAGGTACGCAACGCATTGCTTTGCAATGCATTGCGTACACCTCTGGTACTCAAAGGGTTAAAGCCCATTGCCTTTTGTGGGAAGATGTGAACTAAAACAGCAGATTAGAGGAGGACTAACAGATCCTAATAGTAAAACCCCATTTACCTTAATCCGTGCAGAAAATTCTAATGACCACTATGACTCAGTTCTACATAGTGTCTTTTTCTGAAAATATTGATAAATTATTACTGCATGTTATATCCACAGAGGCAGACATGATTGATTTTGCAGGACTATAAAGTCCTCCGGCTGAAGGCTTTCTACGAAACATTCGCTGGTAGGAGTTTTAGGGATTCAAACTCACAAAAAAGAAATCATGTCTGTTTCGGTGGACGTGAAGCTCTGTACTAATTAAAGATGAATTGTGCTGAAACAATGTAGAATTAACTTACAGTGGTCATTATGATTTTATGCCCAGAGTAATCATTTATTATTAGGAGGTGTTTATCTAAACTTGATCTGTGTAAATACAGGCACCTGCAATTACAGTGGAGAGAAAAAACATATAATATTAAATACAAACACACACATTGAACTGCTGTATGAACGACATCTAACTAGGGAAGTCCTTCTGTTACCCAAATTAACCTTTTGAATGCCAGAGTGATATGCGTTGGATTCCTCTCTGGCACGCAAAGGGTTAAGAGCCACATATTCCTATAGATCTAGTGTCACTTTAACCTCAAACCAACCAGGAATTCTGTATAACCTTTTTTTGTTTTTGAAGATGGAACCAAATTACATGTTCTTCTTTTTCTAAATAATCAGTTTACATAATAAAAAAAGAAAAAAAATCAGGGTGCATCATGATTAACGTTGCTGTATATTAAAAAGGTATGTGTTATGCATTGTTTAAATTACTGAGAAAAAAAGATCAGTATGTTGTTATATCAGTGCATGAGTGCAGAGTACTGCTGAATGACAGTATTTGATTGAAAACAATAAAGTGTGTTCATATCTAAAATGGCTCCAGATTGTGACTGTTTTTAAAAAAAAAAAAAAAAAAAAAAAGTCTTCATTGTGGCATGGGATAGGAGTAGTGTATGCTTAAAGGGATAGTAATACTTCATTTTATCTTTATTTTATTTTGTAGGCATTAAAAAAACATGAAGAATGATATAAGTCTTATCTCTCAAACCTTTATGGTTTAAGAGATCTTCACAAGCAAAGTGTCCCCCTCCCGCCCCTTTTTCCTAGTGTAAGCCATCTCTTCTCAGATGTGAATCTGGTTGTTAGACCAGAAAGATAACAGAAGGGGACAATCTTCTTTGTATGAAAACAATGAAAGCCCTGCCCCCCTTGACAAGTTTTTCAGGTTTTCCCTCATCTTAATTGAAGATTGTCCCTCTCTGCAGTCTACCTGGGCAACTTCCTTCTGATCTGCCTGAACAGGGTGGGATACTTTGCTTGTGAATATCTCTTAAACCATAAAGGTTTAAGAGATAAGACTTGTATCATTCTTCATGTTTTTTTAATGCCTACAAAATAAAATAAAGATAAAACAAAGTATTACTATCCCTTTAAAGAGTAACTATCACCTACATTAAAACTTTTACAGTGGGTTTTAATAGTTAACCCAACATTAGAGCTGTGTGTATTTTGTGAAGAAAAATGCTTAGAAGTGAAGATATTAGCCTGTCAAAATCGGGCACTTCCACGTTCTGCGGGACTGCATGTCCTACTGGGCTTCCCAGCTGCCCCTGGGAGCACGTTCACACTCGCCTTCGAAGCTGGGTTTCTGTGCTGTAGCATTACAGGTAACTCCGTGTACAATGCTACTGGGGTTTCTGTTCCTTAATCTGTTTCTATATATTTTCGGACTTTTCTCCTCTTTTGTGAAAAGATATCTTTTGTTCCTTTCAGTTTCCTATTTTTTTGCTTGATTCTTAGTCAGTCTCCAGTTTTGTTTTTCTGTTCTTTATATATATTTTTTTTTAATTTGGTCTGGCTCCTTTAAGAACCGGGTGTCTGTGTGGTGGCCATTTTTGTTTCACATGATTCTTCACAGCGACATCTCTCTGCTCATTTGCTTCCTGGGGGTCAGAGTGGGCTCACACAGAGTCTGATTATCTACTCTTTCCAGTGCTCATCCTGGGGAGTCTGTTCAGAGTTTAGAAGGGTGCCATTATGAATGACTGGAGGACCACCATTTGCTTACATGTGTCTTGTAAACCCAAGTCCCCAGAATCCCATTGCCCGGCTTCAAGGGTGGATAGTGATGGTTCTTTAGCAGCCATCTTGCTTTTCCTATTACATGTGCTAATGCAGAGGCTGGTCTCATCTCTCTTTTTTTGTAATTTAACCCCCTTGCAGTCAGATAAGTACTTATTGACTTATATAATTACATTATCTTACTTACTTGGACTATTTTGTCTTACTTTTGGGGGTTCCTTTGGAATGTCCGATCTCAAGGTACACAATGGTAATTCCAAAGCCTAAGATTCAGGGGTCCTTTTAACACCATTAACTCATTGCCCCTCATTCCAGACTGGGTTTCCTAGGGAGTATTCTGGTACCTTATGTCCTTCTAGCACTGTGGCCCCCTCTCCAACTCTGGGACCTTCCACTGCAGAACAGGAACCAGTTTGGGTTAAAACTTTGTAATGTCCTGGAGACACGCCAGGTCTCTTAGTCCTATGACTATCATTCCTTTCCTCCAGACATATTCCAGAGATGTAAAAAAAGGAGGCACCCATTTTTCCTTTCCATAACTCCAGACCAAGATCTCTAGTATTTCCTCGATTAATGAAGGATGCCTGATAGTAGACTTTTTCTTAACAGGCACTTTTCTCTATCTCTATCCTTTTTGTCTGAAACTTTGTCTCAGTAATCTACCCCATCTTCAGTGGATACTCCTCTAGATCTTTCCAACAACACCGCCTTGGAATTGTCAGACTCTGTTGCTCTTAAAGATCAAGCAGATAAGTACTTAGATTCCTTACTAAAGGTAAATTTTGCAGCCACTGGTACCGCTGTACAACCCATTTTCTCTATCATCCAATATAGCTTACAGGTACCATGGGGGAGGCGACAGCTCCTCCCAGTAGGCTGGAACAATTCTTCAAAGAAGTGCAGAGGTAGAGCCTCCCTATCCTCCATAGCAGGCTACCCAGCCACTCCCCTCCAGTTAGATTTGTTCCATCATCCTGGTAGGAAGACTGTGAACAGTTCTGCTTAGTTTTTTATTATTTTTTTTAGATATGGGGTTTCAAGATTCCCCCATTAGGTGGATTACTATTACTGGCTTCCCCTGGTGGATTGCCCAGTTTACAGAAGCTGTCTGTGGACCTTTTTCAGCCCTGGGAGAGAACCATGCAACCCATGTCTCTCTCACCAGATGGAGTCTCTCTGAAGCTTCTTCCTTGCAATGGTAATCTGAAGAAAAAAGACCTGCAAAAATGGTGAGAAACCCTTTGAGTGACATGGTCCCACTTGTCCCAGTTCCCTTCCACACAGGCGTTTTTCCTTGGAGTTCTTTATAACTCCTGCACTCATATTTAGTACTTTTCTCTCAGTTCTGGGGGTCTTTGGAGTATTTTGTGGTAACTAACCCCTTCCCTGCCAGTCTTGGTCAGTTGAGGGACTTTTTTTTTTCTTCCTTACTTTTCCTTTGTTTACTTTACAATTATTGGTGTTCTCTGTGTTTTTACACTTTTTAGAAACCTTTTATTTTAGACGTTGTTGGCGAGCTTCACCGCATGGCTGCAATGCTCCATTGATCTCTATGGGACAGACCGCTCTATGTACTGAGTAGAAGTACAGCTCAATCTTCTTGTCTCCCCTTGCCTAACTCTCCAGTGGACATTCTCAGTGTCTTGGGGGCTTCTGGGGGATTTGGTTCTGTATTCAGTCCTCTGTATTGGGAAAACTATATTTCCCATAAAAGCCCTTTTCACAGGCTGTTTCCTCTGTGTCCGTTACACGGCATAGTGGGCAATTGGCTCCGCCTCCCAGCTGGTAGGACCAATCAAGATTTTTTATAAATTCTTAGCGCAACCTCCCTTTGGTAGTTTTTTTTTTGTCCTACCCAAGCTGGGGGACGGAGGCATTGCCTCTTCCTCTCTCCTACCTCTCAACATCCGGATAATGTGGCTTGCCTCATCGCGGCCGCATTTCTTCTTCCTCTGCCCCGCATCGTGCAAGGGCAAGAAGACTGCATCCGGAGACCTCGTGGGGACTGGAAAGCGGCGACGCGCCGGCTGAACCCCCCCTCCCTAATAGCTGTTCTGCCCGGCGGGAACCGGAAGCGCCACCAGCAGGAAGGAAGAGAGCTGGCGTGCGTTCCAGCAGTGGAACGCAGGAAGAAACCGGCCGCCCATCCTACACATGGAACAGAAGAAGCATTTAAAGGAAGGTGCAGACAGAGGTCTCCAGGATGTAAGTAACATATTATATTATATATATATATTATACTTATATATATGTTGCAATATTACTGCAGGATTATCTCTATGCTAGACAGCTTATTTGCCTAAATACTGCATATAGATTGTGCATACTATTATGTCTGAAACCAAGGATAAAACAGAAAAGAAAAAACCTGTGGAATCATCTAAAGATGAAAAAGCTGCCACAAAGTTTAAAACATGTGCTGCATGTGATCAGAAACTACCTGCATCTGAAGTTTCCAAGTTATGCCCTGATTGTTTAAAAAAGGCCTCTGGTTCTGAAGTCCCTGCACAATTTCAGGAATTTTTAAGTTGGATGAAGGCCTCCATGCAGGAGACCTTTACATCTATGCAGGAAGCCACTAGGAAAAGGCCTAGGGTCTCTGACCCAGAGGAAGGTACATCACGCATTCAAGAATATGAGGATGAAAGTATTGAGCTGGAATCTGCAGGTTCCTCCGCAGAAGAAGGCGAAATATTAGAAGAATCTGGTAGTTTCTCCGTTGATAAAGTGGATCCACTCGTTAAAGCCATGAGAAAATCCTTGGGCCTTACTGAAGTTCAGAAAGATCTCAATGTGATGGATACTGCATTCATTGGGTACAAGAAAACCTGCGCAGTTGTTCCTGTCCATACCTCTATACAAGAAATTATACAGAAAGAATGGAAACAAGGTGACAAAAGATGTTCTACCTCCAAACGTTTCCAAAGAATGTATCCCTTTGCAGAAGAAGATACAGCCAAGTGGACTACGCCACCTAAAGTTGATGCAGCTATCGCACAGACATCAAGACGAACAACATTGCTCCTAGAGGACGGCACAACATTGAAGGACTCCATGGATAAAAGAGCGGATACAGCTCTACGTAAGCAATTTACATCTATAGGAGAAAACCTAAAAACTGCTACTGCCATGGCATCTATTTTTCGCTCCATGCGAATATGGCTATCAGAGATAGAAGAGAAAATTGAATCTTCAGTGTCAAGATCCAGAATCCTGAAGGAATTGGGTATGATAAAAGAAGCTGTCAATTACTCCTGTGACGCATCTCTTGATAATATTAGACTCCTGGCAAAGTCATCCGCCTTATCAGTTACGGCCAGGAGAGCCCTATGGATTAGATCTTGGGACGCGGATCCGGCTTCCAAGAATCGTTTAATTTCATTACCATTCGAGGGCTCAAGATTGTTTGGAGAACAACTAGAAGAGATTATCAAGAAATCCTCAGCAGGAAAAAGTCCTTTTCTGCCTCAAGATAAGAGAAACAGAGGATCACCAGCAAGAACCAGCTCTTCTCGGCGGCAGTCCTTTCGAGATGCAAAGAGATACAGACCTGGTAGAGGATATGAGCAACGAAAAAGAGGTGGCTCTCAGCCTTCTAGAGGAAGTAATAGGAAAGACTTCCAAAGGAAGGCCCAATTCCAGCAATGATGCCAGAGGTCCCCTTCCCTCACCTCCAGTAGGGGGCAGACTGGGGGAATTCCATCAGTCCTGGGAGTCACTCCATCCAGACACTTGGACAATGGAAATGGTGAGGGAAGGATATGTCCTCGAATTTCAAACTGCTCCTCCAATTCCAAGATTCAAGACATCTCAGATCAGGAACAAGGGCAAGATCCTCCAGATGAGACAGGTCCTCCAGTCCCTTCTTCTCAACAAAGTTATAGAAGAAGTACCTGCGAGTCAGAAGTTCCAGGGCTTTTATTCAATTCTTTTCTCTGTTTTAAAGCCTTCTGGGGAACTTCGTCTTATCCTGGACTTAAAGGATCTCAATCGGTTTCTTCGTGTTCAACACTTCAAGATGGAGTCAGTGCTGTCAGCAATAAAGTTGACTCAACCACAAAACTTTCTTTCACGCATAGACCTGAAGGATGCCTTCTACCATGTATTGATCAGACCATCACACCGCAAGTACCTCAGGTTTCACATCTTGAAGACTCATTATCAGTTTCGTGCTCTTCCATTCGGGTTAGCCACTGCTCCACGAATCTTTACCAAACTTCTGGCAGTAGTAATGGCCGAACTAAGAAGCCAGTATCGGCTCAAAGTTGTCCCATACTTAGACGACATTCTGCTGATAAGTCCTTCACTTCACACAGCGGTTCAAAAAACAGTCATCTGCAGACGAAGGCTTCAAGAATTAGGTTGGTTGATCAATGAAGAAAAGAGCATGCTATACCCATCAAAACAACTTCAGTTCCTGGGGGTTATAATAGACACAGCCCTAAACAAAGTAACCTTATCCTTGGACCGACAGGATCGCATCCTACAGCGGGTAACTACATTCCTCTCCAGACGGCTCCAGACTGTAAAACTCTTCTCCAAGATCCTTGGTCACCTATCCTCAGCACAACAGATAATACCGTGGGCCAGATCACACACACGTCAGATGCAGTACAACTTCCTTCAGTTTTACCGAAAGGATCCTGCAAACTGGTACAGACGAATCCCAATATTGACTGCCACCAGAAAAGAGTTGGCCTGGTGGATTCAGGGAAAGAATCTGGCACAAGGTCGTCCGTTAACAGAACCACCCAAACAGATTCTCACTACAGACGCCAGTCGTCAAGGCTGGGGAGGGATCTGGAACCAGAAGTCAGTTCAGGGTGTTTGGTCAGACCAAGAACAAAAGCTTCACATAAACAGCCTGGGACTATTAGCCATCTGGAAATCACTGCTACACTTCCAAAAAGAATTAGCAGGTCAGGCAGTTCTCATAAGGTCAGACAATGTCTCCGCAGTACAATATCTACAGAATCAAGGAGGAACCAGGAGCATTCAGCTCAATCGCCTAGCAGTAAGGATATTATGCTGGGCAGAAAAACATCTTAACAGCCTTAACAGCCTCACACCTATCAGGTCATCTGAACATCCAAGCCGACTTCCTCAGCAGGAAAAAATTGCATCCGGGAGAATGGAGCCTGAACAGAAAGGTATTCTTATCCCTGATTCAAACATTGGGATCTCCAACAGTGGATCTCATGGCCACAGCTCAGAACAGACCGTGTCCAATATACCTTTCCAGGTGGGCAGGAAGGCAATCAGCAGGCCAGGACGCTCTGACCATCCCTTGGACATTTCCACTGGCTTACATTTTTCCACCAATTCCTCTCCTAACAGAGGTAATAAGGAAAGTAAGAATGGACAGAGCAAATGTCATTCTAATAGCTCCAAACTGGCCAAGAAAAATATGGTATGCAGACCTCATACAGATGTCAGTCTGCCCTCCAATTCCTCTGCCGGACATTCCGGATCTACTATGTCAAGTGCCAATAGTACACCCCAATCCGTCCTCCTTCCAACTCAGGGCCTGGAGGCTGAACGGGAATCTTTAGCCCTTCAGGGTCTTTCTGAATCAGTCATCAATACTATACTTCAAGGAAGACGTCCTTCTACTACCAAAATCTATTATAGAGTTTGGACCACCTTCCATCGCTGGTGCATATCCAGAAATCTGAAAAGGCAATCCATAGCTGCTCCTTAGATCCTGGAATTTTTACAAACAGGTTTTCAGAAGGGCCTAAAACCTGCATCATTGAAAGTCCAGCTCTCAGCCCTTTCAGCCATCCTAGCCACTCCATTTGCAGACAACTTTTTAATTAAGAAATATATGACAGCGATATGTAAGATCAAGCCTACCATTCGCGACACGGTCCCCTCATGGGACCTAAACCTGGTTCTACAACAGCTCTCTTCACACCCATACTTTGAGCCATTGGAGTCTATTTCCATCAAGCATCTCACCTTAAAGACAGTGCTACTTACAGCGGTTACTTCTGCTCGCAGGGTTAGTGAACTTCAGGCCCTTATGGCCACCTCTCCCTGTCTAATATTCCATCAGGATAAAGTAGTTTTAAAACCGAATCCTGCATTCCGCTCAAAAGTTATATCACATTTCCACTTAAACCAAGAGATAGTGCTCCCATCTTTCTGTCCAGATCCAAAGGGAGATCTAGAGAAACGTCTCCATAACCTGGACTTAGTACGCTGTCTTCAGATCTACATCAAGCGTACCCAGCTCATAAGAAAAACAGATTCCCTGTTTGTCCATCATTTTGGAAAATTTAAAGGTTGCGCAGCATCCAAATCCTCAATTTCCAGATGGATAAAGAACTGCATTATCCTATCCTATGAATCAGCAGATAAAGAATCTCCTTTAAAAATAAAAGCCCATTCGACCAGAGCCATATCCACCTCTTGGGCTCAGAAAGCAGAAGCCTCACCTGAAGAGATTTGTAAAGCTGCAACCTGGTCATCTGTTTCTACATTTGTAAAGCATTACAGATTAGACATCCAAGCATCTGCAGATGCCAGATTCGGCAGGAAGGTGCTGGAAGCAGCTTTAACTACCTAATTACATCTCTTCAAGAACCCTCCCTATGTTTGGGACACTGCTCTGGTAAGTCCCCACTATGCCGTGTAACGGACACAGAGGAAAAGGAAATTTTACTTACCGATAATTATATTTCCTCTGTCCTTCCACGGCAACCCTCCCAATTTATTATGGTATATTGGTACTAGTATCGTTCCTACCATGTGTATTACATAATTACTTAAAATAAATATTACCTAAGACTAACCATGTTCTCGTTACAGCTTGGACAAAAGTAAAACTACCAAAGGGAGGTTGCGCTAAGAATTTATAAAAAATCTTGATTGGTCCTACCAGCTGGGAGGCGGAGCCAATTGCCCACTATGCCGTGGAAGGACACAGAGGAAATATAATTATCGGTAAGTAAAATTTCCTTTTCTTGAATGGTTCCTTATGCAGTCATCATTTTGTTTCCTCTCTACACGAGCATCATACGCAAGGCTTGGTTCCCTCAGCGCTCCTCCTCAGGTTAACACTTCACTTGCCAGATAGGTGCATTTTAGGCTTTCTGGGGTGAAACCATTAATCTCGGTGACCGTATTTGGGTCTTCCATTACTGTTTTGACACTTTTCTCCTATTAGGATGTCAGATCGACTAGGACATGGGGCTAGGCCTAAGGCTAAGGACGCAGGGGCGTCATTGACCCCCCCCTCACTTATTACTCCTCATGCCAATCGGGGCTTCCCATGGGGTATTCTGGTCACTTATGCCCCTCATGCACTGTAGCTCCTGCATCTCCTCCAGGGCCTTCCAACCACGATCAAGAGCCACTTTGGGTCAAGGACCTAAAGTCCTCTACAGCACAATTTCCTCTTTCTCTCCAGGGGGTTCTTCAGTCATCGAGGCCCCCCACTTCCTTCAGGTTTGTGGCCCCTAAGGCCCCAGGTATTCCTGATCTATCTGATTCTTCTCTGGAGGATTCAGATGGGGACTCTGAGGATGGTGTGTGTTCTGAAAGTGCTTCTCCCCAATTTCATGGTGGCCCCTTTGATGCTGACCCTAAACCCTCTGCTGAGGGTCTCATTAAGGCGGTGTTAACTACTTTAAATATTCCCTCTACTCCCGTAGAGCCTCAGGCTACTTCTGATGTCTTTCAGAGGCGCAAGAAGTCCTGTACTGTTTTTCCACCTAATCCCACTCTGGATCAGATTATTTTTGATGAGTGGAAGACACCTGACAACTGCCTGGCTATGTCTAAGATACTCTAAGCTGTATCCCTTTTCTGAAGATGCCTTGTCTCAGTGGGCTTCTCATCAGGTTGATTCTCCCATTTCCAGGCTTTCTAAATCCACTGCCTTGGCAGTTGCGGACACTTCAGCTCTTAAGGACCTGACTGACAGGAAGCTTGAAGCTATTTTGAAGTCTAATTTCACCGCCATTGGTGCATCCTTGAGAAGCACCTTGGCTTCCGTATGGATCAATAGGCTATTGCTGTTTGGACTGAACAGCTGACTATTGCTGTCTGTAAGGATGCCCCTAAGGGTAACCTTTTATTCCATTTGGCCAACATTTCTGAGGCTCAGCACTATGCTACTGATGCTCTCTTTGACGCCGTTCAGCTTGAAGCCAAGGCCTCTGCCCTTTCTGTGACTGCTAGGCTTATGCTGTGGCTGAAGATCTGGTCTGTGGACTTGATCTCTAAGAAATCACTGATTTCTCTTACCTTTCAGGGTACCTCTCTTTTTGGACCTGAACTGAGGAACCTCATCAGTGAGGCCACTGGGGGCAAGAGCACGTTGTTGCCTCAGGTTCCTAAACTCAACCTTCAGACGAAGAGACATCGTCTTTTTCATCCCAAACAAAGCGAAGCATTTAGGGTGAACCGGACGACGCCTTAGGCCTGTGTTTCACCCCCAAGCCCAAGCAGCAGTGGAGGTCTAAACACGCCTCCACCAAACCTTTTTCTGCATGACTTGCTGAACCCTGGTCCACATCCAATGGGGGTCGCCTGCATCACTTTTTGAGTGTTTGGACAGGCTCTGTTGAGGATCCGTGGGGATTACAGGTAGTTTCAGAAGGCTACAAGATTCCCTTCAAATCCCTACTCTCCCCTTCAGGTTCTTCCCTTCTCGCTCCCCTCAGGGACAAGAAAAGCTTAGACTTTTCAATGGGGAGGTCCAGTCTCTCTTGGACAAGGGAGCTCTAGCACTAGTTCCTCAGCCGGAGAGAGGTCCATGATTTTATTCCAACCTCTTTGCCATCCCCAAGAAGGATGTCGGCTTCCGCCCTATACCTAGACCTCAAGGCTCTCAACAAGTTCGTGGTCAAGACCCAATACAAGATGGAGTCGTTGCGTTCTGTCATAGCAGCAATTTTTCCAGGGGAGTTTCAGGCATCCTTGGATCTTCAGGATGCTTATCTGCACATTTCTGTCCATCCGGACAGTTAGCAATACCTCAGGTTTGCCTGCAACATGGGGCATTTCCAGTTCTATGCTCTCCCCTTTGGGCTCACTACAGGTGTTCACTCAGGTCTTAGGTGCATTGATTGCCTTCCTGCACACCAAGGGGATTCAGGTGACACCTTACACCTCCTCAAGGCGCCTTCCAGGAATCTTCTGGACCCTCAGGTTCAGGAATGTGCTCAGATCCTTCTTCAGCATGGTTGGATCCTGAATATGGACAAATCCTCCCCAGTTCCCACCCAGCTCACCTCCAAGGGGTCTTCTGCCCTATAGTGGATGTCAGCTCCTGCAAGGAAGTTCTCCTCTCTGGTGGAGAAAATGATATCCACCATGGAAGCAGTAACGTTTGCCATGGCCCAAGTTACGGAGCTTCAGAGACTTGTGATCCAGGTGTGCAGGGGGGACCCGGACCTTCTGGATCATCCTATCTCCCTTCCTGTGGAAGTGGAACAGAGCCTTCACTGGTGGTTGTACCTCTTCAACCTGAGAAAAGGAGGCCATTTGTGATTCCATGATGGACCTTTGTGATGACGGATGCCAGCCTGCTCGGTTGGGGAGCAGACTTGGGTCACCTGAGTGTTCAGGGTCGTTGGTCAGTGGAGGAGACCCTTCCCATCAACATCTTGGAGCTCAGGGAGATATCCCATGCTCTAACGTGTTGGTCCTCTCATCTGAAGGGATGCCCAGTCCGAGTCCAGTCCGACATCGCCATGGCTTACATCAACATGCAAGGAGGCACCAGAAGTTCCGCTGATTGGTTCAAGGTCAAGGGTATTTTGGCCTGGGCAGAAGACCATGTGCCTGCTATCTCCGCCGTGCACATCCCAGGTGTACAAAACATCCTAGTAGACCACACGGTGGACTTCTGGGAGTGGGAGCTTCAACCGGAAGTGTTCGACCTCCTGGTGCAGAAGTGGGGTCTTCCAGCGGCAGACCTGATGGCCACCGGGGACAACTGGAAGGTTCAGATGTTTTGCTCATGCTGGAGGGAACCCCTAGCATTTGCAGTGGATGCTCTGTCAATTCCATGCCGATTTCATCTGGCCTACATCTTTTCTCCACTTCCTTTCCCGCCCATGGTCCTGCGGAAGATTCAGATGGATGGGGCCTCAGTCATCCATATCGCTCCTTACTGGACCATACAACCTTGGTTTCCGGAGCTATTGGCCTTGTCTGCTCAAGAACCGTTTCCTCTGCCACCGGATCTCCTTTTTCAGGGGTACCTATGGAAGGAGGATGTGGACCACCTGGCTTTGACGGCATGGCTGTTGAAGCCTCCATCTTGAAGAAGGGCTATTCTTCTGACGTGGTCTGCACTGTGATTCAGGCCAGGAAACCATTTTTTTCTAAAGCCTATCATAGGGTTTGGTCTATTTTCCATGCTTGGTATGTGGACAGGGATCTGTCCTCACAGGAATTTGATCTTCCTGTCTTTTTTGCAGGACAGTGTGAACAAGGGATTTAGCCTCCGTTCCTTGAAGTTTCAGACATCGGCTCTCTCTGTCTCTTTTCAGAGACACATTGCCACCTTGCCGGATGTCAAGGTCTTCTTTCAGGGGGTTGCCCATGCTTTCCCTGCCTGTAAGGCTCCCACTCCTCAGTGGGACTTTAATTTGTTTTTGGGAGTTTTGCAATGGCTTCTGTTTGAGTCCTTGGCTACCATTCCTTTACGTCTTTTGACGTGGAAGATGGCTTTTCTTTTGGCTGTGGTCTCTGTCCGCAGAGTTTCTGAGCTGCAGGCTCTGTCAAGCAAGCTGCCTTTCCTGGTGTTTCACAAGCATAAGGCTGTTCTCCGTACCTCTCAGGAATTTCTTCCTAAGGTGGTCTCTGAGTTCCACATAAATCAGGAGATTGCCGTGCCTTCCTTTTGTCATGACCGTAAATCTGACATGGACAGAAATCTCCACTTGTTGGATGTTGTGCGTTGCCTTAAGTTTTATGTGCACCACACTGGGTCTGTTCGTCAGACTGATGCTTTGTTTGTCATCCCTGAGGGTCCCAGGACTGGTAAAGCGGCTTCCAAGGTAACTATTACATCTTGAATTAAATCTACTATCCGCAAGGTTTATGATCTCAAAGGGAAATCTGTTCCCTTCCACATTACTGCACACTGTACTTGGTCTGTTGGGCCTTCCTGGTCCTTCAACAATCAGGCCTCTGATCAGCTGTGCACACATCTGCCAGACACTGTTGTGTGGATGTGCTGGCTTTGGCTGAATCCAGCTTTGGCAGGAAAGTCCTGGAGGCAGTTTTGCCTGTCTAGGACTTTATCTTTTCTGTGCCTTATAGTTCTTTAACTTTTGAGCTCTGTTGGCTCTTGTTGTTGTGTGCCGTGTATCGTTATCAGTGTCCGTTAACACTTTGTTAGTTTGGGTTCTTCCGAGTCTTGGATAGTCCTTTGGGAACTCTGGTATCATGGGGACCGGCACTTGGTCCTTTCCTTCTTTTCCCACTGTGGGATCTCAATGTTGGTACATCCCCATGGTACCTGTAAGCTATATTGGGTGACAGAAAAAAGAGGATTTTAGCCTTACCTGTTAAATCCTTTTCTCTTCGTCCATATAGCTTACAGGTCTCCCACCCAGTGGAAGAGACCATGCTTGGCTCCTATGGCTGGACATGGGAGTCCTATTGGGTCCGTGCTCACAGGAGTTTTTTTCCTCTTCCTCTTCTCGCTATCTAGCTCAGTAGGTTTAGTGTCACAAATCTAACTGGAGGTGAGTGGCTGGGTAGCCTGTTATGGAGGAGAGGGAGACTCTACCCCTGCACTTGTTTGAAGAATTGTTCCAGCCTACTGGGAGGAGCTGTCCCTCCACCATGGTACCTTTTAAGCTTTATGGACTAAGAGAAAATGATTTAACAGGTAAGACTAAAATACTTTTTTTTTTTTTTTTTTTTTTTTGCTTTCTAATGTTTGAGTCACTGGAGCTATGGGTTTCTGGGGCGAACACCTCTCAGATGCCATCCAACGGGATGTTCTCCAGGAGGAGGAGGAGTTGTTCTTTGCCAAAATTCTCTTAGCAAACCCATACCTTATAGAAGCAGCTGTAGCTGGGCATTTCACAGTGTGGCTCTAGATTAGATCAGCTGACCAGTCTTTCAAAAAGTCATTGGAGTCCCTTCCATTTGTTGGGAAACCTAGACAAAGTTATCATTGACGCAACAGGAGGCAAAAGCACCCTTTGCCTTTGGTACCTTCAAAAACATGTTTTGTCCATAAAAAGATTTGTGGTTTCCTTTACACTCATCAGTATTGGGTGCCTAGAGTTCAGCCCTCTCAGGTGTTCCAAGCCCTCCCCACCCCAAAGCCCAAACAGGCTTGGTCAAACAAAGACTAATCAGAAGCCTAAGGTTTCCTAACTTCCTATCATTTTTCTCAATGCTCCTTCAGAGATGATCCTATGCGCACATATTCAGGAGTGTATCCACATAATGGAGCAACATGGTTGGGCGTTCAATCTCAAAAAGTCCTCTCTGGTGCCTTCCAGGATTCTATATTTCTTAGGTATGAGATTTTATACCCGCCCGGGGAGGATATTTCTTACAGACTTTGTCCGTTCAGGTGTCTTGATCAATATCCTGGCCATTGGCGATGGTGCAGAAATACACGAGGGTTCTAGGCTGCCTAGTTTCGGCCTAGAAGCTTTTCCCATCTCTCTGTTTCACAAGAGGTAACTGCAGTAGAACATGCTCAGGAAATGCTCCAGAAAATATTCTCCCCTGCCTCATCTCATATCTCTGTCTCCACAGACAAAGGAATACCTTAGCTGCTGACTTCAGTGCTCCTATCTGATGCTGGGATGTCAATTTGTCATCCAGGAGTGGGTGGTGGGCAAAACGGACACCAGCCTACTGCGTTGTGGGGACCTACTCTGGGTTGCTTGAAAGCTCAGGGTCTTTGGCATGGAGGGAAGAGTCTATTTCCAATCAATATTCCAGGGTGCATACCTTTGTGGCAGATGTGAGTGAGTAGCTTCTCTGGATTGTCAAATTAGAGAACTGGAGAAACAAGTTGCAACACTGATGGAGACTGCCAATCTTGAGAGGGGCTTGCTACTCATTGAGCAGAAGGAAGCTGTTGTAGGAAGTCCTGTGGGTTGTGACTACTCAAAGAAACAGCAGGTAGCTATATGTATTACAGTTAGACGTAGCATGGTGGGGCAGATGGATAGGGAAGACACTCCTGTATTTACTTACCCTACCAGATTTGCTACATTGAGTGATGTTGGCACTGCAATGTTTTTGCTGGAGAGGACTGTTCTCTCTAACAGCTGAGAGAACAGCACCTCTAGAGCTGATGGGAACCCGGAACTCAGGCAGGCCTAGACAAAGGTAAGCATACAAAATGTGAGAGGCTTCTGAGAATGAACAACAGCACAATGACCTGTTGTACGGCTAGTCACTGCTCAGAAGCATCACATTTTAGTGCCATTACAGAGGAGAAATTTCCACATACATTTTAGACTAATCCTGCCCAAAATAGCAGTCCAGGTCAATAATGACGGGCAAGTCCCCTCTGCACAGGAACTTCAGCTAACCCCCGACATACATTTCGGCCTTGTTGAGCCTTGTCAGGGGTGTAGGGGATTCCATTATTAGGAAGACAACCCAGGTAATCTGTCACCAGGATTGCTACAATAGAACAGTTTGCTGTCTCCTGCTCAGATTCGATGTGACATATCAGGTTCATTGTTGGCTGGGGCTGGACATGACCCGACTGTCTGACAAAGTCAGTGGAAAATAGAGATCCTTAAAAAAGGATTTCAAGGATTTAGGTTATAAGCTTAAGCAAAGTACTTCTAAGATAGGTGTTTTTTTTTTTTTTGTTTTGTTTTGTTTTTTTTGTGAAGGGAAAAAAAAACAAAAAAAGTGCCGCTTGCTACATCAGAAAGGCAACGGGAGATTAGGAAGTTAAATGTGTGGCTAAAGACTCGGTGTAGGCAGGAGGGATTTGGGTTTCTAGAACGCTGGGCTATCTTTTCCTTTGGGGCAACCTTTATAGTTGAGGTCGATTGCACCTTGGCATATGGTGCTAGTGGTTAGGATGGTTAGAGGGCTGAAGGAGACTTAAATTACGGGCGATGTAACACAGGATGTGGTAGGTAGCGTAAATGGAATCAGAGAAGGATCATTGGTGTGGAGAGGGGGATGGGCTAGTTCATCTAATAGGGAGGTGCCTAAGTTACAGCCTGATAAAAAGAAAATATATCAAAGAATGCAAATCTTCAGAATGGCAATAACATTTATACATGCAAATGCTCGTAGTCTGGCTGGCGAGGTGGGGGGGGGGGGAACTGGAGCTAATTGCAATGTATGAGCAGTATGATCTAATTGGTTTATCTGAAAATAGGTTAGATGATACACATGACTTGGTAGTCAATTTAGAGGGTTATTCACTTTGTAGGAAGGATAAGGTTAATAACAAGGTGGGGGAAAGCTTATATGTAAAGGGTCCTGTGAGAATGTAGAGGCCCTGTGGGTTGAAATGCGAACTGGGGGCATACATAATAAAAAAAATATACAATAATTAGAATACTTACACATATGTCGGTGCTAGGAAAGGTAGAGTTTAGATTACATATCGCTAAAACTGATCATGTTCAGGACAGTATTCATGAAGTTAAAGTGAACCAGTTGCATCACTGGGGACAAGAAAACATTTCCAAAATTACCATTAATTCAAATGGGGCTTTTAACCCTTTGATTGCCATAGAGGGGCAGGGAGAAAACTATGATTAGAAACCGTTGGACAAGGCTCAGGTGTCAGACAATGCCAGAAGCTCCAGAATCTTCAATGTGGAGGTGATGGCAATAGTGAAAGCAGTACTGAAGGTACAAAGGAGGAGAAGGCTGAGGGCTAGGTTAAGGTTGCACAGAGGTCTATGGGGTATAGGCTTGGATCTGTCTCTAGAAACGGCCTTCAGAAATCAACAAACTAGAGCATGATCTTCTATCAGAGAATTTGGTAATGATCTCAGAGCAGAGCCTTGGACTTTAGTACTAGTAGGCTGTAATCCTGAGTCAAATTCCTTCTGAAGAAAATGCAGGTCTGCGGACATAACAGCAGAGGGAGGAAATATGTTCCTGACATGGCACCAGTTGGAATAAAATTCCCAAATCTTGAATGATGTACCTTTCTTACAACTATGTAGCTGAGTCTCTATTAATGAAGCAGAGACAATTTGAGACATTGAGTGCCTTCACAGCATCATCGCTTCAAGGAGGAAAACTGCAGGTTGCTGGAAAATCTGTACCTTGGTATAGAAGATCTGCCTGTGTTTGAAGCCGAATCAGATCCACTATGGACAGTCTTTGAAGGTCTGCATACGAAGCCCTCCTGGGCTAGAAGGGAGCAATCAAAATCTCAGTGGCCTTGTCTTCTTGCAGTTTTTTCAGCACTCTCATAATGACCAAGATTAGAGGGAAAACATACCCCCAGTTGGAAATCCCATATTTGGAGCAATGTGTCACCTGCTGTTGTTTGATTCAGATAAGTTAAGGAGAAGGGGGCTGCAGTCATAAACTCTTGCTTGGTGGCCATCAGGTCTTTCTCTGGGTATCCCCAGGTTCTTGTGACCTGGAGCAAAACTTTTTGATTCCGTGACCACTTCCATTACAGAAGTTAATGTCTGCTCAAGAAATCACTGTCTGATTGAGGCTGCCTTCAGAAGTGTCACAGAAAAGGCTAATAGCATTATCTCTGCCCAAGAGCAAATCATCAGTGCAAATTTTAGTAAGATACAGCTGTTGGTGCCTCCTTATTCAAATGAGTCACTACTGAACAGTTGACTAATGGAGGGGAAAATACACATACAGTAAGAGTGCCCCACTGAAAGAGAGCCCTCCAAATCACTAGAAGAGCTCTATAACTCAATGTCTTATTTCTGGAGGGCAAAAGCCTGGAGAGGTATGAGGTGAAGGGGAGCCCATGGAACATTATAGTTTAGTGACATGAGGTCCCAACTGGATGTATTCACATTCAAAATGCATGGGATCCTCGGTTTGAGTTTAGCTTGTCTGGATTGTGGAAGGGAGGATTTTGTTTGCAAAGAGTTGAAATTCAGACGGATAAAATGCTTCATCTGAGATGTCATCAGATCTGACTTTTCCCAATTTATCAACTGAGATATTGAAAGGTGCTGTCAACCATAAATAGCTGACCTTTGTAGGAGAGAAAGAGACACTGACTTCACCAACCAGTCTTTCAAGTATGATACCACTGAGATGCCCTTTTTCCTGAGATGTGCTGCAAACACCACCTAGGGGTTTATGCACTAAGGTGTCATAAAGGAGATAACTTTTCCAGTGATATCACTTTTCCAATTCCTATGTTATGCCATGGAGACTATGCCCTAAGATCTATCCCACTTGAGAAATATTAGTTCATAGTTTCAATAAAAATGCATAGAAATTGGATAACTAACCTCACTAGAGAAGTCATCTCCTCTTTATCACCTCTTTATCGCACCTTAGTTCTCTCCCCCAGGAGTATTGTAAATGTTCTGGGAGCAGTGGAAAGGCCAAAAGGTAGAATGTGGAATTGATAATGGACCACTCTGGGAATTGACACTCTCAGGAACTGCTGATAATGGGAGAGAAAGGGAACATGTAAATATGTGTCCTTCAGATTCATGGTGGGCATGTAATTCCCTGGTGATGTAACTTACAACTTGGATTTTGGAGTTTCTATCCAGTATGGATATATACTGTTTCATGAATCTCAGCCATATAACCAGTTTGAAACTTCCTGTGGATTTTGGGATGGTTAAAGGAGTGGAATAAGTGTCACTTCCCTTCAGATGTGAGGGAACCAGAACAAAGACCTTTTCACTTTTCTCTTCTGAGTGGAGAAGAGATGAGATGAAAGAAAACTGTTTTGTACCTGAGGATGCTGAGACCCAGCTGTCTAATGTAACCAGTTCCCTGGATGAGAGGAAGAATGGGAACCAGTCTGCCATAAGAAATGTATCCAGTGAATCTCTGGTGTCAGGAAGAAGAGTGTCTGACTCACAAATGGAAGATGTTGATGATGAGGTCCCTTTACCCCAGGAATTGAAGGAACAGACCTTGTGTAGCAGTTCCAACCAAGGAACCAAATAAAAAATATCCTAGGTCTTTCTGCCTGTGCTATGACAGCACTGACTCAGGAGGATGAGAGGGCCTTTTCGTGGGGAAAGTAAGTTCTACATAGTTCCTGTCCAATTGTGATAGGCTTCATCCATTGAGAGCTGCTTCGGATGTTATGGAAATACAAATTCCCTTTGTGTTAAGTTGGGCTTTTAGCCACATGACTGCTAAAAGGTTTTTAACATAGTGCTGTGCAATGCACTGATGACCTCTCGAGTATTCAAGGGGTTAAAATTTCCATTTAAATCAATGGGAATTTTGGACATTTTTATTTGATGCTCAGGGTTAGCTGTTTTGTTCCAAAATTAGCCCAATAATTTGGCCTCATGATCGTTAAAAAGTTCAAAGAGTTTATTATCTGTACGTGCTTGGAGGGGTAAGTGGGAGGGCAGTGCTAGCTATTTGCAGGGCTGGTGCAAGGATTTTTGCCACCCTAGGCAAAACCTCATTTTGCCTCCCCCTTGGCTTCACCCCTTTATGCCCGCCCCTTTATGTGTATAAGTGTCAGTGTGTGTGATCCCTATACATGTATAACTGTCAATGTATGTGTGTTCCCTATATGTGTAAAAGTATCAATTTGTGTGTTCCCTATATGTGTATCAGTGTGTCAATGTGTGTGAGTCTCTGTAGGGGTATCAGTGTGTGAGTTTGTGCTTCTCTATATGTGTATCAGTGTGTCAATGTGTATACTTGTCTGTATGTGTATCAGTGTGTGTGTGCTTATCTCTACGTGTATGACTCTTGATCCCACCCTTTTACCTCTTGGTCCCCCCTCCTTTTGCCTCTTGATCCCCCCTCAATTTGCCTCATGATCCCCCCTCTGAGTCTTTCACCCGCTCTTGTTTCCCCCTCTTGCCAAGTTGCCTCTCTTTACATCTCTTGATCCCCCATTTTGCCTCTTTCTCCCCCTCTTTCCTTAATCCACCCTTGACTCTTATCTTGATCCACCCTTTTGCCTCTCCCCCTCTTGATCACCCTCCTTTTGCCTTTTTTTCCTCTTCTCCTCTTGATCCCCCATTTTGCCTCTTTCCCCCTGTTGTCTTTTCATCCCCCTTTTGATCCCCCATTTTGCCTTGTTCTCCCCCTCTTGCCTTAATCCACCCTTGACTCTTGTTTTGATCCCCCTCTTTTGACTCTTTCTCCCCCTCTTGCCTACCCTTGATCCCCCTCTTGACCTACCCTTTTTGCCATTTTCCCATTTTGCCTAAGTTGCCTGTCACTGTGACTTCACCTCACCGTGACTGTCTTGCCTCTCTACCAGTGCTGACTGTGTGTCTCTCTCTCTACTCCCGTCCTCCCGCTCAGATCAGCTCTCCGTGGATTAAGCTGGGTCACGGTGCGGCCTTCGTGGTGTGCAGACGCAGTGGTTTTCACGCTGCGTCTGACTGCATGCTGTAGGTGGCAGCACTCGCTCGTTTCAGAGCGGCGCCTCTCTCTCCTCTTCTCACGGCGGCAGAGCTGTGTGCAGCTCTGCTCGGCAACTGCGCCCCCATGAGATGTGCGCCCTAGGATGTCGCCTACCTCGCCTATAGGTGGCGCCGGCCCTGGCTATGTGCAGTCTCTCACCTCTAAAACTGGTCAAAGGGTTAATCCACTTGGAAAGCCAAACAACCAATTTACATTTTTCATTTTGAAGGTGTGTTCATGGAGAAGGCCTTCAGTGAAGACAGGAAATTTCCATTAGAGCACAATAGACTGGGATAATGTACTTTCTGTTATAATGAAAATGGGAAACATTAAATACATAATGTTTTGGCAGGGCAGCTGGATAAAAAATACATGACTTTTTACCCTAGGATTTTATTACAGATGATTTATTCTAAACAACTTTTTTAATGAAATCATAATTACTGTATTACTCTGTGACTGTCCTGCTTCTTAAATGGATAGTAATACTTAAGATGTAAAAAAATATATGTTGAAGAGTTTGTCCCCGAATAAAACAAGGGTACTCCCACTGCTGAGAGATATTTTATTAAAAAATTATAACAGCTGAAACTTGAATTTTTTAGGTGCAATATCACAGTGGCCTGAAAATTTACAGTGGCGCTGTTGTTACACCATCTTATGGACTGCTCTGGTCCGTAGACCATAAATCTCCATAGGATGGTGTAGCAACAGCACCACTGTACATTTTCAGGCCACTGTGATATTGCACCTAAAAAATTCAAATTTGAGCTGTTATAATTTTTTAATAAAATATCTCTCAGCAGTAGAAGTACCCTTGTTTGACTCAGGGGGGTAAACCTTACAACATATTTTTTTCTACATTTTAAGTATTACTATCCATTTAAAGCAGAACAATCACTTTAAAAAGTTTTGTCTATTCAGTAACAATAAAAATGTTACTTTACATTCTCTTTTTATTGTATGTTTTTCTAAGATGGACTATTCCTTTGTTTTAAGGACATAAAATCTTTTCAATTCCTTACCTCAGTAAGAACTTCAGTCTCTGTAGGATTATTCCTCCTTGCCAATTTATTCCACCTCTCTGGAGTAAACTACTAGGTTTTAGAAGCCTAAGAAAATGGAAAAGAGGCGATTTTCTGGATATGTGAGTATTTCACATTAACCTTCTCTAATTTGCCTAAATACAGCTTCTTTGCCACAGTGGTGTTCACCTTTTATGGAGACAACAACTGGGGGAGATTCACTAAACGGCGATAAAGAGGAAATGATTTCTCCAGTTTATCACTTCTCCAGTTCCTATGTTATTCTATGGTGCCTACAGGGCCGGTGCTACCATTAAGGCAGGACAGGCGGCTGCCTTAGGGCGCCGCAACGGAAGGGCGCCGAAAAGGGGGAGGCTGGGAATATTATTTTATTTTTTTAAAAATATATATCTGCCTCAAGGGAGAGCTGATTAACACTAACAAGCGCTCCCTCGCGGCGTCTATGTGAAACTGACAACTCAGAGCAACCCAGGCTCTGTAGTAATACAGAGCGCTGGGAGATGACATCATCTCCCAGCGCTCTGCATTACTGAGAACAGCGCGTGGGAGCTTCAGCTCTGTGCCGAAGTAGTGCTCCCTTATGGCATGCCACTAGACTACCAGGGACTCAAGGTAGGGGATCAAGGGGCATGTGGAGATGAAGGGGGCATTGTGGAAGGTGCATTGTGGAGATGAAGGGGCATTGTGGAAGGTGCATTGTGGAGATGAAGGGGCATTGTGGAAGGGGCTTTGTGGAGATGATGGGGGCATTGTGGAAAGTGCATTGTGGAGATGAAGGGAGCATTGTGGAAGGGGCAATGTGGAAATGAAGGGAGCATTGTGGAAGGGGCAGTGTGGAGGTGTGGAGGTGGGGAGAGTGTGGAGGTGAATATGTGGGCGGGGCAGGGGGTTGTGGCAAGGTTAGGGGGGCCAGGGTATTGTGTCCGGGTCGGAGGGGGGGCATCAAAATGCACCTTCGCCTGTGTATACAAAAATCCTTGCACCGGCCCTGGGTGCCTATGCACTAAGATCTCCAAAGTTGGGTAAATATTAGTGCATAGGCTCCATAGAATTAGAGAAGTGATAAACTGGAGAAGTCATCATCTCTTTATCACTGCTTAGTGAATCTCGCCCCTTTCTTCTCAGGAGTTGGATTTGAAAGCCGCATTTAGTGTGTAATCCAGTGAAGTTTGCAAATCTGGAGGAGGCCGGTTTTTGCCTTCTTAAAATCAGAGCACCTGTGTGGCAAAGAAGCTGTATTCAGAAAATTAGAAATGTTAGTTATAGCTACACTACTACACTGTCAATGTAACT
Source organism: Rhinophrynus dorsalis (assembly GCA_037306005.1). Classification (NCBI taxonomy): domain Eukaryota; kingdom Metazoa; phylum Chordata; class Amphibia; order Anura; family Rhinophrynidae; genus Rhinophrynus; species Rhinophrynus dorsalis. The sequence goes on from CM074724.1 coordinate 51,796,769, forward strand.
TTATCTGGCCAAGTCAGAGAACAAAGCTCTGCTGAGATTAGATTCCCCAACTACTAAATCAAAAATCTCTAAAACTGTTAACCTCTTTGCAATGTGACTAAAAGCCGTGTAGGTAACAGCTCCAATTTAAAGGATAAGTAAACATTTTCACCCCCTTAACGACCGGCCTGCAGGCACGCGGCGGTCACTAAAGGACCACGGAGATTTTTTATTTTTTTTTTCGATTCTGGACTCCCCGAATGGCGTGCAGCCTCGGGGGGAGCCCGGAATTCCATTACAGTCATAGTACGTCATGTGTCGATCTGGGTTAGCGACCCATGACGTACTATGACTGTCAAGGGTCGTTAAGGGGTTAAGAAAGTACTCTTCCTACTTAGTAAAAATAAGGGTACTTCTGCTGATAGGAGAATTTTCATTTAAACATCGCTCAGATTTATTTTATTTACATTAAACTGCCATTTTCTTTTGTGGACACCAAGGTTGGCGGTATGCACTAAGTGTGATAAAGAGATAATAAAATGGTGGTAAGGTGTGATAAACTCTCCAGCTGCCATGATATTCTACAGAGCCAACCTGAGTGATCCTAGTGCATAGGCTCAGTAGAATAACACCTGGTCTTTATCACACCTTAGAGTACAGCTCTTTACAGTAAGCCAACAGCAGCACTTGGGGGGGGGGGTTATGCACTAAGGTGTGATAAAGAGGAGAGAACTTCTCCAGTGTCAACTCCAATTCCAATATTATTCTATGGAGCAAATGCACTAAGATGTATCAGACTGGAAACAGGCTCCATAGACAGTGTATCACTCTGAAGAAGTTATCATAAGTTTTAGACACTTTAGTGCATGTCACCCAAGTTATCCCATAGTATACATTAATGCATTTTGAACAGGTTTATTTTAAAAATACATTCAGAATAAAACCTTTACTCAGCAGAATACAAATTTTTTCCTTTAAGAGATTTTTTCAGCCATAGGTTTTCCTGTGTTTTTTGTGATTGACAAATGATCCCACATGATGGTCCAAAAATGAAGACCACATTAGCCTTCACCCAAGCTGGCCACAGATTTCCATCATGGGGGATCACACGAGTCAGGGAAGCCTGTGACCACTGCAGAACATCTTCAGGATAAAAGATGTCAGTCACAATACTTAAAAAGTCTCTATTACTTGTCCAAGAGACACTGTAACGTGCAGCTGTTTAGTAGATTTGTTTTCTAGCTCTGATGGCTTTTGATTGTGCAGGAACATTTATGAAAATGTGCTGTTTTCTTGATTCTTCCTACAGTTCAAATGTCCAAATTAGACAAGCCCCCGCTAAATATTTACAATAACAACAGAAGATAAGAAGTGGCTGTGCTGTCAAATTTCTCCTGTGCAGATCAGCCAGATGGGAATGACCCGCTCTTTCAAGGCCCTCACTGATTATTTTTAAATATGTTCTGCTCTTTCTCAGTGCTTGGACCTGTGTTAGATCAGTGTTTCTCAACTATGGTCCTTGTGTACTATTAATAATCCAGGAGGGTGATTGTGTTAGGTCCTCCAGAAAAAAAAAAAAAAAAGGCAACGGTAGTATTCAAGTTCCAGTTTGGCATTCTACTACCTGTGCTGAGACCAGAAAATGATAATTAAATATGCATGACACCCGCAGATTTGCACCAATAGAAATCACTGGAACAGCCCAGGCCATTTGATGTTGTAATGTATGCAGTGAATGTTAACACACAATGAGGGGATGCATGTTCTACCAGTATTGTGCTGCTCCCAAAGACAGTAGTAAAGTCCGCAACATGTTCTAATCCATCATTGTACAAGAGAACAGCAGCTAAAACACACCTACACGTGTGATCTGAGGCATCGCAACACCATAAACTACGAGATAAATCATTATGAGAGTGATAGCCCCCATATCAATTCACCAAAAGCACTACGGACACCTTCCCCCACTGCAGACTGCAAATGTGTACACCTTCTTCCCTACCTTTTCATAACAGAAATGCCCCCCCCCCCCCCAATAATCCTACTTTGACAATTTCCTGAGCCATTGTGCAAAAACAGGGACTAGCTTTTGGATGGCCAAACCCAATCTCTGTTTAGTTCTCTCACACACACTCCCATTTGTAGCTGTGATGGTGACAGAGGACTATTAGAAGTTGTTGTTTTTTTCTTCATTGTAATTACAGTTGTAAAGTAGACTGCAGCAGAGGAGTAGGGAGGTGCGGACCCCACTGGACCTCCGACATCCGACCAGTTTGTAGTTTCTTGGTAATATGTATTTATTAAAAACAATTAGAAGTGTGAACCTACACATCCGTGAATGTGCAGATGTATATACACAACCATTTTACCATGTGAGTGCGATTTAATATGTTTTATTCTTTTACTGTACTGGTGTGATAAGGCACAACCGGCTCCCCCTTCATTGTCTGTTCTTGTTCCATATATTTGGCTTCAAGAGTGGAGTCTTTGGGAGAGCATCTCCCTTGTAGAAGAGACAACTGTTAGGGAGACAGCTGTTTAAATCCCTGAGCCCATAGAGCTGGTTTTCTTCCATTTCCAGGCATCCTTTTGAGTAGAACCTCACTGGTGGCGGTGGGGTGATTATTCCAGTTTCATTGAAGATATTGCACATAGAAGCTCCTCTTCTCTTTTTCTCCTCTTTTTGTACATGGGTTATTGTGCACGCTGGGAACACAAAGCCACCCTGTAGAAGGAAGTTTTCATAAGCGTCCCTTATTTAAAGGGATAGTAATGTTTCACAATAAAAGCAGCTCCAATTAATCTTCATAGTATTTGAGGCATAGAGAGTGTTATTTCAATACTGTCAGAGTTGTAGTTCAAGAGTAATGGAATGATAAAGTATCTCCTCCCGCCCCTTTTACCTAGTGTAAGCCATCTCTTCTCAGATGTGGAATCTGGTTGTAAGACCAGACATAACAGCAGGGGACAATCTTCTTCCTATGAGAACAATGAAAGCCCTGCCCCCCCTTGACAAGTTTTTCAGGTTTTTCCCTTATCTTAATTGAAGATTGTCCCTCTCTGCAATCTACCTGGGCACCTCCCTTCTGATCTGGCTGAGCAGTGTTACATCAGTAAAAGGGGCAGGAGGGGGATACTTTGTCATTGAATTACTCTTGAACTACAACTCTGACAGAATTGAAATAACACTCTCCAAGGTCCAAATACTATGATGATTAATTAGAGCTGCTTTTATTATGAAACAATACTATCCCTTTAAAGGGATATGTGGTCACCTTAGTTGGGGCTCATGACCCAAAGCGCACACAGGGAAATGTTTGCATGTTGTGCTCACTGGGTAGGGTTCTCAGCACAACCCCCATCTCTAACAGTCGGTTAACTGAAAGACACTCTTCACAGAGTTACATTGTACCTACAGAATTAAGAGGTTCTTATAGGAGTAATAAATACATACATGCTGGGAGATCATTCATTCAAAAGTTCTAACAGCTCAAATGTGATTTTTTTTTTCTGAGAGTTTGAGTTTTTCTGTGGCCTTTCTGTGCTATGGTGGCTGTATTGCTGTTGCAGCTGGTGGAGAGCTGGTGCCTTTGTTATCTTGGTTGGAGTCTTTCATACAGAGTACTGGATTTCTATAAACTTTTCCTTGGAGAAAAATGGAAATTAAAGTGGACCTGTCACTTTATATGTCTTAGTTAATTTTGAAGAGAAGTAATAACTGTCTATTTTGTAAAATTTTTTATGAAAGTATTTTACCAGGGATGAAACACTGAGATTGTCTTGATTTCAGGTATGACCTGGATTCTCATTGTATCTACCTCAGAGGGGTGAAAGGCTGAGATGATGTTGTCGGAACTAGAACCTGGAACCCTGAGGTGTGAACAGAATCTACATCAGGTGTATTAACCAACTGAGCTATCTCAGCCTCACAGAACACACCATAATGCAGCACTCTGCCTCGCAGAACACACCATAACGCAGCACTCTGCCTCACAGAACACACCATAACGCAGCACTCTGCCTCGCAGAACACACCATAACGCAGCACTCTGCCTCGCAGAACACACCATAACGCAGCACTCTGCCTCGCAGAACACACCATAACGCAGCACTCTGCCTCGCAGAACACACCATAACGCAACACTCTGCCTCGCAGAACACACCATAATGCAGCACACTGCCTTGCAGAACACACCATAACGCAACACTCTGCCTCGCAGAACACACCATAATGCAGCACACTGCCTCGCAGAACACACCATAATGCAGCACACTGCCTCGCAGAACACACCATAACGCAGCACTCTGCCTCGCAGAACACACCATAATGCAGCACACTACCTAGCAGAACACACCATAATGCAGCACTCTGCCTCACAGAACACACCATAACGCAGCACTCTACCTCACAGTACTCACCATAACGCAGCACTCTACCTCACAGCACTCTGCCTCACAGAACACACCATAACGCAGTACTCTGCCTCACAGTACATACCATAATGCAGCACTCTGCCTCACAATACACACCATAACGCAGCAATCTGCCTCACAATATTCACCATAATGCAGCACTCTGCCTCACAGTACTCAGGGATGAAACACTGAGATTGTCTTGATTTCAGGTATGACCTGGATTCTCATTGTATCTACCTCAGAGGGGTGAAAGGCTGAGATGATGTTGTCGGAACTAGAACCTGGAACCCTGAGGTGTGAACAGAATCTACATCAGGTGTATTAACCAACTGAGCTATCTCAGCCTCACAGAACACACCATAATGCAGCACTCTGCCTCGCAGAACACACCATAATGCAGCGCTCTGCCTCACAGAACACACCATAATGCAGCACACTGCCTCGCAGAACACACCATAATGCAGCACACTGCCTCGCAGAACACACCATAACGCAGCACACTGCCTCGCAGAACACACCATAATGCAGCACTCTGCCTCACAGAACACACCATAATGCAGCACACTGCCTCGCAGAACACACCATAATGCAGCACACTGCCTCGCAGAACACACCATAATGCAGCACTCTGCCTTGCAGAACACACCATAGTGCAGCACACTGCCTTGCAGAACACACCATAACGCAGCACTCTGCCTCGCAGAACACACCATAACGCAGCACTCTGCCTCGCAGAACACACCATAACGCAGCACTCTGCCTCGCAGAACACACCATAACGCAACACTCTGCCTCGCAGTACTCACCATAATGCAGCACACTGCCTCGCAGAACACACCATAATGCAGCACACTGCCTCGCAGAACACACCATAATGCAGCACACTGCCTCGCAGAACACACCATAATGCAGCACACTGCCTAGCAGAACACACCATAATGCAGCACTCTGCCTCACAGAATACGCCATAATGCAGCACTCTACCTCACAGAATACACCATAATGCAGCACTCTGCCTCACTTTACTCACCATAACGCAGCAATCTGCCTCACAGCACTCTGCCTCACAGAACATACCATAACGCAGCACTCTGCCTCACAGTAGGGTGACCACGGGTCCCGGAACGTCCGGGACTGTCCCTTATTTCAGGGACATGTCCCGCGTCCCGGGTCCCCTTCAACCGGGACAATGAAGTGTCCCGGAATGAAGCCAAGCCGCCCTGAATGTCAGCCTGCAAGCGGTGTGTCACATCATGGACGCCGCTTGCAGGCTGACATCCAGGGCGGCAATGCAACTTACCTGTTCTGGAGGCAAGCGCTCTAGTAATACAGAGCGCTGGGAGATGACATCATCTCCCAGCGCTCTGTATTACTGAGCACAGCGCGTGGGAGCTTCAGCTCTGTGCCGGAGGAGGCACAGAGCACTTTGCACTCCGCTAGACCACCAGGGACTCAAGGTAAGGCATTGATAGGGTGACCACGTCCCGGAATGGCAGAAGGGAAATGTGGTCACCCTACCTCACAGTACATACCATAATGCAGCACTCTGCCTCACAATACACACCATAACGCAGCAATCTGCCTCACAATACTCACCATAATGCAGCACTCTGCCTCACAGAACACACCATAACGCAGCACTCTACCTCACAGTACATACCATAACGCAGTACTCTACCTCACAGTACATACCATAATGCAGCACTCTGCCTCACTTTACTCACCATAACGCAGCAATCTGCCTCACAATACTCACCATAACGCAGCACTCTGCCTCACTTTACTCACCATAACGCAGCACTCTGCCTCACAGTACTCACCATAACGCAGCACTCTGCCTCACTTTACTCACCATAACGCAGCACTCTGCCTCACAGTACTCACCATAACGCAGCACTCTGCCTCACAGTACTCACCATAACGCAGCAATCTGCCTCACAGTACACACTATAACTCAGCACTCTGCCTCACAGTACTCACCATAACGCAGCACTCTGCCTCACAGTACTCACCATAACGCAGTACTCTGCCTCACAGTACTCACCATAACACAGCACTCTGCCTCACAGCACTCACCATAATGCACCACTCTACCTCACAGTACTCACCATAACGCAGCACTCTACCTCACAGTACTCACCATAACGCAGCACTCTGCCTCACAGTACTCACCATAACGCAGCACTCTACCTCACAGTACTCACCATAACGCAGCACTCTGCCTCACAGTACTCACCATAACGCAGCAATCTGCCTCACAGTACTCACCATAACGCAGCACTCTGCCTCACAGTACTCACCATAACGCAGCACTCTGCCTCACAGTACTCACCATAACGCAGCAATCTGCCTCACAGTGCACACTATAACTCAGCACTCTGCCTCACAGCACTCACCATAACGCAGCACTCTGCCTCACAGTACTCACCATAACGCAGCACTCTGCCTCACAGTACACACCATAACTCAGCAATCCGCCTCACAGTACACACCATAACTCAGCACTCTGCCTCACAGTACTCACCATAAAGCAGCAATCTGCCTCACAGTACACACCATAACTCAGCACTCTGCCTCACAGTACTCACCATAATGCAGCACTCTACCTCACAGTACTCACCATAATGCAGCACTGTGCCTCACAATACACACCATAACGCAGCAATCTGCCTCACAATACTCACCATAACGCAGCACTCTACCTCACAGTACTCACCATAACGCAGCACTCTGCCTCACAATACTCACCATAACGCAGCACTCTACCTCACAGTACTCACCATAACGCAGCACTCTACCTCACAGTACTCACCATAACTCAGCACTCTGCCTCACAGTACTCACCATAACGCAGCAATCTGCCTCACAGTACATACTATAACTCAGCACTCTGCCTCACAGCACTCACCATAACGCAGCACTCTGCCTCACAGTACTCACCATAACGCAGCACTCTGCCTCACAGTACTCACCATAACGCAGCACTCTGCCTCACAGTACTCACCATAACGCAGCAATCTGCCTCACAGTACTCACCATAAAGCAGCACTCTGCCTCACAGTACTCACCATAACTCAGCACTCTGCCTCACAGTACTCACCATAACGCAGCACTCTGCCTCACAGTACTCACCATAACGCATCACTCTGCCTCACAGTACTCACCATAACGCAGCAATCTGCCTTACAGTACTCACCATAAAGCAGCACTCTGCCTCACAGTACTCACCATAACTCAGCACTCTGCCTCACAGTACTCACCATAACGCAGCACTCTGCCTCACAGTACTCACCATAACGCATCACTCTGCCTCACAGTACTCACCATAACGCAGCAATCTGCCTCACAGTACTCACCATAAAGCAGCACTCTGCCTCACAGTACTCACCATAACGCAGCACTCTGCCTCACAGTACTCACCATAAAGCAGCAATCTGCCTCACAGTACTCACCATAAAGCAGCAATCTGCCTTACAGTACTCACCATAACGCAGCACTCTACCTCACAGTACTCACCATAACGCAGCACTCTGCCTCACAGTACTCACCATAACACAGCACTCTGCCTCACAGTACTCACCATAACGCAGCACTCTGCCTCACAGAACACACCATAACGCAGCACTCTACCTCAGAGTACTCACCATAACGCAGCACTCTGCCTCACAGTACTCACCATAAAGCAGCAATCTGCCTCACTTTACTCACCATAACGCAGCAATCTGCCTCACAGTACTCACCATAACGCAGCACTCTGCCTCACAGTACTCACCATAACGCAGCACTCTGCCTCACAGTACTCACCATAACGCAGCACTCTGCCTCACAGTACTCACCATAACGCAGCACTCTGCCTCACAGTACTCACCATAACGCAGCACTCTGCCTCACAGTACTCACCATAACGCAGCACTCTGCCTCATAGTACTCACCATAACGCAGCACTCTGCCTCACAGTACTCACCATAACGCAGCAATCTGCCTCACAGTACATACTATAACTCAGCACTCTGCCTCACAGCACTCACCATAACGCAGCACTCTGCCTCACAGTACTCACCATAACGCAGCAATCTGCCTCACAGTACATACTATAACTCAGCACTCTGCCTCACAGCACTCACCATAACGCAGCACTCTGCCTCACAGTACTCACCATAACGCAGCACTCTGCCTCACAGTACTCACCATAACGCAGCAATCTGCCTCACAGTATACACCATAACTTAGCACTCTGCCTCACAGTACTCACCATAACGCAGGACTCTGCCTCACAGTACTCACCATAACGCAGCACTCTGCCTCACAGTACTCACCATAACGCAGCACTCTGCCTCACAGTACTCACCATAACGCAGCACTCTGCCTTACAGTACTCACCATAACGCAGCACTCTGCCTCACAGTACTCACCATAACTCAGCACTCTGCCTCACAGTACTCACCATAAAGCAGCAATCTGCCTCACAGTACACACCATAACTCAGCACTCTGCCTCACAGTACTCACCATAACGCAGCACTCTGCCTCACAGTACTCACCATAAAGCAGCACTCTGCCTCACAGTACTCACCATAAAGCAGCAATCTGCCTCACAGTACTCACCATAACGCAGCACTCTACCTCACAGTACTCACCATAACACAGCACTCTGCCTCACATTACTCACCATAACGCAGCACTATGCCTCACAGAACACACCATAACGCAGCACTCTACCTCACAGTACTCACCATAACGCAGCACTCTGCCTCACAGTACTCACCATAAAGCAGCAATCTGCCTCACATTACACACCATAACTCAGCACTCTGCCTCACAGTACTCATCATAACGCAGCAATCTGCCTCACAGTACTCACCATAACGCAGCACTCTGCCTCACAGTAGTCACCATAATGCAGCACTCTACCTCACAGCAGTCACCATAATACAGCACTCTGCCTCCCAGTACTCACCATAACGCAGCACTCTGCCTCACAGTACTCACCATAACGCATCACTCTGCAATCAGATGCGCTCATGCACATCCAGGGAGTTTTTGAGAAATGAACTTATTTGTTGGGGCACAGTCTGGTATTTGATGCTAATTATATTCAGATTTATACCAATATCACACACTGGTCCATAGTTATAAAAGGAAATGTATTCTTTTATTCTGGTGTAAACCAATGCACCATAGGGGACAGACAAAATTCATGTTAAGTGAACCTTTTGAGTGCCACAGGGGTGCGCAATGCATTGCGTACCCCTCTGACACTCAAAAGGTTAAATTGGCCTATTAACCCCTTGCATGCTATTGAGGTCTCCAATACATTGTATAAGTATAGTCATACCTCCCAACATTTCAATTGGCCAGAGAGGGACACTTTTGTTTTAGATGGCTGAAGTAGGGGTGTGACTGGTGGGCAGGGAATTACCGAGAATTTTTAGGCTATTCCATGACCTATTGACTAGTGATGAGCGAGCACCCCAATGCTCGGGTGTTCGGGTGCTCTAACCGAGCACCCCCTGAGGCTCGAGTGCTCGGCCGAGCACCCGAGCCCCATTGAAGTCAATGGGAGGACTCGAGCATTACACCAGGCACCCCCTGCTCTGATGAGGGGAGGGTGCCTGGTCCATAGGAAAAGGGCAGAAAAGGATGGAAACACCACAGAAATGGTTCAGGGACAGCATAGGGAGGATGTCTGGATGCATCTTGGACTCCAACATCGCTGCTGGGAACGATCTTTCGCCCGTAGTACGCCATTTTTACAGACTGACCATAAAACACACAAAAAGGAAAATAAAAACGACTTTAGGCGAAAAATTGTTACCAAACAATATTTGCTGTATATTTACTTGTATATCATCTGCAAATTCTCCCAAAAATTTCCTTGGTTTTCGGAAGTGAGGCCATGATTAAGAGGGAAACGTGCGCAGAGGCAAATTCTCCCCAAAATTTCCTTGATTTTCAGAACTGAGGCCATGATTAAGAGGGAAACGTGCACAGAGGCAAATTCTCCCAAAAATTTCCTTGATTTTATTGAACTGAGGCCATGATTAAGAGGGAAACGTGCGCTGAGCCGACCATCTAAAACATTATGGGTGAGGGTCTGCTGCAGAGCTGACCATCCTAAACATTATATGCGAAGGCCCGCTAGTGAGCTGACGCTATAAAACATTATATGAGAGGGCCCGCTAGAGAGCTGACCCAATAAAACATTATATGAGAAGGCCCGCTGGTGAGCTGACCTATATAAAAATTGTCAAACAGGGCCCGCTGGTGAGCTGGCCCTATGTAAAAATTATATCACAGGGCCCGCTGGTGAGCTGGCCCTATATAAAAATTATATCCCAGGGCATATGGAAGAGGAGGAGGAGGATGAGAAGATTAAGAGTCAACCATATACCCGTTTTTTGGGTGGAAGGGGTGAATGGGAATACAGAGTATTCCCATCATTGTAAATAACATATATAAAGTGAGTTTATGTTCCCCCGGGGCTTTCCTCCAGTGGAGTGGAGAAGTCAGGGGAAATCCAGGCCTTGTTCATTTTTATAAGTGTCAACCTATCAGCATTGTCGGTGGAAAGGCGGATACGCTTATCTGTTATGATGCCACCAGCAGCACTAAATACCCGCTCAGACAGAACGCTGGCGGCAGGGCAGGCCAGCACCTCCAAGGCATAGAGTGCCAGTTCATACCACGTGTCCAGCTTGGACACCCAGTAGTTGTAAGGCACAGAGGGATCATTGAGGACGCTGACACGGTCTGCTACGTACTCCTTCACCATCTTCCAAAACTTTTCCCTCCTTGTGACACTAGGCTGCGCATCAGGGTGAGGGTGCTGGCGGGGTGTCATGAAGGTGTCCCACGCCTTGGAGAGTGTTGCCCTGCCTTTCTCGGAACTGCTGTGTGCTCCCCTTTTCTCCCCTTCTCGGTTGGCCAAGGTAGCACGTACTCTGCCGCCAGCGTTGTCAGATGGAAAATTTTGGAGCAATTTTTCAACAAGAACCTTCTGGTATTGCACCATTTTGCTTGTCCTCTCCACCGGAGGAATGAGAGATGAGAAATTCTCTTTGTAGCGGGGGTCCAGAAGGGTGAACACCCAGTAATCCGTGTTGTCTAAAATGCGTGTAACGCGTGGGTCACGGGAAAGGCAGCCTAACATAAAGTCAGCCATGTGTGCCAGAGTACCAACAGGCAAGATTTCGCTGTCCTCACCAGGAGGATGACTCTCAATCTCCTCATCCTCTTCCTCCTCTTCTGCCCACCCACGCTGAAGAGATGGAACTAAAGTTCCATGGCTACCCTCTGTAGCGGAGACAACCGTGTCTTCCTCCTCCTCCTCCTCCTCCGCCTCCTCCAATTGTCGCTGAGAAGACGAAGTGAGGGTGCTCTGGCTATCACCTTGTGTAAGCTCTTCCTCCCCCATTTCCACCTCTTCCACATGCAAAGCGTCGGTTTTAATTGTGAGCAGCGAGCGTTTCAGTAGACACAGAAGTGGGATGGTTACACTGATAATAGCGTTATCGCCGCTCACCATCTGTGTCGATTCCTCAAAATTGCGTAAAACCTCGCAGAGGTCTGACATCCATTCCCACTCCTCACTTCTGATTACAGGAAGTTGAACGGAGAGGCGACGACCGTGTAACAGCTGGTACTCCACTACTGCCCTCTGCTGCTCACAAAGCCGGGCCAACATGTGGAAGGTGGAGTTCCAGCGCGTGCTCACGTCACACAGCAGCCGGTGAGCTGGCAATTGTAAGCGCTGCTGCAGCTTCAACAGGCCGGCTGAAGCTGTTGATGACTTACGGAAATGTGCACACACGCGGCGCACCTTGGTCAAGAGATCATGCACATTGGGGTAGGTTTTTAGAAATCGCTGCACCACTAAATTAAATACATGCGCTAGGCATGGTACGTGTGTGAGCTTGCCGAGCTCCAAAGCCGCCACCAAGTTACGCCCATTATCACACACAACCATGCCTGGTTGCAGGTTGAGTGGCGAGAGCCACTGCTCGGTCTGGTGACTAATCCCCTGCAACAGCTCTGAGGCCGTGTGCTGTTTGTCCCCAAGGCAGATCAGCTTCAGCACGGCCTGTTGACGCTTCCCCACTGCAGTGCTACACTGCTTCCAGCTACTGGCTGATGGGGGAGTGGCGGTGTGTGTAGAGAATTCGGAGGTGGAAACGGAGGAGGAGGAGCCAATAACGTAGGTGCTGGTGGAAACCCTGATGGAGGTAGGGCCCGCAATCCTCGGCGTGGGTAGCACCCGTGCCATCCCAGGGTCCGAGTCGCTCCCAGCCTCCACGACATTCACCCAGTGTGCCGTCAGGGAAATGTAGCGTCCCTGGCCACAAGCACTTGTCCATGTGTCAGTCGTTAAGTGGACCTTCCCAGTAACTGCGTTGGTCAGGGCACGGGTGATGTTACGGGACACATGGTGGTGTAATGCGGGGATGGCACACCGGGAAAAGTAGTGGCGGCTGGGGACCGCGTACCGAGGGACAGCTGCTGCCATCAGGCTGCGGAAGGACTCAGTGTCCACAAGCCTAAATGGCAGCATTTCGATGGCCAGTAATTTTGAAAGGTGTGAGGTTAGTGCTATGGCCTGTGGGTGGGTGGCTGGGTACTTTCTCTTGCGCTCAAATGCCTGGGGTAACGACATTTGGACGCTGTGCTGGGACAGGGAAGTGGATGTGGTCGCTGATGGTGCTTCAGATGCTACAGGTGCAGGGCGGGAGGTATGCGGGCCTGCGCCTTCGACAGGCGATTGGCCGGCACCGAAAACAGGGGAAGAGGAGGCAGTGGTGTGGCCTGCAGACACAGATGGGCGATCCAGGCGTTCCTCCCACTTATTACGGTGCTTGGATGCCATGTGTCGGATCATGCTGGTGGTGGTGAGGTTTCTAGTGTTCATGCCTCGGCTCATTCTGGTGTGGCACAGGTTGCAAACTACAATTCTTTTGTCGTCCGCACTTTCCTTAAAAAAACGCCATACCGCGGAACACCTACCCCTTGGCAAGGTAGATTTACGCAAGGGGGTGCTCCGTGGAACATTTGCGGGCCGGTTTGGTGCGGTCCGCCTTCTTTCTGTAGCCACACCACTGCCTCTTCCAGCCTGTTGCGGTGCTGCAGATGGCTCACCCTCAGGACTGCTGTCATCGCTCGGCTCTACACCTTCCCAGGTGGGGTCAGTCACCTCATCGTCCACCAAGTCCTCCTCCACTTCCTCACTCTGATCATCCTCCTCAAGTCTTGATCCCACCACATACTCAGTCATTGACAACTGTATAACATTCTCCTCAACAAGGTCTTGAGACGGAAATAGTGGTTGATTTAATGGCAACTGTGTCTCATCATCATCATCATCCACTACTTCCTTTGACCTTAAATGCCGTTCACATCTGTCATCTTCTTGAGATTGGGTAGCCTCTAGAGGTTGTGAATCAGGGCACAAGATGTCATGTTCCTCTGCAAGCGTGCTTGGAGAGAGGGTCAAATGAAGGATTGGTGATGAGACGAGCTCCTCACTATATCCCAGTGTGGGATCACTTCTTTGACCAGACCGTGTATGGTGGGAGGAAGGATGATCAGAGTGAGGATTATGTTGACCAGACTCTTGGCTACTGAGAGTGGACTTGGTGGAAGACAGGGTGGTGCTTAACCGACTGGAAGCAGTATCAGCTGTCATCCAACCGACCACCTGTTTGCAGTGGTCGGACCTCGAGAGTGATGTCCTGCGACGCCCTGTAAAATTACACATGAAGCTAGGTATGGTGGATGTCTTTCTTTCTTGTGCTCTGGCACCAGGCACAGTTTCTCCGCGTCCTGACCCGCGCCCTGAACTTTCAGGATCACGTCCACTTCCCCGTCCCTTTTTACCCGCCTTCTTCATCTTACACAGAATATGTGACTTTAATATTTGAGTTTGAAAACTTAACAGTATTTCTTATTATTCTGCAACTGTACAGAGTACACAGAATAGGCTGCTAAACTGCGGTGAAACACACTGAATGGAATATGTGACTTTAATATTTGAGTTTGAAAACTTAACAGTATTTCTTATTATTCTGCAACTGTACAGAGTACACAGAATAGGCTGTTAAACGGCGGTGAAACACACTGAATGGAATATGTGAGTTTAATATTTGAGTTTGAAAACTTAACAGTATTTCTTATTATTCTGCAACTGTACAGAGTACACAGAATAGGCTGCTAAACTGCGGTGAAACACACTGAATGGAATATGTGACTTTAATATTTGAGTTTGAAAACTTAACAGTATTTGTTATTATTCTGCAACTCTGCAGAGTACACAGAAAAGGCTGCTAAACTGCGGTGAAACACACTGAATGGAATATGTGACTTTAATATTTGAGTTTGAAAACTTAACAGTATTTCTTATTATTCTGCAACTGTACAGAGTACACAGAATAGGCTGTTAAACGGCGGTGAAACACACTGAATGGAATATGTGACTTTAATATTTGAGTTTGAAAACTTAACAGTATTTCTTATTATTCTGCAACTGTACAGAGTACACAGAATAGGCTGCTAAACTGCGGTGAAACACACTGAATGGAATATGTGACTTTAATATTTGAGTTTGAAAACTTAACAGTATTTCTTATTATTCTGCAACTGTACAGAGTACACAGAATAGGCTGTTAAACGGCGGTGAAACACACTGAATGGAATATGTGACTTTAATATTTGAGTTTGAAAACTTAACAGTATTTCTTATTATTCTGCAACTGTACAGAGTACACAGAATAGGCTGTTAAACGGCGGTGAAACACACTGAATGGAATATGTGACTTTAATATTTGAGTTTGAAAACTTAACAGTATTTCTTATTATTCTGCAACTGTACAGAGTACACAGAATAGGCTGCTAAACTGCGGTGAAACACACTGAATGGAATATGTGACTTTAATATTTGAGTTTGAAAACTTAACAGTATTTCTTATTATTCTGCAACTGTACAGAGTACACAGAATAGGCTGTTAAACGGCGGTGAAAGACACTGAATGGAATATGTGACTTTAATATTTGAGTTTGAAAACTTAACAGTATTTCTTATTATTCTGCAACTGTACAGAGTACACAGAATAGGCTGCTAAACTGCGGTGAAACACACTGAATGGAATATGTGACTTTAATATTTGAGTTTGAAAACTTAACAGTATTTCTTATTATTCTGCAACTCTGCAGAGTACACAGAAAAGGCTGCTAAACTGCGGTGAAACACACTGAATGGAATATGTGACTTTAATATTTGAGTTTGAAAACTTAACAGTATTTCTTATTATTCTGCAACTCTGCACAGTACACAGAATAGGCTGCTAAACGGCGGTGAAACACACTGAATGGAATATGTGACTTTGATATTTTAGTTTGAAGACTTAACAGTATTTCTTCCTATTCTGCAACTCTGCACAGTACACAGAATGTGCTGCTAAACTGCGGCGAAGCACACTGAATGGAATATGTGACTTTGATATTTTAGTTTGAAGACTTAACAGTATTTCTTCCTATTCTGCAACTCTGCACAGTACACAGAATAGGCTGCTAAACTGCGGCGAAGCACACTGAATGGAATATGTGACTTTGATATTTTAGTTTGAAGACTTAACAGTATTTCTTCCTATTCTGCAACTCTGCACAGTACACAGAATGTGCTGCTAAACTGCGGCGAAGCACACTGAATGGAATATGTGACTTTGATATTTTAGTTTGAAGACTTAACAGTATTTCTTCCTATTCTGCAACTCTGCACAGTACTCAGAATGTGCTGCTAAACTGCGGCGACGCACACTGAATGGAATACGTGACTTTGATATTTTAGTTTGAAGACTTAACAGAATGTGCTCTAATCTGCAACTTTGCACACTAAACAGAATGTGCTCTAATCTGCAACTTTGCACACTAAACAGAATGTGCTCTAATCTGCAACTTTGCACACTAAACAGAATGTGCTCTAATCTGCAACTGTGCACACTAAACAGAATGTGCTCTAATCTGCAACTTTTCACACTAAACAGAATATTTTTTTTTTTTTTTTTTTTGTTTTTTTCCCCCCACACACAATATAACCTGCTGCCCCCACACACAGTAGTCCTAAAAAGGACTTTTGGTTCTTTTTTGTCACAATTTTTGTTTTTTCCTCCCTACACTGCCTTTCCCTTCCTATCCTCAGCTCTCCCTGGCTCAGACTGAGCCGAACTCGATGGTCAGGTGCTATACAGCACCTGACCACGGGTTCTGGCCAGCCAATCAGTGTAATGCCAGCAGCCAACATGGCTGCTGGCATTACACCGATGTCAGAGCCTCCCTGCACGTTTATTGGCTGCGCAGCAGCCGCAAAACGTGCGGGGAGGAGACCCGAACATGGCGGGCGAGCACATGCGGTACTCGTACGAGTACCGCCATGTGCCGAGCAGAGCGATGCTCGAGCCGATCCGAGCATCGGCCGAGCATGCTCGCTCAACACTACTATTGACACCTATGGCTGTAACCTAATAAATGATTTATAAGAAGATCTAAGTATTTTATTTATGTAGACTAATTTATAAACACACATACTGAAGTTTAAACAAACATTAAAGCGGAACTACCACCCAATAGGAAAATTGCCCCACATAATTACCCATCTGGCGACTAGCTGCTCAGTAGTGCTAGTTGCCAGAATTATTACCAGATTAAAAATAATTCACTATTCTTCCAGGACTGACAGCAGGACGGAGCGCGGACATCTTGCCATAGTGACGTCCACGCACCTGCGCTGTCAGTCCCAGCCGGGTCTAGGAGGCGTTGCTAGGAGCCGTTCAGCTCCAAAAGGGACTGACAGCGCAGGCGCGTGGACATCACTATGGAAAGATGTCTGGGTTCCGTCCTGCTGTCAGTCCGGGAAGAATAGTGAATTCTCTTTAATCTGGTAATAATTCTGCCGACTAGCGCTACTGAGCAGCTAGTCGCCAGATGGGCAATTATGTGGGGCAGTTTTCTTACAGGGTGGTAGTTCCGCTTTAAAGGGATAGTAATACTTCGTTTTAACTTTATTTTATTTTGTAGGCATCAAAAAAACATGAAGAATGATATAAGTCTTATCTCTCAAACCTTTATGGTTTATGAGATATTCACAAGCAAAGTTTCCCCCTCCCACCCCATTTACCTACTGTAAACAATCTCTTCTCAGATGGGGATCTGTTTGTAAGACCAGACAGATAACAGAAGGGGACAATCTTCTTCCTATGAGAACAATGAAAGCCCTGCCCCCCTTGACAAGTTTTTCAGGTTTTTCCCTTATCTTAATTGAAGATTGTCCCTCTCTGCAGTCTACCTGGGCACCTCCCATCTGATCTGGCTGAACGGGGGGGGGATACTTTGCTTGTGAATATCTCTTAAACCATAAAGGTTTGAGAGATAAGACTTATATCGTTCTTCATGTTTTTTTAATGCGTACAAAATAAAATAGAGATAAAACGAAGTATTACTTTAATGAGAGACACTTATACACAAACACCACACAGTCTGATCTCCTAAAAAAGGGACATCAGAGTGGGAAAGAGGGACACTTGGGAGGACTGAGTATAGTGTCCAGTTATGGAAGTTGGGTGCAATGTGTACTTACTACATTGCTCTAATTTATATATATTTTTTGCAGACTTGGTAAATGTAAAGTTGAGGTGTTCTGCTGTAAACAAACCATACCACAGGGAAAACATTTTCAAGTTACCGTTGATTTGACTCTTCGAGTGCCAGAGGAGTGTGTATTGCACTGCTTTGCAATGTGTTGTGTACCCATCTAGCACTCAAAGGTTAAAGGGACAATAATGTCCCATAAAAAATGCTTATAATTTTGTAGAGGTTAAAAAAAATAAACTATATGTCACAAACCCTATCTCTCAAACCGCTATGGTTTGAGAGATATTCACATTCAAAGTTCCCCCCTCCCTCCCCTTCTCATGACATCAGTGCTGTGCTGACAGCAGGAGATCCCGTCCAGGGACCAGCCGGCAGCTCTGCAGCAGAGCCCAAATCGCGTTACTGGAAAATAATTACTTAATTGGGAAGGTCTATAAAGTGTGTCTGGTTTGCAAGCTCACTTTGTAGACCATTCGAATTAAGTAATTCTTTTCCAGTATTGCTATGTGGCTCTGCTGAAGAGCCGCCTTGTGTCGGCCAACACAGATCTCCTGCCGTCGGCTTTACAGCTGACATCAGGAGAAGGGGAGGGAGGGGGGAATTTTGAATGCAAATATCTCTCAAACCTTTATTATATTTGTGGCATATAGTTTAATTTTTTAACCTCTAGAAAACTATAAGCATTTTATATGAGACAGTACTGTCCCTTTAAATGAGACTTTTATTCCCTTGAATGCTGGAGACCTCTTTAGTGTTCAAGGGGATAAAATCCCCATTTAAACCAAGACAAATATGCATTTGTTTCAGGATTGCGCCACGTATTCCTTTATAGGTGTCGCCCAGTGTGTTACACTCAGTCTGACTGCTTCAGGTCTTTTTAATGAGATCACAAATCCGTTTTCTCACATGAGCTGACATTGTCATTTTCAGAGATGGTGCCTGAGACTGGGAAATGAACACCGGTCCTGCCAAGTCCAATACAACAAGCTGGCGAGACATAACTGAGAGGTGACTTAACAGCTTACTTTGCAAGTGACCTTAAACTTCTCTGGCATTTGAAGATACCAGGCTGCAGTGTCACTTATCAGAGTAATGTTTTACCCTTTCAGTGCCTGTGTGGTATACAGTGCATTGCTCTACACTGACACTCAGTGGGTTAAACTGTTAGAAATTCTCAACATTTATACATTTTGCATGTAAGCTTCATGGAACGCTAGGTTTTCTAATCTATATTGCCCCTTAAAGTAAAACTGTAACCTATTTGCCACATTGTGGGAACATCCATCTTGATAAAATGTGAAAGGTTATCATTTGGTCAGGTTATGCAAATGAGCTTGTGCTGTGTGGCAAGGAGTGGCAGATGTCGGGAAGAGCAATGCGGAATGTTAGTGTATGGCTGGCAGGGTAACGCAGGTGAGTGGGAGAGTAGCGTGGAATGCTAGTATCTAGTTTGCAGTTAGCAAGGAGAGCAGTGTGGAATGTTAGTCTTTGGCTGGCAGGAAGTTACAGGTAAGAGGGAGAGCAGTGTGGAATGTTAATCTTTGGCTGGCAGGAAATTACAGGTAAAAGGGAGAGCAGTGTGGAATGTTAATCTTTGGCTGGCAGGAAATTACAGGTAAAAGGGAGAGCAGTGTGGAATGTTAGTCTCTGGCTGGCAGGAAGTTACAGGTAAGAGGGAGAGCAGTGTGGAATGTTAATCTCTGGCTGGCAGGAAATTACATGTAAAAGGGGGAGCAGTGTGGAATGTTAGTCTCTGGCTTGCAGGAAGTTACAGGTAAAAGGGAGAGCAGTGTGGAATGTTAGTCTGTGGCTGGCAGGAAGTTACAGGTAAGAGGGAGAGCAGTGTGGAATGTTAGTCTCTGGCTGTCAGGAAGTTACAGGTAAGAGGGAGAGCAATGTGGAATGTTAGTCTCTGTTAGCAGGAAGTTACAGGTAAGCGCGAGATCAGCGTGGAATGTTAGTCTCTGGCTGGTATGCTGGACAACACTGTCTAATTTGAATTAACTGACAACTAAATGAAGCAAAATCCATAATCAACTATTGATTTAAATAAAGAAATAGCTTACATAACATACATATAATTTTACAAACTCTTTCAAAATCACCTATTGGTTCAGGGACGTGCACAGACATTTTGAGGGGCAGGGGCTCAAATGAAAAAAAGGGCACGTGTCATAATTATTTATTCAAAATATATATTTTAAAAAAGGGCACGAGGGCACTTTGGACAAAAAGGGCAGGTGCTCAAGCCCCCCTTGGTGTCTATGTGTGCACGTGCCTGTATTGGTTACAAAGTGACAGTTCCACTTTTAACACTGTTTTCTATCTACCTCCATGCATTCCAATTCTGGTGACATGACCGCCAGGCACTAATCCCTAATGTTTGAAATTAAGTTTGGGGCAGTAATATACAGGGCTAATATGAGCAATCCTGAAGTAATAAATTACTTTAGATAAAGTTAGAAATAAATATTGTAAAATAGTATTGGGATATAGTTTGCCTCTGTAAATAGTGATACAATGGTTCAGACCATAATCAGACTCTAATGGGAATGTTGTGGTTTTAAGATGTATTATAAATTATCAAGACCAGATTTACATTTCAGGGCCTCTAGGCAAGTCCACTTTGGTGTCCCTTGCCCCAGCCTTGAACATGCCCAGATTCATTGTATGACTGCAATCATAGCTCCATCTACTATTTATCATATATAGTAAGTCACAATTTATTTACTGGTAAAGGTCAGGATTTGATACTTAACCATACCTCCCAATATTTCAAATGGCCAAAGTGGGACACTCTAATTTTAGGGTGTGGTGCTGGGGGCATGGCTGGTGGGTGGGGCATTATGTTATTTCATGAACTATTGACACCTCATTGTGTAACTGAATACATTATTTAGAACAAAACCAAAGTATTTTATTTACACAGACTAATGTATAAATACATATACTGACGTTTATACAAACAGTAATGTGAGTGTTATTGCTGTAGAGCAATATTATACACTTATATACACACCACACAGTCTGATCTCCTACACACAGGGACACCAGGGTTATACACTTCTATACACACCACACAGTCTGATCTCCTAAACACAGGGACACCAGGATGATACACTTCTATACATACCACACAGTCTGATCTCCTAAACACAGGGACACCAGGGTGATACACTTATATACACACCACACAGTCTGATCTCCTAAACACAGGGACACCAGGGTGATACACTTCTATACACACCACACAGTCTGATCTCCTAAACACAGGGACACCAGGGTGATACACTTCTATACACACCACACAGTCTGATCTCCTAAACACAGGGACACCAGGATGATACACTTCTATACACACCACACAGTCTGATCTCCTAAACACAGGGACACCAGGGTGATACACTTCTATACACACCACACAGTCTGATCTCCTAAACACAGGGACACCATGGTGATATACTTATATACACACCACACAGTCTGATCTGCTAAACACAGGGACACCAGGGTGATACACTTCTATACACACCACACAGTCTGATCTCCTAAACACAGGGACACCAGGGTGATACACTTCTATACACACCACACAGTCTGATCTCCTAAACACAGGGACACCAGGGTGATACACTTCTATACACACCACACAGTCTGATCTCCTAAACACAGGGACACCAGGATGATACACTTCTATACACACCACACAGTCTGATCTCCTAAACACAGGGACACCAGGGTGATACACTTCTATACACACCACACAGTCTGATCTCCTAAACACAGGGACACCAGGGTGATACACCTCTATACACACCACACAGTCTGATCTCCTAAACACAGGGACACCAGGGTGATACACTTCTATACACACCACACAGTCTGATCTCCTAAACACAGGGACACCAGGGTGATACACTTCTATACACACACCACACAGTCTGATCTCCTAAACACAGGGACACCAGGGAGATACACTTCTATACACACCACACAGTCTGATCTCCTAAACACAGGGACACCAGGGTGATACACTTCTATACACACCACACAGTCTGATCTCCTAAACACAGGGACACCAGGGTGATACACTTCTATACACACCACACAGTCTGATCTCCTAAACACAGGGACACCAGGGTGATACACGTATATACACACCACACAGTCTGATCTCCTAAACACAGGGACACCAGGGTGATACACTTCTATACACACCACACAGTCTGATCTCCTAAACACAGGGACACCAGGGTGATACACTTCTATACACACCACACAGTCTGATCTCCTAAACACAGGGACACCAGGGTGATACACTTATATACACACCACACAGTCTGATCTCCTAAACACAGGGACACCAGGGTGATACACTTATATACACACCACACAGTCTGATCTCCTACACACAGGGACACCAGAGTGATACACTTATATACACACCACACAGTCTGATCTCCTAAATACAGGGACACCAGAGTGGGAAAGAGGGACAAAGGGATTCGGGTCTAAAAGAGGGACACTTGGGAGGTATGACTTAACCCTTTGAGTGCTTTTTTCTTTACTTTGTATTTGTAGACAAGGTATAGTTCTTGCTTTTTCTCCTGACTACACATATGTAAATATCTGAACATTATTGATACATGCTAGATTGTAGCTCACCAGTAATCTGTAGAGAATAATTTACATATGTATTTTGGAGTTTTGGCCTCATGCCTTTTGTTTGGTTGCTTCCTGTACATTCCGGCGTTCACTTGGATTTGAGGCAGATAGGGACTTGTCTAAATCGGGGTGCCTTGATGGGGCAGGCAATCTTATCATGGTTTTAGCCATAAACATGTAACTGGACCCCACTGGTTGTTATCTATAATAAGTCACAGGTTATTTAGTGGTATAAACGAGGATTTGGTGTGCAGACCTTTTTTGTTTTCTATTTCAGGGCACAGAAATACCCTTACCATAGAACCCTTATCCCATGTACCTTCACATTAACCCTTCAGTTGCCACAATATGGCTCAGCCAAATTAGGATAGCGCTGGATTCTACTTTCAGGTATATGCAAAGAGCTAGTCAGAGACACTCAAATAGGAACGAGCCTGCCCTAGAAGTGATGAGGCTCTCTAGGATAAGTATCCTACCCATGGTGCACTCTCTTTTAGCTCACTAGTGCCTTTCACAGAGAGGAAATATCCTAAAGCACATCATACTGATCCCACCACTTTTCTTCTGCTCTTCTTAACATGGATGTACTAATGCTGTGCTTGCAGATACTGTAACTGCTTTCAAAAATAGCGTGCAGGGGTTTTTTTGGGTTTTTTTTTTTACTGTAAGGGAAGTAAAGTTATGGAATTCTTTTGACTCAGGGTGCTGTGCCTGCAGATACTGTAACTACTTTTAAAAAAGTAATGGATTTGTATGTAGCACAGAACAATATTGAGAATTATGACAGTTGGTTTCAAGGCAGATAGGATGTTGATCCAGGGAAATATCTGACTGCCATTTTGAATCAGGAATCCATTTTTACCCACTTTGGGCTTAATTGGAAATGGCTTCAATGTTGGGGGGAGGGTTGCCTTCCTCTGGATAAATAAGGTGATCTGACATGGGCTAGACTTGATGGCCACATGTTACCACAGAAACAACACATAAATATCCAGGACAATCTTTCTTTTCTTCTGCTCCTCTTGCCCTGGATGTGCTAGTGCAGTGATTCTCAGCTCTCATATTCGGGGCACACCAACAGGCCATATGTTCAAGATATCCCTAATTACACAAAGGTGGATCAATCACAATGACCAAGCCACTGATTACTCACCTATGATAAAAGGAGCAGGAATCCGTTGTTATGAAAAATGTATATTGCAGGGCTTTTCCTGCTGAGTAAAGTAAGGATACCTCCATTCCGGGCTCAACATTTCCACTAGCCACTAGCCAATGGCGAGTGAAAATTTAGCCCTGGCGAGTAGAAATTCAGCCCTGGTGGGTATGTTTTGGCTTGCAGTGGCGAGTAACTTTTCAGGTCTGACTAGTAGCAAAAGAGTTCAACTTTTAAGCCCTGCCTCCATTGATGAGAAGTGCATAGTTCTAGTTTAAACTCATGTTTTTTTTTACATAAGCAGTGCCCCCCAGAGGTTATATTCTAGTTAGTTATTCTGTTACATTCTATTTGAGAGGAATGTCACTGACAAACAGTTCTCCACAGAATGTGATCAAAACCGCTGAGCCACTTCCTGTCAGTAAACACTCTGAATCCTATCCTGATTATCTGAACTGTTATAACTTTTGAATAAAACAACTCACTGCAGAGGGCGTGTCCTGCATCATATCAGTTTTCATTAAAAAGTTTACTGCTTCTTTAAACAGGGCTCCGTTGAAAACATGTGCCTGGAGGACTAAGGTTGAGAAACACTGTGCTAAGACGTGAAGGGAGCAACCTGAGGCTCTCAAGCTGTGAAGCATTACAATTCTTGTTATCCCATCCAGTTTCATCTGGCTGGGGATGATAGGAATTGTAATCTTCCACAGCTGGAGAGCCTCTGTTTGCACAGACCTGCACTAGGAACTCTCTTTCCACCTGGATGCCAGGCTGGGGATTCCCTTTCCTCCACTCATGGGGAAAAGGCTGTGTCTCTGTTCTAGACACTATAATGAAGAGTCCATGATCTTCCTCCCTTGGTGACTGCAGATAGAGAGGACACCCAGTCCCCTGACCAGCCTACTGCTGCACTTGGGGTCCTACACTAAGGAGTGATAAAAAGGAGGTCTCTTCTCCCGTGTGATAAACTCTCCCATCCCTGTGTTATTCTGTGAAATCTATGCAGCAGACTGAAACCTCTTTATAGCAAACATGTCAAGCATTCACACTGTGGCCCTAGCTAATACACTGTGGCCCCTAGCAGGGTTTCCTATTTAATTACAGTGTAGCCCTGTTGGTCCATATTGCAGTGTAGATCTGCTTGCTTTGCTGTCTCCTTCTAGAGAGGGGGTAGTAAACCTTTGGCTCTCCTGCTGTTGGCTGGATGGGGATGATGGGAGTTCTAATCCTCCAAAAGCTTTAGAGCCAAAGGTTCCCTTCTCCTGTTCTAGAGGCTCATTATCTGACCAACCATAGCACAGCAGCAGACTAATTACATTTCGTCCCTGTCTCCAGGCCTCCCCAACAAAATAACAGCGCAGACACCTGCAGCCATTGTTGTAGCTCTCTTAGAGGGAATTGTTGATTATGTGTCATGAGTCTTACATGGCTTCTTTATACAACAACATAGACATACCTGGAAACTTGCTTATTTAGAGCCCCTGGAGAGGGCTTATGTGCTGCCAACAAGATGATGTCAATGACAATATCCATATCATAGCATTTTACAGAGGCTAGCATGGACACAAGGCATTTGTGTGTATACAGCACCAAATCATTTTTATGTGTATGTGTTCCTTTAACATAGGAACGCTGTGTTCTGGATATGTAGGTATCAAGTAAATTCATTTTTTGTTCTTTAGTGCCATCTAGTGGTCAGCATTAAAACTGTCAAATTTTTTTTTTTTTTTTTTAAAGAATTGTACCCCTTGTTATTTATATAAGTGGCTCTTTGGCTCATATATTTTTTTACTATTGCATTGTGCAACCCTTTGGTCCTGATGGGGTTAAAAGAAGGACTTATTTAGGTAGATGCTGTTCAAACAGTATTTACGTATACTATTTTTTAGCTGGTTTGATCTCTTTCGTAATCCACAGTTTACAAATTGTGTCACTTTTATTCAAGTCAAGAGAAGCCATTGATTGCAGTGAGGGGGTGTATCCCAACATACAGGGAACTGCAGATATAACGCTAAAATGTATAGAGAGATACCTGTCACCTGTATGAAGAATACGTATCTACGTAAATTAATTTGCTCAATAAATTGAGTCACTTATCCAAAAAAGTGTAGTTACCATTTAATGCTATACACATTTCATTGCCTACTTTTAACCCCTTAAGGTCCATAGTCATGCACTGGTACATGACTATGGATCAGTCGTGGGCCACAAGTTCAATAATCCATATGTGTGAGGGCCACATTCATTTTTTTTTTTATAACAGTGATGAATATAGCCTGTTGGTTATTCAAACATATGGATTTTTTTATTGAACAAGTCAATGACAATACATATATTCAATGTACTGGCAGTCAGTCAGGCCTTACTGGCCTACTAGTTCACATGTGCTTGTTAATAAAGTTTTTGTTAAAAATCTAAGGTGGGCCGCACCTGGGAGTCAAGAGGACCACATGGCCTGCACGTTGGGTGCCCATGCTTTACACTGTGCCTTAACCCCCACAGTCTCACAAACCAGAATGTGAAGTGGACCTTTAACCCCTTGAGGATCAGAGAATGTGTAGAATGCTTTTCTTCACAATGCATTGCACACCTCTCTGGATCACAAGGGGTTAAACAGACGGGAGCACTCTCAGCAGTGACAGAGGTCCTGTATGCCATGTGGTAGTCTCCTATCAGTGTACAGAGCTGATCTGATTGGCTCTATACAATATAAATCAGGAGCATTTTAATGCATGGGTGTATCCAGCCTACTCTCAGGGCCTCCAGTTTCAAGAGACCTCACTCTAGTTTGAAAAAGTCCCAGATTTTCAAAAATGAATAAGTTTAATCCTAAAATCAGAGAGGACAGAGGGTGCCCTGTGTGCATAACACTCCAATATGCCTGCTTTCCCCTCAAATATTAATGGGCCCAAGGAGGGCAGCTAGGACATTTTAATGGGATTCCATTTACAGTTTTGCCAGGTGCCTAAAAGGTTCTAAAACACTTCTGAAATTAACTCCTTGTGATTCCCCAAATTGCAACAAACAAGTTAACATGAAGTGCTGTCACTTTATCGCTAGCGGCAGTGTGCAGTCTCCTGAACAGACAGCCTGGGATCCCATCGTACTACCAGGAACCATTCATGGCTGTAGATGGTAAGATTGTGAATGAAAGAGATGT
The DNA here is from genome assembly GCA_037306005.1 of Rhinophrynus dorsalis. NCBI lineage: Eukaryota > Metazoa > Chordata > Amphibia > Anura > Rhinophrynidae > Rhinophrynus > Rhinophrynus dorsalis. The sequence goes on from CM074724.1 coordinate 51,823,773, forward strand.
GTGTGTGTGTGCATGTGTGTGTGTGTGTGCATGTGTGTGCGTGCATGTGTGTGTGTGTGCATGCATGTGTGTGTGTGTGTGTGTGTGCATGCATGTGTGTGTGTGCGTGTATGTGTGTGTGTGTGTGTGTGCGTGTATGTGTGTGTGTGTGTGTGTGCTCTTTCCACCAGTAGTGTCGTTAATGATTTGTTTCAGGTCAAGCCCAAAGAGAGCCTTACTCTGAAAAGGCAAGGATTCCAGTGACTTCTTAGAGGATTGGTCTGCAGACCAAATTGTGAGCTATAGGGTGCGGCACGCAGAGCCAGAAAATGCTGAGGGTTTTCCTGAAAATCTGACCACATAAAATAGAGCCCCAGTAATGTAAGCATGGCTTCCATGATGTTGGTCACTAAAATCAGCATGCCTTCCCTAGGGACATCAGAACGCATAGTTTCTGACTGCAGCTCTCCCACTTAGTAATGAGTCTATTGACCCAGGCAGAGGCAAAAATAGGCCTTTAAGTAAGGAGTCAAGCCAATTATCAGCCAAGTCCTTGAGTCCTGCAGCATCTGCCAGGGAATGGCTGTGTTGTTCACCGAGCAAGAGGTGAGGGGGTCAGTGGCAGGGGGAGAAGCCCACTGCTCCAGAGCCTCAGCTGCAAAAAGGGTATAGTTTAGAGAAACATTTATTAAAGAAAAGTCTCTCTAATCCATAAGGATCTGATGAGGAGTGTTATTGGAGAGAAACAGCGGAATCCTTCCTTTACCTTTGGAAAATATCCACAGAGGTAGATCCCTAATCTGTGACCTCAGAAACAAGAAGGGCCTCCAGCACTGCCTTGATGAGCCCCCCAAGAGCGGGGACCAGATCAGCCTCATATGGAACTACACAAGAGAAGGAAGAGTCCATGTCCTCTACATCCAATGAGTTCATTTCTTCCTCAGAGGACACCCCAATAATGTGAGTGTGCCCCTTGAATACGGATTCAGATTGTTTAAAGGTGGAAAAGGATTTCCAAGAAAGGAGAACCCCCTGAACTGAAGAAGGGATTTGTGCCACTGAGGAAAGCAATGTTTTAACCCATGCTGGAACGGGCCAGGAGGAGTGTTAGGGGCCGCAGCACAACAATGTCATAGAGACCAAGGGTATTCCCTTGGAAACCCAGAATGACATGAGGAACAGTGAGTAAGGGGAGTATGGGAAGCCCCTGATTCCCCACATGTTACAGAGTCAGATATGTCCAAAAAAGAGATTTTAAATCTAGTTGAACTAGATTAAATAAGGAAGAGAGAAGTATGATGTCCACCAGTAAGTGTGCCAGCCAATTGGAGAAAGCCCAGGAAACGGTGTATTATGGGAACTGTAGTCTTCTCCCTTGCTTGTTGCCTAGCAATGCCTGTTACTCCAGGCACAGACCGAGGATAGCTCTGTCAGAAAATGAACTGGACAATACAGTATGAAGAGACAAGTAGATAAAGCAATCTCTGACCATTGTAGTCCACACGTTTGCAGATATATATCCCATAGAAGTCAATGGAGCAAAGATGGGTGAGGGCGGTCTCCTATTCTTAACCCCTTAAGGACTACGTGACGTGCTATGACCGTCACGGTCCTTACACCCTTAAGGAGCAGTGGCAGTCATAGCACGTCACATACCTTTTACTTACAGCGCTCTACCGGGAGCGCTGTAAGTAAAAATGGGGCCTAAAATTGATCACTCCAAGACCAGAGCGATCTCTCTTAGGCCTCAAAGCAGCGCGCCGGTACACGTAACAGATCACGTGTACCGGCATGTCTGCAAGGATCAAAGCGGTCCTTAAGGGAAGGTAACTTCCCTGGACCGCTGGTCCTTAAGGGGTTAAAGGAGCCGCTGCATAAAAATCGATCCCCAAATATAAACTAAAGGAAACGGCCCCAAACGCTAGATAGTGGGGGAGTGGAAATAAGCCCCCAAAGCAACATAACCCCACAATGAACCAACATTGCAGAGCCAGCAAGGAAATAGTTAAACTACCAGGAAATACAACAGCCATCTGTGTTTCCATACCAATGAAGAGAAGAAAGAGCAAGGAATGCATTCATACATGTATAGCAGACACACAGAGTATGTAATATAGTGGACAAGACACTCAAAGGGTTACTCACCAATCTTCTATCTTCAGGCTCCCATCATAAGGGAAGGGCTGAATCTCATGAGGAACAGATTTGTCATAAAGTCAACCTCCACTGGGTAATAAAGGTTCACTGCCTGAGGAGGTGGTGCTATCGAAAACATTAGATGCCTTTAAAAGGGGCCTGGATACTTATTTAAAAGAGCATAACATAGAGGGCTATGCACGATAGTATTGGGATGAATATTTAGTTTGGGGCTTGTTGATCCAAGGAGAAATCTGATTGCCATTTGGAATCAAGAAGGAATTTTTTTTCCCCCCATTACAAATTGAGGGGGGTTTTTTGCCTTCTTTTGGATCAACGATGGTAAACAGGAATAGGAAAAGGTTGAACTAGATGGACGCAAGTCTTTTTTCAACCTAAATTACTATGTTACTATGTTACAAAGCACCTGTGAACTGGGCAATCCAAAGAAAAACTAACAGGATGACCACTGCACATCTGTCTGCTTTGCAAGACACATGAATTCTGGTAAGGCGGGGGGGGGGGGGTTGAGCTGGAGGAAGAGTAGGGACTCAACCTCATGGTACATGTTCCATATTTGACGTAAAAGAAAGCCTTTTTCCTATACTCAGTGAGATAAAGTCTCAGACTATATATTCAATGTCCTATATTAAAGAATGTTGTTCCTAGATGCTAGTATGGAGAAAAAAAAAAAGACAAAAGCGCAACTTCTAAATGTATACTGTATGAGACCAAGATAATAGTCCCCTTCGGTAAATATATGCACTCACCAAATGAATTCTTGCATATGTGTACATATAGCATGCATCCAGAGATCCCGGTGTAAGAAGTATCGATTCTCCCGTGGTTCTCCAACAAACTATTGCAGCCTGTGTGTGCGAGATCAAACTCCTCCGATTGGTTCCTAGCTGTTGTGACGTCCGGTCCCTGGTTTCGGTCTGCTCGCGTCCCACAGTAGGATACAATGTGTCAACTGTAGCATAAAGAGACACAACGCTCTAAGTGTAGCATCCGAGACACACTGATCTACTTCACAGACTCCCAAATAGACCACACTCACCGGACACACGATGAAAAGATAACACAGGAACAAAAACTCTAGGAACCCGGCAGAGTAAAAATGTACACGCTCCAGCCCTCCCAGCTCAGCACTGAGCAAAAGCGCCACACCAATCTCTGTCAGAGGACTGACAGCCCTCTGTCTGACTGGCTGTCAGTCCTCTGACAGAGATTGGTGTGGCGCTTTCGCTCAGTGCTGAGCTGGGAGGGCTGGAGCGTGTACATTTTTACTCTGCCGGGTTCCTAGAGTTTTTGTTCCTGTGTTATCTTTTCATCGTGTGTCCGGTGAGTGCGGTCTATTTGGGAGTCTGTGAAGTAGATCAGTGTGTCTCGGATGCTACACTTAGAGCGTTGTGTCTCTTTATGCTACAGTTGACACATTGTATCCTACTGTGGGACGCGAGCAGACCGAAACCAGGGACCGGACGTCACAACAGCTAGGAACCAATCGGAGGAGTTTGATCTCGCACACACAGGCTGCAATAGTTTGTTGGAGAACCACGGGAGAATCGATACTTCTTACACCGGGATCTCTGGATGCATGCTATATGTACACATATGCAAGAATTCATTTGGTGAGTGCATATATTTACCGAAGGGGACTATTATCTTGGTCTCATACAGTATACATTTAGAAGTTGCGCTTTTGTCTTTTTTTTTTCTCTACATGTTGGTTACGGACTGGGAGGTGATACTGAGGACACCATAACGAATAGCAGCACATCTAAAGTATCTTACAGGAGTGTTTATACTATTTCCAAGTGGACTGTGGTAGGATCGCCTTTATTTCTCTTTTTATTGCTAGTATGGAGAACATGATATTTCATATATATGACCCCATTTCATTTTAGAGTGTAGTGTTCTGTTACGTACTTTGGCTTTAATTTATTCTACCTTCTATTATTCATATACCACATCTTAAAGTGAGTTCAACAAACCAGCAAGTGACGACACGGTCAAAAGAAGAGAGAAAAATAACAGTAAGTAAAAAAAAAAAATGAAATAAAATATTTAAAGAAACACAAACACCTTAAACTGACCTGGTGTTATATACACGTAATTATGCAGTACTTCATTTTAGTATCTATAAAAATTCCCTGTTTGCTTTCTGAGGCCTAAAATGTCCTCTTACATATGCTTCATGTGAGTCTACATTGTTTACATTGTTGCATTATGCTTGTATCTGGGAAAAAGAATTCAAGTCAGAGGTTTCAGAGCCCCTTAGAGTCTCCAAACACCTCTGTACTAAGACCCTCTGCAGGTGAGACGGGGTCATCGCAAGAAGTAAATGAGGAATTAATAATCCTCCTCTTCCATGTCTCCTCCTCAGTAGAGCAATCCCTGGCATCCGGAGTGGGACGAATGGAACCGACCTGGTGCCATGATATTTAAAATTATAGAACTGAATTTCATCTCTAGTTGTTAGTTGTCCTGTAACCCCTTGGACAATGGTGACACTACCATTTTGCAAATAAAGTGGCTGCTTAGTGGGCCCTTTACCCTTCTGCATATGTTCCCCATGAATCCTTTCCAGACAGGACTAAGACAGGAGAGGTTAAACTTTTTTCCCCGTCCTCTCACTTGCACTATCAGAGGTGTATGAACAAGGAGGAGAGTATAATAGAGATGATTCTAAAGGAGACTTTACGTCCCTGTGTTTTTTTTTTTGTTCAAAATGCATATGTTCCAGGACTCTGCGCACATGTGCATTGACTAACTGTGAGAAGTGTGCAGATGTTACATGACAGCCGGCAGTGTCTGTGTAGGTATTCCAGAAGCCTGCCTATTGTCCCTCCACATGGCAGCGTTTCATAGGACACAGGAGCAGGGCCTGCCACTGCTGCTGCCTGACCTAAGTGCATTAAATACAGTCATTACTATATCATTAGCTGAGGAAGGGTGGGGGTGGAATGGAGGAAGATCTGGCTAGAGAGAGTACAGATGTGGGTGGAAGAGGGTCACAATACATAGACCTCTTTGATGCACTACTTGTGAAGGTGTGAGAGCATGTCATTCTGTTATACACAGTAACTGTATATGTATTTATTACATACCCCTGGCTTAAAGAAGGACATGCAGATAGGAAAATCAGTTATTTATAAATGTAACTGACTGCTATAGGAATGACTTCTACTTAGGTAAGACCTTCTGTTACACAGAAATGACAGATATACTTAACTGCTGTATGACTGCCTGTCTAGGTAAATCCTTCTGTTACCCACAGTAATAAAGTATGTATGCCTGACTGCTGTGTAACATACCTAGTTGTCAGTCACTTACAGTAATTATATAGATATGACTGTTGTATGGAGGACACTTACCCAGGTAAGTCCTTCTATTACACACACACACATTATATAGATATAAATCACTGCTGTATGAACGACTCCTAGGGTATTGTGGAGATGAAGGAGCAATGTGGAGACGGGTGCATTGTGGAAGGGGCATTGTGGAGATGGGGGCATTGAGGAAGGGGCAATGTGGAGATGGGGGCATTGAGGAATGGGCAATGTGGAGATGAAGGGGGGATTGTGGAAGGGGGCATTTTGGAGATGAAGGGGTTATTGTGGAAGGGGGCATTGTGGAGATGAAGGGGGGATTGTGGAAGGGGCATTGTGGAGAGAAGGGGGCATTGTGGAGAGAAGGGGGCATTGTGGAAATGAAGGGGGCATTGTGGAGATGAGATCAAGGGGGCATTGTGGAGAGAAGGGGGCAATGTGGAGATGAAGGGGGCAATGTGGAGATAGGGGGCATTGTGGAGATGAGATCAAGGGGGCAATGTGGAGATAGGGGGCATTGTGGAGAGAAGGGGGCATTGTGGAGATGAGATCAAGGGGGCATTGTGGAGATGAAGGAGCAATGTGGAGATGGGTGCATTGTGGAAGGGGCATTGTGGAGGTGGAAGGGGCATTGTGGAGATGGGGGCATTGAGGAAGGGGCAATGTGGAGATGGGGGCATTTTGGAGATGAAGGGGGTATTGTGGAAGGGGGCATTGTGGAGATGAAGGGGGTATTGTGGAAGGGGGCATTGTGGAGATGAAGGGGGTATTGTGGAAGGGGATTGTGGAGATGAAGGGGGCATTGTGGCGATGAGATGAAGGGGGCATTGTGGAGAGAAGGGGGCATTGTGGCGATGAGATGAAGGGGGCATTGTGGAGATGAGATGAAGGGGGCATTGTGGAGATTTCTGCAGGGGGCCCAGACCTCTTTTTGGACCAGGGGCCCTGGGTCCTGTCAGTCTGCCCCTGACTCCTACCTTAGTAAATCATTCTGTTACACATGGTAATTTTACACCTGACTGCTGTATGATGGATACCTATCAAATTAAGTCCTTCTGTTACACACACACACACACACACACACACACACACACACACACACACACACACACACACACACACACATTGTATTGATATACCTGACTGCTGCATGATAGACACATATCTAGTTGGGTAACCTGTTACACACAGTAATTATACTGATACAAGTGACTGCTGCATGATGCACACCTATCAAGGCAAGTAATTCTGTTACCCACAGTAATTTTACATCTGACTGCTGTATGACGGGCAGCTATCTAGTTAGGTCCTTTTATTGCACACACTAATTGTATGGATGTACCTGATTGCTGAATGATGGGACACCTATTTATTACTGACTCCTATCTAGGTTAAGTCCTTCTGTCACACTCCTTAATTATCTAGATATACCGGACATCTACCTAGTTAAGTCATTCTGTTACATAAATATATATATATATATATATATATATATATATATATATATATATATATAAAACTCACTGGATAGACATCTATCTAGGCAAGTAATTTTGTTACCCACAGTAATTTTACACCTGACTGCTGTATGATGGGTAGCAATCTAGTTAGGTCCTTCTGTTGCACACACTAATTGTATGGATATACCTGACTGCTGTATGATGGGCACCTATCTAGTTGGTCCTTCTGTTGCACACACCAATTGTATGGCTATACCTGATTGCTGAATGATGGGACACCTATCTGGTTGGGTCCTTCTGATATGATGGACTGACATATGAGGAATACCTGTAGGTAAGTCACTGTTATACACAGCAATTTTATCAATATAACAGCCTGATTTATTATTGACTTCTATCTAGGTTACGCCCTTCTGTCACACACCTTAATTATCTAGCTATACCGGACTTCTACCTAGTTAAGTCATTCTGTTACATGCATGAATTATATATATATATATATATATATATATATATATATATATAAAACTCACTGCCGTATGATAGACACCTACCTAGGTAAGTCCTTCTGTTATACACATTAATTATATAGATATACCTGACTGATGTATGATGGACTTCTACCTAGGTAAGACCTTCTGTTGCCTTTCGTTTACACACACAGTATTTATATAGATACACCTGGCTGCTGTATGAGGGACACTTACCTAGGTAAATCCTTTTGTTATGCACAGTAGTTATATAAACAGGACTTCTATATGATTGACTCCTACCAAGTGCTTCAGCTACACCCAGAAATGATATAGATATACCTGACTGCTGTAAGAGAGTCTCCTAATTAGTAGTAGCCATACTAAAAGTTTATATTTATATTGATATACATGAACATTTTGGTGACTCAGAGGTTGGTTTGTTATTTATCAGACAAGGAGGCCCCATTTGAATTTTTTGCTTAGGGCCCTGATCAGATTAGAGGAGTGTCTGCTCTTGGACACCAAAGACTGAATGCAAATCAGTGTGACGAAAACCTCCATACATCCAATTGATTAAAGAAAGTTTCTTACCAAGAATTAGTATTAATAGTAACTAAAGAGCAGGTGTTGCAATCATTCTTCATATCGCTATACAACCTTTCAGATGAAGAAAACAATCTTTTAATAGGATCCTGGCTTTAATTACTAAAATAAGTATAGGACCTGGGGGTGTCTATAGGATTAGCTCTGCAATGAATGTAATTGCTGAGTATAGCCAGTGAACATGTGCAGTTTAAAAAGGTTTTACCCGTGAGGTGTCACAGAACATAGGAAAAATGTTTGTAGAACCAGACAGGGAGAGGTGTGTGTGTGGGGGGAAGCGAAAGTAGGAAGAATCTCCTTGAAACAGTCTTGAAAGGTCAGCCGCAAAGAAAGACTTTGATCCAGCAAGACTCATGCTGCCGCTTTCATCCAGCTTCAAAGTCACTCGAAAGCGGATGCATCCCCCACAATTGGCTTGATACTTTCAACTAACCACTGCCATTTATTAAAGCTGGCTAGACAGGAGGACTGTAATATCGTTTTACATAATGTTCTGAAAAATTGTAAGACACTGCAGCAAGGTCAATATAACAGAGTACTTATATATGCTGTCTACGTTCATTGTGCGTCATAAAGCCCATTAGAGAATATTTCATTAACCCGGATTGCCAGATAGGTATCTAACGTAATGCATTGCAATGTGCCAGATACCTCTCTGGAACTCTAAGGGTAAAATATCTGATATGATGCTTAAAGGGACAGTAACGTCCAATACATTTTTTTTTAGGGTTTTGTAGAGATTAAAAAAAATATGCTAAATGCCACAAATCCTCTCTCTCAAACCTTTATGGTTTGAGAGATCTCCTCCGCTAAAGTTCACCTTCTCCTGATGGCAGCTGTAAAGCTGACAGAAGGAGATCCGTGTTGGCCGACACGAGGAGGCTCTTCAGCAGAGCTGCAATAGCACAATTTAAAAAGAACTACTTCTTTGAAACAGTCTAAAAAGTGTGCTTGTAAACCAGGCACACTTTGTAGACCGTTCCAAACTAGTATTTCTTTTTAAATCACAGTATTGTGGCTCTGCTGAAGAGCCGCTTGTCGGTCCCCAGACAAGGAACACCTGCTGTCAGCTTACAGCTGACGTCAGGAGAAGAGGCGGGAGGGGGAACTTTAGCGGAGGAGATCTCTCAAACCTTAGCTGTTTGAGTGATAGGATTTGTGCCATTAGCTTTTTTTTTTAATCTCTACAAAACTCTAAAAAAAATTTATTGGACGTTACTGTCCCTTTAAGCATCATATCAGATATACTGTGTTCAATGCTAAAAACCTGTTGTTTATTTATAATTGATTGGAGAAATTTCATAGCGTGATGCATCCTTATTCAGGAAGGTAAATGCTTTGCAATGCATTAGAGACCACGCCAGCACTCAAAGGCCCATTTGTATAATTCTGAATTTTAGGAATTGACTTGTTCCCTAAGATTCAGTTGGTGTGCACCGGAGTTGCTCCTCTGAGACCACTACCCACAGTATTATTCAAATACGATTTGTACAAAGGAAAAAAATGGCTTAATTTTTATGGAAAAACAGGCGCATCATAGGGAATTAATTAAACAATCTGATGGTTTAAAATTGGGGCTTTTAACCCTTTGAGTGTCAGTGGGGGTAAGCAACGCATTGCTTTGCAATGTGTTGCGTACCCCTCTGGCACTCAAAAGGCTAATTCCTTTAATCCACTGAATGGCAATGGGACATGAAATGCATCACTCTGCAATGTGTTACACGTCAGGGGCGTCCAGTGTAAAAGCATTGGATGACTCTAGCACTGAAAGGGTAAATGCTTCTGTTAAATCAAAGGAAAATTTCACTTCTCGTACCCCATGGTGCAATTGGTTTGCTCCAGAAATGCAGTTCTTTGGCTTTCCCAGTTGACTAAAAACAATGATACTCCGACTACTGAGAGATGCACAATTTCAGGTATTACAGCTTAAACACCTTTTTTTTTTTTTTTTTTATAAATATTTTTAATTTTTTTTTTTTTTTTTTTACATCAAAACTGCCCTCTAGTGGTAACTTCCAATGAGTTATTCGATTGCATTCTGCGTGAAAGGGGAGTAGCCGACAAACATTTCTCCACAGAATGTGATACAAACAGCTGAGACACTTCCTGTTAGTCTGGAATTTCAGTAGGTAAACACACTAATTCACTTCCTGACAATTTTAACTGTTATACCAGCTGAATAATGTGAGAGTATTCTGGTTTTACTCCGCAGGAAAAGCCCTATATCATATCAGTTTTCATAAAAAAAAAAAAAAAAAAATGTACTGCTCATTTAAAAGACAAATTTAAATCTGTTTAAATTTCGGGAATTTTTATTTGTCCCCTAAGGCACAATTGGTTTGCACTTTTTTCTTCCTTAATATGTCCTACTATGTATGTTGGTTTCCCTCTCAAAGGTCCGATTTGTACAAAGAAATGGAGCATTTAGGGGGCAGTCCAACTCACTAAAGCAATATTGTCAGAGACGTCTGCCTTTCAAGTGATTAAAACCCCATTTACATTCACGGGAATTTGTATTTGTTCCCTATGGTGTACAGGTGATTTGCTTTTGTGTATATGGCCCCTGCACATGTTCATCCTGCTGACTTCTATAAGTTACACCAGTCAGGATATAATATACAGAAACCTAGAGTAATTCTGGGGCAAACCAACGGCACTGAATGCAATGGTTTGCAGATCTCTCTAGCACCAAAGAGGTTAAAATCACGATTTAAATCAACAAGAACCTCATTTGTCCCCTCTGGTCATGGGTTGATTGTAAGCTCAGTGGTATCACTAATGTAGTTCCTTTTCAGGTGTAAGCACTCTGGTATAACAAATGTAGCTCAATATCAATAGTAAGCTCTGTGGTATCACTAGTATAGCTCGATTTGAATTGCAAGAGCTGTTGTATAACTAGTGTAGAGCAATATCAATTATAAGCGGAGGTATCAATAATGTAGCTTCATATGAATTGCAAGCTCTGTGGTATCACTAGTGTAGCTCTTTCAGGTGTAAGCTCTGTGGTATCACTAGTGTAGCTCATCAATTTTAAGATCTATGGTATCACTAGTGTATCTCAATTTGAATTGCTGGCTCTGTGGTATCACTAATGTAGCCACATTTCAAATGTAAGCTCTGTAGTACCAAGTAGCATACAGTGGATATAAAAAGTCTAAACACCCCTGTTAAAATGCCAGGTTCTTGTGATGTTAAAGAATGTGACAACGATAAAGTATGTCAGAACTTTTTCCACCTTTAATGTGACCTATAACGTGAACAATTCAATTGCAAAACAAACTGAAATCGTTGAGGGGAAAAATAAAAAAAAAAACTCACAATAACCTGGTTGCATAGGTGTGCACAGCCTCTTATAACTGGGAATGTGGCTGTGTTCAGAATCAATCAATCACATTCAATCTCATGTTAAATATGTCATTACACACCTGCCGTCATTTAAAGTGACTCAGATTAATTACAAATAAAGTTCAGCCGTTCTAGTAGGATTTTCCTGACATTTGCTTAGTTGCATCCCAGAGCAAAAGCCATGGTCCACATAGAGCTTCCAAAGCATCAAAGGGATCTCATTGTTGAAAGATATCAGTCAGGAGAAGGGTACAAAATAATTTCCAAACCATTAGCTATACCATGGAACACAGTGAAGACAGGCATCATCAAGTGGAGAAAATATGGCACAACAGAGACATTACCAAGAACTGGACGTCCCTCCAAAATTGATGAGAAGACGAGAAGAAAACTAGTCAGGAAGTTTCCAAGAGGCCTACTGCAACATTAAAGGTAGATGGTAGTTCTTGAGGACCAGGGTTGGTTACCCCTTATCTCAATCGCTTCCCTTCCCTAATTGAGAGGCTTACCTTCCTCATGTCCCCTATATATTTTCCTGTGTAGTTTTATTCAAAAGATAACATCTTCTGTATGTAATGTCCATGAAGGTGGACATAACAGTTTCTAGCAGGACCACATGACCTCAAACTCCACCCACTGAAATGGTAATCTTTAGTCTTTAAGCACCTCAGCGGTGTGCAGTGTATTGCATCACAATCCATTGTGCAACACCACTCAGGTCCTGAAACAGTAAAGTTCCTGCAACTGTCACGTCTGCCTCCATGGACATGACATTCATGATCAATTAAAAAGGTCCCCTCTTAAACAAAGATACAACAGCAAATGTCATAAAAGCCATTTGGATTTTTTGGCAATAGTAAGGTAACTGGTAGGTCACAAAGGTGTCAATTCTCCTTTAAGGCCCAGTTCACATGGGAGACTGTTGCACTAGATTTTGCTTTGGGGATTAAGAATAAGGGCAGACTGGGGTTAGGAAGATATTAGAGGTGTTCCAATAATAAACAAAGATCCATTCACCCAGATTATATCTGCTGAATGATGGCATATTGCCTCTCAATAGCTGTATTCACCCTTAAAGTTTAATATGGTTATCAGGCTCCTTGATTAATATATATTTACCTAAAGCAAAACGACACACACCCTTCCAAAATTCTACCCAAAATTATATCTGTGGATATCAGAACGCTCTTACACATAGGAAGTTCAAGGCTGGTTGAATCTGTATTCCATGTGAACACACTGTTTTGTTCCCGCGTATTTTTTTTCTATGATTTGTCGTCATGTTTTGTTATCTTATCTCTCTCCCATCTGTCCCTTGCTCTGTGTCCCTTGCCAAAGAGTGCTTATAATGCATTTATTTTGTTACTTCTCCAGCATCCTCAAAACAAATTAACCCAAAGGAACTTGCATGGCTGCAGTCAAACCTCTTGAACATTTTAGGAAAGCATTCATTATGGAACCAACCTAAGAAATGATCCCCTTCTCTTATTCATCAAAACAATGTATAATTTTTTCCCCTCACAAATACCCAAACTACGTGTGTGTGTGTGTGTGTGTGTGTGTGTGTGTGTGTGTGTGTGTGTGTGTGTATCACACTACTTTTGGGAGAAACAGTATCACAAACACAAAGCTCTTGCTTGCCACTTCATCCAGTTGTGTGATATCCACAGGCACAATGATTGTACTGAAGGAAGTGTTACAGCTGGTGAATGCTTTAAGAGATTTGTTGATTTTTATGAACAGTTAAACCAAGAAGTGGGATACAGTGTACCAAACAGTCAACAGAAAGATAAAAATGAAAAGGAAACCATGATTTTTTTTTTTTATTCTTATGCTTGTAAATTGTGTATAGCAGGGGTGTCTAAGTTTGTTCCACAAGCACTTAGAACAGGCCAGGATTTTCCTACTTGAGTTCGTGGGTCAGTATACAAAAGTCTCTGATTAACTAAACCATGCATGAAAGTGGAACTGTTCCTTTGGAAGAAATACACAATTTTGAAAGTGCTTTCAAAAAGTTTCTGCATTTACCGTAGCTTAAAAATTGTTTGATATATTTAGCTTTATGTCAGTGAGTGCAAAACTGGAGGCAGTGTCACACTGTTCCCCATCCCAACTGCCACTTCCTCCACTGTTTGAAGTAAAGAATGGCTGACAAAATAATAAGAGGATTTTAGTCTTAGTGTTAAAATCCTTTTCTCTTAGTCCATACAGTTACTGGTAACTTTGGGTAGGCGATCCATCCCTTTAATTGTAGCAGGAACAATTCTAGAATTGTATGCAGGGGGTGGAGCCTACCTTCTGTCCTTGGCTGCAGCTAGTCAACCAGCTCCGGAAAGATTTGAGACACTAACTATTGACTAGATAGTGGAAGGGAAAGAAGACTCCTGTGAGCATGACCCCGAAGGACCCCTACAGTCTGCTACAGGAGAGCCAAGCATGGTCCCTTGACAGAGTGGGAGACCAGTAACCTGTATGGACTAAGAGAAAAGGATTTAACAGGTAAGACTAAAATCCTCTTTTCTCTGTTGTCCAATACAGGTTACTGGTAACTTTGGGATGTCTGACCATTGAGTTTCCCAGAGGCGGGAAGTAAGACAAGGACCAGGCACAAGGCCCCCAAAGTCACCAGAGCAGATATGAACCATCAGATCAGAGATAGCCCAACAAACAATGAAGTATCAGCAGACACTGAACAGGAGTAACAACATCCCAACTGTTACACAAAACACTGAACTATAGCCAACAGGGCTAAAGTGAAGGAAGAACCAAGAACCGAAGAAAATCCTAGTCAGGCAAGACTGCCTCCAGGATTTTCCTCCCAAAGCTGGCATCAGCCGATGCCAGCACATCAACACGGTAGTGCATCAAAAAGGTGTGCACAGTGGCAGCCTTGCACAAATGATCAGCAGAGGCCTGATTCTTGTAAGCCCATGAAGCCCCAATAGATCTTGTAGAATGAGCCGTGACCCGAAAGGAGACAGGCTTCTCCCTCAGCTCGTAAGCCTTATGAATAGTGGACTTGATCCAAGAAGCAATAGTCACTTTGGATGCAGATCTTCCTGCCCTGGGACACTCAGGAATGACAAACAGCACTTCAAATTGCCCGATAGACTCAGCGCGATGCACATAAAACTTGAGACAATGCACCACATTTGACAAGTGGAGATCCCTCTCCTTGTCAGAGGTGGGCTCAGGGCAGAAAGAAGGCACCACAATCTCCTGATTGATGTGGAACTCCGAAACCACCTTTGGGAGAAACTCCAGAGAAGTGCGAAGCACCGCCTTGTTTTTGTGAAGCACCAAACAAGGTGGTTTACAGGACAGAGCATGGCGAACAGACACAATCGCCAGGAGAAAAGCCATTTTCCACGTCAGCAGGCGTAGAGGAATAGTAGCCAAGGATTCAAACAGAGGGCGCTGAAGAACTCCCAAACCCAAGTTAAAGGGATAGAAATGTTTCATAATAAAAGCAGCTCTAATTAATCATCATAGTATTTGGACTTTGGAGAGTGTTATTTCAATTCTGTCAGAGTTGTAGTTCAAAAGTTATTCAATGACAAAGTATCCCCCTCCCGCCCCTTTTACTGATGTCAGACTCTTCAGCCAGATCAGAAGGGAGGTGCCCAGGTAGACTGCAGAGAGGGACAATCTTCAATTTAGATAAGGGAAAAACCTGAAAAGCTTGTCAAGGGGGGCAGGGATTCCATTGTTTTCATAGGAATAAGAGTGTCCCCTTCTGTTATCTGTCCGGTCTATGGACTGCATTCCACATCTGAGAAGAGATGGCTTACACTAGGTAAAAGGGGCGGGAGGGGGAAACTTTGCTTGTGAATATCTCATAAACCATAAAGGTTTGAGAGATAAGACTTATATCATTATTCATGTTTTTTTTAATGCCTACAAAATAAAATAAAGTTAAAACGAAGTATTACTATCCCTTTAAGATCCCACAGAGGAGCAGGATTGTTGAAGGCAGGATGAGCCTGAGCAACGCCTGGAAGAAAACCTTGACATCAGGAAGGATGGCAATGCGCCTTTGAAAGAAAACAGAGAGGGCAGATGTCTGAACCTTAGGGCATCTCAAACTGAGGCCCTTATCCACACTGTCCTGCAAGAAGGCCAGGACCGTAGGCAGATCAAATTCCTGAGACAGGTCCTTAGCACACCAAGACAGCAAAGTCGACCAGACACAATGGTAGGTCTTGGAAGAAACAGGTTTGCGGGTACTAAGCATAGTAGCCACCACATCAGAAGAAAAGCCTTTCTTCTTCAATATTGAGGATTCAATTTCCAAGCCGTCAAAGCTAGCCGATGAACATCCTCCTTCTACAGGTAACCCTGTAGAAGGAGATCTGGACTGTAAGGGAGCCAGAATGGCTCCGCCACTGACAGATTCAGAGGCTCTGGAAAACAAGCTTGGCGAGGCCAGTACGGAGCAATCAGAATGACAGGACAGCGTTCCAGTCGCAATTTCCGTAACACCCTGTGCAACATGGGAATAGGAGGAAAGATGTAAGCCAGAGGAAATAACCAAGGAATGGACATTGCATCCATCGCCAGGGCTAGAGGGTCTCTCCACTAAGAGCAGAACCTTGGAACCTTCCTGTTGTGCCTTATCGCCATCAGGTCGATGTAAGGAAGACCCCAGTTCTGAACATTGAGGGTGAACACCTCTGGGTGCAGTTCCCACTCGCCGTTGTCCACTGTGTGTCGACTGAGGAAGTCTGCCATGACGTTTTCTACGCCAGGAATGTGCACGGCGTATATGGGGGGAATGTGTTCTTCTGCCCAGGACAAAATAGCCTTGACCTCTAACCAAGCAGCGAGACTTCTTGTTCCGCCCTGCTTGTTGATGTAAGCTGCGGCTGTGGCGTTGTCGGACTGCACCCGGACTGGACAGTCCTTCAGCTGAGATGTCCAATGACGAAGGGCATGAAATATCGCCCGAAGCTCCAACACATTGATGGAAAGAAGAGATTCCTCCGGAGACCACAGACCCTGAGCACTCAGGCGACCCAGGACCGCTACCCAGCTGGAAAGGCTGGCATCCGTTGTCACCGTGGTCCAGAAGGATACCAGGAAGGACTTGCCATTCAGCAGATTGGAGAGGTCGAGCCACCAGGACAAACTCAGTTCCACATGAAGAGAGAGGGACACTGACATCTTCAGAAGGTCCGGCTGACCCCTGCACACCTGGATCACAAACCTCTGGAGTTTCCTGGTGTGCGCCATGGCAAATGGGACCGCTTCTATGGTGGAGATGAACTTTCCCACTAGAGAGGACAGCTTCATGGCTGGAACTGGATCTTGAGCAAGAACTGCAGAAACCCGGCGGGCAATCTGGTGAGCTACCTCGTCCGTGAGAAACACCATGCTCTTCTGAGTGTCGAAGAGAAGGCCCAGGAAGACCAGATGATGGGATGGGACAAAGTCCGACTTGTCCATTTTGATGATCCACCCATGATGGGTGAGAGCGTGAATGCATTGCTGAACCTGCTGATGAAGAAGTTCCACAGAGGGGAATTGAGATCCTTCAAATCCAAAATGGGACGACAACCACCATCCTTCTTGGAGACCACAAAGAGGTTTGAGTAAAAACCCATACCTCTGTCCTGAACTGGAACCAGCTCTAGAACATCCTTGTCCAGAAGAGCCTGAATAGCGCTGTTGAACAGCCTGCGTGTCTCGGCACCCTGAGGCGTATGAGAAGGAAAGAAGCGAAAGGGAGGAAGAGACAAAAGGGATCCTGTACCCTTCCATCACCACTTGTAAAATCCACGAGTCCGCCACTGAATCCTCCCAGATGCTGTGGTAGTGAAGCAGATGACCAACCACAGCAGAGTGGGGACCCGGGTTCGGCGAGTCATGCCGAAGGCGGCTTGGAAGAGGACCTTGGGCTTCCACTGCTGTTCAGGCTTGGAGGAGGTACGCGGAGCTGAGGGAACAGTCTGGTTAGCCGGACGTGTCTCAGTCTGAAAGGAACAAAAATATCTGTTACACTTAAGCGGCAATTTCTTCCTGGGAACCAAGGGTAGAAGAGTACTCTTAGTCCTTGTGGCCTCACTGATCAGATCCTTAAGATCTGGCCCAAACAAGGAGGTACCCTGAAAGGGTAGGGAGAGCAATGCTTTCTTAGAAGCAGTGTCAGCAGACCAGATCTTGCGCCAAAGAGCTCGTCTTGCCACCACAGACATGGTGGAAACCCTAGCCACCAAACAGATGGCATCAAATAAGGCAGCAGAAACAGTGCTGTGTCTCCAAAATGTTGTCGAGAAAGCGCAACTTATCCGAAGTAGGAACATCCTGACGGACAGCCAGAGTGAGCTGTTCAGTCCAGACCGCAATGGCCCGGTTCACCCATGCTGAAGCAAATGATGGACACATGGCAGTACCAGCAGTGGCAAAAATGGACTTGAGGGAGACCAAGTTTCTTGTCAGTCCAGTCCTTCAGAGCAGACATCAGAAACCAGCAAGGCAGTAGACTTAGATAGCCTGGAGATAGGAGCATCCACTTTGGGAGGATCAACCCACTGTGCAAGCGCTGCCTCAGAGAAGGGATAAAGCTTGGCAAATTTCTTGGACGCAGAAGGTTTTCTGTCCGAGGATTTCCACTCCTCAGACACAAGGCGGTCAAGAGTGGGGTTAGACAGAAAGCACGTAAGGGACTTTTTAGGCTCCTGAAACACATCAGAGGGGTCAGAATGAACCTCCTGAGCTAAGGGAATGTTAAGAGTATTCAAGACAGCCCTAATCAGGCCCTCAGCGGAGGGCTCAGGATCAACCTCAAAAGGATCCCCAAAAAACTGAGAGGAGCCTAGAGCAGAACATTCCTCAACATCTGAATCCACCAGCAGTTCCTCTTCAGAGGAATCTGACACATCAGATACTCCCCCTGAGGTTTGGGCAGGGAAGACTTGACTGAGGAGGGGGTCTGCCAAGAATGGAAGACCCCCTGTAACTGGGATGGAAAGAGTTGCAATGTCGACCTAAGGTCCCTGGTAGCAGCCTTGAACTCTTGCACCCAAACTGGCTCTAATGCATGACTGGAGGTCCCAGGGAGACTCTCAGGGACATCAGAACATGCTGGGCAGAAATGACCTGAGAATTCTCTAGGTAACCCTGAATGACCGGAAGATCAGTGCGCAATGGGGGATACAGAGACCCCAGCATCCTTAGTCTTAGGTCTGGCCCCAAGCTCCAACGGTATAGACATTCTCACAGTGTCAAATAACCTTACAGTATAAGAAATCACCCAAGTATAGTGTGTAGGATTAAAGAAAGATTCACCCCAGAAATCGCTAAACTAGACTTATCTGGCAGGCGAAGGGTTAATCAGCAGAGGAGAGTCCAAGCCCTGCCTAGGATACTCGTTCTGGAAATGGCCCAAAATGGCTGCCACGGCAGGAGCCAATCAAAAACGAGCATGTGAAGCAAGCGCTCATGGGAAATGTAGTTTTCCCAGAAAAAGTACCCCAACAGCCCCCCTGACCCCCCAACACACTAGAAACATGAACCAGATGATAGAGCAAGGGCAGACAAAAATGAGCCATCTCTGAAGTCGCTAGGTGGAGCGGTTGCAGAGATATGTCGCATACTGTACAGTCCCATAGGAGTGAATGGAGCAATGGCGTCTATGCGGTAAAGTGCGCAAACTCAAATTTTACAAAATTGACATGGAAAAATAAAAATGCATGAAATATCACTAGAACATGTTAGAATACCCAAAAAAAACACTGAACTAGTAGGAAAAGTGTCAGAAACCACCCCCAAAAGATGCAAAACCAGCAGCTAAAGGGTTAAAGTACCACATAAACCTGCACCAAAACACCCAACAGACATACAGATAGACCCAATGAGTGCAGGAGTGTGCAAGAAGAACTCCAAAGGAAAACCTCTGTGCGGAGGGGCACTGTGGGACATGTGGACCTGCAGCACTCAAAGGGTTGCTCACCTTTCCTGCAGATCTTCTGTCGTCAGACTACCATGTATTAAGAAGGAGCCTCAGTGGTCAACTCCTGAGGAAAGCACTTGTAGCCAAGATTTCCCCCCCAAGGCTTAAGGTCCACAAAAAGCACCTGGTCACTGAGCTACCCACATCTAAGGGCATCGCCAGTTATGGTAATCCGCCTAATGGTGATATTCCATTTCTAACGGAAAAATAAAAAAATTAGCTAAAACTATAGCAGAACTGTTCTCTTGCCTGTGTCTTCACCAAGGAACAAATCTTTCTGGAGCTGGTTGGCTAGCTGCAGCCAAGGAGGGAAGGTAGGCTCCACCCCCTGCATACTATTCTAGAATTGTCCCCAGCTGCAATTAAAGGGGCGGATTGCCTACCCAAAGTTACCAGTAACCAAAGTTGCCAGTAACCTGTATTGGACGACAGAGAAATGTGCTTTTCAATGTTCTTTCAATATCACATATTTGTTAGAAAGTTCTAGTTCCACTTTAAAGCAATAGTAATGTTTGAAAATGCCCTATCTATTATTCTTCATAGTGTTTTAGCCATGAACAGTTATTAGAATACTGTCCGATGTATAGTTCAAGAGTAAATAAATTATAAAGAGTCCCCCTCCTGCTGCTTTTCACCTGATCCGGATGGAGGGCAGCAAGAGGCAATTTTCAGTAAGCATAAGGAAAAACCTGCCCTCCTTTGTCAAGGGCGGCTGGGTTTTCCTTATGCTCACAGCAAGAAGATTGTTCTTCATTGTGATCGATGACTGGATTCCACATCTGAGGGGAGGTGGCTTACACTATGTAAAAGGGGCGAGAGGGGGACTCTTTATAATTTATTTATGCTTGAATTACACATCGGACAATATTCTAATAATGCTGTACATGGTCAAAAAGCTATGAAGAATAAAACGACAGGGCATTTCTTTTCAAATATTACTATCCCTTTAATTAGATATATCATAAAAATTTGGGACTGTCTGCAGCCCTTGAGGACTAACATCAATATCCCTGGTATACATACTCAAGAAGTGTTTCTGTTTTACCCACTTGCTTAGACCTTGTGTTAGGAGGATGCAGACAAAAGTCCTAACTATCAAAAACAGCAGTCTGGTGAGGTCTGATAACAGAGATTAAACCACAGAGCTTTGCAATCAATGGATTTCTCTGGGGGAGATCCAGACATTCTATTTTGTTCTGAATTCCACATCAATGTACTAGGAATGTTTTAGTACTTTGAGTGCCAGAGGGGTACACAACACATTGCAAAGCAATGCATTCCCCTCTGGCACTCAAAGGATTAAAGGGTCAGTAATGTCCCATAAAAAAACTTATCGTTTTGTAGAACATAAAAAAAATAAACTCTGTGGCATAAATCCTCTCTCTCAAACCGCTAAGGTTTGAGAAATATTGGCAATCAATGTTCCCCCTCTCCCTTCCCTTCTCCTGATGTCAGTGCTGTGCTGACAGCAGGAGATGCCGGTCTGGGGACCAGCTGGTGGCTCTGCAGCAGAGCAGAAATTGCGTTATTTCAAAAGAATTACTTTATTGGAAAGGTCTACAAAGTGTGCCTGGTTTGCAGGCACATCTTGTATATTGTTCCGATGAAATACTTCTTTTTAACCCCTTAACGACCCTTGATGGTCATAGTACGTCAAGGGTCGATTTGACTGAACGACCGATGACGTACTATGACCGTCATCGAATTCCGGGCTCCCCCCGCGGCTGCACACCGTTCGGGGAGTACAGAATGCAACTGAGCAATAAAAAAAAATATGCTCCGTTGTCATTCAGTCGCGTCCGCGTGTCAATTCCCCAGTCGTTAAGGGGTTAAATAAAGCAATTTCTGCTCTGCTGCAGAACCGCCTGCTGGTCCCCAGACCGGGATCTCCTGCTGTCAGCACAGCGCTGACGTCGGGCCGAAGTCATCAGGAGAAAGGGGGGGGGGATTTGAATATCTCTCAAACCATATGGGGGGATTTGAATGTGAATATCTCTCAAACCATATGGGGGGATTTGAATGTGAATATCTCTCAAACCATATGGGGGGATTTGAATGTGAATATCTCTCAAACCATAGCGGTTTGAGAGATAGGATATGTGTCAGAGTTTATTATTTTTTTATCCTCTACAAAACTAAAAGCAATTTTATGGGACATTACTGTCCCTTTAAACACATTCAGCAGAGTAGGAGAGGTGAAAGCAGTAAAGATGAACTGAGCAAGAACACAATAGTCAGTTTGGAATTGTACTGAAACCGGAAGTTATATATGTCTGTTTAAGTTTTTTAATGTCTGCAGAAAGCAGCATTGGATATTAACTCCTTGGATGCAGAGACCTTTCTAGCTCTAAGGAGTTAACACTTTGAGTGCCAGAGGGGTACTCAATGCATTGCAAAGCAATTTGTTGCGTACCCCTCTGCCACTAAAAGGGTTAAATAGCCTGAGCTACTAACTGGCTGTCACTATCACGGCACAGGTGCATTTTCAACACAGACATGTGCACCAAGTCAACATTTGAGAAAGTCTTTTTAATGGAAAATGTAAAACCCCTTTCAACTTCAATGTACAAAGCATGTGTAACACTTGCACTTTTAACAAATTAAAGCAAGCCAATGTTTTTTTAAAAAAATACATAATTGAATGTATATATGTATATATTTACATAGCATATTAAGTTTAATATTTAGCTTCAAAAGTTCACATAAATTTTTTTTTTTTTTACCAAAATGAGACAACTTGTTTCAAATAAATTACATCTTTCTTGTAAATGTCCAATTATACATAGAATAGGCTTCAACAAAGCATTGAAGTGTCTGTCTTAATACCGTGATACATTTTATAATATACAAAGTTTACAATTATTTGGCAGTAATCTTTACGATTATGTCATGAATGCTCCCAAATACAGGCAATAGCTGGTGATTTGTGTTTTTTTTTATTTATTTTTTTTATTTTAAACCCTTTGAGTGCCAGAGGGGTATGCAGCCCCTCTGGCATTCAAAGGGTTAACCCTCACAGTTACTGTCTCAATGTAGTGAAAAATATCCAAATTATTTTAGCAAACTATACAAGTCACATTTACATTTGATCAACAATATAGCGTAGAACTTTTTTCATTTTTCGTCTTCAAAAAAATAAATACATTTAAATCTTTTGACATTTTCACAAACTTTTTAATATACACTATTATACAGTGTAGCACGCATTAATGTTTTAACCCCTTGGGGGCCGGAGTAGTGCCTAAAAGCACTGCAGCAGCGAAATGCATATGGCAATTCCACAGACCCCCAAAGAGTTAAAATGTTTAACCCCTGCAGAGCTGGACGGACCTGCAACATGCCGCAGAAGAATGACAGAAGTCCTGGCTCGTCAGGGGCCAATCACAGTAGCTGTGATAATGAGTTATACTGCCATGGTGTTAGTAACATGTAAATACTAGGAGCAGGTCCTCTTGGCACTGGTGATGTGCAATGTTAACTCAGTGGGAGCCTTTTATTGGTAGGAAGAGTTTTTACTCTGGTTCAAAGAGTTCTTAGCTTTCCTCCATGTCTTCCATTTCTTCTTCGTGAATCTTTAATGCTTTTACCATTTCTTTCACTGAATGGTACAAGATATTTTTAACCTGGTCAACAAAAAGAAAACAAATTGTAAGACTTGAATACTTTATGTATAAATTAACCATAAATCTAAAAAGAGTGAAAATCTACCAAGATGAATGTGCAATGTCTCCAATGTTAGTGGAGGCTATAAAGTTTTTTGTTTTTTTTTTGTCTCCACCCACACACTTTTTTTTTTTTCCGCTCTCTGAGTCGCAATATACTGAACATTCCTCTGATATTAAAAGAGTCCTTACTACTAGTGATACTCCATGTTTATCAGACTCTCTGAAGTGGTTGAGTGGAAAGGGATCAATGTTTTCCTTTACTGTTGATTGAAAATAATAGGGTGCAGTTAAAGCAGAACTACCACGCTAGGTAAAGTCGCCCTGCAATAATTAGGCAGGTGGTGACTAGCTTAATAATAGTTATTTTACCTCTCAAAAGTAGCCGATAGTAAAGTTATCCTTAATCTTCCAAGACCGGAAGCCAGGCATCAGCACAGACATCTTGTCTGCGCGCCTGCGCTGTCAGTCCCGGTCTCCATTAAAAAGCAATGCACTGGCCTGAATGGCACTGGAACGGACTGACAGCACAGGCGCGCGGACTGCATTAATCTGGCCATCAGTCTCGGAAAATTAAGTATTACTTTACAATCGGCTACTTTTGAGAGGTAATATAACTATTATTAAGCTTGTCGCCACCTGCCTAATTGTTGCAGGGCAATTTTATCTATGGTGGTAGTTCTGCTTTAATGACCCCATTGCTAATAGAAAGGAACTATAACCCACCAGCTCCCCCTCTTGATTCTCAGATGCAGCAGCCACCCCTACAGTTCCTTTTAATCTGTCTTTCTCCTTTTGAGGCGTGCATTTCCCTTTATGGTAGGTTGGGGGATGTGGTATATATGAACTTTAACCCTTTGAGCACCAGAGGGGTACACAATGCATTGCATAGCAATGTGTTGCTTACCCCTCTGGCACTCAAAGGATTAATGACATATTTAATGGTACACATTTATTATAAGACCAGCCTATTTATTTAATTATTGTGTATCCTCTGCGTACCAAATGTTTAATGTCTGTTCCCATCTGCCACCCAAGTGCCCCTTTTCAGGGCCGACCTCATTCTTGTGCCTATTTCAGAGAGAGAATTCAAGAACCCTGTATCAGCTTCAAAGTGCTAATTCACTCCTTACCTGCAATTTATCATCGTAATTGATTTCTTCTTTAGAAAGCCTCAGCTCTTGTGTTAAATGAAAGGAGTGAACAAGATGTTCCGGAGACACAAAGTCTTGAGTCACTTGAATGCAGCTGTGAAAATTTTGCACCTGTCAACAAGAGAGACAAAAGCATTAATACAATGTTAAAATACCAAATCCATTTACATGTAAGCTTGTTAAGTAGGCATAGAAAGATGGGACAATAGTAAAGAGTGGCAATGCTGGCACAAAACTGTACCATGGGGAGAAATGCAAATTTACCATTTAACCCTTTGAGTGTCAGAGAGGTACGCAAAGCACTGCAAAGTGTTTCGTACCCCCTGGCACTCAAAGAGTTAAATGGTGCTTTCTATCCCTTGAATTCTAGTGAGGTCTCCAGTGCATTACATCGCATAGTTGGAGACCTCTCTACTGTCATTTAAGAGGTTTAAATCATTTTACTTTGTTCCTCCGCAGAGCCTCTCACAATTTGTTATGTATGTTTAAATACTCTTAGGGGGTCTCCCAAAGAGTGAAAGGTAATCCAGACATGGACCCCTTTCTCTCAGTGCGCCTAGGGAATCCAGCTGCACCTCACTGAAGAGGCACAACAAGGAAGAAACGGAGGTATGGGTTAGATGGTGTTCCGTGCAGGGGTGACTTGTCTTTCATTTTGGAACTGGGCTGCCCTTTTGAGAGGGATTAGTCTAATATGTATGTGGAAATGTCTCCATTGTAATGGCACTAGAGAGCTAACGATGCTTCTGAGCAGTGACTAGCTGTAGAACAGGCCATTGTGCTCTTGTTCATCCTCAGAGCCTCCACATTTTGATATGTATTCATGTAAGTTAAGAAATACAAAAGACGGCTAACTAAGATATTGGCCCTGATGCAACTCTTTTCAGGTCACTTTTAAAACTGAGCATGCCTGTAAGGGGTAAAGTGAGTTAGGGAGGAGTGTCTGCCTCCAGAGAGCCCTTTAAGGCAAGTTAGCTGCCTTTTGACATCCTGTGTTCCACATTGATCTGACTGTTTGAATCAGATACCCTGGTGAAGTATTGCCTGCTATTTCACTAGTTTCCATTCTGGGGTTGTATAACCAGTTTCTGTTGTTGAACTGTGGCGAAGCACCCATTCACTTTTTGTATGCAGTGTCAGAGTTGATCTATTTCCAGCTTTTTTTTTTTTCAAAGAATTGCACACACCTCTGACACTCAAATGGTTAAAGTCCGATGAGGAAAAAATAGGTTTGTTTGAAACTTTCTACACTGATAGACAGCATAAGCAAATTAATTCTGACTCTGGGAAGACTTTTTAGTAGAATATTAGCACATACACAACCCTGTGTAAAAAACAAAACAACCTCATGTATGGTTTACGAATAATACAAGTACCAATCAGTTCTGTACCTGATAAATTGCTCCCGCTGGTAATATGACTGCATCGCCAAGGAACTGGACAAGGGAATAGCTTTTCACTCCGTAATCCTCTAGAAGACTTTGGCGCAGTTTCCTATTAAGGTACCAGTTTTGGTCTCGTATTGGGTCATGATCAGGAAGTATTTCTAGACACTGCTCTTTTGCAGCCTAAATAAAAAAAAATAAAATGTTTTGTTTATACAAATAAATACTACCTACATAATACCTGGACCCCCTGGGTACCAGAGAAACCTCTAACATCTGGGAAAATGTTAGAAATTTCTCTGGTATCAAATAAAGTTCAGAATATTCCTACTAGCTCAAACCTATTTTTCTGTATCTGTAGACATTCTATAAGCAAAGTCAGTGGAGGCGTCTTAGAAACAATTGTTTGGCTTAATATTTGTATCAACAAGATTTTAAAGGAACAGAAAACCTTTTTTATTGGAAAAAAAACCCCATAACTATAGGACTTTACCTGTTGTTTAATACAATATACTGCCATTGCTGACAGAGAAATATTTCTCCTCAGTTATTAGTTTAAAGGGATAGTAATGTTTCGTAATAAAAGCAGCTCTAATTAATCATCATCGTATTTGGACTTTGGAGAGTGTTATTTCAATTCTGTCACAGTTGTAGTTCAGGAGTAATTCAATGACAAAGTATTCCCCTCCCACCCCTTTTACTGATGTAACACTGCTCAGCCAGATCAGAAGGGAGGTGCCCAGGTAGACTGCAGAGAGGGACAATCTTCAATTAAGATAAGGGAAAAACCTGAAAAACCTGTCAAGGGGGGGCAGTGCTTTCATTGTTCTCATAGGAAGAAGATTGTCCCCTTCTGTTATCTGTCTGGTCTATGGACTGCATTCCACATCTGAGAAGAGATGGCTTACACTAGGTAAAAGGGGCGGCAGGGGAAACTTTGCTTGTGAATATATCTCAAACCATAAAGGTTTGAGAGATAAGACAAATTGTTCTTCATGTTTTTTTTAATGCCTACAAAATAAAATAAAGATAAAACAAAATATTACTATCCCTTTAAATACTTTTTTTTTTTTTACATTATCAGTGCCATGTTACATACAGGTTTTCATAAAAAAAAAAAAAAAAAAAAATTTTTACACCTTTTCAATTCCACTATTCAGGAGCCAAATAAACCAAAAGGAAACTAAAAAGTGAATAAAAGCATTGCTTAAATAAAAAAGGATTTAACAGTTAAGACTAAAATCCTCTTTTCTCTGTTGTCAAATACAGGTTACTGGTAACTTTGGGATATCCAACCAATGAGTTTCCTAGAGGCGGGAAGTTAGGCAAGGACCAGGCGCAATGCCCCCAAAAGTCACCAGAGCAGATATGAACCAGATCAGATCAGAGATAGCAAAAAAAAAAAAAAAAAAAAGAAAAAAAAAAAAAAAAAAAAATGAAGTGTCAACGGACACTGAACAGGGCTAACACCACCCAAGGAACTGTTCCACAGCACACTGAACTAGAGCAAACGGCTCAAAAGTGGAGGAAGCACCAAAGAGCCGAAGAAGATCCTAGACAGGCAAGACTGCCTCCAGGATCTTTCTCCCAAAACTGTCGTCAGACGATGCCAGCACATCAACGTGGTAGTGCTTTGAAAAGGTGTGCACAGACGACCAAGTGGCAGTCTTGCACAACTGATCAGCGGAGGTCTGATTCTTGTAAGCCCAAGAAACCCCAATAGATCTAGTAGAATGAGCCGTGACCCAAAAGGGAGCAGGATTCTTCCTTAGCTCGTAAGCCTTACAAATAGTGGACTTGATCCAAGACACATTAGTCACTTTGCATGCAGGTTTCCCTGCCCTGGGGCCCTCAGGAATGATTAACAGAGCGTCAGACTGTCTAACGGACTCAGTGCGATGTATATAAAACTTGAGACAACGCACCACATCTTTTTTTAAGATTCAATTCTTACAACAAAAATAGACCCCGTTATCCATAGTGCTAATGATCTCTTGCTTCTATTATACCAAGTTTAAATACGCTTTTAGAATTAAATGTTTTCAACAGTATTCAGGTGCCAAGACACAGACAGATAATGATATCAACATTTCCACAGAACTATTCTTACAATAATGATTCACAAACATTTTTTTTGGTGGTTTTCAGTCACAAATTAAGTTCTCTTGGCACCTTATCAGTCAAATCATTTAAACCTTTGAGTGTCAGAGAGGTTATGCACCAAATCGCAGAGCAATGCATTACGTACCCCTCTGCCACTCAAAGGGTTAAACACTTGTTAGTAGTTGCCCTTTAAGACCAAAGAAAACAAAAGTGCCAAAGATTTATTATATAATTTTTATATATATATATATATATATATATATATATATATATATATATATATACACACACACATACATGTTACTTTAATATATTTTGATTTGTCCTCTATAATTTAAAGATTTTCTTCATCTAATCTACATGATTTAAAAATTAAATTGAAAATGATCACGTTCACAGACACAAACACATATCCAATATAATAATTAGCTAAAACGTGTGTAACAACGCAGTCATGAGCAGTAGAGACTGCCAGCGGCACGGGCGATACAGAGCTGGACGCTCCAAAGGAGCGTCTAGCTCTGTATCAGCCGCGGCGCAGGCAGTCTCTACTGCACATGACTGCCCCATGACCGGCTGACAGTGGCACTGTGGCCTGTGTAACGAGCTCTTCAACTAGTATAAAAATATTACCTTATGCAAAAACTCCCTAATTTTGTCTGCGTCCTTAGTCTCATATATGTGCCATAAAGAGCCAGGTACTTCACTGGAGTCCTTCAATCTTTTCTTAAAACATTCATCCAAATCTTCTTCCTCGAATTTTTTGACAACACCTAACAAAATACATTTTTCATGAATAAAACAGGTAGAAGTCAAAGAAACCTGGGTGTTATGCACAAAGGCGTGATATAAAGAGGTGATAACATGGAGATAACTTCTCTAGTGATATCACTTCTCCAGTTCCGCTGTTATTCTATGGAGCCTATGCACTAATCTCCAAAACTGGAGAAATCTTAGTGCATTGGCTCTACATAATAACATAGGGACTGGAGAAGTGATATCACTGGAGAAGTTACCTCCTCTTTATCACTCCTTAGTACATCTCACCACTGGAGTTATTCATTCTATTCTTTTAAAATACACATAACAATTTTTCAGAAGGTGAAAAACCCCACCCTTATTCTCGTACTCAGATGATTATATTAGCGGTGTGTTCACACTTATTGGTGTTTATCAGGAAGAAAAAATGGTTGTCCAGCTACTGAACTAGAGCTCCCTGATCACCCTGTTAACCAGTGACTGACAACATCCACAGAATACCCAACCCTGGTGGCAAGCAAGAAACAAACAGGCCAACTAGGAAAAGAACTGGCAATAATGGGGCAAATCAACTGCACCAGGGCAGACAAATACATTCCCACTGACTAAAATTGAAATTTTAATCCACTGAATGATAGAGTTGTCCCCAAAGCATTCCAGTCCAACGTATTTAAAGGATTAGGATTTTGGGGAATTTTGCCCACTACGGTACAGTTCTATCCCACTATACAGTTAACTACACTGAAACGCTGTTTGCGCGGACAAGTATATCATAGTGATAATATGGAAAAGAAGTCAAGTTGTGGAGACTTGATATTTTTACGGATTCACTTCAATAATAATTATTTAGTGAATCTAATGTATTGCTGACAGCACCAAGTTTTACTAGGAATACCAAAACCCTTTTTAGAGAGACACAAAGTCAACTCTTTTAAAGATGGCTTAGCTTGTAGTAGGGATGTAAACAATAACATATTTAACCCTTAAGAACCAGTGGTCCCAGGGTGCGTGATCAATTTAAGGACCAGATAGCGACGTTTGATGTGCTGGCACATGTGACTGATCACGTGTGCAGGCAAGCAGAACGGAGAACTGATAATGATCGCTCTGGTCTTGGTGAGGTCAATTTCGGCCACCAAAATTACTCACAGAGCTCCTGCATGAGCGTTGTGACTAAAATTAATAATTTCCATTCACATAAACTGGACTTTTTAAAGGGATAGTAATACTTCGTTTTAACTTTATTTTATTTTGTAGGCATTAAAAAAACATGAAGAATGATATAAGTCTTATCTCTCAAACCTTTATGGTTTAGGAGATATTCACAAGCAAAGTTCCCCTCCCCGCCCCTTTTTCCTAGTGTAAGCCATCTCTTCTCAGATGTGAGTCTGGTTGTATGACAGGACAGATAACAGAAGGGGACAATTTTCTTTGTATGAAAACAATGAAAGCCCTTCCCCCCTTGACAAGTTTTTCAGCTTTTTCCATTATCTTAATTGAAGATTGTCCCTGTCTGCAGTCTACCTGGGCATCTCCCTTCTTATCTGGTTGAACAGGGGGGGATACTTTGTTTGTGAATATCTCTTAAACCATAAAGGTTTCAGAGATAAGACTTATATCATTCTTCATGTTTTTTTAATGCCTACAAAATAAAATAAAGTTAAAACGAAGTATTACTATCCCTTTAAGCATTAAATGATAGAGGTCTGCAACGCATTACTTTGCAATACATTGGAGACCTTTACCAAACATTAATTCTAGCATGGTAATGTTTATTTAACCCCATGGTCCTATTAAATACTTCTCTCCACCAGATTCTGGCACTTATCTTTGGGTGACCTCATGCTTAATACAATAGGCAAGTTCAGCTCCCTCAGCCAATCACTAAGACTTGCGATGTGTTGCTTAGTTACATCTGGGTCTCCTTTCTCTGTGTTGTAAATGGGCACACCAATACTGTTTCTACATCTTGCACAACAGCAATAATTTAAACTAACAATTAACAAATTAAGTTTTTCTAGTTTGTTTGATTATAAATCCGATCACACTTTGATGCACAATAAAAATAGTTTGCCAGTGCCTGAAATTAAGGATTATTTACTTTCCTGGCTTAAAGTCAGATTACAAGCATACAGATATGAAATAAATCAATGCAGCCTACTTGTTTTGGTTGCTACGCCAATTCCCTTTGCTGCACCGACATAGACCAGAATGTTCACTAAGTCGGAAACTTCAATGTGCAGGTTTGTTGTTCCAGTATCTTGATCCTTTGTTGCAATAACACCTATAATTTAGAGAATAATGTCACTTATTCAAACTACATAATAAATACCGTCATGAAACTGTTAACATGTTTAACCCCTTAGTGACAGCTGCGTGCGTACGCGGCTGTCACCTTAACGCCGATTCCGGAGTCTCTGAACGGCGTACAGCCGCACGGAGACCCGGACCTTCCAGGACTAACCAGGTACGTCCTCTGTCACTAAGTGACAGTTTTTGCGGGACGTACCTGGTTAAGTCCATTGTCGGGATGGGGTTAACCCTCTGACACTAAGAGGGTTACGGCAAACTAAACTGTGCACCAAGCCCATTACACTAGGGGTAAATCTCAGAGACTCCCTGCCACTGACCTGTGAAGAAGTCATGCCTGGACTGGAAAACAGCATACTTTGTTTAGGGGTGAAATTGAGTAACAGTGGGATGAGCAACACAATTTGGTACTCACTCTTCTGAAACTCAGTGATGTAACTCCATTTAAAGTGGAACTGTCAC
The DNA here is from genome assembly GCA_037306005.1 of Rhinophrynus dorsalis. Lineage (NCBI taxonomy): Eukaryota > Metazoa > Chordata > Amphibia > Anura > Rhinophrynidae > Rhinophrynus > Rhinophrynus dorsalis. The sequence goes on from CM074724.1 coordinate 51,854,893, forward strand.
CTTAATTCAAGTTTGCATATTTGAAAACTGCATTAAAAATGGTCTGTATGTCATGTTAACCAAAAGCCCATCAGATATCTAGTTTAGGTGGTAGTCACATTTTTATATCTGGGCAAAGTGAAAGTAAACACTTCCTGGTACTGCACAAAGCCACATTACCATATGACACGTAATCGATAAGCTTAATTAGCATATGAAAAAGTCATCGCTGCTGCATGGTGCTGCAAGAGATTTTGCGGTGATGATTTGTACTCAATTTTTATTTTTTTTTTAAACAGGGACTGGATATCAAATATGAATGGATTTTCATGCCTGAAAAGTGTTCCTTTTTTTTAGGGGGTACTGCTCTTCTGAGATGCAAATCCCTATGTCCCTCTTTTTCACCCTGGCGTCCCATCTTAAAGGAGACCAGACTGTGTGGTGTGTATAAGTGTATCACATTGCTCCACAACAATAAAACTCACATTGATGTGTTTTTAAACTTCAGTATAGATGTTGATAAATTAGTCTCTGTAAATAAAATACTGCGGTCTTGCTCTAAATTATTTACTTAGCTACACACAGAGGTGTCAATAGGTCAAGAAGTAACCTAAAAATGCTCTGCCTACCAGTCCTGCCCCCAGCAACAACACCTAAAATAAAAGTGTCCCCCTCTTTGGCCATTTGTTGTCTTATGAACTTTGTTTTCTGTCTCTCTCTGCCTCACAATCACAGTGAAGATGATCGCTTCTAAAGTTGCCCTCTCCCTCCCCCGTAGACAGCATTCTAGCTGACTGAAGGGAAGAAAGTCGTATGACTTTCAGGCGGCTCTCCAGCACAGCCGGATCTGTTCCTAAAAAAAGAAAACTTTCACTGACATGGTCTTCTACGTGTGCTTGGTTTGCAATCACATGTAGAAGACCGTTTTAGTGAAAGTTTTTTTGTTTTATTAACGCGATTGCGGCTCTGCTGCAGAGCCGCCTGATGATCTATGACCGGATTTCCCTTCAGTCAGCTAGCATGCTGACTTCAGGGAAGGGGGAGGGAGAGGGCAACTTTAGAAGTGATCATCTCTCAAACCATAAAGGTTTGAGAGATGACACTGAGGGCAATACATTTTTTTTTTTAGTAGTACTTTCCTATAGGGATTAGTAATTTTAAAGAAGAAACTCTCTCTATGTTGTGCTACCCATTTGTTTGTAAGTTAAATAGTTCTTGAGAAATTAACCTTTATTTGGCCTTGGAATAAGGACTGGAATACTGCGCACAAAATTAGCATTAAGTGCCAGACTGTGACACCAAAACATAACTGTTCATTTCTCAAAAACAATTTTATAGAAAAGTTGGTAGTACGACAGATTTCACTTTCTGTAAAATAAGCTACGCTTGTGTTAAGGTGACATTAAGTAGGAGAGATGATAATGACTGCATATGAAGTTACGGTCAGTTGTTCATTATACTTTTTATAACGAACTGTACCTTTCTATGTATCCACAAGGTTGTATTCTTCATTTTACTGTATTGTGTCCCCTCCCCCCACGTCACACTGACTTCCCTCAGGTCTGAAAGCCGCCCTCTTCACCGGACGGATCGCAATGAGGGACAATATTGTGTCTATCAGTATAAGGAAAACCCTGTCCCCTTGATGGAGGGAGGGGAGGTTTTTCCTTATAATGACACAAGATTGTACCTCGTCATGATCCGTCTGGACTGGCTTTCTGCTCTGAGGGAAGTCAGTGTGATGTGGGAAAAAGGGGCGGGGGGGAGACACTTTAAAATTAAAAACAACAACAAAGAATACAACGTTATGGACACTTAGAAAGGTACAGTTCATTCTAAAAAAAGTATAATGAATAATCAACATTAATCCCTTCAGTGTCAGAGGGGTACGCAATGCACTGCATACCCCTCTGGCATAACTCTAAACCTTTAACCCCTTGAATTCTAGAAAGGTTTCCAATGTATTGCAAAGCACTCAAGGGGTTAAAAGTCACACTAAAATCAGTGCAAGTTTTCATTCCCTTCCCACTCAGGTGGCACTTGGTTTGGAGTTTAGTTTGATGAATAAGGCCCATAGGTCTCCAAGAATCACATTAATAGGTCAGGCTGTTTAACACAGAATACACAATACCTAAAGACCAGCTCACCATATGCACTGCACATCCTGGGACCCAGATCTGGACGTACAAAAAAAGATGGCATGTGTGCTGCGAGGTTAAACTTTCCATCTGGGTTGCAGTATTCTGGCACTGGGAGCATTTTAAAGAACTCTTCATGCCTGATGCCAAAGTAAATAAAAATTCATATTTGAACATTGAAAATGCCTCTAGATATATGTTGAAATTTCAAAATACATGGTCATTTCAGCTCTAAAGGATTCATTTGCCAAGTAAAACAAATACAGCCCTGAAGATGTTATCACAGATCAGTAAATCCTAAACTAAACATTCAAATGCTGAATTAGTACAGTAACATCATTGGTTATACACACACATATATATATATATATATATATATAGATAGATACTTTCAAGGGTGGGCAATCTTTGGATCACCACCACAGCTGGGGATGATGTGAGCAGTTGTACACAACAGCTGGAGAACAAAGGTTGCCTACCCGTCCTCTATGTTAATTAACCCTTTGCGTGCCAGACAGGTGGGCATACCTCACTGGCACCCAAAGAGTTAAAATAGCCAGTGTGGGAGATGCACCAAAAGCCCCATCATCAGCTAGCAGTTGGCTGCCATATAAAAGAGCATTCCAGTTTCTGCTTTCACAGACCTTCTCTACGTGATCATCAATGAAGCCAATGTACTAGGAAGAACTCCAATACTCCAACTGCAATGTAGGGGGAAATACTTGCTAAAACCCCCACTGAATTAAATGGGGCTTTTACCTTCTTGGATGCTTGAGCTCTTTCTAAACCTCTCTAGCACTCCAGGGGTTAACACCACCATGAAATAATTAGGAATTTTTATTTTCCCTTATGTTGCAGTTGACATTCCTTAAATGTACTGCTGTTATTTTTAGTAAATCAGTCTCAACGTGTTCCAAACAGCGTCATCATTCGCTACAAAAATCTTTGTCTCCCTACAGATCCGCCCACCTTCGCTTTACAATCTGGATATGAAATGTCACATCCAGCAGTTAAGATGCGCTTATCTATAGATGCCTGTGTTACTGTCTGTTATATATAACAGAGATAATAAATTATAAATCCTTGTGTGCAATGTAGTGGAGACATTTCTAACATCCAGGTGCTTGTTAAGATATTTAACCCTTTCAGCTCCAGAGAGGCATTCAACTCTGACACTCAAAAGTTTAATTACCGAAAACAGACACATACATGTATATGCATATATAAAAATGCAAACATATCCAAGTATTTATCATATCCAAGTATTTATCAGACTAAAGTAATATTAAAGGCATTACTTTAACCCTTTGAGTACCAGACCGATATCCAACACATTGGATACCTCTCTGACACTCTAAGGGTTAAAGGGATAGTAACACTTCGTAATGAAAGAAATATTTATTGCAGGGTTTATCATGTGGAGTATAACACGGGTACTCATATTATCGAAATGTTCGGGTCCAAAGGTGTTACAGCTCAATGTTGTATTTTTTTTTTGGGTGCAGTACATCCATGGTCTGAAATTTTATGGTGGAGCTGTTGCTACAGCAGAATACAGACAGCTATGGTCACTAACAATAACCCTCCATAGGATGCTGCAGCAAAGCACTACAGGCCATGTAAATACTCCCCACTAGAAATGTGAGTCTGAAACACAATAACACATCTCGGAGCAGTGTGAGTACCCTTCAGTTAGTCAGCAAGACAAACCCTGCAAATGGTGCACCTTCCACAGTACACACTCTACACTATACAGCTACGGTGCACCTTCCACAGTACACATTCTACACTATACAGCTACGGTGCACCTTCCACAGTACACACTCTACACTGTACAGCTACGGTGCACCTTCCACAGTACACACTCTACACTGTACAGCTATGGTGCACCTTCCACACTACACATTCTACACTGTACAGCTATGGTGCACCTTCCACACTACACATTCTACACTATACAGCTATGGTGCACCTTCCACACTACACATTCTACACTATACAGCTATGGTGCACCTTCCACACTACACATTCTACACTATACAGCTATGGTGCACCTTCCACACTACACATTCTACACTATACAGCTACGGTACACCTTCCACACTACCCATTCTACACTATACAGCTATGGTTCACTTTCCACACTACCCATTCTACACTATACAGCTATGGTGCACCTTCCACAGTACACACTCTACACTGTACAGCTATGGTGCACCTTCCACAGTACACACTCTACACTGTACAGCTACGGTGCACCTTCCACAGTACACACTCTACACTGTACAGCTATGGTGCACCTTCCACAGTACACACTCTACACTGTACAGCTACGGTGCACCTTCCACACTACACATTCTACACTATACAGCTATGGTACACCTTCCACACTACACATACTACACTATACAGCTATGGTGCACCTTCCACAGTACACACTCTACACTATACAGCTACGGTACACCTTCCACACTACACATTCTACACTATACAGCTATGGTACACCTTCCACACTACACATACTACACTATACAGCTATGGTGCACCTTCCACAGTACACACTCTACACTATACAGCTACGGTACACCTTCCACACTACACACTCTACACTGTACAGCTATGGTGCACCTTCCACACTACACATTCTACACTGTACAGCTATGGTGCACCTTCCACACTACACTATACAGCTATGGTGCACCTTCCACACTACACATTCTACACTATACAGCTATGGTGCACCTTCCACACTACACATTCTACACTATACAGCTATGGTGCACTTTCCACACTACACATTCTACACTATACAGCTACGGTACACCTTCCACACTACACATTCTACACTATAGAGCTATGGTGCACTTTCCACACTACACAGTCTACTCTATACAGCTACGGTACACCTTCCACACTACACATTCTACACTATACAGCTATGGTTCACTTTCCACACTACACATTCTACACTATACAGCTATGGTGCACCTTCCACAGTACACACTCTACAGCTATGGTGCACCTTCCACAGTACACACTCTACACTGTACAGCTACAGTGCACCTTCCACACTACACATTCTACACTATACAGCTATGGTACACCTTCCACACTACACATACTACACTATACAGCTATGGTGCACCTTCCACAGTACACACACTACACTGTACAGCTATGGTACACCTTCCACAGTACACACTCTACACTGTACAGCTATGGTACACCTTCCACAGTACACACACTAAACTGTACAGCTACAGTGCGCACCTTCCACAGTACACACTCTACACTGTACAGCTACAGTGCACACCTTCCACAGTACACACACTAAACTGTACAGCTACAGTGCACACCTTCCACAGTACACACTCTACACTGTACAGCTACGGTGCACACCTTCCACAGTACACACTCTACACTGTACAGCTACGATGCACACCTTCCACAGTACACACTCTACACTGTACAGTTACGGTGCACCTTCCACACTACACATTCTACACTATACAGCTACGGTGCACCTTCCACAGTACACATTCTACACTGTACAGCTATGGTGCACACCTTCCACAGTACACATTCTACACTGTACAGCTATGGTGCACACCTTCCACAGTACACATTCTACACTGTACAGCTATGGTGCACCTTCCACACTACACATTCTACACTATACAGCTATGGTGCACTTTCCACAGTACACATTCTACACTGTACAGCTATGGTGCACCTTCCACAGTACACATTCTACACTGTACAGCTATGGTGCACTTTCCACAGTACACATTCTACACTGTACAGCTATGATGCACCGTCCACAGTACACATTCTACACTGTACAGCTATGGTGCACCTTCCACAGTACACACTCTACACTGTACAGCTATGGTGCACCTTCCACAGTACACATTCTACACTATACAGCTATGGTGCACCTTCCACAGTACACATTCTACACTATACAGCTATGGTGCACCTTCCACAGTACACACTCTACACTATACAGCTATGGTGCACCTTCCACAGTACACATTCTACACTATACAGCTACGGTACACCTTCCACAGTACACATTCTACACTATACAGCTATGGTGCACCTTCCACAGTACACACTCTACACTATACATCTATGGTGCACCTTCCACAGTACACATTCTACACTATACAGCTATGGTGCACCTTCCATAGTATATATTATACACTGTATAAAATAAAAACAATGTAACCCATGAAATAATAGGCAGTATGCACAAAAGAAGAAAGGAGCAATTCTTGGTCAAACCAACTGCGCGACAGACAAAAAAAAAAACAAAAAAAAAAAAAACAAAATTCCAATTGATTTAAAAGGGCCTTTAACTTCTCAAAGGCAAGAAAAGTCTCCAAATCATTGCTTCGCAAAGCGTGGGGATCGCTCTAGCATTTAGGGGGCTAAAAGAACCATTTAAGCCAAAAGGCATTCTTATTTATTTCCTATGGTGCAGTTAGAGTGCTCCACAATCGTGCCACTTTGCATTTATATACCTCTATGAGCTGGGTTACCTACCTTGCAGGCATCATGTTTCTGAAGTCATCCCCTGAAGGCTGGTCTTTTAATTTCAGCAGAACAGTCTCTCCGGTTTTCACTTTTTGTCGTTCTGTCAATGGAGATGCAGGATAAAAATGATGGGCCATATTAAGCTTAAAGATATTATATATATATATAAATACAATCTACCAAATAAAATATTATTGTCTTTCATTGTATATTTGAAGAACCATCAAACCTCCCTACTGAAACAGAGTTTATATAAAGATACATATCAGGGCTGTCCAAGTTCACCAACAGGCCAGGATGTAAGGGATTTCCCTGATTAATCACAGGTGAGTCAGTCACAATGAATGATCCACTGATTATCTCACCTGTGATTAATCAGGGAAATCCTTACATCCTGGGCTGTTGGTGGCCCTTGAGGACTGAACTTGGACAGCCCTGGTATATATGAATCACAGTACTTTTGTAATAACTCATGAGTGATGTAACCCATGCCTGAAGATGATATGTTGAATCCTGAAGCTTGCAATTTATATGCTCTGCGCCATTAACCCTTTGAGTGTTGGAGAGGTATCCAAAGAATGATACCTCTCCGGTCACTTAAAGGGCTAAAATGTATTACATTTACATCACAAATGCAAACAAATAAAATGTTCTCATTGTTCTTCCTGTACACATACATACTACCTCCCCACACCCCTCTCTAGTCTAACTATATGCAGATAATATGCAGGTAGATATAAATATGGGTCTTACTTGCGACATCCTCAAATCCGTCCCAGAAATCCTTGACGTTCCCACTTGACACAATGCCTTCTTTACAATTAAGGAGGTCTCCTTGGTGATCCCCAAAATCGTGGCTGATCGTCTCAGATTTCCAAAGATTGGCATTCATTTTTGTGTGTGTGCCAGATACAGTAACAGTCTGTGGAATAATTATATAAACCATTATTTAGAACCAGCTAATCGACTGCACCACAAGGAGAAATTTCCATTGATTTAAATGTTGCCTGCAACCTCTTCAGTCCATTGGAGACCACCCCAGTGTAAGTGGTTAGTGCCTCGTGTAAATCAGTGGAAATCTTTACAGAACCCTTAAAGTGCTGCTGGTTTGCACCAAAACCCACACTGCCTATATATATGTATAGTCCCCTATATCTATTCCCTATAGTACCCTATAGTACAATGAAACTTTATAAATAAAGGATAATAATATTAATGCAAAAAAAAAATAAATCTTAACCCTTTGAGTGCCAGAGGGGTACACAACGCACTGAGTTTCATACCCGTCTCTCATTCAAAGGGTTAAGTATTTACTGCTACGGTTGCTGTAGTTCAAAACGATTTAAGAGGAGCAATCTTTTTAGTCTTTTGACAGTCACATCAGTAAGAAACATTTATTATATTTAAAGGATTTTTGGCAGAACTGTACTACAGGGAGACGAGACAAGGATTGCTGAAGAGAAAAGAGAATAAGAGCACGCTGCAGCAGGAATCAGTTAAACAAAAATGGCCATTGTGTGTACCAAGAGAAAGTGGAGTAATTCTGGAGGGTTGACGTCTGTGGTGAAGCTGGTTTGCCTCAGGATTTCTCCTGCTCCTTTTAGTAAATATGACTTGATGCTGTGTGGAACACCCGTGAAATACCACCACTTAGGACAGGGTTGGGAAAGTGCAGCCATCCAGTTTTTGAAGTACAACTTCCATTAAAAGGATCGCAATACCTCAATAAAACTTTAGCTACGATTATTCTATACAATTTTTTTTTTTTTTTTTTTTTTTTTTTTTTTAACATATTGCGTTATATATAGTTACTTACATATCTGTAGTTCAAACTCTATTGAAGTGTAAAGGATCCCCCTCCTGCCCCTTCTAGCCACCTCCCCTTAGATCTGTGATCCGGCCATGGGACCAGACGGCTGCAGCGAGGGACAATCTTCATTCCGTAAGTATAAGGAAAACACTGCCCCCTTGAGGAAGGAGAGCAGGATTTTCCTTTTGCTTACTGAAGACTTTCCCTCACCATGCTTCATCAGGACCAGACTGAGAAAGACAGCGTGACGCAGCCAGAAAGGACAGGAGGGGATCTTTTCCTCTTGAATAAGCAATTATATAAAGCGCAACATGTTAAAAAAAAAAAAAAAAAAAAAAAAAAAAAAAAAAAAAATTTGTAAAGATTAATCAGAGATAAAATTTTATTGTGGTATTACTATCACTTTAATGCATTTGGTTGAGGACAGTTCAATATGTTTGGTTACAGTGGGCAAAATCTACAACATTTTGCTAATTCTGTGAATGTTTCCAGATAGGGATGGACCAAACTCTGTAAACTATGATTTACTTACATAACTTTTGGATGTTCGCTATGCTGCCAGTGAATTATGTTGCAATATTCAGGAGAAATCTCTAGCATCCAAGGGGTTACGGATACACCTATTATTAAGATGCATTAACATTTTGGAAAAGATATATGCTTTTTATATAAGGGGATGCTTTCACCCTCGTGAGCAAGAGAGGATTTTGGAAGAATGGAATGTGTGTTGGGGATAGACTGGTATCTAGGTGGTAAAATGCATGGATAGAGATTTATGTCACTATTAGTCCCAGTACAACTGGATACGGACCTTTCCCTGTTTCCAGCTTTCTCTGAAGAGCTTCCAGTTGTCGCTGTGTCTGTGGTCTTTTAACCACAGAATGTGCCGATCACAGATCCAGGAATGTGGAATCTCATTGCTCAAGATGATGCCCTCTTCCACTGCCGGCTTCTGGCATTCTGTAATTTCCTCCTTTGGCTCGGATTTTATATTGGGTTTAGGTGCCCTCGTTGCTGGAATCTTGTTTTCAACCACAGAAGCGATTATGTCATCCAAGATGTTTGGCATGGACCTTCCGCCTTTACTGATCTGTTGGAAAATATTTGCCATAAGTCAAAAACAAAGCAGGAATATGTTCCTGGCACAGATGTCAACACTTTAAAAGCTTCTCATCATTACCAAGAATCCAGTGTACTTTATTTCCCCTATTGCATGTATGCCACCCTTTTCCCACTGTCCAACTGAAGAGTAATAAAGAAAACAAAACTACAGTATTCATTTATATATTTACACCAGTGAATAAACAGTTACACACATTACTTCAGAAGAACTTTGCCATCTAATTACAACTTGCACTGCAAGTGTTAAGACAAGAATTTATGGCTGATGAATCAAATACAGAACCTTTAATGCAGTTACCTGGAAGTACAAACCAACCCACAGAGACATACACTGTCACAAACCAAATGCACCATGGGTCAAATAATGTCAGTTGATATAAATAGGGGTTTTGCACCCTTGAATGTTAATGCTCCCTGACGTATTAAGCAGCATTGTGTTAGAGACCACTCTGGCAGTTAAATGGCTAAAATTCTCATTTAAATCAATGCCTTAAGAATCAGAGATGTCTGCAATGCACCCCTCTGGTTCTTAAGGGGTTAATGGACATTTATTTGTCCCTTACGATGTAGTTGGTTTACTCCTTATGTGCTCCACTTTTGGTCTTGAGTATATTGCCCTTACAAGGACAGATGTGAAGAACAGTCACCACTTTAGCAATCAAAATAAAAGCAGCTTCAATAAATCTTCATAGTATTTGGGTCATGGAGAGTGTTATTTCAGTACTGTCAGAGTTGTAGTTCAAGAGTAATTGAATTGTAAAGTATCCTCCTCCTGCCCCTTTTACTGATGTAACACTGCTCACCTCAGAGCAGCAAGACTGTCCGGATGAATCGCAGAGAGGGGCAATCTTCAATTAGCATAAGGGGAAAAACCTGTCAATGGGGACAGGGCTTTCATTGTTCTCACAGTAAGAAGACTGTCCCTTGCTGTGAGCCGTCTGGTTCCACATCTGAGGTGAGCAGTGTTACACTAGGTAAAAGAAACTTTATCGTTCAATTACTCTTGAACTACAACTCTGACAGTATTGAATTAACACTCTCCATGGCCCAAATACTATGAAGATTAATAGTAGCTTCTGTTTTTCTAAAACATTACTATCCCTTTAAAAGATATTTGACTAATTTTCACTTTTAGGTTTTGTTTTTTAGTGTGTCTGTGAAAGGAGGAGGAGTATGAATCATGCTCATGTTCCACACTGTATCATGTAATGTCAGACACTTGGATCAGATAAATGCAGTTGCTGGATTTTCTCCTGAATTATACATGGATTATGTCCCTCCCATGACAGGATGCATTAAAAGGACAGCAGAACCATCTGAAATATATATATATTGTAATCATGAATAAAACAACTGTACTCTCATTCTGAAAGATGCATCATTTAAAACCAGGGCTGTCCAAAAATTTTTCTTAAAAAAAAAAAAAAAAAAAAAAGGATTGAGAATTGACAATTTGTTGGGGCCCAAACACTACTAAATAATTTAAAGGAAAACACATCCTTGTGGACAAAAAATAAGAGCTCATATGGACAATACTGCATGCAAGCCACAGCCAGCCTAACATGTTACATATTGTGAGATTAAACTAACAAATTAGCATTAAAGGGATAGTAATACTTCGTTTTAACTTTATTTTATTTTGTAGGCATTAAAAAAACAAGAATGATATATGTCTTATTTCTCAAACCTTTATGGTTTATGAGATATTCACAAGCAAAGTTTCCCCTCCCACCCCTTTTACCTAGTGTAAACAATCTCTTCTCAGATGTGGAATGCAGTCTATAGACCAGACAGATAACAGAAGGGGACAATCTTCTTCCTATGAGAACAATGAAATCCCTGCCCCCCTTGACAAGCTTTTCAGGTTTTTCTGTTATCTTAATTGAAGATTGTCCCTCTCTGCAGTCTACCTGGGCATCTCCCTTCTGCCCTGGCTGAAAAGTGTTACATCAGTAAAAGGGGCGGGAGGGGGACACTTTGCTTGTGAATATCTCTTAAACCATAAAGGTTTGGGAGATAAGACTTATATCATTATTCATGTTTTTTTAATGCCTACAAAATAAAATAAAGTTAAAACAAAGTATTACTATCCCTTTAAAGGACTGCCTCATTAGTAAAGACCAGCTCATGATATGAATGTTTGCAGAAAACCACATTTAACTGAAATTCCACAAGGGCCTTTGTTTTGATGTCCCTGATTTAAATGTTATATTAATGCATCTTGCAGATATTTTCTTCTGTGGCCAAGTTCCCAGTTGCTGTTGAAAATGAATGGTTATAAGCGTCTTTGGAAGTCAACAAGTTAAAAATATACCATTTATTATAATGTTTTGTTTTAGTTGTTCGTCTCCATTAAATGTCCAGTTTTGCACTTACATTTGTCATCCAATAAGAACTTAGTATGTGTTCAGTTCCAAGTACTCCGCTGTCCTTGGCGCACGTTATGTCAGTGCTTCTGCAAAGGGTGTTTGCGTTTTCCTTATAGCATATTTTCCCTAAACTTAATTTCTGCAATTTATATCTTCTATACATGAAATTTAATGTGCTCAGACCTTAACCTCATGAGGAAAAAAGGGGAATGCAGCACATTGTGAAGAGGTTTGAGATATATTAATGCCAAAGTACTGCTTGTAATTAGAAGCATAGTTTAATACAAATACCATACATACTTGTTTTCACACCTTGATTTAACGAGACATATATTATTTAAGGTACTTTATTTTTATCAGGCTAGGGAAGCACTTTCCTTTTGCTCTTCTCGTTACTTGCTATTTTATGACCACGATTACCCCTTGCTTCCTTAAAAGCAGTGATGGCCTGGGGGGCAGAGGGGCAATTGCCCCCTGGGCAAGTCATAAGTCTAGGCCTGTGGGCTACTGCCTCACTCAATCTCCTACTTGTTGCTGTAAATGGAGCTACACTAGTGATACCACAGAGCTTACAATTGAAATGGCGCTACACTAGTGATACCACAGAGCTTACAACTGAAATGGAGCTACACTAGTGATACCACAGAGCTTACAACTGAAATGGAGCTACACTAGTGATAACACAGAGCTTACAGCTGAAATGGAGCTACACAAGTAGCATAACCCGTTTCCCCTGTAAGCTCAATGGTATCACTACTGCAGCTTTACTTAAAGGGATAGTAATACCTAAAATGTAAAAAAAAATATGTTGTAGGGTTTATCCCCCTGAGTAAAACAAGAGTACTCCCACTGCTGAAAGATGTTTCATTCAAAAGTTATTAATTTTCAAAGTTGAATTTTTTAGGTGCAATATCACAGTGGCCTGAAATTTTAGAGTGGCGCTGTTGCTACACCATCCTATGGAGATTTATGGTCCTGAGACCAGAGCTGTCCATAGGATCGTGTAGCAACAGCACCACTCTAAAATTTCAGGCCACTGTGATATTGCACCTAAAAAATTCAACTTTGAAAAGTAATAACTTTTGAATGAAACATCTTTCAGCAGTGGGAGTACTCTTGTTTTACTCAGGGGGATAAACCCTACAACATATTTTTTTTTACATTTTAGGTATTACTATCCCTTTAAATTGTAAGCTCTGTGGTATCACTAATGTAGTTCTCTTTCAATTGGTAGCTCTGTGGTATCTTTAATGTTGCCCCATTTCTGATCTACACAATGTGGTGTCACTTTACAACATTAATTCCAATTTTAAAATTAACAAAAGGATGTGGGGTGGGACCGTGGGCTGGAACGATAGTAGAAATGGGCCACTTGATTGTATTTGCCCTCCAGGCCCCAAGCTGGCAGTCCTACCCTGCACGTAGAATATGATCTCTGCACATTTTTATCAAGGTCTTACAATCTTCACATATATCACTATGAATCTTACAACTTGCTCCTTTTTACAGCAATAAGCTGCCCTTTAGGAAAAATATAGCATTTATGCTGTATGCGTCCAAAAGGATGAAATACAGGGGCATATATCAATATTGGCAACATCAGAGGCAATAAACTTGTCCTTATTTGCATTTCCACCTTAGCATGGGTATAATCCAGATACTTTCACTACATCCCCCAAATGTCACAAATGTGCACTGCAATGTAGCAACAGCACCAGTCATTCCTAGCACATTTACTTGGTTCTAAAAATGTGGAGTAAATACTATTTCTGGTGTAAGAAGGCAGAAAGCCATATCCTGAAGTTACAAAACAAGAGATGCGTGATGATCGAGCACAGAGAACCAATAAAAGCATAGTAGTTTATTCTTCACAACAGCACTGTTCAGTCACATTTTTTGCACCATTATGGAATTGCAGAGAAGGAATTTCCATATTCATATCAGTCTGGTCCCACCAACAAACAGTCCTGCACCAAAATCCTAGGCATATGTTTTGGCCTTTAGCTGGCCTTGTTTTATGTGTTTTTAGTGCGTTTGCCACACCCTTTTCATTTTGTAATCTCCCCAAATGGAAGGGTAAAACCCAGGCTTGTGCAACTTGCTCTCCTTACGTATAGTGGGAATCAGCTGCACCTCACTGACGAGGCCCACAAAAGGCAGAAATGTACATTTGGGGTTTTGCCATTTCCTTTTGCAGAGAAGATCTGTCTGACATTTCAGTGCAATGACAGACTGAGGTGAATAATGGAAAGGTCTTCTCTGTAATGGCACGGGGGAGAGAAAAATTGACTGAGCAGCACCTAAAAGGGCAACATCCTGAAGAATAAACTACTAAACTTTACTGGTTCTCAGGGTGCGCCTGTCACACATCTCGTTGTTTAGTATGTTATAATGTTGTGTCACATAAAATAGAAATTTGGTGGAGCTGACAGCAACTGGTCTTTAATGGGTTAAAGCCACTTATCTAGTGTTAGGCCTTGTTATCGCTAATTGCACTTAATCCCTTGAGAGCAAAAAGAGGTGTGAAACACATTGTTCTTCAATGCGCTGCACATTAATCTAGCAAAGGGTTAAAACAGAACCAAAGATCCATTACAACTGCTAAATCTAGGCCTCTGCTAGTATCCCTCTATAGAATCAGACTTACTGGATTTCCTGCAGAGTAAACGGGTGCAAAAGCAATGCCAGCATCAGTAGACCCCAGGCGCAGTTTACCAGCAGTAGTTGTTAGCAAGTCACGTAAGGTTGAACCCTGTTCATTATTCTGAGAATTAGGGGAGGATGATTTGCAATTTAAGGTTTCAGAGAGGTCTTGGTCTTCTTTGATATGTTTCCCTAGTGGACTTTCTTTGTTCTCTGCAAGGAAGAAAATAAAAAATATGAATTGTGCGGTCACAAAGCAAGGTAATATGATTTCTAGGCAATAAAGAAAGGTAAAAATGTGGCAGTGATCATGTCTGCTTACTGAAACATTCATTACCGTGAATTAACTCCCTGAAGCTATGAATCTACCCTTGAAACAAGGCACCATTTTCCATCTCTTACATAGTAACATAGTTGTTGAGTCTGAAAAAAAGATATGTCTATCAAGTCCAGCCCATACCAAGTTACCCCCTGTTGATCCAGAGGAAGGCAAAAAAACAAAAAACATTGAAGCCATTTCCAATTAAGCCCCAAGTGGGTAAAAAATTAAAAATATTCCGTCCTGACTCCAAATGGCAGTCAGATAGTTCCCTGGATCAACAACCTGTCTGCACTGAAGCCATCTGTCATAATTCCCAATATAGTTCTGTGCTAGGCATCCATTACTTTTTTGAAAGCAGTTACAGTATCTGCAAGCACAAAATCCCAAGGCAAAGAATTCCATAGCTTTTACCGCCCTTACGATAAAAACAAAACAAAAAAAAAACCCACCTGCTTTTGTGTTAGTTGAAAGCACCTTTCCTCTCATTCTTAACTCAGCTCTGTGTGTAAATAATTAATTGTATAGTTCTTTGTATGTTCTGGACTAGAACATTATAGGAACACTAAAACCTAAACATGAAATTTTGTTATATACATTTAAATATCATGCATTTCCAGCTAGCATCTGCACGTGTAGACTACCTATTTAGACAAAATGTGGTTGTTTGAGAAGGAGCTAATGCTGTTAATGTATTGAGATTAGTACCCACTGCCCTTCAGTTGAGAAAGGCTTTACATTATTTGAGGCCCAGTTGCAAACAATGAAACACTATCATTTGATTTACCTTTCAAAATAGCTATTGTAATGGAAACTCTGGAAATACAGGAATGGAAGCCGACAGAGTGCATATGTGAGATTAGATTTACAGCGGAACTACCACCTCTTAAACAAATTAACTTCAATAACTCCCCATTTGGCGATTAGCAACTTAGTAGCGCTAGTCACCAGAATTATTACCTTATTTAAAAGAAATATGCTTTCTTACTGGGCTGAAAGCAGATCGGGGCACGGACATCTTGTCATAGTGACGTCCGCATGCCTGCGCTGTCAGTCCCAGCCGGGTCTAGGAGGCGTTGCTATGTGCCGGCCGGCTCCAAAAGGGAGCGACAGTGCAGGCGCGCAGATGTCATTATGGCAAGATGCCTGCATTCAGTGATGCTGTCAGTGTGGTAAGAATGCATATTGCTTTTAAATAAGGTAGTAATTCTGGCGACTAGCGCTACTAAGTTGCTAGTCGCCAGATGGGGAGTTATTGAAGTTAAATAATTTAAGAGATGATAGTTTCGCTTAATGCCTCAGAAAACAAACATAATTTTTACACAGGTTAGCATGCAGTTCAAGGTATTCAAGTGTATAAATAACCCCAGATATTTTTAGGTGGTTGTATTCCTTTAAGTACTCTCAGTTGGAGGAAGGGTGTGATAGTTCAGGGTTCCTCCACATTAGCTGTCAGTCACTTCCTCCCCCATGTTCTGTACTATGTATCAAAAGGATCTGTATGCAGATTTCTCTTCTCTGTGAAAAGGTATTTTCAGTACCGGCCCAAGACATTGTGCTGCCTGGGTCCAAGGATGAAATGCTGCCCCCCCAAAAAACACGCCCATATCCATTATGTGATATTTTAGAACTGTCTATTTTTTACAATTGCAGTACTGTTAGATAGCAATCTTTCACCCAGGACAGCACTTTAACCCTTTCATAACCAGAGATGTCTGTGCCTGTACGCCAAAAAGTTCTGAGACAGAGCTGTTAACTGGTTCAACTATTACAGATTGATTAGATTCATATAAATGTGTTTCATTTTGCATTTTTGTTTGTACATTTGAGCAATTTTGAAAATATTTTCCAATTCAAATTAACTCTCTGCCTGCAAACTTTAACACAAGCCTTAGAAAATGTTTCTTATCAAGTTAGCAAGCTGCACATCTCTGTTCTGCAGCATTCTACTATTAAAGAATAGTCCATTACACTGACACTACTGTGTATGTTTTCCATGCGGTGTTCAAACAGCCCTCTGTTAAGAGTCCAGATTCACCGGACGTTCTTTTAGTGAAGAATGTGGAGGGGTAATTAAAGTTTATCCTGTGTCGAAAGTCAAAGGGACAATATAATCTATAACTGATTTGCTTTGTGGATTTCCCTGAAGATAACATTTGTCCATTATTTGGACAGTAATAAATAGGGCATCCAAGGGCTACATGTATCCTGTTGAAATGGCAGGGCAAGGAATCTAGACGGCACAAGACCAGTAAACTACTGTCATTATGTGTTTCCAATCAGCTTCACATTCAACTCTGCTATAACAAAAATTCAGATAGTGTCGATTAGCTTCTAACAGTATGTCTAAATCTGAGGTAGAAAACCTGTAGCACTATGGACTACAGCTCCCATGCTCCTCAGCTGGCCAATGGTATTGTAGTCCAACAACAGCTGAAGAAATGAGTGCATTACAACTAATTTGATGAAACAAACATTGATACAAAGTTTGACTTGTTTTATAACTCTGTAGAGACATGCCTTAATTCTATTTTCTGTAGGTAGCAGTTATGCTGGGTCCCATGCTGTGTGGAGCCGACTGCTCAGCACTGCCTCCACAGGTACTTCCGGGCGCAGAAGCAGAGGCAGTGCGGCGCAGTCGTCTCCACACTGAAAGTGAAGACAGTGTGGGGCCCAGCATAACTGCTGCCTACAGAGAACAGGCCGCCCGGCCGGCGCTGACAGAGACATAAAATAAATAAGCATGCCTTGGGGCGGCAAATTGCCGCCCCTGTCAAAGTGCCGCCTGGGTCCATGGACCCACTGGGACCCATGTAAGGGCCGGCCCTTGGTATTTTATAGGAATGCAAACACTAAATGCAACTTGTTAAAGAGCCTGTTGTAACATTCAGTTTGACTTATTTCCATGCTTTAATCGAATGTATGACAGACACATAATTTCGTGTTATATTTCTTCAACAGACTGGGGAAGCGGTTTTCTGTTGCGCTCATCACTTCCTGCTGACAAAGAAGTGAAGGGTAGAAAAGGAAAATGACTACCTCCAGCATGATGAAAATCATTGAGGCCGATATAAGAACCAGAGAAATCCTGTGAGTCATCAGCTATGCCATAGGGGACAAACAATAGCATGCAACATTCCCACTGGTTTGTTTGGGGCATTTTACCCCTTGAATCAAATGCACTGAGAATCAATGGGTCTGAAACCTCTAGCATTCAGGTACATTTAATTAAATGGATATGTGGGGATTTGTCCAGCTGGTTTACTTTAGAATTGCTTAACTTCTGTTCTGTACATCAGCATTAGTGCGTGTATAAACAACAATGATAACATGCTTCCATACAAGTGCAAGCTGTACTCTAGCAGTGGTATTCCTTTAATGCAATTCAGTCTGCTTGAAGCAATAGGGTTTAATGCCAGAAAATAAAGGCCGGATGTACACCTCAAGCACCTAAGCAAGGCACCCATATGTCCTCACACCTGCCCTTCATATGACTGTGCCCCATCTGCTGCTGTCTGGCACAGAAAACACCCTCACCTTATAATGGGCCTAGGCAACCTTAGACTCTTCAGCTGTTGAGAACAAAAAAATCTCATTGTCCCCAACCAGCCATTACCTGGTTGGTGATAGTGGGAATTGTCCCCAAAATCTACAGAGCCAAAGGTTGCCTAGCCCTTGCTAATTATAATTAACACATAAACCACCTTTGAACCCCTTGGACGCTTGATCTATCTAAGGACTTGAATAACCAAGCAAATTCAGAATATAAAGTGGACATTGAAGGGATAGTACTACTTAAAATGTAATTTAAAAAAAAAAAAAAAAAATGTTGTAGGTTTTATCCCCCTGAGTAAAACATGGGTACTCCCACTGCTGAAAGGTGTTTTATTCAAAAGTTATTACAGCTCAAAGTTGAATTTTTTAGGTGCAATATCACGGTGACCTGAAATTGCACAGTGGCGCTGTTGCTACACCATCCTATGGAGATTTAAGGTCCCGGGACCAGAGCTGTCCATAGGATGGTATAGCAACAGCGCCACTGTACAATTTCAGGCCACTGTGATATTGCACCTAAAAATTTCAACTTTGAGCTGTAATAACTTTTGAATAAAGCACCTTTCAGAAGTGGGAGTACGCTTGTTTTACTCAGAGGCATAAACCATACTTTTTTTTTTTTTTTTACATTTTAAGTATTACTATCCCTTTGAAGCAATAAAATCCAGCTACATAAAACCTGCTACCATAAACCAGGAGATAGTGTCTGTCTCAGACTTCTGTTATAGTGCTGCCCTGGTCAAGAACTCAATGTGTGGGCGAGATCCTCATTACTTACACTTCTCACAATTAGATGCCCCTAAGCATTTGCCTACTCTACCCAATTGGAAATCCAGCCCTGAAAGAAACCACAGCAAGAAAAACAAATTGGGGCATACTGTAAAATAACCCAAATAAATGGTTCCTGCCTTGAGGAGCTTCCAGTGTAACTGGCTGTTCACTTTACCAAATACAATATTAACATATAGATGTGCCTAGAAAGGCTGCATAAGACCACAGCGTACCTTTCTTCTCTTCTCTAGACTTTTGTTCAGCTAGGTCTGCCAGCCAGTGCAGTGACGAATGGGACTCGGAGGAGGTCAGCTTGCTGTCAGAGCTTGTGTCACTTCCTGGGCTTGCATTCCCATTTGTTTCAGGTTTTTGTGAAGGGCTTTGCTGCTGAGACTCCGGCAAACATAGCGATATCTTGTTACTGTGGTTCAGAACATTTTGCAAGACCTGGAGTATTCAAACATATAAATATAAAAAACACAACTGAAAAAAACCCAGAAAATAAACTTGCTGCAGTTTAGCCCTTTGATAACAAAAGGGATATGCAAAGCACTGCTTCGAAATGCATTTCTCACCGCTCTGGACCTCAATGGGTTTAGGCATGAAGCGTGACATCAGAACAAACACTGTACCGTAACTTAATATTAATACACTGTGAAAGAGGAGCTATACCTACTGGAATGAGTGTTATCGCAGGATGAATATATTTACAGATTTCCATTTGAAGTCTAAGATTAATTCATGCCTCTACACAACATCAAAAGCCTCAATGAGAAAACCCATCACAAAAGCAGCTCCCAAACCCCCACCCACTGCTCAGCAGAACAATGCAGGGAGAATATCAAATTGTGACATGAAATTCTCCAGCTATAATCTAGAACAGACGTGCAATGCAGACATATCTAGATAGATATACCACACTCCTGCAGTATTCCGTTAAATGCAATGCAGTATTTACTGATGATTAGCATGTTCAAACTGAACTGTGTACCAGCGTGTATACAACTAGTGCAAACTGTTTATCTGAAAAATCTTACAAAGAATAAAAATACATATTTTGAACTAATTGGAAATTTCAGAAACTGTATTTCATTTTAAGTGCTACAGACTGTTTTGAAATTTAACCGCATCTTCCCTTGAGAGCAGGACTGACACGACTACTTTACTTCCAGACATCATCTCATCCAGCGAACCGTGCTGCACTGTGCATTACTCAGACGGCTCTCATCCACAGTCTTGCCAGCTATTCCCGCTTGCGATTAAGAAAAGGATTAAAAGAAGAAAAACATAAGTCAGTCTCACCTGCGACACCCCATTCATAGGAGGGAACTTGCCAGCCTGTGAGCCTTGCTTGATGGCACAATGACAGTGGGATTTTATCCCAAATTTGTTTCGCAGATGATGCATTGCCTCCAGGAGGTCTGTCAGAACTGAAACACAAAGGTAGACAGAGTCAGACAGGTCAATAACATTTGCCACTAGAATATCTTCTGCAAATTGGCCAGACTGTGTCAGACAAAAGGTCAGAACTCCTTGAAAACAACATCTGAATATTGATGAGGATCTGACAGATTTTATTGTAAACCAGAATTAATCATTTAAGTGTCATAGGGGTGTACACTGCAATGCACATCCCGCTGGAGCTCAAATGATTTAAACAGTGCTGTCCATCTACCCCCCCCCCCCCCACACACACACACACACACTTCCACAGACCTGTTAAGTCCTCTGAATTATAAGGAACAATAACTCCATTTAAAGGTACAGTAAAGCTTAAAAAAAAATTATTTATACACATATATAATATACATACACATTATATATACACACACACACACACACACACACACACACACACACACACACACACACACACAAGTTACAAAGCCCGTACACACGGGCTGCTCTGGAAGGCTGACAGCCTGTCTATGCTCCCGGCTCCAGGGAAGCAGCTGAGGCGCTGGGTGACAGTTCCTTCTGGAGCTCTCCGCTCTGGATCAGCCCGTTCCGAGAGTCCCTACTGCGCATGTGCGGTTACGCACACAATGAGCAACGCATTCTAGGACTATATGTTATAGGATTATATTGTATATACACACATACATAGCATGGTTTATCATGCTAAGTAAAGCAAGGGTATTGCCATTACTGAGAGAGGTTGTACTCAAAAGCTATTGCAGATTAAAGTTGCATTATTTTAGTTGCACTACCTCCACTGCCTGAAATTTTGTGCGTGTGTGTTTGTGTGTCCCGTGTGTGTGTTTGTGTGTCCCGTGCGTGTGTTTGTGTGTGTCCCGTGCGTGTGTTTGTGTGTGTCCCGTGCGTGTGTTTGTGTGTGTCCCGTGCGTGTGTTTGTGTGTGTCCCGTGCGTGTGTTTGTGTGTGTGTGTGTCCATTTCGAGCATTTCTATTCCTTTACATTTCCTGTGCTCCAAGTGAGCATCTGAAAAGAAAAAAGTGTGTTACACATACAATTAGAAGTATGCTTTGTGAAGGGCCCTTTATTAAGTTTCACAGGTATCTCAACTGAGTGCATCAACGTCTAAACTGTTCTGAACAGAAAAGGAGTGGGGTGAAAATTTCAATTTATTGAGAGGGTGGGTAGAATTTCACATTAAATCCCTTTAATGTCATTCATTACAAGCTACACAGCAGTAACTAATGTGGCTGCACAGAACAGGATCTGGCTTTCTGCACATGCATTAGATAAACAAATTTAGAATTAAGATTCTAGAATATCTATATATTTTATCTGTGATCCTAGTAATGAGTGTGTACACACCATTTCATTTTCGTGCGGATTTAATTTAATGGCTTACAGAGAGGGACAATCTTCAATTAGTATAAGGGAAAAACCTGTCAGTGGGGGCAGGGTTTTCATTGTTCTCACAGTAAGAAGACTGTCACTTGCTGTGAGCTGTCTGGTCTTAAAACCAGATTCCACATCTGAGGGGAGGTGGCTTACACTAGGTAAAAGGGGCGGGGGGGGATACTTTCAATTACTCTTGATCTACAACTCTGACATTACTGAAAGAACACTCTCCATGGTCCAAATACTATGAAGATTAATTTGAGCTGCGTTTATTTTGAAACATTACTATCCCCTTAAACCTCTCATGGATGATCAAAGGCAACTCCCCTGAAAGGACATTGCAACTCTTTGAATGCAGACTACTCTGGCACTCAAAGGGTTAAGAAGCAGGATGAGCTGAGATGGCTGGGATGGATTTGTGTAGCCAAAATTGCCACTGAGTAGGAGAAATTGATTTATCTTATGGAATCATATATATACATTATCATCTATGGGGAAAATTGCAGATAAAACCAGAAAAAGTTAATACCTGCAGAGCAGTCCAGACTACTGTTTGAACCCCTTAAGGAACAAGGATGTACATGTACATCATGGGGAGAATGTGCCTAAAGGACCCACTACGTACATGTACATCATGGGGAGAACGTGCCTAAAGGACCCACTACGTACATGTACATCATGGGGAGAACGTGCCTAAAGGACCCACTACGTACATGTACATCATGGGGAGAACGTGCCTAAAGGACCCACTACGTACATGTACATCATGGGGAGAACGTGCCTAAAGGACCCACTACGTACATGTACATCATGGGGAGAACGTGCCTAAAGGACCCACTACGTACATGTACATCATGGGGAGAACGTGCCTAAAGGACCCACTACGTACATGTACATCATGGGGAGAACGTGCCTAAAGGACCCACGACGTACATGTACATCATGGGGAGAACGTGCCTAAAGGACCCACGACGTACATGTACATCATGGGGAGAACGTGCCTAAAGGACCCACGACGTACATGTACATCATGGGGAGAACGTGCCTAAAGGACCCACTACGTACATGTACATCATGGGGAGAACGTGCCTAAAGGACCCACTACGTACATGTACATCATGGGGAGAACGTGCCTAAAGGACCCACTACGTACATGTACATCATGGAATTCAGAGGTGCCCGTGCAACTGCATATCGTTCGGGGACCTCTGATTCTGGTAAGACAAAAAAAACATTATATATATATATATATATATATATATATATATATATATATATATCTCTCAGACTCAGCACAGTGCTGTGTAGCAAAATAGCAGCAGCTGTTACAAATAAACACAAACATGACCGTCATAGTAAAGGCCGTACCAGAACTTGGGATAATCTGCGTGGGCATCAGGTGCTTGTAGTCATGAGGTTGTCCTTTTACACACTTCAGCCATGTATACAGCTCTTTATCTGCAATTAAGTAACCATGTTAATATTTTAAGTCACTGGAATTATGTTATACAACAATACATCGGTATTCAAAACAAGCAATGGGCAACCTGCAGTTGTTTGACTACAATCCTATCATCCCGAGCAGGCTGTGGAGGACAGAATATAAGTGTTGATTCATTTATGGACATTATATCTTTGAGTGCCAAAGGTGATACCTCTCCAGCAACCAATGGATTAAATAAGCTGTATTCAGCAAGATACAGAGGCACAATTCTGGGGAAGCCAACAGCAAGGGGGGGGGGGGGGGGGGCGCACAACATCATCAAATGAAAATCCTCACCGATTTAAATACTCGTTTTAGGTGCTTGAATCCTAGAGGGGTCTGTGGCATTAAAATTGTTAAAAGACCCATTTAATCCATTTTGAATGTCTATATGTCCCCTATGGCAGTTGGGTTGCTCCAGAACTGCATCATGCCAAATGCAGTCACAAGTTCTCTGCTAAATCCTAGCTGCTGTGCTTGAGTTTTCCAGCACATTTCAAAGCAACGTGTTGGCGGTCCTTTCTTCCATCCAAGGGGCTGATTAAGAGCCATAAATCCTTTACAGGAATGTGCCTACCAATCTACCTAACAAGTCATGCTGTCAAGCAATTAAAGGTTACAGAGTCAATGGAAAGGCAGCGGATGAGGTCAGAGGTAGCCAGAATATGCAGGATATGGCTTTTTCTCATTTACAATGCAATTTAATTTTCACTGGGAATGGGGTTTCTTTAATAACCAGCCCCATAATAAGCACAGCAGTGAAACACCAATTAAGTTCTATAATATTACTGGATACAGAGCATTCCTTTACGTCCTTGGAAGCACTGTGAAGAAATTTGCTGGACACATCCCTAGAATCCATGAGGTTAAAGATACCTGGCTTTACAATGTGTTTTACACCCCGTGGACCCCAAAGGCTTAATACATTACAAAATATAAGGAATTTAAAAAAAGGGGAACATTTAACAAAACATATAAGGACTAAGGTGGTTACAGCCCGCAAACAGTTTTGTAGAAATAGTATTTTATTATGATTATAAAAAGTTCATATATTTCTTCCAGCAGTTAATTGCAGATTAACCCTTTGAATGCAAGAGCAGCAAGCAATGTATTGCAAAACAATGCATAACGTACCCCTCTAGCACTCAAAGAGTTAATAATTACACCCATGGATGCTGGCGAGGACAGTCTTCCATAGGGAACAGTGAAACATATGAAATGGTAAACTTGTTGGCTGGCCAAAAACAAACCTAACCACAGAAAAGTTCAGCACTTAAAGGATCGGTGACATGCCAGGACCAATGATGGTCCTAGGATGGCAGCACAGCTGCACACCTATCTGCCATTCTAGAATTTATTGCGAAGAAAATAAATAAATGAAAAATGCTGCCCCTGCTGTATTGGCAGTATAACAAACGGACAACCACCAATATGCAGGTCCCCCATTGGCTTCTCCAGACTAGAGCAGGTGCTGTGAGATCCAAAGAGGCAGCTGATGATACATTTTGTTCTATTACAGCCAATAGGAACAAGGCTGTCACTGGACATTTCATCAAAAGCTAGAACAAGCTGAATTGGATGGCTGCAAGTTTATAATGACACTTTTTTTTTTTATAAGGAATGAACTAGTAGGATACTGAGCATTAACACTTTTTATGGCTAGGTTCCCTTTCCTGAAGCATGCAAGGGTGAGCTATTTCAATGAACAGGGAGAGAGGTGCATCTTCTGACATACACCAATCAGAATCTGGGCTACAGACCTGAATAGTTATTGATGTGTACTTTTGCATTGATTATCTTGTAAGTACACAACTTGCAAAATATAACCAGTGCAGAAACAAGGTAAATGTTCATTATATCAAGCAAAAAAAAAATGAAGATACGATCACATAAATAGTGCCACAACTGGGTCAGGATAATTTGCCTTGTAAAAGTTTACTTAATAGACTCCTGATAAATCAGCAAAATCTTTAACCCATTAGCAACGATGACATGCCAGGACTGCAATTCTGGCCTTTAAGGACATATGACAGTCCTGGCACGTCATGGTGAATGATTGCAGTACGTCTCAGGGAAGTCTGTGATCGTTGCAGGGAGACTGTCACGGACTGCTCCAGGACAGAAGCATCAATTTCTGCCTTTACCCAGTGGCTTCGCACAAGTGATCCCTCTTACAGCGATCACATGTGCTGGAGCAGCCACATGACAAAGGCATTGTATAGTATAAATTGACTTTGTCAATGTTCTCTGCCTCTCTCAAGAACGCAGGTCCAAATATCATTAAATGGGCAAAGGGGGGGGCACTTTTAATTTAATTGGTGGTGCTGAGGGCAGGACTAGAGGTAGAACAATTTTGGGCACTTTATGACTTCGTACTACCACTTTGTGTTAATGATAAATGATTTAGAGCAAGACCAATCAGTTTATGTACACATTCTAACTAAACAAACATCAATGTGAATTTTATTACTATGGAGCAATGTGATACATTTATATACACATCACACAGTCTGATTTCATAAAAGATGGAGACCAGGGATGGAAAGGGGGACATGGATTTTATTCACGGAGAACAGTGCTTGCCTAAACAAGGACACTTGGGATGAATGAACAAACATTCAAAACTTTCATTCAGTGCCTGTTAAAAATGAACTAATTAAGCACAAATCATCACAGACAAACCTATGCAAAAAATGTGTTTTTTTTCCCCGTTTTCTGTATTACTGAATAAAATGATAGGTTATACGTATAAATGTGGCGTCAAAAGAAAGCCCTACTTATGCTTAAACAATGGAATACAACTTGAGTGGGTATACTAAATTAATTAAAGGAAAATATGGTTGAACAAAGATACTAAAAAGGCCAAATTTGCCCTTGTCCAATGGAGTAAAAAAGCCTTCATCACTAAAATACAATTCTTACACATGCGAGGTAGGTGTTGCCTAGATGTGAACCACAATGTAACAAAAAAATCAAACCTTGAAGGGGAAACTTTACCCTTGGATTTAACTGAGGTCATATAGACTCTGAATAGATTATTAATAATTCTAATGGTAATGAATAATATGGCAAGAGGCATACTGAACTCATTCTTATCAATGAAAAATGACAGTTGGTACTTTCTGAATCAAAGCATGTACCAGCACACACAGTTTTTGCTATGCATGATTGTTCATGGTTTGATCTGGAAGGGAACAACTGTAAGATATGACTGACAAAGATGCCTCCTTTTATAGGGCTTTTGGGATAGTTTACATATTTTACAGGTTACTTCTATAATTAGCCATTCGGAGTCTATATGACCTCAATCAAGGCTCAAAATTTCCACTTGCCACTAGCCAATGGCGAGTGAAAATTTAGCCCTGGCGAGTAGAAATTCAGCCCTGGTGGCTATGTTATGGCTTGCAGTGGCGAGTAACTTTTCAGGTCTGACTAGTAGCAAAGTACTTAAAATTAATTATATGTAAACTAATGGAAAAGCCCATGTACAGGGCCAAGGTCCGGGTGATGTTAACCCTATGAGTGCCAGAGGGGTACGCAACACATTGCATTGTACTGGCGGCGCACGCAATGCAGTCAGGTGCAGTAGAGACTGCCAGAATGCTCCCAGCATTCCTACACCTCCCAGCATTCTGTGCATTCGAGCAGTCTCTACTGTGCATGACTGCATCGGACAAACATTCTAGCGTTTTATTACATAGGATAGCTATGGTAATAGCAGAAGACTCCATAACTTATAATGAACAGTAAAGGGTATATAGAAAGTGATTTTGTAATTGAAGAAGATTGTATAACAGTTATGGGAACAGAGTTCCCATTGATGAAAACTCTGCCTTTGATGCCCTGATCGCCCTGCAGATCTCTGGGTAACATCAGCACCTCACTTGGAGCTTATGGGAGAACAACACTGCTATGGCTTTCTATGGAGAGGATAGAAATCTCCCATTAGAACTGAGTGAAGCACTAATATCACCCGACCCAGCAGATAAAGGAGATCTGGAGGGAGTGTTTTAAGCAATGTGAACTCCCTTTAGCTACAAGTCAACTTCCTATTTATCCTTCTAATTAAATGCAGGAGAGGTCTTCAACACATTGAAAAGCGTTGAAGATCTCTCTAGCTTCCAAAGGGTTAAAACGGCATGAACTCACCATGGGCTGTAGAAGTAGAATTTGTAATGAAACTTCTTGTTCTAAGCACCACGGGGTGAATGCTTGAGTACAGAAATAGCAGCTCCCCAGGTACAGCATACCATGCGACAGACTGCTAGCTAAGCATTTCTGGAAGAGGCTTAGATAAACAGTGTACAGAATGGGCCGGTTCATAAAAACTAACCTCGGGAACTTTTCCTTTCCTTTGCCTTGTAACAATCCAGACAGACCACAAATCCACATTTCTGGCAGACCCAGTGAATGTTAAACAAGGTGGCCTCGCAGGCATCACACATTTCACGCACGCCTCGCACTGCTCGCTTCCAGGCAATTTTTGCTGAAACATAGAACATTTTAGAAAAACATTAACATCTGCTCTGTACTAACATTTTTTTTTTTTTTTTATATAAACTAGTTAATTTATTCCCAGTGATATTGGATGATGGGACGAAGTGAAAATAAAGCCTTTATTGACCCCATTCAATGGAAAATTTAAAGGGATAGTAATGTCTGCTATAAAAGTAATTCGCTGAGTCTTCTTTATATTAAATGTAACAGATTGCGCTATGTGTAGGAGCTTACTTGTTTGTACTTCAAAAGTTATTAGTGGAGAAAGATCCCCCGCCCCATCCTTCTGGCTGCCTCCCACAGAACCTGGAATCCAGTCGTGGGACCGGACGGCTGCAGAGAGGGACACACTTCAGTAAGTATAAGGAAAACCCAGCCCCGCTTTGATGAAGGAGGACAGAATTTCCTTTTACTTACTGATGATTGTCCTTCGCTGCATCCGTCCGGACCAGACTGCAGTTTCAGTATGTGGACAGAAGGAGCGGGGGATCTTTCTCCACTTCATAACTGTTGAACTACACAAAAGTAAGCTCCTACACATAGCGCAATCTGTTACATTTAATATAAAGAAGACTCGGCGAACAACTTTTATAACAGACGTTACTATTCCTTTAAGCCAGAAATCTTAACAAGAAGGTTTATTACCTGGGTATGCAATTGAACCCTATGCATGCCAGACAGATGAACATTGCATTGGAATACGTTGCACACCTGCCTGGAACACAAAAAGTTAAGTGCAAGGTAGGTGTATGTCCTTAAAGTAGAACACCTAAGAACCTCCCACTTATATTAATATGGACAGAACATTCTAATGGCCCCTAAGAATGTTCCCTTTCTCCT
This sequence comes from Rhinophrynus dorsalis, assembly GCA_037306005.1. Taxonomy (NCBI): domain Eukaryota; kingdom Metazoa; phylum Chordata; class Amphibia; order Anura; family Rhinophrynidae; genus Rhinophrynus; species Rhinophrynus dorsalis. Next base: position 51,883,769 of record CM074724.1, read on the forward strand.
TGGTTCAAGAGAACATCTACAATCAGTCCTCAATGTCATGTCCACATGGAGGCGGACATGACGGTTGTTATCAGGACCACAATCTCTGCTCACTGCACACAGTAATCTTAACCCACTGAGTGCCAGAGGGGTAAGCAACGCATTGCAGAGCCCCGTGGCACTCAAGAGGGGGTCTGCAACTCAATGCACACTGTCTGCATCAGTATGAAAAAAACAAAAACCCAAAAACTGCCAGAATCTGTCTTGTCTGCCACCATGGACATGACATCCAGGCCTGACCTAAGCGGTCACTTCTTGAAGCAAGGAAACAATTCATGAGGGCCATTAAAATGTTCTGGCCATAGTAATTTAAGCGGAAGGTTATTAGGAGGCGTCCTCTCCTTTAATAAGGAGGACCTCTCACTGGCACTCCAGAGAATAGATAAGTACATCAAGAAGAACAAGCATGGCAATAACTAGTTCTCTTACCATCCTTTTTTACCCAGGACATTGCTGCTTTTTCAGACGTCACCAGATGACAGAATTTATCTCCTATGTAACCCAAAATATATTTAATTGTTTCCAGGTCTAAATCATCATCGTCATAGCTTTCGTGCGTCCACAAGCTCAGAGCTTCATCATCGTACTGATCCGGAGAAGAAAATCCATCAATTCGAACCACTCCGTTTTTACTAAAGGATAACCTAAGGCACAAAAATATGTATGAATGAAAAGAAAATCTTTTACATTAGTCCTCACAACACACCAACAGGTCAGGTTTTCAGGAAATCCCTGGTTAATCCTAGGTAATCAGTGACTATCATCATGATTGAACTTCTAGTGCTTAAATAGGGATCTCACTAGAACCCCACCTGTTGTTGTGTCTCATTGACTGTAGAGGAGAATCACTAGACTAGATCTTTCCATAGACTGTAATACAACGGTGTTTCCAGTAAAAGAAACGGGCACCAAAAATACTGTAAACGTCTACACTACACTGTAAAAATTACACAAGTTTGCTTTGTAATACTGTTTGAATGAAGTACTTCCCAGCACTGGAAGCACCCTTGTTTTACTTGGCTAGCCATTATATATTTGTAATAAGTATTACTATCCCTTTGGTATGTTAGAGGCGTTAGAGCACTGAAATGGAATACATTTCTTACCACGCAAAGGGTTAATGTATTGAAGCAGTCACCATCTAGAAGTCAGCTGCTGCTTGTAAACATCACTGAATTCAGGGATGGGCACTCTTTTGTCATCTAGCTGGAATGCAGAATGCCCACCCCGACAAGATAACAGGTGTCAGATAGCGCAAATAAATTGCCAACTCCTGGCACACACCCACGGGATTTATAAAGAGCTAAAAAAGAAGCCTCAAATGGCCTTTTTCATGAAGGAAAAGAGATGCATTTATAGAGCCAACCACCTGCACGAAAGACAGGAAACGAACATTCCATTTGCTCTACATGGGGCTGTTAGTCCACTGAATGCTAAATGGGACTCCAATTAGGAAGCATTGGGTTGGAGAACTCGCTTGAATTTAAAGGGATAGTAATACTTAAAATGTAAAAAAAATATGTTGTAGGGCTTTTTCCCCTGAGTAAAACAAGGGTACTCCCACTGCTGAAAGGTGTTTCATTCAAAAGTTATTAATTTTCAAAGTTGAATTTTTTAGGTGCAATATCAGTGGCCTGAAATTGTAGAGTGGCGCTGTTGCTACACCATCCTATGGAGATTTATGGTCAACTGACCAGAGCTGTCCATAGGATGGTGTAGCAACAGCGCCACTGTACAATTTCAGGCCACTGTGATATTGCACCTAAAAAATTCAACTTTGAAAATTAATAAGTTTTGAATGAAACACCTTTCAGCAGTGGGAGTACTCTTGTTTTACTCAGGGGGATAAACCCTACAACATATTTTTTTTTACATTTTAAGTATTACTATCCCTTTAAGGTTAAAATCCTCATTAAAAGTAAAGGGAATTTGATAAAATGTCATTACAACCCTAATAGTGCATGTGGTTTGGTCTACAAGTGCAACTCCTTAGTTTGAAGAATAAGGCCCCAAATCTCCAGTTCTTCTTTATAAATTGAAATTAAACAGACATCATATTTTATGTATTTTAATCTTTTATAAGGTATATAGAATTTATATTTACTTCCAAGCTGGCAACATGCACATGGCAGTTCACATTTACCTTCGGAAGTAATAAAATCTGCAGAACACCGGGGACTGGGTAGATTCTTCCCCCTTTTTGGTGCGAATAAGTCGACATTCCCTGCACTTCTGTAAATTTGGCCCGATCTCACAACAAGAGTCATCCTGCAGAAAGGATTCCCCGGTCTGCTTCAGTTTCTTCACTTTCCGCCAGTCTTTTAATACTGAACGGGGTATGCCAGCTGTAAGCACATCACAACTGAAAGGTTAGCTTAGAGAGAGAGGTAACATTTGTTATGTGCCTACCTCTGGTGCTACTGAAGGTGAAAAATAGGGTATATTCAGGAAGTTAACAATGTGCAATTCTGGGGCAAACTGCATCATAGGAAAGAAAAAGAATTACCACAAATTCCCATCGACTGCAACAGGGCTTTTAGCCTCATGAATGTTTGAGAGGTCTCTAACACATTGCTTCACAATGACCTCTCCTGCATTCAAGGGGGATAAAAGACAGGAAATATTCCCTCTAATGTTACAGTAACATCACCTTTTAGTTTCCTGTATAGGGACCATAGGTCATATGCAAAAAGTAAAAGTTGAACAAGCCAATTGCACTACAGGGGGCAAATAATAATGACCAAACTTCCCAGTGACTTAACTGGGACTGACGGCTGTTGGAGTACTCAAAAAAATTCAAATTTAAATATATGGGTAATGTGTTCATTTTTAGACTTGTTCTCTATGGTGCAGTTAAGAGGAGTAATTCAGGAGCACAAGGCCCTTAAAGGGATAGTAATACTTGAAAATAAGTTTATTTTATATTGTAGCCCTTAAAAAAACTTGAAAAATGATAAAAGTCTTATCTCCCAAACCTTTATAGTTTGGGAGATATTCAGAAGTAAAGTTTCCCCTGGAGTGACGTCATTGCTCCACCCTTCAGATTTGGAATCCGGTCCCAGGACCGGCTGTGCCTCTCCAGAAGTGCTGAGATCACCATCTTTAAAAAAAATTTCTTAATTGGCATGGTCTACAAAGTGTGCTTTCAAGCCAGGCACACTTTGTAGCTAGTTCCAATTAAGTAGTTCTTTTCAAAAGATCGTGATCTCGGCACTGCTAAAGAGCTGCCGGTTGCTCTGTGGACCAAATTCCAAATCTGTCCACTAGATGGCAGACTTGGCTGAAACAGCCAGGAAAACAGCATTTTACTATATTTTACATGTGAATATCTTCCAAACCATAAAGGTTTGGGAGATAAGACATATCATTTTTCATGTTTTTTAAGGGCTACAATTTAAAATACAATTATTTTCAAGTATTACTATCCCTTTAAATCTGTAAAGGCTCTTTTCACTTGGGTGGCTTCTGTATGTGACTTGTATGTATAGGAAATGTTGGTGAAAGTTTAGTTCTATAGGGTAGCATGATTTTCCCAACACTTCTGTTCTCTATAAATAGGAGAGACAAATACATCACAGGGAAAACTCAGATACCTGTAATAGGTGTGTGATTTCAGCGAGATTCTACTGAAAACTATACTACAAGTTTATAGCTGCATTGACACACACAGGAAATTTGAAGCTTGCTGCTTCTCTACAAATACCACACAGCTTGTGTTACCTATGTGAAACACCCCATAGGAGACAATGGGAGAGGTGCATTAAGATGTGATAAAGAGGTGATAGGTGGATATTCTCCCAATCCTATATAACACCATGGAGCCAATGCACTAATATTCTCCAACTTGAGAGATGTTAGTGCACAGAAGCCATAGAATAACACAGTAACTGAACAAGTGATATCAATGGAGAAGTAATCTCCACATTACCACCTCTTCATCACACCTTAGTGCATAACCCCAATGATCATTGCTTGTGTTTTCAATGTGTTGCAACGGCAATTGTGTCCGTGTGAAAGGGGCCTAAAGAGGTAAACATTAAATAAATTCCCCTTCTCCCAATGACCCTTCATGCCATCCCTCATTAGTCAGTTTCTGAAACCACCCACTGATCACACTATCCTTGCCTGTCTCCATCTCACAGAAATCCTCATAAGAAAACAAAAAATTTCTACTTCACAAAATAAAAACTATACAGCCAATTGTTTCACGTGATTTGAAGAACCCAAGGCATGCTGGGATCAATCCTTTTGCACTCATCCAATAAAGAAGGCTGGATATCTTAAACTTATGAGGTTTGTTCAACATACACAAAATTCTACAGCATGTCTTGAGATTAGAAACCACCCAGTTCAGTCCACTGAAATGCTTATCTTCAATGTATTTATCTACCTAAATCATGCCTTACACCACATTAGTTACTTGTATAAACAAAAAGGGTCAAATTGTCATGCAAAGCTGCCTTCAGATACATAGGAAAGGCACATTTAATATATTTTTGGGTTTATGCACCTAAGAGGTAATGTACAAAAAAACGCTGGATAGGAGTACATGATATTTAAAAGGGTATGAACCATAATCATTTTAGGTGATAATATGCCTTTAACATTAGAGACAATACCCATACATTCCCAGGATTCTAATCAGATACCATAGCTTTAATTGCAAGTGTTAACATCAAAGTCATGAGACATACTAGTATTGTTAGAGTTATATGTTTCTTTTAACAACTATGTTGGAGTCTCATTCTAATAACGAGTACTCTCAATTTACAGTACAGGTGTCGTAACTAATAACCTTTCCTCCATAACATTGCACAATTAAACACTTGTTCTTCGCTGTGTAATAAGGAATGTACTGCAATGGTAAGGGGTTTAACAAATTGTAAAGTCCACTGTCAGAAGCTGGACTAAGTATTGATATTGTATGTTTTCAAATGGAAATTACTGATATCTTTGTCATTGGAAAATGTACTAGTATCTGTGTTATACAGCTATCATTGTAATTTTATATTTCAAAAATAAAGTTTATTTATAAAAAAAAAAAAAAAAAAAAAAAATTGAGACAATATCTTTGTGTGAGTGACCCACCAGTGCCATCTGCCTACTTCTGCCCAGGATCATGCACGGTGCTGTGGTGGGCATCTTACTTGCTAAATAACTCCAACTACTGAGCTTTAAAGTGACTTAAAATCCTAAAGGCCACTAAAAAGGAGTTCTCCAACACGAGTCTATAATAAATGCAGGATATAATTTCCATGGCAGCAGACATGATTCTTTTTTTGCAGGACTCAAAGCCCCAAACTCCTCCCACTAAATGCTTCCCAAGAAGACTTCAGTGAGAGGAGTCTGGGATGCTTTACCCTTTGAGTGCTCTGTCACTAAAAGGGTTAAATATTGCAAAACGACTTTTGTGCTCTGTGGAAATTATATCCAGTAGCATTTAAAGATTCATCTAGAAAAAAAAACAATCCATGTAGACCGACTCACAGAGGCTATGAGAACCTCTGCCCACATTAGAGTAAGAATTTATTATGGGGACAATAAATGTTCCTTTAACTCTCTGTGTGCCAGAGAGGTATCCAACGCATTGTAAAGCAATGAGTTGCGTACCTCTCTGGCACTCAAAGGGTTAAAACTCTGAGTGCCAGATAGGTTTGCAATGTGTTGGATGCCTGGCTGTCATATAAAGGGTTAATAATGCTTTATAGAAATAAAAGGCAGTATTGCAGCTATTCAAAAAGTAAGTCCATCGATGCCACTCCGATCTCTCAAATCTTTATGGTTTGAGAGATAAAAGGTGATAAAGTTCTCCCCTTTCATTGACGTCAGTGTCTAGATGACAGACGCTGATCCTGGTCCCAGGACCGGCAGGCAGCTCTCCAGCAGAGCCGAGACAACGCAATCTACAAAGAAATATTTCATTGGAACGGTCTACAAAGTATGCTTGCAAACCAATGAAGTATTTCTTTGTAGATCGCTGTATTTCGGCTCTGCTGAGGAGCTGCCTTGAGTCGGCTGGCACAGATCTGCTGCTACCAGCTTTACAGCTGACATCAGTGAGGGGGGAACTTTATCACCTTATATCTCTCAAACCATAAAGGTTTGAGAGAGAGGAGTGGTATTGATGGGCATTTTTTGAATAGCTACAATATTACCTTTTATTTCTATAAAGCATTACTAACCCTTTAAGTGTTTGGTCATATTGCAACTTCACTCAAACAGATGTGTAATGCGGCATCAAGTGTTAGAAACTGCATTATTAAAACAGAAGAAAAGGGAAATATACTTGAGTGAGTAAATTAATAGGTTGTCTCTGACCGCCCAATGAACCAGCCAGGTTACACTGGACAATGCATTGCTGCAAATCATTAACTCCTTGGATGCTAGAGGGGTCTACAATGCATTGAAAAGTAATGTTAGATCGTTCTCCAGCATTCAAAGGTTTAAGTATTTTAATGAAGGGAAGAACATTCAAAGGTCACGCGTTTCTAGTTTGTGACTGCATACTGCAGCCTGTGCACACGCGTTTTAGTGTTCGGTGGCAGTTAAGAGTGAAATTCTAGAGCAAACCAACTGTGTCATAGAGGGGAAACAAACACTCCCACTGACTCAAGATGATTTTAACCCTTTGAGTTTGGGGTTAAAAAAGGGTTTACTACTTTAATGCTAGAAAGGTCTCCAACATATTGTTTTGAAATGCGCTTGCTTCCTCTCTAGCATTCAACAGGTTAAAATCAATGGGAGTCTTGCGCGTTTTCCTTTCTCCATTATGGTGCCATTAGTTTGCACCAGAATCACGTCTCTACAGTTCCCTGAATAAGAACCTTAAGAGACCGTGGACTGGATTACATTGCATGTAATAAATGTTATCCACGGTTTTATCTCACAGATTCCTACTGAAGTCTATGGGGACATCTGGAAATTAAACCTTGTGACAAAGTTATCCCCTGCAGTGGAGAGGTGTAACTAGCCTGGGTTTCTCAGACCCTTCTCTGTTTCCTACCTCAAAAACAGCTATTTATTTAGCTGTAAATGCCTTCATTACATGATTCTCATGTCAACATCTTATTTGTAAACTCTGTAATCGGATTGCCCAAGGCATTGAAAGGTTTGGGCCGTGCTTACAGATCAAGTTCATAGATATAAAAATAAATAGCCCCTAGTAAGACAAACAGACCACAGACTAATTCCACAGTTCCACATTCACCCTCCTGCACGCAGACTGTATAAATATTGCAGTCATGTTCATGAACTGATGGAAGACTTATGAATGCAGCTCCAGTTAAAGGGACCCTTTTTTAATAGCAAATCCTCTAACATAAAAAGTTTAAAGTAACTGGCCACTCAGATTACATATGGCTGTATGAAACTGTAGGTTTTATACATCCTACACCATACTAGAGTGATGGTGGGAAACAGCAAATTAGGTTTTAACACAGGGACGCAATAAAACGAGTGACTAAACTGCTAAATCACCCATTTAATAAGGGCCAATTTTCCCAACAAGTACAGCAGACAACTGCCTAGAGCTCCGAATTTTGAGGGATACCTCAGCTGTGCTGGCCACACCTACATTCTGAATTGTGGGTGTGGCCCAATCAATCTCAATGTCCCTGCACCAGTTTCATACTGCTTTACAGGCTATTATTTAAACAGTTGGATGCTAGAAAGATCTCTAGCAACCAACGGGTTAATGCTTTTATTTGTCCTTGCTTGTTATAAAGTCAGGGGTATTTTCTGTGTCAGGAGACAGTGGATGGGATTGGGGGCAGGGTCATGTGAAGCAAGAGTGTGGCCATGGTTGGAGCGAACAGCACTTAGAATGTCTGGCCAAGGAATGCCTAGGATGTAAATCTGGCCATGCATTTAATACTAATTGCACATGATCAATACGTACTGCAGAACCACCACCCTTTGACTTTCTAGCTGTGAGATGGTTGAGAATGATGCAAGCTGTAGTCTAACAGCAGCTGGTAAGCTAAAGGCTGACAGCATGGAGCGCTAATAAGCATCATATGTAACCATTTAACCCTTTGCCAAGATGTCTGATCTATTTTCATGATTGACAAGCTACTAATAATTTATTTGGGATAACTTTTGATAGTTCTGCTTTAAGCCTTTTAGGACCACAGGGTCAAGCAGAGAATTGCAAATCAATGTGGTGTACACTTCTCTTAGGTCGTAACCCTTTGAGTGCCAGAGGGGTAGGCAACACATTGCAAAGCAATGTGTTGCGTACCCCTCTGGCACTCAAAGCATTACGACCTAGAGAAGAGTACAACACATTGATTTGCAATGCTCTGCTTGACCCTGTGGTCCTAAAAGGCTTAAAGCAGAACTATCAAAAGTTATCCCAAATAAATTATTAGTAGCTTGTCAATCATGAAAATAGATCAGACATCTTGGCAAAGAGTGATCTGTGTGCCTGCTCTGTCCGTTCCTCTTAGGTTATTTGTCAAAGGGAGAGTTCCATTATATCATACGGTACAGACAAGGACAGACAGCGCAGGCGCACAGATCACTGTGCTTTCCTACTGATGTAAGTTTCATAAGATGTTCTGATGCCAACTCATGCCGGCACTTAAAGTTTATTACAATGTTTCCATGGTTAAAGGGATAGTAACACTTAAGATGTTAAAAAAAAAAAAAATTTAAAAAAATATGTATATGTTGTAGGGTTTATGTCTCTGAATAAAACAAGGGTACTCCCACTGCTGAGAGAAAATTGTAACAGCTCAAACTTGAAATTTTTAGGTGCATTGTCACATTGGCCTGAAAATTTACAGTGGCTCTGTTTCTACACAATCCTATGGAGATTTACGGTCTACGGAGCACAGCAGTACATAAGATGGTGTAGCAACACCGCCACTGTAAATTTTCAGGCCACTTTGATATTGCACCTAAAAAAATTCAAGTTTGAGCTGTTATAATTTTTAAAAAAAAAATCTCTCTCAGCAGTGGGAGTACCCTTGTTTTACTCAGGTGGATAAGCCCTACAACATATATTTTTTTTACATTTAAAATATTACTATCCCTTTAACAAGCTACTAATAATTAATTGGGGATTATTTATGTAAGCATGATAGTCATACATTAAAGGGATGATGTGGTAACAGTGCTGCACAGGGTTAAAAAGCAGTGTGGTGCGCTAACTTGCAAAGTAAACTCATCTGATTTAAAACGCTTATAAGTGATTACAGCTTGACAACTATGCTATTTGTATTATACTCCCCTCCCTGCATAATGTCATGTGGCAGATGTGTCTCACAAACATTCAGCTCTAAAGAGACAGTTATTCAATTCCAGATATAAAAAGTCAACACTAAAATTAAACTTTTTTTCAGCAGAATGGAGGAAACAATTTGCCTTGCATTTCACCTTAAGACTTTGTTCACGCAAAAACAGACTAAAAACACACACACACACAAAAAAGATTTTGGTACTGTTGCGTCATATGGTGCTGTTCACGTTATCACTGTCATGCATGACGCAATAAAAAGCAGAATGCAGCAAGATAATTCACACTGTAAAAGATGTTTTCAAACATCAGTGATTGGCTGACCCAAGTGAGCATCAGTCAATTATTTACGTCTGACACAGACATAGGCCAGCCCCCAGTCACACTTCTCCAGCCAGAGAATCACAAGTAAGTAAACTATTGGTTTGACCACTGTTACATTGCACTGTTTTAGCTAACCACGTTATCAGCTCTTTAGTCTGGAAACTGTACTATGCAGTAAGGATACAAAAGCATGTGAGTGCAAGGAAAAGGCCTTCTCTCAGACTACTGAAAAGATCTGAAACTAACACATCTTAAAGACTAAGACATAGCTTCAAAATAAGCGTGCCCATCTTATTTTATTTATTTATTTATTTTTTACTAGTCACAGACTAGTGGAATGTTTCAGCTATACACACATATATACACAAGGGTCAATTTAAACCTTCAAGTAAAGCCTCCTGAACAGGAAGTGAATTCATCCCTCGAGTGTCAGAGGTATGCAACGCATCGCTCTGCAATGCGTTGCGTACCTCTTTGGCACTCAAGGGGTAAAAGCAAGCAAAATGTTACAACATGCTCTTTTGCAAAAGTACTATTTGCACATAAGCAGTGGTATTCCTTTGAAAGGGTGAAGGCAAATTAATTCTAAAATGCCCTATGCATTACAGTAGATCTGAAGTAACAAGAAAAACAACTGCAGCTAACTTTAACCATTCAAAGACCAATGCTCTGGGGTCCTTAAAGAGTTAATATATCCAATTTCATTAACAAGAAACAGGAAAATAATATACTGGATGTGCCAAGTTCTCTTAACCTACAAACCATTTCTAGGTTCCAATCTCCCCTTTCTTTCCCTACAAGACAAAAAAACAACAGAGGAAAAGCACGCTATGAATCATGGACAGGTTCCAGGAAAAAGCTACAAAAGGAGAACCTGACCCACTGTATAAACAAAAACACATGCGTTTCATATGAAGCCGGAAACCACTCATCTCTGTTTGATCCTCGATTCCCAGATATACTTACTGCTGTTGCTAGCGCTCTGTAACTTCAGTTTGCTTTTCTCTTTGGCACTCCTGCTAAGAATACCATTGGGTTTTGTTTCTTCCTCTTTGTCTGTGTCACCTTTTCGCCTCTGCATATCATTTTGCTTCTTTTTGTATGTTGGCTTGGGCTGGCGTTTCAGCCTTTGTCCTGACTTGCTCTCGCTTTCATCAGAGTCCTCACTTTCTGAGCCAGATTCATAAGTTCTTTTAACCCTCCTCCTTGTAAGCCTATCTTCCTTTGGAGATTTATCATCCTGCGCTCGAAGGTCTATATTATTTTGGAGTTCGCTAGAAGTTGAAGCTATCAGATTGACAGTGCAAGGCTTGATTATTTCAGAGACAATCGTGCTTCCTGTACTTTCAGGTTTATTAGTGTTTTTATCTTCTTCAGAGTGTCTAGTAAGCCAAGCCTTTTTCAGTTTTGTGTGGTAATTGGGCTGGCCACACTGGGAAGCCTGCCCATTGCCTACAGAGTTTGTTGTGTTTGTTGAGCTGCAGGCCACATTACTGTCTGGAGAACTTGAGGTTGGTAACGTCTGATTTTTCACAGCGCTAGTTTCTGTATCACTGGCATTAGTACTTCTAAACTGAGCTGCAGCCAAAGCTGCCTTGTGCTTTTTTAAGTGGATGAAATCATTTGAACTGGAATAGGCAGAATTGGGCTGAATCGCACTTGTCTTACAACTCGCTGGAGTAACTGGAGCCATGGTGTTAACTTTGCCCTCCTGAGTCTGAGCCATTGCCTGATTTGCAGTTTTAGAAGTGGTGCACTCTATCACTGTGCAAGCTGAGACAGCATTTGACAAAGAGTATGTTACTTCTGATCCACTACAGCTCGAAACACTTGTGGTTGTGGGGGCAGAGGTGGTCACATCAGTTTTTGTACTGCACATTATATTAGTTCCAGGTGCAACAGAGCTGGAAATGCTGTGTGATGGAGCGTGAGAGTTCTTCTCGAAATGCACATGAGTGTTGTCTGAGTTCATAATTGGCTGGGCAAGCCTTCCCGCCTCTCTGGCTTCCAATGGTTTTAAGCAATCGGATTGATGTAATCCAGCTGAGGATCTTTCGCCAAGTTGTTCCTTTGAGAGTGACTGTGTTACTGGCGTGTTATCATACTTTGTACTTGACGGTGGGCGTACAATGACAGATGCCGTTGCTGCCTGTGTCTTCCCATTATTTTTCTCAGGCAGCCACCCAGCTTTACTGTGGTTAAGCTTTTCATTTGCTTTCCACACATCCTGGATATTTTTCTCTGCATTCTTCTTGTAAGTTGTGGTACCTTCCTTTGGTTCAGGTACTAGAGTTGGAGGTTTCTGAAGTTCCTGAATTTTACCACCTGTACTTACGGGCTGTACTGGGGTTAGGGTAGGCGGAGAAAGGTTGCTGTAGCTGGCGTCTTTCCTTTCCAAGCTGTGATGAATTGGTGGATGAAATACTGGTGCTCTGTGCAATGCAGGCATACTACGTAGAGTATTCGAGGATGAAATGGACAACTGAGTTGGACTTCTGTTATCCCCTCTAAAAGAAGTGATCGTGTGAGTTGCCACTTGCTGTGGAAGCTGCTCATTTAATTTGCCTGCTGGTCCATCCTCTGGTTGGTGCTTAATCAGCGGTGGTGGTTTTGACAGAGATGACAAGCATGAATTAAGTGTAGAGGAATTAGCTGAGGAGGGGCTTGCATTCTGCTTTTCAGAGTACAAGTTTACTGCTTCTTTTGGTGCAAATGACCTGGGAGGATCATTGGCCACACTGTTTGACAGAGTCGTGAAATAGTTACTTTGTGGTAAGCTCTGAGAAACAGAGTTCTTCATTTTATACAGATCAGAAATAGGGCGCTCAACATTATTCTCCTGTTTCACCAGGTGGCTTTTTGGGCTACAAGATACTATTGGTGTAACTCTAGAGTAGCTCTCACGATCATTTTCATGTGCTTTCATTTTAATAGGAAACGAAGAAGCTTCAATGTTTTCCTGAAGGATTCGCCGTTGCTCTTCCTTGTATTTGGTTTGCCTTTCTCCGGTATCCTGTGCTACCCTCTGCAACTTGCTGTGGCTCAAAACTGGTTCCATATAATGTCTATGTAAATGGCTCTCTTTCCCAGAATGAGTGCGGCTGTGCTCATGTTCAGCCTTTATAGGTGCAGAAGCCATTGAGCGCAATGGTTCACTGTAAGTCTTCTTCTCGATATCTCTGTAATGGAAACAGTGTAAGTTTAATCATATGTATTTACTTACATGAACTTAATTACACAATAACAAATTAACTATCTGAATACCAGATGGGTATCCAATTCATTGCTTTGCAATAGGCTGGATACCCTGACACTCAAAGGATTAAAATGGAACTTTCACCTTAAAGGGATAGTAATACTTAAAATGTAAAACAAAAAATGTTGTAGGGTTTATCCCCCTGAGTAAAACAAGGGTACTTCCACTGCTTAAATGTATTTGATTCCAAAGTTATAACAGCTCAAACTTGATTTTTTTTTAGGTGCAACATCATAATGGCCTGAAATGGTACAGTGGTGCTGTTGCTACACCATCCTATTGACAGCTCTGGTCAGTTGACTATAAAATTCCACAGGATAGTGTGGGAACAGCACCACTATACAATTTCAGGCCACTGTGATATTGCACCTAAAAATTCATGTTTGAGCTGTAATAACCTTTGAGTAAAACACCTTTCAGCAGTAGGAGTACACCTGTTTCACTACACTACTTTTTTTTTTTTTTACATTTTAAGTGCTACCATCCCTTTAATTCAAGTCTGCATATTTGAAAACTGCATTAAAATTGGCCTATGTGTCATGTTGACCAATAGTCCCAGCAGATATACAGTTCAAAAGATATTCACACTGCTTACATATGCGAATATACACCAATTGCGGTACCAGTGACATTTTCATATGCTAATGAAGCTTTTTGTAGTACCAGGAAATAATCACTTTCACTCTGCCCAAAAATGTGACGGATACCCATACTCAGACTGAGCAGCTCCGCCAAAACTGTGCGTCCTTAGCCCAGGACAACACTCAGGAACTTCACCAGCGAGGAATCAGGATCATATTCACCTAGTCACTTAGGCAGCACTCAGTGTAGGATGAACGCACTCTGGATACAGCAAGCTTACCCCACCGACAACACCAATGTAGGTTCAGACAAGAACACATTTATTGTGAAACATACAGGGTTTAAATACACACATAGGGTATCCACCCATATTAGGATCCAATAGGCAATATGTAATTCACATATGGGAAGACAATGGGGCTGTTGGTGGAGGGGCACAATACAAAGAGGCACAATGGTGAAGTGGGAATACACATCTTTACGAAATGGTCAATGGGTGGAGGGTGGTGTCAGTATAAACATGGAGTACACTGAAAACAAGGGGAGTGTAAACATACTGTGTGATGAGACAATGGGTAGGTGACAACAGGATACAATGGGCCAGACCTGAGTGAGTTAACTATACAATGGGACACAGGAATAGGACTGGGTACAAGTGTTACAGAGGGACCAGAATACACAAAACAGGATGAGGTGTTGAAGCATCTTTTACATACTAGTCCTTTGGGAAGTCTGATATCCTTTGACAAGGCTGGGAAGAATGTTCACTGGGTTTCTTGGTCACCCTGTATCCCCAATAAGTACAGGGTGACTTAACTCCAAGAGGGGACTGGGGCGCTGGTAAAGGATCATCCATGGCAAGGGGCAAACAGGGCAGAGATTAGTCTCAGGGGGAGGCCATACCCTGTTCCAGGGCTAGGTCCATAGTCTGTGGGCAAGTGGCTGGCCCTCAGGCCTCTCCAGGAGCCGGGGGCCCGGTGGTTCCTGTGACAGTGAATATCTCCTAAATGCTACATCTGCTGGACCTTTGGTTAACATGACATATAGGCAGTTTATACTGCATTTTTCAAATATGCAAACTTGAATTAAGGTGAAAGTACCACTTTAACCCCTTAACGACTGGCGGTCCTGGGACGTTTCCGTCCCATAAGGACCGCATAGGACCACTTGGACGCGCCGGTACACGTGATCTGTCGCGTGTATCGGCGCGTCACTATGGGGCCTGATAGAGATCGCTCCGATGTTGGAGTGGTCAATTTCAGGCCCTATTTTTACTTACAGCGCTCCCGGTAGAGCGCTGTAAGTAAAAAGTACGTCACATGTCGTTAAGGGGTTAAACAAATGCCTATTGTAGAACCAACGAATGAGAACAAACTTACTCAAAAAGAAATATGAACTAAATAAAAAAAATAAAACACTATCAATACTGATGGCTCATATGTAACCTTATAAAACATTTCTTGTGAACATTCTGAACTTTATCTGGCTAACGAGTTAACCAACTGCACCAAAGGGTTGAAATGAAAATTCTGTAATTACCATTTATATAAATGGGGCTTCCGCACATTAAAGACGTCTCTAACACACTGCGGTTCAAAGCTCCATTTAAAACATTGGCAATTTGTGCCTCTTAAAGGGACAGTAATGTTTCACAAAAACAAGCTCCAATTAATCTTCACTGTATTTGGGCCATGGAGTGTGTTATTTCAGTATGGTCAGAGTTGTAGTTCAGTAGTAATTGAATGATAAAGTATCCCCCTCCCGCCCCTTTTACCTAGTGTAACACTGCTCATATCAGATGTGGAATCTGGTCTCTTGACCGGACAGCTCACAGCAAGGGACAATCTTCTTACTGTGAGCAAAAGGAAAACCGTGCCTCTCTTGACAGGTATTTCAGCTTTTTCCTTATGCTCACTGAAGATTGTTCCTTTCTATGATCCATCCGGACAGTCCTGTTGCTCTGAGGTGAGCAGTGTTACATCAGTAAAAGGGGCTGGAAGGGGATAATTTATCATTCAATTACTCCTGAACTACAACTCTGACAGTATTGAAATAACACTCTCCATGGCCCAAATACTATGAAGATTAATTGAAGCGGCTTTTATTTTGAAACATTACTATCCCTTTAACCCTTTGAGTGCCAGGGGGTACGGAATGCATTGCTTTGCACTGCATTCTGTACCCCTCTGGCACGCAAAATGGTTAAGCTTGATGAATAAATCCACTTTATTTTCATATATATGAAAAAGTTTATGTTGGTTGCTAACATATGCAATGTTTTAGCTTTATTTCTATGGAGGGCAAAGAAACTACATCATGAAGAACAAAAGAAATTCTCCAGATAGCCCTGGATTTAAATGTAGCTTTTTAACCCTTGAATGCTAGAGATGTCTTGGAGACCACTGGCATTCCAGGAGTTAAATACCCAATGTAAATCATTAGGGGATCTCTCACTTGCCCATAGTGCTGCTGGCTTGCTATAGGATTGCTGATCTCTGGCTTAGTACACAGAATAACCCTTAGGGCGATATTCAATAAGCTTAAAAGGCACAGTTCTGGACCAAAGCAACAGCAATAGAAGGGACAAATGAACAGTCCCCTGATTTCCATTTATTTACATGGGATTTTAACCCTTTGAATGCTTTATAACACATATGAGACCACTAACACTCTGTGTGTGTTAAAAGACCCACTGAAATCATTGAGAACTTTCATATGACCCTTATGGTGAAGCTGACTGTATACAGTCCTTAATTCCTAAAGAGCAATGATGGTGAGGATTTTAGGGATATTTGACCATGAGGCACAAACACAGAGAGCCAGTCATTTTCAATAGGTCACCAGTGCAAAACAAAGGATAACCTGAAAACGTGCACTCTTGGTGATGGATCATTCCACAGTGCAGTGCGAGACTGGAAAAGTCAGGTAACAAAATGTGAAATGTTCATGTCATATGTTAACATTTATTTGATTTCTCAGATCAGAGCTTTCCAAGTTCAGTGATCAAGGGCCCCAACAGTACAGGATGTAAGGGTTTCCCTGATTAATCACAGGTGTGTCAGTCACAATGAATGATCCACTGATTATCTCACCTGTGATTAATCAGGAAAATCCTTACAGCCTGGCCTGTTGGTGGCCCTTGAGGACTGAACTTGGACAGCCCTGCCTCAGAAGATCTTGCTGTATAAAACTGTAATTGCAGCGAAATTAACTCACTCTTTATGGTGTTCTGGTGCTGGTTTAGTCAACGGTGGACTTGAATGTGTGGCGAGTTTGAGTGGTCGATGGGCATCTGCGCTGGACGGTCGTACGGGTAGATGTCCCATTATGAGGCCATCTGCTGACGTCACAGGGGTAGGCTGATGTAACCATGGACTGGAGGTATTCTTTATGTTATAGAAAAAATAATTAAAAAGTACGTAAGAAAACAATCTTTTCACAGGATTCCTTCATAAAAATCACAATGATGAGAAAGGCAGGTGTTAACAAAAAACAGCTTTATCATTTAAAAAAATATTGGACTACAACTCCTACTAGCCTCAGCTAGCCAATGTAGGCTGAGAATGATGGAAGTTGTAGTCCAACAGCAGCTCAAGAGCCACAGTATGCCTTTCCCTGCTTTATTTGTATGATGGAAGAGTCAATACACATACAGGCACAATACCTTTACTCTTATCTGAACAATCAAGGACATTTCAAATTTGAATACAGCCCCCTGGATGCTAAAAACATTGCCAATGCATTGCAATGAGTTACGTACCCCCTCTGGCACTCAAAAGGTTAAGATAAGAGACTAAGAAAATGTGTCACATCCACAAAAACAGAAGACCTGCTGGAGTATAAAACAAGGCTATGCCCAACGATCCAAAAATAAATGGTTCTGCTGTTTCTATATACTGTCTATTTATCCAGTCTATAGGAACTAGATAAAGTAAACCGTTTATGTGACCACCCTAATGACTATACACACACACATATAGACATCCATATCATCATCCTTTGTCGTGGTGTGTGTATACGCACACAATTATATATTTACTCCAAGCTAGAGAACTTGTGACAACAATTCTTTATTTAAAGCGGAACTACCACACCACCTAAAGTTGCCCTCAAAGAATTATCCATCTGGCGACTAGCTGCTCAGTAATACTAGTCGCCAGAATTATTACCTCATTATCATACCTGGGAACTCTCCGGATTTGCCCCGGAGACTCCGGTTCTGACAGAACTTTACCGGGTCTCCGGGGCAGAGGCTGATTCCTCCGGATGTGGAGAGTTTCTATTGAAACTCTGCCACATCCGCCTTTTCTCCCACTGCTACTCAGTCCCCAGCCTTCTGTGTGACACCTTTAACCCTCTGAGTGCCAGAGTGGTAAGGAATGCATTGCTTTGCAATGCATTCCGTACCACTCTGGCACTCAAAGGGTTAAGTCCCCCCTCACTCGCGGCAAGCCCCGCCCCTTTTTGACACGATTAGCGTCATTTTTGTCACCCCCTGGTGAACAGAGGACTACCCTCCGGGTAGCCCTCAACTGGAAGTTCCCAGGTATGCTCATTATAGAGTATTCCTACTGCTCCCGGGACTGACAGCCAGGAAACAGAGCAGACATCTTTGCATAGTGACGCCTGCACTGTCAGTCCCAGTCTGCTCTAGGAGTTGCTGCTAGGAGCCAAGTGGTACGAAAAGGGACTGACAGCGCATGCATCACTATACAAAGATGTCTGCACTGTTTCCTGGCTGTCAGTCCCGGGAGTAGTAGGAATTCTCTATAACGAGGTAATAATTCTGGTGACTAGTACTATTGAGCAGCTAGTTGCCAGATGGGTAATTCTCTGTGGGCAACTTTAGGTGGGGTGGTAGTTCTGCTTTTACTCTAGATCCTGAAAATCTATGCTTGAATTTACTTTTTAAATTCAGATGCATAATATCCTATACAGCAGTGGTTCTCAAGCCTACCCCTTCAGGGGTGCCTAACTAGGTTTTCTCTGCTTGTGAACAGGCGAATTAATAAAATGACAGAGCCTCTGATTAAAGGACCACTAACACCTAAAATTATCTGGGGTTGTAGTATATGGAGGACTCTGTAAAATGTCTCTGCTTTCGGAAGCCTAAAATCTACTCTTACATATTGCTCTGTGGGGGCTCCCATTTCTTCTTTTTCTAGGGCTCCAGGACTCCAGTTACCATAGCAATCTAGATTGGGTGGCTAGGAAGTAACTGCCTTGTCTTTAGATGGAACGAGGTAAGGTAGCAATCTGTCTGAATAGAAGAACAATGGCTGCTAATCCTCAATACTATTAACAGTATTAATAATGCACATATAATTAACCAAAACATTTCCCTACAGAATAGTCTACAAATGCAATAAAATGCTAATTTATGGTTAGATTTAGGTGTCTAACATAAATAAGTTTTACAGAATTATGTTATCCAATTTGTTTCTTAGGTGTTATTGTTCCTTTAACTCACTGGTGCACAAGAAGGGGAAGCCCAAAGACATGGCTTGTTAAGGACCCCTGAGGAGGGTATCCTTTTAAAAGGTTGCAAGCTCATCGTGCATTAACCATGTCGAAATGATAAAAATGGCGACCTTAGAACCTTGCACTGCATGAAAGCACAAGATTCTCATGTTGCGCTATGAAACGACGCAAAGCAGCCTCTACTAGGCCATCATTTTGTCATACAGAGCGAGATTCTTATGTCGCCATTTTTATCATTGCGACATGGTTAATGCACAATAAAAAGTGAACCTGTTAGGGGTCACTGAGGAGTGGGCTTGGAATCACTGCTCTACAGTAATTATTTATCTAATTTTGTTTGTACAGTTATTAAGGGCTAATGCAGATAACATATTGTGTTAATATGTGGAGATCTCTAAAATTCAAGGGATTAAAAGACTAATTTAAATCAATGACCACTTGGGGGATATATATTAACCCTTTCAGTGCGAGAGGGGTACGCAACGCATTGCTCTGCAATGAGTTGCGTACCCCTCTGGCACTGAAACAGTTAATGAACATCATCTTGTTTAGAGGTAAGGGTCCCTTTATGGAATTCAAAAGAAGCCTGATTTGTATTGCGATTTGCTCTAGACCATACCTGTAGAGTTAACCCTTTGACAACCAGTGGTGATCTATGCAATGCATTGCTCACATCACTGGCACTCAAAAGGTTAATATGATTCTGGAAGTAAAGAAAAAAAAAACGTATAAAGTAGTTAAAAGCAAAATGATATATGACTACACATGCAAAAAATGCATGTTATAATTTTTTTCTAGCCAGATGTTTACATTGGTCTGCTCCACCAGAAGGATGCTATTATATCCAAAGTGTGCCTCATGCCAGGTTCCTCACTGCCCCCACCCCCAGTTTCCTTAACACAGCAGTTCATGTTCAGGATCCCAGTCCTCAAAACAAACTTCTCCAGTATTAAGCCGCGCACTGTGGAACCGCACTTTAGAATCTGGAATGTTTCAATAACCAAAGCTTTGGGCTTGTTTGGATATCCCCAGCACAGGAATTGCACAATTTCAAAACAGCCTAGGAGTGATTTATGGTTTCTGCTAACTGTGACAATTTGCTCTAGTCGAGGAAAAATGAGCAGCTAAGGGTTTAATGAAGACTATATACCCTGGTTGACTTTAGGCTGAAGAGTGAGATTTATCATTGACTGCAACAGCAAAACTTTTAAATCGCAAATAAATTTTTCTACAATCCCGCAAAGCTGAAATGACAAATCCCCCATGCCCATATTACTCTACAGTAAAACTAGACATTTACATGGACCAATTCATTACCCTACTATAACCCACACTTTGCTGCAGAGGGGCTGCTTAACCACTTGGGATGCACAGAAATAGATGATCGCTCCTAAAGCTGCCCTCTCCCTCCCCCATATTCAGCATACTAGCTGACTGGATGGAAGCCAGTCGTACGACCGTCAGGCGGCTCTGCAGCACAGCCGCGATCGTGTTAATAAAAAAGAAATCTTTCACTGAAACGGTCTTCTGTGTGTGCTTGGTTTGCTGTAGAAGACTAAAATGGTAGAAGACCGTTTTAGTGAAAGTTTTTTTTTTTTTTTTTTATTAACGCGATTGCTGCTCTGCTGCAGAGCCACCTGATGATCTCTGACTGGATTTCCCTCCAGTCAGCTACAACGCTGACTTCGGGGAAGGGGAGGGCAACTTTAGGAGCGATCATCTCTCAAACCATAAAGGTTTGAGAGATGACACTGGGGGGCAATACATTTATTTTTAATAGGACTTTACTATAGGGATTAGTATTTAGTATTACTATCCCTTTAAGGGGAATTGTCATCTGTCCCCAATGAAAATGTGGAGCCATTCTGCTCTAAACAACTGCACCAAAAGGGGACAAATAGTTCCCAAATTTCCACTGATTTAAATGGAGGCTTATAAGCTCTTGATACTAGAGATACCTGCAATGTATCACGAAGCAATGTATTCAAGGATTCAAAACATCCATTTAAAGTGATAGCAACAATTAATGTGTAAATATATATATATCCCTTTGAGTGCAGAGGGGTACACAACGCATTGCAAAGCAATGCACTGAATACCCCTCTGGCACTCAGAGAGATCTATTATTGTTGGGTTTATATTCCCGAGTAAAACAAAGGTGCTCCCACTGCAGACGTGTTTTATTCACTGATATTATTGTTTTATTATTGACTTATTTAGTTGCAGTATCTCAATGACCTGAAATTGCACAGTGGCGCTGTTGATACACAATCCTAGCTAGGGACAGATCTGGTCAGTTGACCATAAACAATGTACAATTTCAGGCTATTGAGATACTGCACCTATACAATTCTTTTAGTTTGAGCTACAATAACTTTTGAATAAAATGCCTGTCAGCAGTGGGAGTACCCTAGTTTTACTTAGAAGAATAAACCCTACAATATATATTTTACTATATCTATTAAGTGTTACTATCCCTTTAAATCAATGGAAATTAATGATTGTCCTCTGTGGTGGTGTTTTCCCCTAGAATTGCTCCAGTTCTGAAATTTGGCTTTTAGGATTTTTATTTTAAAATCCATTTATATTTCAAGTGGTAGCTTACATTGATAGTGTTTTTTTCCTTTACCAGTGTACCTATTGGGCAGGGTTGCCAAACCATCCCTTTAAAAAGGGACGCATACGGAAAATGCATTACTACATGAAAATCCATTGCAGCTCAGCATTAAAGGGGAACTATCATCTCAACTAAATACCACCCCACCTAATTAGGCATCTAGCGATAAGCTTATCAAATTGTTATGTAGAATAAAAACTGCTTTAGTCAAAAATCCTATCTCAACCAACAATGACGGCCAGGCAACAGCGCAGACCCCTTTGCTTACAGACATCTGCTCCGTCAATTCTAGTTTCCTCTAGGAGGCGTTGCATGGTACCTTAAGGTATTGTAAGGGACTGACGACACAGGCGCGTAGATGCCTCTAGAGTACTGTTGCCTAGCCGTCAGTTTCAGCTGAGGAAGGATTTCTGACTAAAGCAGTTTGATAGTTAAGCTTATCGCTAGATGCCTTATTAGGTGGTGTGGACTTTATTTTGGGGGGGGGGGGGGGGGTGACAGTTCCCCTTTAATAACTGAAGCACATATTTTGTTTGTCCGATGCAGTCTTGCCCAGCAGAGACTGCCCAAATGCTGGTTCAGGCAGTCACTACAGCGCATCACTGCATTGTGTGAGCTGCCAGTGAGGGGGAGGCAGTATGCAGAGCAGGACAGGCCTCCTTAACCCTTTGAGTGCCAGAGAGGTATGCAACACATTGCAAAGCAATGCGTTGCATAACCCTCTGGCACTCAAAGGGTTACAATCACCCGGACATTGGCCCGTGTACACGGGCTTTTACACCACTAATCAATAATGTGCATAATGTAGAAAGAAAGGGGGAGTAATTCTGAGGAAATTGCACCATGGGGGACAAATAAAAATCCTAATTGATCTACTTGGGGCTGTTAACCCCTTGAATGCTAGAGATGCCTCCACTGTTGCTCTGCAATGAGTATACCTGGGAACTCTCCGGATTTGCCCCGGAGACTCCGGTCCTGACAGAGCATTACCGGGTCTCCGGGGCAGAGGCTGATTCCTCCGGATGTGGGGAGTTTCTATTGAAATTCTGACACATCTGCTGTTTTTCCCGGTGTTCCTCCTTCCCCAACCTTCTGTGTGACACCTTTAAGCCCTGCCCCCCCCAACTCGTGTCAAGCCCCGCCCCTTTTTGTTGAGATTAGCATCATTGTTGTCACCCCCTGCTGAACAGAGGACTCCCCTCCGGGTAGCCCTCAATTGGAAGTTCCCAGGTATGGCAATGAGTTAGAGGCCTTTTCTGGCACGCAATAGATTGATAACCAGTTTCAATTAAAGAGAATTTGGGGATGGTGTATAAAAGAAAAGAGGGGCAAGTCTTGAGCCAACTAAATGCAGTGCATGAGTTGAAGACCTCTCTAGCATTCAAGGGGTCAAACGGTCAATATAAATGGAAATATTTGTTCAGATGTTTTGCCCAAAATGTAATCCACATTTCTTTTATACGTATGGTCCATAATCCCCCATCAAGCACTTGGTTTGCCCCAGAATTAAACACACCAACACTGGCGGCGCTGCAGTCATGCTCAGTACTGACTGCCCAAACGAGCTGCTGCTGATGCGTAGCGAGGTGCTCCAAATTCAGACCGTGGTCCTCTCTGCGCACCTTCCTGGGACCAAGCGCACGGTGGTCCCAGGCAAGGTGCGCAGAGAGGACTCTGGTCTGAATTCGGAGAGCCCTGCTCCATATCAGCTGCGGCGCGGGCAATCTCTACTGAGCATGACTGCTTCTGACAAACATCCTAGCGAATTATAATATAGGACAGGTCTCATAAACACCACAATGTCTTACCCTTCTTATTGAAGCCTCTGCATTGACATGATTTTCTGGATGAACCCATTTTGAGGATGGCAGCCCAAGGCCTGGATAGGCATGGCTTCCATTTGGATACTGCCAGATAATTGGATAAAGTCCTAGCTGGTTGTAAGAAGCTGAGGGGTGAGCTTGGCCAAGAAGGTGAGGTGGCTGGTGCTGTAACATCTGCTGCTGCTGTTGATGTGCTAATGCCAGGTGGCTAAGGCTGCTGGCATGTGCAGTCTCTAGCTGTGGGTGACCACCTAGCAAGGAGGCAGTAGGCATTGCAGGTAACACAGTCTGTAGAAGATGAGGGTGGTGAACTGAATGATGGGGCGTACTTCCAAGTTGGTGAGCATTAATAGCAGACATTGATGCTTGGTTTGAGGAGGATGTTAGCAAATGAGGATTGGCTGTTAGTGCTGGGTGATGGCTGTTTGGAGGTAAACAGGTTCTATGAGCTGGAGAATGAAGCGGAAAATTGTGCTGGTGCAAATAGGGCGATATGTGATTAGATGCAGTCTCTGGTCCAACCAGCGCCGGGTCCCTGTAAACTGTAAAATGTTCATTCTTGTCTATAATAAGTGGGCTTTTCGTAGATTCTATAGCACTCACCCTTGCGGCCACAAGATGAAAGCTGGATCTGTGTGGATCACAGTCCAGTTTGGTGGCCGATCTTACAATCCCAGAACTTTGACTATTGTGGTAATTCATTTTATGTTTCACTATATCAGGGGAATGGACAACCCGAGACTTTAACACATCTGGGGAAGTATTATACTTTATTTTACTGGAAATCTCTGGTATGTGTGGTTTAACCTTAAGAGCATCCATGGATTGTTTCTGAAGCCTCTTCTGTTCGTCTGTGAGGGAAGTGCTACCAATGACAGAGCTGTGGTGGATTTTTTCCCTGTCAGAAGCTTCCTTAGCAGACTGGGATGTCTTTAACACCCCTGATGAAAGTGACAAATCGGCTTTGTTGACAACACTGTCATTCCAGCCTTGCTCAGAATCCTGTTTCTTTGCATCTGAAAAATTCACATTTCCAAATGACTGTTTCAAATCGCCGCTTTGTAACTCCATCATGGGTGCGGCTTGCAAGCCAAATGTGCTGGAGTTCGTTTCCTGGGCTGCTTTGTTTGGATTGTTCTCATTGTTTAAGACAATAGCATTTTTTGGCGTGGGAGGCTTGGAGATAAGCTGCTCGCTCTGTAACAATTCCGTAGTGTTGTTCTTGTCTGCCACGTTATCTGCAACATGTGGATTACTGGGATTCTGCTCATAAAGTCCTGTCTGTTCAGAGAGAAGAAATGGAGGTTTTTCGTCCAGCACCTGTAAGTCAGCTGACTTAATTCTCTCCGATTCTTGACGCTTTTTATCTTCCTGTATTTCATCCCAGGGAGAATGCCTATCTATTAGTGTCTGTTCCTCAGCCCCCTCGCTACTTTGGGATTTTCCTTCGTCTCCATTTATCTTTGAAGTGTTCTTGCTTTTCAACTCGTTCTCGGAATTTTGCTCAGAGGAAGAATCTATTATCCTTTTATTTGAATTTTCTGAGTCGCTGCTCTCTGAGAAGTCTGAAATATTGTCCGTGCGCAGCCTTTTCAGAATTAATTTCTTTTCATCCTCTTCGGGTTTCCTCCTTTTGCTGTGAAAATGTTTGTTTCTCTTAAGATTTTCTGCAGAGAGGAATAGAGAGCAATAATTAATGTGTTTGGTCCAATGAAAAATTAGGTTTTATTACGGTGAAGTACCCACATAGATTATTGGTTATTAGAATGATCTTGAATAATTTAGTTTAAAATGAATTTTAGGAAAATGTATATATTTGTGTAGGTGAAACAAAAATCTATAGAATCTACTACAACTACTATTAATAATAGAGCCAAAGTTTTTGCTATGGTGGAGCCCATTAGTTTCATATATCAAAGCCTTTAACCCTTTGAGTGCCAGAGGGGTAAAGCAATGCGTTCCATACCCCTCTGGCACCCAAAGGGTTAACCCACTGGATGCTAAAGGTCTCTCCGAAGCACTGGTAGGAAATATTTCCTGCTAATTCTTGAAGAACCCATTCAGCCCTTCTGGTCTGTAAAGGGTTAAGCAGACTAATGCCTATTATAGTTAAACATTAAAGGAAAAGTAAACTTTTTAGTTAATATATATATATATATATATATATATATATATATATATATATATATATATATATATATAATGCTTTTCATCAAAAGCAAAACATGCGTACTACTTCCTCTATTAGAAGACTTTTCATTGAAAAGTACACTCAAGAACACTATGGCTTGAGTCAGACTAAAGCTCTCCAGTGACAGATACAGCACCTGGTGGCCACAACAGAAAACTGCATATTACTGTATTCATTAATAGTTTTAGCTTTAATACCTTTTGAATGGAACATCTCCAAGCAATGTGAGAACCCTGTTTTTAATTTAGAAAAAGTTTAATGCTCCTTTAAAGTTATATGGCTAAGTTGTTTGATTGTACATACCTGCTCTACCTGTACCATCATATCGTTCGTCCTTGGTTCGATCTTCATCAGGCATACTGCTGTCGGACCCCTTCCTTTTGTTCAAACGGGCATTTCGGTGTTGACTCTGTTTTGAAGCGGAGGTTTGAGAGTTCATCGCTGGCCTAGGACTATTAGCTTGTGCACGTGTGTAATGACCCTACAAATAACAATTACTAATTTTAACGTTATCACGCTAACAGGAAGTGGAAGGTTGAGAATTTAAAAAAAATAAAATAATGGCCAGCACTTATAATTTTGGCTACTATATATTATCTATTACTATATTTAGTAATTCAGCAATGGAACTGAGACAGACAACACTAAGGAAAGTGCTGAATCATCTCGGACATCAAAGGCCTCAGGTCTTTATGCAGAATACAAGAGAAGAGAAATACTGGGGCATACCAAGTGTGCCACAGGGGACAAATACTCATTCCCAGAATTCCATTTGATTTAAATGTGGCTCTTCAACCCTTGAATGCTAGAGAGGTCAACATCATATTGCCTGTCAATGCACTGGGAGACCTCCAGCATTAAAAATCCCATTTAAATCAATGTGTCTGTGGATTTTAACCCCTCGAATGCTGAGGTCGTCAACAACATATTGCTTCTCAATGTATTGGGACACATCTAGCATTCACAAGGTTAGAAGTGCCATTTAAATCGATGTCCCTGTATGGTGCAGTTGACGTGCCCCAGAATTGTTACTCTCTTGCTTTCCATATACTGCCCACAAAGCGGCAGAACACTCTGTAACGCCCGCCCTAAAATCCTGATCACCTGACAATATAAGGATTCTGTGACAGACACAACAATATGGTGGTGGTAATCCGGAAGGAGCAAGATCTATTGTCCAGCAAAAGTAACAGTTTCAGCTATATGCCACGTGTCAGTTTAACCCATTGAGTGCCAGAGGGATACACAACGCATTGCTTTACAATGCGTTGTGTACCCCCTCTGGCACTCAATGGGTTAACAAAGGGACAGAGAAATAAAACACTAACAAAAGCATGCGGCACCTCTGGTAGCAAAGGGCTCAAAGCCTTATGCAGAAGGTAAAATAGCAGCAATTCAAGAGCAAACCAACCGAATCATAGGGGAGAAATTAAAATTCCCTTCCTTCTTTGCCCCATATGGGGTAGATGGTTTTCTCCAGAATTGCTACTATTTTTCTTTCTGCAGTAGAATGCTAAATTATACAAATAACATCCTGATCAGACACATACATGAACTGTGGTGTTATTCTGGTTGGCGCTAGACCTATTACTACACCATTCAGTTATATGCCTATTGGTAGTTTAATGGAACAGACACTGGCAATACTAACTGCAAAGCACTGTGCCCCCTCTGACAGCAGAAGGCGCAGGGTCTTTTTGCAGAAAGAATAGCAGTCCTGCAGCAAACCAACTGCCCTATAGGGCACAAACGAAAATACCTAGTTATTTAAATGGACTCATAACCCCGTTCACTGTGTTGAATTGGGAGAATTGCATGGAAATGTTGTCCTCACATGGTGGAGCCGATATGCACCAAAATCACAACTTTCTGTATAAGGTCCTCAAAGGGACAGAATACTAACTAGTGTATCCTGTAAAATCCTGACCATCTGAATATATACGAACTAGTGTAAAAGCCCGTGTACATGGGCCAAGGTCCAGGTGATGTACCCTTTGATGCAGAGACGGATTAAGGCCCCAGGCAAAGTACTAATTGATCCAGTGCATCTGACACACAGTGCTGATAGCAGATACTAGCTTTGTGACTCTAATGCAAGTGGGAGCAACTAGATGATGCTGGTCTCTTTCAAATAAAAAGGCATCTGACAGAAGGTGATAGTGGTAGCAACAGCAGTGCCACTGTCTGTGTCCCATCCTTGCAACCAGGGCCCCTCATATTGCCTTGGGCCCTAGGCAGTAGCCTAGGGTGCCATAATGGATGATCCGGCTCTGCTTTGATGTTAAGAGGCCAGTCCTCCTCTGCTTCCTGCTGACCATGCAGTCATGCATTGTAGAGACTGCCTGAAAGCACAGAATGCTCCCAGCATTCCTACACCTCCCAGCATTCCGTGCATTTGGGCAGTCTCTACTGCGCATGGCGAGTTCTGACAAACATCCTAGCGAATTATTATATAGGAGGATTTGATAAGAGAAAAATACATACATGAATTGTGTTGCTATTCTGGTTGGAGCGAGACCTACGTCGAGATGTGATGCCAATATTTTCACCTTTCAACAAAGAGTAAACAACGTCATCTAGAAAGGTCATCTGAACCATAGAAGGGTCAACATTCTGTGGCTCCAGTACCTGGTTTTAAAAAGAAAAAGTGTGAGGCATACTCTGCATCTAAAATAAAAAAATCTGCCATACAGCTAAGCTTTCTTGACATTTAACCCTTGGAGTGCCAGTGGTATGCAACACATTGTGTACCCCTCTGGCATGCATACTGATAAAAAAAATAAATAAATAAATATAGTTGCACACACATAAGGAATTAGATAAATACAGACGCACATAAGCATGACAAGTTGCTAAAAGGCTTTTTATGACTGACACATAATTGAGGATAAGTTTAAAAAAACAAAAGTACTTCCAAATTGTATGTCTTGCTGCTTGCCAATTAAAGTCTCACTTTACAATAGGTGTGTCCTTGCTTCCCCCCCCCCCCCTCAGTGCTAGAGTGTCAGAGGTGTATTCTTCGTAATGCCATGGGCATCAGGAGGGGGGGGGGCAAGGGGGGCACCCCCTCCACATAAATAAAGGGGCTAGATGGGCTGGCCTGGAGGTCATATTATGGCTTTGCCCCCCCTGGAAAAATGTCTACAGACACCACTGCATAATGCAACGCAATGCGATGGATACCGCCCTGGCACCTGAAATCCTTAGGTTTTACAGATTCTACCGCTGGTGTGTTAACTAGCTGAGCTACACTGTTTTTTTTGTTTCTTCTCTAAGATAAGCATCTTGTGAAAATGGATTTTATCAGCCTACTAAAATAGGAAGATGGAGAGGTGTGATATTCTGCACATGTAAACCTAACACAAGCTTCACTGACATTATATTAATCAAATACTAAACAAAGAATCTGTAACCCTTTGAGTGCCAGAGGGGTACAGAAAGCATTGCAAAGCAATGCTTTCCATACCCCACTTATACTCAAAAGGTTAAACATATTTGCAAAACGAAAATCATAAGGTATAGTCATTTTAAATAGATACATTTAATGAACCTAAAAGCTGTGCTGATGAGAGTTCCACATTATAATAAAGTATCCTGAAAACATGCAGATCTCCTCATACAGTAGACCTCAATAGGCTTGAATGGATCAGACCCTAGTTCTTACCATTAGCAGCAGACTACAAGAGAGCAAAAACAACTAACATATGTTTGAAGGACATCTAGACAGGTAAAAAAACTAATTAAAGGGATATTAATGTTTCATAATAAAAGCAGCTCTAATTAATCATAATAGTATTTGGACCTTGGAGAGTGTTATATCAATTCTGTCAGAGTTGTAGTTTAGGAGTAATTCAATGACAAAGTATCCCCCTCCCGCCCCTTTTACTGATGTAACACTGCTCAGCCAGAGCAGAAGGGAGCTGCCCAGGTAGACTGCAGAGAGGGACAATCTTCAATTAAGATAAGGGAAAAACCTGAAAAACTTGTCAAGGGGGGCAGGGATTTCATTGTTTTCATAGGAATAAGAGTGTCCCCTGCTGTTATCTGTCTGGTCTATAGACCGCATTCCACATCTTAGAAGAGATGTCTTCCACTAGGTAAAAGGGGCGGGAGGGGAAACTTTGCTTGTGAATATCTCTCAAACCATAAAGGTTTGAGAGATAAGACTTATATTGTTCTTCATGTTTTTTTAATGCCTACAAAATAAAATAAAGATAAAACGATGTATTACTATCCCTTTAAGAGTGACTTATACCAATGGTACAATTTGCCTTAAATCTAAATAATGGCATTATCTATATAGGTGTCCTTACAAAAGTTAAATATATCTAAATTGGGGTACTAAAACCTGCCCTTTAGCCTCCCAAACAATTCATGTTTTCAGGATGTCCTCAGTTAACACAAGTGAATGTCATTATCTCAGGAAGATCCTTTGGAATGATTGAACCACTGACTGATTCACTTGTGTTCATGTGAGGAGATCATGAAAACCTCCACATTGGGGGTGTGGGGGAGGTTTGAACACCCCTGACCAAGATTAGTGGTTCCCAAACCTCTCCACAGGGGCAGCTAACAGCCCATGATTTTAGGATTTGCCTGCTGAACAAAGGCTCAGTCATTTAATTTACTCACTTATGCACAAGGCGGCAAATCCTAAAGAGATGGCCTGTTGGGAACCAATACTCTATAGGCTCTCTTTTGCATTGGATTACAGCTAGTTCCTTTCACTTCACAATCTGCTCTACTGCAGGGCTGGCTAAAAAGGGCCCAAGCACTACCAACAGCTCACAGAATATCTCTGCTTGACTAAAGGTTTATCAACATGATTGCGTCACTGACTGATTCCCGGGTGCAAACAAAATCCTGTTCTAAAGAAATCATGAGTAGGACTCTTCTTTATACAATATACAACAGTATAATGTGGAGGTGTGAAAGGAAGGAACCTGCAGATACAATTTAAACAAAAGATAGGTAAACTGGACTGCTGTATGAAGAGCTACTACCCAAGCAAGACTTCTTAACCCCTTAAGGACGGATCGCACACGTACACAGGGCGGTCACTTAAGGACCAAGGAGCATTTTTTTTTTTTTTTTAGCTCAGCCCGGAATCCCATGACATACACGTACATCCTTGGTCCTTTAGGGACCTCAACCTCATGACGTACAAGTACGTCATGGGTCGTTAAGGGGTTAAAGGGCAATCATCATGTTCTAATTAAAGGGATAGTAATATTTCACAATAAAAGCGGCTCCAATTAATCTTCATAGTATTTGGCCATAGAGAGTGTTATTTCAGTACTGTCAGAGTTGTAGTTCATGAGTAATTGAATGATAAAGTATCCCCCTCCTGACCCTTTTACTGATGTAACACTGCTCACCACAGAGCAGCAAGACTGTCCGGATGGATCACAGAGAGGGATAATCTTCAATCAGCGTAAGGAAAAAAACCTGTCAAGGGGGGGCAGGGTTTTTCTCTTATGCTCACAGTAAGAAAATTGTCCCTTGCTATGAGCTGTCTGGTTACAAGACCAGATTCCACATCTGAGGGGAGGTGGCTTACACTAGGTAAAAGGGGCGCGAGGGGGATACTTCATCATTCAATTACTCTTGAACTACAACTCTGACAGTATTGAAATAACACTCTCCATGGCCCAAATACTATGAAGATTAATTGGAGCTGCTGTTTCTGTGAAATATTACTATCCCTTTAATCTGCTCCTATGGCAGCAGGCAAGTAAAAAGCCCAGGGCTGAAGAGTGAGTGTGTGTGTATAAACTGCCCCACCCCCTTGCTGGAATGCAATTCACAAGTTTAGGGCTCACAGCCACAAACACTGTGGGTTGCGTGCGCAGCCATCACAGACCATCAGTGGTGGCCTTTCAAGTTACTTACAGAGGGTCTATGACATTTCCAACAAGACTATTGTAAGATGTCCATCTTCAGTCTTTTCACAACACCACTGTGGGAAGCCCCAGAGGTCCCTTTTCAGA
Source organism: Rhinophrynus dorsalis (assembly GCA_037306005.1). NCBI lineage: Eukaryota > Metazoa > Chordata > Amphibia > Anura > Rhinophrynidae > Rhinophrynus > Rhinophrynus dorsalis. Next base: position 51,915,310 of record CM074724.1, read on the forward strand.
CTCCTGTTCTAGAGCCAACAATGCAGCCCAGACTTCCTTGACAGATTTGCACAAAGCGAAGCACTTCTGCCAATATTATCCATGTGATTGCGGCAATTAATCCTTTCAGTGCCAGAGTGGTACACAACACATTGCTCTGCAACACGTTGTGTATTCCTTTGGCACTGAAAAGGCTAAACTAAAAGCTGTTCAACAAGTTCATACACTGGAGGGGGGGGTGATAGTTACGACAGTTTTGTTATTTTTCTCCCAATAAATCCAAACTGGCTATCAAGTGTTCTCTTCACCCTTGGCTCCCCCTACTCTTATCAGAAAGCCAATTAACAGACGAGATAATGGACCTTGCTGAACTTGTAGTGACATCAGACAGCAGGGTGTAACCAGAGGAAATAACCCCCTCCCAACCTGCAGCCCCCAATCAGTGTAAACATATGCAGTCCTCATTTGAAACCATTCAGTTGTCCTTATCACCCTTATCGTACAGTGACATGGAATTTTTTTGCACTTTGTAAATAATTTTAACCCCTCAAGTGCCAGAGGAGTATCCAGCAAGATGTCTCTCTAGCACTCAAGAGTTAAAGGAAGTTGCATGATGAAAAGCATCTAAGGTATCTAAGGGAGTGTTCAATGCATCTGAAACTTCTTTGGACATTGTTGTTAATGAATGTTTCTTTAAATGAGCAACTAACAGTAAAATTTCATCAGTGAGTGTTAACCCCTTAACACCTGGTTGCAGACAGTTAAAGGGATAGTAATACTTAAAATGTAAAACAAAATATGTTGTAGGGTTTATCCCCCTGAGTAAAACAAGGGAACTCCCACTGCTGAAAGGTGTTTTATTCAAAAGTTATTACAGTCCAAAGTTAAATTTTTTTAGGTGCAGTATCACAGTGGCCTGAAATTGTACAGTGGCGCTGTTGCTACACCATCCTATGGAGACTTATGGTTTATGGTCCAGAGCTGTCCATAGGATGGTGTAACAACAGCGCCACTGTACAGTTTCAGGCCACTGTGATATTGCACATAAAAAAAATTCAACTTTGAGCTGTAATAACTTTTGAATAAAACACCTTTCAGCAGTGAGAGTACCCCTGTTTTACTCAGGGGGATAAACACTAATATATATATATATATATATATTTTTTTTTTTTTTTTTTACATATTAAGTATTACTATCCATTTAAGGACTACGAGGCATTTTTATTTTTTGCTGCATTGGATTCAGGGGTCCCCGAGCGACGTGCTGCTGCCCTGGGACCCCTGAAATCCATGACGGTCCTGGCACATCATGGGCATACCTGGGAACTTTCAGTTGAGGGCTACCCGGAGGGTAGTCCTCTGTTCACCAGGGGGTGACAAAAATGACGCTAATCGCGTCAAAAAGGGGCGGGGCTTGCCGCGAGTGAGGGGGGACTTAACCCTTTGAGTGCCAGAGTGGTACGGAATGCATTGCAAATCAATGCATTCCTTACCACTCTGGCACTCAGAGGGTTAAAGGTGTCACACAGAAGGCTGGGGACGGAGGCACAGCGGGAGAAAAAGCGGATGTGGCAGAGTTTCAATAGAAAGTCTCCACATCCGGAGGAATCAGCCTCTGCCCCGGAGACCCGGTAAAGCTCTGTCAGAACCAGAGTCTCCGGGGCAAATCCGGAGAGTTCCCAGGTATGATCATGGGTCCTTAAGGGGTTAAAGGGAAACTCCTCAAGAAGCAAGTTAATTTATTTTAATAAACATGCTGAAATAACTATACTAGGGCTGGGTTGTTTTTTCTGTGTATTAACATTTTTTGCATAAGAACCTATGGTCTGTGGGTGTTGGCCTCTTGCACAAGTTACTTTGTCTCAGCTGCTGTACAGGAACGTGTAGGGGTGCAGGCTTATGTTTATCAGTGTCCTTTAGACTCCTGTGGAGGGGGCACAGTGTAGTTAACTCAGGGGAACAGGACTGTCAATAGGGCACTAGATTGATGATAGTTTACCTTTAAAGCTTAGTATTTTACTAGTGAATCACTGCTAGCCTCAACTGTCCATAACAGCAATGTAATCTCACAGCCCTCAGTGTAGAGATACCCCTGGGGTTCTCCTCCCCATAATAAGTGCTCTGAGCTTCAGAGATGAAGCAGATGGTGCATATTGGCTGCTGTGTTCTCACAACCAACCACATAACAAATAGGAATGAGGCTGCCACTGGCAGCCTCAACTTTTAAAGGATGTTGGACAAGAAACTTGAGGTGGACCTGTACAATTAGGGCTACCGGTTTATGAAACGGTTTCTCCCATAGCGGAGTGCCAGGGATTAATATTCAGGTTATCCTTTAAGGATATAAGGTAAAATCTCCAGAATTACATAATACCTTTCTTGCACTACCAGGAACCTAACAACTGCTGCCCAGCACCGATTCATTACCCAAATACTTTACTTTGCATTAAACAGTTGGATTAAATCATTCATCATTGAGCCTGCCTTTCAAAACATTCAAGTCTTCATGTAAAACAGGAAATGGCTTGAATTTGGAATTCACTGCACTGGCTAATATTGTGACAGGAGCATACAGAATGTTCTGAAAAAGGATTAGTATTATCGCTGGCATCTAGAACTCACCTGGTCGTTCATAACAATCATAGTGCGGGTGAAAAGGTCATGATGAGTAATTATACCAGTGAACCACTGGGTGGCAGAGTCCTGTCTGTACACCCTTACTCGATAGCCATTTAAGGAATACGGACCTATAAAGGAACAATTAGACACTGAAATGCCTGGAAATCCACATCTGAGAAAGGTCCGAGAGTTTACATCATGATGAACTGCTTGGCAGAATACTCACAGTACACAGGCAAACATGAGAACAATTAACATTTCTATGATGTCGCTTCATCAAGTCTTATATTTATATAGTAACATATCAAAAACAGGGGTAGGTGAGACTTGGCTTTCCAGCTGCTGGGGACAAACTCATCATTCCCATCTAGCTGGAGTTGTAGTCCCCAACAGCTGGAGCACCAAGTGTCACCTGTCCCTGACCTATACATAACATGCATTCACCCCTATGGCACTCAGACTGGTGATAATCCATCACTTACCTGTGAGATTAGGTTGATTTGGCCAAATAAAGTGTACATTAACTTTTGATGCAAAAATAATCAAAAGCAATTACATCTGAAAAATGATTAAATGGATGTCAATGTCACCCCAACACTGTGCTTCGTGTCGTGTGTACATACAAGTACATAGTATTGAAAGTTAATGTACATTTTTTTTAGTTAATTGGATTAACCTAAACTCCCAGGTGAGACATGACAATGTGAGTGGCAAAGGGGTGCTCACATGCCTGGCACTCCAAGTGATAATAGATTAGAGGGAGTTCTTGCTTCTTCTGAGGCTACTATATTTTCTGACAGTTTTTGTGTCCCCGGAATAGAAAGAGACAGGCAGTAGAATGGCTATTAAAAGGGGGTTCTTACGTACACTTACTGATTATAATCCACTCCCTCTGATTTTACTGACACAACTTGCTTTTCTATCCCCATGTAAATCACATACCTTTTGCTCTTAGCCTGAAAAAAAGGGTGGGGGGTGAAGCATCCTGAAGCCTCCTAGAGCGTTCCGGGGTACGTGTGTGTCTGATAGAGCCCAGCCCCCTACTGCAGTCCAAAGCAACAGCAAGTTCCCTTTTTACAGGCTTTTAGACTGAGCCATCCACATGATGATATGTGGTGGACATCCTTCAGAAACTAGATACATGTCTTGCAGCAGGCCATAAGAGGTTGCTTCTCAAATGTCTGCATCATCTCCCATCAAAGCAACAGCAGCAGGGTTCTAGAAGGGGGTGTCAGAGGGTGTTCCCGCATCAGACACATGGAGTTCTTTAAGAGGCTCCAAACTGTTTCTTGCCCAGGTATTAGCCCTTTCACTGCCTGTCTCTCCTGGTCTCTTTGCTATTAATATGTCATGGGGGAAGGCACAAAGCAGTGGAGAGGTGGTGAAGGGAGAGAGAAGGGAGGGGAGGCAACACAGTGTGGGTGAGAAGACTGGGTAACTGATGGTCATGCAGATGCGATGATGAGAGTTGTGGTCCGACAGCAGCTGGAGATCCTTGTTCACAGGGAGCTGAGTGGCATGCATTGCTGCAGAATGACTACAACTCCCATCATGCCCATATAGGGCAGGACTGGCAGAGAACCCAGATAGTGTGATAACCATAATGGTCATGCAGCGTTAGTGATTAAAGCAAAAAACTGTTTCTTAGGAAAAATTGCATGAATATAGATTGTAAGAGTATCTAGAGAGTTAATTATTGAGAGGATACATCTGAACCTGAAACTGAACTGAATGAAGATTACAGTCAGAATGGGACGATCACTTCCAGGCACAGTCAATGTAATGTTCCAAGCAACTTCAGAGCCAACAGACATTAGGAATAAAGTAAAATCTCAGAGGGTTGTGTAATGCATAACTTCACAATGCGTCTCACGTCTCTATGGCCCTATTTTAACCCACTGAGTGCCAGGGTGGTACACAATGCATTGCTCTGCAATCCGTTGTGTATCCCTCTGGCACTCAAAGGGTTAAGTGGCTCAGATTGTTTAACAGAATGAATTGTTTAGGTAGGAACTCTTCATACAGCAGTCAGATATATCGATCAACTACTTATTTTATATAAAGGGTTTATTTTGAAACATTGCATTAAAATGTGACCTGTGGGTTATCAAATATTGTTGGAATAGAGAGTCTCTGGTCCGCAGGTCATCTGCCTTTATTCGGCGACAGTAGAAACCGCTGACAGATGGCACCCATACTCTCAGACCCTGGGATAATAAATGGCGAGTGCCACCAACCTACACAATGTAAATCAGTCTCTCATACAGCAGTCCAGACTCTAGATTTACTTTTTGCACTGTATATGCAGTTGCCTGTATTTTATGGATCCACACGTCCATACTTAATTCATGTTTTCTTATTAACATTTTTCAGCACCAGAGGTATCAAAAGCATTTCGTTGCAATGAATTGGATACCTCTGTGGAACTCAAAGAGTTAATAGGCTACGACAGACAAAAGTATAACTCAATTTAAAATTCCCCACCTAAATTCAGCAAAGTCATGAAAGCATTTTCAGATAGTGAAATGCCACAGTTATTCCATAGACTTAAACAGATAGCTACTGGAAAGAAAACAATATATATCAGACTGTATGAAGGTCTCTTACTTAAAGACTAATCCATCCGTTAAACCAATTAAAAGAGCAGTACATACACAAAAATATAAACTTTCTTTCTGGCATTCTAAGGGTTACATTAATTTTATGATAGTTTTTATTGTGGTCATTTTTTTTCACAGTTCGCCTATGTATCTTTAAAGCAACAGTAAACTTTTTTATGAAAACCTGTATGTTATAGAGCTTTTTCTGCCGACTACAACAAAGGTACTCCCACCGCTGTAAGTTGTTTTATTCAACATTTATAAAAGTTCAAATAATCAGGAGGTGAATTTACTGTGAGTTTACTTCCTGGAAGTTCTAACTGACAGGAAGTGAGACTGCAGTTTCAGACACATTCTATGGAGAACTGCAAGTCACTGACTTTTCTCTCCATTAGAATGTAACAGAATACTAATTGGAATCTGACCACTAGATGGCACTGCTAATGTAAGAAAACATAGGTTTAAACCGTAATACCGCTGAAAATATGCATCTCTCAGCAGTGGGAGTACCCTTGTTTTACGCAACAGGAAAAGCCCTATAATATATATTTTTTCATAAAACAAAGTTTACTGGTCCTTTAAAGGAGAACAGACTTTAAACAGCTGCACTGACAATACTACCATTTCATCAGCTCAGAGCAGGAGTACATATAAAATCAAAAGAAAAAAAGTATCATGTGCATATAAAATGATCAGTTTATTACCTATCAGACACATATATGTGATTTAACCCTTGGATGCTAGAGAGGTAGCCAATGCATGGAGATGTATGGCATTCCCTATCAATCTGAGTTGATAGAAAATATCCAAAATGTCAGCAGTGTTTAACCCTTTGAATGCCATAGGGTTATGCAACACATTGCAGAGCGATGTGTTTCGTACCCCTCTGGCACTCAAAGGGTTAAATACTCCTCGATAAATGTGTTATAAAACAATATGTCGCACATCGATAATGACTAAGGTGGAGCACTGTGCAACAAGCAACAAAAATTACCATTGATGTTTCAACCCTGTAGATGCTATATCGGCCTCATTCATACATGTTTACATCAGTTTAAAGCAATGCATAAGATCTTTTAAGCTCTGGACTTGTTAACAATCATATCTGTCTAGTACAGCTACACGGTATATTGTTACAGGACTTTTATCTGCAAGTACTTGCCTAAACACAGTGCCCTCATTAGCACGTCTCCATGTCATATGACAGAGAATCATCACTTTCTGTTGGAATACATCTGATGTTTAAACACAGCCATGCAGATTTCCATTTCTCTACAGTCTAAGCTTACATAAAGCAGCACTATGGGCAATATGTATAAAAACAAAGTGGAACGATTCTAGGGCAAACCAACTACCCCATAGGGAGAAATAATATTACCAAAATTCCTTTTTATTATTACCCCTTGAATGCTAGTGATGTAGAGAGTGTATTACTTTGCAATATGATGGGAGACCTTTCTAGCATTCGAGTAGTGTAACCCTGTGAGTGCCAGAGGGTTATGTAACACATTGAAAAGCAATGCACTGTGTACCCCTCTGGCACTCAAAGGGTTAAATCTAGCATTCAAGCCCAATTTAAATGAATGGGGAATTAGTATTTCCCCCAAAAACGCAGTTGGTTTGACCAACATTGCTGTACTTTGCCTTTATAAGTAAGGTTCATTGCACTGGTGTATAAAGACAGTGTGGTGCAACTCTGGGGCAAACCAACAGCAGCACCATGGTGGACATGAAAACTTACATTCCTCATTGATTTAAATGGGGTTTTGACCTACTGAATGCTAGAGACGGCTCTAACCCATGGTAAAGCAATGCACTGTAGACATCTCTAGCATTCAAGGGGTTAAAAGCCCCATTTACATGATGTAACAGATCACAATCTGTTAACCGATTTTAGCTGCTCTCTCCCTCTCAATACAAACAGTAAAAACAACTGCTCTGAGAACATGACAAGTCCCACATGCTTTGGGCTACAGAGATGTAATAATACACATGCTTTGGGCTATAGAGATGTAACAATACACATGCTAGCTGTAGGTATGTGATACTTAAAAATTGTATCAAACTACTTGATTCTTTTGGGTGTTACTGTTCCTTAAACAACTTGAGAGCCACTTATTCTTCAACCCTCTGCACATCCCTCTGGTCCTTAACCCTTTGAGTGCCAGGGGGTACTGAACACATATCTCTGGTACTCTTAAAGTGGCACTACCACATTAGCTAAAGTCGCCCTGCAGTTATTTTACCTCTCAAAAGTATCCGCTTCTAAAATAATTATTAGCTTCCGAGACCAGAAGCCAGACATCAGCGCAGACATCTTGTCTGCACACCTGCACTGTCAGTCCCGGTCTCCCTTCAGCAGCACTGCACTGGCCCGAATGGCACCAGAAGGGACTGACGGTACAGGCGCACAGACTGCACTAACCTGGCCGTCAGTCTCGGAAGATTAAGGATTACTTTACACTCGGCTACTTTTGAGAGATAAAATAACTATTATTAAGCTAGTCGCCTCCTGCCTAAGTATTGCAGGGTGACTTTAGCTAATGTGGTAGTGCCGCTTTAAAGGGTTAATTGGGCTGATCTTTTGGTATTGTCTTCAAAATGGAAAAAAAATAAAATAAAATCCAAATTCTTACCTTGCATAAAAATCTCCTGAACCTTATGTTCCTTCACCCAGGCTTTCACCTCCTCGTGAAGCTGGGGGTTGTCCCTGAGAACTGGATTTAGACTGTCTACTTCATCCTATAAACACAAGAAAAATAAGATTGTGAATTAGGATATCTGGGTGATGTTAGCCCTTTGCAATGAGTTGTATACCGCTCTGGCACTCAAAGGGTTAAGAGGCCGCTCCTGCTGCCGATGCAGTCATGCACTGTAGAGACTGCCAGAAAGCACAGAATGCTCCCAGCACAGAACTCCCAGCATTCCTACACCTCCCAGCATTCTGTGCTCCCAGCACAAAACTCCCAGCATTCCTATACCTCCCAGCATTCTGTGCGCTCGGGCAGTCTCTGCTGCGCATGACAGCTTCTGACATACATCCTAGCGAATTATTATATAGGATAATTGTTATAAGAGCACTCAAATGCACAAATAAACAGGGATATCTAGGATCAGATGAGGATTTCTGAGCCATATTTAGGACTACAAGCCTTCAATTAAGACTGTAGACAGCATGATTGCCAAGAAAGAAAACAGTTATTTATAGTCATGAGATTGCCTTCCAGTCGACTACATATAGCAGGCAGGCTAGACATGCTACACAACAGAGTATATACACTTGGTGTTGCTTACATGGAGAAAACTATTTCAGTCTGTGTTGTGATTACTTCAACTATTAAACACAAACAACATATTAAAAATAAGACTTCATTTAATTTTCATGTCAAAACAAATAAACAAAAACAATGTATGTAGTACAAGATATAGGGATGCATTCAAGCTCAAAGGGTGCAATTCTGGTAGATTTCTAATAGGAGGCAACACACATGATTTTTTGGCTCTCCCATGGGTTTGCTTGTTTCTTTAGAAGACGCAGTAGTCAATCAACAGTTGGAGTTACACAGAATGCTTGCCCATTATATGTACACAAATGTACAACTTTTGACTCTGCAGCTGCTGTTGAACTAGAATTCCCATCATCCTAAACAAAACAATGAGAACTGCCATCCTGAAGATGTTACAGTCTAGTCTATAACAGCCACTTATAAATACAACAATATTGGCTTCCATGCTGTTGTACTACAGTTCATAACAGCAGGCTGAGGATGATAGGCAGCAAGGTACAACAACAGGCTGAGGATGACAGGCAGCGCGGTACAACAGCAGGCTGAGGATCACAGGCAGCGCGGTACAACAACAGGCTGAGGATCACGGGCAGCTCGGTACAACAGCAGGCTGAGGATCACAGGCAGCGCGGTACAACAACAGGCTGAGGATGACGGGCAGCGCGGTACAACAGCAGGCTGAGGATGACGGGCAGCTCGGTACAACAGCAGGCTGAGGATGACGGGCAGCGCGGTACAACAGCAGGCTGAGGATGACGGGCAGCGCGGTACAACAGCAGGCTGAGGATGACGGGCAGCGCGGTACAACAGCAGGCTGAGGATGACGGGCAGCGCGGTACAACAGCAGGCTGAGGATGACGGGCAGCGCGGTACAACAGCAGGCTGAGGATGACGGGCAGCGCGGTACAACAGCAGGCTGAGGATGACGGGCAGCGCGGTACAACAGCAGGCTGAGGATGACGGGCAGCGCGGTACAACAGCAGGCTGAGGATGACGGGCAGCGCGGTACAACAGCAGGCTGAGGATGACGGGCAGCGCGGTACAACAGCAGGCTGAGGATGACGGGCAGCGCGGTACAACAGCAGGCTGAGGATGACGGGCAGCGCGGTACAACAGCAGGCTGAGGATGACGGGCAGCGCGGTACAACAGCAGGCTGAGGATGACGGGCAGCGTGGTACAACAGTAGGCTGAGGATGATAGGCAGCGTGGAACAGCAGCAGGCTGAGGATGATAGGCATTGTGGTACAACAGTAGGCTGAGGATGATAGGCACTGTAGTACAACAGTAGGCTGAGGATGATAGGCACTGTAGTACAACTGGAGTGTCCAGTAATAACCCTTTAAGGACTAGACAGGATGCCTCTGGCACTCAAAGTTAAGGGGTTAAAGGGATGAAGTGACAACCCTAAAGGCTGGGTTCAGAAGGTAGCATCTGTGCAATATTAACAAGAAACAGGCTCTATAGGGGTGTTGACACGGGTGACTATCACAGTGATTGATGAAGGTCAGCACATCCTCTCTCTGAACATGTGTTAACACTGCTACAAATGTATATTAAGTGGTCCAATGAGGATGCAATGGAATTGCATAAATATAGCACACACTGTTTAGAGTGAGTAAGGGATGCTGGGAGTTACAAATCCAAAACTACGCAAAACATCTAAATATAAAGTTGGTTTCAAATTACAAATATGTTACGTGATTTTTTTTTTTTTTTTTTTTTTTTTTTTTATACAATTTTATTGCAGCTAAAAAGAAGTCAGTGTAAACCCACTCTTACTAAGACTGGCGTAGCCATGGCAAGTTTGCAGTTTTGAGCAAAGTGAAAAACAGGACTGCAATACAATATTCATATGCACAAAAACACCCACCAATCACATCCACGTCATTACAGTCCCAACAAAACAAATACAGATGTGAGCTAGGGGTGACTTTTTTCCACAAGCAGCAGTTCCAGAATGCATCAGAAATATTCCCATCTGTGTACACAAGAGAATGCTATCCCCTCCCCTTCAGAGATAAAGTTACCAGATGGCTTATGTGATCAGACCAGCCGACCCTGTCGTTTTTTTTGAGAGAGGTCACCGAAAGTTTGTGAGGTCTGATTTCCACACAAAGACTGGGACAAAAACAAGCCAGGGACAGTCTGTGGCTTCACTGGGCACAAAATACGGGCATATCAGTGAAATTCCTGCCAGTCAACATATGCCCTCCAGTGGGTGACAAACTACAATTCCCAGCATTCTCAACCAGACAGTGGACAGTTGCAGAAGATGGGAATTGTGGCCTAGAAGCTGGACAGCCCCATGTCATTCAACAGTAGCTAGAGTCATATGTCCGCCCCCTCCTCTGAACAACACAAATCTTTATATGTCAACAAGGTAAACAGGGAGAAGAAGCTGCATAAAGGCATCTGAGATCAAGAATGCAGAGTAAAAATAGGAATCACATGAATACATCTGGATAACTTCCAGGTCCCTGGAATCTGCTTCACACTATAATTTCACACCAGTTTACAGGAAGTTGCCATAATTAAGATTCCCAACACTCTGTATCTAGCATGGTATAGGCAATTGTTTCACTTCAGCAGCTAGGGATGATGGGAGTTGTAGTCTATAAGAGCTGTCAGTCCAACAACTTATAGAGAGGGTATCAAGCACTGTGAATACAAAATACACGTAGGCTTGGGAAATAAAAGTAGACACCTAGTAAATGGTCCTTACCCATTAGATGGGTCAGAAACGGCAAATGCCTTAACCCTTTGAGTGCCAGAGTACAGGCTCTCAAAGGGTTAACCATTTGAGTGTAAGTGTGTGTAACAGAGTGACACACAGTATACAAACACCAAAAAAATTAAACAGGTTGATCAAAGCGCATATTTACACAGCTATCATTTGTACAATTATTTATATTTTCATCCCTAAAATATAATCCTAGACCTGCTTTTAACCCCTTAAAATCCACGTGCCGTGCTATGACTGTCGCACGGTTTTTGCGTTAAGGACCAGTGACGGTCATAGCGCGTCAAGTACCTTTTACTTACAGCGCTCCTCCTGGAGAGTAAAAACAGGGAGTGAAAGTGACCTCACCAAGAGTGGAGCAGTCTCCCTCAGTCCCCAGTGTGGTGTGCCGGTACTCATCACAGGTCACTTGTACCGGCACGTCGGAAACTTCAACGTGATCCTTAAGGAAACGTTAGTTCCCAGGATCGCGGACAGTAAGGGGCTAAACATGTGCATAAATTGTCCTGCTCAGAGCATTTATTTAAAGTGGATGTTTACCGTATACTAAATTATATCTCATTCAATGCAACACCCCCTAAGCTAGCAAAGAGTGTACTTCATTTTGCTTTTACTGTCTTTCATTGTTTAAAACTTACTTGTTAAGTTCGTTGCGTTGTCTGGGTAGAGCGGTGCCATCTTGTCCCAAGATCCCTAGCAGTCCGCTCTCGCCTGCTGTGATGTGTGGTAGTCGTGCCAGCCCCTTCCACTCACTGTGTCCTGGCAGAATAAGTAGAGCGTGCACACAATAAGCGCCCTAGTCCAAGCACGTACTGCTAGTGCCTGCACCTCGCGTCCTGTACAATGCTCATAGGCATGCAGCTTCTTTTCAACTCTTTGAGTGCCAGAGGGATACTTTATCCCTCAGAAACTCAAAGGTTTTAATTTAATGATTATTGCCACTTTTGTATTTTTTTATTGGTAGTATTGACTTTTAATTACCCCCAAATTTTAATATAATAAAATGTAACATGTCTGTCTCTCACACACACACACACATTATATATATATATATATATATATATATATATATATATATATATATATATATACACATACATACACACACACACACACGTGTGTGTGTTGTGTTGTGAGAAAGACAGACATGGGGTAATTAAAAATCAATACTACCAATAAAAAAAAAAATAGACACAAATATGTGGCAGTAATCATTAAATTAAAACCTTTGAGTGTCAGAGGGTCAGTCAAAGGGTTAAAGAGAAGCTTTTAGTGAAATGGTACACTAAGGGGTTACTGGATCCAATTTTTTTTTTTTTTGTGGACTTCATGATCAGACAAACCCCAACCCATGCTTACCGCAGCCTACAACTTCCTGCACGTCTATGAGCATTGTACAGGACGCGAGGCGCGGGCACTAGCAGTATGTGCTGGGACTAGGGCGCGCATTGTGTGTGCGCTCTACTTATTATGCCAGGACATAGTCAGTGGAAGGGGCCGGCACAATTACCACACGTCGCAGCAGGCAGAGCGCGCTTGGTGTAAAGGGAAAGTGGGAGGGTTACGTTTCGGTACAGCACGTACTGTACCGTGGAACTCAATTACATCACCAGGTACAATTTAGAATAGCGATTTCTATGACAAAGAAATATATTTTTTTAAAAATAAACAGATGTATATAGCTTGTTATACTACTTTTTAAGTCTAAAACATTTTTTGATGAAATGTCCCCTTTAATGTTATTTGCACTGTTCGTATTGAGAGATAAAAGCCAATGCCATTTAGAGGGATGTTGTGATTAGGCCCACTGTTCTTGTAATCAGAAGAGTTTTTATTTTAGCCCATTTACACATATTCCTGGAAAATCAGTTGGAGCCCAGGAGATGTCTGCCAACTGCAAATGTAAGACTAGACAGTAAGCCTCAGAAAACCAACAGAATATGTGTACAGATGCTAGCATGAAGTACAGGGTATTTAAGTGTATAATTCACCAATTAATTTTAAGGCGTTCGTGTTCCTTTAAAGGGTTATGTAGCTTGCATGGCCAGACTCTGACTTTACAAGTACAATGACCCCATGGACAATGTTATTGAAGCTTGAGAGAATCCTCCCCCAACACACCCCTCGTTGAGCAGGAACAGGTCAAAAAGGAGGTGAAAGTGGAGATGACGTAAATAAAAGGTGGATTTCATGCTTCTGGGGAAAAGATTTGTCCAATTCACTGCTCATTGTCAGTGAAGTAAGGTGAGACATTACAATGAAGTGGAATTATACAGACATGTCAGTGATGAATACAATTCAGCTCATAGGTTTATCAGTATGTGCATCTCTTTGGGCCTTATGTTCAAAAGAAAAGTGAAAATACTGAGGGGAAAAACCAACTGCACAACAGGAGAAACATACACACTAATTTAAATGGGTCTTTTCAACCCTTTTACACTAGCAGGGTGTCCAGTGAGAAGGGAAATACACAATAGGGATAAGTCCATCTTAATTTAACACAATGACTTACCTAGGTTCATGTTATTGATACAGCAGTCACGTGTATCTATACAGTTATTGCATTATATCTGTGTTTACCTGTATACAGTGATCTCTACTGAGTGTCGCCTCTAGGTCATACCTCCTCATAGAAAACAACAGGCTTCAGTAGACTCATAAGGGACACTAGTTATCAGACCGAAATGGACTGAAACTGAGACAACAGGAGACTTAAAACTGATCAAATGCAAATATACAGAGCACACAAATAACTGGCTGACTGTTAGGATGACACCTTCATAGGAAGATCATTTCGATAAATTAAAAGTCACTTGTTCTAAAGGCATAGTTCCCTTTTAATTCAGAATATTCCCCACTTTATTCACATTACACCAAGATCACAGAAGGCAATCTAATATCCAGTCTGTTCAGTTTATGATACAATCACATTAACAGCTGACTAGCAAACGTTTAAAATTCAGGATTGATTAGAGCAATGTTCATCACCTCTGGTCGACTCCTAGAACATGGCTGTGTAACCTGAAGCACTCCAGCTGTTGAGGACCATGATTCCCATCATCCCCTATCAAGGTAACGACTGGTTGGGGATGATGGGAGCTATTAACCTGAAAAGCTGGAGCATCTCAAGTAGCCTGCAAATATCCTTTTCGGTTGTTGACCACATAATTAGAAAGCCAAACATGTGAAGCAGTTTTTTTTTTTTTTTTTTTTTTGTGTTATTAAACTTTGATTAATATAGTCTGTCAACTAATCAAAACTATGAATTTATTTATTGAAGAAGTCAATGACAATAGACATACTTAACAGACAGCTGTTCTTGAACTGTACCGTACCGGCATTCAGTTAGGCCTTAGTGGCCTACTAGTTCATGTGTGCTGGTTAATTAGGTTATTATTAAAAATCTCAGGAGGCCGCACTCTGGGGTCAGGTGGGACGCATCTGGCCCACGGTCCACACATCAGATGTCCATGTACTAGAATAATTTCTTTGGTTATAACATGAAAATGGCAGATAACGTACAGTAACCCTTCTGATACATGCCACTTACTAAAGTCATATTCAGTGAACTCAGATCCAAAGGGAAATACAGAGATAAAATGGGTATTTTAACTGCTATGAGCATGTCAGTGAAATCTCAGATCATCACTAAATCTCGGAAAATATACATTTTATTCCCAAATTATGTTGCAGGAAAATGGTTTGCATCATACTGAGAATGTATATTTTTGCATTTCAATTCACAGCTGCAAAGCCACCTGCCTTTTGATACTTAAATATTTGTTCCATAAAGGACACACTACAATGCGTTCCTATTCCTGTAACAGGTCTGCTTTGTCTCTGTAGCCCGCCTCTCCTCACTGAACTGAGTACTTGCAATGTTCCACTGCCAAAGTTATTCATTCATTTTTCACTTAGGAGACATTGCTTGTTTAGAAGGCTTTTTGAAAGAGGGTGGGGGAATGGCTGGGGAGCTGCAACTCGACAAAGACAAAATGTTACTCTGTACACAAACACTAAATAACCAATGTCTAGGTTTTGTATACAAAATGTCAATGGGTGACTAAACCAATAGGGTGAAGCAGCAGAATTTAGTGTGACCAGTTCCATATAGAGGACTAGGGACTAATTCACACTGGGATTTCCAAAGCAGCATCTTCCACACTATACTGAATGTACTGAATGTACTGAAGTGGTCTCCATTGCTGTGGAAGAGACTGCTCACATAGGTCACTTTGCCATGAATCAGCATGCTGACCCTTTCCTGTGTTCAACACTGAAATGTGTATGCAACTTTAGAATCATACCTGGGAACTTTCAGGGTTTGACCCTGAAACTCAGAGTTTTGACCCAAATCTCAGGGTCTCAGGGTGAAGGGCCAAAATCTCAGGGTGAGGAGAGTCCAGGGTTATCTACTCCATGATCTAAATTATATTAATAACTGCTTCTATTGTCTTTAGATTGGTGCTGTTTCTACCAGAAGGAAGAGAGAAGTACTGGTTGTCACATGTGTGATTAGGCAGTGATGTCTTTAATTTGAAGCATGTGAAAGGTTCATTGTGGACTGATTGTATCACCTCTGGATTACAGCACTTATGGGCAGATTACCAAAATGTACTTTCTGGGGAACGTAAAGTGTTATGATTTCAATTTCTCAGGGTCAGCCCATTTTGAAAGTTCCCAGGAATGTGGATAACATATATGAACACAACGCAGGATTCACATGGATAACTGGATTGATGCTTTGTGCTGCAAAGCAGTGCATTAACCCCTTAAGGACTACATGACGTGCTATGACCGTCACGGTCCTTATACCGTCAAGGACCAGTGACGGTTATAGCACGTCACGTACTTTTTACTTACAGCGCTCTACCGGGAGCGCTGTAAGTAAAAATGGGGCCTAAAATTGATCGCTCCAAGACCAGAGCGATCTCTCTTAGGCCTCAAAGCAGCGCGCCGGTACGTGTAACAGGTCACGTGTCCCGGCGCGTCGACAAGGATCAAAGCAGACCTTAAAGGAAGGTAACTTCCCTGGACCGCTGGTCCTTAAGGGGTTAAAACCCGTGTGCACCAAACCTTACTAAATAGCAATAAAGCGTGGTACTATGCCTCAGATGCTAGAATGATCCATCTTACTGCACAGCAATGCACTAAAGCTCTTTCTAGGATTCAGGGCGGTTGAAAGAACATACTAAAATGTAAGTTGTTTTTATGTCAATTAATAAGATCAAACACTCATGTGTAGCAGTTTCCATCACTGCTATCACCGCCAAATAGTAAACCCCCAATTACAATAATCTAGGCAGAAAATCATAATAGCCGCTATGAATCGATTCCATGTGGATGGGTTCTCCTAAACAAATATTTAATTACCTCTGGATATCAGGTCCATGGAGGCAGACATGACAGGCCTTATGTTTAAAAGAAAACTGGAGTAATCACTGGTCAAAGCAGCAGCACCACCACATGGGGAAATGCAAATCCTCCAAATCCCATTTGCTTTGTAATGCACTGGAGACCTCTGTAGCACTTAAAAGGTTAAAAGACCCATTTATATCAATGGGGGGGTTTTAATCTCCCCCCACAGTGCAGTTGGGTGGTAGCAGCCCACTCCATTTTCATTTGAACCTTGGATTCCAACCTCTCACTGAAGTCTTTCCTAAACCTTTAACCCCTTGAGGGCCAGAGGTGTGCGCAATGCATTGCAGAGCAATGTTATTAGACATGCCCCAAGCGTGTGGATCCTGTCTAGGTCCATTCACAGCACACTATAAAGCAATTCTGGCCCTACACAGAAACTGACAAAGTGTCACAATGTACCACCAACAAATAAAGGTTCATCTCTCAAAGCCTATCTATATTTCAAACACATGGCTAGTGCAGCATAGAGGCAATTCTTAATTCTCTTGACAATTCAGATTTACTTAAGGTGACAGCTGCAGTTTAACTAAAGCCACTCATTTACAGTGCATAGTGCCCATTAAAAATAATGTCAAAGTATTTTACCAGGAAGTATATATTGAGAGTGTCCTGTTGTATAGGTATTATTACCCAATTTAATGGTATGCATTTTATCTACCTCGGGAAGGATGAAAGGCTGAGTTGGCCCTGCTGGGACTAGAACCTGTGACCCTGAGGTTTTGAACAGATTCTACAACTGGTGCATTAACCAGCTGAGCCATCTCACCAGCATAAAAGGGGAAGCATGAAAGCCAACACAAAAATGTTATATCATATGGATTCCTTAATAAGGTACTTAGAGACTGTGAATAAAAAGGTTAATGCTTTGCAAAATCTGCTTGCTTTGACTAGAGCTTAACCCTTTGAGTGCCAGAGCGGTATTTAATGCATTGCTTCACAACGTGCAGGATACTCCTCTGGCACTCAGAGTTAAAAACCTCTGCCCTAGACACACACACTTTGCCAATACCTATATAATAAAAAGTGGGTGCACAGTGTGTGTTTTGGGAGGATCTTGTAGTAAACTGTAAGGGAGGAGGAGGAAGGGAAATGCAGGAGGCCACTCTTATGATCACGTCTCTAGTTATTTCCTACCAACTGCACACAAGTCTCTGCTTTCCAAAAACACCTGTATAAAACTGAGTGCCAGCGGGGCACATAACCAGAGTGGATTAATCGCAATGTTTTAAAAATCAGAGTTTTTCCTTCATTTAAATTGCATTTTTTTAATTGTTTTATTTTAATCAAATGTATTTTAATGAAATGCTTTTGGAGGAAAAATAGATAGTTTTCTATTTAAGATGCATTATAGTTCAAAGTTTATTCAGCATAAAACAGTGCTTAGTTATGTAGCATGAGGCTGTATATCCTTATAACAAAGTGGCAGAATGCGCTGCTCACTGTGAGCCGTAACTACACATGCGCAGTACAGAGTCTCTACTGTGCATGTGTGGTTTTGCACACAGGGAACTTCTCTGTGAGCCGTCTGGAGCTCCCCGCTAAGGATCAGCGAGTTCGGCGAGTCTCCACTGCACATGACTGCAGTCATGCGCAGTAGAGACTCGCCGAACGCGCTGCCCTACTCCGGACGGCTCACGTCAGGTCTCTGCTCCCGGCCCCAGGGCAGCTGGGTGCACTTTAGCCCGTGTATACGGGCTTTCATACTAGTTTGCAATAGTTAAATTTTGGTAAACTAATTCAATTAATCCAAGTTATTCAAGCTGAGATAACAAGCACGTTTTTCACAGTAAAAACTGTATAAAATAAACAAAATCCAGGAGAAGACCTTAATCCCATTGTTGTTCGGCAAATCAACGTCCAAACAATGAACACGTTTCTTTGAGTGCTAGGTTTCAAGACTGTTATACTACCAGCAAGAAGGGGTCTTTAAATCAGGATTTTTAAATGTAAATATAAATAGAGTCTTACTGACCTGATTTAAATCAAATCCACCCTGTACACAACACATTGATCTTCACGCGTTGCCTACCCCTCTGGCACTCAAAAAAGGAAAGGGGAAACGGAGATGAAACAAACTGACATTAACCCTGAGTGTCTGATACTCAAAGGGTTAAGGCCATGTGCACAGAGACAGATGATCAATTCTGGAGCACTATAGGGGATTAGTTCAATATTAAAAACATTTTAAATGGGGATTTTAACCCTTTGAAAGACTGAAGTCTATGTGTGTTGGAGACATCTCTACAATAGATTAAACCCCCCATTTATGGCAACAGGAATGTTAAGTCCTCCCATGGTACAGTCTGTTTTCTCCACAATTCCTTCTCCTTTTCCTTTCCACAAAGTCCACAATACTCACACAGACCAGTATGATGGCTGCACCTGAACAGTGATAAGGGGCTGGTGTGAACTCTACTGTGCTAACACCGCAGACTACAGTGTAGGTGGGTTGTTTCCATCAACACAAAGGCCCAGATCTGATTTTATTTCTATTTCTTGTTAACGTGACAGGAAACTCTAGGTTCTAACTGCAAGCAAACAGGAAGCTAAAGATATTATTTAAGCCTTTAATTTAACTATATGAGTGCCAGAGAGCCACACAGCACATTGTGAACCAATGCACTGGATACCCTTCTATCACTCAAAAGGTTAACCCTCTAAACACTAGAGGGGTAACCAACACACTGCAAAGCAATGCATCGGGCACACACCCCTGGCATCAAACAGTTAAGCACCAGAAGCAGTGTGTTACACACACTCATCTGGTCTTTAACCCTCTGACTGCCTGAGGGGTACCCAACGCATTGCGTACCGCTCTGGCACTCAAAGGGTTAGTCTCTATTGTAGCAAAGGGAGGTTCTATTGTCTGCTATGTAAAGATGCTGAATCATAATAGAGAATTAAAATAAATACATACAATTCCACTATATCGTGTGACACAAAGTCTGGCCTTTTTGTAAGGGGCGCTGTTGCCTAGACATCATACAGTCCTGTTCACTGAGTGCCTACTGTTAGGGAGAGCTGGCAATCTTACAGTATGTGCTATGAATCTGGCAGAGCTGTACATGACAGGTATGATAATTAGTGGATATGTGGGTCAGTACTAACACTGCATGCTAATGAGGCAGACTGCAGGCATTACAGAACTATGGATTTAGCTAAGGTAGGGTTTGGGCAATCTGTACCACTCCTGTTGTTAGTGGACTACAACAGCCATTATGTGAAGCTCACAACTGGCTGGCTAAGGATGCTGGGAGACGTCGTCCAACTACAGCTGGAAAGTTGCTCACTCCTGAGCAGGTTTCAACAACATCTGGCATCAGGTCACCATGACAACAACAAAAAAAATATTCCTGTTGACATAGCGACTGCTGCATCCTATTTAATCTCCTGCTTTTCTTCCTGCTTAGTCTTCAGTTTTTGCATTAGCTGCAATATTTTTTTCCTCGTGAGCAGTTTCTGGTTGTATTTTCCTGGCACCCTGCATTCTGGAGCCAGCTCCTGTATTCAAAGCCTGGTAGTGTATTTAATATATTCTTCTCTGCACAATAAAAACGGCCACAAATGCTGCTCAAAGCACAGAATGAACAAGCAGACAAGTATAACCAAACAGGAGAAAGCGGAAATAAGAAAATGATAAACCTGAATGTTATTCTGGACTAGAAATGGGCAACTAGAGGCCTGAAGATTATTACAGTTATAGTCCAGAGACAGAAGGAGGGCCTCAAGATGGCCACCCCCTTCAAGACTAACGGCCCCATGTTCAGAAGAAAGCTGGGGTCTTATATCAATCCAGCTGCACCATAGGAAAGAAATAAGAATTCCCCCTAATTTAAATTGGGGTTTAAAGCCATGACTGCAAGAAGCTATCCCTTGGAAACCATTCTAGCATTCAAAGGCTTAACACTTTCAGTGCCTGAAGGGCATCCAATGCATTGCAATACAAGGAGCTGGATGCCTCACTCACACTTATATGAGAGGGTATGGTATTCACAGAAGATATATGTGCAAGTACATTTTCATGTCTCAACCTCTCAGTCATAAAAGCTGCCTATGCACCTCATTTTGGCGAGGAGATGCATCTTTTGCAAAACATGAATACTTTTATTATTGGATGGTGAACCATCATAAGCGAACTAGTCTCACAGTACAAAACAGAATAGAAACGCTTGTTCTACTTTGTACTTCCCACTTGATAGCCAGGAGTGCTCACTGTAAAGTATAAGACAGCAGGAAGTGAGGAGGGCAAGGAAAAGGGATCAAATCCATTAACACTTCGAGTGCCAGGTGGGCTCACTACGCATTGCGATGCATTGCATACCGCTCTTGGGCACTCAAAGCGTTAAAACAGTATGCGCTCCTAGACAGCATTTTATATTTTTTCATTGATGAGAAACTTTTAACCCTTTGAGTGCCAGAGGGGTACAGAATGCATTGCTTTGCAATGCATTCCATACCCCTCTGGCACTCAAAGGGTTAAAATAAAGGTTATTGTTTTGAGATTAGAACCCATCACATCAGTTCACCGGAACACCATATGCTTATTTATGTAGTTCCCTACTCATACCACACATTTCCCTTCTGACTCTTACAAAGATGGGTCAGATGGTACTGAGAAGCAGCATGAACAGCTAAATCACGTATGTAAGATATACTGGAGTTTATGCACCTAAAAAATAACCTTTACAAATGTTGTCTAGAAGTACATGATATTTAAAAGGGCATAAACCCTATTCATTTTTAACTTCTTGAGTGTCAGAGTGGTACAGAACACTTTGCAATGCGTTGCGTACCACTCTGGCACTCATAGGGTTAAAGTCTTAGTAATGTTTGAAGAAAACTTTTTTGCATTTAGAAGAGCTTAAAAAGCTTATCTAAATGCAAAAAAACGTATCTCTCAAACCGCTATGGTTTAAGAGATACAGGCGTTTAAAGTTCTCTGTCCCCTACTGACAGCTGTAAAGCTGTCAGCAGGAGATCCGTGTCGGTCGACACGGTGGCGCTTGAGAAGTGTCACGATGTCCTTACTTACACGGAATCCCTTCATTGGAATGGTCTATAACGTGTGCCTGGTGTTCAGACACACGTTTTAGACCATTCCAATGAAGGGATTCCATGTAAGTAAAGAGAACTCGGCACTTCTCAAGCGCCACAGTGTCGACCGACACGGATCTCCTGCTGACAGCTTCACAGCTGTCAGTAGGAAACAGCGAACTTTAAACACCCGTATCTCTTAAACCATAGTGGTTTGAGAGATACGTTTTTTTGCATGTAGATCACCTTTTTAAGCTCTTCTAAATGCAAAAATGTTTTCTTCAGACATTACTAACACTTTAAGCAATAGTGTCCCTTTAACATTAGTGTTTCTTTGGCGAAGAGTAAATAGAATATTTGAACGAGGTAACGTTGTTTCCCCTTTCAGGCTGCCCATATTACCTACAAGCACTGGGGTGCATTCTCCGGTAACCCTGTCGGTAGGAGGAGTAAATGAGGGCTATAGCTCACATAAACAAGACTGGCTGACACCCATTTGGTCTATTCATTGCAGATTATTCCTGCTGTAACTCTGCAGTACAATACAAGGGAAGTTGCAGTAGTCTGTGCTAGGTTTTCTAGGCCTCCATGTGAATAGGGGACAGTTAGTCCCATTTTTCAGTTATTATTCTGCCCTGGGGATAAGCCCTATCTGTAACTGCACAGTCAAAACCGAGACAAATAGTAGATAAAAGACTGAAATGGGTAGTGAAGGGTTCAATCTTAACCCTCTGAGTGCCAGAGGGGTACGTCATTCATTTAGGACACATTTTAGAACACTGGTACACTAAAGATACTGTTTTTACCTATGTTGGATAGGATTACATGATATTTAAAATAAGATTACCCAGGCGGGAAAAGATGTCAAAAACTAAACAGCCAAACTGAGTTTTTAAAAGCCAAGAGTAGTTTTAGGAGCCAGATTCAGGGCTGTGTATGAATACATAGAGGTATATAAAATACTTCCAACATTTAGGAGCCAGGAATAAAATTGTAAGTCTGGATCTCTGGCTCCTGGCATTTTCCCATCACTGTTTGAACTCTTTTCAGGTTAAAGGGAACTGTCCCTGTAAGTCTAAGCTATTTTTTGAGCAGATGATCTCTTTAAGAAGTGAACACAACCAGAAGTGCCACTTTGCTTGAAATAACACTCAATATTTACTGCAAGCATTCTTGTGTGACCTGAATAATAGGATGTTATTACAGTTCAGGAAACCATAAGCAAAAGCATCACGTGAAACCTAAGGACATAACAATTCCATCTTAGGTCAGAGGCGTATCTATAATAAGTGTTGGGTGTGTGCTGTGCTAAGACGGGTGTGCACTCAGTGGCTTAATTATAAAGCCTCAGGTAGTTTCCTTTAACCGCAATGGAAACACGTTTATTACAGCACAGCCCACACAACTCACTGTTGTAAACTGTGATTAACACATGCCTTTCTTTAACTAGTAGGCAAACACAGCAACTGGCCCAGAGTTCTGCTACTAGCTCATGCAGGAAAACTATTATATTTTATGTAACCTTGTTTACATTTAAAGGAACACCTAGAAATGATATGGGGTTAGATGCACTTACGTCACCTGTACTCCATGACAGCATCTGTAAAAATGATTTGTTTTCTGAATCCTAAAATGTAGTTTTACATATGTTCCCGTACTCCCTTTACCATAGCTATATTGATGGGTCTTAAAGGGACAGTAATGTCCCATAAAAATTCTTCTTGTTCTGTAGAGGTTAAAAAATAAATGATGTGGCACAAATCCTCTCTAAAACCTTTATGGTTTGAGAGATATTCTCATCTAAAGCCGACAGCAGGAGATTAGAGTCGGCCCACTTGAGAAGTCTCTTCAGCAGAGCCGAAATAGTGTTATTTAAAAAGAGCTACTTCATTGGAATGGTCTACAAAGTGTGCCTGCAAAATCAGGCACACTTTGTAAACCATTCCAATGAAGTAAATCTTTTTAAATAAAGCGATTCCAACTGTGCTGCAGAGCCGCTGGCTGGTCCACGGGTCTGGATCTCCTGCTGTCAGCACAGCGCTGACATCAGGAAAAGGTGAGACGGGGGGGGGGGGGCTTTACGGTTTGAGGTAGATCCTCCGCTAAACTGGTTTGAGAGATATGATTTGTGCCTTATAATTTATTTTTTTAACCTCTACAAAACAAGAATAATTTTTTATGGGACATTACTGTCCTTTTAAAGGGATAATAATGTTTCCCAAAAAAAGCAGCTTTAATTAATCTTCATAGTATTTGGGCCATGAAGAGTGTTATTTCAATACTGTCAGAGTTGTAGTTCAATAGTAATTGAATGATAAAGTATCCCCTCCCGCCCCTTTTACATAGTGTAACACTGCTCACCTCAGATGTGGAATCTGGTCCTGGGACCACACAGCTCACAGAAAGGGACTAACTTCTTACTGTGCCCCATTGACAGGTTTTTCAGGTTTTTCCTTATGCTCACGGAACATTGTCCCTCTCTGAGATCCATCCAGACAGTCTTGCTGCTCTGAGGTGAGCAGTGTTACATCAGTAAAAGGGGTGGGGGTACTTTATCATTAAATCTGAATTAACTTTCCTATCAACATAGTATTGTTTACACGTGCATTAAAAATGCACCTTGTGAATTCTATTTTAGGTATCTAACTACAGATAATAGCAGGATATGGCGCTCCTTTAACTCTCGTAAAGAAGCAGAACAGTTTGCAGTAACATCTCAGGGTTCAAAGCAGAATGTCGGGAAGCTGCAGCAGGGGTGATCTACATTGCGTCCTACGAAACTTACCCATTCATTGTCAAATGATTTGCTGTGATTATCTCAACAATCCATTTACTACTTATTTGACTCCCAGTGTATGGCAGTCATCACTTCCCCTCGGCAGTGTGATCACTGGAGAGCATGTTGACAAGTAAAGTAGTGACCAGATCATGGAGACACCCCTGTCGTATCCAGTAATCTGTGTGAAATACGCCTTAACCACAGGCCTAAAGAGTGTAATGAACTCTTCCTGTTCAGTAACTGTACCGGTCTGCAATTTAAGTATTACTATCCCTTTAAAGACTAGAGGTGTGTGCAGCACATTCCTTTACAATGTGTTGCACACCCCTCTGGTCCTTGAAGGGTTACATACAACTGGTATTTTCATTTCCCCCTTTGGTGCAGCTGGTTTCCACCAGAAAGGTCTAGAGCAAACCACAGTGGGGAAATGAACATTCACACCAATTGAAACGGCTATTAAAACTCCCGAATGCTAGACAGGCCCTGCTACACATTGGAGCAATTTGTTGTAGACCTCTTGCGTTCAAGGGGTTAAAAGCTCCATTTAAATAAAAAGGAATTTTCATTTGAAGCCTATGGTAAAATGAATCTCATTACCACACATTGGTGAAAACGATCTATTGCCATGATCTTCCTCACAAGGATCCGCTCACAACAAAGGTCTTATTTGGAGTAAAGCTCTGCTGTAAATTACCAATACTCTATTTTAACCCTCTGCGTGTCATTGGGGTATCCAGCGTATCGCAATACGCTGAATATGGCTCTGGCACTCAAAAGGTTAAGTTGTTAGAGCAGAAGAAGTGCATTCTTTCCTCTCAGCTAGAGGTTACAAAGACCTGTGAGAGCAGGAGATAACATTCTGCTGACAATGGCTTGGCGCAATGAGATTCATACTGTTCCAATTACCTTGGCCAAGTGCACAAACGTCTCTGACTCTGTATGGAAAAACAAATCCAAGCAGTTCAGAATATGGTTAGAAAGAAATCTTAATAAAAGCTATGTACCATTGGTGCACTAGTCGCTAACTGCATCTTTTTATTTTAATCCATTGAAGACCAGAAGGGTGTGGAACTCTTTGTGAAGAAGTGATTCCCAACAGGCACGTCACGGTTGTGTCGCATGATTCCAAGTATCTCCATGAAGTTATACTGTATTTGGTGCACACAAGTGTCACGTGTATCAACGTAAAGGAGGTGTCATAAAGGTAAAAGGTGGTACAGCGTTAGCCCTAAAAAACAAAGGAGACTGCTAGAATAGACCCTCTTTGAATTCTATGGCTTTACGTATCAGAACATAATAACAATCATATGTTCCTTAGCAGGTCTAAAAATTAGGCAAATACAACCTCAGATGTACAACAACACATGACATATTACACTGTGTCACGATTTAACAAAAATAAAGCCAAAATGGAGTGTGTGAAAAGCCAAGTACACCTTATGATTCAATCGCTTGTTGAACCATCTTTAGCAGCAATAACTTGAAGTAATTGTTTTCTGTATGACTATCAGTCTCTCACATCGTTGTGGAGGAATTTTGGCCCACTTTTCTTTACAACGTCTTAAGGTCCTGCTATAGCATTTCTTTTTCACATGACTGTGTGTATTTATGTATATATATATATATATATATATATATATATATATATATATTTATTAATTACACACACACACATATACATACATATATACAGGGCTTATAATTTGAAGTCCTTTGCTACTAGCCAAACCCGAAAAGTAAGTTACTCGCCACTGCAAGCCAAAACATACCCACCAGGGCTAAATTTTAGGATCCCTGGCTCACAGGCTTCTGAGAATTTTCCACCACTGCCTTAACCCTTTCAGTGCCAGAGAGGTACGCAACACATTGCTTTGCAATGCGTTGAGTACCCCTCTGGCACACTAAGGGTTAACTTTGAGCGCCAGAGGGGTATGGAAAGATCTGCATACCAATCCGTTGCACATCCCGCTAGGAAAGGGTTAAAGAGTCGCATATAAATGTGATCCTGTTACTTTGTCTTCCTTTTTGAAAAAGCAGAAACTTGAAAACAATATTTCTAAACCGTACAAAAATAAAACCAAATGGAAATTTCCATTAATTTAAATGGGAACATTAACTGCTTGATTGCTACAGGGTTTCCAAGAGACAGCTACCCCCTCCAGCGTGCAAGGAGATACAAAAGCTCCATTCAAGTCAATGGTGATTTTCATTTGCAGCTCTCCCAGAAACGCACCTCTTCATTGGGCTCAGTTGGTTAATGCACCAGCTGTAGAATCTGTTCAGGCCGCAAGGTCACAGGTTCTAGTGCCGGCAAGGTCAGCTCAGACTTTCATCTCTCTGAGGTAGATAAAAGGAGTCCAGAGAATCTCAATGTATTCTTCCTGGTAAAATACTTTCACCCAAAAAAAAAAAAAAAAAAAATCCTGGATAAGGACCATTAGGACAACTGCTCTCCAGCCCTGTGTATATTACCGGAATACTGTTGCAAAAAAAAAAGATGCACTCACAAAGAAAATAAAGACCAGAGACCCAAAACAATAATCACCAAGATCACAGTTATGTTAACCCCAATCTATGGTGTAAAGTGCTGGGTAAAGCGTGGAGCTATATATAGAAAACTATATATACGGACAGGTGGGCCTTGCTTGTCTGTGTTCTGGGTCTCCACTGGGGAAACACTCAGCCCACTGGTAAACAGCAGCTGATGGAAAGCTCTCACGAGTAGGGCCCTCACTCTGCTGGTAATGGGGTTGTACATGTATGCCGCATTATTTCTTTGTATATTTCCCTCTTTTTTGTAGAGGCCAAGAATATGTTTGTGCTTTACAAATAAAATATAACAAAAATAAACATCGGTTGTGCATTCAAAGGAATGATTCAGATGGGACCTGAAAGGGGAATGTTAATCCTATTTAATGACACACACAAAGCTCAGCACTATAACAGACAAGACAAATACTATTAAAATGATTTAATAAGGAGAATATGAGAAGCTCTGAAGAAAACCAAATGCTACTATATAAAGGAGAAACAAAAATCACAAAGTTTTCCTTAGATTTAAATGGAGCTTTTTAACCAACTCTGATTGGTAGATGTCTCCAGTCTCTCACCCCCTTCTCTCTGGCCTTCAATGGTTTAAAATCCCCATTAAAATCAATAGAAAATGAACTTTACCCTGCGGTGAAGTTGATTTCCCCCAGTTATTATTAAACCAACCTCTACGATTTGATGCTCAACGCGTTTCACAGATAGTCCAAGTCATTATCTAGAACACATTAAAATGCCTTTGGTGTAGGCCGGGCCATGCATTTTATTTATTTAATTAGTTCCCCTTAAGTTACCAGAATGTTGCCTGGCACATTACAAATTGTTAAAATATATATATTGGAATTTTGTGAAAGTACAATAGTCCTTCGGCGTGCAATATTGTACTTAGATTTACTAATTTAGCCCTAGACGTATAGTTACTAGCAGAGTCCACTGCTCTGAGATTATAAAACCTTGATCTCTGATCAGTGTTGTGTCAGATATACAATACTTGTTTTCAAAATAATCTATACAGGCCATAAACTAATATGCTTCTTATCAAACACTGGAAAAAAATAATGTTCTTCAACAGTTTAACTGAAATGCCTGTAATTATCTTGATGCTAAACTAAGAATTCCAACACTTGTAGTTTATTGCCCATAACATGCTGTGTCTGACAGAACACAAAAAAAACCATGGTCTCAGTATTAGCCAATTGGCGCGCAGTACAGGCAAATCATTATATATTTCAGTACAACAGGTGTCTTAAAAAACGTTCTCCCCCATGCGACACACTGATGAGTTCAGACAGCTGTGAAGGCTACACTGAACCTGTCCCCCACTCCACTGTCACAGCAGATCTGCTGAGTGGTTCATTCATCTGAAGACAAACCAAGATCACTTGGAATACCGTTTTAGCTCTGGGATTCTAGACATCTCCATTGTATTGAAAAGCAATGCACTGCTGCCCCCTCTCCATTTAAATCAGATTTTGTGCAGTGCCAAGGAATATGTTGGCGCTTCATAAATAAAATAATAATTAATTTGATCCATATGTTGCAGTTGTTTTGCCTTGGACTTTGCTCCATCTGTCTTTATACACGTGTCCCAATATGCTTGCATACTGTAACCCAAATTCTTGCAGATCTTAAGGGGCCTGCTGTATAAAAGCAAACATGGATCAATTCATGGGCAAACAAATTATTTCCAATACATTGGAGCCCTCTCTATCATTTAACCCTTTGTGTGCCAGGGGGTATGCAGTGCGTGTACCACTCTGGCACTCAAAGCGTTAAGGGTTTTAAAAGCCTCACTTAAAACATCCCGTAATATCCACTGATTTTATGTTATCCCATGTGTGCAACTGGTCTACCCTAGAACTGTTCCACTTGACAGCTTGGTCACTCCTGTCAAAATCACTGCCCCTAAAAACTCTATGTCAAAATCACCACCCTGTGAATCTTGCTGCAGTGATTTTGACAGGAGTGGCCAATTCAAAAATCACTGTTGTCCGGTGATTGGGTGCTGTGCATACAAAGGTCCCCCCCCAACACACACACACTGCCCCAGGAGGGACGGGCAACAAACCAGAAACATTTATATTATAGATTCATACACACACAACTTGCTACCACATTGCCCCCCATCATCTCCACATTGCCCTCACATTGCCCCCCCCATCAGCTCCACATTGCCCCCCCCATCAGCTTCATATTGCCCCCCCATCAGCTTCATATTGCCCCCCCATCAGCTTCATATTACCCTCACATTGCCCCCCCCCCAATGTCCATTTCCTACCTCCCTGGTGGTCCAGCGGTGTGGCAGGAGAGGTCTGCTCCTCCTTCTGCACAGTCCTGTAACTGCTGGAGCTCCCGTGAGGTCTTCTCTTCAGTAATGCAGAGCTCTGGGAGATGATGTCATGATGATGTCATCTCCCAGCGCTCTGCATTAATAAAGATCTGACGAGGAAGCTTGGCAGCTACAGGTCTGTGCCAAAGATGGCACAGACCTCACCATGTTGCTGGAGACAAACGTGTGTGTGTGTGTGTGTGTGGGGGGGGTGGATGGGTTATTAAAAAATTTTTTTTTTTAAATTATCCCGATGACAGGCTCCCCTCTGTGGGGTGCGCCTGCAGGCAGATGCCTACTCTGCCTTATTACAAATCTGGCCCTGACAATGGGGACTTGCTAGCCCTTGGATAGCATAGCAGTACACATACAACTACTTAAAAGGACAGTAATGTCCCATAAAATTGTTTTAGAGTTTTATAGAGCTTAAAAAAATAAGCTAAATGCCACAAATCTTATCTCTTAAATCGCTATGGTTTGAGCAATATCATCATCATCATTTTTATATGTTTGTTATTAGTTTTTAATAGCATACATGGGGACCTCCACACATTCAACAAGAGAGTATATAAAAGGGTTCCCTCCCAACGCTTTACTAGAACATCTCGTTGGGGGTCATTTTTATTTCTATTCTTTTCTAGATAGGGACTTCAAGTGTTTAGAGCAGGTACTTGCCACGCTTGAGGAACATTGGCGCAGTTGGCAAGCTTATACCTATTTTTTTGGATAAAAATGTGGACACTAATGCCTCAAATGTATCCATATTATATATGCCTAATACAGAGCACACTATTCACAATTAGACTGGAGGAGCGCAGGTTTGTCGTTTGTTCGAACTTTGGGCACTAGAATTCCTTGCTGCACACTTCAGTAACACTAATTCTTTCAATGGACACTTCATAAAAAAATATGTAAAAAAAATGTTTTAAAAATTATATTTTACATATATACACAAATTGTTATGCACTAAGGTGAGTTAGCGCTATAAGCTGTTTCTTTCTAGGACTACTGACACCTATTGTTTACGGTGTGGAGGAGTGAACTAGTGACAGACTGTTGAGACCTATATTTACAGGGAACTACAGATCTAAACCAAAAACATATAGAGATACATGACTGCTGTATATTATGAGTCAAAGGGGAACTTTCATATCTTAGGAAGTAAAAAAAAAAAAAACACCACCACACACCAATCCTAATAGTATTTTAATAACTTAAGAACATGGCTACAAGTCTTTTAGAGGTGAAAGTCCCCCTTGAAAGAAATAGCACAAACATCAGGCTCTATGGGGGTTGAGATATCTGTTTCAGCTGCCACAGGGGCAGTCCCCAATCTACCCGGAAAGTGCCCCTTGTTTGACACCACCATGCAACCAGTAAGTATTAACCCCCGAGCTACAAAAGCAGGATAGTGGTTGTCAGGAACACATGGGGTGCATTGTTCCTTTCAACAAAACATATAGCTCCCTTGTAACCCCTTTGAGTACTATATAGGTGCCCAGCTCATTTCTTCTCAATGCAGTGGGCATGCAAAGAGTTAAAGCCCATTTTACAGATGCCTTTTGGATACGGATTCAGATGTTAGGAGCTTCCTGGCTGTGTGTGCACTTCCCTTTATGGTATGAGAGATATTCACAAGCAAAGTTTCCCCTCCCACCCCTTTTACCTAGTGTAAGCCATCTCTTCTCAGATGTGGAATACAGTCCATAGACCAGACAGATAACAGAAGGGGACAATCTTCTTCCTATGAGAACAATGAAAGCCCTGCCCCCCTTGACAAGCTTTTCAGGTTTTTCCCTCATCTTAATTGAAGATTGTCCCTCTATGCAATCTGCCTGGGCACCTCCCTTCTGATCTGGCTGAGCAGTGTTACATCAGTAAAAGGGGCAGGAGGGGGACACTTTGTCTCTGAATTACTCTTGAACTACAACTCTGACAGAATTGAAACATCATTCTCCAAAGTCCAAATACCGTGATGATTAATTAGAGCTGCTTTTATTATGAAACATTACTATCCCTTTAATTCTGACAGACTTATCAGACTGGGGAGGTTTATTCTGCAGGAAGGTAGAGAGGAAAATAGCAAACAAAAGCAAATAAGCATAAATACAGCAGTTGAAAACAGATAATTTGTCATTCAATTACTCTTGAACTACAACTCTGACAGAACTGAAATAACACTCTCCAAAGTCCAAATACTATGATGATTAATTAGAGCTGCTTTTATTATGAAACATTACTATCCCTTTAAGACCTGGTGGATTTAATAGCTCCTTCAGGCAGTTTAGGATTGGGCAGGCTTTAAACCATTTAATGAAGCCTTTATTTTGACTTATACTAAGCGCACCGCCTGTTGGTACTGTGTGGTAGGCATGACATTATTGGGGAATCAGTGGGGGGACAGGGGTGTGCACACAAAGTCCCAAGTCTCGCCTGAAAGTAAACAGAAGTTACATGTAAATTTTCGAGTGCTTTGCAATGCGTTGTGTACCCCTCTGGCACTCAAAGGGTTAAACCATGGACACTAGGGAGGTCCCCAACACAACTGTGATTCAATGCAGTGGAGGCCTGTAATACCCAAGTTGTTTATATAAAAAAAAAAAAAAAAAAAAAAAAAACATGTTTCTTTAAGACAGTGGTTCTCGATCTTTTTTTTTTTTTTTTGTTCTGGGCACCCCTGACAAGTAATCTAGAACATTCTGGGCACCCCTGACATTTGATGTACTTCATCAAGGGCATAAGAGGGGTACAATACATAAATATAGTGTTATTATTAGGTCTTTTAATCATAGTAACAAAACTTAACATATTGTGCATAATTTCTATTAATCTTTATTTAAAAATCCATTTTCGTTAGTCTTCATAGAAAATATGGGGCACCCTAAGTTGATGTCTGTGGCGCACCAAAGTGCCACGGCACCCTGGTTGAGAATCACTTCTTTAGGGTATCACTTTAAGTAATACCCTGGAAAAATCCTTCGCTGCTTGAAATAATGATGTCATGTTTACATGGTGGGAGGGAACGCAGAACCCTTTTTATCACTTCCAACTTCTTAGAAACGTACAAGACCTGATTATCTTAGTAGGAAAGATAAATTAGGATAATTATTGCATTTGGAAGGGTATCAAGTAACACCCTGTAAATAGCGATGAACACATTGTACTTAATAGGACACTAAACCATAACCTCAACTCACAAAAGTCCACCTCAATCCCTTCAACCACACAGAGGTCCAAGGATCACACTGCTACTCTTAAAGGGGAACTGTCCACTAGGAATAAGTGGTGCTTTTCATTGTTTACTCATCTATGTAAGATTCCTTTATGTTTTGCATTTAATCTGTAGTTTCCTGTATATATTGATATCTAATTCATTTTTTTAGACCACACTACCTCAAAACAAACAGTGGGCTTGAATACACCAAACATTTCATTCACGTTTGAAATGTGCAATTAATGAATAATAAACTACGAATGAAGATTACTTGGATATTGTCGCCTGGGAGCATACATGCTGATTAACCTTTTGATTGCCTGAGAGGTACACAACGCATTGCTATGCAATGCATTGTGTACCCCTCTGGCACTCAAAGGGTTAAGCAAGAACTCCACTCTTGATGAAAAAAACTCTTTTCAGAGCACTTTTTCTTCTTTATAATTTATACATTTTGTTTTTCTCCAGGGCAGTAAGAATTTATTTAGCAACTGAAATTTTTCTCCTTTGTCCCGATCAAAAAAGCAGTCAGAATATGCAATATGGCAGGGCATTTTAGCTGTCCCCCCCACCAAAGAAACCAGATGAATTTCAGAGCAAATTGATCTCTATGGGTGAATGTGTTGAAGGGATAGTAATACTTTGTTTTATCTTTATTTTATTTTGTAGGCATTAAAAAAACAAGAACGATATAAGTCTTATCTCTCAAACCTTTATGGTTTGAGAGATAGTCACAAGCAAAGTTTCCCCTCCCGCCCCTTTTACCTAGTGTAAGCTATCTCTTCTCAGATGCGGAATCCAGTCCATAGACCAGACAGATAACAGAAGGGGACAATCTTCTTCCTATGAGAACAATGAAGGCCCTGCTCCCCTTGAAAAGTTTTTCAGGTTTTTCCCTTATCTTAATTGAAGATTGTCCCTCTCTGCAATCTACCTGGGCACCTCCCTTCTGATGTGGCTGAGCAGTGTTACATCAGTAAAAGGGGCAGGAGGGGGACACTTTGTCACTGAATTACTCTTGAACTACAACTCTGACAGAATTGAAATATTCTCCAAAGTCCAAATACTATGATGATTAATTAGAGCTGCTTTTATTATGAAACATTACTATCCCTTTAATTCTGACAGACTTATCAGACTGGGGAGGTTTAATCTGCAGGAAGGTAGAGAGGGAAATAGCAAACAAAAGCAAATATGCACAAATACAGCAGTTGAAAACAGTCACTGAACTAAAACGTACTTCACTGTTTAACCCCTTAGTGACAGCCGCGTGCGAACGTGGCTGTCACCTTAATGCCCGGCTAACATTTATTTATTTATTTATTTTTTAAACGCAATGATTCCAGAGTCCCCGTACGGCATGCAGCCACACGGAGACCAGGACTTCCAGGACTTACCAGGTACGTCCTCTGTCACTAAGTGACAGTTTTTGCGTGACGTACCTGGTAAGTCAATTGTCGGGATGGGGTTAAAGATGTTTACCACTTGCCAGCCAAAGAGATCTCCAACACATTGCTCTGAAGTGCACTGAAGACACCTTTAGAAGCCAATGGGCTGCACAACCCTCAGGCACTCAAAGGATTAAAGGGATAGTAATACTTCATTTTATCTTTATTTTGTAGGCAATAAAAAAAAACATGAAGAACGATATGAGTCTTATCTCTCAAACCTTTATGGTTTAAGAGATATTCACAAGCAAAGTTTCCCCCTCCCGCCCCTTTTACCTAGTGTAAGCCATTTCTTCTCAGATGTGGAATCTGGTTGTAAGACCAGACAGATAACAGCAGGGGACAATCTTCTTCCTATGAGAACAATGAAAGCCCTGCCCCGCTTGAAAAGTTTTTCAGGTTTTTCCCTTATCTTAACTGAAGATTGTCCCTCTCTGCAGTCTACCTGGGAACCTCCCTTCTTCTCTGGCTGAACAGTGTTACATCAGTAAAAGGGGCGGGAGGGGGATACTTTATCATTGAATCACTCTTGAACTACAACTCTGACAGAATTGAAATATCACTCTCCAAAGTCCAAATGCTATGAAGATTAATTAGAGATGCATTTTTCAATCTTCAAGTAAGACAAGGGAAAAACCTGAAAAACTTGTCAACGGGGGCAGGGCTTTCATTGTTCTCACTGGAAGAAGATTGTCCCCTGCTGTTATTTGTCTGGTCTATGGACTGGATTCCACATCTGAGAAGAGATGGCTTACACTAGGTAAAAGGGGCGGGAGGGGAAACTTTACTTGTGAATATCTCTCAAACCATAAAGGTATAAGAGATAAGACTTATATTGTTCATGTTTTTTTAATGCCTACAAAATAAAATAAAGATAAAATTAAGTATCACTAACCCTTTAAAGTGACTTACCTGGTATGTATTCTTCAAACACCAGTCAGTTACTACTACTAATTACTTTTTTTTTTACATTTAATCTGTTACGATCCAGTGCTAATTGTTCTCAGTTTACAATATAATAAAGACCAAGGGCGTTATTCACCAAACTAAAAGTGGTCCAGTTCTGGCAACAAGTACACCACAGGGGATGAAATTAAATTCCCATTGATTTAAATGGGGCGTTTAACCCATGGAATGCTAGAGAGGTCTCCACACATGGCTTAGCAATGCATTGGAGACACCACTAGCATTCAAGGGTTTAAAATGACCATTTAAATAAATGGGGGTTGGGGACATTTTTTGTCCCCAGTTGGTTTGCTCCTGAATTGCACCTCTTTAGCTATAAGAATGCACCCTACGTGTCCCTTACATCCCATCCGGGTCTACTGATACTACATAACTGTACACTAAACAACAACCATAAATGCACCTATCACTAGGGTACAGTTCCCCTTTAATGACCAGAAGAGTGCAATATGTTGTTTTGACAATCACTGTACACCTCTCTATTCTATAACCCTTTGAGTGCCAGAAGCAATGCGTTGTGTACCCCTCTGGCACTCAAAGGGTTAAAGATGTAAGAGCTGCTAATTACTAGGGTATAGATTTGCTGTACATAAATTGCAAATCCATGAAACACATTCTGGGCCTCAGGCTCCTGCGTGCTAGACTTCCTAGCCGCTCCTGCGTGCTAGACTTCCTAGCCGCTCCTGCGTGCTAGACTTCCTAGCCGCTCCTGCGTGCTAGACTTCCTAGCCGCTCATACTACCCACTCATGCTTGTATTCTATCGCCTATACACCGCTCATACTTATATTCTACCTGCTGCTCATACTTATATTCTATCATTTCTAAAAATGAAAAGGAATGTGTGCCATCAAGGGAATATGTTGAACAGCTGCTAGGGCTCACATGCAACTTGGGTCTCTACACCCTGTGACCCTCTGAACACAAGCGAGGCATGAACAGTATTGAGTAATATGTTGCAAACCCCTATGACACACAAAGTGTTAAAAGATTGAAGAGTTCTTGACAAAGTCTTTGTATGCAAGACACTGACGTCTCACTTGTTCTAGGAACCAAACAGTGCAAGGGGTGCATAAATAAATGAATACCAGCCAGTGTTTTATGAAACATGACTAGGGCTCTGGATGGAATTACTTGAAGTTCCCAGCAGATGTCTGGCCTGGAATCAGCATTCCGAGCACACACTTGGAACATTTCAACTGCAGCTACTATACACGTCTATTCCAACTAATTACAGCTGCTGGGGGAAGTTCTCACAATGCTTTGCAGGAGAGTTAAAACAGACCCCATGGAAGGGTGGGAATACATTTATGTTTCTTTGTTTTAAAAGTCTATTCTCATCGAACTAATCAAAAACGTAAAGCAGCAAAGTAATTGGATTGCCTTAAAGGAAAGTATATCATGAAAAAAAAAATATTTGGCTAATATAAACTCTTGTGGGTAGGGCCCTTACGACCTTTTGCTTTGTCTGTTACAGTTTTACTAGTATTACTGTCTTTATTAGGCCACTCCATTGTACAGCGCTGAGGAATAAGTTACCATTCTAACAAAAGATAACGATAATAAACAGGTGTAAGTCAATTGTTGGCTCTCATGCTGTTGGGGCTACATCAGCCCTAACCAGTCATTATCTGGTTGGAGGTGATTATGGGAGTTGTCGCTAAATGCTGGAGGTCAAACAATGTCTACCCCTGACATACAAAAATAAGTTGTGAATTCTTTAGCCATTCTTCCTGTTTTGGAGAGCCGCCTTTCTATACAACATGATAAAAAAAAAGCCTTACATAGGCAGCCATTTGCTTTCCTAACAAACCAATCATATTTGTTTACTCTTTGGCTTTGAGGTTCATCTCCCAATCACAACATTTCTAGACAATCTTACTCTACCTAGAGGCAGCATGGTCATTTCCTCTTCAAGTGAAGGGACAGTAACACCTGAAATAAGTTTTATATAAATAGGCATTATGCTGAAATAAAAAAAAAGCCAAACGTGTATAAATTTGGGTGTGAACACCATGGGGGAAACATAAAAACAACCTCTAATATTCAAAGGGTTAAAAGTCTCCCTATTCATCTAACTGAAAATTGTTTCATACGATGCTATATATATATATATATATATATATATATATATATATATATATATATATATACTCCAACATATACTAAATGGCTAGGTGGAAATATGCTTACATGAAGGATTTCAAATAGTAAGCTACAGTTCAACTCGCCTTGCACCCTTCCAATGACGTGCACATGACAGGTTTCACTGCGGCAGAAGACGACGGATTCCATGAACCTTGATTAACTCTGAGAAGCAACACCTGCTACCAGTCTCACATTTCACTTCAGATGCCGCAACTGTTTATCTGCCTGTGCCAAAGGTGGTTGTAGACATCATCGCACCACAAATACCAGGAAAGGGGAAAGACTGTAATTTTAAAGCTGCACTGCCCAGCTTAGAGTGCAAACGAAAAGAAAAGAAATGACAACTATAATTGAACATGGATTATAATGCATTTAAACTTTAAATCAAGCTTTAAGATTATGTATACAAACAAAACGTTTGATGTATTTGTATTAGACCACATTTATCCTTAACAGTCAGTCAATCTTCTTGATGTTCTTGGCTGCAATCCTCTATTTTTCAACCAGGAACTACTCCTTAGGCAAAAGAGGCTCTAAATTTAATGTATTCATATATCTAAGTCTGTGTCCTTCATAAAACATTCAGTTGCGCCTACTTTTTTTCATTATCTCTTGAGTTTCCTGTGTATAAGGATTTCTACACACGTCTTCCTCTAGATGTGACCCCTAACAACACACAATGGGCTTCAATGGACTTGAATGATTTGTGTCATTAGTCTTCATCAGTCTGTCTGTATGTATTTATGTATGAGTATTTATATAGAGTTATGGATGTACACAGAGCTCTACAGAAATAGTACAATACAAAAACAACACATGAGAGAGATATGAGCTTCAGGCTAAAGTATGATCATTGCTTAATTTGCAGGAGAACAACACAGCAAAGGAATCAATCATTAAAAAGGGGGTCCTGACACAAAAGCTTACAATCAAAACTGAAACAACTAGCAGAGGACTGCAAGACAAATCAAATACAAAAAAATAAAATATATAGATGCAGCTGACTACTGGGGGAAGAGCCACTTATTCCTGTAGGACAATGCCCCTTTCAGAAAAGTATGTCTGGGAACCTGTTGTTAACCCCAGAGAAAGAAGTAGGAGGGGTTACCAGGTAAGGATAGAACTGGTGAATCAATTTTGTCCCCACAGACCTAGTATGTAACTCAGAATATTGGATTCTCCTGGACAGATACTGATAGTTTCCAGGTATCCAATATAATGCATAATAGGGGGATTGAGAGGAACAATTTTGTAGCCAAATTTAAAGAGATAGTAATGTCCGATTGTAATGTCCCATCTCTCAAACCTCTATGGTTTGAGAGATAGTTGCAGGTAAAGTCCCCCCCCTTTCCCTGATATCAGCTGTAAAGCTGACAGAAGGATATCCGTGTTGGCTGAAATAGCTCGATTTAAAAAGAAATACTTCATTAGAACGGTCTACAAAGTGTGCTGGCAAACCAGGCACACTTTGTAGACCGTTCCAATGAAGTATTTCTTTAAATATCACTATTTTGGCTCTGGTCCCAGGATTGGGATCTCCTGCTGTCAGTAGAGCACTGACATCAGGAGAAGCTGCGAATCTCTCTCAAACCTTTATAGGACTTGCTCAAGATACTTTCTTTTTTTTAATCTACAATGTAGCAGCAACTGCTAACTGGGTATTACCAAGCCTGAATATTTGGTATAACAAACAACATTATGGCCTAATGGAGTGAAAAAAAATTATATATCACTTTAATCCCTAGATGCAAGACAGCTCAAATGCACTGCAAAGCAAATGTGACCTCACTAACAACCAAGGGGTTAAATTAGTTAAACCTAAACAGTCTTGGCGGCACCTTTCCTTTAAAGGAATAGTAACATTGTTTTTACTCTACATATTGTGCGGTTACTAGTACACAGACTGGGAAGAATGTGGGGTGCGGAGCGAGCCAACCCTGGTCTCAAAGAGGTACTAACAATGCATGATTCAGACAGGGACTGTGAAAGCAGACATTTATACACTATTACAGTGGTGCAGCTGGTTTACTCAGGAATGTTACTACTTTAACAAACAAGGCCCCTAATATTTTTGGAGAGTTATCAGCTCTATGTGACAGAATTACAATGGAATCGACACTCTGAGTGCCAGAGAAGAATCCAACACATACCTGGCATTCAAAGGGTTAATTGTAGCCAAGCAGGCTGCCTCTTTTTCTGGTTTCTATATATAAACCCCAAGTGCTTTATCTGAGTTGAAAGCATTTAGTAACTTTATCGTTTTCATAATGATTAATATATCATTTGAATGCTAGAGGGGTGCACAACTCAATGCGCAGCAATGAATTGGGAATCCCCTCAGGCACTGAAAGGGTTAAAAAGTTATTAGTTCAATGGACGTGAACCATTAACTTTTTGAGGATCAGAGGGGCTGAGCACTGCACACTAACACTTCAAGGAGTTAAGGCCAGAAACCAGTTCTGTAATGTGTACAGAGGTCAAGATGCACTATTCTTATCCAAGTCATGTAATGAAGCAAGTCCCACATTATTCACTAGATCCTTGAGAACACAGTGGATCTATTCCAGCGCAGAATGGATAAAATCAATCAACTCCACCCTACATTAGGTTTGATTCCTGCCATTTCTAAGACAAAAAGACAAACCTGCGCTCGTCTATGTGAAATAAAATGTGTGTCCTTTCGGGCTTCATTTCTAAGAAAGGCCTATTTTGTTCAAAAACTGAAAACACAACTCCCAATTTAAAGTGGAACTACCACCAGAAGTAAAGTCGTCCTGCAATAAGTAGGCAGGTGGCAACTAGCTTAATAATAGTTATATTACCTCTCACAACGACACGATTCTACAGAAATCCTTAATCTTCTGAGACCAGAAGTCAGGTCTCAGTGCAGACATCTGGTCTGAGCACCTGTCCTGTCAGTCCCGGTCTCCCTCCAGAAGCATTGCACTGTCCTTGAAAGGCACCGGAAGAGACTGACTGCACAGGCGCGCAGACTGCACCTAACCCGGCCATCAATCTCTGAAGATTAAGGACTTCTATAGAATCTTGTTGTTGTGGAGGTAATATAACTATCATTAGGCTAGTGGTCACCAGCCTAATTATTGTAGGGCAACTTTACTACTGGTGATAGTTCTGCTTTAAAGCGGAACTACCATGTCACAAAATGTTTAGCTTAACTAAGTCCATATCTGGCGACTAGCTGCTTAGTAGCGCTAGTGCCAGAATTATTACCTGAGTTAATAGATATATGCTTTATTCCCCAGTTATCAGTAGCTCGGAGTGCGGACATTCTTGCCAGAAAGATGTCTGCGCGCCTGCACTGTTAGTCCCAGCCGGAGCCAAATGGCTCCTAGCAACACCTCCTAGACCCGGCTGGGATTGACAGCGCAGGCGTACGGACATCATTCTGGCAAGATGTCCGCGCTCTGTGCTACTGACAGCTGGGGAATAAAGCATATATCTATTAAATCAGGTAGTAATTCTGGTGACTAGCGCTACTAAGCAGGTAGTCACCAGAAGGGGACTTAGTTAAGCTAAACATTTTGTGACATGGTAGTTCCGCTTTAAGTCTGCAATGCGAAACTATTAGAACACAAAAAAATTAAAAGTATAAAAATCACTTTTTTTCTCTTTTTAATTCCAGAAGGTTACTTTTGGGAAACCAAGCTAAAATTAATCTAAATTTTATGGTCAACGGACAGCAGGGATACAATGAACCATTGCCTAAGAGAACATACTTGCCAGTTGAAACAGTTATCGATAACATTCAGCCAGGAAAATCTGCACAAATGAGCAGACAGCAAATCCCAGTGCAAAAATGCAACACATCTATTACCATAAAGGATTAATCACAGTGACTCATGAAGCTCAGCAACTGAAAGAACCAGACGTGTGTAGGCGGGCAGCAAGCCCATCGTGCTATTGCTTTTTTCTTCTAAGCTTAATGATTTAATGGTCCCGACTGATAGCAACAATTACATTTGTCCTTCATGACACAGACTTTTAGCTATGAGAAACCCAGAACTTTATGAGGAACGTGGCTTTCCAGGTAATAACCAATGACTCACTAACAGAAGTCAGAGTACCTCAACCCCTTCCGGAGTTCAGGCATAATGCAGGGTTAGGTTATGTTTTAG
This sequence comes from Rhinophrynus dorsalis, assembly GCA_037306005.1. Classification (NCBI taxonomy): domain Eukaryota; kingdom Metazoa; phylum Chordata; class Amphibia; order Anura; family Rhinophrynidae; genus Rhinophrynus; species Rhinophrynus dorsalis. Next base: position 51,956,557 of record CM074724.1, read on the forward strand.
TCCTCTAGCTTTTGGGGACTAAAACTCCCATCATCCCCAACCAGCCAATGGCTGGAAGTCCAAAAACTGACTACCACTGCCACAATGCATCATTGTATAGCTCATCATTTGGAACAACCCCCCACCTCGATATCACAGCCACTTTGACACTACAGACTGTCCCCAATGTATTGTAATCATGCTTATGAGGAGCAAATGAAATCTCAAACACAGTGAACCAGGATGAGCGTTGTAATCAGTGTCACAGTGAGGACAAATTTACAAATACAAATGCTGAGTAAAACGAAGGTACCCCCACTTGAGGGGGGATGCTTTGATCAAGAGTTATTACAGGCTCTTGTGCTTTAAATTAAACAATTGGCAATAGCACCACCTGGAATCCACATGGCAATTTTATCTGCTATTGCTCTCTATGGGACAGCTGGGCCTTACACTACATCTCTACATTCACTAAACTGATACCAATCACATCCTGTCATAACAGTTTGAACTATAATAACTCCTGAATGAAGCACTTCATATCAGTAGTAGTACCCTCATTGGACTCTGCAGAAAATGTTCTATATTTTGAAAACCCTCTGGCACACAAATGGTTAAGTACTGCTGCACTTATATTAAATTAGGATACAGAGATGCAACCAGTTTTAGTCTGAGGGTCACATAAATGGCTGCAGTGCCCAGACACATTATACTGTATTTTATTATTCGATATAGAAATAGCCAGCAAAAAAGTCCCAATGATTCTCTGATTTTAGAAGGCAAAGGCAAACTTCTGTATATAAATGGAAGTATGTGAATGGGCAATATATAAGAAATGTGTTTAGGGGTGGGAAATAATTGTGTGTGTGGTTTATTGTCAGAATCATTTCTCTCATTTCCACTGCACTAGAAGACATGATGAGGGTGCAGGGGAGGCCTCTGAAGGCACAGGAGAGTCCCCCAGTCTGCCAGTCAACTATCGCTGATTCAGGACATTCAGAATCTTACTAACAAATATACAGAATCCAACACATTATAGGTAGTACAAAAGCAAATATGGTTACGTTGTTGCAAGCAAAGTCGTAATGCAAAAATAAGAGCTAGATCTAGGACAGATGTACGAGTGACGTAAATCTTGATTCTGCACACCCTACATATTACACAAGTAAATTATATAACATTTTCTTAGTAACCCAGATATTATGCAAGCACTGAAATCAAATTTAGGTAATGGAGAATATCAAGACCACTACTACAATTAAAGACAAACTGCAAGAATGATTCAGACTGGAAGCAGAGAGTAGAATAAAACAAATCCTATAACAAAGTGGTAGAAGGTGTCTCTCCCTGTGAGTGTAACCGCACTGTTACAGCAGTCTCTACTGGGCATGTGTGGTTTCACACTCAGGAAGAATCGCTGTGAGCCGTCTGGAGCTCTCTGCTCTGGATCAGCGCGTTTGGCGAGTCTCCACTGTGCATGACTGTTAAGGAGCGGGGGGCTCAGGACAGCTCACCGTCTGTCTCTGCTCCTGGCTCCGGGGTGGCAGCCAGGGCCGCTGGGTGCACTTTAGCCCATGTATACGGGCTTTCATAGTAGTATATTTACACACACACACACACACACACACACACACATTATATATACACACATACATATATATATATATATATATATATATATATATATATATATATATATACACACACACACATACTAGTATATACTAGTGTAAAAGCCAGGGCCATGTAATGTTAACCCTTTGCATGCCAGAGGGGTACGCAACACATTGTGACAAATATCCTAGCAAATTATTGTATAGGATTTTATATATATATATATATATATATATATATATATATATATATATATATATATATATATATATATATATATATATATATATATATATATATATATAGCAGCTGTCATGATTTTTTTGGTGCAGTACCACCCTCGCTTGATATTGCTCATCCCCCATATAAGCAAAGACTTGTTGGAAGGTGCATACAATCAGCATTTTAAATGTCCTCTTTCATACAATGTGAAATTCCAAACATCACAAGTAAAACACCTCATAAGCGAGGTTGAAAGCAAGGATTCAAATCCAAAGTTACACCCCAACGATTTAACGAGTATCCAGTGTGCTGAAAAATGTGCTCCGGGTAAGGCTAAACCCTGTATACCAGGGGCAGTCAATTATTAGACCTCCAGCTGGTCGAGACTACAGGTCCCATCATCCCCTGGGAGTTGTAGTCTCCAAAATCTAGGGTGTTGACAATTGACTCCATCTTCTTTAAGCGCTCTCCCTTAGCCTGCCTGTGTGGCTTCTGCCATTACGCCTCGAGCCAGAAATGAATCATCTGAAACACGTTTTCCATACTGTAAAAACAGGTGCTCCAAGTCTGACAAAAATAAAAATACGGTTACTAAGAAATTATACAAATCTCCCACGAAGACAGCACCATGGCTACGTCAAAATAAGACACAGCAAACTGAAAAGTCAACATTTTGTTCATTAAAAAAAAAAAAAAAAAAAAGGCTTTGTGTAAATCTATTCTATACACATATCACGACCTGCATATTCAGCTCCGCCACCGTTCAAGTGCGTTTATGCTTCCTGAGCAAAGCGGCTTTGTGATGTGATTGAGAATGGCAGTATAATTTTGGTCTCCAGAAAGTGCAGGCACTGATCCAAGAAAATGAAAGTCAAGGGAGCAGTCCTGACAGGAGAATAATAACCTGGAGTTGGATGGAGAGGGAGCTTGGCTGGAGACAGGGAGCACTATGTAATTCGTCTCTCTCGCTCTTGCCTTCATTTTTCCCATCAGCAGTACCCACAGAAGATAAATGCCTACATGTGACACTGGGCGAGGACAAGGAAATTAACCTTTTCTGTTCTATCTGGGACAACAAAGGGAAAGAAAGAAAACATACCCTAATGAACCCCTTGCATGATAGATACGTCTCAAAGCAACGCGCTGGAGAAGTCTCTACCATGTAACGGACACATCCACTTTAAATGCTGGAGGTCTTAGCTGGTTAAAATGCACGTTCAGAAATCTTCACCCAAGTCTATTCTACCTATGAAAAATAAAGATGTAAAAAACTGATGTTTGTATGCCATTAAATGAAACGGTCACAAATTAACAAGTAAAGGTTTTCATGCCTTGTTAGAATGTAGGAAAAATAATAATGCCTGTTTATCAGCACAACAGGGGAAGACATTTCCCTTATCAACTCCTTACTTCCTGTTGAGGATTAGCCAATAGTACAGTCCTGACTAGGAAGTGCAATGGATTCCCTCTGCATCGGGAAAGACAAAAACAATGCATCACCATTTCACTTCCTGTCTTGATATAAAGAAATGCCACATCTGTGTCTATGGTTGTTACAACATTCATATAACTTGATTAGTGGTTGCCATCATGGATTTTACATTACTTACTGAGAAAAAACAAACAAACAAACACACATTTATCAGGCTAGAAGGATAACTGTGTATGTGTATTCATATATCTAATATATATATATATATATATATATATATATATATATATATATATATATAAACCACAGGTAAGAGGACAAAACACACTGCATCATATACCTTTCAATCACAAATCTGAGGACAAGATTAATGGTGCCAAAGCCTTTGACCCTTTCATTGCTTGAAGGGTAGCCAACACCAAGTGCATTGTAAGGGACAGCCAACATTTTCACTGATTTATATGGCATTTTTAATCCATTGTTTACTAGATGTCTCCAACAAATTGCTTTGCAAAATATTCAGGGAGCTAAAACCTCCATTTAAATCAATAGGAATATTTAGTGCAGCTATCAGAATAAAATCAATTAATCAGTTATAAGACAAAAAAAGCCATAAGACATTCATCATGAAAAAAGGAGAGACTCAGAAAACACAGCAGATCAGCGATAAACAAAATATAGTATAACCTTACTACACAGATGGAATAGGTTTAGCAGCCAGTGTAGGAAGCACATGTACAAAAATAAATATATACACAAAAAACAGGCCCAAAATTAAGGAGCAGGTCCCCCAGACTCCTGTGATTTTTCTAACCCTGCTGTATGTATAAACATGACTGCTATAATCACATCTAGTTCAGTCTTTTCTGTTAAAGGGGAACATTCACATACCAGAAACTTTCGTGTAGTGGTTTTTTTTCTTTCTAATACATACCGGGTATTGAAGTTATGAAGCGTTAAAATGTGGCACTTCCTGGTTCCACGGCACGAAGCCGCAGGACTTCCCTCTCAGCTGCCCCAGGGATCACGTTCATGCTTCCCTTTGTGCGGGCATTTATATGGTTAACGTTATAACAAGCTCCGTTTACCACGCTACTGAGGTTAAAACCACTACATGAAAATTTTAGGTATGTGAATGTTCCCCTTTAATGATTTCTAGACAAAAGGAGTATTACCTAGCCTGTAAAGTGTAAAATTTTAGACTGTAAATCACAAGGCACAGTTCCCCCTTGAGGACAAGCTCACAAAATATGCAATTAGCATGCGTCTTCCAATTCCATTTGAATTGCATGGATCTCTGCTTTTCTTCAGATTAAACGTCACACAGTAAAATTCATTAACCCACAATACTTGGTACAATACAACTGAATTCAATACAACTAACATATAACCTGCGATTACTCACTATTGGACCAAAATTTGCAACAAAACCACATGTTCTGGTTTTCAGGTGTTCAGTCCCATATCACACAATTATACCAATGTTGTATTTGTTTAGGTCTTCCACCAGTTGGAATGGTTGTGATTCACTGAACTAGGCCTTAAAGGTACTTCCAACAGAATATTCCAATCCAAGCACTGAAGGGGGATAAAAAAAAACAGTAAGCGTACCATGGAAATGACATATTTGTTGAGGCTTAGACTAGGGCTTCCAGCTTTCTGGGAAAAACGCCAGGGAATCATTCTGTTACAGAATAAAACCCAGCCTTGTATGAGAAAGATTACCAACTTGGCCTCCTAAGCACTAACTTAACCCTTTGAGTGCCAGAGGGGTATGCAACGCATTGCCTCTGGCACTCAAAGGGTTAAAGCTAAACTAACCAAATATAAAAAAACAAAACCCTTCATATAAATGTAAAAATACTACAGTCGTAACCAGTGTAAGCAAAAAAATATTCTGTTTGATACTGTAACCCTATAGTCTGGTCATAAATTTGCTGGAGGCAGCCATGTCAGTGAAAGACAAAGCCTTTGTTTGCTTGCTGTAACGCAGGGGCGGAAAAATCCCAGGAGCTCTGAACATTGTGCTTCTGGCTCATGCATTTATGTGCATACATCTTCCTCTTCACTGGCTCCATAAGGAATATCAAAATCTGTATTTTCCATATGTTTTCTTATACCCTTGCACGTACAGATGAAGCCTTGAACTCCTTGAGGACCAGAGACGTGTGCAACATGTTGCTCCACAATCTGCAGCACACCCCTGTGGCCCTCGGAGAGTTAATGGTCTTATACTTTCCATAAGGACACAGATAAATACCCATCCAAGGGGATTAACTCTTTGAGGGTCAGAGAGGTATTCAATGAGTTGGATGCCCCACCAATACTCATAAGGTTACAGCAGGCATAGACAATATGGGTTTTTCAGCTGCTGGGGACTACAACTCCCATCAACCCCAAATGGCCTTTGTAATTTACAATAGCATTGCCTTTGACTACGTCAATACTAAACAGAGAAGATGTGAATGCGTCTGTGCTGTAATGCAGGCTGTGTACTAAAGGGAATTGCAGCAATTCTAGAGCAAGTCCACCGCATCACTGAGAACAATGGCTCATATGTATATGTATAACTGGAGTAAACCAACTTCACCATTTGGGGCAAATCAATATTCCTGTTATATTAAATTGGGCTTTTAACCTCTTAAAGGGATAGTAATACTCTAATATTACTATTCCCCATATTGTAGCTATTTCAAAAAGAACTGAATTGCCCCCAGTGTCATCTCTCAAACCTTTATGGTTTGAGAGATAACTGAACGCAAAGTTCCCCCCTCCCTCCCCCTTCCCTGAAGTCAGCATTGCACTGACTGCAGGGGAAGTCTGTCGTACAACAGGCGGCTCTGCAGCTGAGTTGAGATTGTGTTAGTAAAAAAAGAATCATTTCACTGAAACGGTCTTCCGCATGTGATTGGTTTGCAAGCACACGTAGAAGACCGTTTCAGTGAAAGAATTCTTTTTTACTACCGCCATCTCGGCTCTGCTGCAGAGCCGCCTGATGAAAATAAGACCGGATATCCCTGCAGTCAGTACAACGCTGACTTCAGGGAAGGGGGAGGGAGGGGGGAACTTTGCTTACGGTTATCTTTCAACCATAAAGATTTGAGAGATGAACCCGGGGGCTATTAAATTCTTTTTGAAATAGCCCTTTAAATGATAGCTAGATAGATAGACAGATATCCAATGCATTGCAAAAGCCATGAGTTAGAAACCTCTGCTGCATTCAAGAGGATAAAATGGTTCAAGCGCATGGGGATTTAGGAATGTCTCTGTCCCCTATGGTGCACCTAATTTAGTCCTGAATACGTCCAGCTTGCTTTTATACATATGGGTCAAAGTCCCTTTTATTTAATGCGGAACTATCGTAGGATATCAACCTTGCTTATCCAAGTAGACATCTCTATTTAATGCCTTGCAGTGTATAACAAACACCTAATAATGTAGAGATTAATCTATAAAGTTACCCTTATTATATCCCCCAAGAAGGTATAGACCGCAGCCATCTTGTTTTCTTTCTTCTAATGCGCATGCGGTTCCTGCTCTGTTGCCTGTCAATCAGGTCCGGAGACTCTGCCCAGTGTCCGCCCCTCTGCAGTGCTCGCCTGTGAGGCGTGCCTGTAATAAGTCATGTGACCTTCTCCTTAGTCTCAGCCGCGCGCATCAGTGCTTGCACACATTGGATCGCTAGGTAAGATGTGTGTCAGGTGGCGCCAGGTCATGTGCTACACAAGGGTTGTACACAGGCTGGAGAGAAAGGACCGGTGAGAGTGACTACATTACCTTAAGGCAGCGATTAAGACATGCGCAGTCCATCTCCCCCTGTATTGACGTCACAGGGTAAGATTTGTTTTTTTCTGTTTATGCCTAATGTAGAAGCTTCTTTCATAAAAGCAATATACAGCATTTCTTTTAGTAATAAAGAGTGCACGTTGGAACAACATCTTGCTGAGACAATAGTTCCTCTTTAAATGGATCTTTCAATGTCAGAAAGGCCTCCATCATATTTGTTGTAAGCCTCCCTCGTGACCAAAAGGTTAAAAGCCAAATTTAAAGGGATAGTAATGGTTCACAAAAACAGCAGCTCCGATTAATCTTCTTAGTATTTGAACCATAGAGAGTGTTATTTCAGTACTATAAGAGTTGTATTTCAAGAGTAATTGAATGATAAAGTATCCCCTCTCACCCCTTTTACCTAGTGTAAGCCACTCCCCCTCAGATGTGGAATCTGGTCCTGGGACCAGACAGCTCACAGCAAGGGACAATCTTCTTACTGTGAGCATAAGGAAAACCCTGCCCCCATTGACAGGTTTTTCCCCTTATGCTCACTAAAGATTGTCCATCTCTACGATCCATCTGGACAGTCTTGCTGCTCTTAGGTGAGCAGTGTTACATCAGTAAAAGGGGTGGGAGGGGGATATTTTAACATTCAATTACTCTTGAACTACACCTCTGACAGTATTGAAATAACACTCTCCATGGCCCAAATACTATGAAGATTAATTGGAGCTGCTTTTATTGTGAAACATTACTATCAGTTTAAACCAAAGGGGAATTTGCCTTTTCTAAAAAAATTTGGTGCAGTTAGGTTGCCCTAGAATTATTCAAATTCTCCTTAATCCTTTGAGTGCCAGAGAGGTATGGATATCTCTCTGGCGCACAAAGGGTTAATATACCTGTTTCTATGCTGCAGCACTTATGTCACTTGAGAAATGTAGTCACACAGATCCAAAGGGAGACAGTGTCAAACAAATGAAAAAGTAAAAAGTGCTCTCCAGCCCTGCGGACTAGTGAGAAGAGGAATGTGCTGGAACACAAGCGAAATATGTTCCTCTCTTTATTTACCGCCCAACTTGTTCATTTTGACTTTGCTTCTACAGCCTTTAGCAAATGTCTTCACAATGAAAATAAACAGAGGAGGGAAATTCCCAAGGGCAGGCGATATAGCAACTTACATCTCATACAGTCATGTTCTCACAGATGTCCTGATTTAGACTTCATGGAGTCCTGCTGGCACCTGACCCCAAGTTGATTATGGAGTTCATACTTAACTCCTGGGATGCTAGCCAGGTCTCTAGCACACAGCTTAGCAATTGCTTAGAAGACCACTGAATGTTCCATCAAGGGCTCCTACCTACATAAATAATCTGTAAAATTAAAAGCCACTTATACCAAGGGCATAATTTCCCTTTAACGGCTAGACAGAGGCAGTTACAATATCATGATTCTTGTTCATAAATATAGAAATAACACAATATATACTAAATAAAGGTTTCTATGGATTAGTTCACACAGACTCTGGTATGTGGCAGTAATATAGCCACATTCCAATTTCCTGTTTACTTACCAGCTGTCTCCAGTTTCCACTGGGATATGCTTGCTGGTGGGGAGTGACTGAGGACCGGCCCAGCTGGGTGACAGCCATACATGTCTGGCTGAGACTCACATGGGTCAGCCAGTCAGAGTTTGAGAAGAGCATAATAAAATGTCATCCATGTTAACATTGTACATGGAGGCCCAATAGTCCCCTGGGCAAATCAGCCTTGCTACATCTCATCTGCATTCATGCAGTTTGCTACCCAACCACACGTCTATTTTATGGTCTGAAAGGACGAGATTGTGCAGACACCAGCACTTAAACGACGTTGGCTTTATGAACAAAGCCTAAGAAGAAATATACACCTTCATATTTTACCCTCAAAGGAACAGTAAACTTTCTTTTTTAAAGCCTAGTCTAGGGTTTTTCTTACGGAGTAAAAAAGGAAAACATACTGCTGACAGTCGTTTTATTCAAAAGCTGTAACACGTCAAAGTTTCAGGGTCTCAGGTTAATTTCTTCCTGAAAGTTAAAACCGGTAGAATTAGAGCTGCTAATTTAACATTCTATGGAGAACTGCTGTCAGTGACTCACCTCTCCCACACAAAGCAACAGAATAACTATCTGAAATTCGGCCACTACAGAGCAAATCGAAAAGTTTAATTTGCAATAACTCTGGATGGACATCTCCCAGCAGTGTTTTTTCTGAGTGAGAAAACCCTGACACACTAACACAGTCATATCTATTCTGTAATGCGTTGTGTACCCCTCTGGCACACAAAGGGTTACGTTTAGAGGGCCTTTAAATTCACAGGATTAAAAATGCACAGTTGACAAAATATACTATCCCCAGGGAAAAATATGCACCCCATTGCACCTACTTCTCAGAAATAAACAATGACAAATAATGGTGTCCATGTCTATCACTGAAAAGCAAAGATTGCTCACGCTATTTTTCCAAACACAACGTCAAGTTTTTTTGTTTTTTTTTTTCAACTAGGACAGATGTATGTAATATTTAAAGAGAAACGGGTTTTTCCTGTTTCCGTCACTGGGCACTAAGCCCAAAGCAATGTCCATGGCAATGTGTCAATAAAAACATCTTGTCAATGTTTATAAGAGCACCTGCAACTACAATTTACAGTCTGAAGCAGAGCGAGGCCATATAGGGCATGCTAATGTTGTCTACAGACCTTATTATCTATAACATAGGACATCAGGAAGAAAAGCAATACATTTTAGGAAAAGAACAGAGAGAGAGTCCCGAGATCTGAACCTTAACAGAACTCAGGCTGAGACCATTCTTGAAACAATCTTGAAGAAAAGCCAAGAATCGATGGAAGGCTGAAAGGCCGTGGGGACACGTCTGTCAGCACATCACTGGTAAAACAGAGAATAGATCGTATGATTGGCCTTAGACGATGTAGGCTTCCTAGCCTGAACCATAGTGGCATTGACAGCGTCCAAAAAATCCTTCAAGAGCCATGCTGTCAAAGCCAACCTTTCCACCTGATGCTAACAAACGTGACCTTGCGTCAGGAGATCTGGCCTCAGGGGGAGGTGAAATGGTCTTGACAGATAGAGAACATCTGGGAACCAAGCCTGATGGGGGGATAGTGGTTGGAAATGCATTTGTTAAGGAGGAGTGTCTTATCAGGAATCTTCCATTCTTCCAGGAATACATGGTGCAGAGAACTATGGGAAGGAAAAGAGAATGACCCCCTTTTGCACCGCTGCTTCAGAAGCCTCAGAGACCTGTAAAGTCTCCAATACAGCTCTGTACGCCCTTCAGCTTGGGGTCAAGGGTCTTCCTCATAGGCATCACCAAAGAATAAGAAAATTCATATCCTCCCTCATCAGAATCAATCTCCTCAAAAGAGGAGTTTCCAACCAACTGTGAATGGCTCCTAAAGACAGGATCAATGACAGGGCATATAGGGCACCAAGAATGGAGAACCGCTTGAGTACATGAAGTGATAGAAGCAATTTGTTCTGAAGTTGCAGGCCCTGTAGGATTAATAGGGAGCAAAGTTGATGCAAGGTGCCTAAGTATTCTTGTGGAAGCCCAGTTTGGCATGAGGAACAGTGTGCTAAATGGGAAAATGTGTCCCTTGTGATCTCACATGTTCAGAGAAAACCCCTCTACAGTAGGATAAAGTAGTCCAAAGTAGTCGAAAAGTAAGAAAAATTGCACAGAAATGCCCAAAAGGTACTTAACTCACTGCAAGGGGTTAAACTGGAAAGGTAGGGAAGACAGACCAGCCTCTGCATAGTCTATGCAATTAGGTAGTAACATGGATGTCAAAGCACCACCCAGCCTAATCCAGAAAGGGAAACAGGGGCTTCTAGGGAATGTAGTTTCTAATTGCACATGCCCAGCATCTGGTGGTTCTGCAGTCATTTAAAAACAGTGAAATTAAATGGTCCGAACATTACCCACACACTGACCATGCTATAGGTCCAGTGATTCATTTTGAGCGCACTTTGACCTTTGTAGGAGTAATGGGTGCAGAGATAAGTCCTTGTAAAGAATTTCCTATGGAATAAACATGGCTACCACATAAACTCCCATTCTTAAAACAGCAGGGTTCCTTTAAATGTAAAAATAACGCTATAACAGTCTGCCTGTCTTTACAAGGATCACAAATCCTAAATGGCAATGGTTGACGTGAAATATATTGTCAAATGAAATGGGGATAGAAAGTTACCACAACGTCCTAATTTCATAGGGAGCCACTGAAAGTAACGCCATACAATTGTGAATTCAGCACGCGCAGATGCAAAAAAAATACATGATGCTGACAAACTCATGGGGTTGTTGCCGACTAATTTATTTGCAGCGCTTCATTTACACGAGCAATGGCACAGATTGCAAAATTCATGTCAGCATTCCTGCTGTGGAACCGTTAACAAAACAACTATCCTCATATAACCCCTGAGTTTATGAAGAAAGCTTTGAAGCACAATAGGGTTCTGAAGATTGGAAGCAGTCAATAGGAACACCAGCACAGAATAGATTTCCGCAGATTACAGAAGTATTGCCATCAAGCCCTGGGGAGTGGACAACATGGGACTCTCCAGCTGCTGCTAAACTACTATTCCAATTATTCTAAGCTGTTGGCTGATTGAGGATGATGGGACTAGTTGTTCTATAAGATATGGATAACCACAGATTCTCCAAATCACTGGTCTAAACATGGATGAACAACCTGTGGCTCTCCAGTTGTTGGGATGTACAACACTCATCAATCATAGACAGACAGGGTAACAGCAGCAGAATTAAAGACTGATATAATCCCTGGTCTAGAAAATGGGGGAAAAAAAGCACATTTTATTTTAAAAGCGTAATAAATCTTGTGAAAAAGCATGCCACAGGGCTTTTTTCTGCTAAGTAAAACACATGTAATCCCACTGACAAAACTTTTTTCAATCAAAGTGATTACAGCTCAAACTTTTCTTTTAACACAAAAAAAGAAACCACCTTTCATTCTGTTCCTATCGCTTATTGATGAGAGCCGCAGTCTATGGACTCAAGAGATCAGTTGGGAGACCAGCTGACTGTGTTGCTGGCAGTTTAACCCTTTGTGTGCCATAGTGGTGTACAATTCATCTCGCATTCAAAGGGTAAAAAAAGTTTGTGCTGACTACTGAATGAAAAATATATCAGAAGGAAATCCCCTGTTTTACTCATCAAATAAAAAGCCCTATGACTCCCCCCAACACAAAAAGTTTACTGCTCCTTTAATTCTTTTTCCTTTTCTCTCTCTCTTCCCCACTCTCCAAACTAACACATTACCTGCCCCATGAAATTCCCAGGCAGTTTTTTGCTTAATTAAGAATAATGATAGTCGAATCTTCTTCTGGGACATTTAAACTGCAGACTCGATCATTTCTAGCTTCCAGCTTCAGCAGATTTCAGACGTGCAGATTTTCATGGTCACAAACGCCTACAAGGGTTTTGAGACCACAATTAATCTCTCTCTTGTGGAAAGTCCTATATGTATGCCTGATTGCCAGCGTTTTGTTTTATTGTCCAACGTGAACTTCTCTTAACTGAATCTAGGGCTGATTAATCACCAACACTGCAGGGTAATGAGATCTCCTCAAGTGAATACAGTAGACTTGTCAGTAGTACGGGACAAGAAGTCATGTTGGCTCATTCACCTTTACTAATGATGGGTCCATGTGAGCGCATGTGAAAACATGTTCTATTGGAGAATCTTGAGGACTAATTTTCAATATTTTCTGCCACAGTACAGGCATGAAAACCTTGTAGCACTCCATCCCTTACCCTTAATCATGACTGCTAGAGGGGTATATAGTCTCTGGCCATCAAAGAGTTAATGTAGGAATGTGGATCTTCTCCCATTGTAACGCGGTTTTTGGAGAACAACTCCAATCCTTCGAAGCCAGACACGCCACTGGCAGACTGTAGAGGAGCGGGATTATGGTCCATGAAAGCCGTAGTGCCAAAGGCTTCAGCGGATGTTTCTTTAATGCCCAATTTTTTTTTTTTAACAATGCGTGCGAGAGGGGGTACGCAACGCGTTGCACACTCAAAGGGTTAACCCCACAAGGAAAAAGATATTCAGGATGGAGACAACCAATTACAACATCAGGAAATACCCCATAATTCAAGCGGTACTTTTACCCCCGGAATGCTAGAGAGAAGACCCATTTCAGTCACTGGCCGTTTTCATTTGTCCCCCTATGGAGAAGCTGACTTGCCCCAGGAATGCTCCTCTTTAGCTGCCTAGACACAGCTCTAAATCCTTGGAGCTCACTGGTTACATCAGAAACACAGATCAGCCACCTCATACAAGGTCAAACACAGAGGGACACATGGCAAACACACAGGGCTGGTTTACAATGTTTCCATCAGCAGCTTGTTCAGCAATATCTCCATGGGTACCAATGGCACAGGCTGAAAGCACGAGTTAAAAGAAAATGTTTGGTTGGTTGCTACAGACGGCTAAGGGGAGCTGCACTATAGTGAGCTACAACTATCAGGAGAAAAGGTTTTCCAGTGCCTGGATTATTCTGTAGAGCCTTGTTATTTGCCTGGGAATGCTGACTTAGCAGAACGTACGGAGTGTTTACTCACTGGAGAGATTCAAGGCCCTAAGGACAGATTTGTGAACAGTTGTGATAAATAAAAGTACAAACCCTTTCACTGCCATATGTTTTAGGTATCCCCTTTCGCCTGGTTTCAAGTCAAAGAAATTCCGCTCCTATCTAATAAAATCCCCTTGAACAACTATACCCAAGTCAATGGGCATAACTAATTGTAACCCCTGGCGTACTAGATATACCCAAAGCATGGCATCATTCCCGATGCATGCAATAGTGTGTATTGCAGAGAAAGCCATATTCAGGATGCTAAAGAGACTACACCTAGACAAAAACATCTATACCATGGGGCAAAATAACATCTTCCATAAACTTAAATGGGGGGTTTAACCCCTCAATACTAGAGAGGTTTCCAATACATTGTTTTGATCCAGGTTTTTTGGTCTTTATATTCCTGAACAGTGCACCATGTCTGCTGTCACATACATTCACATAACTCATATACACAATTTTTTCACATTCCAACCACAATACCAACATCTTTGATCATTCTCCGCTAATTAGGGGTTTCAAACCGAATAAAGAAATTATTTTAATTCATATTTTGCAAGTACCCTTATTCGCCTACTTCACAGAGACATTTCTGGCTCTCAAAGGGTTAAAACAGTAGAGCACAAGTTTATCAGTCTAAAATCAATTAAATTGACTGTACAGGACAGAACATCTGACATCTTAAATCTCAACCTTAAGCCAGATTTGGCTGATCTGACTCCATTAGACTCTAAAATGGAGTATTGGTCACAATTCCTCTTGATCAATTGGTCAACAGAATTGTGTGCAGCCAATGAAGGAAGGGTAGGCCACTGACACATCCTTTTATGACTTTTTTATGACTTTTCAAGTGAAGAGTGGGGAAAAGGAATACAATAGCAAAGGGGTAATGAAGTGCAAATGGGCAAACAGGAGAAAAAGAAAAGGTAAAATGAGGATTTGGTTTACAAAGGTAACTTGGGATTCAAAGCAACCCCCCAGTAGCAAAGCATGTTTTCTTTCACAACATGGGAGTCTAACGTGCGACCCATAGGCCTGACCCAACTATGTGGGATTTAACAAAAACCTAAATTAACAGTTCAGTAGTCTGTTAAATAGCAGCACTGTCACCGATATTACATAAACAAATCCACATTTCTGAATCGCAGACAGGCTGATATCATTTAAAATCTTTTTACTGTGGCCCTTACACATATGGCTTTCTGATTATGTGGTCCACAACTGAATAAACCTGGACACCCAGTTTTAGAATATCCCTTAACCCTTTGAGTGCCAGAGGGGTACGCAACGCACTGTAAAGCACTCAAAGGGTTAAAGTTCAATGGGAATTTGAAGCGTTATATAAACAGTCAGCAAGTCCATGGAAGAGTATTTGGATATTATATACAACAATCATGAAGCAATCTGAGGGCAAAGCGTGTGCACCATAAGCAACAAATAGAGCAATGTAAATGGGTATTTGAACTAGATGAATTCTAGTGGTTTCTTCAGCAAATGACTCAAATGCACTGAGAGGCCTCTCTCGCATTGACCGGTTCCCTATGGCGCTGTTGGTTTACCACAGAACCGTTCCACTTTGTCCTTACACATACGGCTTCTTGTGGTGAGTCTTGGACAAAACTAGGAATTTGTACATTACTAGGAAGATCGGAATCCACAGAACGGAGTTCATGTTTTTACTAATTCAGACAGAAAAATGTACACAATTTAAAATATCCCTATCTGTATCACTATCTATATATCTTTCTTTCTCTCTTCCCAGAGGGGTGTTAAACCATTCAAGGAGTCAAGAGGGTTAAACGATAAGCTTGTTTTTAAGCGGTTTCCGTGTGTGGCTACTGTGCGTTATTACATGTCAGAATTCCGATTAATAACAAGCTTTGTTGTGGAGCTCAACACATGTGCTTGTTTACACAGACACAAAATACTAGTTCACATGCCAAGGGTGGGGCTAATCTAAGCATGAGGGAAGGATGATAAATGGGATTCAACCTGTGACAGTGTAGTGTAGATTTCTCTCACGCAACTAAAAAGTTCTTGACATGTGACAGTAAAAAAATTTGCACAACACAACGGGAGTCTAAGAGGAGCTTTCTGTGCAATAATCAAATAGCTCTAGCCCAAAATCCCCCTCCCGCCCCTTTCACCTTTTGGATGTGCCTCCCCCAGAGATGTGGAATCTGGTCGCTCGACACAATGAAAACCCTGCTCTTTGACAAACAAGGGCAGGATTTTCGCTATGTTCACTGAAGATTGTCCCTTGTATCATGCTGTCTGGACAGGCTGGGGGAGCGCATTATGTAAGTAAAAGGGGTGTGGGGGGAGACTTTAAAATGGATTTACTTTTGAACTACAAGTCAGACACAATTTACATACAGCGCTACATGAACGCATTAACCGGAGCTACATTGATTCGCATCCCTTACTATCCCTTTCACTCTTGAGAGTACCCCACAGAGAGAAATATAAAAATTAAGTCTCATAGGGTTAAGTGCCTTATCGGACTAGTAAACAATCCCACAGTTCAAAAACAATCTCCCCACAAAACAGAGCAAGTGCTCACTGCTACTTTTCACTGTTCAAGTATTCCACTATAATCTTCTCACTTTAAGAATGGATTGAAAAGCACACTGTTCTAAAGATCTATAGATGTATAATTCGTGTATGGTTCCTAGTTGGACCACAAGATGTACAACTGCATAGAGGAGAGCCCTAGGAAGTAAAGAGTTTGTACACAAGCACTGGAGAGGTCTTCCATTTATTAATCTCTGTCTCTAAAATGACTCTGAATGGTTTTATTGTTCTAGAAAATCGACACATACTTGTATGATCATGGGCCTGACAAGACTGTGGACCTAACATGGGAATCATTCATGACTCAGATCTACAGATATGGAGATCTGTATGTGTTGGTGCAAGTAGAGGTATGTAGTAGAATATGTTCATAGTGAAAAGTAGGGGTGAGTACCTTTCTTCTGTTTTGATGGGGCTTTGTTTTGTTTAATTTGTTCACTAATTCAAGTAGGCACTTTGGAGATGCAAATGAGACTCCTCTCTAATTGCTGCCAGATCAGTGTTAGCCAAGTGTCACTGACACAGTGCAGACACAACTAATAGTGACGTTATGAATCTTCACCATCAGCTCTGCTGCAGAGCTGGAGTCAAAACCTCCTGTATTCGTACTCTATTGTCCCTTCCCCCCATTGAGCGAGATTTGCGTGCAGACATATATGCAAAGATATTAAATAGAAAAAGGAGCAATCAAAAGAAGAAAAGAAACAATCATTTAGTGGTTCATTTAGCAATGGTGAATGCTGAGAATGACACACATTAATTCAACTTCTATCAAGGTATGGGAAGTTGTACACAGAGAATGCTAAAACACGCCTTATGACAGAAAACCAAAGTATCTTAATACAGTGAAAGACTTTTGAAGGACAGACTGGAAATAATCTGGTGCGCAAGCAGCTAGGTAAAGTGACAATGAACACCTTTCAACTCTTCCCCTCAGTGAGAGCACCTATCTTAACTGGATTTGGATCATTATTCCTCCCCATGAATGTACATTGGTGGGAGAAAACATTTCCTGGTAGTATCAGAAGGAGGAATGAGTAGGAGGAAGGCAGCTGAGTAATTATACAGGTGGTGCCATACAGGTCACAGAGCTCAGCTCGGCTAAGGCTAAAGAGTCGCTAACTAATAAATCAAAATTCTCAAAAGTTATTTAAGCGATTTAAAAAATTAAAAAAGTTATTTAAAAAAGGACAGGATATAGGTAGATAAATGAGACACCATTACTTAGAATGAAAGCCATGTAGTAACAGACCATTTTAATATGTTTTGAGTGAGGAGATCCGATGAGCTTATACAGAGACATAAGTTATGAAAGGGCTTGCTCTCGGACCACCTTGACTGAAAAAAAAGGTTAATTTACTACTAGTCATTCTACATTATTCTTGCAACTATTCTGTGAAGAGTAAGTTATGTGTGCTCTGATATATATATTACACACACATACAATCTGAATAATGAAATTGGATATTATAAATCAGTTTCATTGGTCTCTACTGGATGTACTACTGAGAACACAGCTGCAATCAGTGGAGTCTACAGAACAGTATGTGCAGTTCTGAAGCCTGGCTTATACTCTCCTCAACCCATGTGTCTTATGTGTCACTGAGACATAAGCAAGAACCTTAAATAACATCAACTGTATAACACTACATGTTTATGTAATCCCTGTGGGTTCAATGATCTGGGCAGTAATAACAGGCCACCAAATTAGCTTTGATTTTATACTAGTATAAATGATGGGCAGTACCATAATAATTAGTAAACAGATTAAACTAATGTCAATCATATTTTATAGGCATTCATGAAAACACCCAACCTTATACAATCCCAGAACCAGTGGGTCCAGCAAGTGCTCAGGGTGTTAAGATCCCCATTTATATCAATGGTAATTTTTAGTTCTTCCGTACTGTGCAGTTAGTTTGCCCATTAATTCTTCCACGTGTTTAGAACATACAACCCTACAGACGCCACTCATGGAGTGGTGAAATCCTTTGGAGCAGGGTCTGTGTGTCTATCAGGAGGAACATGCTCTACTTTTAATTAGTGAATCACAAGTGGGCTGTTTGTGTTGGCAGTCTCATCAATAACAGCTCACACAAGGATACGCTCTATAAAATACATGATAATTCACACCTGAAGTAATGCAGTGACTTCCACTCTACCTTCATGGGGGGGGGGGGGGGCAGATAAAGTAAGATAAAAAAATTATTATATATACCCCCCCCCCCCAATCGAATGAGTATCGCAGTGTGTAATAATTCCTTGTTGCTTGAGCTTGTTGATCTCGAAAGCTTGTCCTTAAAACTGAACAAGTCCCATAAAAAGGTATTAATACATTACTTATTAATTTGGCATCTACACCACTGGACTAGCGTGACTATCTTAGTGTGCGAGTGTGTGTGAGCGAGTGTGTGTCTCTAAATAACAAAGCGCTTGAATGCGCCGCTCCCTGTGTGCGTTACTGTAACTGGGGAGCTCTGAACAGCCCAGGCACCAGCCTCCGGGGCAGCAGGCGAGGCCACTGGCTGCCAATTTGGTCCGTGTACACAGGCCTTCAATACTAGTGTGTGTTTATAATATTTATATATATATATATATATATATATATATATATATATATATATATATATATATATATATATATATATATACACATATACACACACACACACACACACACACACACACACACACACACACACACACACACACAGGCTGATAAGGTCATTGAGACAGCCAAGGTAGCAGGTGTCTGTTAGGTATTTAATCCCTTAAGGGATGAACAGTCCAGGGATGGGGTGAGCTGGAACCAGTGCACTTTTTGTTTTTCCCCCAGGCTGCCGGGTAAGCACGAAACTCCCTGACATGCCAGGACCAATGCAGAATATTATATTTTTACACCCCATCCCATGATGCATTTGGTTTGACCCAGATTACTCCACGTTTCTGTGAACAAAGGGCTCTGAATGTTGTCATGTCTTCAGCAAGTCAAAGATTAAACACTCACTGTGATAACAGTCACGAAGTCACTGACCTAGTAAGACACTTGTGCACGTAACCCAATGCAATACTTATATTATCTATGAAGTATCTGGTAAGGTATTTACAAATGGAAAAAAGAAGTAAGAACAAGCATGGGGGAGGGATGAGGTGTAAAATCTAAAACATTTGTATCAAAACATAAAAAAAAATGTGATCATTTTCTTTTTCTTTGCAAAAAATGTAGTAAAACATTTTAAAATGGCTTATTAACAATTTAACCCTTTTATAGAACTCAACATTTTACAAGTTAGTTTCCATTTGTTAGTTGAGGTATACTGCTTACTAGACTTGTGCATTTGTTTTGTAATGAAACTTAACACAAATCACGTGATTCAGGACAGGTGGGTAAGGCCTTTTGAGCAGCTCTGCAATGCTGTGGTATTAACCCCTTAAATACCCTTGATGGTCATAGTACGTCAAGGGTCGATTTGACCGAACGACCGATGATGTACTATGACAGTCATCCAATTCCGGGCTCCCCCCGTGGCTGCACGCAGTTTGGGGAGTCCGGAATGCAACGGAGCAATAAAATTCCCTGGTCGTTAAGGGGTTAATGACCAGCCGTGCAGGCACGTTGCGGTCACTAAAGGAGCTTTTTTTTTTTTTTTTTTTTTTTTAAACAATTCGGATTCCAGACTCCCCAAACGGCATACAGCCGCGGGGGGAGCCTGTAATTCCATGACAGTTAAAGGGATAGTAGCTCCAATTAATCTTCATAGTATTTGAGCCATAGAAAGTATTATTTCAATACTGTCAGAGCTGTAGCTCAAGAGTAATTGAATGATAAAGTATCCCCCTCCTGACCTTTTTACCTAGTGTAAGCCACCTCCCCACAGATGTGGAATCTGGTCTACAGACCAGACAGATCACAGCAAGGGACAGTCTTCTTACTGTGACCATAAGGAAATCCCTGCCCCCCTTTACAGGTTTTTCCTTATGCTCAATGAAGATTATTCCTCTCTGCGATCCATCCGGACAGTCTTGCAGCTCTGAGGTGAGCAGTGTTACATCAGTAAAAGGGGCGGGAAGGGGCTTTTTTATCATTCAATTACTCTTGAACTACATCTCTGACAGTATTGAAATAACACTCTCCATGTCCCAAATATTATGATGATTAATCGGAGCTGCTTTTATTGTGGAACATTACTATTCGTTTAACCCAAAAGGGAATTTGCATTTTTTTTAAATTTGGTCCAGTTAGGTTGCCCTACAATTATTCAAATTCTCCTTGCCCTAGGATTATTCAAATGCGCTGGATACCTCTCTGGCACGCAAAGGGTTAATATACCAGTTTCTATGCTGCAGTACTTATGTCACACAGACCCAAAGGGAGAGAGTGTCAAACAAATGAAAAAGTAAAAAGTGCTCTCCAGCCCTGCGGACTAGTGAGAAGAGGAGTGTGCTGGAACACAAGCGAATCATGTTCCTCTCTTTATTTACCACCCGAATTGTTCATTTTGACTTTGCTTCTACAGCCTTTAGCAAATGTCTTCACAAAGAAAATAAACAGGAGGGAAATTCCCAAGGGCAAGCGACAGAGCAACTTACATCTCATACAGTCTTGCTGCTGTGAAGGTAGGTGGCTTACACTAGGGGTGGGAGGGGGATACTTTATCATTCAATTACTCTTGAACTACAACTCTGACAGTATTGAAATAACTCTCTCCATGGCCCAAATACTATGAAGATTAATTGGAACCGCTTTTATTGTGAAACATTACTAGCCGTTTAAAGAACTACCCTTAATCAGCTCAGCCTAATACTTGGCAGTTGCTAATCAAAAATCCTGTTCAGCATTAAAGCAGAACTACCTCCTATGTTAAACTTTACGGCAAATAATTGCTCAGTAGTGCTAGTCCCCAGAATAATTACCTTGTTAATAAGAATGATACCCTGCTCCGGTTCTGACAGGCAGTAGACAGTGCAGACATCTTTGCATAGTGATGTATGCATACCTGCACCGTCAGTTCCTTTTGGAACCGAACAGCTCCTAGCAACTCCTCCTAGAGCCGGCTGGGACTGATAGCGCAGGTGCGCAGACGTCATTATGCAAAGATGTCTGCGCTCTCTACTGCCTGTCAGCCCCGGAGCAGGGTATCATTCTCATTAACAAGGTAATTATTCCAGGGACTAGCACTACTGAGCAGCTAGTTGCCAGATGGGTAATTATTTGCCATGAAGTTTAAAATAGGTGGTAGTTCCACTTTAACTAGCTGTAAGAAAGATACACATCTAACCAGTACTGAAGAAGTGGATCAGAGAATGATGATTTAAGACTAGGCCTTTTTTTTTTTTTTTTTTAATAGAGGTCCAATTATAATTTTAAATATTCAGATTCTCAAAGATTTGAGAATTTTTGTAAAATTTTCATTTAATAAAGAAAAAAACTATTACTAGTGGGGTTTTTCATGTGACAAGGTTGTCCATGAGGTGAGGCAACATACCATGGAAGCAGCCTCAGGCAGTTTTGGGGTTAAACAGGATATTACTAAGATAATAAACTGTAATGTGTCATTGCGGTTGTGTGTGAACCATAAAATGAACTGCATATTCGGTTGGGAAATCAGTCAAAGGAAGATTAGAAACTCTTTAGGAAAAAGCACAGCCAGTGTCTCTAAATGCACTTCTAGGGAAAAGATGCGATACAAAGAGTTAAAAATAAAAGTCTCACAACCAAGGAGTGACATATCATACTGGTTTACCAGATAAGAAATAATCTTAAGGTCATGAGGCTGTAATTACCATACAAGTAATAACCATAATTGAGATTGCATCACATCAGGGTCACTGTTCAATTCTAATGTGTTAGGGAGTAGGGATATCACTAGTTAGAACCATAGACAGACCAAATGGAAGGATGGAAAAAAACAAACAGAACACACAAAACAGAGCTTGATGAGCAAATGCTATAAAGCTTAGAACTCAGTCCGGTATCTGCCGCCTGCCTCATCTATTAACAAGATATGGGATTAGGGAACACTATAAAGTTGTAGATTGCTGGATTTAAGCAAGTTCACAAAAGAAGATAGCCTCCCATTTGAAAGGCATAACAGTCCAGAGTAGGAACAGCCAAACCTGGTCCTCAGGAGCTTCCAACAATACGTTTTCACTAAATCTCTGAGCACAGATGAATTAAAGAGATTGAGCTTCTGATGGATTCATCTGTGCGCCAGCTGGGATATCCTGAAAACCTGTACTGATGGTAGCTCCTGAGGATCAGGTTTGGCTACCACGGTCCAGCATGTTACCTTTAAACACACAGAACTCAGCAACTCTACCTTGGTTTCAACAGTGGTTGTTTCATCCCCAGACTTCTGCATTGCTACGCAACATAACATTACCAGTATTGATGAAAAGGAATTGTGGCTGGAAGTTTGGAACAGGCTTGTTTAAAGAATGGTTTTGAACAGCACAATATGGCATGTTTGTACTTGTGGAAGAGGTACATTTGATTTTTTATTATCTACTAGTGTAAAAGCCCTTGTACACGAGCCAAAGTCTGTGCATTCGGGCAGTGTCTACTGTGCATGACTGCATCGGACAAATATACATCTGGCCTGAGTTCGGGCAGTCTCTACTATGCATGACTGCATTGGACAAACATACATCTGGCCTTTTATTATTAGTGATGATAAAATGTATAGACAGACATACACTAGCATAAATACCTCAGCATTGCCTGTGAGGTGTGTTTTCTTGTGTTCATCTTAACCCCTTGAGGACCATTGATGTACCCGGACCATCATGCTGGTCCAGCATTTAAGGAAAAGTGATGGTCCTGGTACGTCACATACTTTTACTCACCTCACTCTTGCAGGAGCGCGGTGAGTAATACCAGGGACTGAAGTTGATCGCTCCAAGACCAGGTTGATCTCTCTCAGTCCCTTGTTCGGCGTGCTGGCATACGTGATCAGTCACGTGGGGTGGCACGTCGAACTTCCCTATCTGGTCCTTAAAGGACCACACACCCCGTGACTGCTGGTCCTTAAGGGGTTAATATGCATACATTTGATTGTGTGTATGTGTTTATTTTGCCCTGAAGTGTGTGTGTGGTCTGTCCTGAAGAATGTGTGTATATTTTGTCCTGAAGAGTGTGGGTGTGTGTATTCTGTCCTGAAGAGTGTGGGTGTGTGGGTGTATTCTGTCCTGAAGAGTGTGGGTGTGTGTGTGTGCGGGTGTATGTGTGTATTCTGTCCTGAAGAGTGTGGGTGTGTGTGTGTGTGTGTGGGTATTCTGTCCTGAAGAGTGTGGGTGTGTGTGTGTGTGTGTGTGTGTGTGTGTGTGTGAATATGTGTGTATTCTGTCCTGAAGAGTGTGGGTGAGTGTGTGTATTTTGTCCTGAAGAGTGTGAGCGTGTGTGTGTGTATATATGTGTATTTTATCCTGAAGAGTGTGAGCAAGCACAGTGGATCTAAAACAAAGTATTATTAAGATGCTTCTACACTGGAACTTCTTGATTCTACTTGCCAATATCAAAATGCTTTCTATAGGGGAATATTCTCCCATGAATATAATGGAACAATTGTGAAGAGTCTTCCATGTTTTGCTTATACCGACACAGTAGGAAGTAGAGCATGCAAATGCCTCCTATAGAGCAGATTAAAAATATTCAAGTATAGATTATGACCAGTAATAAAACTGTGAGCTATATTTACATTACATTAACACTGAGGTGGTCAATTTTTGTACCATCTCCAACCAGCCTTTGATCATATGCTATTAAGTAGACTCGGCTGAGCCGTGCATACATATTAATACTGCCAGCCGAAGCCACAGGGGCAAACAATACCCGAGGGGTCACGAATGACATTTTAGGAGAACAGACACAAAACCGTATTCATAAAACTAAAGAGGAGCAATTCTAGAGCAAAACAACTGCACCACAGGGGACAACATAGCATTCCTACAGATTTAAATTGGGCTTCTAAGGCACTGAGAAGCAATGCACTGGCGATCTCGCTACAATCAAAGGTTAACCCTTTGAGTGCCAGAGGGGTACGCAACGTATTGTGAAGCAATGCATTGCATACCCCTCTAGAACTCAAATAGTTAATCCTTTGAGTGCCAGAGGGGTACGGAACACATTGCTCTGCAATGCGTTTCATAACCCTCTGGCACTCAAAGGGTTAAAAGACCCCCTGAAACCAAAGGAGAGTTTTCATTTCTTCCCTATAGTGCAGTTTGGTTTGCTCCAGAACTGCTCCTATTTGGTTTTTCTGAATACTGCCCCTAGGACCTTGCGCAATTTTGGGGCAAACCAACTGTACCCCACAGGGGGAAATAATTCCCACTGATACACATGAGGCTAGTAACTCTTCCCTATACTACCGAAGGGGTTAAAACCCCATTTACATCAATGTGAATCTGAAGAATTTGTATTTGTCCCCCAAGGTGCAATTGGATTGGTCCTTTTCTCTTTAGTGCACTTCAGCCCGCCATGTGATTATCATGCGGCTAAGGAAACCGTCACTGGTCAATGAGCAGAGTAAATGCATCACGGAGATGACACTACTGTGTGGGCCAGTTTCAGTAGTCATTCCTATTGTGTGTCACCCACACTCACACTGTGGTTCCTGGTGTAAAGTTAATCTCACTGCTCATCTTACCCATCTGTCGCTGGGTAATACATGATCAGTTTCCTTCCTGCCATCATTCTCTAGACAGCAGGGAAGCACAAAATATACTGGTATAACGCATCAGAGACAAACCTGTTGGTATTAAACTCCTTAAAATAACATTAATGCCAGCATTTAAAACTGAAGTTCTATTAACCCTTTGAGTGCCAGAGGGGTACAAACGCATTGCAAAGCAACATGTTCCTTACCCCTCTGGCACTCAAAGGTTTAAGCCTTTGGATGCAAGATGTCTCCATTATATTGCAAAGCGATGTTCAAGGGATAGTAATTGCTGATTTTAACACAATTTAATATTGTAGATAGTAAAAGAATAAATTAACTGATGCAAGCCGTCTCACAAACATGTATAGTTTGAGAGATATAAGCTTTTAAAGTCCTTCTCCCCCCCCACACACACACATCCACACTCTAGCTGACTGCATGAGATCCTGGTCCCAGGACCAGCCGGCAGCACTTCAGCAGAGCCAAAATCTAAAAAAACAAAAAAAAGAAAGAAAAAAAAAAAAACATACTTTGTTGGAAAGGTCTACAAAGTGTGCTTGCAAACCAGTCACACTTTGTAGACCCATCCAATGAAGTATTTCTTTTTAGATAGTTCTATTTTGGCTCTGCTGAAGAGCCGCCATCGGGTCACACAACTGTCAGCTAGAGTGCTGAAGTCTGTGAAAGGGGAGGGAGGAGGGAAACGTTAGAAATGCATCTCTCTCATACTCTACATGTTTGAGAGACAGAACTTGCATATATTAAATTACTTTTTTAATAACTACAATATTAAATTGTGTTAAAATCAGCCATTACAATGCCTTTAATGGGATCTCTAGCAAGTGGTTAAAATGATGTTGAAACATTCACAGATTTACATGGAAATACACAGTTTCCCTAAATGAATTTAAAGGGGAACTGTATCAGGTATAAGTGGCTGTAAATTTGCTTAACCCTTTGAGAGCTAGAAAGGTACTGGCACTCATAGGGTTAAAGGGATAGTAATGTCTACAATAAAGTTTACCTCCAAGTCTTCTCTATCATTTGTATAACACTTTACTCTATGTTTAATAACTTACTGTTCTGTAGTTCAAAATATATTCAATGTAAAAGGATCCCAGTCCCGCCCCTTCTGGCCGCCTGCCCTTAGATCTGTGATCCAGTCGTGGGACGGGACAGGACAGCGTGCACGAGGGACAAACTTTAGTAAGTGTAAAGAAAACCCCTCCGCTCTTGACGAAGGAGGGCAGGATTTTCCTTTTTCTTATTGAAGATTGTCCCTTGCTGAAGTCAGCGTTTTACTGACTGCAGGGATATACAGTCTGACTTTCATCAGGTGGCTCTGCAGCTGAGCCGAGATCGCGTTGTTAAAAAAAAAAAAAAAAAAAAATTATTTCACTGAAACGGTTTGCAAGCACACGTAGCAGAACGTTTCAGTGAAATCATTCTTTTTCACTAACGCGATCTCAGCTTGCTGCAGAGCCGCCTGATGAAAACAAGACTGGATATCCCTGCAGGGAAGGGGGAGGGAGGGGGAACTTTGCATTCGGTTATCTCTCAAACCATAAAGGTTTGAGAGATGACACTGGGGGCAATTCAGTTCTTTTTGAAATAGCTACAATATGGGGAAAAGTAATATTAAACTATTACTATCCCTTTAAATAAGAAATAAAGCCTCCTAAGAACCACTCTCCACTTTCCTTACTTTGCAGAGAAAATTTCAGTGGCCTCCATGAACCTTCACCATTGCTCTTTGCTTAAAGAGATAACACAAAAAAAGGGTGAAGGTGAAAACTAAAAAAAGTACAGGCAAGATGACTGTACATATTATGTACGAGCAGAATATGACAAGTTAAAGTGTTACTATTCCTTTAATCAGCCTTGGATTTTATATCCATGTTGGAAGATACAACAGTTGCTAGCACAACCACGGGACACAAACCTCTGCTCACCGCACATGTAATACAGACCCTTTAAAGGGCCAGAGTGTGCAATATAGTTACTTCACAATGCATTCTGCACTCTACTCATTAACCCCTGTGTGGCCATCAGTTAAGGACCTCGGGCCATTTTTTTTTGCCATTCTATTCAGGGATCCCCAAACAGCATGCTGCCGCGCGGGGAGGCCTGAATTCAATAACGTGCCAGGACCGTCACTGGTCCTCAAGTCCAAGACAGCCGTGACGGTCCTGGTACAGCATTGGTCCTCAGGGGGTTAAAGGGTGAAGTAGCTTCATGCACTCTGCCTATTTCAGTTTGAACTGACGCAACTGTCGTGTCCACCTTCAAGGGCATGACATCCAGGACTGACTAAAGTGGTTATCTCTCGATTACAATCGCAAGGGCACAATTCATAAGGGTCATTAAGATTTTCTGGCAATACTAAGGGAAGTTGGTGGTTATTATTAGTAGGTGACAGTTCTCCTATAAAAGGAATCACATAGGCTGATGTATTAACACATTGAGTGCCAGAGTACCCCTCTAGCACTCAAAGGGTTAAGCACAGCTGAAGCAAGCCAACTTAACCCTTAGAGTGCCAGATGGGTAGCAAATGCATTGTTTTGGCTAGCCCCTGGCACACAAAGGGTTAATCTCTTGAATGCTAGACCGGCCTCCATGAATTGCGAGGCTA
The DNA here is from genome assembly GCA_037306005.1 of Rhinophrynus dorsalis. Classification (NCBI taxonomy): domain Eukaryota; kingdom Metazoa; phylum Chordata; class Amphibia; order Anura; family Rhinophrynidae; genus Rhinophrynus; species Rhinophrynus dorsalis. Next base: position 51,984,102 of record CM074724.1, read on the forward strand.
TGAATTGGAGACCTCTCTAGCATTCAGAATGTTAAAAGCCCAAATAAGAACAACTGGGAATTTGGGGAAGGATCAGTATACCCTTTGGTGCAGTACGAGCCTCAGGATTGTGCCAGTTCTTAGCAAGTCCAGCTCTGGTTCAATGAGGGATTGACGCTTACCTGATAGGGCTGAAAGGCACCATCTTCAGTTGTAAACTCCAAATGTCTCTCCACTAAGAATTCTATTGCAGTGATTGAGTTACATGCACCTTTTCCAACCAGAGGCTTGAATGCCTAAAAGGAAATAGACAAAATAAGCATTATACACATACTGCTATTGGAAAAAAACCTTACATATTTGCAATAGATGTTTTAGGATACATTAAACATTTACTAGCCTGCGCAGGACATAGATAAAAGCTGCCTTGTGTAACAGAAAGAAAAACACTTATCTTATGGTTCAGGCAAATATACCAACTAATCAAATGCTAGATTAGACAAATGAGAGAAGACTACAAAACAACCTCGATTCCAAGGTAAAAATTCCCCAGTGTAATTAATGGAACACTAAGCTTTGCAAATGACATCAGGTTATATACACAAACACCCTGTGCTCTACGCTCGTATCTCCCTTTGCTTTCAGAGGCCTAAAATCTAGCCTCACTGTACTAACTTTTTCACAGCTTCCTGCCTTTTATTACCATAGCAGTCTTGATAGGCATCTCAGGAATGATAGAGCTGCATTATCTGTAAAGGACTTGAGATAAGCCTTTCAGCGTGTACCAATCTCCACAAACTAACAGCCTTAGCACATCTCTCATTACAAACAGAACAAAACTACCCAAATGGTGTCTAAGGAGAACAGTCTACACATGCACTAAAAATTACAGTTTCAGATAAAATAACCCAATTTTTATAGATTCTAGCTATAAACACATAAATAGCTGGCGAGATGGCTTCAGCTGTAGGTAACAGGTTCCACTCTGGTCAAGGTCACCTCAGCCTTTCACCCCTCTGAGGTAGATAAAATGAGAACCAGGACATACTTGAAAATGAAAGACAATCTCAATGTAAAATGGTAAAATACTTTCATTAAAAATTATATATATTAAACATTATATATATTAACCATTTAAGGGCTGGTGACATGTCAGGACAGTTACCGGTGCCCATGCCTAAAGGACCGATGATGGTCCTGGCACGTGTATTTTGTGCTCAAAGTGGTCCTGCTCCTATGGGAGTGTTGAGAGCATTAGCGGGGTCTGAAATTTACCTAACAGACGCCCGTTCGGAGTGCCAGTACATGTGATTGGTTATGTGTTTCTGGCAAGCCAACCAGATTCAGAGCAGTCCTTAAGGGGAATGAACACCCCTGACAGCTGGTCCATAAGGGGTTCATTATATATCCCAGTTTCATTTATGTGTCAGAGTTCCTTTAAGCCTACAATACTGCTGTCTATGGACTATAAGCAGAAATATTCTGGTGGAAACCAACCGAACCATACAGGAATATTATACATTACCCAAATGCTCATGGTTTGACACGGGTCTCCTAAACCTTCTGAGTGCCAGAGGGGTGTGCAATTCATTTCTTTACAATATGTTGCACACCTGTCTGGCACGCTAAAGGTTAAACCCTTGAATTCTATATACTGCGAAGAACTCTAGCATTCAAGTGGTTAGAAGACTCATTTAACCATTTAAATGTCAGAGGTAACTAACACATTGTGTTGCAATGTTGGACACCTCACTGGCATTCAGAGGGTAAAGTTTTATCCATATCTAGCAGGGAATTTGGTTTGTTGCAAAGTTTCTCTTCTCTTTCTTTCTGCATATGTCCCTACACATGCATTTATCTTTACCCTCTGGAGTTAGCAAAGTGCAGCACAGCCAGCCAGTATTACGGAGTTAAAGTCCAACAGCAGCTGGAGGACCATTGGTTGCCCCCCCACCCACCTTGTATTATCAAAGAGACTGTCGGTCTGTAGTGGAAAAATACAATCTGTGCTATTGAGAGAACAGCCCTCTCGCACAACAACACAGACACGGACTTTCATACCCACTTAGTCATCGATACTGCAACATTTATTTTACACATTCTGTATCTCATTCGTTTAAATGAAATGCGATAATATGACCTTTTATAGGGGAGTGGATGAGGGATAGGAAGTGGTGATTTTTAGCCAGGTTAACAACGAGCATGTGGACCTTCTTTCTATGTACACCTCCTACTGGCCTCTCTCCACCAACCTGCTTATACAATTCCTCTGCTTAAGGCAACCTGGGCCTCCTCCACCAATCTGCTTACACTATTCCCCTGCATAAGTAGGCTGACCATACCTCACCTTTAAAAAGGGACACATAGGAAATAGGCATATTTCAGGAGTGCACAAAAAGCAATGCAACCCTGTAGCATGCATTTTTCATGTGTGTCCCTTTTTAAAGGTGAGGTATGGTCAGCCTATGCATAAGGCATCCTGGGCTCCTCTCCACCAATCTGCCTATACAATTCCCCTGATTAAGGCAACCTGGGCCCCTCTCAACCTATCTGCCTATACAATTGCCCTGCTTAAGGCATCTTGGGCCCCTCTCCACCCATCTGCCTACACTATTCCCCTGCTTAAGGCATCCTGGGCCCTCTCCACTGATCTGCCTACACTATTCCCCTGCTTAAGGCATCCTGGGGCCCTCTCCACCGATCTGCCTACACTATTCCCCTGCTTAAGGCAACCTGGGCACCTCTCCACCAATCTGCCTATACAATTCCCCTGCTTAAGGCATCCTGGGCCCCTCTCCACCAATCTGCCTATACAATCCCCCTCCTTAAGGCAACCTGGGCCCCTCTCCACCAATCTGCCTATATAATTCCCCTGCTTAAGGCAACCTGGGCCCCTCTCCACCAATCAGCCTATATAATTCCTCTGCTTAAGGCAACCTGGGCCCCTCTCCACCAATCTGCCTATACAATTCCCCTGCTTAAGGCATCATGGGCCCCTCTCCTCCAATCTGCCTATACAATTCCCTGATTAAGGTTTCAAAAAAATGCTTTGGTTTCTTTCTCAGGACTTAAGTGTAATATGTACAGTGACATGTTTATGGGTCAGTCCTTTATAAGACCACAATGAACTAATGATAGTACCATGTTTACTGGTCAGTCCTCACAAGGACCAAAGTGCACGAACTGCAGTGACATGCTTGGACCAAAGTGAAAGAGACTCACTTTAATTACTTTTTGAAGACTATACCTTGCATGATTTTTTCCCTGCCAGTACTTCAACATTTTTAATTTGAGGTTATAAATAAATACTACTCTGGGTTTGTGATTTTATCTTTGTAACCATAATTATTTTACATTTGAGCTAGTAAATGAGAAAGGGATCTAAATTATTTGCCTGTCATTCCATTCACTCAATAAACAATACAAAGTTCAGTGATAAAAGAAGGAAAAAAAACAGAACAGTGGTTCATAGAATGGCAAACACCTGGCACCCAATAATGTGTTTATCAGGAAACATTCAAGTGTGTGGAGTTTGGAAAAAAGTACTATTCAGTCATATATCAGAATAGTGTCCCTCTCACCTTAACAAACCATTAGTTAATACCAAAAAGGCTTTAAAAACTGGCCATATGTTCAGTTTGTATTTTTTTTTTTTTTTTAAATGAAGAGCAGCTGAGAAATTAACCTTTATTTGTTGAGGGCAGAGTATTGCACTTTATGCTAATTTATGGCACAGTATACAAATGTAAACCTGTGCAGAGCCAAAACTAAAACCCACTGTACTACTAAAACATCCCCAGTGTGTACACTAACTTAAATGTCACCGTATGATATAAAGGTTGTGTTCTCAACAAAAAAAAATGGAATTCATATGCTATTTTACATTCTTTAAAATACACCTGAACTGTATGATGTTTTTATAATTTTTTTTTTTATTTAATTTTTTTTTTTTTTAAGCTCAAAGCACTAACCCTTAATATAATTTGTGAGACTCACCTCCATAACAACTAAGATTACTCAGTTCCTTTACCTTATAATCTTCAACCTTACTTCTAAATAGTAAGTTGCTTTTTTGAACCCTGATGGTGGATGGATAAAAAGAAAAAAAAATGTACAGATAGTTATGACTCTTTCCAAAAAGAAATAACTCTAGCAGTTTGTTTTTAATTAGGAGTTAGTGATGCGTCTAGTCCCAAGACTAATATGATCTGGGAAATCAGTTTATATATCTTATTAATCTTGCAACTCATCAAATAGAATAAAAAAAAAATCCATAGAAAATTGAAGCTACACTATGTGAAAAATCTTCTATGTTAAAATATAGATTGGGTCCTAATGGTACATCCTTGATCATGACATATTCAATGATTCCATGTATTTTGCAGACCAATCCTTAAATCACAGTCTGACAGATTCCCTCTAGGACTGGTATTTAAACCCTTGACCTGTGAGATGTGATTTTTTCAATACATGAACCCTTTTATCTAAATGATCTCGCACTTTTTAATCAGCACTGCACAACTCCAGGTTACAAGAACCACTAAAGACGTATACACTTAAAATATTGCCTTCACTTTGGCAGAGGTGTAATTTAGTCTTATATTGGTACTGTCATAACATGATGGAGACTTTTTTTTTTTTTTTTTTTTTTTTTTTTTTTTTAAATATCCATAGTTCTTGCTTGATGAAAAAACGAAATGAAACGAAACCCCACACGGTTCAAATTTGTAATTGATAATTTCATTAATTCCTAGTTCAATTATGTTGCTGTAAGGATGAGCTGACCAGCTGACGACTCATGGATCTGTGTTATACACAATGCCCAGCCTCTCACGACATCAAGCATTTATTTTTAAGAAGCAGTGTTAGCATTTTCGGATGCTTCATTCTATATAGACTGCACTGTCTGCACAAGCTGCTTAGGCAAGTCAGAATTCTTACCACTGCTGCTGTCTCTGCTGGTCCCTGGAAAGCTATTGAGTCCAAGAAATTAAGTATTGGGCTTTGCCTGTAGAGGCACACACATGCAGCCTCCCAAAGCATTGAACAGATAGCATGGACACCCAAAAATTAAAAGTATAATTAATGGGGTTCAAAGTCCCTTTTAAATATTATGTACTGGCAAGCATTTGTATAAGGAAAAAAATAATAAGAACTCTGCAGGCACACAAGCCCTAAAACGTGTGTTTAACCAACGTGTTCTACTTATAAGTAAGCAGATATATATAACCATCTGATCACTGTTTGTTTGTAAGAGATCATAATCATTGATTTGTGCAATGCAGGACATGTTTAAGGTAAAACAAGGAAGAAACAAGAGTTTCTGTAAACTAGAAAGGGAGGATCCAAATCTCAGAACAATGTATTTATCATCTAGATTTGACTTTTATTATACTAGTAACAGACTAAAGGAAATTTCCAGTCCTGAATGTTATAATTTATAAGGTCTCACTTTCAGCAGTGTCATGTAACTGTGGGAGTAATACACTACAACCTAACATACAGACACAACCTAATGCAATACTTTGCAATGTGTTGCGTACCGTATCCCTCTGGCACTCAAAGGGTTAAGCGGCCGCTACAGTGGCTCAGTGGTTAGCACTGTTGCCTTGCAGCACTGGGGTCCTGGGTTCAAATCCCACCAAGGACAACATCTGCAATGAGTTTGTATGTTCTCACTGTGTTTGTGTGGGTTTCCTCCCACACTCCAAAAACATACTGATAGGTGAATTTAGATTGTGAGCCCCAATGGGGACAGGAACCAATATGAGTGTAAAGCGCTGCGGAATCTGTGTGCACTATATAAATAAAGGATTATTATTTATTACCCCTACTGTGCAGTAGAGACTACCCGAACGCGAGCAGTCTCTACTGAGACTGACGGCTTCTGACAAAACATCCTAGAGAATTATTATATAGGATAGTTCATCAAAGTGCCTGTATAGGTTTACGATTTTAAATTGCTTACAAATAATTCACAGTTCATTAGTCACAGTGATAAATGGTTGACTGATTTCATTTTAATATAATTTTAGAGAGACTTGGACTGTAACTTCAAAGCTAACATATACAGAAAGGTTTGGCTCAAGTAGACATAAAAACATTAATCTACTTTTTTATGCCAGATACTGTAGCACAGGCGTTTAATGTCTGTAATCTGAACCCAGTGTGCCTTTTCCGTATATTGTCTTTCCCTCAAGCTGTGAGGTCTGAGATAACACACAAATCCGAACAAACTTCTTAATGATTAACCAGGTCCTATGATTCTGTTTAGGTTAACTGCCCACTGACTGTAATAGATAGGGAGCGACCATAAAATTCATTTCTAGATCTAGACAGGTATGATAAACATGTGATACAAGAAAACAACCAACACTTTATTACCCCCTGAACATTTGTTTTCTTACGCAATCATTAAGAGTCTTAAATTTCCTATGAAAAAATCTACATATTCATTTTCTTGCCACAAGATCACAACAGAAATGTACTTTGTATTCAGGCTAACAACATAACGCGGAAAACAACGAATCATAAGTACAGAGGTAAATGTTTAGTAAAACTGAGTTGTGTATAAAATCTGATTAAAATCAATGGGATTTAGGTTCGTAGGATTAATAACCCATTGAGTACACTGACATTCTTCTTATCTCACCAATAAATACCTAAATATCTAACACAACTGAGCTTAGAGTTGGTAGCACTTGGACTACAGGGCCAAGGCCTTCATCCAATCAGATACAAAAGGATGAATGGCACTTCCAGAGTTAATTAAAATCACATATAGCTTTATTTGGCTCTTTAAAATTCAATGGCAAATTAAGCAGGACGGAGATGAGACAAAAAAGGATCCCGTATGAAACAGGACTAGCGATCACAGTCTAACGCGTTTCGCGCTTACATCAGCGCTTAATCATAGACACCAATCAGTAGTGCAATAAACTGCTTACCCACTATGCAGAGAGAAAATGTTTCTCAATTTGTATTATCTTCAAACAGAACTTTTTTATTTTTATCTTTAATGGTTGAGTGCCAGAGGAAAACGCAATGCATTGAGCACGCCTCTGGCACTCAAAGGGTTAAGAGATATTCAAACACTTCTTACTTTTTAAATAGTGGATCCCCACTAAAGCAGGTTGGATTATCAGTTTTATCACTGTTCCTTCGATTTAATGTATAAGCTTTTCCTGTGCAGGGCTGTACTGCTCCTTACGTTATTTATATGGGAAAGTGTACATCTTTACTGCATATTCTATTTTACCGAATATCTGGTACAGAACTAAGTAAGTTGAGGCTGATCAGAAGGCAAATCAATTGCTTCTTTGGGTCAAATAAAAATGCCCAAATTACTTTCAATTTAAACAAAGCTTTTAACCAATCGAATGCCAAGGAGAGGTCTCTCACAACATGTTTAGCATTCGAGGTGTTAAAGGAGCAGTAAATTTTGTGTTATAGAGCTTTTCCTGTTGAATAAAACAAGGGCACTGCCACTGCTGTCAGTTGTTTTATTCAAAAGTTATAACAGTTTAAATAAGCAGGGAGTGACAGTGTGATTACTTCCTGACAAGTTCAGATTCGGCAGTTTGTTTCAAATTCTATGGAGAACCTTTTTTGTCACTGACACCCTCCTGCAGCATACAACAGAATTGGAATCTGACCACTGGAGGGCACTGTTACGTTAAAAAAAAAGTTTCAACTGTAATAAATATTTTTCTACAGTGGTAGTACCCTTATCTTAAAACAAGAAAAGCTCTATAATGTGTGTTTTATTATACCAAAAGTTTAATGCTCCTTTAAACTGCCTATTAGAATCTATGGTAACCATTATCTGTATCCTATTGAAGTGGTTCTCAACCTATAGACTCAGGGAACACCAGCAGACCAGCACATGAGTGAACCAAATTGACTGAGTTTCTGATTAACTCATCTATACCCAAGCAGGAACATCCTCAAGTCTTGGCCTGTAAGTGGGCCCTGTAGGCACGGATTAAGAACCAATACCTGCCTGGATGGCTGAGTGGTGTAAGGCGTTGCTTTTAGGTTACGGTCTCCATTAGGAGTGTGGGTTCAAATCCTACTTCTGACATCAATATTTCCCTCTAGACTAAGCTCAGACTAGAAGGAGCATTTGATCTACTTGTTTCTATGTTCCATTTGTACTGTTTAACAGGTCTATTATTCTGCATTATACAGCACTGCAGATTAAATTGGCACTATATAAAGTACAATAACAAAGCCCTATACTACTGTTGGTTTGTGCCAGTTGTTCTTAGTACATCAACCTTACTATATAAATACAATTAAACACATTTAGGGGCACTTTATCCTGAGCATGATTGAGAACACTAACACAATGATTTGCTTCCAAGGGAATTGCAAGTCAACCATTCCTAGAAGCTCAGTGTCAGGGACATGGTGTAACTTGTTAGAGGTCACATGCTCTAAACATGCTTGTCTGGGGGAAGATGGAATGTCAAACACAAATGTGGCAGATGACTGCAAAATTGCACAGTGGCTCAATATTTCCATAAAAACACTGATAAGCCAAAAATGTAAACGGGATTTAAAAAAAGGTGTGTCAAACTTTGCACTAAGAATTCTTAAATTCCTTATTTAACCCCCTGGCATTATAATGTCTATAGCAGCCATGACATTGATATGTAAACCACATTTCCTCCAAGGGCTGCATATGAGGTCTTCAAGTCCTTCAAACGTCCATGCATTTTTACCCTTTTTCTGCAATCCACAACCAGCAAAATGCTAAAACGTGTCAATGGGTGAAAGAGGTCGCTAGCATGTAACACATTAACGCAGTGGTTCTCAATCAGGGTGCTGTAGCACTAAGGTGTGAGCCCCTTCTTCTCCATTAAGGCTGACAAAGACATGAATGTCAAGTTTCAAATATACATTTATGTTAATGATTATGCACAGTGTGTTGCTTGTTTTTGTTATTTTGATTGCGAGACCGAAAAAAAGCAAATAGAAGTATATGTACCCTTCCTTAGGTGTTTGACAGATGTCAGGTGTGCCCAGAAAATTCCAAAATGCATGTAAGGGCTGCCTTGACCAAAAAAAGACTTGAGAACCACTGGATTAAGGAGAAACAGTGAGAGAATGAAGTGACATACGGTCTGACACAAGAGAGATAATGGGCCTGACACATCAAGCTACAGAGGTGGTGTTCTGCAGGGTTAAAGTCAATGGTAAACTGATGCATTTTCTTCTCTCTCTCTCACGGTGCATTTGTTTGCACTAGAACTAAACATCTGTACTTAGATAAATAAGGTCCAAAACGTGTGCTCTTTGGGGTGAAAATTGGCCACGTGTAAAGATGGAGAAGGAAATGATCTATCGTCTCCAACCACTAAAGCATCTTCACAAATTATCTTTTCAGTACAGACCGTCTGAAATCTAGGGAAACATGCACAAAGTAAAAAGAAGCAATTACCAATCAGCATGTGTGTGTTGGGGGGGGGGGGGATGTGTAATAAACAGCAGAGCCAAACAATGATTAGAAGCCATCTAGGAGCCAGTGATATAGATGTATATAAAATCCCTCTGAACTTTAGGAACCAGAGGCAACATTTTCTGGACCTAGGCATTTGGCCTCCAGTGATTTTTTTCTACCCCTGTTCCAACATATTGTTTGCCACGTACTGGAGACCTCCAACATGCAAGGGGTTAAAATATATTTAAAACTATGCTCCTCTCTCTCTTTCTGCATACTGCCCTTAATCTTTCATAAGACTTATTTAAAGGGTTAGTAATAAATGTATGCAATGTTGTAGATTTAACAAAAATAAATTATGTGGAGCAAGACCCACCTCTCAGACCTTTATGGTTTGAGAGAGAGAAGGTTTTAAAGTCCTCCACCTCCCCTTCCCCCTTGAGCTGAAGTCACACAGAAGGAGATCCTGGTCCCAGGACCAGCCAGCGGCTCTTCAGCAGAGCTGAAATACAGGTATCTAAAAAGCAATACTTCATTGGAACGGTCTACAAAGTGTGCCTGCACATCAGGCACACTTTGTAGACCGTTCCAATGAAGTATTTCTATTTAGATTGCGGTATTTAAGCTCTGCTGAAGAGCCACCTTGGGTCGGCTGACACAGATCTCCTTGTGTCAGTTTTATAGCTGACATCAGGGTAAGGGGAGGGGCTTTAAAACCTTATATGTTTCAAATCATACAGGTCTGAGAGATGGGACTTGCTCCACATAATTTATTTTTGTTAAATCTACAATACACTATAAATTTAGATCCGGACATTATTAACCCTTTATCCCTTCGAGTACCACAGGGGTTTGCAGCCCATTGCTTCACAATGCATACTCCTCTCGCATTCAAAGGGTTAAAGAAGCAAGATAAGTGTCTCAGGATTGTTTGAGCTGCACTGTTTGTACAGTAACAGATAGGAGATAACAGCCTGAATATGAATATTTGTACTACTTTCTTTACAGATCATCGCCCACTGCACAAACAAGAGTCACCACAGAGTGGGGCTTTACACAACAGGAACACAGATTTCACTATACCCATCAGGAAAGAACGTTCTGCATTAGATTTTACAGATCTCAGATACCTACAGGGCGCACATCATATGAAAAGTACACGGACCAATTTGTTTGTGTTGGTTTGCTTCTAAAGAGTTACAGTACTGCACGTTTGGGTTAAATAAGTTCACTAGTTTCCATAAAGTAAAAAAAACATTCACACATTCAGATATTTTCTATATAAAGAATGTCAGTCCTCCAAAAAATGCAAACTCCTTATTTTGTATTTGTGTCAGTTGCCAGAAGCACAATGCGTGGATGGCTGGATTGTAGTTTATGTAACAACCCTACTCATTTGGTGGTGAGAAAGTATGATTACAGAGTAACCCAAGTGAACTAGTGGTTAGTGTGGGGGAACCAATGGTTAGAGGAGGGAAAGGAACACATTAACCTTTTGAATGCCATGAGTGTGCAACAAAGCAATGCATTAAACTACATACCTGTCTGGCATGCGCACACACAGAGTGAGAGATACCAGATTGTGTTAAAGTGTGGTTTTTTAACCCTTTGAGTGCCAGATGGGTATGCAACATATTGCTTATTGGTTCCATGGTAGCCAATACAAACCAGAGGAAAAAGCTAAAAGTAGGCCTCATACACATTTCAACCTCTGGAGATCAATACAAGAAAAAGGATCCAAAACACAAATATGCACACGAGAAGTATATAGAAGCATCATTTAGAAGAACGCTCTTTATAGGAAAGTTTTTTTTTTTTTTTTTTGTCCCAGAAAAAATCTTCATAGTTTTGTAGTGCTTAAAAAATTAAACTATATGAAACAAATCCTCTCTCAAAACGCTATGGTTTGAGAGATATTCACATTCAAATTCCCCCCTCCCCTTCTCCTGACATCAGCTGTAAAGCTGACAGCAGGAGAGCCATGTCGGCCAATATGAGGAGGCTCTTCAGCAGAGCCAAAATCACTTTATTTAACCCCTTAAGGACCACTGCCGTGCCAGGACCGTCACGGCGGTCCGGCACTTAAGGACCAGTGACGGTCCTGGCACGGCATGGAGTTCAGGGCTCCCGGCGCGGCTGCATGCCGCTCCGGAAGCCCTGAACCGATTTTAAAAAAGCCCCGTGGTTCTCAAGTGCCAGCTGTGCATGCGCGCGCTGGTCCTTAAGGGGTTAAAATGAACTACTTCATTGGAATGCTCTACAAAGTGTGCTTGCAAACCAGGCACACTTTGTAGACCTTTCCAATTAAGTAATTATTTTCCAATAACGCGATTTTGGTTCTGCTGCACAGCCGCCAGTTGGTCTCCGGACAGGATTCCCCTACAGTCAGCACAGCGCTGACATCAGGGAAAGGGGAGGGGGGGGAACTTTAGTGCCGAATTTCTCTCAAACCATAGCGGTTTGAGAAATAGGATTTGTTGCATATGGTTTCGTTTTTTTAAGCACTACAAAACCATAAAGATTTTTTCTGGGACATTACTGTCCCTTTAAATGTAATATACATATGAAAATATAAAAGGACTTACTGCTAAAGTGGTTTACTTTTACTCACAGGCTGGAGACCAATGGGTTAAATATAGATGGTTGATACCATGAAAAACCAGCAGGCAAACATGCTCCTTTGTTAACATAATATTCCTGTCAAGTCACCTGGAAGATAATCATGTTTTGTGCAAATAAAACTGCAGGTCAGATGCCTAATGGTGTTTTCTTAGTGGTAACACATGCATCAAGTGACAATGAGATCTATTTTTGAAGTTACAATCACATTTGCAGTTAACACATCCTTAGATCTCAGCTGGATGGACAGTGCTATCATTTTGTTAGGGTAGTTTTCCTTAGGAACTATGGGCTCTTAATTCGATACACTGACTTACCAAGGCATGTGTCCTTCATACAGCAGTCAGTTATAACCATATTTTTTTTATCTGCAGTTCCCAGTTACTGATCTCTTTTGAAGTCTACCTCTATGCGGCATCGCACATCAAACAATATGCTTCAACAGCTTTGAATGGATCATAACGGACACAAGATGTCAAAGATTTTAAACAAACAATTGGCAGCAGGCTACAAGAGGATTCAAAACAACAACACAAAAATAGTATATAGATATAACTAAACTGCTTTTTTGTCTAGGTAAATCCTTCTGTTGAATTAAAAGCCACTTATTCCTAGGGCATAGCTCCCCTTTAGATAACAACCCTCTTAATACCAGATTGAGAGGCTTGCTTTAGCAATATGCCAATACGCCCCCCACCTCCACCCCATTACATATTCCCATAATATGTGTGAACAGTGAACCAGCATTGAGAACAGAGAAGGGAGACTGGGTGGTTAAGAGAAAAGTTGCAGTCCACTTCAGCTAAAAGGTCTCAGGTTGCCAATGCCTGATTAGAACATATTGTATGTTATACTTTTCTTCATTTTGTGAAAAGGTCATCTAGAAATGTAAATCAACTGACTACATTCACACAACACTAGACTCATGAACATCCAAGGGCTAAGAGGTTAAAGGTGAAATAGTTCCGTTAACTATACTTGTTAATCTTTAATGCCCTGAAATGTACAAACTGTATGTTGGGGTGTCATGAATGGAAAAAAAAAAAAAAAAGGAACCACTGGTCTAGGTGTCTGATTACACAAATAACTGGTTAAGAATTGCCGCTTCTCTCAATTTAACTAATGTGGTGGCCAGCGACATCATAGCGTTTATTGCAAGGACATCTACATTCGATCCACAACGACTACAAACAGACCAGGACTTACGGATATCCCTGCTTCAGCACAGGTGGGGTCATCCAAAACAAAATGAAGTCACTGGGCCTTTTGTACGAAGAAAATTGAGTAATTCAGGGGCAAACCAACTACACTACAGGGGTGAAATAGAGTGCTAGACACCCACTGATTTAACCCCTTAGGGACCCTTGACGTACCAGGACCGTCACGGTCCTTGAACTACTCAAGGACCGATGACGGTCATGGTACGTCACGTACTTTTTACTTACAGCGCTCTACCGGGAGCGCTGTAAGTAAAAATAGGGTATGAAATAGACCGCTCCAAGATCGGAGCGCTCTCTTTCAAGCCCCATAGTGACGCGCCGATATACGTGACAGGTCACGTGTACCGGCGCGTCAACGTGCCCCTATGCGGTCGTTATGGGACGGAAATGTCCCATAACCTCCGGTCCTTAAGGGGTTAAATGGAGCTGTTAACCACTTGTTTGCAAAGCAATGAGCTGGAGACCTCGCTAGTATCCAATGAGTTATAACACCCATTTAATCAGTGACTAGTTTGATTTTCCTCTATGATGCAGTTGGTTTGCTCCTGAATTACTCCAGACCTCTGTTGTACATAAGGACCACTGATAAGCATCGGAGAGTTAAAGCAGGGATATCCTTAAATCCTGGCCTGTTGGTAGCCCCTGAGGACTGAACGTACACAACTCTGGTTTGTTGTATCAACAGTCAAATTGCTTTAAAGCAGCAATTAGTGTCAGGGCTGTGGAAAGCACCATCTTCTCTTGACAAATGGCATTTACATAAGACGGATATTTTTTGTAGTAATTTCTGTTATTAAAAAGGTCATTTACTATGTACCACCTCACTTCCCATGCCAGGACTGTACAGGTATATTGTGTGACTTTGCTTCCTTCAAATCCACTTCACTTTTCTTGATAAATTTAGAAATCATTGATCCGTATGTTCAATATAGAGTGGGTGCAGTTCTGGATCTGACCAACTGCACCTTAGGAGACAAAAACATGTCCATTGATTTAAATGGTGTTATCACCCTGAATGCTAGAAATGTTTTCAACGCATTGCGAAGCAATGCATTCTGTACCCCTCTGGCACTCAAAGGGTTAAGGGGTTAAACTACATTTAAATTGCTGGAAGCTTTGTTAATTTTAATTTCTCCCCTATGGTGCAGTTGGTCTGCCCCAGGACTGCACCACATGACTTTTGCACAGGATGTCCCTTTAACATTTACTGGATTAAAACCAGACATCTCTATTTCCCATTACGAGACCTACACCCATACATGATCGCTCCAATTACCCAATTCATTAACCCTTTTTTTGTCAGGATGCTAGAAACAGGATTCACTGCAAAAACATATGGAAAAAGCCCCAGCAAATGATGAGGAAACCAGACGCATAAATAGGGGCAAATCAAATCTCTTAATGACTTAACCCTTTGCTGTCAGAGGGGCATGCAACACACAGCAAAGCACTGCGCACCCCTCAGACACCCAGAAGGTTAACTGAACATATTGTGCAGGAACGAGCTCGCAACATCTACAGCAATTAACCCTTTGAGAGCCAGAAAGGTATCCATCGTATAGAAATGCACTGCATACATCTCTAGTGTTATAAATCCCATTTAAATGAATGGGAATTGTGGGCCTTATTGTCCCCTGCGGGGCAATCCATTTGCACCATACTGAATACAGCCCACAGTCCTCAAGTATAAATGTGATGGGCAAGTCTCTCAGTAGCGCATTACAACACTCCATGGGCGGCATTTCACTCCTATACAGGGGCATTAATGGCAACAGCGGGGAGATTATTTATCTTCAAATCTTTCCATGTTTTACTTCTATATTTTCACTTCACTAAAACTCCTTCTTAACCCTTTAGGGCACAGACGTGTTTGCAAATCATTGTGAAGCAATGTGTTGGCCCTCTACTACAGTCAGCTTAACGGGTTAACACACAGGTGCTAAAGTGATCTCTAGTGCTTTCTGAGGCAAAGAGATGGAGGCATTTCCATCATAGAAGAGGTTTTAACCCTTTGAGTTCCAGAGAGGTATGCAATGCATTGTAAAGCGTTGTGTAACCCTCTGGCAATCAAAGGGTTACGGTTTTGGGGGGGGACAAAACACTATGAATATAGCAATAATGCCAGCTATTGCCATTGTAATTGTATGGTTCTACAAATGCGTTGTAAATACCCTGTTATTACATAGCTTAAGAGTGCAAAGCAATCGTACATCATGACAGAACATCGTCACATAAAATAAGATTTGGTGGAATGGACCCAATTTGCACCTAATACATAGAGCCTGTCTGCCATTTCTGTTCTGTTGCTACTTCTATTACATTGAAAGAAATACACAGAACTGCATCCTGTTGGGCCTCAGAGCTGCAACACATTCCATTCACATGAGACGAAAAAAAAAAAGGAAAAAAAAACAACAAATCACAGAAGAGATGAGCCCTCCCTGAAAGGGAACTAAAACCAGTCCCAGCCATGAACCAGCTCTCCCCCATGATGCAAGCACAAGGTTTGAAGTGGAACAGGAAATGCATGTGAGGGCTGACATGTGCTTCTCTCTTGGGCTTGAAAGAGCAAAATGTTCATTCTCCATTCAGCAGCTCATAATTCAATGCCACAATACCCTGATGTGGACCATGGTGCTAGTAATGTATTGCTGTGCAATGTGCTGCATATTGCTGTGGTCCAAAAAGGATTAACAATGAATTAGGCCACTGCTGAAAACCACTTCTCCATAAAAAAAAAAGGGATGTAAAACTTGGGGGAGCTGGAAATCCATTTTGGACAGAATCAGTCGATCCGATTTTATGTTTCGATAAGTCGTGCCACATTTGATTTCGAAAAGTGCATCAGTAACTGACAAGCTCTGATTCCCAAGAGGTTCTGCAGCAGCCAACATTTATGAACAAGGGTTTTCCTCGAACCTGCATTCACATTATACACTTAAACACAAGGACATAAAAAAGCTGATTTACGAAAATGGATGAAGCAATTCTGGGGCAAACCAAGTGCACCATAGGGGATAAATAAAAATAACCATGGATTTAAACCACCTTTTTTTTTCTACCCCTAGTGTGCACTTGGTTTGCCCCAGAAATACTCCAGTTCTTAGTAAATCAGCCTACACGCAGCCAACCAAAATGCCTCATATCTGTGCTATATCAACCAGAGACCTCTTCCATGCCCTCATATAGACACTGCCAGCCACACCTGCTCACAGTCCTCCTGAAAGTGAGCCACATGTTTAGTTATGTTGGTACAATCTGATGCCCTCATGACAGTGGATCATGCCTTATTCCCTTTTTAATATTTGAAGAGCCATTTTACTTGTCTGTCTGCAGCTAGGATGGGTGAACTCATCAGACTATGCTAAACCTGAGTCACATGCACAGACAAGCTGGTTGCTGGAGCCTTAGAACAAACATCTCAAGCCAGGGGACAGATGGTACAGAGCCTCGTTATAATCACACACATTTTCATATTCAGCCAACTTTCCTAGATGCCTGCGATTTCAGGGTGCTGCCCACTTACCAGCGTCTGACTGAAAAGCTAACAAGGCTAAGCACACACTGTACACAATTACCAGGGTCACTGTCAGCCTTGGCGTTTTCTTCTCTGACAGCCAATTGGGTTAACCTTTTGAATGCCAGGATGGTTTAACACTACATTACCCTTCCGGCGCTCAAAACGTTAACCCATTGAGTGCCAGAGGGTAGCGTTCGGTACCCTTCTGGCACTCTCAGGGCTAAATAACCCAAAATAATGATGTGGATTGCAAATGTCTACCTGTCCTTCTTCCCAGGGAGCTGGAGACAGAAATTCGCTTTGGGTAGCAGAAAGAGCGATATAACGATGTCAAGAAGCTGCCAAACCACAAGGGGTAGAGGGGCTGGGGACACCCCCTCTTTTATCCAGGGGCGATCAGCAGGAACCCCAGATATACAAAGCAGCTGCAAATCTCCTATCCCCAGAGCAGATCTTGTGCTTTCAGAAGCCTTCTCCGGCGCGACAGATGGAAGGGGGAGAGAGCGTGGAGAAGGGGGCTGTGGGAGAGTGGAGAAGGGGGCTGTGGGAGAATGGAGAAGGGGCCGGAGTGCTTCTGGATGAAGAGATGAGAGATCCGAGCTGGCAGGAGATGTGGGGGGGAGGCGGCTGATCACAATGAGATCGTGCTCCGCCTGGAGATCTGGGTCATGATAACCAGAAGGAAGCCGGGTTTTTTACACTGCCAGAGTCGGGCCAGGGAGCGACGAGAAGACACCAGAAGAACGAGAAGGAGGTGGGATCCTCCCCGCAGGCATTGCCTGGGCTTCCCAGGGAGTCGCAGGGCTGAGTGTTGCCGACTGAGGATGGCGGCTCTCGGGTTGAGGAGGCGGAGTCAGTGCTGGGAGGAAAGGAGGGAGGGTGAAGCTCCTCTCTGCACAGGCGCTTCCAGTCCAACACAGACAGCCAGATCACACATGGAAGGAGGGGGAGAGAGACAAACCGCCTCTTCCAGCCCAGGGCAAGCTCACGGGGGGCGGTGTCCTGTGTGCTGGAACTAATCTGCCGTCACAGGTGCTGATGGAGTCACTTCCAGGCCGGGTCACATTACTGATTACTCATTTGGCAGGCTCACAGGGAGGGGAGGGAGACACACAAGAGAGAAAGAAGGTCACAGTATTCTCCTCTCTGGCACACACAGCCAGACTGACAGCTACACTTCACTGTCCCCTGTCCTGGGACAGGCCTCCTTTTCACTTTTCATTGACTCACTCTTCTTAGTGAAAGTGGAGAAAGTAACTTAAAGGAAAACCACCACCACATAATAACCTCTCCATTAACCACCACCACCTAATAACCTCTCCATTAACGTGCCAGGGCAAGAAACTCCTAATGGCCTCTATGAATGCTGCTATTGTAATACAGTAACAGTTGATGTGGCTGAAACAAGACATAAGTCCGCTAATTAAAACCTTTGTTGATTCAGAGGAAGGCAAAACAAACAAAAATAACAGTGGAAGCCATTTCAGATTAGGCCTCAAATGAGTAAAACGTTTGT
Source organism: Rhinophrynus dorsalis (assembly GCA_037306005.1). NCBI lineage: Eukaryota > Metazoa > Chordata > Amphibia > Anura > Rhinophrynidae > Rhinophrynus > Rhinophrynus dorsalis. The sequence goes on from CM074724.1 coordinate 52,002,401, forward strand.
TCCATACACTGCAGTAGCCTTCCTCCCAGGAATCAGATCATCCTACCTGCACTGACACAAACTATCACATTTTATAGTGTTCTGAGCTAGAAAACTATCAAATACATTTTTGAAAGTACCTACAGAATGTGCCAACACAGCTTTTCTGTGGCACAGTTTCACAACCCTACTTCCCTTTCCTCTAGTCTTATTATACGACTCCATATATATTATATATATTTATATACCATAACCCCCCATGCAATTCAAGGGGTTAAAAAACACAAAGCAATGGACATTTTAGAAATGTTTATTTGTCTCCATATGATGCAGTTTGTTTGTCCCAGAATTCTCCAGTTTGCATTATCCCTTAGGGTGCCTAGGAAGTCCATACAACATACTGCCTTAAAAGGGACAGTAAAACTTGCAAATTACTAATCCCCATATTGTAGCTTTGTTAAAAAGCAACTTATTGCCCCCAGTGTCATCTCTCAAACCCTTATGGTTTGAGAGATGATAGAGCTCATAGTTCCAGACCCCACCCCTCTTACCCAACCGTTCCTCTGCCTACAGACACTCACAGATCCCCCTACACAGGGCTCAAAATTTCCACTCACCACTAGCCAATGGCGAGTGAAAATTTAGCCAATGGCGAGTGAAAATTTAGCCAATGGCGAGTGAAAATTTAGCCAATGGCGAGTAGAAATTCAGCCCTGGTGGGTATGTTATGGCTTGCAGTGGTGAGTAACTTTTCAGGTCTGGCTAGTAGCAAAGGACTTCAAATGATAAGCCCTGCCCCTACATACACTCTCTGACCCCCCCCCCCCCAAGCCTTGTACCTCTGCTGACTTTGTCACCTCTATCCCTACATACACTACCAGACCCCCTAAGCCAGGTTCCATTGGCCATTAGAAGTCTCAGATCCCCCACATGAACACTGTCTGGAACCCCCCAAAACTGGTTCTACTGCCTACTCTAGTCATAAAGGCCTGCATTCGCTCTTTTATCCCCCACCAGACTTTTCTACTGGTAGTCAGGGATCTTATAGGGCCGCGGAATAAGTTGGCACTATAAAAATAAAGAATATACTGCCTGTTCCTAGAGTTCCCATAGGCTAGAACTCATGTGCTCTCTCTTCGTTTTCCCTGCAGATCTGCAATGCTGGGTAATGTCAGATCCTCACTTGGCACATATGGGAGATTTCAATCCCCTTCATAGATGCCTACTAATAGCAGATTGAAAGGCACAGGGTACCCAGCTAACTGCTTTCTGCATGGCAGTCAGTAATTACAATATCTTCATACTGGTTAGTCTATGGACAGTAACAACCAAAATTGTAATCTAGCAATGTTTTGAATTAAGAACCACTTATTTATTTAGATAACTGAGATTGGAACCCAGCTCTCTTCTGTTCAGTAACTTTCTGATGTCAACTTAGTTAAAATACAGAATTGCTGTGCTAACTAGTCCTGTACAAAGCATAAATGGAAGTCTCCACCAAGACTAAGTAGAGTTTGAAGATGTTTCTAACATTCAGTGGGTTAAAACACCTTTTAAATCTGTTTACTATTGAAATGTCGCCCTCTATTTGGCAACCATCAGAAGGGCGAGATCATAATGTCGCCCAAATAATGCAGGCAACTCAGAATGTCACCTGCATCAAAAGGGCAGCATTCTGATGTCGTAAACTTAAGCGTCACCAAATAGACGGCGACATTTATATATCCAATGCGCAATGCCTTTTGGTGCCTATAAACTATAAGCAGATAATAGTTGCTCTTCCATACCTCCCCATGTGGCTTTTCAACTCTGACTTCCTGCTGCCAGTGTTCTCAAGCCAGTTACCCCTAATCTCTGCCTAGGTCTGGCTCCATCTAGGCCTCCTCCCATGCAGGCTAGTTATCCATCACTCGCTAAACCCGGTCCAGCTACTCAAAGGGGTCGAATTCTGAACTGTGCTATAGAGACTTCAATCAACTAACCATAGCTGACTGAAGTCTCCATAGCTCAGTTCAGAGTGCGGCTGTGGTCTGAGTGGTTGGACAGGGTTTAGCGGGTGATGGATCACTGGCCTGCATTTAAGGAGGCTAAGCTGAGTGCAGATATGGGGTAACTGGCTTGAGAACACCGGCAGCAGGAAGTCAGAGATGAAAAATGATGGGAGAGCAACTATGATCCGCTTATAGTTTATAGGCACCTTGGGCATTGCGCGGCACTGGACATATAAATATCGCCATCTATTTGGCAACACTTAAGCTTGCGATATCAGAATGTCACCCCTTTTGATGTGGGTGACATTCTGATGTCACCCTTTTGGTTCGGGCAACATTACGTTCTCGCCCTTCAGATGGGTGCCAAATAGAGGGCGACATTTCAATAGAATGTTTTTTCAAATCAAAGGTATGTTTTATTTATCCCGCATAGTGAAGTAAGTCTGCCACAGAACTCCTCCATTTTTCTTTTGAACATGTGTTTCATAGAACCTCTTTACAGAGATAATAGCTAAATTCCTTGAAGACCACAGGGCTGTGCAACAGATTGAACAGCAATGTGTTATACCCTTATGATACTCAAGGGGGCTAAAGGGATAGTAATGTTAACAAAAACAAGCAGCTCAGATTGTTTGTTATATTGAATAGTACTGATGTGTAAGGCTCTCGAAGCTCATAACTTTCTAGTTACACTGTCATTATATGATGAATTTTACCCCTTTTCCCAGAGTAACCATTTCTGTTGCAGATCCAAAAGCGGATCAATCTTCAATCAGTATTAGGAAAAACCTGCCCTCCTCCATCAAGGAGGGCAGGGTTTTCCTTATATTGACAGAGGGAAGATTGTCCTTCATTGTGATTGGATGTCCGGTCAAGCGACCGGACTTCAGATCTGAGGAGGGGGAGGAGTACGAAAGGGAAAAGAGGCAGGAGGGGTAATATTCATAATAAGATTACAGCATAATTAGCAAGGTATGAACTCTGAGAGCCTTACACATCAGTACTATTCAGTATAACAAAACAGTATGAGCTGCTTGTATTTGTAAATGTTACTATCCCTTTAAAGGACAGGATATAAAGATTTAATTTTTAGGCGTTCATAATCCTTTAAAATAAAGGAAATTATGATTTGACCCCCATGAGGAAATAGAATTGCTTCTCTTTTGTCTTTGTATTTATTTTCACATACTTCTTATTGAGACCAATATAAATGCATCACCATACCTGGGAACTCTCCGGATTTACCCTGGAGTCTCCGGTTCTGACAGAGCTTTACCGGGTCTCCGGGGCAGAGGCTGATTCCTCCGGATGTGGGGAGTTTCTATTGAAACTCTGTCACATCTGCTTTTTCTCCCGCTGTTCCTCATTCCCCCAGCCTTCTGTGTGACACCTTTAAGCCCTGCCCCCCAACTCGTGTCAAGCACCACCCCTTTTTTGACGCGATTAACGTCATTATTGTCACCCCCTACTGAACAGAGGACTCCCCTCTGGGTAGCCCTCAATTGGAAGTTCCCAGGTATGTGAATCAGTGGACTGCCACTGCATAAATAGAAAGGGCTGGCTGGCAAATCCTCTAATCTGCTTGGCCAGGAATAGACAGCTTGTGGAACACTAAAGGGCATCACACCACAACTACAGAGCTGTCATTCTCTGTACTATTACTTAAAGCTTTGTCTTGTTACAAGGTGGGGCAGCTCTGGAGGCTGAAGAGGTTCTGTAGCAGGACCGGTTTGATTAACGAAGCAATCAAATACTAGAGGTGTGTGCAATGTGTGACAGTGCAATGTGTGCCAAATAGGTATCCATCACACTGCAAAGCAACGTGTTGGATACCTCCCTGGTGCTCTAAGACTTAACCCTTTGAGTGACAAAGCAATGCTTCTAGTACCCTTCTGGCACGCAAAGGTTAAAGTGATAGTAATGTCCCAAAATTATTTTATTTTGTATTGCAGATTAAATAAAAATAAATTATTTGCAGCAAACCCCCATCTCTCAAACCTCTATGGTTTGAGAGATATTTGCTTTGAAAGTTTGCACCTGTAAAGCTGACAGCAGGAGATTCGAGTTATGTGACTCGAGGAGGCTCTTCAGCAGAGCCGAAATCGTGTTATTTAAAAAGAACTTCAATTGAATGGTCTATAAAGTGTGCTTGCATACCAGGTACACTTTTGTAGACCATACCATTGAAGAAGTTCTTTATAAATAATGATTTCTGCTCTGCTGAAGAGCTGACGGCTAGTCCCTGGACCAGGATCTCCTGCTGTCAGCTAGACGACGACATCAGGAGAAGGGGAGGGAGGGGCGAACTTTCAAAGCAAATATTTCTCAAACCATATATGTTTGAGAGATGGGGTTTGCTGAAAATTATTTATTTTAATTTAATCTATAATACAAAATAAAATAATTTTGGGACTTTACTATCACTTTAAAATGATAAATGCCTGAAGCCATCAATGACAGCCTTGGGTCACATGGTTTCAGGTTTGCTTTTTAAATTTAGTAATGTTGTTGGCAAAATTAGTACAAATTGTCTTTATATTTATTGTTATTACTCATGACCTAGTAGCAGGACTGTGTTTAGAATCCAAAATGATAAATGTCTGGACTTGTTCTGGTTTTGCTAGATGCTGAAGCTTGGTTCCAGTTGTGCAGTATCTATTGTGAATACAATTTCCTACATTCAGATTGCCCATAGTCTGGTCTTAACGACATGTGTATTCAAAGAGAAGCTTGTTTTAAAGGGACAATAATATTTAATTTTTACTTTACATATTCTACACGTGTAGAACATGGACCTTACCACTATCAATGCTAAGGAAAAGAATGGAAAGGAGGGGTTCTTCCTCCAATCTAACCCTACTATTTGGTATAAAACAGATAATACCCACATAGTTTATTTTTATATATGAATAAAGGATCTGCAACCTGTTGTTAAAGAGCTTATTACACAAGCCCTCCCCCCAAGCCATGCACCTCTATCCATAGTCATTGGCCCCCTTTGACCCCTTGCACAGCAATAAATAAATGAACTGATAAATACTTCAGCTGAAGCCAGCTCTGATCACTGCCACTTGCTGTGAACTCTGACCGAATCATGTGACAACTACAGCCTGAACCTGTATCTGCACACTGCTCGTGCTCTGGCTGTCACATGATCCGGGCAGAGTTCACAGCAACCAGCAGGGTGCAGAGACACATATACACACAGAGAAAAAAAACATGGGGTGTGTGGGCTGTGTGTGTTTAGGGTGTTTAGCATGTATTGTGGTTGAGTGGGGTGTGTGTGAGTTGTGAGAATAGGGGATGTCAGTGGAGTGTGTGATGGGGTATGTGAGAGTTGGGCAGGGTGTGAGAAAGCTCAGGAGAGTGTTGGGGGGGGGCAGTGGGAGTGTGTGTGGAGCTTCTTCACCAATGGGAGAGAAAGCATGGAGGATGTGTGTTTGTGGCACAAACAGAGAATTTTGGTCACATGACCCTGTTCTTTTATTTTTTTTTTATATATCTTTTTATTTTTTATAGAACTTTACAACAACAAAAATGGCCCTCATTCCCCAAAGTCTTGCAAGCTACTTCCTAAAGTAGAGGAAAGACCAGTTCAATGTGAGAGGGTGATAAGAATCACCGGGCTCTATCAGGCTGCCTTTGGTCTTTAGACATAGGAACGTTTAACACTTGATCTAGGAGTACGGTTTCACTCTTAGAGAATCTTGTACAATAACTATATAACTATTATCAGTTGGGACATCATTGGCTTATGCGAGACATAAAAAAGATGACAATTTCGTACAATTAGAAGATGGAAACTGGCTATATTATAAAGGAACGAATGATGGAGGAATCGGATTCTTGATTAACTAAAGACTGACCGATTCAGTCCTAAAAGTAGAAAGTATTTGTGAAACAATCGCTTCCTATGCTATCAAACAAAACAGCCGATATGGCAAGACAAAAAACACAATAGGGGCGCCTATGGTGAAGTAAGTTACGGTAAACAATTCCTCAATGAATCTTAGTTCAATATACTCACATTTGGATGGGCTCAGGGCTCTGTTATCAGAGTCAACTGACTAACAAACACATGGAGAACTTCTCCCGTCTCTGTTCGGGTCTCTCCTCTTTCTATTTTGGAGTACTTCAAATCCTCAACTGGAAACAACAGGTGGTCACTCTTTGTGAAAATATTTATTAAAAGTTTTTTTAAAATAATACAGGCTTATTCTGCTAAGGCGTATCGCGGCTGAAAACGCCACTTTATCAAAGCTCAACAAGCCAATATAGATAAAATACAAATCACAAACAAAAACAGTCGATATGTTCTTCAAATCATTCAAATTTTTGCCCCTTCAAGTAGCCACAGTGATGAAGTCGCAGAATTCTATGATTATTTATTACACCTCTACAAGCAAAACAATGACCACTACAGAATTATAATTGGAGATTTCAATGCAAGAATGGGTAAGATCCAAAATGGTGAAAAACCTATCCGACCACGTGGAACGGGAAAAAGACATTAGATGCAACCTTCTGATCGAATTTGCAGAAGCATAAAATTTGTACATCATGAATTCATTGTACAGGAAAAAAGGCCCAAAGAAACTGGACATGGAACAGCACTAATGGTAATACAAGTAAAATAGACTTTATACCTGCAAATAATGCTTAGTCTTAAATCATTTCAACATTGGAAGTGACGTTCATCTAGTGAGAGCAAAAATCTAAATCAACTTCAAGAAAGAAGATAAGAAAACGACCAAGTCAACAAATGTAAAGATAGACTATCCAGCTATTGAAAAATCAATTCACAGACCACATCTAATTATTGCTACTCTACATATATCGTATAGTGTTTTTATGGAATGTCCACAAAGAACTACATACATTTGTAAACACCTTGAACATTAATGAACTAAATGTGAAAGTCACTGGTACCATGGTTCAACACAGTAAATCTTTTCTTGATATAACCACTGACAAGAATCAGGATACTACACTCACAACAGACCTGTACAGAAAACAAACCACAATAAATAATATACTGGACGCATGCCTTACACATCTGCACATAAAATAAGCACACTACCAAATGGTAAATTCAGAAGAATTATTCAAACAAAGATCACTGAGACTTATTTAAAAGGGATAGAGCAAGAGATGCATAAAAAGACCATGCTGAAGGGCATTTGCCACACTCATTACTTGTCCCACAAACTAAATAAAAAATACAGAGTCAGTTAGATTTTTCAACACATATGCCACACAGATCACAGTAATTCAATCATCCCTCATTAAACAATTGTGCATCTTCCAAGAAGCCAAAAAGACCCAACTGCAGGTCTAAGAAACAAAGATCTGAGGGACTTATTGATACATAGTCACTACTTCAAACACAATAGGATCACCACTGATCAAATCCCCATGGATCTTACAGGTTCTGCACACACATGACAGCATATTTTATATATATATATATATATATATATATATATATATATATATATATATAAGGTCTGAAAAGGTACTAAAAGACACACACACACTGGCATCAGTAAGGAGGAGATATGCAAAACTCCTACATACTGTATTTATAGCTCTATGCATAGGGGCGTGATTTTGACAGGGGTGGACGATAACCCTCCTTCCCACTCCTGTCATAATCTCTGCCCTCTAATATATGTAGGGGTGTGATTTTGGCAGGAGTGGCCAGGGGGGCCAAGCCCCCCACCCACTCTTTTCAAAATCTGTGTATGAACTAACAGTTTCACAAATTCACCTCCTCATTAATAATCCAATACATGTAAAAAATTACGCTTCTCGAAATTCAACAACGTGCGTCATTCAGTGGAGCATTTTCTCTATCCATCAGCTCCCAATGAATTATCAGTGTGTCAGTAATGCAGTACTATTCACCCTCAGCTCCTACCCACCTCCCTTACAATACAGGATGAAAATTAACAAGCATCAGTTAATAAGTATCACTCACTTTAACACCTCCCCACTCAGCCATCTCCCACTCTCTCCGCCTCAGTATTCACAATCGTTCCATGGTTCTTTTGCCTAACTTTAATGTACAACACAATATCCAGAAACAATAAACTACAACAACCAGCATGCACTAAGTTACATACATCACACAAGCTACCCAATCAAAAGTGAAAGCTATATTGTACACAGTTAATGCATATAACCATTGACATAATAGATGTACCTACATAATCAAATAAACAAAATACAAAACACAAACAATACAGACAGACAACTAAATCAACACATTGCTAGTTTAATATACAGATGAACATGGCAGAAGTTGAAAACCCAGGACATATGTCCCACTGGGGGATTGTCTCCAGGGGGTACATATGTACTTGCCCATTTGCCCTCCCCCCCGATGAAGACTTGCATCTAAATGAGTAAGATGTGGCAGGTTGCTCCCTCTTCTTTTGAGCAGCCCATGGAGCTTGCTGAGAACTTAACGTTCTTTCTTGAGTCCAGTCTGTGTTAGGTAATTATTTTTTAGGTCCCCCTGGCAATACTGATATACATTCGTTATCTCTTTAACTGCATTACTAATTACAGCCAACACACCATAAATCAAATGAGATCAAGACTGAGTACTTATTTTCATTCTTAACACTACACTCATATGACCAGTGGGAATTTCCAACCAGCATGTAGACAATATTTATAAGTATCAATCACTCCACCCCGACTGCCATTACACTGAACTGCACATGGCCATTTGGTGTGGCTGTTCTTACAGAGGCACTGGCACTGCTGTACAATGTGACAGAGATAATCTCTTTGCTGTCTCTCCAACAATCAAGCTACATAAACCAGTGTCACTGCAAGGCTCTTAGTTTATGTTAATGATAAACTGGTCCCTATATTACTTGTGAAGTTTGAGTGCTGTACAAATACAAGGAGTACTCTTATGGCTGTGTATGTATTCTCTGCTGCCATCAGTCCAGACATGTTCCACTGCACATTCTCTAGTTCTGTGCATTGCTATGTAGCCAGAAAGACATCAGAAGCAGGACTGCTATGCAATGTGGTGCAGAGAGTTACTGGGACTCTAACTCTACTGCACTGAGGGGAATAGGGGCTAGAAGTAGGAGTTTTAGCAGATTAGTCAACAAGTGTAAAGACTAAGTGTATCACAACCTTTAATTGCTTGAAAGTCAAATTGCTGCCTTAATATTGGTGCCCTGTAATACCCAAACTTCTGATGTGTAAATAAATCAGTTACATGTGCAGTCAAAATTACATTTTTTAAAATATTTTCTATGTTTTAGGGGAAATAATTGCATCACATATAGATAATGTCCTCTACTCCTTTATATCATAATACTTATATATATGGTAGCAAAATAGTCACCATGATAAGTTCCACATTGAGTGGTCCTCTAAGACTCACTGACTTTCCACTAGTGTAGTGCAACCTTGTTTTCTCATCTAGGCTTTGTAAATTGCCTGCCTCTGTCAGACTACCAATAATATTCCCACCACGTTCACACTGACTGTGTGCTTAGCCATGCAGCTGAGCCTGAGACACTCATTATACGTCCGTGACCCACATAGACAGCCTTCATACAGAGCTGAACAACCTCAGTACAGCAATACAACAAAAATGTTCTAGCAAATAAGGAGCAAATTGTGTCTAGTAACAGAAGGCCACAGAGTGGTTATGGAACAGAGAACACTGTGTGACCTGTTTAACTCCTTCCAACATTAGTGACAGGCTTGGAAACAAAGCAATTAGCAAGTGCATGGGCCTGACTACTATTCATGCAGCAGGGACAATGCCAACTATAGGGGCACTCTGGATTTTTAAAGGCGAATTATACCCTTAAAAACAAATAACTATTTAAAATGACTTTCAAACAGCAGACATGAATATATATATATATATATATATATATATATATATATATATACACACATACATATATATATATATATATATATAGAGAGAGAGAGAGAGAGAGAGAGAGAGAGAGAGAGAGAGAGAGAGAGAGCACTCGCGAGAGAGAGAGAGCACTCGCGAGAGAGAGAGAGCACTCGCGAGAGAGAGCGCGCGAGCGAGAGAGAGAGCGCGCGAGCGAGAGAGAGAGCGCGCGAGCGAGAGAGAGAGCGAGCGAGAGAGAGAGCGCGCGAGAGAGAGCGAGCGAGATTTATGCTTGGATCTGAAGTTTGTTGCATTATAGTGAAGTCTTCCTCTTCAAAACAATAAGCTGCAGTAGACCTGAATCTCTCCTAAGGGTCAGTTTCATTTTCACATTATAAATGTAAACAATAGACTACAAAAGGGATCAAATTAAAATTATTATATATAAGTATAGTAGCTGACTGCTATATGAAACATTGACTGAGGAAAGTTGCTCCATTAAACTAAGAGCCACTTATTCCTAGGGAATATGGCCACTTGAACCCTTTCGGTTGGGGTAGGAAACACTAGCTTGAAGCATAGTAGGAATAGTGGTACCCAAAAAACCCACTCTTGTCATGATGCTGGTCTCAAAACCCGATCAAAGCCAGCCTCTCCACCTGAAGGTGGCATATTGGTCTTTGGTTCAAAAGGTTCGGTCTCAATGGGAGTCAAAAAGGCTCAGCTACGCATAGATTGTGAAGGTCTGAAAACAGGTGTGACAGTGAAAAAATGGAGCAATCAGCATAATGTAAGCAAGCTCCATCCGGACTTTCCTCAGGACCCTGGAGATCATTGTGGTTGGAGGAAATATGTATGTATATGGATGGACATCGCATCCACTGCAAAACCCAGAGGATTGCACGACCTGTCACAAAACAGGGGAACACTGCTGTTTACCTGAACCCCCCTGGTAGTCCCTAGCAGAGGATGGACGGTCAGGTTGAATGAACTCAGATTTCCCAATTTTCAGGATCTAGGTGTTGGTGGCTTAAGTCATCTGCTACATATGCTATATCTGGAATGTGAACAATGGAGAGGGCTGGAATAGGAATCTCCGCCCACTGGAGGATCTCCCGAACCATGGTCCAAGCTGACATGCTTCTGGTTTCTCCTTAGTAGGTGATGTACGCAACTGCCATTGCATTCTCTGACTGAATCTGTACTGAAACAGACAGGGGATGAGACCAGTGGAGTAGCGCTTCATGGATTGCTCGTAAATTGAGAAAACTAAGGCCAGCAGGCTGTCCTCCCCGGGCAATCAGAGCACCCAGGGTAGCACTCCAGTTCAACAGGCTGATGCCTATGGTTACCACAATCCACTCCGGGATGACAAAAGGGAGTCTCAGTGTTAGATAGGTCTGCTGAAGCAACCAGCAAAGATCTTCCTTCATTTGGGGAGAGAGAGCCATGATATGACAGATGAGATTGGTCCCTTTTATGGAACTGAAGAAAGGGAACTATTTCCCTGGTAGAAACTAGGTAGTCCATTACTTTCATGTATTCTCGCCCCATTCCAGATGCCATGATATTGCTTGAGACACCCACAGCGACAAAGACTGAATATCATCTTCTGGAAGAAACACCCTCCCTTGGATGGTGTCAAACCTCCTGCCTAGGAAATTAAGGGCCTGGGAAAGAGCCAAAGAAGATTCCTTGAAGTTGAGCACCCAATCACGCTTTTTCAGAATAGAGGCGCACTCCTGAATATGCGAGTGCAGAGTCCCCTCTGAAGAATTCTGGAGTAAAAGACTAAGTATGGAGTCAAAGATATGTACAATCTTCCGAAATTATCAGCAAAACCGACTGATCCATCACCAAAGTTGCCCACCTGTCTTGAAACAGATTGAAGAGACCCCGCAATGGGCAGAGAAAAACCAGGACACTGCGAGTCATGCGGAGGTCTAGCTGTCAGCCTTTGGTTTCTGAATAATCAGGTCATCTTACCTGTACAATGAGGCATATCTCTCTGGCACTGAAAGGGTTAAGAAGACTAACACAGCTACATGCCCCAAGCAGAGTATAATGAGTCCTGGAGCTTTAGCCCCTAAATATTACCTTAGAATGCCCCTGTTTGAGAATCTAGCAACTCCCCTGGAGGTGGTGAAGGACTTAGTTTATTGTTGAGACTTTTATTCCATAATGGCGTCTGACCCAGCATTCACTCTCTGTATGTGTTTATTGCATCTAATTAGAAATATCTCATGTAAGTCCCTGAAGAATAAGATGGTTTGTCTTTTAAACATCGGGTTCCTTTTTTTTTTTCTTTTATGCTAAGGCTGGTCTTCTCCAAGCTTTCCATGACAGAGGAAGCATTTATCTAACATGACAGGGCTTCCCTTTAATGTATGTAATTGCAAAGACTTGAAATTCCTTAGTCCCATGACACCAGGGTCGGATTTACATCTCAGGTGCCCCTAGGCACAACACCCTCCGGCACCCATAGTCCCACCTTTGCCCCACCCCTAACCACAAACCCTCACTTAGCCACACCCTCTTTGTGGCCAAATCCATTTTCTACCCAATATTGCAAAAATCAAGCAGTGAGCTCTAACTTATCCAATAGAGATTACTGCCTTTGCCCCACCCCTAAAGTGGTTTCTATCTTAATTCCTTGGTATACACTAACAATAGGGGTTTTCAGCTGTGCTCATGTAAGGAGATACTATAGAACTGGGGCAGATAACAATGGACACTCCAGCTGTTGGAGACTAACATCCCATCATGTGTTTAAAGTTGCTTATACCTGCTCTTGAGAATGTATGAACCCAGGGGACCTTATTCAGGAGTCTGAAGAACAACATTTCTGAGGAAAGTCAATGACACTGTAGTGAACAAATAAAAATTCCCCAAAATGCAAATGGTTTAATGGCTTTTTGTAACCATTAAATGCTAAAGAGATGTCCAGCCTATTGCAGAGAGACCTCTTTCTCATTCAAGGGGTTACAATCACCCATTTAGGTTTGAAATATGGCCACAAGTCTCAGGACATGAGATGTGATGATAAATATTTAAGACGTACGAGTGCCTGTTCCTCTGTAGTGAAGCATTTTAGTACATTTGGGAGAACAGCTACTGCAGCGATACATTCTGTGTCAGCGATATCTTAATGCCATCACTTTAGCATGTGTAAGGATTTTGCTCTGTTTTCATCTCTGCCAAGTGCCCGTACCTGGGAGCAGAAGAACGTCACCCCCAAAAGTGATGTCCACACCCCACTGGCACACATGGAACAAAGAGGCCATTTTCTCATAGAAATAAAATGCTTTGGACATAGGAGTTAGGCAAATGCTGGACCAGTTAGAGCACAGAAACAGCTCTTTGTGCCTAGGTTTTAGTAGAGTTATATTAGTACATTCCCTTACTGAATGCCTGCACTGTAGGGGAGTCTGAAGAACAGAGTTTAGAACAGCTGAGTTATAGATCAGAGGGGCAAATAGGAAATTAGGATAAACAGTAATTACCTTTTGGTAGGATCAGTATGATGTGCTTTAGGATATTTCCTCTCTGTGAAAGGCACTAGTGAGCTAAAAGAGATTGCACCCTGGGTAGGATACTTATCCTAGAGAGCCTCATCACTTTCCAGGGCAGGCTCGTTCCTAGTTGAGCATCTCTGACTAGCTCTCTGAATATACAGTAATTAAGTTCTGGACAGAGATCCTGAGATTCTTCCTGAACACAGGGCCTCCCTTTTTATAGATAACATTGGTTTAGGCGACCTGAACATTCAGGTATTTGCTAGGTGTGTGTGCTCAGGGCCAGCCCAAGGCATTGTGCTGCCTAGGTCCAAATATGAAAGGCTGCCCCCACCACCAAAACTATGCCCACCTGGAGAGCCATATGTTGGCCAACTATATCCCTGTAAGGGTCTTAAACCCTTAATTGCCAAAGATGTGTGCAAAACCTCTGATACTATTACAAATACAGTGTAAAGGGAGCTCTATCTATAGACCTCCAGCTATACAAGATAAGGCAGCTATGAACCTACTGTGATCCTGGAGTGAATGATCACACACAGAGATACAAAAAAACAGAAAAAAGCTCTAATCTCAAAAAATATAATAAAATCTATATAGATAGTAAATGATGGTGTAGAGATGTTGAGAGTACAAAACAATTTATTACACACAACAAAAAACAGGTATACCTGTATTGATCAACATTAAGTACATATTTTAATATTTATTAATATAGTTATACATTTTTTTATTGTGCTTAATAAATTGTTTTGTACTCTCAATATCTGTACACCATCATTTACTATCTATATAGATTTTAAAACCTCTGATACTCCTCTTTGAAGTTGCAGGGAGTTATAATGGAAGTGACACAGGGACAGCAGTGTAGGTATTGACCTGCACCTCTGGTTTATCCCACAGTTTGCTGGACAGTCTCTGCCTCAGAAGATGAGCACACAGGCTTCCTGTCAGCCCAGCACTCACAATGTGCACCCTGCTGGCCATGGTTGTAACAGGACACAGTGTATGTGGTGATCAGCTGGTCCTCTGGCACAATGTGAGAGCTGCGGGACAAACAATAGCTAACCCTTGGATACAGCAAGCAGGATCAACAAGGAGGAAGGTGCTGCCATAGCATGTTGTAAAAAAGCCACCTCCCAACCCCACCATTGAGCTAATCCCCATAGTCAAGTTATGCAATACATGAGTACCTGGTGAGAGATTTTGCCAGTCTCTGATGACACTAGTAAGTTCCCGCTCTGCACACTCATTTGCTGCTGCCAATGAGGGCAAGGGTAGAGTTAGTGAGTGTGTGTGTGTGTACTCTTGTTGACAATCAACTAATTTTCAGTGTCTCATTACTGCTGCTGCCACTTCCACAGCCTGCTGCCAATAACTTCTATGCTCTCTTGCAACTCTGAGGCCTTTGCGCGCTCTGTCTCCTGCACCCGCCAATGTTTCACAGGCTATGCGTGGCTGTGTTAGATCATCCATGTGACGTGCAAGACATGGGATTGGATGCGGCTGTAAGGGAAAGGCATGGGAGGAGCTTGCATATTAAAGCGTGATTTGAGTCACGGGGGAGGCCCAATGGGGCAGTGCAGGCACCCGCAGTATCACCATTTATACTGAAATCTACTTACAATAAGGCTAGGCTTCTAAAGTGGGCGGGCCGGTGGGAGTGACTGGGCAATTGCTAGGTGCCCCTGAAAATCGGGCGCCCTAGGCAAGTGCCTAGTTGGCCTATTGACAAATCTGGGCCTGCATGACACCATTTCAAGGTGAATAAGTATAAAAAACAAAAAAGCAGCATATTTGGGGCTAAACAACTGTTAATATTTAAGACATGAACATTCCCATGTAGTCAAATAGCAATTGTAAAACTTTGGATGATAGAGGACTGCAGTTCTGACCCAGAATTGCTCCACTTTTTCCATCATACACATGGCAGAGTGATTCTAGGCTCACCAGAATTATGGGTCCTGTTAGAATACAAAACTGGTCCCCAACCCTTTCCTCAAGTGCCCTCTTACAGGCCATGTCTTTAGGCTTTCCCTGCTTAAGTGAGTTAATGAGAGGCTTGGTCACATATTTCAAGTTCACCTAAATCGTTTCCTTATAAATGATAAATAATGGAAGGTGTATCCTTTATAAAAAAAATAAATAAATAAAAATTTAAAAAAATCCGCTCGTTTGGAGAAATTAAAAGACTAAATGTAGCTCTGTACCTACACCCAGCAGACAGTGTTGACCGGATCTGTACCATAGTCTAAGCTTCTATCCAGCCTCCTCCGATGACGGAGGCTGTCTGTCTGTAAGTTGGAGCGCTCTCATTGGCCAGAAATCG
Organism: Rhinophrynus dorsalis; assembly: GCA_037306005.1. Classification (NCBI taxonomy): domain Eukaryota; kingdom Metazoa; phylum Chordata; class Amphibia; order Anura; family Rhinophrynidae; genus Rhinophrynus; species Rhinophrynus dorsalis. The sequence continues at coordinate 52,018,097 of CM074724.1, forward strand.
AACTCTGTCAATGAGATCGCTCCAGCTTATAGACAGATAGTCTCAGTGATCAGAGGAGGCTAGATAGAAGCTCAGACTATGGTACAGATCCAGTCAACACTGTCTGCCTGAAGTGGGTACAGAGCTACATTTAATCTTTTAATTTCTCCAAACCAGTGGATTTCTTTTTTTAAAAAAGGGATACACTTTCCATTATTTATCATTTATAAGGAAACAATTTAGGCAAAGTTGTAAAGGGGGTTAACATCTCCTTTAACTCATCTGTGCACAAGGAGGGAAATCCTAAAGACAGGACCTGTTTAGCCGTCACGAGGAACGGGTTGGTTTCCCCTGGGATATGCTTTGTAAGCATCAGCCATTTTGCAGAAATATTCAATTACTGTATGTCAAAAGTGTAAGCAATAACAACATATTACAAATTAGCAAGCATAATTTGTAAAACAAATAAAATAGTGTACAGGAGTAGTGGTGTGGGAAAATGTGTCTCTCCAGCTGCTGTTGAATTACAACTCCTGTTAGGCCAAAACCCAGGTGAGGATGATGGGAGCTTGAGTCCATGTATCAGGATTAGAATATCAAATGTACAAAATCTGGTGAGAAGCTCTCAAGTGAGCAGATTGGATTTCTTTTCTGTATGACTAGAATGGCATTTTCTACTAAAGCAGACACGAATGATTCCCAATACTGGGCATCTCTATTGTCAGTAAAATAAAGATAGCCACCAAATGAATACAGTAGGATGGTGACAATTGTCTATTTATGACACTAGGGTTCTTATCCCAGAAGCTAATCGGGTGCATTTCTGGGGCAAACCAACTGCACTTCAGAGGACAAATACAAATTTGCACAGATTTCCAAAGGGGTATCCAACGCAATGCAATGAGTTCGGTTAAAAACCCCATTTAACCCTTTGAGTGCTAGAGGGGTTGCGCACCCCTCTGGCACTCAAAGGGTTAAAGTGGATCTTTCAAGTTTTAGTCTATTCACATTCCTACACCTTGAGCTTTTTTTACTAATAATAATTACCCAAACATCCATAACATCAACTCCCTCTTCTTCTTACGCTGCTGTAACCCATCCATTTCCACCAGAGGTTTTAAATAATTTAATGAGGAAGCATATTAATGCAAACTGTTTCAAGACGTAGGAGGCTCCAGTGAGGGGAGGGTTTGTGAAGGCGACAGGCCCTCTTTACATTAACAGGAATTTTCATTTGCCCCTATTGTGCAGTTTATATTTGCTGCTGAATGGTTCCTCTTAACTTGATATATGACCATATTTGTCTTTTTGACCTAGAAGTAAGACTTAGGTGCCAGATACACAAATTCAATAAAGTGATAGTAATGTTTCACGACAACAGCAGGTCCAATTAATCTTCATAGTATTTGGGCCATGGAGAGTGTTATTTCAATATTGTTAGAGCTGTAGTTCAAGAGTAATTGAATGATAAAGTATCCCCCTCCCGCCCCTTTTACCTAGTGTAAGCCGCCTCCCCTCAGATGTGGAATCTGGTCCTGGGACCAGACAGATCACAGCAAGGGACAATCTTCTTACTGTGGACATAAGGAAAACCGTGGCCCCTTGACAGGTTTTTCCTTATGATCACTGAAGATTGCCCCTCTCTGCGATCCATCCGGATAGACTTGCTGCTCTGAGGTGAGCAGTGTTACATCAGTAAAAGGGGTGGGAGGGGGATACTTTATCATTCAATTACTCTTGAACTACAACTGACTACTGAAATAACACTCTACATGGCCCAAATACAATGAAGATTAATTGGAGCTGCTTTATTGTGAAATATTACTATCCCTTTAAATTAAGAAATAACTTTTCTTCTATTACTTATCACGTGCCAATTCTGTGTTTTTTGTTTAAGATCCCCCCCACCCCCCCTTCCCATGTAACAGATTGAGGAAGTTCTACTGATGAATCAGAGTGCAATTTAAGTCCATAGATACAAGAGAGGTCTCCAAGGAATTGAGGTTAACACTTTGGACATCAGAAAGCTATTACATCTAAGGAGTTAAATTAAATCCTATGCACAGAGCTCATCTTCCCCACGCTGTTCAAATCAGTTACATGTGATGAGGTCAGGAGATGCAACTGGGTCACCGCAGTAAGAGCAGGAAAAAATGTAAATGGGAAAGTTCAGCAATGCAACAATTCTGTACTTTGTGGCAGAGAAACAGGAGAAATTTAAATTCCCTTTGATTAAATTAAGGCCTGGAAAGCCTTGAATACTACAGACGTCTGCAATACATTACTTTGCAACGCACTGGACGCCTCTCTATCATGCAAAAAACTCAAAATCCCATTTAAATCCTTGAAAATTTTACACAGTGTAGCTGGTTTTACTTTGCGTATATGTCCTTTTGTTTCTTTACACAGTATTTAGCCAAAAATGCAGTCATATTTACGTGTAAAATAAAGTTAAACTGTTTTTTATTTCATGAAAAAGGAAGACTAAAACTGTGGGGAACTGTATAATACCTTCATTCAAAACAGAGCTGCCTTTGTTCCCTGGTACTATGCGTCTCCTGCAGATTCCGAGCGCTCAGTGAGCTGCACTTAGCTAACAGTCTGACCTTCAATTACCATCTTGGCACTGTGCCTCTGCATGCTTGTTGTGCAAGAAGCTGTGTCCCCAGAGCTGTAGCAGGTCACAGAATTTTAGTGCACAATAAAAATGGATTCTCATATGACTTAGACGTACACTGTAATAAATATATTGTAGAGAGGAAGCACAGTAATAACTCACCACTTACCTTAATATGGTCAGAAAATACTAATGTCCTTTTTGAAGTTTGCTTTTGTGCCTCTATTCAAGAAATAACATCTTCAAGTCAGTTCTGAATGTCTTGTCCATATGCTGGCAGACCCGCAAGACCTCAAGATGTGCTCACTGCACAATGTAAGCCTGACCATTTATATACCAGAGGCGCAACACACTGAATATACACAACCCGCATCAGTTTAATGGTCATGTCTGCCTATATACATGATATCCAGGACTGACTGAAAATTCATACATACCGTTAGGATTTTATAACTACGGGCAGGTAAGTGGATGTTATTGGAGGATGTTAGTTATGCTTTAAAGAAAAACTAGCATCCATGATTCTCTTTGGTGCGTAAGGTTTAAAGTGTAGTCTTAGGGCCGTATGTTTAAAGGGATAATGACAAAAAAAATATTGTATTAACAACAAAAATAATTGTGTGCATGAACGACATTTTCTATAGAGTATACGACAAAAAACTAGCAATGTCCATTGTGTACGACAACTCCAGAATTGCCAGGTAAAGGGGCGGAAAAAGGGTGTGGCTAAACTATTCTCCAGTGTTGTATAGAGGAAAAGAAACTACCGACAATAAAAAGTCTTGCAAAAGAAAAATTTGTACGATAAAAAAGTGGAGGGAATGTAAAGTTCTGAATGTGAGAATTTTTGTCTTTAGTGAAGACATTTGTGTCGTAAGGTAAGATTTTTTTGTCATTACATATGACATTTTTGTCTACTTATGAAATTTCAGTCAGGACAAACGACATATTTCCAATCACAACCGACACTCTCTGAAAATATTAATGAGCTCAGTGACACTGTACACTGAAAAGTCGTTTACAAACAGCTATTTCGCTACTTCTTTGAACATACGGCCCTTAGACTCAAACTTTTCCTTTTGATATTGTCTCTCTGAAAAATTATAATAGAATTTATAATTCAGATACGTAAAAAGAATTAAAATATTTGAACTGTCCCTAAAGCTTAAAGCAGAACTAGCATCAAAATTAAATTGTCCCCCAAATCCTTATTAACATAGCGATAATCATGTATATACTTTTATTATGCTGAATAAGTCCGGCGTTACTGAGAAATACAACTCGGTCCGGCAGGCATCAGTACTTTAACAGTAAGAGGCACACTGAACTCCATCTTAGCAGTTAATACTTTATAGTTTAGCTTTTTCTGAATCAAAACATGACCCAGCATGCACAGACGTTCCTATACGTGCCTGTTCATGCTTTGATTTGGAAAGGGCCGACTGTAAGATGTAAGTGATAAGATGGAGTTCAGTATGCCTCTTGCTGTGAAAGATGTGGGAGAGTTTATACGTTTTACCTGTTATCTGAGCTTTAGATTCTATCTACTCAGAGTCTGCATGACCCCAATAACATGGAAGGGTATAGATCTCCTTTAAAGGGGAACTATCACCCCTATACAAGTTTGGCTTAAAAATTAGTTTATAAAGAGACTAGCTGGAATACTATTTTATTTATTTATTTATTTTTTAAATTTGTTGCTTGGCCGAAATTAAACGTATAACAATGATCCTGTGCCTTCCTTCCAGACAGACTGCTGGTACAGCTCTGCACCGCAGTCTGTCACTCTTCCTCTGCTCCCCTCCCCCGATCCACCCGATGATGGAGGATTTCTGCTTGTAAACTGGATCACTCTCTGACCAGTGAGACCGCTCCAGCTTACATGCAGAAATCCTCCGTCATCGGATGGATCGGGGGAGGGGAGCAGAGGAAGAGTGACAGACTGAGGTGCAGAGTTGTACCCTCAGTCTGTCTGGAAGGAAGGCACAGGATCATTGTTAAACATTTCATTTTGGCCAAACAACAAATTAATAAAAAAAAAAAAAAAAAACACAACACAATAGTATTCCAGCTAGTCGCTTTATAAACCTACTTTTAAGCCAAACTTGTATAGGGGTGATAGTTCCCCTTTAAATGTGTTTCATTCAGGATCCCAAGGCCTTCATTTTATCTAGGCTGATAGTGCAGTAATGTCTGGACTGTGAAATCAGAGAACAACATTAGTGAATAGAAGTGGGCTGGGATCTAATTCCGATACATTAGCTATATCTAAAGCACTTACTCATTACAAGCTGCATAAACAGTGTCTGTGCAGATCAGGAGCACATGCATTACAAATGCTAAATGATTGGATTTTTTTTTTATTTTTAGAAATCTAATGTCGTATTAATGAATCTAAAGAGGAGCAATTCTCCAGCATAACATCTACAAAACAGAGGAAATATAAATGTTACCAGTGTTCCCGCACAATTATATGGGGCTTTAACCCTTTGAGTGCCAGAGGGGTATGCAACGCTTTTGTTGTGCAACCCTCTGGCACTCAAAGAGTTAACACGCTGAATGCTACAGGTCTTCTGCTCATTACGAGGCAAAGCGTTGGACACCTAGTATTCGGGGAGATAGAGGCCTGATATAAATGTATGGGAATGTAAACGTGTCCTCTAAAGTGCTGTCTGTTTAGTCTAAAACTGCTCTTGCGTAGCCACGTGTCACTGCAATCAGAATCCTACAGAGTTCTCCAATATATTGAGAAGTTATGTGTAAAAGATCAGTTTAGCATGCAAAGGGTTAATGTCCACCATAGGTTTAAACAGAACTTCACTACAAAAGCTTATTGTTTGTGCAGTTTTGGCTAATGTATAAGAGTAAACGTACATTGGATTAAGACAGAGGGAAACCCTCCCCATTGTATAAACAAAAGCCATTCAGAAATTGCTGGAAATGTTAGGTTAAGGTCACCGATGATGAAGCAGGGAAACAAGGCCTGGCAATGCCATAGGTTCATTTCCCAAAGCTGTAAAATGCACTGGTGCTTAATAACAAGAAAATACATAAAAGAGAAAGTACATGCACAGATATTATCAGCTGGTCACCTTAACCCAACACAATGCATTGCGTACTGACACTTAAATGGTTAACTTGGCTAGGAGAAGGGCTGGAAATTTCCACTAGTCTCACTGGTGTAAGACAGTTGACAAGCCAAATTGATGCTGTTCTTTGTGTTTAACCTTTAAAGGACCAGAAAAGTAAGCAACAAATTGCCTTCAGCAGTTCCATCAGTGTGAAAGGATATATTCAAATGGGAGACTTGACCGCACGGGGCAGCTCAGTGCATTCCAGCGGATGTAAAGCCAACCCCATTCCCGCCTGTGTCTGATGCCCCTGTATGTCCTGCATTCTCCTGAAGATTACCTGGCATGTGGACATGGTGGAGGTCTGTCACAAGACTCTAACACGTGGGTGTCAGTGATATATTAGTGCTGATAGCCACAGGGGGCAGCCAGTCACTGACAGATACAAAGGGCATCACATCCTCCAAAATCACCCATGTGAATGATCTATGTGGAGGCCTATAGGCTGTAGTGCAGACCAGAATACTGAAACCTAGATCTGCCCAAATCAAGAGCTGAGTTAGGGTGCACTCTGCCAAGTGTAATGATGGGCAAGCCGATTCACAGGGGTTTGTGGCCTGTGTGAACAAGGCTTTAACCCTTTGAGTGCCCAGAGGGGGACGGAATGCATTGATTTGCAATGCATTCCATACCCCACGGGCACTCAAAATGTTAAAGTGACCATGTCGCCCAAAGAAAATTTTAGCTTTCTTAATTAAAATCAGTATGCTGTACTAGATATTTTCTGTAAAATAAATAGCTTGTGATAAATATCCCTTTATGTTTTGGTGGACTTTATGCTAATTCTCTGCACTGTATGCTAATTAGTTATGTTCTAGGCTCGCTGTGCTATCAGGCGTGACCCCATGTGGGCTGTGCCGAGAATCATACACAGCACAGTGACGTGACACACGGTACTATTACCAAAGGTTCCTTATTCAAAATCTATTTATATTACAAAGAAATGGTTAGTACAGTATATACAGGCAGTTTTTAATTATCTTTAAGATTAAATAAACTTCTTTTAGGGTGACTTCTCAGTCTTAACCCTTTGAGTGCCAGGGGGTAAGCAACACATTGCAAAGTAATGCATTGAGTACCCCCTGGCACTCAAAGGGTTAACCCCTTGTACACTAGAGAGGTCTCCAATGCATGGTTTCACTTTGTGCTGTGACCTCTCACGCATCCAAGTTATTAATGATCCACAATAACAACTGCTAGACGTCTCCCAGGCTAGTTTTCCACAAGACATAGCTTCCTGAAACCTTTATTCAGACACCACCACAGGAAAGTCCCTGTCTGCTGGGAAATAAGACCAATATACAAATTGGTCACATGAACTATTAAACTGCTGCAAAGCTATATTCAGCGAGAGGCCACGTAGGCATCAAACAAAACATGTTTCATTGACACTCAACTGGGTGATCCACTAAGTTGTATTTGACACCCCCTATGCCACCACTATTAGTATCAACGAAGCCTACATTACTCTACAGGTGTTCTTTCCTAGAAGAATGAGCACACACATTACTCTGCAGATCGCACCTGTATTCAACACAAACAATATATAAAAGATTTTCAAAGGAAACTGCTAAATATTTCCTGTGGCACAGATTACTCAGGCTTTTCAATTGAACGTCTATATTGCTGAACTATCCTATGCGGAATTAGTTGGCGCTATATAAATAAAGAATAATAATAATAATAATAATAATATAATAATAATTTGCTAAGGTTGTTTGTCAGAAGCCGTCATGCTCAGTAGAGACGGCTGCACGTGCTGCAGTCACGCGCAGTAGAGGCTGCCTGTGCTGCGGCCAATACAGAGTGGGGTGCTCCGAATTCAGAACAGAGTCCCCTCTGCGTACCTGGTCTGAATTCGGAGTGTCCCACCCCGTATCAGCCGCGGCGCAGGCAGCCTCTACTGTGCATGGCTGCAGCGTGGCCAGTGACAAGACAGGATCCGGCCAGCTGCTGGGTGGCACTGTGGCTATTGTAAACGGGCTTTAAAAAAAAAAAAATAAATAAATAAAAATTATATTATATTATATTATATTATATATATATATATATATATATATATATATATATATATATATAGAGAGAGAGAGAGAGAGAGAGAGAGACAGAGACAGAGACAGAGACAGAGAGAGTGTGTGTGTGTGTGTGTGTGTGTGTATGTGTGTAAAACAGTAAGAGGGTGAGTGCACTTAGAGAGTTGGTTCTCATTTGCCTGTACATGCTAATGTAAATACATACACATCTATATTAAAGTCCTTATGCAATAATAAGAGAATTAAGGGGCAAACCACCTGCACTATAGGGGACAAATTATCTACCTGTGCTTAATCAGAGATGACCTGTTTGTCACAAGAAGTGAAGCTGAGAATCTAACAAGCTAATGGCATTGTGCAGGACCCAGACTACAGTGACACATTGCTGCATGCACACAGATTAAGTTTTAAAAAAATGTAGAAGCCACATGTGAAATTATAGCAGCCTAGGTTACGGGAAATGATGGATGGAAGACTGTAAATCACGTATTTGCTCTATATCCTGAGAGTGTTTATATTAAAAGCAGTGTTGTACATTGCACTTCCATGCAGGTATTCACTGTGAGGATTCTGGAGAAGGCCAGACCAAACATAAGAGAAAGCAATCATTAAACAGGACTGGAAATACCTTCTCTGCCAATGAACAGGCTGTGTGCAATGTTTCTGTAAAGTCTCCTCCTTTACTCCTCTGAGTGATCAGACACATCTGCAGATACAGCAAAAAGTCCCCAAACTTCCTCTGCTCTTGTACCATGCACTAATTTAGCTATATACAGCAGGTTTGTTTGGTTTTTAACACAGCTTGGGGGGGGTTGTAAGCATAATATTTATACAAATTTGTCCTAACACCACGTATAGAATACTATAAACTCTGATTGCCAGAGGATTGTACAACGTTTTTCAAAAGAAAAGTGGGGCAAACCAACTGCATCACAGGGGACAAATGAAAAGTCACAAAATCCTCAATGATTCAAATGAGGCTTTCAACCAGTTAAATACCAGATAGCTCTCCGATGAAATGCTTCATAAGGTGATGAAGATCTCTGTAGCATTCATTCTAGGGGTTACAACCCATTTCATTAATTGGGGTTTTTATTTGTTTTGTATGGTGCTATTGGACTGCCCCTGAATGACTCCACATTTCTTTTGAACTAGGGCCCTAAGTGGTTAGACGGATTGGTAAGAGACATGTCCGATACAAAGAGAAACGTTCTTCACACAGAAATCACTTTGTATCAGATACAATGTACAAGTCCTGTCCTGACCTTTTTGCAGTATATATATTTGCCCCGGAGACTCCGGTGTTGACACTGCTTTGCCAGGTCTCCAGGGTAGAGGCTGATTCCTCCGGATGTGGGGTGTTTCTATTGAAATTCTACACACTTCCACTTTTTCCCCCGTGTTGCTCCTTCCCCCCAGCCTTCTTTTAAGCCCTCCCCTGACACTCACATTAAGCCCCGCCCCTTTTTGATGCGATACGCGTCATTCTTCACACCACCCATGGCAGCAGAGGACTCCCCTCCGGGGAGACAACAATAAAAAGTTCCCAGGTGTGTATATACATTAGCATGAAGTGCTGGGATAAAGTCAGACCTTATATGTTTTTTGGCAGCTTGCTACTTCTCTGACAGTTTGAGACCTATGCTAATTTAGCACCACTCTTTGGTAGTCCAGTGTAGCACAGATGAATATTGCTAATGGGCGAAATACACACTAAAGCTCAATAAAGGGTCAGGGGAAAGGGGTTTTTTAACTGACGCGAGTTAGCTTACAGATATGGGAATCAAGTTCCCATAGTTTAAAATGCTGCTGTACTTCCTGCAGAACTCTGTGATCTGTAGTTGTGTGTGATGTCAGTGTTTCACTTGGTGCTTCTGGGAGAGGAAGCAAGATAACCATCTTCTACACTAAGCCCTACGCAACAACAGACTTCAATGGAGTGTTCATATATCTTCCAGTGAAGCACTGACATCACCTAGTACTGAAGACCATGAAGATCTGTAAAGTGAACAATGAAAGTATGGTAGAGATTTAATCAATGGAAACTAGATTTTCATAGCTGTCAGGTAACATCACATACATACAAAGCCAATTACTCAGACCGTTTAAGGGTTCTTTAAATCATGTGGATCATAGAGAATATCAAACACACTGCTAAGCAAACCAACGTAGATGTCTCTGAGATGAAAAGTGTTAATGAATGAACGGTAGACATATCACTACCTGCAACAATTTTCCAAGTCAAAAAAGTCCCTATGAGTCTTAAAAGGGATGTACCACCCAGCAATAACTTTACATGAATTGAGTCTTCATCTGGCCGGCCGGCCGGCTCCAAAAGGGACTGACAGCACAGGTGCACGGACGTCACTATTATGAGATGTCCGTGCTTCCTGCTACTGTGAGCCTCTGAAAAACTGGAATATCTTTGAAACTAGGTAATATTTCTGGCGACTAGCGCTACTAAGCAGCTAGTCGCCAGATGAAGAATTAATTAATGTAAAGTTATTGCGAGGTGGTAGTTCCCCTTTAAATAACTGTCCCTGTGGTTCCCTGTATGGGCTGGTAAATTGTGTGGTGCTTTAAAGTCCATTTATAATCCTTCTGAATGGAGCAGCTAATACAGCTGTACATTTACAATTCTTTGTCTGAACATGTACTGGATACAGTTTATGGAAGGTGTCACATTGTAATGATACTCCAAAGAACTAAAGAGGAGATTGGTTGCCTAGTGACTGGGTAAGGTCATAGGAGTTAAATAAATGTACTGGGTTAAACAAGGACACAGGCACACACACTGAAAGTATCAGCACAAAAGAACAATGAACGAATACCTAATTATAAAGCATATGGCCAGGTCTATGAATACACAAATATCCGAGATACAGCTACTAACTGAACGTGTGCAAAAAAACTCTTCATGGGGAGTGAGGAGGGAGTCTACAGAGGACTGATCGCTTCATAGCATTTTTTTTTTTAACCCACTGAATGCTAGAGAGGTCTCCAAAGCATTGCATTTAAATTAATGGGAACTTTCATTTGTCTGCATGTACTTTCCCTCCCTTTTTTCTTTTACTGGGTCTACTGCTGATCACGGATGAAAAGTGAGGAAGCAGCATGAATTCTTCTGGTCTTGTGTAGTATGCCCAGTTTGTGCCCTGGCATCCTACAGAAAGGGAAATACAGGGCAGATCAAGATAGTGGCTCCGCTAACCAAGTCTGAAGCCAAGACTCTGACTGTGAAGCAGGGAAAGCATGGTTCAATTCCTGGTATCAGATCCTTGTGATCTTAGCCAGGTCGCACTATCTCCATGCTACTCACCCATCTAAAATTAGATTGTAAACTCTATGGGGACAGGACTCACAGAGCCTGAAAAACTTTGATCAGCGATGAGTTATATAAGAATAAAGATCTGTTTATTAAAGTGTTTTATCAAAAGAGGGACTTTGCAAATGGAAATTTCCCATTAACCCTTTGAGTGCCAGAGGGGTACGCAACGCATTGCTTTGCAATGCGTTGCGTACCCCTTTGGGACTCAAGGGGGTTAATACCTGGATGCCAGCAGTCAACAAAACACAATGTAAAGCAATTCTCTTGAGACCTCTCTAGTGCTCCAAAGAGGTTTGATTCAAATGTTCAGGTTCCACATCAAAGAAAAACTATACAAAACGATAACCAGGAGATAGGATATTTACCTTTTGTGGTACTTGTATTTAAAAACATAAGTAATTAAAATGTGATTTTATGAGGGCTAGTGTTCCTTTAATAAAACACCACACTGTTCTTACCTGTGACTGTTACAGGGACTTACTGATCGGAAGATCACACCTTGAGCTGTGTAAATGATGACTGACGTGGACACGAGTTTATTATCAAGAAGAGTAGAGACGTTTGGGGCAAATCATTTGAACAATGGGGAGAACTAAAAATTCCCATTGATTAAAATGTTATGGCAGATAAAATGGATACGTTTAAGAGAAGATTAGATACATTTCTTTCAAAAGGGAACATACAGGGTTATATTGTGTATTAGTAGGCAAAACAGGAAGGTCTGATAAAGACAATTATTTGGTAGCAGGAAAGCTATACAATTCTCATGTCACTGGGGGTATGAGGCAAAGGTTGAACTTGATGGACTTGTGTCTTAATTCAACCTAATTTACTATGTTACTGCGTTACTAGGTTTAGGTCTTACCTACAACAGTACAAATCAGTTTGCCGCAAACTCCTCCACATTTCTTTTGAATATATGGCCCTAATTGAACTCTAGTACTTGGTACGAACGCTTCCAGATTCAGATCATGGTGTTTACCACAATACGGATGATTACATTTTTATATTCAGTTAAAAATCAGTTGGTGCAAACAGTCCAGAAATTACATTTTCATCTCTCGAAGGCCAATATATAATAAGGGACTGCAGCAATCCTGGAGCAAACCAACCACACCATAGGAACCAAATAAACATTTCCAGTGATTTAAATGGGGATTTTAATGTGACAACCTTTTAGATTTCATAAATTCTATAAGAGAGCTTTCTGTAAGGGACAGTGAAAGCAAGCATATAGAAACAATGTAAGTATCCCTGCAGCAATACGGAGCAAATAGGCTTTAAATCCAGTAAGTCAATGTTTTCTTCACCCCCTGAAACTCTTTAGCTAAAGGGAAAAAAAAACAAAAACAAAACAAAACAAAAAAAAAAAAGCGCAAATATGTCTTGCTGCTTTTTGGTCATCTCATACACAGCTAGTGAGCCAAGTCTTTGACTACTTTTGTAGAGGCTGCATGTACCGCCTCACTCTACCTATAGAGGCAGAGCGAATGCTAGTGAGACTTGAGAGTGCAGCCTCATTTCATTAGCCCCATCTTCCAGTCAAACAGTAGAGCAGGACAGGCCATTGGCTGGTGCGAGATAATGGGAACTGTAGTCATTAACAGCTGGAGAGCCAATGATTTCCTTCCCTGGATTGGAGTCTGCTTTCTGATAACCAAAATGGTTAACAGAAGCCTCAGTGGGTAATTAAGCAGACTGACAGATCTTATTTAAGACAAGGAGATTTGAGCCTACTCTGGCACCACTGGGGGTTAATAAAAAGGAAGAAAAAATTGACAGATCACATTGCACAGGATTCATACACAAACACTGTTCTCAATAGCTGCATTATGTATGACTGCCAACATTTAGCGATCACTGAAAGGAAGCATAATCACCTTGGGGTCATAAATAAATTACAAGTAATCGCAGAACAAGACTACTGCAATGCTTAATTGTATAAGAAAAAACTATCACAATCCAAATCAACAAGAATGCAGTATATAGTACGCATTGAGAATGGAACACCTTGGGGTGGGGGTGCAGATGAATTCTATTGATGAAAATTTTAAAAAAAAATCACATACAGCAATACATCCTAAAATTCCAACATCAAAACACAAACTTTTGTGCTATGATTTTAAAGAGACACATCTAATATTAAAGCACCATTTAAAGGGATAGTAATACTTCATTTTAACTTTATTTTATTTTGTAGGCATTAAAAAAACATGAAGAATGATACAAGTCTTATCTCTCAAACCTTTATGGTTTATGAGATATTCACAAGCAAAGTTTCCCCCTCCCGCCCCTTTTACTGATGTCACACTCTTCAGCCTGAGCAGAAGGGAGGTGCCCAGGTAGACTGCAGAGAGGGAGAATCTTCAATTAAGATAAGGGAAAAAGCTGAAAAGCCTGTCAAGGGAGGCAGGGATTTCATTGTTTTCATAGGAATAAGAGTGTCCCCTTCTGTTATCTGTCCAGTCTATGGACTGCATTCCACATCTGAGAAGAGATTGTTTACAGTAGGTAAAAGGGGCGGGAGGGGGAAACTTTGCTTGTAAATATCTCATAAACTATAAAGGTTTGAGAGATAAGACTTATATCATTCTTAATGTTTTTTTAATGCCTACAAAATAAAGTTAAAACGAAGTATTACTATCCCTTTAATAACCACAGAAGTGCAAAGCACTGTGAGGCAACACTTCCTTATTTATTAAAGTACTAGTGTAAAAGTCCGTGCACACGGGCCATGGAGCAGTGAGGTAATGGCAGTATGCAGAGCAGGACCGGCCTCTTAACAATACCCGGACCTGCTCTGCTTACTGCCGTTACCTCACTGCTCCATGCGATTGCGCCACCTCACTCACACAATGCAATCAAGCGCAGTAGAGAGTGGCCAAATGCAGGCAGTCTCTACTGAGCATGAATGCATCATGACAAACTTCCTGGCCTTTTATTATATAGGATGCACTGCAACATCTCAGAGCTTCCTGGAGACTGAAAAAGCTGAATTTCCCCACCTCTCAGAAGCTCTGCCATGGATGGTATGAATGAGGGTGCTACTTCTGTACCCACCCTGTTGTTGACCCATTGGGCATCTCACCCCCCTGAGTGATGTCACACACCATTCTTAGGCAGAGCTGGCCAACCTTCTCCTATAAGGGGGGGGGGGGGGGGCGCGTTTGGCGAATGTGAGACCTAATTTAAATTACTACTTTTGTTCATATTAGAAATATCCACATTGATGGTTTTTGAAAGAAATGAATTATAAATACTGAAAGGAATTAAGTGTATTAGAGTCAAATGTAAACACCAAAAATATATTTTCTTTATTTCTCACCATCATCTTTAAATATTATCCATGTGCAAGACACCAAAAAGCTTGTCTCCTGTTTATGCAAGATTGTGCGATCTGTCTCACAGTGTAGATGTAAAGCGGATCTGGCCATTTCTTTTTATATAACCCAATGAAATCAATGCATAAGTAATGAGAAGACAGATTATTAAATACTCAATGAATTTTCATATATCAGTCTAAAAAATATACATAATCTGTATTAAGTTTTAAAATTGTTGCTATATTTAAATGCCAGCACGTGCAGGGACTCCATGAGAAAGTAGGTAGGGCTATTTTAGTATATAAGTATGTAGTACAGACTGATTGCTGCATTTGTCCTGAAGACAAGCAAGTCGGACACAGATACCTTTTACTGTACCAACTTTGGGAGTGAGATGAGTCTCCAATGAGCTGCACAGCTTAACAATAACTTAAAGTCCATTGTTTTTAAAAATCCTAGAACAGGTATAGGTAACCTTTGGCTCTACACATGTTGGGGACTACAACCAAGACTGTTGACTGGGTGATTGGAGTTGTAGTCTTCAACATCTGGAAAGTCAAGTGTTGCGTTAACCTGCCCAAGAAGTTTCCTTATGATTGTATGCAGTACTAATTAGTCCATGAAAGCACATGATCCAATCAGAACAATACAGATGGGTTGTCCTTTCAGTGAGCAAAAGGGCCATGGAATACTGCTGATGCCACCCATCTAGAATGTATAGTGTCCTTTCACACTTTATATGTTGTTCTTATGATGAAAACATTATATAACATATATATATATATATATATATATATATATATATATATATATATATAAACACACACATAACTAGGAAAATGCTTGAGGTCTACAACAGAGGAACAAACCCTACTGTAGAGGCCATAGGATTTTGTACTTATTTCAATGGGTCCAGCACTTTTCCATCATTTTGGTCATATTGCAGTATCAAATCAGGATCTAAAATACTCACTTTATGAATTAGTTTTTTCTACAGTACCAGTAGGCTCACAGCATGGTTATGAAAAGGTTAAGTAGACTTTCCATTATGCCATGACAAAAAAATGTATTCGTTGCCTGTTGAGATGGACCCTGCTGGATATACTCTTTTCTTAGAATCTGAGATCTGTTTTAGTGCCATCTTGTTTGTACTTTGCTGCAGAATAATGGAGAGTAGTTTCTGAAATTGAGAGCCGTTGTCATAGTAACCCTCCAGCTCGTGTTTTTTTTTTTTTTTTTTTTTTTTTTTTAAAGCTCTTAAGCATTTTCCTCTCTTTGCTGTGCTTTTCTTCCTGTTTGAACACCTGGTGCCACATTTGTACATATTTATGACTGAACCTTAGGATTCTATGTCTGGGTTTAAAGGGGAAGGAACATTACTCCAACCCCAGCACAAAATGAAAATATCCCCTTACAACAAACAGGTGATTCCCTCTCCCTTTATTAATTCTGACACTTATATGAAACATTGGGAGTGATGTGGTTGTCACCCACACATTTTTCTCCTAGGTGACTTATCCATAGTATAGGGAGAGATGGGATCATAGATCACCATCTTTAATCTATGAATGAATATACAAACTATGGTCACAAGTAAGAGAATGAACTTTAGGGGAAATGATTTCCAAAAAGGAAATCAGTAGGGGACGTTTTTCATAGTTTAACCCCTTGGTTAATTGTTTGGTGATGCTGTTGCTACACCATTCTCTATGTACAGTTTATCATAAATCTCAACTGGGTGGTGTAGCCACAGCGCCACTGTCACATTTCAGGTCATTGATATACATCACCCATTAAAAAAATAAATAAATAAAAAAAATAAATTATATATATATATATATATATATATATATATATATATATATATATATATATTTTTTTTTTTTTTTTTTTTTTTTTTTAAGCTTTAAACTGCAATAACATTTGAATAAAACAGCAGTGGGAGTACCCTTGCTTTAATTAGGGAGGTAAACCCTACAACATATTCCTTTTCACATATTATATATTACTATCCTATTGAATGCAAAAAGGCAATGTTTACAGTTTTTCATTAATTTGCAGTGAAATGATTGGCCAAAACGTATTTTGCACCAGCGCACTCCTTTTCTACTTGTGTCATATACTTTCCACACCCTCTTTTGTAATCCAATCCGGTGATATATTGAAGTAACTGTGCATTCTCCTTTCACCTTAAAGGGATAGTAATACTTAATAATTACTAGTCCCTATATTAAAGTCATATTAAAAAGAAATGTATTGCCCCCAGTGTCATCTCCCAAACCTTTATGGTTCGAGAGATAATTGCTAATAAAGTTTCCCCCTCCCTCCCCATTCCCCGAAGTCAGCGTTGTAGATGACTGAAGGGAAATTCGGTCTTGCGATCATCAGGCGGCTCTGCAGCTGAGCCAAGATCTCGTTAGTAAAAAAAAAAAATCTTTCACTAAAACGGTCTTCTACGTGTGCTTGCAAACCAAACACACGTAGAAGACCATTTCAGTGAAAGATTTCTTTTTTATTAATGCGGTCTTGGCTCAACTGCAGAGCCGCCTGATGGTTGTATGACAGGTTTCCCTGCAGTCAGCTACAACGCTGACTTCAGGGAAGGGGGAGGGAGAGGGCAACTTTAGGATCGATTATCTCTCTAACCATAAAGGTTTGAGAGATTACACTGGGGGCAATACATTTCTTTTTAATACGACTTTAATATAGGGATTACTAATTATTAAGTATTACTATCCCTTTAATTGGACGCTTTTGGTGCACAACAGTGACAGCTAAAGTCATTTAGGTCCGTATGCACAAAGAGAGAGCGCTGGAGCAAACAAACAGTACCATAGGGAACAAATGAACATTCTAATTTATTTAATCTGAGCTTTAAACCCCTAGAATGCCAGAAAGCTCTCCAACCTCCAAAGCTTTCTCACGAATGATAACACTGTCTTTAATCCACATGGAGGCTGACAGGATAAGAAGAACTGGAAAACCAACAGGACCACACAGGATAAATAAAAATCTCCACCAATTTAAATGCAGGATTTTAAGTCCTAGTTCCTTTGAGTGGTCTCTGAGGCCTTGTGAAGCAATGCTCTACACATCTCCAGCCACAGCTAGGTATGTGTTATACCAAACAGCTCTGACAAAAACTGCTGTTTGCAAATACTTCTTGTGTTATCCGGCTGAATAATTCACATTTTCATATTGGTCACAGAAAAAAACCCCGACACTTATGAACTTCTCATCCCTCACATCTGTTCAGCTCATAATTCTGGTATTAAAACAAAATGGTGGCATACTGTATATTTGCCCTCAAGCAAAATAAACACTTGAATTCTAAAACACTGAAATCAGAGTTTTCCAATGCCCCATGACACCTTACTGATAATAATGGTGCAAATACTTAGGTATTTACACAGAGCTTAAGCCCTTAAAGGGATAGTAATACTTAAGAATGTAAATATATTATATATATATATATATATATATATATATATATATATATATATATATATATATATATATATATATATGTTGTAAGGTTTATCCCCCTGAGTAAAATAAAGGTACTCCCACTGATGAAAGGTGTTTTATTCAAAAGTTATTACAGCTCAAAGTTGAATTTTTTAGGTGCAATATCACAGTGGCCAGAAATTGTACAGTGGCGCTGTTGCTACAGCATCCTATGGACAGCTCTGGTTCCAAGAGCAGAAATAGATGGTTCATTATCAATATAAATGTGGTATGCAAATAAGGCCATACTTATGCTTAAAAATGGAATATAGTTTGTATGGGTGGATTAAATTAATTAGAGGAAAAATATGGCGGAACAAACGATCACTAAAAATGACAAAATTGCCCTGGTCCTCTAGTGTAAAAAAGTTTGGTCCTTAAGGGGTTTAACAGGTGTTCAAGAGAGAATGACGGATATTTACAATTGTGCAGAATCTAAAGCCCATTAAAGAAACACATACACACAAAAAAAGGGGGGGGGGGGGATCCACCTATCTTCAGCTGGGCAAAAATTCCTAATAGCCACTATGAATGAACAGTGCATACTGGTTCTCTAAAATAGATCTTTAATACTAGGTGTCATGTCCACAGAGCCAGACAAATGTTTTTTTTGTTTTGTTTTCTTTTACAGGACTCCTTGACCTTAACCCTTTAATTGTCAAGGAGGTATCCATGCAATGCGTTGGATACCCTTTGGCGCTCAAACCATTAAACTCCTCACTTAGGATTCCTCTAAAAGGTCCAGTGGCAGGAGTTTTGGGTCCAGTAGCCCTGCAGGTTCTTCTGCCCAGATTAAAATAAGTGGATGCCCATTATTAAGGGGAGCTAGTGTTTCATTAACCCCATAGATCTAGAGAAGTCTCTGATATATTGCAAAGCAATTTCATTAGATACAGAATATTGCTGCATTCACTTATATATACACGTACACGTTGTGTTCAGCAATCTGGAATAACAACTGACTCCAATATTATAATTCCTTTAATATTACAGGTGACCAGTACACCAATTTATCAGCCTCACTGAATAAATGAAGGGTGAACAGATGTGAACCCAATCAGAAGAACTGAGAATGCAAAGGAAAAGGAAGAAGCGGGTCACACAGAGTTAATCGTACAGAAGCCAGACAGAAGGAGAGGGAGGGCGATTCTGCTAGACTGTGTGTGGGTGAAGGAAGGCGGGATCCCTAGAGACACAGCAAGTTATATAATCTGAGTTTTATTGTGCACTGCAGCAGAGGGGGTTTTCATGTTTCACCCAGTATGACCTGATTAGGACTTGTTCTCAAGCTTCCACGTTCACAAAGGAGGGTGGGAATCCACAATCAGCTGGTACTTATAGGAAAAAAAGAGCGTCAACAACATCAAACATACCCTAAGGCAGAAGGTACAGCAAAAAGAGATAATAAAATAGTTAAAAAAAAAAAAAAAAAAAATTATATATATATATATATATATATATATATATATATATATATATATATATATAAATAAATAAAATCAGAGTATGGCATATATAGGGACAAAAAAAAATTGGGGGGGGGTAGTTTTTAACCTTTTGAGTGCCAGAGGGGTACGCACCGCATTGAAATATTATAATCCGCTAATGTATGTTTGTCAGAAGTCTGTACTGTGCATGACTGCACCGCGGCCGTTGCTGGGTGGCACTGTGGCTCTTCAGCTAGTTTATTACATATTTACCCAACACTTGGCCCACCAAACACACTATGGGACACATTCAGGAAGAAAAAAGGAGAAATTCTGGAGCAAACCAACTGCACCACAGGGGACAAGGGAAATGCACAATGGTTTAAACTGGGATTTTAACTCTACGTGCCAGAGAGGAATCCCTGTCTGACATTCAAAGAGTTAACCCCTTGAATGCTAGATACATCTCCAATCCCTTGCTAATGAATACTCTGGATACCTCTTACATTCAAGGGTTTAAAATCCACAATCAAATCCATGGTGATTTGGGGAGTCTTTGTTTATATTCTAGAGTGCAGTTGGTTTGCCCCAGAATAATGGTAACTGCTTTAATTTCATGGTCTATTAACTCTCTATGGGACAGCCACAGGCAATCTACTATCAGGATCAGTGCTGTAGGATAAAGCATGTAAACAGGTGGTTTTCAACTCCATCCTCATACACTAGCAGGTCAGGACTTAAAGAGATAGTTATGTTTCATTATAAAGTAAGTTCTGATCATTCCTTATACTTCGTACTAACGCTTTGCACCGTTGCCAAAGTTCATACTGGTCTAGTTTCTATGTAACCATATTATAAGGTGTCCACCTCCGGCCCTTTAACATATGTCAGTCTTGTTCCTTCAGATCTGAAATCCAGTCACATGACCTGAAAGATCACAACGTGGGACAGTCTTCTATTAGTATAAGGAAAACTCTGCCCCCCCCCCTCCCTTGACAAACGAGGGTAGGTTTACCCTTATGCTGATACAAGATTTTCCCTCATCGCAATCTGTCCTGACCAGCTACCTGACGTGAAGACAGAAGACTGACATATGTAAAAGGGGCCGGAGGGAGGAATTTTACACTATAATTTCACAGAAACTAGACCAATATGAACATTGGCAACGGTGCAGAGCTTTAGTATAACTTATAAGCAATGATCAAACCTTATTCTATAATGAAACATTCCTATGTATTTAAAGGGAAATTATACCTGTAGACTAAAAGGCTCTGGATTTAATAAGCAGGACCTAGCTAGGTAGTTCAAACTTCAAACAGCAGTAGTCAGTCATTTCTGTTTACTCTTGTTGTTTCCATTTGTTTTTTGTTTTAGTCTGCTGCTTTTTATTTAGTTTTAACCCTTTCAGTGCAACGCAATGAGCTGGACACTCCTCTGGCACTCAAAAGGTTAATCTGTTTCAATCTGATAATTGTGTGCCTTAGAAATTATTTAAATCTATTGAAATCCATTGTTTGGTGTGAGGAGGTATGACCAGCCTAGGTAAATCAACCTGTTAAAGGGATAGTATTGCTTTTATTTAACAAATATTAATATTGTAGACATTAAAAATATTAGTACAATGAGCTATGTCGCATCTCTTAAAATGTATAGTTTGAGAGATCGAAGCATGTAAAGTCCCCACCCCCACCCCTTTCATAGATGTCAGCCCTTTAGCAGACAGAAGCAGATCCTGGTCCCGGGACCGTACTGCAGCTCTCCAGCAGAGCCGAAATAGCGCAATCCTATATAATAATTCGCTAAATCGTGTGTAACGCCGCGACATGCGCAGTAGACACTGCTGCGCGTGCTGCAGTCATGCGCAGTAGGGACTGCCCGCGCCACGGCTGGTCTCCACTGCGCGTGACTGCCCCGCGACTGGGTGGCTGTGACACTGTGGCCCGTGTAACGGGCTGTTCAACTAGTATAGAAATAAATACTTAATTGGAACAGTCTACATAGTGTGCTTGCAAGCCAGGCACACTTTGTAGACTGTTCCAATGAAGTATTTATATCTATAGCCTGCAATTTCGGCTCTGCTGAAGAGCTGCAGGACGGTCCTGGGACCAGGATCTGCTTCTGTCCACTAGAGCGCTGATGTCTATGAAAGGGGCAGGAGGGGGGAACCTTACATGCTTCGATCTCTCAAACTATAAATGTTTAAGAGACGGGACATAGCTCATTGTACTAATATTTTTAAAGGTCTACAATGTTAATATTTGTTAAATAAAAGCAATTCTATGCCTTTACAATAAGGGCCATTTATTGATCGTTTACTATTCCGCTTTGAATGCCAGACAGGTATCCAATCCATTGCAACAACAAAATTAACAATTCCTTTAAATTGGTTAAAAGCTAAATTTTTTTTTTTTCTTCTTCAAACTGGTGCTTCCTGATGTAACACATTTGCTAACATTTCATGACACCTTGTCTACTATTAACTAAAGGAGGAATCACTGATTTGACTCATTGCACCCTTAAGTAACCTTCACAGTGTGTTCTGACAGGAGAGTGCTGAAGTCCAATACACTGGCTGCTGACTCTAGCAGATGCATGAGACACATATTTCCAATTCCCCTCAGCATGCAGTATTCTCTTTGTACCATTAAATCTGATTCATGAGCACTAGCTCTGCCAGAATCAAAAGAGCAGGCCAACACAGCAGACAGACTGCATTATTCCCCTTGCCTGCCCAGCTCAGAATACAAAGCAGTAATAAAATCAGCAGCCCTAGAATTTCCGATGGAGCACCTGTCCTAACCTTCAAATCCAATTGTGAGTGAGGTTGGTTTTAATAACAATATTGAACACTCTCAGAATAACTATGAAGCAGATTTTATAGGAGAATTATGCACTTCCCCTCAAGTGGACTGCATAGAATAAGGGATCACAGGACTGAAAATTCCCAATTCTGAATCCTTTGGAATTACTAAGGCTGATTTACTAAGAAATGGAACAATTCCAGGACTAAACAACTGCATCATAGGGAACAATATTTTTCTGGGCATGAAACTCACTTCCACTTGTTTTCTTGTGTCACATTTATTGTTTATTTGAAAAGCAATGGTGGGGGGCATAGCATTTAATATAAATATGTTTATACACTGGGATGGAGCTAACCAAGATGGCAACCTAGGTCATTTGCTTCATGGGGTTAGGATATACCTAGTGCAATCCGCCCCATGGGGCTAGGATATACCTAGTGCAATCCGCCCCATGGGGCTAGGATATACCTAGTGCAATCCGCCCCATGGGGCTAGGATATACCTAGTGCAATCCGCCCCATGGGGCTAGGGTATACCTAGTGCAATCCGCCCCATGGGGCTAGGGTATACCTAGTGCAATCCGCCCCATGGGGCTAGGATATACCTAGTGCAATCCGCCCCATGGGGCTAGGATATACCTAGTGCAATCCGCCCCATGGGGCTAGGGTATACCTAGTGCAATCCGCCCCATGGGGCTAGGGTATACCTAGTGCAATCCGCCCCATGGGGCTAGGATATACCTAGTGCAATCCGCCCCATGGGGCTAGGATATACCTAGTGCAATCCGCCCCATGGGGCTAGGGTATACCTAGTGCAATCCGCCCCATGGGGCTAGGGTATACCTAGTGCAATCCGCCCCATGGGGCTAGGATATACCTAGTGCAATCCGCCCCATGGGGCTAGGATATACCTAGTGCAATCCGCCCCATGGGGCTAGGGTATACCTAGTGCAATCCGCCCCATGGGGCTAGGGTATACCTAGTGCAATCCGCCCCATGGGGCTAGGATATACCTAGTGCAATCCGCCCCATGGGGCTAGGATATACCTAGTGCAATCCGCCCCATGGGGCTAGGATATACCTAGTGCAATCCGCCCCATGGGGCTAGGATATACCTAGTGCAATCCGCCCCATGGGGCTAGGGTATACCTAGTGCAATCCGCCCCATGGGGCTAGGGTATACCTAGTGCAATCCGCCCCATGGGGCTAGGGTATACCTAGTGCAATCCGCCCCATGGGGCTAGGGTATACCTAGTGCAATCCGCCCCATGGGGCTAGGATATACCTAGTGCAATCCGCCCCATGGGGCTAGGATATACCTAGTGCAATCCGCCCCATGGGGCTAGGACATACAGAGTGCCATCTGCCGCATGGGGCTAGGACATACCTAGTGCAATGTGAACCATTGGGCTAAGATATACCTAGTGCATTCTGCCTCGTGGGGCTAGGACATACAGAGTGCCATCTGCCTCGTGGGGCTAGGACATACAGAGTGCCATCTGCCCCATGGGGCTAGGACATACAGAGTGCCATCTGCCCCATGGGGCTAGGATATACAGAGTGCCATCTGCCCCATGGGGCTAGGATATACCTAGGGCAATGTGAACCATCAGGCTAGGATATACCGAGTGCAATCGGTCTCATGGAACTACGATATACCTAGTGCAATCTGCTATCAAGAACTGGAGCAATTCTGAAGCAAAACAAATGCAATCCACACAGAATTAATTCATAGATCTACACAGATTAAGATATATTGGAGTTTATGGCCCTTTAAGAATATTTCTTGTGTAGCATTTCCATAAAAAAAAATAATAAATAAATAAAAACAAACAAATGCCCAGTGTGTGTGTTTGGAATCCATATTCGATTCCTTTAATCACATATCACATATTGCTTGTTGATTTTCTCAATGAACGCATTTTGCAATTGTTGAGATAATGTAAACCATGACAGAACAGAGAAACGAATGCCCAAGAGTTATGTTCAGATTAGCCATTGTCACATAGAATATCTAGCGGATATGTAAAGTGGGCAGGAAATTCCTAAAGAAAGCAGAACCTCTGCAAAAGATAAAAGCAGAGAAGAACAAAGTCTTGGGCAGGAAACCCTCTCAGGAAGAGAAGTGGCCTTAAAGAATTTATAGGCACAAACGAGCAGCCATGTTCCCAACAAACTTTTCTCATTAACGGCAAAACAAATAAAACACTGTTTCACATCCACTTCCCCATGGAAAAGGAAGACGCTGCAGTGTACAATACGGAGTGCATGTATGGATTTTTAACAAGCTCAGTTGTCATTTTCAGCAGTATAGTATAGTATATAAGCTTTAGAAATGGAAAAAATACCCTAACTTATTTGTATGTTTTATTGCTAGTGGTAAGCACACGATTGTATATATGTGTGCGCATTATTTATAATTTAATTTATTTATTCAGAAAATGTTTTACAACGTAGAATAAATTGAGATTTCTCTGGTTTTGAAGTGTGTCCTGGAGAGTTTACAGTAAAGAGCTGCATATTTATTCAAACAGAGAAACATATATATATATATATATATATATATATATATATATATATATATATATATAGATATATATATATACACACACACACAAACATATATACTAAAATGTATATACAGGTACACATTGTTTTTAGATCTAAAGAAATAGGTATTTTTAAGAATTTTAGACTGGGAGAAGATCAGATTTTTTCGGGCAAGTTAATCCAGGCTTTCAAGCTGTGAAACAATATTAATGTGCTCTCGTTTTGGCTCCTATATCTGTGTGTTCATGATAACCGCATTTTTATGTCCACTCCTGATCTTTCACCTCAATTAACCCTTTAAGGGCCAGTACAATGCATTGTGAAGCAATGAGTGACAAACCCCTCTGGCTAACCTTCACCCACTCCTATATAATAATTTGCTAGGATGTTTGTCAGAAGCCGTCATGCACAGTAGAGATTGCCGAACGCACGGAATGCTGGGAGTTCTAAGCTTGGAGCATTCTGTGCGGAATGCTGGGAGTTCTGTGCTGGGAGCATTCTGTGCTTTCGGCAGTCTCTACAGTGCATGACTGCAGCGGTGGCAGGACGCAGAGCAGGACCGGCCTCTTAACCCTTTGAGTGCCAGAGGGGTACACAACGCATTGCAAAGCAAGAATCACCCGTGTACATGGGCTTTTACACTAGTTATAACATGAATCATGTCATTTGGATATTTCCATCCTTCCTTAACCCTTTGAGTACCAGAGTGGTACTTAATGCATTGCTTTGCAATGTGTTGTGTACCCCTCTAGCACTCAAAGGGTTAATACTCTGGAAGGATTGGCATTGTAGGTTTCCAGGTATGGGAATAGGGCTTATGCTGGCAATTGTTCATCATACAGCAGTCTTTTTTTCCAGAAAAAAAGAGCCTTGTATACATCAAACGTTAGTAAATGTCCTTAACAAGGTACATAAAGTAGGTAGTGCAGGGCTATGCAACCCAGAGTACTCCAGTTTCTGAGATTGGGAACTACACCTCTCACCTCAACAACCAGCCAACAGCTAGATGGTAACAATGGGATTTGTAGTCCAACAGCTTGCATACCATATCTTGCCTACATCTGAGGTGGTTAGATATCAACTCACATAACCATCAAGGGGATAATTGTGTGTGAATTTCGGTTAGACAACTCTTAGACAGTGAGACACTAGCATCTGAGCGTTCTATAGGACAGATGTGCAGATACAAGTATCACGTACACCACTGCCCTTTTGGGGAGATCACACGCAGTATACTGTGTACACGTAATAGGGTCCACAACATCCAGTCAATGGCACTCTGGCAGTCCAGTGCTCAGGGAAATAGAAACAGAAGATGTCACTGGATAGTGGCAAGAATCCTGCACAGACACTGCCACCCAATCAAATTCAACTGCCATAGGTAGAACCTTCAAGGTGTGGACTCCATAAGCTACCAAACACATTCTACACAGATGCAGGCATACAAGGACTTGGTCCCAAGTCCTCATATACCTGCATCTCTGTAGAATGCGTTTGGTAGCTCATGGAGTCCACACCTTGAAGGTTCTACCTGCCACTAGGTCGTCGGTCCCAATAAACTGGTCAGCCAGTATATAACAACAGCAGACATTTGTATGAAGTACTCCAACCTAAGAGTAAATATGTTAAACAAATAAAGGGGATAGTAATACTTGAAATGTAAAAAAAAAAAAAAAAAAAAAAAAAAAAAAAAAAAAAAAAAAATTATATATATATATATAAGGTGTTTTAGTCAAACGTTATTATAGCTCAAAGTTGAATTTTGTAGGGGCAATATCACAATGGCCTGAAATTGTACAGTGGCGCTGTTGCTACACCATCCAATGGACAGCTCTGGTCCGTAGACCATAAATCTCCATAAGACGGTGTAGCAACAGCGCCACTGTACAATTTCAGGCCAAAACAACAAGGGACAAATGAGCATTCACAACTATTCAAGTGGGGCTTTTAACTATTTGAATGCTAAAGCCATCTGAAATGAAATGGAGACCTCTCTGGCCTTTTTGATGGACTATTTAAATCAATAAGTATTTGTGGAATGTTTATTATATATATTCTCTTCTATGTAAAGTACAATACTTAAAGAGAAAATATTACCAGATAGAATAAGGGAGGTTCTCGCTTTTATCCATTCAGTATGATCTATCAATCCTGCTCCCTTTACTAGACAATCCACATATAAACACTGTGTCAGAGGGTATTCATTATGTGCTCAATGGAATTCCACAGAAATTAATGTGGCCCATTGTGACAAACCAGATACTGATAGAGTGTGTGGTTGGACATTTTAATTCTTAAACCATAGGCGCCTGTATGTAAAGTTGTGAACGCTTTTATTTTAAATAACAATGGCACACAAAAGAAAAGGGAGTGATTTGACAGATGAAAAGTATGTTAATGGAGTAAGAAGTCACTTCACAAAAATAAATGAGGCTAAAGAACGTATAATCTGTTTAGACAAAGACTAAGACACAGTGGGTACCAATTGGTTGTTTATTTTATTTTTGTCTTTTATTTTGTTTGGATGGGGTAGAAAGTTATGTATTTGGCAGCTCCTCCACGGTTCAGCACACAATAACTGGCATAAAGAAGGAAGAAATAAGGAGGATGCCATTCATTTCTATACAGGTTTGTAGTAAAGAAAAATGATGCACAATATTACACAACAGTAAGGTGGACTTACCCTAAGATCAGGATAGTCAGCTTTAAGTGTAATTACAACTACCTTTGTAGTGTGCATGCTATCTGCTGGCCCTCTAGCTCAGGCGTAGGCAACATTTGGCCCTCCAGCTGTTGGAGAATACAAATCCCATCATCCTCAACAAACCAATGGCTGGAAAACCAAATGTCACATACCCCTGATCTGCTGCTACACTGTAACTCCATTAACGCTCAGCTGGTAGTTGTAGTTGTAGTCCAACGACTACTGGAGTGCCACTGTCTGCCAGTCCCGCATTAAAGGGAAACTGCAGATTAAATATTAGCAGGGTCGATCTTAGTTTGTGTTGTGTACAAACAACGGACGATGTTCAGGAAGGTAAAGAGGCTCAGTTCTGGAGCAAAACAATTTCCACCATAGGAACAAATGAAAATCCCCACTGGGTTCAATGGGTCTAAAATATTAACCTTTGAGTGTCAGAGGGGTACGTACCCCCTGGCACTCAAATGGTTAACACAGAATTCTAGTAAGGTTTCCAGTGCATTGTGGTACAATGTATTTGAGACTTCTCTAGTAGGGTTAAAAGAGCCAGTTAGATCTGTGGGGATTTTGGGGAATTTAAAATCCTGTGAAGTGACTGGTTTGTTTCAGAATGACCCCTCTTTAGCTTCCTGGATATGACCCAAGAGGTCTATTTCTAGAGCACGGTGTGACTATGATCAGGACAGCATTCAGTGCCTCTCGAGGTGACACAGAAAACAAGGCAGAGTTTAGGACGTCTGGAGGCCAGGGGATGATTCTATCAGACCCATTTTGCATGGATTATACTGGTGAGCACTAAGGGAAAGGCTCTGTCACAGACAAGTAAACAATCTTTAGAGAACTGCATTGTATGTAAGAAAGTGGATGTGTGGGTTGGGTTCTTCATTGAGGTCAAGACAGTTTCCGTCTGACAGAACTACATTTAGTCATTTCACCTGCAATTTTTCATTAAGAAAAGCAAGCAGGAGGGATTTGGCAATGTTAATGGAACAATTAGTGTTGTTTGTGGTATTCTGTCTCATTGGGGCAATGATATATGTACAATAGACAAGTGAAACCATGCTGAATGAGCGGATAGGATTTAGACGCTTGAAACGCAGTGGTTGGTGTGCAGAGAAATGAAGGCACTGCCTGATATCAGTATTCTAGCTGACAGCAGAGGAATCCACTCCTGAGATCAGCCGGCGGCTCTGTAGCAGAGCCTAAATCGCGTTAACAAAAAATAAATCCTTCACTTAAAAGATCTTCTACATGTGCTTGAAAACCAAGCACACGTAGAATACCTTTTTGTGATGGATTTCTTCTTTACTAACGCGATCTCGGCTCTGCTGCACAGCAGCCAGCTGATCTCAGGACAGGATTCCCCTGCTGTCAGCTAGAACGCGGACGTCATCCAGGGGAGAACTTTGAAAGCGGTTATCTCTCAAGCCATAAGGTTCTGAGAGATGCCGCTGGGGGCATTTCATCTTTATTCAAGGGCTTTAACATAGGGATTAGTATTTTTTAAGTAATACTATTCCTTTAAAGAACCAGTAAAACAGACACTCTCCTGTGGAGAGATTTTCACTCAACAGTTATTCCAGCTCCAACTTTTTTAAACACTTTTTTTTAATGTTTCAGTTGGGAACAGAAAGAAAGAGGGGATCAGGAGGAGTATATAACAGTCTCAGGGACATACAGCACAAGGCACACTGAGTAATAATATACCAGGGTGAGAGGAGAAAAGGAACAGATGATGGTGGGAGGGAAGAAGCAGGAAGAAAACCAATGGGAAAGAAGGAAAGGAAAGGCTGTGAACTCAAGAAGAATGTAGGGCTCTCTTTTGATGCCCTATTTATAGGTATAACCCATCATTTAGTTTGATTATATAAAACAGAGAAAAATGTGTCCTGTTGTCCCTCTGTATAGAAGTATCACATTGCTCCACAGCAATACAACTCACAATGTTTGTTTAAACTTTAATATATGTGTAAATAGATTAGTCTGTGCAAATATACTTTGGTCTTGCTCTAAATCATTTATTCAGATACACAAAGCTACAAAAAGGTAACAGCAGGTCATGAAGGAACCTAAAAATCACCTTACATGCTGTCCCCATGATTTCCTTCCCCCAGGAACACCACCTAAAATAAAAGTGCCCGATCTTTGGCCATTTGAAGCACAAAGAATCATGTTCTCTGCCTCACGATAACAGTGGGGAGAGAGGCAGAGAACAGTGACTAAGGCAATGTTTACTTGCATTGCCTCTGTCATATGGGTCTATTTGCAAACGACCTATTGCAGTGATCACGTGCAGAAACATAGAGAACAGCTGAAAAGGACTGTTCCAGACATTGAGCAGTCAGGTACAGTATATCCCTGCCATGATCACAGTGTGCCCTGATGTGCATTGTGAGCATTAACTAGTGATGTGCCAGGATGGTAATCCATCCTCAAAGGACCGATTTCTGTGATGGTCCTGGCACATTACCCTGCATTAATGTGTTAACAAGCAAATAGGTGTGCAACTTTTTTTTTTGGCTAAAGCCCCCGCAATCCACTATTTTGCCTTTTTGAATTATGGGCTTTATACAAAGAGAAAGCAGAGACAATAAAACACCCACAAAATCCAAATAAATGAAATGGGGCTTTTAAATCCTTGAATGACAGAGGTCTCAGAAGAAATGCAATGCAATTTAGTGGAGACCTATAGCACTGAAAGAGTTAAAATCCTCCTTGAACCCCTTAAGGAGCAGCAGCGAGCACACTCAGCCGGCACTTAAGGATAATAGACCTTTTTTGTTTGTTTGTTTCCGGTTCCGGGCTCCCCGGAATTCCATGACGGTTCTGGCACGTCATGGGTCGTTAACACAAAATAACCCATGACATGCCATGACAGTCAAGGGTCGTTAAGGGGTTAAATCAAGGGGAATGTTTATTTGTTCCCTGAGGTGGTGTTGGTTGGCCCTAGAACTGCTACTGTAGCTTTTTGCTAGGGGCCCGATTTAAAAATAGGAACAGAAGCAATTCTGGAGCAGACAAATTGCATTTAAATTCCAACGGATTTAACACTCTGAGTGCCAGAGGGTTAAGCAACACATTGCAGAGCAATGCGTTACATACCTCTCTGGCACTCAAAGTGTTAAATTCAAAACATTACACTCCCCATTTACATCATTGAGACTTTCATCACCCCCCAAAGTCTTGCTGGTTTTCTCAAGCACTGCTACTCATTAGCATTCTGAACAAGGCCCTTTATATTTAGTCCCTCTGGCATAGAGGCAGTTAACCCCATATGGACAAGAGGGGACACAAAATTTGCTGCACACTCATCTTGTCTGTAAATGATTAAGAGCAATTTCACAGACAATTAAAATTGTGATTCACAATAAGGGATATCTTTTGCTCCTCTCAGAAAATATCCTGTACGCCTTTACCAGAGATGGGCAACATGAGGCCCTCCAGCTGTTGCCAGACTACCACTCTATGATGGGAGTTATTGTCTGGCAGCAGTTGGAGAGTCCCATGTTGCCAACCCCTGGCCTTATACAGAGGCTCATCATGCTAGATGAGTCACCATAATCTTTCAATACAGACATAACACAATTTTCAGTGTCACTGCCTTCATTTCATGGTCACCTGGATACAGAGAAAGAAAAAAATATACAGCCTACCAGACGCACATTATGATTGTTTTTTAAATAACCAATTGTTCCGTACATGTTGGAAAACCATTAAAATTGCACTTGAAATTTAATTGCTGTCAATCATATTTAATTCTAAACTTAATAATGGGGAAATCCTATATAATAAGTGTGTATATATATATATGTATATATATATACATACACACACACACACACACACAGCCTGTGCCTGTCTGAGAATCTGTTGGTCTAATCATTGACTGAGCTACTGACATACACACACACTTAAAGGGATAGTAATACTTCGTTTTATCCTTATTTTATCTTGTAGGCATTAAAAAAACATGAATATAAGTCTTATCTCTCAAACCTTTATGGTTTATGAGATATTCACAAGCAAAGTTTCCCCTCCCGCCCCTTTTTCCTAATGTAAGCCATCTCTTCTCAGATGTGAATCTGGTTGTAAGACCAGACAGATAACAGCAGGGGACAATCTTCTTTGTATGAAAACAATGAAAGCCCTTCCCCCCTTGACAAGTTTTTCAGCTTTTTCCCTTATCTTAATTGAAGATTGTCCCTCTCTGCAGTCTCCCTGGGCACCTCCCTTCTGATCTGGCTGAACGGGGGGGGGGGGGGGATACTTTGCTTGTGAATATCTCTTAAACCATAAAGGTTTGAGAGATAAGACTTATATTGTTCATGTTTTTTTAATGCCTACAAAATAAAATAAAGATAAAACGAAGTATTACTATCCCTTTAAGTACTTAAAAAGACCTTGTGCCTGTCTCAAAGCAGGAGACTGGTAGAGTAAGAGAAATACCTTATTGACTAATGGAGAAGCTTTAGGATGCAAGATTTCAAGACAACTGGCCTTATATAGCGGTCTATAAAGCCTGAATTCTAAAACTACTCAGTCAATAAATGTATCCCTTTTACTCTACCAGCCTCCTACTCTTTCTACGGATAACATGGTACCACATTTTATTTATATCTGGAAGCAGGCATTTTAATAGTCTCTTAAACAGATAATAATCCTTAATATTGAAGAGAAAATAAAAAAAAAAAAAATTATATATATATAATTTTTTTTTTTTTTCATTTTCTCTTCAATATTAAGGATTATTATCTGTTTAAGAGACTATTAAAGTGCCTGCTTCCAGATATAAATAAAATGTTGTACCATGTTATCCGTAGAAAGAGTAGGAGGCTGGTAGAGTATTTTTTTTTTTTTTTTTGCTGGGTTTACCCTGAAAAGTAAAACATGGATACTCCCCCCGCTGAGAGATCATTTATTCAAAAGCTATTGCTGCTCAAAAATGCATTCATGGCATGAATTATCACAGTGGTGAAATTGCTACAGCAACCTATGAACCACAGCTGTCCATAGACTGATGTACAACAGCACCACCATAACAATTCAAGCCAATGAAGAACTGCATAGATGTCTCCATTATATCACTCTTGTGAGTTGTTTGTTACAAACAAACAAATTCTATCTATTCTAAGAGCTAACACCGTAACATCTTTTTTCTTGAGGCAAATCAGAAAAAAATATTCTTTGTACTCAGTTTAACCTCTCAACGTGGTCCTTAAGTGCCGGCCGTGTGCACACGTGGCCAGTACTTAAGGGGTTAAACAGTTTTAAAACAGGGCCTTGTTCAGAAAGGGAAAGAGCATCATACGCCAACATTTCTATTTATTTAAAGGGATAGTAATGTTTCACAAAAACAGCAGCTCCAATTAATCTTCATAGTATTTGAGCCATAGAGTGTTATTTCAATACTGTCAGAGTTGTAGTTCAAGAGTAATTGAATGATAAAGTATCCCCTCCCGCCCCTTTTACCTAGTGTAAGCCACCTCCCCTCAGATGTGGAATGCAGTCCATAGACCAGACAGGTCACATCAAGGGTCAATATTCTTACTGTGAGAACAATGAAAGCCCTGCCCCCCTCGACAGGTTGTTCAGCTTTTTCCCTGATCTTAATTGAAGATTGTCCCTCTCTGCAATCTACATGGACACCTCCCTGCTGCTCTAAGCTGAGCAGTGTTACATCAGTAAAAGGCTTGGAAGGGGGATACTTTATCATTCAATTACTCTTGAACTCCAAGGCACAAATACTATGAAGATTAATAAGAGCTGCTTTTATTAACAAACATTACTATCCCTTTAAACTGGGCTTTTAAATCCATGAATACTAGTGTGGTCTCCAACCTAATGTCCCACAATGAACTACATTCAAGGGGTTCAAATCTCCATTGAAATCAAGAGCAATGTTTGTCTTTGATGTTGCAAATGTTTTCCCCAGAATTGTCCTTTAGCTACCTGAATACATGACTTAGTACTTGTTTAAAAGCAATAACAAACGTCTTAAATTAGATAACACCACCAGCTCCTTCTCCTAATCTAACATGAGCGCCACTCAATCTTCCACCCAACACCCAACTGTACAATACTCTGGCTGTGAAAATTTGAAATGGAAATTGCTTTCTGTGACTCCGTTTCATCAATCCATTCTGATTGGTATTCTTACCGTGCAGTGGAAAATGCGGCAGAGACAGTCAATAAATGGCCCTGTTTTTGTGCCCTCGGTAAGGACAAAGTCCTGATTAACCTTTAATATTCCAGTATTAGAGCTCCCAGTAGCACACAGGAACACATGATGTTATGACAAATAAGTCTGAGAGAGACTTTTTCTATGTTCTGTTAGAGACACATGTATGGATGTTAACTACATTAACTCCAAAAATCAAGCACAAATGCACATCAACTGATTCAAATAAATATTTAATTCACTAACATGTTTTCACCCTACGTTTGCTCTGTTTAAAGGCAATTGTACAGGAAGCCATGCAAAAATTATCTGTACTATTTTTTTCTGCAGTAAATAAAAACTATATTTATATAATCACGTTTGCTTCTCCTGTATGTGGCAGCAGACATTTTGATCCGGGCTCTCTCAGTCATCAATCCTTGTAACCACACCCATGGATTTATTTTTCTCTGACAGTGTAGGTTACACAACATCCTTCAGCTTCCCAGTCAGGAGTTAATTATTATTAACTGTTCCATGACTGGAAGGTTTTTTTCCCCTAGAAACCTTGTTGAAACATACAAACTGAAAATATATTTTATACACCATTTGTCCACAGAAATATATACCGTACATGTGTGTATAATAGAATAAAAGAAACAAACAAATAAGACATTGTAATCCATGAAGTGCTGGAAGTAAACATGTGTTCGTGCTAGAGGTAAACTCCAGAACAGTGGTTCTCAACCTGTGCCCTCAGTGGCTACTAACAGGCCAGGAATTGAGAATGTCCTTTTAAGAGCACAGGTGAGTTAATCAATATAACTGAGCCTCTGATCAACACACTTGTGCTCTAGCAGGGAAATTCCTGAGTCCAGGCCTGTTAGTGGCCACTAAGGGCATGGGTTGAGAACCTCTGCTCCATAATACACGTGTCTAGGTAACTGTGTGGATGAAAATGAGACTGAGCCGATATAGGAAATATGGAAGGGAAACGGGTGGATATAAAGAAGTACAGCAGCACCCAACAGTGACTCAGCTAGGGTCATTTAAGTTCTATGTGTTGGGCATACCACTAAAACGAAGTGCTGATGTCACCAGAGGAGGTGGGTCATTAACAAAATACACGTATATTTCAATGTACAAATGGCAGAGACAAATAACCACCACATGTATATGCAAAATGTACTGCTCTAATGATATGTTTATTCTGAATGACAGGTTCTCTTTAAGGTTTTTAACCCTGCGTGTACAGTCAAACTGTTTCCCAGACAAAAATATACAAATGCAAAATGAATGCAGATAACTCATAGTAATGGCATTATAGGGTGTAGATGCTAATCATAATTAATTGGTTCTTATACCTAATGTATGACTGTTACAAGAAAAATGTTTCTGAATACTGAGAAACAGAGAAAAAAAAAAGTAAGTCTAAGAGGCTGATTTAATAAGAATCTGGAACAATTGTGGAGCACACCAACAGCACAAGAGGTGAACAAATTCCATTTGGTTTAAATGGGGATTTTAACCCCTTGAACGCTAGAGAAATCTCAAGCACATTGCTTCAGATAGTATTTAATGGGCCCTCTAGACTGTAACCTCTCACAAGCAGGACCCTCTGATTCTTCTGTTCTCAATCTTCGATTTGTACTATTTAATACCTCTGTATGTCTATTGCCTATTGTACAGCGCTGCGGAATTAGTTGGCTCTGTATAAGTAAAGAATAATAATTAAAATCCCCCATTAAATAAATGGGTATTTGAGGAATACATTTTGCTTCCTATGGTGCAGATGGTTTGCTCCGTAACTGCGCCATATGCATACCCCCTCTGGCACTCAAAGGGTTAATATTTAGATTAACACTTGTGATTTATCAGTGATGAAGGATAATACGATTTCATATTGCACAAACAGGATTGCACCACTTGATGACTTACTGCACACAAAGCACGATTGTTACAAGGCAGTTCTCAGAAACGTAACCACAACAGTATAATGCCTTGGAAGGCTAGTCAGACATGATGTAAATCAATAGGTCTCTCACATTAAAAACTGCTGACAAACCTGAATCGTCTCCTCACCCCCAACACAAAAAACTATATCATTACCTATACTAGTCCACAAACCTGTCTTCCAAAAGACAAAAAGGATATATGGTTGGCAAGATAAAGAAGTGCAAATGTATCCCTTTGAGTGTCAGTGGGGCATGCAACGCATTGCATACCCCTGTTGCACTCAAAGGGTTAAACAAACCAACTGCCCCATAGGAGTCAAATAAATTTACCTCTGATTTAAATGGGGCTTTTAACCAATCCATTGAATGCTTGAGAAAGTCTTGTGTACAAAAGAAACGAGCACTTTTGAAGCAAACCAACAACCACAGGGAAGAAATATAAACTCCCTTCGATTTAAAATGGGGTTTTATGGCCTAGAATGAGAGATCTCACTAACATTCAATGGGTTAAAAGGCCTATCACTCACAATACCCCACCAGACCTCTTCTAAGCAGTACATAATATAAAGCACATGCAATGCACTTTAATACTATATATTGCTCGCCTCTATGTTTAAACAATAGGCTTTTGTATTTATTTTTCTGGCTGCTCCCACAGCCATTAGTGGGAACATTAAGAGGTCTGGGAGTTGAAGAGGAAAGTTACAAGGCACTTTGCTATCCTGCTTCCGGTTTGACATTGCGCACAGCTCTGCCACCAAGTGGCGGTGTGAGGATTAACCAACACTATCTCAGTGTTGTGTGAGGCAGCCTGCCCCAGCCTCACACTATATTCAAACTGGGCTACAAGGAATGCACTACAGCTCAGTAGCAGGGCAGTGTGGGGCATTCGCAGGGGGCAGGGCCACAATCTAATAGGGCACCAGTGAGGGTGCAGAGGCCGTACCCTCACTAGGCAGAGCAGGTGAGGTTCTACACAGTGACAGAGGTGGGTAATTCAGCTTCCTTATCTCCAGGAATCATTGGCATAAAAATATGTAATTTAAAAAATATAAACCTTCAGCCCGTCAAGTCATATTAAAGCAAGTTGCTTAGGGGTGTTAATGTCCCTTTAAATGGGAGTTTTTATGCTCTATGGTGCAGATGGTTTGCTCTAAAATTGACCCGAATTGATGCTCTTTTCTTAGATGCATAAGGCCTTGCTGTTGCATTGTCATCATTAGATAACCAGGCAGAGGACAGAGGGTGAGCTGCATCTCAATCAGCCTCAACCGACCATGATGGAAATTGTAATTCAATAAACTAGGACAGTGATGGGCAACTTAAAGGCCTTCAGCTGTTGAGGACTACAACTTCTATCATCCCCAGCCAGTGGGAATGATGGTAATTGTAGTCTTCAAGAGCTGGAGAAGGTCTTTGATTGCCCACCCCTGTACGAGAAGGCTGCAAGTTGCCCATCCTACACTGGACAGTGGCATACTCTTAGATGTATAAATTCCAGGGATATCAAAAGGATTCTCACAGGTTCCTGCTATTCCCTAATTACTATATATTCCAAAATAATAAAACTCTTATAACAACCCATGGGAGCAATAAAGGGAAAAAAAAAAGAAACCGTTGTCTGTGGATAGAATGCTTTTATTGTGATTTACTGCACAACAGCAGATGGTAATACTGTTTCAAAAATGAAGACAGTGGAGTTAATTCCTATTATAGAAGTATTTTTCAAAAATAATATGGCCTTTAGAGTAACATGTTACCAAAATTAAGAAGAAAAATATTGTTCTGTTCACACTTCTACTTCTTGAAGTCCAAGTAGGGAAATTATTTTTAGTTTTTAAGTGCCAAGGATTTTGTCCTGTCAGTATCAACGGAAAATGGCAACAGCAGCCTGTTTATTTGGAATTTAAACAGCTGCTCATACAACACTTTCATATATAAAACCCTCCACTGACTGAGATGTTGAAACTGGAGAGCCCTGGCCTCCCAGACTTCAGATTGAACAAATCTTGGCTCAGAGAAAGAGAATGATTCAGACAAGGGCAGAGCTGTCTGGGCTGAAATTCTCCCTTCAGATGATGACCTCAGAGCTACAGTGAAGCCACATCATCCATAATATGTCAAACTGGTTTGTTGATTTAGAACCTTTTTGATTACTTTGCAGCATGTGCCCTGGAAAATCCTCCAAAGTGGATTCCTACCAAGTTAAAATATAGCTGTAATACAGAAAAATCATTCATTTGCAAATATTAAGATTCTATCATTTTGCATATACAGTATCTTACCAATAAAATCAGAGTCCTGAAATGAATGCAATAACAGCAAATAATCACTGAAAGGATAAGTAGTACTAAAGCTTAAAAGGTGACATTTAAGCATTTCATTTAAAAGTATCGGATGAATGTGAATGTTACAGCTTACTTTAATATAAAGGCATACTACACACTATATATAGTGTACAGAAAGATTCCCCAGCCAGTTCACAATGCCTTTTCTGTTTCCACCAACAGCTGTGCTGGCAGCCTGAAGTAACTAATGAACATGCAATTTTTCTTACTCTAATTAATACATGAGGTGGTGGGATCCTCCAGTAAGATGATCAAGATTATCATCTATCTCGATGATTACAGAAGCAACAAATGCAAAAAGATACACAAAAGAGACAATCAAATAAAAAATGGTTTATGGAAAAAAATGACATATTACAGAGTACGGCTCCTTTCACACAGCATAACAGTGTTGATGAATGCACAATGCCAGCCATGCAGCTCCTAACACAGTTGTCTTAGGGTTCTACCAAAACAGGCAACTAGCACATTGCTTGAGTTCACACAGGAAAGATACTGAGGGGGTTGATCTGTATGTGAGCCAACAGACTGCAGAATAGATCTTTCAGAGGACAATACTGAATGTTCCTATCATATCTTGCAGATGCCATCACCCACATGAAAGGGGCATAAAAGTGCATAGGCGCTCTGTGCCCTTGTAATCAATTCACCATTGCTTAATTAAGGATACTCTTAAAACCTAACCTGTTGATGTGCCCCAAGCAGAGGCGTAACTAGAAGCCTCTGGGCCCTGGTGCAAGAAGTGCCACGGGCCCCCACCACCACATTGGCCCCCCTGACCACATTGACCCCCACCACAATGCCCCCATCTCTTTCCTTCCTGGAGCTCCTGTGCGGTCCTCTTAGTAATGTCATCTCCCAGCTCTCTGCATTACTAGAGCGCCGGAGGGAGATTGTGGGCGCCAGGCGGAGGGGTCGCAGGGGGTGGGCAGGACCCTGAATGTCAAGGTGGTGACCAAATCATTTCTAAGAAATGTGATGACAGCTCTGGTATTGAAAGGGTTAAGGTCATGCTGTATAAACTAGACACTTTATTGCATTTTCCCCTTCGTTCTCCATCACTAAGTCTGCCGTTAAACATAAATGTAGTCTTCCCTGGAATGTCACTACCCGTCTCCTCCTCCCTCCATCTCATGGGAATGCAGAGATAAGCAATGCGCTTCTGTCATGTCCCATGTGGTCTAAGCTTTGTACAGACCACAAATCTAAACAAAAACAGTCAGATAAGCCAGGGCTTTAAATCATTCCTCATTTGAAGTGGTTGATACAAAAAGTCTGCAAATTAACTCCTCATGGTAACTTGCCTTACTCCACCATTCAGGACCCTCTCTGTCAAAGTTCCCAAATCCTTTCGATGCAAGGAGGATTGATTGGAGTTATAACGCAATTATGCCACTGCTACAGACTTCAAGTGCACTGTAAAGCAAGTAGTAGCCAGTGGAGTAACAGAGTGCACTGCATGTCTGGAACATGCAAAACTATGGTATGTAACTCTGCACCCTGGGAGTATCCCAATGCCTCCATCTAGCTCCTTACCAGCTTTTTTATGGTTTGTGCCTCCCACCTCTGTTCGGCTCCGATGCTCATCAAGCTGTTTGTTTCCAACAAGGTATTTCAGCAGAACTTGTATAGTGATGACTTGCCTGCCTAGGTCCCTCTGCCCCATCACTATGAGCCTACAGCCCCTAGAATAGGTGTAAATACTCCTCTGTGGAAACACATCCGATCAGCTGCACCAGCTCCCACCCCCCCGGATGACTACACAGCAGTGTGCAGAGCACGTTCATGTAACAGCTAGCTGAAGTTTGTAGACCCAAATTTAGCCCAATATTATGCAGACTGCAACCGGGGTCCACCCAGACATGGGGCATTAGCAAAGCCTCCAACTATAACTCGACCCATTCTCAAAATACTTATGGTCCTGCTGGATTGGGACTGTTACCAGGTAGACAGAAAAATAAATGACAGGCACAGTCTGCCATACGTAATATCTAGATCAGGGGTGGGTAACCTGTGGTCCTTCCTCTGTTGTTGGACTACAGCTTGGCTGAAGATGATGCAGTCCAGCAGCAGCTGAAGAGATGCACATTAGCACAGCTGGAAACTATCATGGTTTTGACCCAAATCTCAGGGTCTCAGAGTGAAGTGCAAAAGTCGGAGGGTGAGAGGGGCTAGTGTTAACCATCTCATTTACACTAAATAACTGCTTAGTTCCTAAACTGCTGACATTTCTACCAGAGAGAGAGAATAGATGTCCCGCTCCTATGTTCAGGCAGTAAAAACTCTAATACAGCAGGTCAAGGCTTCCCTGAGGACCGATAAGAGCACCTCCCTGTTAGAGCAAGCAGAGATATATCATCTGAAATGTACATTCAGGGGAACATCAAGGGTTAATATTTCAAACATATCAGGGTCGACACATTTTGAAAATGTGAATTTGCCCCCCCCCCCCACCCCATTTTTTTTTTTTTTTTATTTATCCATTGTGAAGAACTATTCAGGCAAACTGGAGCAGACTTTAGAGTGAATATGTTCTGCTGTGGCCTTGGACAACGAGCATTGATTTCACACGATAAACAACGGAGACTACAGCAAACACGTTTCAGTCTTCATAAAAGGTTATGTATTTAACGCTTTGTAAACAGTGCAACTGTAAAATTTCATATCATGGGGGTACTATACCAAACAATGCAAGTTTTAGCAGCAATAACTTTTATATAAAACCTCTCTCAGCAGAGGTAGATTGAATTACTCGGCAGGATAAACAGTACAACAGGCATTTTCTCCATATCAGTTGATTATCCTGATAAATTGACCAGATAGCCCTTAAAAAACAATTCTGCAGGACTGCATATGAATCAGTGCAACCCCTGTAGTGTGCTTTTTCCCCTAAGCGTTTGGTATATAAAGGGATATCGGTCTACCTTATTATAGATAAGGATTTCATCTATACTTATTTTCATACACAAGACAATACAATCTGTACAACACACTTTTTTTCAGGAATGTTTATAACAAAGTAGTCAAATGCCAGTGGACACAATCAATCACAAGGCAAAGATTAACATACGTAATTCTCCATTAATCACATGTTTATTATGGTAATCATGGATTTTCATTAGACTGGTTCATCCCTCAAATGAATTATCTGTAGAAAGGTTAGAAAATGCAGTTTGAATATTAATCTGTTCCCTGCACTCTCGGTCTGCAGCAGTGCAGAGGAGTGCGACACAGCTGTATTTACTTGTATACCAGCTCTCTGACAGAGCGTTCTGCCCCTTCCAAGATAACCAAGCAACCAGATGATGATGATAGAATGGCAAAGGGGAAACCCTTAACCCTTTATGTGCCAGAGGGGGTACACAACACATTGCAAAGCAATGCGTTGCATACCCCTCTGGCACTCAAAGGGTTAAGGCTTACAACCTAGTGACATCACTGGAACCTGATGTGAAGGCATACTTTAGTTAAAGGGAAGCCATAACCTACAATGCACCTTTTAGTGTCAATGGGGAAGGGGAATGGGGGGGTTAAGTAATATGTTGCTCCCCCCTCTGGCATAAAAAGGTTAAAACATCTTACATTTCCAAAGAAATTTGGATTCACTAGTGCAGAATACCACCACCATTTGTGCCTTTCCCAGACATCCAAGACAGCAACAGTGCATGTTTACAGGATCTCCCAGATGAAGCACAGGTGGACTAATTAGTGGCTGTTCCTTTAACTGCTCCACCTGTGCTCATACAGGGAGATCCTGACAATGTGCACTGTTGGTAATTAGTGGATCGAGGCTGGCTGGAGCAAATCAACTACACCACAGAGGGCAAATGAAAATGCCCCTTGAATATTAGTGTGTTTGGAGACCTCTTTAGCATTCAAATGGTCAAAAACCCCATTTATCACAGTGGGAAATGTTATTTCTCCATGATGGTGAAGTTGGTTTGCTCTAGACTTGCTCCTCTTTCCTTTATGAATATGGCTACTGGTAGTGGAGGGACATTACATGTTTCCTGATTCCACAGATACAGTGTAGATCAGTTATCAGGAGTGCATATGTGCAAATTGATGATTATGTAAAACTTTGTTTGAATGCCTGGCATAAAACTGCAAAGAAACAGGAATTAGGAAAAAAAACTTTGTCCTATAATTATTAAATATGTTACTGGGAAAGTGTGTGAATTCATAAATTATTAACACTGAGTGCCAGAGAGGTAGCCAACACGGATACCTCTCTGACACTCAAAGGGTTAATTCTCTTACAGTCTGTTGTTGCCCACACTCCAAAAGGCCTTTTATTAAGTGCAAACAACTAACGATAAAAGGGGAGGAGCTTCTAAATGTAATACCCAAATGCTGATGAACTCACATGTTGGTCATAGAAACACACATGTAGCATGACAGACTAAACAGATGGAGGAAAATTGAACTGCTTTCATTTGTTGATAACACCAGAACACACAAGGGGTTGAGAAAAGCAGTCTTTCCATTTCAGGACAGACCCTCTCATAAACATCCTTTACATTAAACAAACAGGCCCAGACTGGCCATCAGGTATACTGGGCATTTGCCCGGTGGGCTGTTCTGGGCGTTTAAAAAAATAATTAATCATTAAACGAGTTTGGGCTGTGTTTCACTTTCTGAAAGACAACCACCTCGTTACAAGTTTCCTGGTGGGCTGCTCAAAAAATAAAAATGGGCTGCTCAGCCACTAAATGCCCGGGCCTATTTTTTGTAACAGTCCGGGCCTGTAAACGAATGTAAAATAAACAAACATCAGAGACGCAAAACATACTCGTGCGCCAGCCCCCAAGACGCTACATGATTTGTGGCAAATCCCAGGACGAGTGGAAAATATCCAGTTTGTAAATACAGGATAATACTGGATATCCAACAGTGTGGACTTCACAAGAACCGGAGTATACAGTGTGCCATACGTACACAGTCTATCCCTGCCAATGCTGCTATTTGTAGACAAAAAAAAAAATACTTTTTTGTTACTATCCAATCATTTCATTAGGAAACAAAAGAACTTCAAGCACACCTTATCCCCTTTTATACAAGTGTTATAGCAAATGCAAGGCATATAACTGCTACAACTAGACACACCCATGTACTTGATGTGATAAAGTGGGATCTCTTAAAGGAACCAATGCACAGAAATCCTCAAAGAAACATACACTTAGAAAATTCATAAAAAATGAATAGTGAATGGATATCTGACTATTTTGCTAGACTCAGTCATTATATCCTGGTAGAAGCATGGACTGCACTGGGTATTCTATTTTGCGAGTATAATTTATCTAGTCCATCTTGGGAGCTCTCACAGGTGCTGGGACACAAGGGCAAGTGACACTCCCCCCTGATGTTTGTGTATTTTACGTTTGTTTCGCCTGTAGGATATATATGAGAGAGAGAGAGAGAGAGAGAGAGAGAGGTGCGGATACTGATAAAGAGAGAGAGAGAGATAGATAGAGACCCTGAAAGGGAACTG
Organism: Rhinophrynus dorsalis; assembly: GCA_037306005.1. Classification (NCBI taxonomy): domain Eukaryota; kingdom Metazoa; phylum Chordata; class Amphibia; order Anura; family Rhinophrynidae; genus Rhinophrynus; species Rhinophrynus dorsalis. Next base: position 52,061,447 of record CM074724.1, read on the forward strand.
CAGCTGGCTGACAAGACTACCTTTCTCAACCTCTTTGTGTGACCTGGGATTATCAACAAGTGAAGGCAGATTAATTTTCCTCCATTTAGTCAGTCTGTCACAGTACACGTCTTTACATGCCCAACATAATTAGTGAGTTTATTCAGTACACTTTCCATTGCACACTTCGGTATTACACCTAGAAGCTCCCCTATTCTCTTTTGTTGAAGCTGCTGTGTGGAAGCTCGCGATATTAGTATGAATGGAGGAGGGGGTATACAAGATTCTGTTATCTTTATTCAGATAAAGAAAGGACTATCATCTGACAGATATATATATATATATATCTTTTTTTTCCCAAAATGCAGAGATTTATTTTATGATGAAGGTGAGTGGTTCGCAACAGTTTTCATGCCAGAAACCAGCTTCACAAACCTTCCAAAAACCTCTTAACTGGATATTTTGAGGGCAGAACAAAATTTTTCTAGTGGATTACAAACGAGCTGCACATAGCTTGTGCAAAATTATTTCAATAAGGTACCTGATCTTCAGTGTAGAACTACAAATAAGGCAGAATAAAGGAGAATTTCCATTACTGCACACCCACGCATGCCATAGTCATGGCGATGTATGCACTAACACTCTGGTCGTATGTATACACACACACACACAAACACACGCATCCTGATCATGTAAATAAGATGCACACATATGCACATTGGTCGTGCAGAGAGATACACACACACACACACACACACACACACACACACACACTGATTATATACACACATACCCCAGAGCAACTGCACACACGCAGACATATACACTTTGGCCATACAGACAGACAAAACCACACACACACTTTGGACATACAGACATATGCACACAAATTCTGGAAATGCAAAGAAACACACAATGATATTCTAGGCATAATCACACCCTTAAACACACTAGAGGCATGTAGAGGCTCAGGCATACAATAAACACACTGGCCATGCAGAGACAGACACACACACATTCTGGGCCCAGAAATGGAGACACACATTCTGGGAAAGATGAGAAATAGCTGTATAAGTAAAGACAGACACACTGGAAGGTTGTTGTTCACATGGAGTTATAAACACACAAACACACACACACACACACGTGACAACACGTCTGGATATTAGGCATGGCAATTAAATTTATTTACATAAATGTACTGCTAAGGCAGTTATGTAGTACAGTTGCACAACTAAGGAGACCAGCAGAGCAGTGTTAAATCACATGAGATCAGTATAGGGACAGAGCTGTACGCGTACATGAGAACAAGGGAGAAAAGCAAGCCTGGAGCCTATAAGCACAGACACGCATACATACACACGCATGCATGCAGCAAAATTGACACTAACAACTGCAAGAGACCAGCTGCTAATATATAATCACATTATACAGGGCAGTGAGCATTATTACCAATTAATAACCCCTAGGGAAGGGACTCTCAGGTAAGGGATCCTCTAGACACGCTAACAGGTCCGTTTTTAATGATATCACATTGATTATCCACTACTGAATAAGCAGGAATATAGGTGTGAGTGGTTCAAGAACAAACACAGCCAAGCATTAACCAATTATAAAAGACCATCAAACCTTACATGAGACCAGGATAACATGATCCCATTATATGAGACCATCCAAACATCAATCCATTACCGGAGTGCATCAATTAATTACCCAATTAAAAAAGCTAAAAATGAAAAGGGAGGCCACAAGCGCCAACACAAATCACACTACATAGCATGTCGAGCTTAATTACAAGGGCATAAACACCCTGGGTTATAAATAGTAACAAGCCATTACCAGGATCATTATATACAGAGGCAAGCATCATCACCAGTATATAAACACCCAGGGTCATGTATAATAAACAGCAGTAAGCATAACTGTGTATAAACATCCAGGATCAGTATACAGAGTGTTGAGCGTCTTTACCAGCGTATTAACAGAGATGATTATACAGAGCAACGAGCATAATTGACAGAATATAAACACCCGGGTCATTATACATTGCAGTGAGCATCTTTACCCAGGTTCATTATATACTGGTAATGATGCTTGCTGCTCTATATAAAGACCCTGGATGTTAATACACTGGTAATGATGGCTGCTCTATATCACGATCCTGGATAATGTAGAAACATAGTTGATGAAAAAAGACGTGTCAATCAAGTTTGCCATATCATCATTGATTCAGATAAAGGCAAAAAACCTTATTAAACCCATTTCCATTTAAGCCCCAAGTGGATAAAAAATAATCCTTCCTAACACCAGAAGGCAGTGAGGTATTTCTCTGTGTTTATAAACTGGATGTTCATCACTCTGTATAAAGTCCCTGGGTGTTATAAACTGGTAATCATGCTCGCAATTCTGTATGAAGACTCTGCTAACGATTCTTTTCACTGTGTATCATGACTCTGCATGTTTACACACTGGTAATGAAGCTTGCCGCTCTATATGAACACTTACTGTAATTGTACAAAGCAGCAAGCATCATTACCAGTGTAAAATAAAAATTAAAAAAGGTAATTATACTGTATAGGAAGTAACATTTTCTCCAGCAAAGGAGAAAAAAAGGGTTACCTCAAACATGTCTGATAGACAAGACAGTGATTAATGCAGTAGGAGTTCCATATCCAAAGCAACGAACACATGTATACATACATACACCAAAGCAGGGGCGGATTGTAGGGGAATACCAGCCCGGGCATTTTTTAACCCTTGCTTTGCAATGCATTCCGTACCCCTCTGGCACTCAAAGGGTTAAAGCAGCTCACTAGCTGCACCGACGTCCCTATCGTCGCCCCCTTGTGATCCCTGTGCAGCATCGAAGGCTGTCACAGAGAGTGTCTGTGCCGGTGGCAACACAGAACTCTTTCAAAATATTGTGGGACTGTGAGGTGAGATCCTCTGATCTCCCCCACCGGCCCATGATCTAGCGGCCCACCGAGGGATGCCCGATCCCCCGATAGGTCAATCCACCCATGCACCAAAGAGGCAAATGAAGAGTCAAGACTTAAATGCACAAAACTTATTGTGGAATGTGTCAAAATTTCATACCTATACTAACAGACAATCATCAGATCAGCCAATCCTCCATATACTGTATACCATACATAAAGAAAAAAAGTGACAAAATAAAGCATTAGGTCACTGATAACGTCATAGCATCACATCATAAATAATAATCATAAAATTGAAAAGAAACTGTTGTTGCCACAAAAGTAATGACAGGCTGATAATGCAAGAGGTGCATCAAACACACAAAACTGATACAACAGCTGCTCCTACCAAAATCAACAATATTGTATAAGGGTGTAAGTTTAGAATATTTCTTTAAATTGAATAGTCTATAGATTATTGCTTTGATTTTAAGAAATGGCTGTGCGAGAATTAGAAACTTCATTACAGAGACGATTACCCAATAAAGAATATTAAAGTGATCTAATATTTTTAACTGAATACTCCAAAAAATGTCATTAATCGCTGCATCGATATTATTGTAAATATTGTGACTACATCAATCAGTGAAAATGAAACTAAATCCAAGATTAAATTAACATAAGGATAAAAATCACTGTATTGAATATCTATTCAATATAATAATGTGCAAGAAAAGGAAGAAATGTAACTGTACATGTAAACAAGCAAAACAGCCATTCATACCAAATGTAATTTCTCAGGCATATTCAATTAACTAGGGCTAAAAACACAAAACCTAAACAAAAATCCAACTGAAACACATAGGCATATGGAGCAGACACCGTGATGAATGCTATGTTCTTTGCTGATGGTATTGCCCTAAAGGCCAATCACAAGCAGCTGCAGAAGCGCATTCATCAGGAAAAGTACATTAAGAAGGGCAAAATTCATGTTAACAGCAAGCAAACACGGCTGCTACACATTAGCCCCTTTATCGTGACCCTAAGCAGACAGACCATATTGCAAACACACACCCATCCAAACACTCACTGAATATGCACTCGCCTTCATATCTGGAGAGCACATGCTAATGTCCAGATCCAAATAATGGTATCATCCTCACTGATATGATTCCATATTCTCCTTACAGTTGTGAGGAATCTACATAAAACAGCAAAAGAAAAAAAAAAAAAAAAATGTGCGGTAAAACACAAAGAAACGCAAAACAGAATGTTAGAGGTCAGAATTTTGTTGGTAAAGCTGGACATGAGAAGTATCAAGGACACTGTAGTAAGTCGCCCCATCAGCGTATGCCCTTTCCCAAAAAGTTCTCTGTTTTGGTTTGTCCTAATTTTTAGGAACAGAGGAGAAAAGGCATTATTGGAGAGGGAATTCACTTTGGTGGATACAAATTGAACATCAAAACAGATTTGAGGCTCTAGGCACGGACACTCAAGTCAAGAGAACTTTAAGCATAGAAAATGGAGAAGTCCCGAGGGAGGAAAGGTAAGACGACTAGATGAATAACTGTGTCCAATATATTTAATTTCTCATAACGTCCTCAGAACAAAAAAAGCTGTATTACATAGAGGTCTTAAATTTTGCCCTACTTCTAGACCTATTTTATTTCTTGATTTAGATAGGATCATTAGAAACATCTTTTCAAAGAAAAATTTTGCAGTCAAGAATCTGAAAAATAATTTGTTACTCTGAAACGCATTACAATACCCACCAGGGATAGATAGCAACACTAGTGAGATCTCACTGTCAATGCAATGACTGCAACTCTAGTGATGTTAAAGGGATGTTTAAGCCAAGTCAGCTTTCAGTCACACTGATGTCCTGGATAAACTGCGTATAGCGGTGAATTTGTGAACAGATGTAATCAGATCACAATTTATTAAGCTCTCTTTTCCCTTGGAGAGTTTTGGCATCGTTATTATTAGGCTGGCCTTTAAAGGAGGTCAGACAGTGGGGAAGGACAGTGATGAATTCCAGGGGCCAATAACATCCTTCAAGATGCATCTTATTATTGATAGCAGGATGGTGATCCTACCATCCTACTCTAGAGCTTTGTGCTGTGTTGGAGGGTGGATATTCTGAAGACGTCCTCACAATGTCAGAGATGTAATTTTGATATCCTCTCCATTGCCGGGTGGCAATTTACTATTGTTTAACAAAGTTCCAGGAATTCCTCTCTGACCTGCTAGGATGTCCTATTATATCTGGTGTTAATTTTCTTCTGGTAATTTATCTCAACTCGTTGATTTTCACTTGCAGAAGTTAGTTTTAGGCTTACGATCTTATTTATGTGACAGGGTTCATTTATTAACCCCTTAGTCACAGACTTACCTGGTAAGTCCAGGAAGTAATTCGCTATAATGGAAATTAAAACAAAAAAAACCCTGTCATTAAGGGGTTAAATGTCTTGAAAGATATCCCATGGGAAAACAAATATTGTTGTTTATCCTTAGCTGTAGTAAGTGTGAATGATAATATACCATGTCACCTGAGACAGTTTTTTTTTCTCTGAGACAGAAAAGTTAGATGCTATTTTATTATTATACAGAACTACCCTCCTCCGACTGTCAGTTGTAAATACTTCTCGCAGGTGAAAGGAGTGGCAACGGGCTCCAGACTGGCAGAGAGCTTGGAAATTGTATTTATGAGATATTTTGAACAATGTTTCATCTGGTCCTACAACCCATACTGGGCATGGGCAAGTATGGTGTTCTATGCCCTCTACCTAGATTTGATTTTTATTTGGAAGAGTGACATTGGTTTGATTTCACAGTTCATTCACTTTCTAAGTTGTAATGATTAGTAATTATATTTCACCCATATGAGCAATACCGGTAGTACTGTATTTATGGATGTTGAGATGACTGAGGGGGACATTAACCTTGATTGATGTACTGTGCTAGGACACACTTTAAATCAGTAGATGCCAATAGTTAGCTGGGTTTTTCCAGCTGTCACAGTTCCGCTTGCTTACACAATGTCCCCTACAATCAATTCTTAGTTTATTTACTTTTAAAGAACAGTCTCAGGTGCCAATTAACAGATTCTCGGAGAAGGGTTATCTATAGAATTTGGTGAAACAGGCTAATTATTTGAGGGACAGAAAAAAAAATCTTACAGCACAATAAGAAGGAACACAAGAGGAGGTTCAAGTAATACAGAATCTTTTGAAAATAGATTTGTCATTAAATATTCCAGTCCACACAAAGATTTATGTTTTTTTTTTTCTGAAAATGGGTTGTTACTTCTTAAAGATCCATTTGTAAATATAGATACCACAACAACTGGATATGACCTTGAGGAGGGCTAGTAGCGTAAAGGATATATTAGTGTGGGTGTGGTGGAGGTGAAACCACACGCATTCCCCAATTTAAATAAAAGGAATCTATATTTCATAAAATAAATGCCCCTAATTAATATTACAGCGCTAAATACATTATGAAACAGATGGCGCTGGTAATCATCACCAGTAAGCAAAGAAAGTGGTACTATGCCTTGCAGGATAAATCGGTAAGTATGCGGAGATAAGCTACTTTGTGTGTTCATTAAATGAAATATATCTGCATATACAGAATTACATGTCAGTTTACTTAATTAACCAAAGCTATGTGTAGGAGACAACTCCTGCACAGAAGAGGTTAAAAAAAACAAAGTTGTTCCTTTAGACTGTGCCGCAAACAATTGTTTTGGGGTTTTTTTGTATTACAAAAGGGAGATCCTGTAATAATTTCCTACCTTGTTATTAAGCAGCTGCAATAAAAGTCAAAAACTGCAAATCATCTCTCCAAACACGTAAATGCTACAGAACCCTGAGGACTTCCACAGAGCGCTTCTCCACATACATCTCAGCTGAGTGTGACATGATCAGGGGAGGGCACCACAAGGTGTCCAGTGGAGGAAGGGATGGAAACATGCTTTTTCTTTAACCCCTTAAGGACCAGCGGTCCTGGGTTGTGTGGTCCTTTAAGGACCAGATAGAAAACTCTGACGTGCTGTCCCACATGACTGATCACGTGTGCCGGCACACTGAACGGGGGACTGAAAGAGATCGCTCAGGTCTTGGAGCAATCAATTTCAGCCCCCGCTATTACTCACATCGCTCCTGCAGGAGCTCTGTGAGTAAAAGTACGTGACGTGCCAGGACCGTCACTGGTCCTTAACTGCTGGACAGCCATGACGGTCCTGGCACGTCAGTGGATGCAAAGGAGTTAAAAAGAAAAAAAAAGGGGGCAGGAAGGGCAGGTAACGAATGGGGAATAAAAACCACCTCTTGGTAGGCAAATGTTGAATGAATGTTTATTTATATAGCGCCGCAAGTATACTCAGCACTTTACAAATTTAACTTTTAACCATTCAATGTCAAGAGGGGTGTGCAACACATTGCCAATGGTACGTGGCATTTAAAGGGTTAAAGCTAGAAACACAGAACAACATAATAAGCCTTAATAACCCACCGGGTGCTAGAGAAATCTCGGATATACTATGCATTTGAGACCTTTCTACTCTCCAAGGGGTTAATTGTCCTACAGCTTGAGCTGTGTGATTGTGAGGTTCCTGACATGATATGGTGTGAGGTTATCAGGCTGATTTACTAAGGAGAACTGGGGCGCATACAAACCCACTGTTAACCCTTTGAGAACTGGAAAGTTGTACACACGTTTCTTTGCCATGTGTTGGTCACACACACACACCCCACGCCCAACACGTAAAAGGATAAATATGACTTTATAACCCATTCAATGTTACCAAAATTGCCAATGCCTTGAGAAGCAAGGTCTTGGCGATCTGTAGCATTCAAGGGGTTAACCCTTTGAGCGTCAGAGGGGTACGCCACACATTGCAGAGAAATGCACTAAAGGGGTTAAAAGCACCGTTTAAATCAATGGGAAAGTATATTTGTCCCCTTACAGTGCAGCTGGTTTGCCCCCAGAGTTGTTCTAGGTTTTCTTTGTGCATATGGCCCTAAATGCTTCAGTTGGAAACAATAAGCTGGTTCTTCTCCATAAAGAACAAGTCACTGGGTGATGGACACTGGGGAGGAAAGGCTGCCCCTCACACATCACCAGATGCACATTCTGCTGTGTGTGCGCACAGTACCGCTTTGTTATCTGACACTCACTGGCATTTAACCCTTCCGGTTATATGAGCTTTCTGTAAAATCAATGGATAACAATCGTAAAATATGAATCTTGTGCTGTAATACTGTAAACCATATTGTATCAATATTACTGCTACACATTGTGTGTGAGTATAGTAAATATTAAACAAACAAAATAACATAGTCCCATGCAGCTGTATGTCATTATAAAAGCAAGTTCTATTTTAGAAATAGTATTCCTTTAACCCGTTAATGTCCAATGCCGTGCCAGGACTATCACAGCTGTCCGGCACTTAAGGACCAATGACGGCCCTGACACATCATGGAATTCAGGGTTCCCCGTGTGGCTGCACGCCGCTCGGGGAGCCCTGAATCGGACCTTAAGGGGTTAAAGCAGATCACTCAAATTAAAGTGCCCCCCAAATCATGTCACACAGCATTATGCTTATTGATACTAGTATTATACTGAACAAGTCTTGGGTTATTGAGAAACCCACCTTGTTCTGAGACACACAGACAGGTGGCTTGCTGTAGTGGCATCTGTGCACCTGCACCATCAGTCCCTTCTTTTACCTTAAAGGAGCAGTAAAAAAAAAATTTTTTTATGAAAACAAATTTTACAGAGCATTTCCTGCTGAATAAAACAAGGTCACTCCCATCGCTGTCATATGTTTTATTCAAAATTTATAGCAGTTTAAATAACCAGGAAGTGAATTTACTGTGCTTACTTCCTGGAAGTTCTAACTGACAGGAAGTGACAGACAGTTTCTATCATATTCTAATGAGAACTGTATGTCTCTGACTTTTCTGACTTTCCTCTCCATTAGAATCTAACAGGAAATCTAATTAGAATTTGACCACTAGAGGGCACTGCTAATGTAAAAAAAAAAAAAAAAAAAAAGTGGGTTTAAACTGTAATAGCTCTGGAAATATAAATCTCTCGACAGTGGGAGTACTCTTATTTTACTCAATAGGAAAATCCCTACAATATATATTTTTTCATAAAAAAGGTTACTGCTCCTTTAAGGTACAGTGCAACCCCCACCACCTCCAATCCTAGAGGAGACCGGGACGGACAGTGCACGTGCACAGATGTCTACGTTGATGCCTGTCTGTGCTTCTCGGAACAAGGTGGATTTCTCAATAATGGCGGACTAATGCAGGATAATACTAGTATGGATATGCATATTGCTATGTGCATAATGATTTTGGGGCACTTTAATCTGAGTGATGGTTCCGCTTTAAGTGGTGAGGGGACCTGGAGTAATTTCAATTCTCTAGGAAAGTAGTAGCCGCCAGGTAATAGGTTCACATCGGATTATTACTTGACAAATGGGCATTACAAATCAAGCATGAAGATGAACAATCCTGATATATACAACCAGGGAAATGCTAATGACAATACCTCATTTAGTCAATTACAGATACAGGCTGGAGAGATGTCAATAGTACCAGAGCGAGAATTACAACAATAACCCTGTGTTAATGATTTACTTTCTGGTAAATGGCAAATCAGCCCCATTCTGAGGTTACTACATGTCATCTTCCCATCACAAGTAAAATATTAAGCTGCTGTTCTGCTTGCTGCTCATCCATCTTTTCTGACTTTGAATATTGTTATCGAGCATTTACCCCTATTAAGGTGGAAGTGGGTTGTACAGCACATTGATCTGGAACTGCAATGGGATGCACAACCTTTTAGGACACACAAAGGGTTAACCTCGTTGAGAAGCAGAGGGATACATAACATACTAAAAGGATTAACCCCTTGAGTAACAGGGGTGTGTGCAATGCAGTGAATTTCTTTGTGCAAGCCTCTGGCCCTCAAAGAGTTAAAGAAACTTGAAATCCATTCTTAATCCTGTGAGTGCCAGAGGGGTACGTGCGTACTCCTCAGGCACTCAGAGTTAAACGGTATTAGGCTACAAACGCCTTTAACCCTATGAGTGCCAGAGTGCCCCTCCAGCACTCATTTCATTTCAATGAGGATTTAAAGAGTTTTCCAGCAGTGGGATCACCTTGTGTTAGTCAGCAGGAAAAGCCTGGACATATATTTTTACTTTTACTGTTCTTTTAATAGCATTAGCTCTCATAAACGATCAACCAAATTGTGTTTTTCTAGGAAAGGCTACGCATTAACCCTTTGAGCACCAGAGGGGTACGCGGCACATTGTGAAGAATACTTTATCATTCAATTACTCTTGAACTACAACTCAGAGAATTGAAACAACACTCTCCATGGCCCAAATACTATGAAGATTAATTGGAGCTGATTATGAAACATTACTATCCCTTTAACCCCTTAAGGACCATTGACGTGCCAGGACCGTCACGGCGGTCCAGCACTTAAGGACCAATGACGATCCTGGCAGGCATGGAGTTCAGGGCTCCCGGCGCGGCTGCACGCCGCTCCGGAAGCCATAATAAAAAAAAAATGCCCCCTGGTCCGCAAGTGCTGGCTGCACGGGATGTGCGCTGGTCCTTAAGGGGTTAAGGAAAACCCAAAACCGTTAAGAAATTTACCTTTAATAACCCTGTGAGAGGCAGGTAAGTATTGTAACACAATGCACTGGATACCTCTCTGGTACTCAAAGGGTTAAACTTTGCTGTGAGCGCATTAAAAGATAATGACTTTTTCCAAATAAGTAATTCATAGCAAGTAATGATCTATTGATATATTTTTATTGAACAAGGAATGAAACGCAATGCATTGGAGATTGCTCAAGCATCCAAGGGTTAAATGGTTAACCCTTTGAGTGCCAGAGGGGTACACAACACATTGCTTTGCACTGCTTTGCATACTTCTCTGGCACTCAAAGGGTTAAAGCTTTCAGAGGAACATCTCCCCACTGAGAGTGGGAGGCAATGCTGAACAGCTAAATGGAGACAGGAATCTAGACCAGTTGTATAAATAGGAACAGGGTTTATTACAAACAGAATGAGACCGAATTGTACAGACATTAGTGCACTGAACTCAGTACAAACACAGTGAGGGGAGATGGCAGTACATTTCCCTGAGGTACCACTGTCAGGACAGGCAGTGGGGGAGGTGTGATCAATGGTAGGGACATGAATCAAGGAAAGGTACTTTAGGGGCCAGTTACCATTAACATCAGGTACAGCCCCTTCTAAGCAGTCAGCCACATGTATAATTGTAAAAATAAATCAATTCTCTGCAAACAAATTCCCACTAACTTGCCTGGGGATTTTAACCCCTTGAATGCTAGAAGTCTCTAAGAATCACTTATCTGTGCACCGCAGTCATCTAGAATTGAATGGGTTAAAAGCCAAATTAAAATCAATAAAATCTTTTTTTTTCCCTAAGATGCAGTTCTTTTGCTCAAAAATTGCTTCTCATTTACATTTTTACTACATACGTCCCAGCATTTCTCTTCCCTGAGAATAGTCACCAAAACAGCTGTGAGCGCTTGGTACATGTTTCCAGCCACAAGACAAGACATGCCTGTACAATGCCCCCCAACCTAAACCCTCCATTCAGTGAGGTAACTTGCCTCACTCAGGTACACTAGATAGACACCATACTTTCGGTGGCAGGAGGATCTGCTGTAGTCACAAACTGCCTTGCCAGTGTTAGAACCCTCGAGTGCTCCCTTTACATAAAAGCACAAAGACATGTATAGGAGGTTTTTAGCTATTTGTTCTAAATCTCAAATACTCATTTAAAAGAAATCTGTACTTTCAAATCAAACAGCCTCTTTTGTATTTATCGTTTGTTGGGGCAGGGGTATACAAGACTGGCATAGAAAAGAAAGTGTCTAAAATTGTTGTAAAATGGAATAAGGCTACATATTACAGTTTCCCAACAATTTCCCTAAGTACTACCACCACTCTGTTCAATTATTAGGAAAGTGGAGTACAGATGGTCATGGGCTGAATAAACACTGTGTTGCAACATATGTATACATTTACTGCCTGCAACAAAAATCAGTTTTAATAGTTAAATGCTAACCCTTTGAGTGCCAGAGGGACACACAATGCATTGCAATGCGTTGCATATTCATCTTGCACTCTAAAGGATAACAACAGATATAACATTCTTAATGGAAGCAGAGAATGTTAATCAATAGCATGTATACAACTACATATGTGAAAAAATCATCAGCAGCAAATTCGCTGATACATATTTATAAACATTACTTTACACACACATTTACAGTTGTCAACTCAAGGAGATAACTTATTGCATTTCCTGCATTAAGACCCAAATGACTATGTTTAAGGCAGTAGAAATAAATACATTAATGCATTAGTTTACATGGGCAACATTATATGAAATGAACACATTAGCTATCATTGTGTTATATGAGAAGCTTAACACAACTGGCTGATGCTGCATGCTGCAGCTTCCCTACAACAGGACATTAAAGCTGTAGCTTCAACAGAATTGCACAATGCTGTACAACGCTTTTGAGACCACTCGCTAGCAGTTAAACTGAGTTTCATTGTTAGGTTTACATAGAGATTTTGCATGAAACAAAAGTTTTCCACCTCTGCAAACAGTCTGAATGACTTCTATACAGAAAGGATTGCTTAAAAAGAAAATAAAACTTCCTATCACAGTAAAAACACCATTTCCAAGCGATTCTCTGCAGCAAAACTATTGGGACATTTTTTTTTTTAATCTATTGTTCCCCTGCATCTAATGGCTTTTTATTGTGTGTGGGGTTTGTTTGTTTTCTTTTCCTGGTCCTAAAGCAAGTTTTATGGTCTAGAAAATACAGATTTCCTATGAATAACTGGTGCAATTCTAGGACAATTTGAAACATTGTGGATGAATAAAATGCCAATTTATTTGATTTAAAACCTTTACATTCTAGAAAGGAGTCCAAGGTAGAGCAGAACAATCAGTGGCCGACCTCTCAAGCATTCATGACGTCAGTACCTCCATTTAAGTCAACTGGAGTTTTGATTTGTCCCCTATTGTAGTTTATTTGCGTCCAAATAAAAGTAAATCAGCCTTTGTAGCTTTTTGCCTAATGATGCACAAGCTGGTAGTAAGCAGCAATAAAAAGTAAAGATTTTCCCAAATCACTGAAAATAACTAATGCTTCAGCTTATTAAAAATGAGAAAATGACATGGCCCTTGGTCTTGAATGATGCAAAGTGAAGTCTCCAGTTGCACAATGTATGCCCTGATCACTCTGAAGCTGTTGGAGCTATGCAGATAATTGCATCTGTCTGTGATACTGTTTCTGTGCACAGATGTGATGGGATTGTCATTTTCTAGATTTAAATATAACAGGTTTGAAAAGTGCAATAGTGTGTGGCGTTTGTGGCCAAGACTTACATTAACACAAATAATTATAGTCGACCATCATGCATGACTCTGACTGCTTTTTATTCATCTACCGTTTTCTTATGTATTATCTTCACTAGTCACCGGCTTGTGCAAATGTCTTCTCATATGATTACAATCAAATACTGAATATATTCCTTTATTATATTGTAAGTACTTTACTGTCTTAGGTTATTCTTGTACAACACCGAATTGTATAAATCATTAGGCCTCTTCACATGGACAAAGGAAGAATTCCTAAAGCTGCATTAATTACACAAAAATCAAGCAGCTTGTTGTCTATGGGCCTATTCAGAAACCGAACAATTGAGACATCGACAATGCATGGCGCAGATCACTGCAGCTTTGATACAAGTGTGTTAATGCACCCACAAATTTACAGGATGGGTTTCAATGGGACCACACTAATAATGCAGCTCTCTGCATCTTCAGTACAGTTTTCATCAGCTGTTTATGAAGAGAAAGGGCTGTCAGGAGGAAAAGAAAATAATCAATAAAATCTTGTTACCAAAAGTATATAAAATGCAGTAAAACTGCATGTAAAAGTAGACAAAATTATCTCTCTATTCCACCCAATGTCATTGCTACAACCCAGTCACCCGCCTGACCAGGGCCTCAGCATTCAGCATTATTTTCTTTTGCACGAATTCAGGTCAATAACAGATTTTGTTTTTAATACAGCATGGACTACTGAAGACAACAGGTGTCAAATATTTCAGCTCTTGCACTTCTATAAATGAATATAAAGAAAATCTAGGATGCACACTTTGGGTGGATCTTTTTAGTGCAGGCACATAACAAAGAGCGAGTTATACACACAACCTGTGGGGGTTGTGCTACAATATAAGCATAATAAGCGGTTGCTTAGGGTGCCCCACTTAGTCAGAGGGCTCCCGCATCGCTTATATGGTACCGCTGCTGCATGTAAACAAAATCGGATGGCAACATTGTATTAGAAATATCAATGTGGCAGTAAAGGGGGGCACCATGTGAATTTTTCACTTCGGGACCCCAAAAGCCCAGAGCCGCCCCTGCACGCAATAAAAACTTTAGGGCAGCGGATACATTTATCATGATGCTGATGTGCTAAGAAAAAATGGAACAATTCTGGAACAAATCCAAATTCACAAAAATGTCCACCGATTTGAACCCTTTGAGTGCCAGATGGGTGCATAACACATTGCTTTGCAATGCATTGCGTACAGCTCTGACACTCAAAGGGTTAATGGGTCTTTTAAGCCCTTGAATGCTGTAGAGGTCTCCAAAGTATTGCTTCACTATTCTTCACAATCTGTTGGATGCCTCTCAAGCATTAAATGCCTATTTAAATCAGTGGCCATTTGTATTTGCTCCCCACTGTGCAGCTGGTTTGCTCCATTTTGTTTCTTAGCACATCCATCTCTCATGACATTTGCTTTAGAATTGATGGCTGCCTCGGTATATCTGCAAAGAAGAAAAGATTATTCATAAGCAATGTTGGCAGTCCAGACTACACATTATTTTAATTGAATTAAGGCTTCCTTATTGAGTACGCTTTCTGTTCACAACGGTGTTAAACTGGTTAAGTCTGAGATTTAAATCAAGAATAACTGAAAGCAGTTTAAGGCAATGTAGAAAGATTATTAAGGGTTTAATCTCCCCTGTCAGCTGACTGAATTTGGGCTATGGACAATTGTTTTCCATGTGTTCCATTGCAAAAACACAGCTGCTGCTTCAGTGGAGGAGGAAAAACAATACAAGGAATGATGGGAATTAACAGTCGACATGCAGCAGGACAGGCAGCTCGCCCCACTGCTATCTAACCTGTGCTGGCTGGGGTCAAACAAATGCACAAATACTGAAGAGCTCCAATTCCAAGGAGTATCCTGGGGACAACTGTACAGGCCGAATATAAACTCCCAAATGACACGTTCTCGTTCCAAGTAAGCGTCACACCATTCAATAACCTTTTATTACTGTTTGGTGTACAAGAAACAAATCATCACACAAAAACTATGGGCATGTATTCAGAAAGCAGAAAAGAAGAGCAATTCTACAACAAAATGTGTCAGTATGGGGGAACAAAACCATTCCCAAAACTCCCACGGGAGCATTCAACTCATCTGTAAAGTGTTGCACACTCCACTGGCGCTCAAAAGTGGAAATACAGCTAAAATGTTCCCTATTCACTTGATATGGATTCTCCTGGTCAGATCCCTGGAATCAGATCCCCTTCTAATATCCTTTTTGGTTTGCAGACAAATGACTTGTACAGATATGAATGGAATCGTACAGAAGGACAGATGGAAACCTATCATTTATTGGAGATCTTCTGGCAGGAATAAAAGGCAATACTTGCAGACTAAAACAGACGGGGAGCGATTACATTATATGAAACAACTGAGGACATCTGTAGCAATAATTACAGGGGTTCTGTTTCATGTGGGGTTTGTTCACAAAGGCTTCATCAGATGTCAGGTTTTTTTTTTGTCCTTCTAGTCGTTGCTCATTGCAGTGACTGCAGACAGGTGACCTGGCCATCCAGGGCTAGGACTCAGCTGGTCTTATCGCCAGTACAGGCATCTCATGTAGCGCCAAGAAACCCGTTATCTGCTACAATGCATAATGCCTTGGGCCCATCTTCACTGCAACATCATTTTTGGTCCTATTACATGGGAAGCCACAAACTAATTGTAAGTGGCTCTTAAAAATCAATACATTTTTAACGCTTTGAGTTTCAGAGGTATCAAATACATTAGATACAAAGAGTCATGGGGGATATCAAGACCCCTCCTGATGTCCCTCCAGCTATTGATCTATCAGTTGATTGGGCATGGAGATCAATAGAGGCAATGCAGGGAAGCAACATGGCTCCCCTGCTGCTTCCATGCTACCCAGACTAAAAGGTAGGAGTGAGAGGGATTTGGGAAAGCCTTCCTAGTCTAGTCACTGGTGGCTTTCCCCAAAGCCATGCTGCTCCCCTGCATCTCCTTTATTGAATTACTATGGTTGTTAACCCCTTAAGGACCAGATGACGTGCTATGGTCATCACGGTCCTTATACCCTTAAGAACTGGTGACGGTCAAAGCACATACTTTTTACTTACAGCGCTCTACCGGGAGCACTGTAAGTAAAAATAGGGCCTAAAATTGATCGCTCCAAGACTGGAGCAATCTCTCTTAGGCCCCCAAAGCGGCGCGCCGGTACGAGTAACAGGTCACGTGTACAGGTGCATCGGCAAGGATCAAAGCTGTCCTTAAGGGAAGGTAACTTCCCTGGACCACTGGTCCTTAAGGGGTTAATCAGTGTTCTTTGGCATGCCTTGCATGGGCCAACACAATTACAACAATGCTATTATTAATACTTCCATGAGATTTGTCACAGTAACCGTTACTCATGAGGCCAAGGTGTATCATTTTTTGCTGCTCAAGATGTCTCCAATACATTGCAATACAAGGGCTTAAAAGGGGAAACAACAATGCACATTATGTGCCCTTCAAGTGAATGATACTTATCAAACACATGGTAAAGTACTGCTAACCACATCCCTCTAACTCTCTAAAGGAGAAAGGTAGCCATGAGCTAAATCAAACGACATCATTACAAATAGAAAGACCTACATTCTACCACCAAGTGCTTATTGTGGAGGAGCTATGACCGCCACCCTTTAAAGGATTGGTAAGTTATCTTGCTGACTAATGTATAAATAATAAGCTTGTGCTGGTTTTTCTCCCCACTCACCCCCCACCCCCCGTGCAGGGTCCACTCTTCTAACCAGTAGTATATATGTCTTTAGAGGTTTTAACCCTGGCCCCCAATGCTTTGCACACCATTCTGGCACTCAGAGGGTTGTAGGCCAATAGTACAAGGGATCATCCCATTTACATGGCACATAGCGTGCCAAGGGACATGCATCATTTCTTACGTTTTTTACCTTTCTCTTCTCATAGGTATATTGCACCTTACTACCTTGAATGCTAGAAAGATCTCTAATGAATTGCTTTGGAGAGGTCTCAGGAATTCAAGGGGTTAAACTAGGCAAGAGGGGAAAACACCATAAGACATGTCTGTGTGAGCCTCACACCTGCTGAGTGCTTAGCTCTGCAAATGTCTCCATGTTCCAACTAGGGAACTCTAATTGAACTGCCAGCCTCGCAGCCTGCTAATGAACAAATGTACCACTGGGCTCAGTAAGAAAGTGGCAATTAGTATTTGGTCCCCGTTGTTCATTTCCATTCCAACTTCACCTTCCATGTCAAGACGCGCTGCCTCTCGCTTTTCCATTATCTTGCTTCTTGGGGGGAAGTGGGGGAGGGTCCGCCTATTGTGATATTTTATAATAGAACTATTAAAACCCTTCCCTCTGGGGAATTTTCATATCACAAATAGCAATTTGTTGGGAATATTGAAGAGCTACCATAGGAATGAAGCTCACATAGACAAGTACAACAGCTCAAAGTAACCTCTGGAAGTCCATGTTCAGTCATCATTTTACTGCATGATAGAACACTCACTATATACAGCAATAAAATCTTTTCATTATAACACTGTATTTATACAGATAGCTTATAATGGGCCTTATGTAGAACAGCAAAGTAGGGCAATTCTGGGACAAACTAACTGCATCATAAGGCACAAATAAAAAGTCACATTAATTTAACCCCTTAAGGACCATTGACGTGGCAGGACCGTCACCGCTGGTCCAGCACTTAAGGACCAGTGACGGTCCTGGCACGTAGGAGCGCGGGGAGTAATACCGGGGACTGAAGTCGATCGCTCCAAGACCAGAGCATTCTCTTTCAGTCCCCCATTTACCTTGCTGCTCCACGTGATCAGTCATGTGGGATGGCATGTCAAAGTTTCCTATGTGGTCCTTAAAGTACAGCACACCCTGGGACCGCTGGTCCTTAAGGGGTTAAAGGGATAGTAATGCTTCACAATAAAAGCAGCTCCAATTAATCTTCATAGTATCTGGGCCATTGAGAGTGTTATTTCAATACTGTCAGAATTGTAGTTCAGGAGTAACTGAATGATAAAGTATCCCCCTCCCAACCCTTTTACTAATGTAAGACTGCTCACCTCAGAGCAGCAAGACTGTCCGGATGGATCGCAAAGAGGAACAATCTTCAGTGAGCATAAGGGTAAAAACCTCAAAAACCTGTCAAGGGGGCAGGGATTTCCTTATGCTCACAGTAAGAAGATTGTCCCTTGCTGTGATCTGTCCGGACCCAGGGACAGATTCCACATCTGAGGGGAGGAGGCTTACACTAGGTAAAAAGGGGCGGGAGGGGGAAACTTTATCATTCAATTACTGTTGAACTACAACTCTAACAGCATTGAGGTAACACTCTCCACAGCCCAAATATTATGAAGATTCATTGGAGCTGCTTTTATTTTGAAACATTACTATCCCTTTAAGAGAGTGTTTTAATGCACCGATTACTAGAGAGGACACTCTAACATTCAATGGGGATCAAAAGATGCATTTAAATCTATGGAAATATGGGACATATTCATGTATTCCCAGTTGTGCCATTGGTTTTACAAGGACCCATTGTATGTTCCAAAGAAAAGTGGAGCAGGCTCTGGGGCAAACAAGTATTCACACTGAATTTAAAGGTGTTTTACCTCATGAATGGTAGAGAGGTCTGCAAGTCACTGAAAAGCATTAGACACCTTTCTAGCAACTGAAATGATAAAAGCTCCCCTTTAAATTAATAAGAATTGTGGGAATGTTTATTTCTACCTATGGTGCAACTGGTTAGTTCCAGAATTGCCCCACTTTTCTTTTAAGCATATGGCCAATATGATGTGCAAAGATCACAGAAGCCTGGATGCAACATTCCAAAGTGATCTTCAGGTTCCGTATCATATAGGAATAGAACATTCTCCAGGAAACTGCAGACCCAACAGACTTCAATGTGCTTTATAAGTGACGAGAGTGAATATAAGGGGTCCCAAGAATAATAAACCCTAAACCTACACTAGATTAAAGGGACTCTAGCACCAACATATAAAGATTCCACAATTAGAAGTAGAAACGCATCCAGAAGGCAAGATTTTTGGGGGCTGACAGGGCTGCCAGTTGGAACCCCACTGTTGAGCAAAGCAGCAGCCATCTTCACTTCATTCTTTGATTGCCTCTCAGGTTCCCCATCCACACTATGACCCTTGGCGAGTTTCTGCGTGACCTATTTAATTGTATGGACATGCTCTCATATTTTTTTGAGAAAGGCATTCTTTCATATGGCCACCACAACTCCCATAAGGCACACATAGACCACCAGAAAACTATTGTTGGCCCCAGGATGCTGCTCTACTCCCAATAAAGTAATAAGGACACCTTTGTATTTAGGTGATGGCATCCCTTTAATGGAACTGCCATGTGGTCCTGACTACTACTATGCTATTATGTAAACTCAGGGGTTAATACACACACAGTCAGTCACTCACATGATTCCACACAGGTAATTGCAGGGTTGTGTGAAGGCCTTCCTCTTCTTTTACAAACAAACATTCTCAATGCTCAAACCCACTTGTACTTATGTGATTACACAAAACTAAAATAGTACTTTACACAATCAAATCATTCATTTTAGGTTTGCGCAATGAGAAAGTCAGTCCCTGCACAGGCCCCATCTCAACCCCAGGTGAGTGACTCTCTGTATTTCTCCCTGAGCTACCAGAGCAGCATATTTGTAATCAGGGACACATTACCTTTCTACTAACCCTTTGAGTTGAAGTTGGGTGCTAAATGCATTGCGTACCCTTCTGGCATTCACAAGGTGAAGCTAGTTTATGTTTAGGATTTATTATTCCTTTAACCTCTTGAGAACCAGAGATTTTTATTTATTTGTATGTTTTAAATCTCCAGGAGCAATTACAACACTTTACAATGCTTCAGAGACATCCCAATCATCCAAGTGGTAAGCGAGGTCATACTTAAAGGGATAGTAATGTTTCAAAATAAAAACAACTCCAATTAATCTTTAGTATATGGGCCATGGACAGTGTTATTTCAATACTGTCAGAGTTGTAGTTCAAGAATAATTGAATGAAAGTATCCCCCTCCCGCCCCTTTTACCTAGTGTAAGCTACTTCCCCTCAGATGTGGACTCTGTCCACAGCAAGGGACAATCTTCTTACTGTGATAACAATGAAAACCCTGCCCCCTTGACAGACACTTCAGGTTTTCCCTTATTCTAACTGAAGATTGTCCCTCTCTGCAAGCCATCTGGACACCACTGTTCTGTTCTGAGCTAAACAGTGTTACATCTGTAAACAGGGTGGGAGGAGGATACTTTTTCATTGAATTACTCTTGAACTACAACTCTGACAGTACTGAAATAACACACTCCATGGCCCAACTACTATGATTATTAAATAGAGTGGATTTTATTTTGAAACATTACTATCCCTTTAAAACTCTCACCCCTTCAACTGTCATAAAATCCAACTGCACTCAAAGAGTATGAAAACTCTTCTCAAAGTTAGGAGCAAATCCCCCGGTGCTTTTTGTTGAAATTAAGATACCAGGAGAGGGCTGGCAACTTGTGACCAGGGGGGGCTAATACAATCATGAGGTCCATTTCTACTATAGTTCAAGCCCACTGTCCCAGCCTACCTCCTTTTGTTAATTTTAAAATTGCCATTAATATTGTGAAGTAAACAAGTAATACCATGTAGCTTACTTCAGAAATGGGGCTACACTACTGATACAATAGAGCTTACAATTTATGTAGAGCTACGCCAGTGATACTGCAGAGCATACAAGGGAAATGGGTTATGATTCTAGTGTAGCTCCATGGTATCATTTATGTAGCTCCATTTCAGTTGCAAGCTCTGTAGTAGCACTAGTTTAAAGGGATAGTAATGTTTCATAATAAAAGCAGCTCTAATTAATCTTCATAGTATTTGGGCTTTGGAGAGTGTTATTTCAATTCTGTCAGAGTTGTAGTTCAAGAGTAATTCAATGACAAAGTATCCCCCTCCCACCCCTTTTACTGATGTAACACTGCTCAGCCAGAGCAGAAGGGAGGTGCCCAGGTAGACTGCAGAGAGGGACAATCTTCAATTAAGATAAGGGAAAAACCTGAAAAACTTGTCAAGGGGGCAGGGCTTTCATTGTTCTCATAGGAAGAAGATTGTCCCCTTCTGTTATCTGTCTGGTCTATGGACTGCATTCCACATCTGAGAAGAGATGGCTTAAACTAGGTAAAAGGGAGGGGGAAACTTTGCTTGTGAATCTCTCTCAAACCATAAAGGTTTGAGAGATAAGACATATCATTCTTCATGTTTTTTTAATGCCTACAAAATAAAATAAAGATAAAACGAAGTATTACTATCCCTTTAAGTCAATTTACAGCTGTAAGAAAAGATTGAGTGAGGCAGTAGCCCACTGGCCAAACATATGACCCGCTCAGGGGACATCTGCTCCCCTGCCACCAGGTCAGCCCTCCCCTGTAAGAAATAATGTATACATTAAAGTGTCTTACCAATGCAGGCCACTGGATTTGCTTGACCTTTGATCCCTGAGGCTGGCTGGGGTCTTTTCGCTTAGCCCAGACCAGCTGGAACTCAACAAAAAAGGCTGTAAAATCTTCATAGACCTTCACCCATTCCCTCTTATCCCATTCTAGGTCATCAAATTCCACGTATACCTAAAAAGGAAATAAAGCATATTTTAGACACACAGTTAAATAATGCTCTGAGCTTGTGCTCTCACAGATCCTTTTAAACACTAGAAATCATGAAAACATTTTTGTTACTTTAATTCTTTGTTCTGCAGGACCCTTGACATAGTTAAATAACCTGTAGAGTTTTAGTTTAATTCTGTCAGTGGACAGCAATATTTATGAACACTATCTTTATATTTTTTTACTTCTCAAAAGGCATTTTATAAAATAAAATTAAAAAAAAAACTTTATGAAACCCATATGTTGTACAAGATTACTCTGACTGTTGAGAGATTGTCTTTCCAGAATGATTTAAGTTTACAGTTAAAAAATTATAGTTTAAATTTGGCAGTTTGGGGGTAATGAGATGTGTAGTCCCCTACAGATGGAGGACCAAAGGCATACTAGCCTAGATGCTTAGTAGTCAATAAATTTAATCTCAACAGAGGTGGTCAACTCCAGTCTCCAAGGACCTATAACAGGCTATGAATAACCTCGCAGGAGCACGCAAGGGTCAATGTCTAAAGCTCTCCCAGTGATGTTTCAGTAAGAGTTGATTGCAAATACATTGCAGTAAACACTGTTGTGGAACTACCCTCATTCCCCCCCCCCCCCCAGAAATGCATAACCTTAGTCAGGGGCAGAAACAGCGTCTTAAACTTTCACTTCTGGCTTCTCGATTTTCAGTGCATGAACCCCTTTCACAGGCTCCTAAATCTCTTAGTTGGTTTGTAAAATTTCTGACTCCAAAGAATTTTACATTTTTGTTTGCCAATGACCTCACCCCTCAATGAGCATCGCTACTGTAGAATTGTACAGTGCCATAATAGCAGTTGTTCCAGGAAATAATTATTTGCAAACTAGGTACGTCACCACAGTTCCGGTAGTACTTTGTGTATCAATGGAAGCTGGAAACACACAACATGAAAATGAGACGAACAAGGCTGAACAAGCTAATACAACCAGTTACAGATGCAGTTTTCACTGCAGCTTTGTCTACTGATGCCCCTGAACTACGCTGGTCTCACCAGGGGCGACTATTCAGGATACTAAAATAAGTCCAAAGATGCAATTTAGTAAGCAAAAGAGAAACTATTTCAGCATTAATCAACTATACCACAGGGGACAAATACAAATTTATAATGATTTAAATGTGGCTTTTAAAAGTCCAGTATATATCAATGGGAATTTTACTCTCTCTCCTCTGGTACAGTTGATTTGCTCCAGAATTGCATCTCAAATCTCAATAAATAAATAAAATAAAATTGGCCACCTGAGCATCACATTTATTTATTTTTTTGTTTTTTGTTTTTCCCAAAAGCTTTATTTATTCAAAATTTTAGACATACAAAGGTATAGCAATACAAGAAGATATAAATGGAGGATCCGTTAGGAGCCTCTACATACATGAAAATTAAACCATTAGAAAATATAAAATATGTATTAATAATAACCCAATTCCACAGACAATAGTGCATGAAGACAACAAAAATAGAAAGGAAAATGGATGACGTGGAATCGCTGACATACAGTAACAACGTGCGACAGGTAAAAAGGAGGAATGACAAGGCATGGCTAGAGAAAATCAAGGAATACGCACTGCTATTCAGGATTAAAATGGAAAGTAACACAAATCTGGAAAGCAGGTAAAGAAAACAGAGTAAGTGAAACCTGGGATACCAGCCTTGTTCTCTGATTTGACTAATACGGCTTTGTTCCTTACCAGAGTTTTGAAATTCCTGAGACAATTTAATACAGCTTTTGTCTCTAGTATGTTTATGTGACTTCATGACTATCTTGGACCACCTTCCCTGAGCTGTTTGGGTCCTGCAGGTGCCTCCCCAACCTGCTAGACTGGTGTCGGTTGTTACTACCTCATTCAGAGGTTCTTGTAAAGGAAGACCCTTTCTTAGGTTGCTACTGTCTGTCCACCAGGATAGGCTCTTCCTGGCCAGACTGGATAATGGAATTAACTGCATCTTGTTTCGCAGTTTTTTGTTCCAGTTGGCGAGATAGAAATTTTGTAGAGTCCTCAGATGAAGTCTTGCCCAAGGAATGATCTGGATAGTAGAATTTAAAATTCCTAACAATTTCATATAATCCTGAGCAGTCAAAAATCTTTCCTTTTTGAACCTTTTCACTGCTGTCTGCAACCTGATTATCCTGTCTTGTGTCTGTTCTATAGAGTTTATTCTCATGCCCAAAAATATAATTTCCTATGTTGGTTCTAGTTGGCTCTTTTGGAATTTGATGATCCAAACTTTATTTTGAAACAGAAAGATCGTCTGGCTTGTATGATTTAGAGATTGTTGTCTTGACCCTGCCACAATCAAAAGGTCATCTAGGTAGGGGATAATTAGTATCCCTTGTAACCTCAGGGTTTGTAGAGAGACTGACAAGACTTTGGTAAAAACCCTTGGTGCTGATGCCAGCCCAAAGGGTAGAACCTTGAACTGGTAATGCTGATTCACTAGTTTGAACCTCAAGAATTTCCTGTGTGACTGAGTCACTGAAATGTGGTGATAGGCATCCATGAGATCCACCGTTGTCGTGAAAGCCTTGCCTTGTATAGCTCTTAGTACCGAAGACACTGACTCCAACTTGAAGTGGCGCACTTTTTAAAAGGAGTTCAGGTATTTCAGATCCAGAATAGCCCTGTATCCCCCGGAGGCTTTTGGAGCTAAAAACAGATTTGAATATATACCCAAATTCCTTTGGGATAGTGGGACAGGTTCTATGACTCAAACATCCCTAGAACTAGTTTCTTGAGCTCCAGATTCTTTTGTGGGTTCCGGGGAACCCTTGAATTTATCAATTGATTTGTGAGAGGAATAGATTCTAGTTCTAGCGGATACCCTGTCTCTATGATTTGGTACACTCGATCTGAAATAGGGTTTGATTTCCATGCTTGAAGAAAACATACTAATCTTCCTCCTACTGGTATTAGAAACAGGGCCCGCTCCTCTTCATTGTGGATCTTTAACAGTGTACCTTTGAGAGTGGTCTTTCTTAAAACCTCCCCTGAATGACTGCGAAGATTGTCTTTTTTGCTCATATCTTCCATTTTGGCATCTCCTGGAGTCATGAAAATTGTACCGCTTGTTCCTAAATTCCATTCATCTCTATGGAGGGGATTTCGATTTTCTTTCTTGTGGAAGAAAGGAACTCTTTCCTCCAGTAATCTTCTTTATCAGTTCTTCAAGGTGTTGTGCGAATAATATACCACCAGAAAAAAAGTGCCACTAACTTGTTTTTGGAAGCTGTGTCAGCTCCTTAAGAATGCAGCCATAATGCGCATCTTGAGGTAACCGATAATGCTGATGCCCTAGCAGACAGTCTAATAATGTCCATGGATTCAACGCAAGAAAAGTTGACAGCCTCCTTTATGGATGCTACCTCTTTAATAAGTTTGCAGCGAGAAACGTTAGAGTCAATTTTCTCCTCTAATTCTCTTAACCAGATTCTAATAGTACACAAGCTAGTGCTGTAGCGGATCTCAAATCTTGGCCAATTATGGCAAACTGTTCCTTTAATGCAGATTCCAGCTTCCTATTCATAGCGTCTTTTAAAGCAGATCCATCTTCCATAGGGATAATGGTCTTTCTTGCAATACGAGAAATAGCTGCATCAATCTTGGGAGGTGAATACCATCTGCTGATGTCTTCCTCTTTAAAGGGATACATCCTATTAAAAAGTTTAGTGAGGCCAATGCTCCTATCCCCTTTTTCCGCATTCAGAACAGATGAGACCAGAGACCGAATGATGTACGGGAAAAACCGGGGGAGTCTTGCGCCTTCCCATAAATGCAGCATCTAGTACTCCGTAGTACTGCTGTGCTTCTGTAAGACCGCAGAGCTTTTAAAAACTATCCATATGATCTAAATTAAAAACCCCTGAGTCATCAGAAATTTCTCCTTCCTCAAAAGATGAACATTCTGATACAAATTCATGAGCACTATCTAAATCTTCAGGGCCCTCTCTTCTTGAGGATGTACCTTCCTCAGGTTCTTCCATACGAGGGTGTTCCTTAGGGGCTGCTGCTTCTTTCATAGCCATAAATGTGTCCTGCATGGAGGATTTCATCCAAAGGAGAAAGTCTTCAAATTGCATGGGAATATATTGTTCTGCTGACTTCTTAATACACTTCTGACAGAGCTTGGATGATTCACAGGGGGATTTTTTTTTTTTATCACAAGCCAAGCAAACTTTAGATTTTGTAGCAGCCTTATCCTCTTTTCCAGTACACTCAGGAGGAGTTTTATCTTTGCTAGGAGCCAATTTTGGAGGGGCAGACACGATAATCTAAAACCACAGCTTTATTAAATACTAGTAAAAACCTAACTTCTGTCTACAAGCCTTCCCTTGCCCTAACAGATCCAGACAGCAAATGGCCAGCTGCCTTTAAATAGGTAATCAACAGCCTTCATTTCCTGTTTAAGAGAGCATAAATACACTGGTTACTCACCTGTCTTCCTGTTGTTCATCTCTCTGTTGTCTCCAAACATTCTGCGTTCCATTCTTGGAGTGCACAGTGTTGCAGTCTGTGTATACATACTGTCATAGCGCAACTTCCAGTTTCGGCAGGAACTTCCTGTTGCAGCCTGCACGCTGTGCCGGCATACACGCAACTTTCCCCGGCTCAGTGGAGACAGCGCACTGACGCTACCTGGAGAATACCTCCTGATCACTTGCTTTTGGCAGCACTGTACTGCGGCTCACAGGTATGTTGTTCATATTTGTAAATAACCCAAAGAAATTCTTTCTCTACCACAGCGTAGGGCTGAAGCCCTACACCCAGCCTACGTAGAACCAAAAAAGACTGGTGATTCAATGGAGCGCACTCTTATGTTTGATTTTAATTGGTCCTACCCCAGCCAGTGGGCGGAGACAATACCCATTCTTAGCCAGGGATAGGACACAGAAGAAAATCATCTCCTGGTGATAATTCCTCTGCTTGTACATTGAAATTGCTTGCATTCTAGGTTGATGGCAATTCAAAACTTAAAAGATGATTTAATTGTGAACTCAAAATTACACACAGAGACAGTATGCCCGAAAAGGGATGTTGAGCATTAGCAATAGGTTCCCTTCGGTATCATTTGTCTAGCAAGGAGACTGAACGCATTAGTAAGAGTCTATGAGGCAGGCCAAATGTCCCTCAGGGCACTGGAACTCAAAATAGCTTTTCTAAATATAAAAGGGGAGCCTTGGAAAATCTCAGCTGTGGAAAGCTGTAACAGACATTAAATGTAAGCACAAAATCATGGTTTCCTTTTAACACTTCACTTCTGAAAAATGTCTGAAAAGCATCGAAAAGCACTGCAACCTCTTCCTGGGATATGATTTCACCTTACAAGAATAATGTGCAAACATTATGGATTAAGAAATATAATTTTAATTCTTAACCATGTCCATTTTCTGCCTCAGGTGGTGCTTTTCTCTAAAGGATTTAAAGTTTAGACTCTGGAAGTCTATTGCCTTTTGTGAGGAAGTATTAACTAAATGCAGATTAAAACAGAAATCAGTAGATGCAGGTACAAATCAAGAGAGATCTGGTACACTGTAGAAGGACATCTACCTAGGGAACTAAAACGAATTAGGAGCCACATATTTCAATTGCGGGTTTACAATGACTAGCTGAGGATGATGGGAGTGTAGTCCAACAAACAACTTTATCCAAAGACTGAGCAATACTGCTCTAACATTAGAGGTGAATTCTGCCTGGTCACTTGTCGCTACAAACCAAGTTAATTAGTCATTCAAGGTTATGTGTAGATTTGCACAATCCTGCTGTTAAATTAAAATGATGTCTTCTCTTCCAGATTACTGTGAGGACCATCAATCATCCGTGTGAGGGGGAGGTCATGACTTCTTGAATCTCCATGCCCTTCGATTTAGCTTCAAAAACCACACACCTGCTCACCTGGGGTGACAAGGCTGTATGTTCAGCAGAATCTGACCTCAATCATATGTCTGCAGAGCACTGAACCCTATGGTTATCGGAGCTTCCAAAAGGGTGCCTCACAGCTTGTCCCTGTATCTAGATGCATTTAATCTGGCCAAAGCCACACAAAGGCATACCACACCAAAACTAAACAATTACATTGGGTTAGACAATTTTAAATATGCTCTTCCAGCTAGAATCTGTAAAATGTAGTTATTTTATGCTAAACCACGAAAATCTAAACTTAAACTTCCATTTATAATTCCTATATAGACTGTCCTATATAAACACAAGTTGGTTAACTGTTTATGCTGAGCTAATGCTATGTAAAGATATTTCCACTGTCATTGTATCCAGAAAGGCTGATCTCTTAACTCAGGCCCATTAAAGGGATAGTAATACTTCGTTTTAACTTTATTTTATTTTGTAGGCATTAAAAAAACATGAAGAATGATATAAGTCTTATCTCTCAAACCTTTATGGTTTATGAGATATTCACAAGCAAAGTTTCCCCCTCCCGCCCCTTTTACCTACTGTAAACAATCTCTTCTCAGATGTGGAATGCAGTCCATAGACTGGACAGATAACAGAAGGGGACACTCTTATTCCTATGAAAACAATGAAATCCCTGCCCCCCTTGACAGGCTTTTCAGGTTTTTCCGTTATCTTAATTGAAGATTGACCCTCTCTGCAGTCTACCTGGGCACCTCCCTTCTGATCTGGCTGAACAGTGTTACATAGTAAAAGGGGCGGGAGGGGGACACTTTGCTTGTGAATATCTTTTAAACCATACAGGTTTGAGAGATAAGACTTATATCATTCTTCATGTTTTTTTAATGCCTACAAAATAAAATAAAGTTAAAACGAAGTATTACTATCCCTTTAACAGACAATAAAACAAGATCATTGCAGAGACACCTATCAAGATTGCTATTGTAATGGGAGCCCTGGAATAAAACACACGTGAAAGCCTTTTTAGAGCATATATAAGAACAGATTTTAGGCCTTCGAAAAGAGTATTTTTAATACCTATACAACTAATTTTACATTGAATGCATGCCTTTACAGACCACCATCTGTTGTCTGTATCTAGTTCACATACCTGCCAACTGTGCTGGATTTAGTGCTCTGTCCCTGCCTTCTACTTCCATCCCTCCTTTTGTCCCTGGTGTTAAAGCAGAATCTGAACTCCATATTTTCAGTGATTGCCATTAAAGGTTAATAGGTTATGAGATCATTGCTTCTTTATATGTTTTCATGTGGTATTTGGGTATGGGCCACCCCTATTCTGCTGTGGAAGTGTACTATACAATACTAACGGCCGATAGGGACCACCTGTCATGTGACTGCGCCAGAGAAAGTGTTTCTAGAAATAGTTTTCAAATTTTGGCAAATATGAGATTTTTTTGCTTCTTCACAACATAGAGGAAAAAAAAAGCTCTGAAAGAGAACCCCTTAAGGACCCTTATGGGATTTATAAATGGCACAAATGGCTGGGATATTTGCCATTGTGCTGTTTATACAAGGCACCGGCTCTGTATAGGAGACCGGAACAGGCTTCTCTGCACTTTTTTTTTTTTTTTTAAATACTGCACTCACTGAAATCTAGATAATCACAATATATAATTTACATATATATATATATATATATATATATATATATATATATATACAGGGCTTAAAAGTTGAAGTCCTTTGCTACTAGCCAGACCTGAAAAGTTACTTGCCACTGCAAGCTATAACATACCCACCAGGGCTGAATTTCTACTCGCCACGGCTAAATTTTCACTCGCCATTGGCTAGTGGCGAGTGGAAATTTTGAGCCCTGATATATATATATATATATATATATATATATATATATATATATATATATATATAAAAAAATAAATAAATCATATAGCAGCTATTAGAAAAAGAAACTAAACAACCCTAATTCCATCTCTCAGACCTTTATGGCCAGCTCCAAAAGGGACTGACAGCGCAGGCGCACGGACGTCACTATGGCAAGATGTCATGCTACTGTCAGCCTCGGAACAAGTTTAAAATCAGTTAAACCAGGTAATAATTCTAGCGACTAGCGCTACTAAGCAGTTGGTTGCCAGATGGGGACTGGATTAAGATAAAGATTTTTTGGGGTGGTAGTTCCCCTTTAACTGTAGCTACTTTTATTGTGAAACATTACTATCCCCCTTTAAGAGCTGTTTATATCTGTATAATTTTACCTTTAATTCTCTAAATGCCAAAGAGGTGCGCAACACATTGCAAAGCAATTGACTTGCTCACCTTTCTGGTACTTAAAGCGTTAAGGCCACCCCTACCTGATAACAGGTGTATTGATAAGTGAATATGTACAAAGCAAATTGAAAAATTCCAGGGCAAACCAACTGTCTCAAAGGTGACAAACATTTCAGTTAAGAAGGCTCAGAACCCGTGGGATTTTTGTATTTTGTTTTTTCCCTTTGTGCAGTTGGTTTCCCCTAAAACTGTTCCACGTTTGCTTTGGTACATATGTCTGTTTCTTGAACGTCTGACATGCTTTACCATATTTCCAAATGGTTGACACACAGGAATGGCTCGTGTCTCACAAGCGTGAATGAAGACGGACAATGATCAGTACATGTCCACAAACTACATTCATGACAAAAGGGGGTGGAGAATTATGGAGCTGCCGGTACAGACAACCTGTGGCCTTCTAGCTGTTGATGAACCACAAGGACATTCATTCTTAGCCAAGTGTCTCTGGTTACCCATAATGGGCATTTTGCAGCTGGTGGTGTGGTTATCTGGGAAATGTGCAGATTTATGTATTATGCACCAGTGTGTGTGTGTGTGTGTGTGTGAGGGCACCTTATGATGTGGTAAGTTTTTAAAACTTGTTTCAACGTGATTCTTTCCCTTTAAGCAACCCCACTCAATCTTTGGACTGTTTTCTACGCCTAGTCATGCATGTGCCAGACAGAGCAAGTCTCATGAATATTTATATACATTCCAGCCATATCAGATTAGAATGTGATAGCTTCCAGTGTTTTCTTCAGTAACAGTATCCAAAGAATGCAATAAATAACAGGTTTTTTAAGCACAATGAAGCAGGACATGTTAAATAGGAAAATACTGCAATGGACGTAAAAGCCTTTTATTGCGACTGATTACATAACACAACCATACAGACCAAAATGTTGGCATTTGACGAGAGGATACTGCCCTCAATAAAGACAGTCACTGAGGAGCCTTGCAAAACTATTCCTCTACACTGTAACACTGTCACCAGAGTGACTACATCTAGAGTATTGCACCATCTGGAGTACCCGAGGTCCAGAGGTGTGAAACTATTGCAAAACAGGGGCCAACCTGAGGAAATGAGTGTGTGGGAGGGGGTGGCTGTTGCAACAGAAGTGAAAACTCTCTGAAATGCTCCTATCAGTCTGTGCATACATTGCCCTTATGTAGAAAGCAAAACGATAAGCAACTTTGTAACTAGCCAACTACATGCACATTGCCCAAATATCCACTTATTTAAATGAGGCTTTTAACCCCTTGACTGCAATGGCTTGGTTAAAAATCCCATTTAAATCAATGGGAATGTTTTTTATCCCCCCCAATGTGATGCACTTGGTTTGCTCCAGAATTGCTCATCCTTTTCTTTCCGAACAGTGCCCATAGCACAAACAGCGAGAGAGAGATGACAAGAATTACATAAACAGAAACACGTGTGCTCCCATCATAAACAGTAGAGTTGCGGAAGTGCTGAGGCACAGACAGTACACTGAGCTCCGTGGTTGCTCTGTAAAGCTCTAAGGGCCGTGTGTTCATAAGAGAAGTGGAAGAGTTCTGGGGCAAGCCATTTGCACTATAGGGGAGAGCTAAAAATTCCCAATTCATTGGAGACCTCTCTAGCATTCAACGGGTTAACATTCCCATTCAAATCAATGGGAATTTTTGGACTTTTTAGTTCTCCCCATAGTGCAAATGGTTTGTCCCAGAATTCCTCCACTTTTCGTTGGAACATCCGGCCTTCAGGGTTCCGTTTCGGTTTTCTTTTGTGTGGAGGGAAGTAGATCAACAGAACTGCATGCTGGGATCACTGCAGTATTTTATATAAGTAGTACAGCAGACAGAAAACACAATTAACCATGCCGTGCCTTCTATGATATTAACCCCTTAAGGACCGGCCGTGCGCTCATGCGGCCGGCACTTAAAGACCACGGACCATTTTTTTTTCTGCATCCAGTTGCGGGCTCCCCATACGGCATGCAGCCAAGCAGGGAGCCCAGAATTCCATGACGGTCCTGGCACATCATGGGTCCTAAACACAAAACAACCCATGACGTGCCAGGGCCGTCAAGGGTCGTTAAGGGGTTAAGGAAATGTACATTTCTGTGTAAAAGAGTACATTGAACTTGCTGCCTCTTGGGGCGTATGCATGAAGAAAGTAGTGCAAATATGATGCAAAAATATCTAATATGTAACAAATAAAAACTGCCGTTGTTTCAAATGGGACGTTTGACTCCTCGGTGGTTAGAATTGCACTGGAGAGACCACTAACATTCTTAGGATTAATTTGTATTAAAAAGGTATTTTGAGCCACAATTTAACCACTTTTCCCTGTTCCAACGAGTGCCAGAGGGGTGCGCAACTTATTATGCTGAAAAGGTCTTTTCTGCAATGATACATGGGAGTGAAAAACATGACTTGAGCACCAGCGAGAGGCCACTATGCCTCAAGACAAAACACTTTGTTTGTTCTTAGTTTGGGGGTCGCTCTAAGTTGGAAGGGTGTCCCAGGCATGGTTCCTTGCTCTCTATGTGCCTAGAGAGAAGCAGCTGCACCACACTGATGGAGCCACATAGGCCAAAATATGTGTGTGTTGTTGTGCTGTTTCTCTTGTGAAAGGATTTGCCCAATATATTTCAAAGCTGGACTGCCTGTAGGTGGGACCAGTCTAATATGATTATGGATATTTTCTAACTGCAGTGGCACATGGGAGCAAATAACATGACCTGAGCTCCGCTGAGAGGCCTTAGAAGAAAACACTATTTTGTTCGTTCTTGGTGGGTGCTTGTCACATTCTATGTTTGTTAACACTTTGGATGTTAGAGCAATTTTGAAGACCTTCTATGCAAGGACTGAAAAGAGGTCTTGACATTTGTTAATGTATGTTATTAAAACTCAAGGATGGCACAAACGTGACAATAATAAAGAGCCATTTTATTAAGCATCCTGGTCCTCTCTGCCTTGCAATCAGTACAATGTATGGCCATGTTAAAGGAATAGAAATGTGGTACAACACAGTGAGAAGTATTCATGGTGTTACTTATGAACTTAAGAGATTATGCTAGTCTGTAAAAATATACAGATAATAGAGAAAGACCGAGGAGCTGGCGGTCGCGGGCTCAGAGAGACCGAGGAGCTGGCGGTCGCGGGCTCAGAGAGACCGAGGAGCTGGCGGTCGCGGGCTCAGAGAGACCGAGGAGCTGGCGGTCGCGGGCTCAGAGAGACCGAGGAGCTGGCGGTCTGCAAGGCAGGTTCAAGGAGACAGAGGAGCTGACGGTTGCGGGTTCAGAGAGACAGAGGAGCTGCAAGGCAGGTTCAATGAGTTCAAGGAGTTGGAGAGCAGATTGGGGATGATGGCAACTGTAGTACTTAACTATAGGGTCTCAAGTTGCCTGCATCTGCTTTAGATGCAACACACAGCACAGCAAGAGATAAAAGTTATCTGTAGATATGCACTGCAATGTGTTACATGCTTTTCTGGCACAAAAAGGAGTAAGAAAATAACATGAACCATGCAAAAACAATAAACACATTTCATCACTGACAATCAAAGTGAATAAAAGGGAAAAAAATGGAAATTGCTGCAGGCCAGGAAGTTATACCAGAATGTTAATTTTTTTTGTGTGTGAAACCCCCTGATGTGACTCCCATTGTTTGAGACCAGCATGCAGAAACAGCAGTGGGAGGAATTCCTGTTAGGAAAGAATGTGTGGTGACAAGCTTATGGAAGGAGTTACAAGTCTTCAGGATCAATGATAGAAAATATCAGCTTTCAAGGCCAAACATACTTCTTCCATACACCCAAATGTTGTATCCCTTTAAATTCCAGAGGTCTGTATCAGTGAGCAATCGTTCGCACACTTCCTTGGTTATTCTGCATTTACTAGTAGTTTTGGGGGTTGAGTTCAGATAGAGATTTGTTTTACTGAGACCCATATAAAACGATTTACCTTAAAGATGTATTTCTCAATATTCCTTACATTAAAGTCAACTCTTCTGTTGCTGATGGGTGTAGATATTTGTTTAACCCTTAAGAACCAGACGGGTTGCAAAGCATTCTCTGGTCTGTAAATAGTTAATAAACTTTTCTAAATGTGCTCCAATAGATCATTTTAAAGGGATTGTAATGTTTCACAAAAACAGCACCTCCAATTAATCTTCATGGTATTTGGGCCAAGGAGAGTTCTCTCAATACTGTAGAGTTGTAGTTAAAGGATAATTGAATGATAAAGTATCCTCCTCCCTCCCCTTTTACCTAGTGTAAGCCATCTCTCCTCAGATATGGAATCTGGTCCTGGGACCAAACAGCTCACAGCAAGGGACAATCTTCTTACTGTGAGTATAAGGAAAACCCTGTCCCCTTATGCTCACTGAAGATTGTCCCGCTCTGTGATCCATCTGGACAGTCTTGCTACTCTGAGGTGAGCAGTGTTTCATCAGTAAAAGGGGCAGGAGGGGGGTACTCTATTATTCAATTACTATTGAACTACAACTCTAACAGTACTGAAACACACTCTCCATGGCCCAAATACTATAAAGATTAATTGGAGCCGCTTTTATTGTGAAACATAACTATACCGTTAAAAATAAATGGAATTTAACAGTCGCAAATCTTTCTACCAAATGACATACCATCAATGTGTTTTTATTACTGTAAAAATGGTAGACACTATTCTTTTAACCCTTTGAGTGCCAGAGGGGTACGCAACACATTGCTTTGCAATGCTTTGGGTACCACTCTGGCACTCAAAGGGTTAAAGAGCAATTTTCAGATGGAGATCATGCCATGAGATTTAATGTCTTAATGACTGATGCACTGCTAGGACCATCATCTGTGAATTTGACTTAAGGGCCAATGACAGTCCAGGCACATCATGTGTTTCTTGCGCACAGCACTCCTGCCCGAGTGCTGTGAGCACTATGGAGTCTGAAACTGACCACTCCAAGACCCTTGTTCAGCGAACTGGCACAATCATTGAGTTCTATCAAAGCAGTCCTTAAGTGGAATCCACTCCCAAGTACTGTCATCGTTAAGGGGTTAGAATATACATTTAAATAACCTACATTTGCCAAAATATACATCAAGGAACCAAATTAAAACCACTTATAACTTTATTTGGAAGTGGGCATCATGTGTCCCACCATCAACTGATAGACTAGAGCTTCCATCATAGTCAGCCAGGGATGAGCAATTTGTAGTCCTCCAGCTGTTGTTGGACCCCAGCTTCCATCATACTCAGCTAGCCAATGACCTATTCAAGACAATGGTAGCTATAGACAAACAACAGCTGGACGACCGAAAGTCATCCAATCCTGCTGCAGATTTACTCCCCAGGTCGGAAATGTCACGTGTTTGCCTGGCAACCACAAGACACTGGATTCTGATGAGAACATAGCTGTATATGACACCAGGCCTGAGCTCCGTAGTTGCTAGGCAACTGGAAACTGAATTGCTGCAGTAGTATTAAAAAATGGCCCAGCAGGGAGAGAGGATTTACTGTGCTGGAAACACAGTCTTATATAACACAAGGAACATTAACAGAAATAATGCATTCCCAACATTTACAGAAAGTAGAACTGTAGTGGACTAAGGCAGAAGCCCACAAGTTCCCCTTCTTATATGCAATATCTCGATTTTATATTTACAGTACCAGAGAAATGAGTGTACAAGCTTGAGGGTAAAAATTAGAATGTCATTTAATGTGAATTATTTTTAATAGTTATTAAAGCAGATCTATCAATATCATAACATTGCCCCCCAATCCATTATTAATATAGCGACAGGTAAAGCCATACTTTCTATTATGTTGAGTAGGTCCGCATATAGAAATAAACCAGCTTCTTCTGCACCCACCGGCAGACAACAGTGCCGACATCTTAGAGGACAGTTACCTCTGAGTCTGCTCTGTTTGTCCCACGCACTGTCCGGATTGGTGGTGACGTCTGTTGGTTATCTTAAGGTAACGGAAGTTGTTGACAGCACAGGCGCACAGATCTTCTCTTGTAAGCTCTGTGCCCTGGATGCCTGCAGATGAAGTTTATTTTCTTCAATAACGCTAACTAATGCAATATAATAGAGGTAAGCCTTAGCCTATCACTATATTAGTAATGGACTGGGGGGCCAATGTTATAATGTTGACAGTTCCGCTTTAAGGTTTGTGCACAGGCCTCCATTCTACATGCTATCTCAGTGAAGGGATCGCTGGGGGTAACAAGACAAGCAAATAACAGACTGAACAGCACAACAGCTGCTGCTTTCAAATCATCAATATAAACAGACTAAAGTCTAAATTACATTGCAAAAATAAATGTTATCAATGTACCAAACATTTTGTGTTGCTATGGCAATGGGTAGAGTCTTTGCATCAGGAGATGTCAGCCCCCTCAGTTCACTTCACATTAACATCAGTGGGTTGGCTTGCGCTCATCACTGAAAGGTTTAAAGTGAAAAATCGACAAAAGGAAGAGGAACCAGCTGAATTTAGAGGCCCTGATTGCAGGAAATGTTGAAGATATCAAACTATCTGTATGTTTTTGGTTTTTTTTACATTTGTGTGGCCACTTAGGGATATTTTGCATGGGTGACTTTTCGGTAGCATCAGAAAATGGATGTTGGTACATTTGTTGTGTTACAGTGTAGGAAAGTTTTCCCAGCATTTCATTCTCTCATATATAAACAGAAGTGATAAAATCAAAGGGAAACACAACCAACTGCATCAGCTGTGCAGTCTCACTGTGAATCCACTGAAATTCATACAGCAAATCTGTATCTGCTTGATTGCGCTGTATGAGCAAAGTTGCAATATGGTACACTTCTTTGCAACCATCACAGCACATTTGCAGAGTGAAATGCCCCATAGTACACAAGGATTTATATTTTTCATGTTACTGTTGCTGCAACAACGTTGTTTGCTTGAAAGGGGTGTTATTGTTACTGATAAGCTTCCTAATGTTGTATTTATTAAATCCCCCTTTGTTGGAGGCACAAAGTCTAAGGACATATGGAGGCACAAAAATGAAGGACGTGTTATTGTGCTGTATACCTTTCCTAACAGTCTTGTATTACTGTTGGGGTGCATTGTAAATGTATACAGATACCAGTTTAAAAAGAAAAAAAAAATCTATTCTAGTAACTGTTGCTTTTTCTGCATTTCTCTGTTTCAGGTTGTTTTTTCTCCCACTCTGTATGAAACCCACTTCAGTTTTGATATTACAGTAAACGAAGGTGTTGAGCAGCTTCTCTGTACAAATCAATCAACAGACAGTCAGCAGACCTACAGTATGTGGGGGAAGGAGACTAAGGGCCTTATGCAGACTGAAACATGAACACTTCTGGAAAAAAGCAACTGCACCATAGGCAGGAAGGAAAAATTCCCCAAATCCCCATTTATTTAACCCTCTGAATGTGAGAGAAGTCTCCAAAATATTGTTTTGCAATGCCCTGGAGATCTCTCATCATTCATGGTGTTAAAGGGATAGTAATACTTAAAATGTAAAAAAAAAATATGTTGTAGGGTTTATCCCCCTGAGTAAAACAAATGCTTCACTTTGTCTTAACCAAAATCCCCACCTTAACAGAGAGTGCCAGATGGTGCTCAACATATTCCTTTGCAATGCACTGTACACCCCTCTGGCATTCAAAGGGTTAAATCAAACCATAACTGGAGCAATTCTGTGGAAACAGTAAATATAGCTTACCTAGATTTCACTAAGGCATCTGACACTGTCCCGCAGAGAAGACTCATTAATACATTGCAGTGTTTGAGTACGGATGTAAAAATAGTTCAATGCAAAAGGCAGTGTGGCAGAGGCCACTGTAGTTAACGGAGAATATTCAGATGAAGGTCATGTTACTAGTAGAGTACCTCAGGGGTCTGTACAGGGGCACATTCTTTTTAATATTTTTATTAGTGGCTTGTTGAACAGCCCGTGTACATGAGCCACAGTGCCAGACAGCAACGACCACGGTGCAGTCATGTACAGTAGAGACTGCCCGCACCGTGGCTGATAATGGAGATGGGTGCTCCAAATTCAGACCATAGTCCTCTCTGCGCAGACTACGGTCTGAATTCAGAGCCCCGCTCCCTTATCAGTCGTGGCGCGGGCAGTCTGTGGTGTGCATGACAGCTTCTGACAACCATACGTTAGCGAATTATTATATAGGATATTACAAAAGGTCTTCAAGGTAAGGTATGCTCTGTTTTGCAATGATACAAAGATCTGCAATAGGGTAGACATTTCAGGGGGAATAAGCCAAATGACAAATGATTTAGATAAATTAGAAGAATGAGTGTGGCAGCTGCAGTTTAATGTTGATAAATGTAAAATAATGCACTTGGGTTGTAAAATTCCAAATGCAAAATATAGTATTAAGGGTACTGTGCTGTCAAAAAGAACAGAGGAAAGGGATTTGGTAGTTATTTCTGATGGCTTAAAGGTATGCAGGTAATATAACAAATCAGTGGAGAATGCAAGCAGGGTGCTGGGTTGTATAGCTAGGGGCATTAGTAGCAGAAAGGGGGAGGTAGTTACACCACTCTACAGATCTCTGGTTAGACCTCACCTAGAGTATTGTGTACAGTACTGGAGACCCCATCTCAAGGACACAGATGTTCTGGAAAGAATCCAGAGAATGGTTACTAAAATGGTGAAAGGTTTACAGGATAAAATATCACTATAGACTAAAGGATCTAAACATGCATAGCTTGGAGAAGAGGACCAAGAGAGCGTGGGATATGACAGAAACATTCAAATACATGAAGGGATTCAACAAAAGTACAGGGAGATAGTACATTTCAAAGGAGTAAAAAAAGTAAAGAGGACATACTCTAAAACTAGCTGGACAGAGACTCAGATGTAATGTAAGAGCATTTTACCTCACTGAGAGTGTGGTAGATAAGTGGAATAGCCTACCAGTAGATGTGGGCAGACTAGATAGACAAAATGTTTCTTAAAGTGTTAGTAATGTCTGAAAAATTGTTTTTTTCATTTAGAAGAGCTTAAAAAGCTGATCTAAATGCAAAAAACTGTATCTCTCAAACCGCTATGGTTTAAGAGATACGGGCGTTTAAAGTTTGATTTCTCTTACTGACAGCTGTAAAGCTGTCTGCAGGAGATTTGTGTCGGTCGACACAGTGGCGCTTGAGAAGTGTCGAGATCTCGTTACTTACACGGAATCCCTTCATTGGAATGGTCTAAAACGTGTGCCTGAACACTAGGCACACGTTTTAGACCATTCCAATGAAGGGATTCCGTGTAAGTAACGAGATCTCGACACTTCTCAAGCGCCACCGTTTCGACCGACACAAATCTCCTGCTGACAGCTTTACAGCTGTCAGTAGGAGAAATCAAACTTTAAACGCCCGTATCTATTAAACCATAGCGGTTTGAGAGATACAGTTTTTTGCATTTAGATCAGCTTTTTAAGCTCTTCTAAATGCAAAAAAAGTTTTTTTCAGACATTACTAACACTTTAACTGGCATCAAATTCTGTTTCTATGAAACTAAGCGCACCAAAAGGGACAAATAAAACTCCACGAATTCCGATTTAAATGAGGCTTTTAACCCCTTAAATGATAAAGGGTCTCCAACAGGTGAACTGTAGCTCTCAGGCATTACCAGCCCATTTAAATCAGTAGAATTTTCATTTTCCCTATGGGATGCAGCCAGTTTGCTCCAGAATTGCTCATGTTTTATCTCTGTATAAGGCCACAATAGTCCTGACATAACCACATTTTGTTTTACCTGTGTATATTGTTTTTTCGCAAAATTAGCCACGAGACATGACGAGCAAGCAATCAGAAAAGGATAATGCAGAGAGCGCAGGATTTCTCTTTAGTTTGTCATGCGTCTGCTCTAATAACTAGTAATAAGTCCTGTAATAAGTACAGGAATTATCGGTTACATTGCTCTGATATCCGGGGGAACCCATAGAACCAGTGTTCCAGTCGTACAGAACACTTGCAAACACATTGGTATCCGCACATGAAAAAGTCCACGCTCAAGTAGTGAAGATGAGTAATATATATGCACTGAAATCAATCAACCCACTTAGGGTCCTAACCCTGTGAGTGCAAAGGTGGCGACACACACGTTGCTGTGCACTTAATCCTTTGAGTGCCAGAGAGGCAGAGCAATGTGTTGCATACCCCTCTGGCACTCAAAGGGTTAAATAACAAATTGTCAAATCTAAAGGACATTCAACCCATAAACTCAGATTTCTGCACGCAGCATTCTGACCAGGTTAACCCTTTAAAGGGATAGTAATACTTAAAATGTAAAAAAAAAATTTTGTACAGTTTATACCCCTGAGTAAAAACAAGAGTACTCCCACTACTGAAATGTGTTTTATTCAAAAGTTATTACAGCTCAAAATTTTATTTTTTAGGTGCAATATCACAGTGGCGCTGTTACTACACCATCCTATGGAGATTTATTGTCTATGGACCAGAGCTGCCCATAGTATGGTGTAGCAACAGCGCCACTGTACAATTTCAGGCCACTGTGATATTGCACCTAAAAATTCAACTTTGAACTGTAATAACTTTTGAATAAAGGATAAACACTACAATATATATATTTTTTTACATATTAAGTATTATTATCTCTTTAAGTGCCACAAAAGCAACATTTTGGGAAACTCCAGACCTCGCAAAAGCAAATTGATAGCGCTGCAGTGTATTTTAAACAATCTGCGAAAGATAAGTGGAGCAGATTTTAAGCAACTCAACATCCGCATGGGAGATGAATAAATATTTCTTTGGTTTTAAACGAGGCTTTTAACCTCTTGATTGCGCCCTCTGCAGCATTCAAGGTGTTACATGCCCCCCCATTTAGATAAATGGGAATTGGTAACTTATCTCTCCCCTACGGTGCTGTTGGCTTGTTCCATTTTGCTTTCATACAAATAGGCCAATGAGTCTTGGCTATCACATCTACCAGGAATGTTCTCATTATAACATTTCTTTTGTCTTCAGTGCCCATTTAAAGTGGAACTACCACCTCTTATCAACATGGCCCCAAATAATTACCCATCTGGCCACTAGCTGCTCATTAGCGCTAGTCGGCAGAATTAACACCACATTCATGAGATTTATACACTGCTCGGGGAACGACAGGCAGGAAACCGCGCAGACATCTTTCCATAGTGACATCTGCTTGCCTGCGCTATCAGTCCCAACCAGCTCTAAGAGGCATGGCTAGGAGCCGTTCGGCTCCAAACGGGACTGACAGCGCAGGAGCACAGGCGTCACTATGGAAAGATGTCTGCGCAGTTTCCTGCCTGTCATTCCGAAACAGTGTATAAATCTCATGAACACGGTAATAATTCTGGCGACTGGCACTACTGAGCAGTTAGTTTCCAGATGGGTGATTATTTGGGGCCATGTTTCTCAGGGATGGTAGTTACACTTTAACCAATACAGAACTAAACTGTATGTATTGTGATTTGTTTCTATTTTTGCTAAATGGGAACCAACTCATCAAGAAAAAGAGCAGCAGTTCTGGAGCGAACCAGCGGCACTACAAGGTTGAAATACAGTTTTCCGAATTTGTGTTAATTTAACCCCTTAGGGACCCTTGACGTACCAGGACCGTCACGGTCCTTGAACTACTCAAGGACCGATGACGGTCATGGTACGTCACGTACTTTTTACTTACAGCGCTCTACCGGGAGCGCTGTAAGTAAAAATAGGGCATGGAATAGACAGCTCCAAGATCGGAGCGATCTCTTTCAAGCCCCATAGTGACGCGCCGATACACATGACAGGTCACGTGTACCGGCACGTCAAAGTGCCCCTGTGCGGTCATTATGGGACGGAAATGTCCCGTGACCGCCAGTCCTTAAGGGGTTAAATGAGACTTTTAATCCAATGAATGCTAGTCTCCAATACACTGATCTGCAATGAGACAGCATTCAAGCTTAACCCTTTGAGTG
The DNA here is from genome assembly GCA_037306005.1 of Rhinophrynus dorsalis. Taxonomy (NCBI): domain Eukaryota; kingdom Metazoa; phylum Chordata; class Amphibia; order Anura; family Rhinophrynidae; genus Rhinophrynus; species Rhinophrynus dorsalis. The sequence goes on from CM074724.1 coordinate 52,103,627, forward strand.
CCAGAGGGGGTATCCAACGCAATGTTGATACCCCTCTGGCACCCAAAGGGTTAAAAGCACCGTTTAAAATAAATGGGAAGTTCCATATCTCCCCCCCCCCACACCACCAAATTGAAGTTGGTTTACTCCAGAATTGCATTTATTTGTCTTGATGAATAAGGCCCAAGGTATATTGCAAGTCCATTTTTCGTTTCTAAGGAGGACAGCGGCTTTTGCATGACATTTTTTTTAGCTGAACATGTGGCATAAATACATTATGAATTTCTGGCTTGGGAAAGATTAAAAGAGAATTTCTTAGATGTGGTTGCTAGGTAACGGGCACACTGTCAGGTTTTCTATTGCAGCACTACAACAGATGTCTGCAATGGAGTGAAAAAAAAATAATCATCATCTTGATTCTGTAAATGTGTAACAGCAGGCACAGGAAGAGAACTTGTCGAAAGACGCATTTGCATTGTGAAAATAGGGCAGACAACAATCCATGATCTCTGTTTCAGCTGCTGTTGTCAATTACAGTTAAACAGACGCTGGGTGCTTTTTGTTTTTTTCTTTGTCAGAAAAGCCCTTACCCTTGCTGGCTATAATTATCCAGGTGCTTTGAAAGTAATCAACCAACACAAACTGACATTTTCTATACACGGATATCCACATGTTGCCAGTTTATAGCCATCCAGACTAAAGGTGAAGTCTCATTCAGTAGCAACTAGTGATAGGGCAGACATTCCTGCACAGCTCCTGGGGCCATATACTCAAAATAAAAGTAGAATCATTTTCGAGCAAACCAAATGTACCCTAAAGAACAAATGCAAATTCCATATGCCCCTGATTTTAACAGAGCTTTTAACATCTTGAATGCTGGAGAGTAATTAATTGAAGACCTCTTATTTACATAAATGTTCGTTTTTGTTTGCTTAGTGTAGTTGTTCTGCCTCAGAACTGCATCTCTTTCTTTGTGCATGTGGCCAGGTGTTACTGGAAATACTGCACTCTGGTGTGCTCCCATTGAAGGGGATCTCTCACTCCTATAAAAGTGAGGCTTAGTATATATAGTATATAGCTATAATGTTCAATGACGGAGGCTTTCTGTCTGTAAGCTGAAGCAATCTCATTTGCTAGATATCGATCTCTGCCAATGAGATCGCTCCAGCTTACAGACAGAAAGCCTCCGTCATAAGAGGAGGCTGGGTAGTGGGAAGGGAGTAGAGTCAGAGCGGCAGGACCAGTGTATGTGGAAGTAGGGCACTATGTAATCAATAATTTTAGCCCATATAGTGTTTTTTTGTTTTGTTTTTTTTTTTAAAAATGAACGTTTTCATCATCGCTACATACTGTACATAATAAGCCTAACTTTTATAGGGATGAGAGATCCACTTTAACGCTTACAACAAAATACAGTGACTAAAACATATGAGGACAACATCCTAGCCTCTGTAAATCCTAGTATTTAACAATTTGCATGCTAGAGAGGTATGCAATGCATTGGATACCTCTCTGGCACTCAAAAAAAAAAAAAAAAAAAAAAAAAGATTTATTTCTATAAATAGCATGACCTCCCCTCTAATGCAATACACTTAAGGAAAACGAGTTCCGCTAGATTGCATTGGAAGCATTTAAAGGGAGGTCTAATTACCTTCTCCTGAAAGCTTTTGTGTGTACTCTTTAAATAGAGATCCTGGTGAATTACACAGACTTGTCTGCAATGTCATCCTTCAGCTCACTAGTTATATTTCTAATTTGGAGCCTCGTGTTTAAAGGGACAGTAATGTCCCATTAACTTTTTTTTTTTTTTTTTTTTTTTTTTTAGCGTTTTGTAGAGCTTCTCTCTCAAACCGCTATAGTTTGAGAGATATTATCCACTAAAGTTCGTCTTCTCCTTCTGTCAGCTGTAAAGCTGACAGAAGGAGATCTGTGTCGGCCGATACGAGGAGGCTCTGCAGAAGAGCCGCAATAGTGCGATTTAAAAAGAATTACTGATTTGAAATGGTCTAAAAAGTGTGCTTGCAAACCAGGCACACTTTGTAGACCGTTCCAAAGAAGTCATTCTTTTTAAATCGCTCTATTTCGGCCCTGCTGAAGACCCCCTGTTGGTCCCCGGACCAGGAACTTCTGCTGTCAGCTTACAGCTGATGTCAGGAGAAGAGGAGGGAGGGGGTAACTTTAACGGAGGATATCTCTCAAACTATAAAAGTCTGAGAGATAGGATTTGTGGCCTTTAGCTTATTTTTTATTTTTATTTACTTATTTTAAGCTCTGCAACACTCTAAAACGTTTTTATGGGACATTACTGTGCCTTTATATGAACAATGGAGTATTGCTGGGGTAAACCAAACACAGCATACAGACAAAACTTTCCACTGATTGAAAAGGGGATTTTAACCATTTGAATGCTACAGAGGTCCCCAAGACACTGAAAAGCAATGCTTTGGAGTAGTCTCTAGTATTCAAAGGGTTAAAATCCCCATTTAAGTCAAAATAAATATTTACTTGTCCCCTCCAGGGTAGATGGTTTGAACCAGAATTACTTCACCTTTGGACATGAGGAACTAAGGGCCGTATGCTCTAAAAAAAATTGGAGGAATTCTGGGGCAATTGCACTATAGGGGAGAATTAAACACTTAAATGGGTATTTAAATTACCTGGAATGCTAGAAAGATCCCCAACAATTTGCTTCGCAATGCACTGGAGATCTATTTAGCATTGAAGGGTTTAAAATACCAATTTAAGTAGATGGGATTTTTTGGAAGATTTTGTTGTCCCCTATAGTGTAAGTGGTTTGACCCTGAACACCTCCATTTTTCATTTGAGCATACGGATTTGAGAGTTTTATTTATTAACTGTTTCCATTTCCCTGTCAGACAATAGAAAAATACTTGTTAATATGTAACAGAAAAATATTTGGGGGTAAAGGAAAAGTATATTACTATGCTAGCATACCTCTAACAAGTGTCCCTCTTTGAGACCCAAATCCCTCTGTCCCTCTTTCCCACCCTGGTGTCCCTCTTTTTAGAAGATCAGATTGTGTGGTGTGTATATAAGTATATCACCCTGATGTCCCTCTGTTTAGAAGATCAGACTGGTCTCAAACACCCCACCCACCAGCAACACACCCTAAAACACCAATGTCCCTCTTTGTCCATTTGAAATGTTGTGAGGTCTGTGCTAATTAAACAATACTGCGTTAACCACAAATCTGTGAAAAGGGTTCTGTGATCTGCCCAGTTTAGTGCAATGCTTTATGTGGTGTGTATGTGACATCTGTCCTTAAAGCCCTCTCCAATGGTGCCATTTTTTATTATCTCCTCACATGAGCATACACTGTGGATAAATTACATCTTTGAGTGGCAGAGGGGTATCTAGCACATTGCAAGGCTATGAGATGGATCCCCCCACTGGCGCTCAAAGGGTTAATTATGAATATGCCCAAGTTAAGGGGAAACCTTAACCTAGGAACAAGAGACTCTTAAACACACTGACTTCCCTGGTGGGTGTAGTCTATACAGCACTCATGTGCAGCTATGCATTTTAGTATTATATCTGCATTTTCCTGTATCTAGTGATCTCTGCTGATATGGATATGGACATTGCCTCTAGGTCACACTTCCACACAGAAATCAACGGGCTTCATTAGTCCTGAATGAATCGTAAGAGTCACAACTTGTAAGATTTTAAACATTAACAACGGATAAAAAGAGAAATTAAAAAGAACTAAAAAATAAAATCGTACGCAGATACTTGACTGCTGGTTCAAGGATAGCGACCTATGTAGGTCCTTCTACTAAACAAACTAAGAGCCACTTTTAACACTGGGCGTCAGAGGGGTATCCACTTCATTCAGAAGCAATGCCATTCAAAGGGTTAATGTCACTTGTGTTTATTTGAGGATACTGTTAGGGGGGGTTCAAGGACAGGTTTGAGTGTCCCTGCTGCAGACCATCCCCCTCAACAAGATTATCAGGACACAGAAGAATTAACAGCTGTAACACAAATCTGGATCAAAGTGTGTGATTTACTATCAAGCTATGCAGTACTTGTGAATGCTGTACACCAGGTGTGGAAAAGCCCAACAGTTTTTGCTCCACTACAAGGCCCATCGTCCTCAGCTGATTGATGCTTGGCTGAGGACGATGGGCCTATCTGGCAACACCTGGAACCGGAGAAGTAAGCAACTCTGTGATAGGAGTGTCCAAATGGCTCAATCTGCTTCATAAAGTCCATTCACTGCTAGTTTAACAGAGAATGAAACTGTCTTGTCACAGAAGGCCCAGTAAAGCTAAGCTGGAAAGAAAAGCGTGAGCTGGTTTGATCTCTACTTTAAATAAGAGGATTAAGGATGGAAGAATATTTCTTCCAACAAATCAGTGCTTGTAGCTAAGCCTTTGCATTGTATTCCTGGTGTGTTTATATCGGAGCAGTTTGCCCCAACTTAGGACTTTATTCAGTGGCAAAAGATGAGCAATTCTAGAGCAAACCTACTGTATTGCATGCTTGCCGGGGGGGTGGGGGGGGTGGAGGTGTTAACCCCTTGAATGCAAGAATTCCGCAACTCATTGCATAACTCCTCTCCACCATACCTGGGAACTCAACGGATTTGCCCCGGACACTCCGGTGTTGACACTGCCTTACCGGGTCTCTGGGGCAGAGGCTGAGTCCTCCGGATGTGGGGAGTTTCTATTGAAACTCTACACACCCACTCTTTCCCCTCATGTTGCTCCTTCCCCAGCCTTCTTTTAAGCCCTCCATCAGGCACTCACGTTAAGCCCCGCCCCTTTTTGATGCGATACGCGTCATTCTTCACACCACCCATGGCAGCAGGGGACTCCCCTCCAGGAAGACAACAATAAAACGTTCCCAGGCATGCTCTTCACCCTGATTTATGGGTGGTAACATGTTAATCTAATACGCACAGAATTGATCACAAATGGGAAATTCAGGCCTCCTTTTAAAGACCGCCTTCCCCCAGTCCTATAAAGGCACAGCAGACAGATTTCAGAGTGGATTAATGTGACTTTTCACAGAAGTAACTATCGCCTTATCTGATGGCACCAAAGTGGCATAACGTAGTACAGCTTTGCTCCATTCCATCAGTAAGACCTTTCACATGTATCTAACCAGAGGTTACTCTTACAATCTCCAATAACTGGCCAACCCCCATGGGTGACAACTGGTAATACTGACTGGCACTCAGATGGGTCGACCTGAAGACAATCCCCTCCCTGTGTTCTGTATTAGTTACGGAACATAGGAGAGAGGCAAATTAACTACTCTGGTAATGGAATGGTTAAAGTGGGCTGCAACAGTTCCATCACCAGTCGGGAAGATCCCTAAAAAGTACAATGCTGACATCAGCCAACTTGTCATGTTAATGAAAAACATATTGTCTCTTCCTTTTTGTGAACTCTCTGATTTCCTGTGTCCAAGGGGTTAAAAGGGAGCGGCACATGTAGAATTTCTGGCCTGCTCTCTAGAACACGGTAGATTTCTTTATGCAACAAGTCCTGGCATGAACTCCGTTTCCTTTACCTCCGCTAGTCTGATTTCCAAGATAGCCCAAAGGAACAGTAGGTGTTTGTTTTGTTTTCCCAGACTCTCTACTTTATGTTCTGTGACGCTTGTTTCTTTTTTTCATTGACCGGCAGCCATTTGGGTGTGTATTCCCAGGGACTGCATTCATTTTTTTCTGGTATGTAATTCAGTAAAGGCTAAAGTATGCCATCTTTATTATCAAAATGGTCAATATTTGCAGAATTATGAAAGAACTGGGTTAAACGTAGATAACCTAACTTTACCTGGATAAAAATGTGTCCAGGCCACTTCTCTGGCCGGGTATAAAGGAACAATGTTACATGACTGACAATCTTTGGTCAGTCTGAAAGGGTTCTTAATGAAAAAATAAAGATTGTAATTATGTCCTGCTAAATAAAACATAGGTACTCTAAAGTTATTGCAGTTCAAAGTGTTTAAAAATAAACTGCAATTATCTGTTGTGGTCACTAAGTGATGCTGTTGGAGAGCCGTAGTCAATGACTGAAGCTATCTCACAGGGGCATCATTTAAAGGGATAGTAATACTTATTTTTAAGTGTACTCCATATTGTAGACCTAAAAAAACTGAAAAACGATGTAAGGCGCATCTCTCAGGCCTTTATGGTTAAAGAGATATACCTCACTAAAGTTACCTCTCCTTGCCTGTTTGAATGAAGTCAGTGCTGTAGCTGATAGCTGCAGAATACGGTCATTTGACCGGATGAAGGCTCTTCAGCAGAGCTGAAAATGCGCGATCTGAACATTAATACTTCATTGGCATGGTCTACAAAGTGTGCTTGCAAACCAGGAATAATTTGTAGACCATTCTAATAGGAACAATTTGTAGACCATTCTAATGAAGTATTACTGTTCAGATAACGCGTTTTCGGCTCTGAAGAAGAGCCTCCATCCGGTCAAATGACCCGATTCTGCAGCTGTCAGCTAAGTGCTGCCTTAGTTCAAACAGGCAAGGAGAGGTAACTTTAACGAGGCATCTCACTAAGCCTCACATCATTTTGCACAGGTTTTTTTTAGGTCTACAATATGGAGTACACTTAAATATAAGTATTACTATCCCTTTAAAATAACTACCATTGGATGAAAAATCTCCAAGAGTGGGAGTATCCTTGTTTTACTGAGCAGGGAAAATGACAAAAAAATACTTATTTTATTTTCCAACTAAAATCCATGCTTTTCCCAGAGATGGGCAAACCTGAGGCCCTGAAGCAGTTGTGCACAACAACACCCATCCCCACCCAGCAATGACTGGCTGGCGATGATGGGCTTCTTAATATAAAACAAATGGATGGCTTCAGGTTGCCCACCCCGATCCAGGTATACTCTGCCACCTGCATGACTTCTTTCACTGTAAACCACCCTTCTGCAATTACAGACTAACTTGATATGGGGGGGAACGTGCAGGTCTCAGTGGTCAAAGGTGGTACAAATGATTAGATCCCTCCAAGGCCCAAAGGAGGGAAGTACATTTTAATGCAACAAGTATACAAAGTTGCTGCCCTCCTTGTTTCTTCCCCAGCTAAACTCCACTACAGCTACATGCATCCATGAAGTGGAAAAATCCAAGGCTCCTAAAATCTGATTTATGGCTTCTAAAATGTTGGTATGTTTTATGTACACCTATGTGCATGCATCCCGTAATTAGTTCCTAAAACTTTTATCAGGCTCTTTGTGGATTACATTTTAGTTTGTTCCTGACATAACAGCATTTCTCAGCAAAGTATAAGAGTGTTTTTATCAAGGGAGAGGTATTCTAAAACACATCTTGTTGTATGAAAAGGTCACCTCCCTGGCACTAAGAGTTAATGGCATCAATGCGCCTCAGTGTAACGTCCATGGTACCATACATATTTAGTATACTTGTTTTGCTTTATAAATACACATATACATTCATTCAAGTGTTCATAGAAGGTATGTAGCATTGTAATCACATAGAAATCCACTTAGACCAGAGCTTTCCAAACTTTTCATGTTGGTGACACACTTTTTAGACACACATCATTTCGTGACACAGTAAATCATTTTTCTAGCAAATTGGAGGTTAAACTAACCCCTTATAAGAGATACGGACACATACATAAATTGTAATAACGAAATGTATGGGGACACAACATATCTCATGAAAACCTTTCATTTATATTTTTAAAAATATATGGTTTGTAAGATAATAACATACATTTCCAAGATTGTTGTTATTTATGAGTAAAAATATGTAAATATGTGCAAGAATTTAAAAAATTTGAACACCACCAATAACTACTTCTTACCATTTTAATGAGATGTATGAGGTTGATGGGATGAACACAGCTTTGGAATATTTGGTGGAATATTAGCTAAAGAAAATAACAGTGCCAGCACTCTACTCCCACAGTGATAAAGTGAGAGAACAATCCCGCACGCACCTACAGATAGTGCAGCCTAGATGGCTTTTCGTCGATCGGCCACCCGTAACTTTTGACATTGAAAAAATTTTGTCGAGCGGTGATCGAGCAGAGGTCAAGACAGTGTTCTATCAAAACACTGGACCCATGGAATTTCTCGAACGAGTCACTTTAGGTTCGGCCGCGTCACTTCCGCTGTTTCGACCAGATTACGCATACTGTGCATGTGCACTACCTATATGATCCCTTGACCATGGTATGCATACACGGATACAACAGAAGGGGAATATACTAGTGCACCACAGTAATCAGCACCTTTGCTGCATAAAAATGAATGCAAGTTCACACAGACAGAGGTTTCTCGTTACATTCTCGTGACACACCTACACACTGCAGCCGACACACTAACGTGTCGCGACACACAGTTTGGAAAGCTCTGACTTAGACAGTTGCACCTTATTTGGACTTACACAGCTAGCAAGAGCATAATTTGTAGTCACATTTCAAAACTTTTTATTACTTTTCTTTGTCTCATCTTCACCTATTTCTTTTACACTTTCATGTCCCTGACAGGGAGCTATCTGAATTTGTTATCAAAGATACAATGTGTAAAAGGCAGTGAAACATTGTAGAAAAGCAGTCTGTATGGTATACAGATCAATCAGTGCTGCAACAATGTAGAAATAACTGCCCTCACATTCCCTGACTGGCAAACTCTTTGGAAACACAAATGATAGATCCCTGTCGGTGACAGGTAAAGATAAAAAAAGGTATAGGCGGTATTACGTTACATATTATTTATTTGCAGAATATGTAAAGTCAAAAAATAAGGTGGAACAGTCATTTAAGTCCAGTCAGGACCGCTTGTTGTCAGGATCTAAGAATACACAACATTTTTGGGATCTGCCTTTTTCGTCTGGTGTATTTGATGAATAATTTGTGCAGAAACGGTTATTGTATTTGCAGATCCCTAAAATAAACCGGCCTATTCAATGTTCTTTCTCAACAGACCTGATTAATTCAGAAGCCCCATGCCTGACCGGATGGCAATCTGCACTCATCACCCTCTCAGTCTTTGGGGACGCATTGTGGCCATAGTTGAAGTAGTCAGGTTTACGACTTAGTGAGGATCTGAGGAGATGACCACTGGCTAAAGACCTGTTAGCAATCTAGCTGACTTTGTTTGACAGGCCAAATCCCCTTTAACCCCTAGGTGCTAGAGGTCACCAATGCATTGCTTTTGAAGTGCTTGTAGATGGCTCTATCATCCATGGGTGTTAAGATGCAAGAAATTATGTGTTTGGGTTTTGGTTTTTTTTTTGTTTGTTTTTTCCCCCAGATTAACAGGGCTGGGAAAACAGTAAAAATGGCCTCCTTGCTTTTTTTTTTGTCTAAAGCCTTAGAATGCAGCCTTTTGACCAGGAAGTAAGCGACTGAATGGAGAATTGCAATCCAGAGAGTCCTGGAATAGCTATTCAGTTTTATCAAGGAATTGGACATTCCACTCACATTCTATATATGGTAGATATTAGAATATATTTTTTCATATAATGATAACTTGTATTTTTTAATATTAATATTTCTTTATTGAAGTTAGACTGTCACTGAATGAACAGGTTTAAAGAAAAAGAAAAAAAAAATGTACATTCACATACGCCTGTGCAGTGTTCTGGCTCACTGAAAATGCAGGGCAGCCGAGACCTGTCATTATGTATCTGACACCAATCATCTTGCCTGCAAATAGGAGCAGTCATGCTAGAGGCCTATGCAGAATGCTAAATAAGTACCCTGACCATGAAAGCAAATAATCTATTTTCAAACCTGTCCGTATTGCTTTGTGTTTGACCCTGAAGCCATGACTCCACAGGAGGCGCAGTTCGTCTCTGGAATCTGTGATTCTCTTGTTAAAAATAGCCAGTTTGTAGCACTTGATTGATATACTGGAGCTTCACACATTGAGTGCCAGAGGTGTGATCAACACAATGCATTTCCAATCCCACTGGCATTTTAACGGTTAAAGTGAAATGTATGCCAAGTCTTTTTAGAATGAGGGGGTCTTTTTTAAAAGGAGGAAGGCATTTCCTTTTTGAGATAAATTCTATTTAATTTCATACATTTATAAAAGGGGGAGGGGGGGGGTTGACCTTATGTGTGTTTTAAAGGGCAGCAAACATATAGAAGTTAACCCTTCTCTGAGTGGATATTTAGCCCACACCTTTTCCTAAAAGGCTTTAGCAGTCTGAATGGGCTTAACCATAGGGAATATATATCCTACCCCAATTCCTTTATAATAGATACAGGCAAAATAAAGAGTGGGGGACATATCATGACCCATGCCTTATTGCAGTAAGATAACCAGGATGTCATGACATTTGAATGCCACGAGCACTAACTTAGGGTGCCCCATTTTCCCATGAATTCTGGGAATCTTATTTTATTTTTATTATATATACACACACACACTAGTATTGGAGGCCCGTGTACATGGGCCAAATTGGTAGCCAGCGGCCTCGGCTGCTGATCCAGAGCCAGGGGGCGTTGGGCCGTTCGGAGCTCCTCGCTCCGGATCAGCAGTGCCTCTGACTGCATGCCGGTGCGTTCCAGCAGTCTCTGCTGAGCATGACTGCATCGTTCCCTACTTCGCTTGTGCGGTTTCACACACATGAAGTGACGCATTCTAGAGCTTCATGTTATTTTATATTATATATACATACAGGGCTCAAAATTTCCACTTGCCACTAGACAATGGCGAGTGAAAATTTAGCCCTGGCGAGTAGAAATTCAGCCCTGGTGGGTATGTTATGGCTTGCAGTGGTGAGTAACTTTTCAGGTCTGGCTAGTAGCAAAGGACTTCAAATTATAAGCCCTGAGCTTTTATTAACTGTTCAGCATTTCGGCTCACACACAAGACTTTCTCAAGACCTCATGTGTGAGCAGAAACATCAAACAGTTAATAAAAGCTTTTTTTTTTTTTTTTTTTTAATATAAAGAAAAGACACGTGTGAGCTGTTTTAGCCCACACTGGTTACGGACACCACAACTCTTCACTACAGATATTAAAGGGATAGTAATACTTAAAATGTAAAAAAAAAAAAAAAAAAAAAAAAAAAAAAAAAAAAAAAAAAAAAAAAAAAAAGAAGAAGTTGTAGGGTTTATCCCCCTAAGTAAAACAAGAGTACTCCCACTTCTGAAAGGTGTTTCATTCAAAAGTTATTAATTTTCAAAGTTGAATTTTTTTAGGTGCAATATCACAGTGGCCTGAAATTGTACAGTGGCACTATTGCTACACAATCCAATGGACAGCTCTGGTCCCGGGACCATAAATCTCCATAGGATGGTGTAGCAACAGCGCCACTGCACAATTTCAGGCCACTGTGACATTGCACCTAAAAAATTCAACTTTGAAAATTAATAACTTTTGAATGAAACACCTTTCATCAGTGAGAGTACTCTTGTTTTACTCAGGGGGATAAACCCTAGAACATATTTTTTTTTTTACATTTCAAGTATTACTATCCCTTTAATGGACGTAGCACATAAGCAAAAGGCAACATTAAATATACAAGTTTCGGATTGCCCAGCTCTACCTACCTATCTATAATATATATATATATATATATGCAGTTTATCAAGCACAAGTTAATTTTTTCACTGTGATTATGAAACCTAAGAATACCTGTATTTTCGGTATTTGGACCCTTCATTATTCCCTTGACAAATAACCTTTCATAATTAGGTGTGCTTTGGTCAAACAGAATGAGAACCACAGCCTTACTAGATGTGGTTTGCTGATCTTAACTTCCTGCATTGCACATACTGCTCCACTATTATTATTACCTATGTGTGTTGTGTACTCCATTGGCCCTTCACAATGTTTAAGTGCAATTGTGGACCTTGCCACCACAAGATTTGTTGACTCGTGCACTAGAATCATGTAAGACTGTAAAGTGCCTTAGTATAGTAAAAGATTACAACACAGGTAAAATGCACAAGATAGACATATAGGGAGGCAGATGGATGGACGCACTGACATTCCCAGTCCTGTGTTTACCTACCTATGTATCTATAGGTGTTATTCTCCTTTAACTTGAGTGCCAAAGAGGTATCTAAAGCATTGCAATGTACTGGATACCTCTCTGGTACTCAAATGGTTAACCAGCGGCCCCGGGGTGTGTTGTCCTTTAAGGACCACATAGCGAAGTCTGACGTGCTGGCACACGTGACTGATCACGTGTGCCGGCATGCTGAACGGGGGGACTGATAGTGATTGCTCCGGTTTTGGAGAGGTCAGTTTTAGTCCCCGCTACTACTCACCGCGCTCCCGCAGGAACATTAGAGTAAAATATATGTGATGTGCCAGGACTGTCACTGGTTCTTTAGGGGAAAAACAGCAGTGACGGCCCTGACAAGTCAATGGACATTACGGGGTTAATCACTTGGACACTATAGATTTCAAACATATTGGAAAGTAGTATGCTGAAGATGTCTCTCGCATCCAAGGGTTTAGTCAATGCGATATAATCTATTTTTTTATTATTATTCTAAATTAAGTACCACATGATAATCTGAAAAAAATAATTTAACAGGGGAAAATAAGTGTTCTGGATAAAATGACAGTCTTGATTTTTTGGTGTAACGGCTTTCCATCCTTTGTTTTGTTACTATGGTGTTCCTGTTACTTATGTGGATGAAATGGCCACAACGAGGAAAAAGACAACACGCTTGTCAGAGAACTCCTGATGTATTACAACTATTAAAATTGTACATCTAAAAAGGCTGCTGCCAGCAGACAGAAATGCTCACTATATTTATGAGGTAATGGCAGTTGCAGTGGCCAATTTAATTGGAAAGCACACGTTAGGAAAAACAACTATGTGACAGAGAGAAAGCACAGATCAGTTTATGGAGGAGTTTCCCCTAGTACAAGAGGATTCTGGGTAATTCTGCTTTGAGTAGTTTTGCCACTCCTTTTTATTAAAGCAACAGTAATGTACAGTTTAATGGAAAAAAATTATATTTTAATTATTTTCATTTAACAGGAAAATGTATTATTTTAACCCCTTAGCGACTAGGGCTTTTTTAAACCAGAGGATAAGAGCACACCCGCACAACTTATAAACTGTTTTTATATGGATAAGTAGGGTTTTCTTTTGATGTCACATTTATATGGATAACCCACCATTTACTTTGATACTAGTATAGAAAAATGTGAGTGGAAAAAAAAAAAAAAAACATTTTTTTTTCCTGTGATAATTTGTGGTCATTTGGGGACTGGATAAATGGTATGCACTTTTGTTCATACCTCCCAAGTGTCCCTTTTTATGGGGATAATGTTCATCTGAGGCGGAAATCCCCAGGTCCCCTTTTCCCACCCTGGGGCCCCTCTTTTAGGACGATCAGACTATGTGATGTGTATATAAGTGCATCTCCATTGTTTCACAGTAACACAACTCACACAAATGTTTGCTTAAACTTCAAGATATATTTTTATAAATTAGTCTGTGTAAATAAAATACTTTGGGCTTGCGCTAAAGTATTTATTCAGTAAACAAAGAGGGGTCAAAGTGTAAAATAGAGGTACACTGCTTGGAAATTCTTTTTAAAGTGCTTTCAAAACACTAACAACGAAAAATGATCTGAGGTAATTTACATTTAAATGCCCTGCCCTCCATGACAGCATTTATAAAGTTATTAGTTTTCTGAGGCCTAAAATATAGTTTACATGTGCACGCTGGGGGGCTCCTATTCCTGCCTTTTTCAGTACTTCCATTAATATAGCAATCTTAACAAGTGACTGATGAATGATAGAGTTTCAATGAAGAGCTAAATGCAAAAAAACATCTCTCTCAAACAGCTATGGCTTGAGAGATACAGGCATTTAAAGTTTTTTTGCATTTAGCTCAGCTTTATAAGCTCTTCTAAATGCAAAAAAAAAAAAAAAAAAAAAAAAAAAAAAAAAAAAAAAAAACTTTTTATTGGACATTACTAACACTTGAAGGGAAAATGAACATACTCTGGGACAAGGGGTAAAGCTGTAAACTTGAGTAAATGATTTTCTTTGACACGTTTCTATTGGATAAATACACAATTAACCCTCAGAGACCTGCAAAAATTGTTGAACAATGTTTTCGTCTTCCCTCTGAAAGCAAGATCATTGACAACTGGGTGATAAGAGATAATGGGGATCTATCCAATATCAAAGGTGTTAGCTCTCGGAGTTCCAGAGGAGTACACAACAAATTGTAATGCAATGCGTTGCATACCCCTCTGGCACTCAAAGGGTTAAATGAAAAGTAATCAATACGGTTACGTAAATGCTTACTTACGAGCAAATGTGTATGGGAGAGGGAGATCAGGTAATGTCTATAAACCATTGTATAAAAACTGGAGTTATTCTGGAGTAAACCAACTGCACCATAGGGGACAAATAAAAATTACTACATTTCCATGCGCTTGAATATTGCTTTTTAACCCCTTGAATCCCAGTGTGCACTGGAGATCTCTCTAACATTCAAGGGATTAAAAGCCCAATTTAGAGAGTGTGCGCGTTCATCCCCATTTGGGAATACGCAGTATATCCACTAATCATATATAGGTAACTAGGTGAAGAGCCCCTGTACATGGGCCATAGTGCCACCCAGCAACGGCCGCGGTGCAGTCATGCACAGTAGAGACTGCCCGGGGCGCTCCTAATTCAGACCTGCGGTGCGCAGAGAGGGCTATGGTCTGAATTCGGAGCCCCGTTCAGTTATCAGCCGTGGCGCGGGCAGTTTGTAGTGCGCATGACGGCTTCTGACGCACACATTTAGCGGATTATTATATAGGATATGTATAAATATGCAAAAACACCTAATGAGCATTTTGTGTGTGTAGGTATTTACACCCCCTGTCCCTTTACATCCGAACTCTGTGACACCAGGGGGGTATGCAATAAGGTGTGATAAAGAGGTGATTAAGTGGAGATCATTTTCTCCTATGTTATTCTATGCAGCCTGTGGACTAAATTCTAAAGCTGGAGAACTCTTAGTGTATAGGCTCCATAGAATAACATCAAAACTGGAGAAGTCATCTCCACTTTATCAACACTTCGTGCATCTCCCCCAGGTCACAGAGTGCACATAGGAGTCTCTTCCTAAGAGATCTCTACTCCTCTATCACTTTCAGCATGGTCCCCTTCCCAGCCATGCATACAGGACTGCTCTGTCACAGCTTGCCATTGTGATCCCCAGGACTGCAGTGGGTTAATGTTACAGTAGAGTTGACTGTCAGGTCTCTGCTCCTGCAGGAAATGAGAGCGGTCACAAGGCAGTGTCTTCCGGTCTCCTGCAGACAGCTGGGAGAGGAGAAAGCCTATACTGTTTATAAACAGCACAATAGCCAACACACTAACCCCCTGCACTATTTATATGCAGCATAAGGGATATTAAGCAGTTAAAGCTGGTCATAAATTAAGTAAAAAGACACAACCTGGCAGATGTGATAAAAGTTAAGATTAAAGTCAAGGAAAAGGCATAATTAACAAGGTGGGCAATATTCAGCTCCATAGACTGAATACACACAGCATCTAAGGCAGCACCAGCGACTCATGAATCCCAGCAGTTGCTTAGTATGAGCAATCCTTTGGCACTCAAAGGGTTACAAATATACAGCTATTGCTGGTATTTTCAGGAAAAGAGCTACTGAATGAAGTCCCTGGTGCAAACACATTTTGGGGCCCTCAACTTACTGCAAACCCCTAAACAAGTTTCCAGTATTCAGTGGGCCTCTAAAGATTGATGGGACCCGTGCTTTGTACCTGCTTCACCACCGCTCGCTCAGTCCCTGATTTTTCATCCTTCTTTGAATTTCTCGGCATACCGAACATTCAGCCGATCTCCTCCTTCAGCCCCCCTTTTTTTTCCATCAAAACCTCCCACCGATAAACCACAAGCTCAATAAAGGAATTTTTAAGGAGTAGAATAAGCAGAAAGTAGTGAATGTGATTTCAGCAACTGGTGTCTCCAGAGAAGTAATTGAGAGAAAGAACTCTCTCAGTTGCCAGGGATTACAGGAAGCGTATTGTGTAACAGTGTTATGTACATAAGAGACCTGATGACACAAACTGAACCACTAATCTGTTCTGTTTGCTTCATTTAACATGTTATTGCACTTATTGCTATGTTGTCCTAGGAGGCAATATGCCTTTAAATTACCCCACTGAAGCACCCATTAATATGATTATATTTTTTATTTTTATTACCCCTTTAACCCCTTAAGGACCCATGACAGTCCTGGCACATCATGGATTGGCGAGCCATAAGGACCCATGATGTGCCAGGGCCATCATGGATTTTCAGGGCTCCCAGCAATGCGTTGCGTACCCCTCTGATAATTATACTGCTGGAACATGGGGCCTTTCACACTTGCAACCATCTACCAACATGATGGTTCCAAAATCCATCAAGCTGCATCTTTACCACGTTCACAGTACATTATTAAAGACTAGTGTAAAAGCCCATGTACATGGACCAAGGTCCAGGTGATGTTAACCCTCTGAGTGCCAGAGGGGTATGCAATGCACTCACAGTGTTAAGAGGCTGGTCTTGCTCTGCGTCCTGCTGCGATGCAGTTAGGCACTGTAAGAGTCTGCCCAAAAGCACAGAATGCTCCCACCACAAAACTCCCAGCATTCCCTACACCTTCCAGCATTCGTGCTCCCAGCATTCTGTGCATTCAGGCAGTCTCTACTGCTCATGACTGCTTCTGACAAACATCTTAGCGAATTATTATATATAGGAGGATGCAGCAATGTACAGCTGCATGACCGGTTATAGGACAGCTGGCAAATCTTTCACAAATGCTAGACTTGAAGGTTGCTATGCTCATCACAACTTCTAAAGAATAACTATCCCACGTGGGCGACAGTCAATAATATTCAGATTACACCAACGTGGGCCAACTATTGCCACACTCCCCATCAATGGGATTGCTGGGGAGGAAGCAGTAGGAGGTGATAAGAACACAGATGATGGAGATGTGGCAGGGGACTGCTACATTTTTGTCAACAGTGTGTACAAGCCCTTTGAGGAATTAAAGGAGTAAAATGCTTCTTTTAATGGAAACACAAACATTGTAGGGCTTCTCTGCAGAGTAAAACAATAGTACTTGTACTGTTGAGACATGAATATTTCCACAGTTATTATTCAAACTGTTAACACCTTAACGAGCGGTGACGTGCTAGGACCGTCACCAGTAAACTTACCTAAAGGACCGATGACGGTCCTAGCACGTTACATATATTTTGCTCTCAGCACTCCTGCGGGAACGTTTGGAGTACTAGCATAGTCTGAAACTGACCCCTCCAAGAACCAAATAGCAACTATCAGACCCCCACTCGGCAAGCGGGTACACACGATCAGTCACGTGTACTGGCTCGCTAACTGACATCAAAGCAGTCTTTAAGGGAAAACCACTACCAGGATTGCTGGTCGTTAAGGGGTTAAACTGCAGTTTGTTTTTTTACATAACAGTGCCCTCTAGGGGGGGGGGGCACATTTCAATAAGTTATTTTGTTGCATTCTTTGGGAAAGGTGATACAAGGATAGGAGAGATATGGATCCCCTCATAGGACCTTGCTCCAACTGACTGTCTAGAGAAGGCACTAGACTACACTAATGTTTCATGGGAAATAGGCTTTATATACACCTCAGTGAAGATAACTTACCCATTCATACGGAATATACTTTATGGCATTATTTAAAGAGTAGAAACACTTTTTTGTTTTTGCAGTTCAAAATGTTTTTAAAATGACTGTGCCCCCAGGAGTTGATACAGTTTACAGAGTGTCACGACAGTTATTTTATTGCAGTCTATGGAAGAGGTAACAACTCCAGCACTTCATGATAGTAATTTTATTCAGATGTTATAACAGTTGAAACTATCAGAAGTGGAACTACCCTCATTTTACTCACCAGGAAGAGAGCGCATTATAGGTTTGTCATAGTAAAACCTTTCATATTCTCTCATTTTACAGTAGAAAGCAAGTAGGAGCAGTTTGTGGTTAAACCTTTGAGTGCCAGAGGGGTACGCAATGCGTTGCGTACCCCTCTGGCACTCAGGGGGTTAATTTGTATAAGAAAGATTAGATTTCAATATTTTGTTTAAAAAAATGCTTGTCCACATAAAATCTTATACTAAGAAAATGTGGTCTAAGTGGTAATCAATCAGATGGGATTTTGGCAATCCAGATAGCAATATCTGTGTAATGAATCCCACCTCAGTGAACTGGGATGTGTTGACTGTATAAGCCTTGCATTACTTATGTCCATACACCTACTACTATTTAGAATACTTATTTTGGAACAGTAATATGATATTATTTGTGGCTCGTCGCCATTACACTAAAAAGGATGAATACTAAACAGCTGCTGAGATCATCTATCAAACTCAACAGCACTTGTAACTAAAGATGCTCTTGGTTGATCGTCCTGTACTAACGGGACATATTCTTACACAAAGTCTCGTATTTCCAAAAGTCACAAGGACATCACCCTTATGGGCAAAGGGCAGTTTCCTTTCCCCTCTCTAGTCTTCATCAGCAGTTACTGGGCCAAACACACAAAAGGCTGTAGCAAACAAACTGCATCATAAAGGCCTGTACATCTATATTTTCATTATTAGACCTTTGATTGCCAGGAGTATGCAACACATTGCTTTGCAATGCATTGCATTACCCTCATCTGCAAGTCAAAGGGTTAAGCAATACGGTCACTTTAAATGGGCTTTTTGCCACCATGGATACAATGCAAAGCAATATGTTGGAGACCACTCGAAAATTCAAGCTGTGAAGACAACTCGCTTTTACTCCGAAACACAAGCCTTTAAAGTGACACCAACACTAAACTTTAAACTCATCCCTATTACATATCTGGAAAAAGTGAAGCCTCTTAGAGCAGTGGTTCTCGACCTGTGGGTCGGGACCCCTTTGGGGGGTCAAATGACGATTTGCCAGGTGTCGCCTAAAACCATCAGATATTTATATTTCAATTCACAACAGTAGCAAAATTACAGCAATGAAGGCACAACAAAAATAATTTTACTGTTAGGGGTCTCCACAACTTAGGAAATTTTATCGAAGGGTCACGGCACTAGAAGGGTTGAGAACCGCTGTCTTAGAGCATTCTGGAAAGGGGGGGGTGTTGTGTGTGCTCGATGGTAGCCCTAACAGAATCTCGCTGCAGTCCAAAGCAGTAGCCATTTCTCCTCTGCCATGATCTCTGGCTCCCCGTCTGTATGACAACCCATGGAAGGCTCCTGAGTGACCTATTATTGATCTCTATGGTGTATCTGTATGTCTGGAAGCACACAACGGCCGCCTCTTCTCCCAAGAAAACAGTGGGTGCGTGGTTCCAGCAGGGGCTCTATCAGATAAAAGGAGCCTGCCAGAACACTTGAGTAAGTAGGCCCCAGGATGCTTCAGTATAACAGGTAACGGGAGTATGCTAATAGCTTGTTGTTAGTATCCCATGTAATTCACATGGGGATTTAACTGTCTGAATTCTACCAAGGTCTCCACTGCATTGTGAAGCAATGCAGTGGAGACTTCTCTAGCACCCCCGTGTGGGGATGCTGATTTGTTCCATAATTGTTCTAGTTCTTATTAACCTTATGAGTGACAGAGGGGTACACAACCCATTAAAATGAATTTCTAGCAGGCTATTACAGGGGTAAGACTTTCCAAACATCACTACTGTTGTACTGGAGATCCTGCTGGGGATCCGGATGTACTGGAGATCCTGCTGGGGATCCGGATGTACTGGTGATCTGGTTGGGGATCCGGATGTACTGGGGATCCTGCTGGGGAGCCTGTTGTACTGGAGATCCTGCTGGGGAGCCTGTTGTACTGGAGATCCTGCTGGGGAGCCTGTTGTACGGGAGATCCTGCTGGGGAGCCTGTTGTACGGGAGATCCTGCTGGGGAGCCTGTTGTACTGGAGATCCTGCTGGGGAGCCTGTTGTACTGGAGATCCTGCTGGGGAGCCTGTTGTACTGGAGATCCTGCTGGGGAGCCTGCTGTACTGGAGATCCTGCTGGAGAGCCTGTTGTACTGGAGATCCTGCTGGGGAGCCTGTTGTACTGGAGATCCTGCTGGGGAGCCTGTTGTACTGGAGATCCTGCTGGGGAGCCTGCTGTACTGGAGATCCTGCTGGGGTGCCTGCTGTACTGGAGATCCTGCTGGAGAGCCTGTTGTACTGGAGATCCTGCTGGGGAGCCTGTTGTACTGGAGATCCTGCTGGGGAGCCTGTTGTACTGGAGATCCTGCTGGGGAGCCTGCTGTACTGGAGATCCTGCTGGGGAGCCTGCTGTACCGGAGATCCTCTTGGGGAGCCTGCTGTACCGGAGATCCTCTTGGGGAGCCTGTTGTACCGGAGATCCCCTTGGGGAGCCTGTTGTACCGGAGATCCCCTTGGGGAGCCTGTTGTACCGGAGATCCTGCTGGGGAGCCTGCTGTACTGGAGATCCTGCTGGGGAGCCTGCTGTACTGGAGATCCTGCTGGGGAGCCTGCTGTACCGGAGATCCTCTTGGGGAGCCTGCTGTACCGGAGATCCTCTTGGGGAGCCTGTTGTACCGGAGATCCCCTTGGGGAGCCTGTTGTACCGGAGATCCCCTTGGGGAGCCTGTTGTACCGGAGATCCTGCTGGGGAGCCTGCTGTACTGGAGATCCTGCTGGGGAGCCTGTTGTACTGGAGATCCTGCTGGGGAGCCTGCTGTACCGGAGATCCTCTTGGGGAGCCTGCTGTACCGGAGATCCTCTTGGGGAGCCTGTTGTACCGGAGATCCCCTTGGGGAGCCTGTTGTACCGGAGATCCCCTTGGGGAGCCTGTTGTACCGGAGATCCGGTTGGGGAGCCTGTTGTACCGGAGATCCGGTTGGGGAGCCTGTTGTACCGGAGATCCGGTTGGGGAGCCTGTTGTACCGGAGATCCGGTTGGGGAGCCTGTTGTACGGGGGATCCGGTTGGGGAGCCTGTTGTACCGGAGATCCGGTTGGGGAGCCTGTTGTACCGGAGATCCGGTTGGGGAGCCTGTTGTACGGGGGATCCGGTTGGGGAGCCTGTTGTACGGGGGATCCGGTTGGGGAGTCTGTTGTACGGGGGATCCGGTTGGGGAGCCTGTTGTACGGGGGATCCGGTTGGGGAGCCTGTTGTACGGGGGATCCGGTTGGGGAGCCTGTTGTACGGGGGATCCGGTATGTATCAAGCTCAACATTCACATTTTTGTCAAAGTCTTTATAGAAAATAAGGGGCACCCTAGGTGGATGCCTGTGGCACATCGGAGTACCACTGCACCCTGGTTGAGAAGCACTGATATAGACAAATCAGGGATAACATTACAGTACAGCCTAGACAGGTAGCAGCTCTTAGGGTTCAGTTGCGCTGCAATGTGTTGGCTACTTCTCCAGCACGCAATGGGTTAATTAAAAAAAAAAAAAAAAAACACATAAAAAAAAAACAACAGGTATTTTAGAATTTTGTTTGAGAACATTGCACTACATACTGGTACTGAAAATATTTTAATGCAGATTGGTTTGTGCTAGCCTTTGACCACATTAAGTAAAAAGCAAACTCCCATTAAGGCTATCGTCACAAGGGCCACTCTGGCACAAGTTGTTTACACTGAGGTAAATGCAACCATGCAGAACAGCTTGTCCCCCCACGTGTGCTGTTCACACGGGTTATTTCTGGCTGGAGGGGGGGTTGCAGGACAATGGAGGTAAGTGGGCACAGGCAGCTTGGAATGCACTAATATGGAGTTGCATACAAGTCGGACATGTGATCATAGTCTTATTTGGTTTATATTTTGGGTTTTAATAATAGGTGCTTGGACCCTGATAACTCCTTATGAACTCCATTGTTTGTGTTAAATTCATGGATTAACAGGAAAATCTGGTTTTACAGCTCAGTCACTTAGTCTGTTTATGTAAGATTTCCTATTGTTAAGTAGTTATCTCATAAGTAAAATTTACTTAAAAATCACTCAAAAATAGTACAATTCTGGTGAAAACCAAGCGCACTAAAGGGATTTTTAACTCACTAAATGGTAGAAATCTGTAATGCATTGCTTTGCAATTTGGTGAAGAGATATCTAGCATTCAAGGAATTAAACACTCAATTTAAACAAATAGGATTTTTTTAGGTTTCTTTTTTTGTGGTGCAATTATTTTGCCTCAGAATTACTATAATTTTCCTTGAATGAGAGAGATGCATTCAACACATTGCTTCACAATAATACTGTATTATTTGTTTTTGCAAAGCTCTGACATAAGAGATTACCGGCCTGCTGGACAATATTACTAGAACACAAGTTATTATACAGTAGTGCAGCGTTTATCACTAGATATGGAAACATACATCTGCCTGTGAGGTGAGAACAAGTGTAAGCTCATTTGCACATTTTACAGCACAGATACAAAACACACACACACACACACACGTATCATTGTATCTCATGAGGGTGTTCATAAAAACAAAAGAAAAAACAGCCGGCACAGAAGATTCCTGAGTGTAGTATTTTTGTTTTCAAACTTAGGCCTCCACTTTCTGCTCCAGCTGTTTTTTCTTCTTTTGCTATAGATGATGATTTGTGGAAAGTCCAGACCTGCAGAACTTAAGCAGCAGAACAACTTCAGAGTTCTTGAAAAGGACTAAATATGTTGTAAATTGCAGTATATAGTTTTTGCCAACATTCATTTTATATATATATATATATATATATATATATATATATATATATATATATATATATTTATTTATTTATATTTTTATATATATATATATATATATATATATATATATATATATATATATATATATATATATATATATATATATATATATATATATATATATATATATATATATACATATACACACACACCCACAAGCAATGTGGGACGGCGTTGCCCATCATGTTATGACCGTTGGGTGTACGTGTGTGAAATGTAGACACACTGATAAACACAGATCTATGCAACACACAGACACATACACACAGTGAGAGGCAGAGACACGCAAAACATGCGCACACACGCACACACACACACTGGAGATGCACACATATGTAACAGATATGCACACACATGCAGCAGACACGAGCACATGCTACAGACACACGCGCACGCAGCAACAGACACACAACAGACTCAACAGACACATGCACACACAAGCACCCAACAGACATACGCACACAGACACGCAACAGACACAGACACACACACACAGACACACACACACACACAGACACACACACACAGACACACACAGACACACAGACACACAGACACACACACACACACACACACACACACACACACACACACACACACACACACACACACACACACACACACACACACACACACGGAACAGACACTTGGGAGGTATGCAATGTTGTATTTTATTTCTCCTTTACTTTGGGCCAGAATTGCAGTATTATGCCTGTGTGTGTTTGGGTTGTGCAAATGGAAAGCAGAAAATGCATTGGATACCTCTCTGCCACTCAAAGGGTTAAAGGGTCAGTAATGTCCCCTAAAAAATGTTTAGACTTAGGCAGAGGTTGAAAAAAGAAACTAATTGCCACAAACCCCTATCTCTCAAACAGCTATGATTTGAGAGATACAGGGATTCAAAGTTCCCCCTCACCTTCTCCTGATGTCAGCTATAAAGCGGAGAGCAGGAGATTAGAGTCATACGACTCGAGGAGGCCGTGCAGCAGACCCAAAATCGTGGTACGTAAAAAGAATTCATTAATTAGAAAGGTCTACAAAGCGTGCTTGCAAACCAGGCACCCTTTGTATACCTTTGCAATGAATTAATTATTTTGCAATAACGCATTTCGGCTCTGCTGCAGGGCCTCCGAGTCATAAGACTCAAATCTCCTGCTTTATAACTGACATCAGGAGAAGGGAAGGGAGGGGGGAACTTTGAAAGTGACTCTCTCTCAAACCATAGCAGTTTGAGAGATAGGATTTGTGGCAAGTAGTTTCTTTTTTCAACCTCTACCTAACTCTAAATATTTTTTATGGGACATTACTGTCCCTTTAATGAAGCAAGAAAATGTAGCAGAATGTAGCACTGTAACTCTGGATGACCTTCCCCCACCCCCATCCTGAAGAAAAAAAAAAAAAGTTGTTTGAAAGCCTCCACTGATGTTCTACACGCTATAGACCAGGCAAAAGGGAGCACAGATAAAATCTGTTTCTTTTGGTGTCTATAAATATTCCTGTTTACATTGCTGGATCTGTTTCCAGCTCACTGTGAGTGAGCAAAAAGATTTAGTGCAGCTGCAAGGACTAACTCTGATAACAAAATACTTGGGCCTACCTCCAAGTCAAAGCAGAGACACTTTCAGAGTTAGTACAACTGCAAACCAAACAACAAACCACATTAAAAGCAGTAACAAATATGGAGATACACGCAACAGGGCAGTTTAGTGTTTCACTTTTTTTTTTTTTTTTTGTCCAGATTAAGTGGGTAATACGTAATATGTTTGTATTAAAGGGACAATATCGTCCAGGGGTGGAATATTCACAGGAGCTTGGCGACTGGCTTCTGATTTAGTTTTACATCTGGCTTCTAAATGTTGGTGCTATTATGGCAATTAAAGGGTTAAAGTTCCACTTTAAACCTTTGAAGGGATAGTAATGTTTCACAAAAACAGCAGCTCCAATTAATCTTCATGGTATTTAAGCCATAGAGAGTGTTATATCATTACTGTGAGCGTTGTAGTTCAAGAGTAATTGAATGATAAAGTTTCCCCCTCCCGACCAGTTTACCTAGTGTAAGCCCCCACTCCTCAGATGTGGAATGCAGTCCATAGACCAGACAGCTCACATCAAGGGTCAATATTTTTACTGTGAGATCAATGAAAACCCTGCCCCCTTGACAGGTTTTTCAGCTTTTTCCCTTATCTTAATTGAAGATTATCCCTCTCTGCAGTCTACCTGGACACCTCCCTGCTGCTCTGAGGTGAGCAGTGTTACATCAGTAAAAGGGGCGGGAGAGGGATAATTATCATTGAATTACTCTTGAACTACAACTCTGACAGAATTGAAATAACACTCTCCAAGGCCCAAATACTATGATGATTGATTAGAGCTAGTTTTATTATGAAACATTACTATCCCTTTAAGTGTCAGAGGGGCATCCAACATATTGAAATATGTTTGATATTCATCTGGAACGCAAAGGGTTAAATTAGCAAAATATACATATCGAAAATAAATAGTTTTCTAATTATACTGCTAAAACCATTTTCAAAATCACCAAAGCTGTTCTAGGGCCCTTTAAATGAGCAATAACATTTAATTATGAAAAATACGTGATTGGGAAAGGGCCGTCCAAACATTTTCAACAGTGGGACATATAATCAGAAAGCCACATGTGTACAGCCTGCACAAGAGACCACATCACAATAAACTGTCAGGGCATTTTACCCAATAAGACAATATATAATTACATAAGATCAACAGGAAGTACTCAATTAATGCAACAAGGAAGTACTCTATACAACACGGAGATAATAGGGCGAGGGATCTGGCGGCAAAAACTGGTGAACGGGGAGACAAGAGGGTTATATTGTATGGCATGTTGTAGCAACAGAGGAAAAAACAACAGATGGCACAAGTTAGAGAGGGGCACAGGAGGGCAACAGAGCGGTAAGCTTTAGTACAGGTGCAAAAGAGGTGCATGGAGCTTAAGAAATGGGAAGAGAGACGCAAACAAAAAACTACTGCAGAGAACCTCAAGGGGAGACCAAACCCTAGGGGCGAGGTGGCTGCATCTAGCTGCGCTGCCCACACTCTGGGCGCATGTGTTATAGGGCTTATTTTAAAACATAGGCAGTACAAATTGTGGGTGATCATTCAAACACCTCAAACTTTCTGCAGAGGGTTTTATACTTATTACATTTAATTCCAGTTTAAACTGATAATAGATGCTGGAAAAGATGCCACAGATGTAACACAAAAATTACATGGTAATTTTGACCACCTACTTAGAATAATAATTCAACAAAATTGCTCAAGATCCGTGTTTAGAAAAGAGCTTAGTAAACACATACGTGTAGTTGGCTTGTAATTTTTCTCAGTGTTAACAAATGACCCTTGTACAAGGCATCTGCTGCCAAGAAAGGTTTCAGATTGCAAAATACTGATTCTGAAATGCTGAGCTGTACCCACAATAGCATCACTGTTTTCAAAACTCTTTAGCAGAATGATGTTTAAAAAAACTAGAGAATCATTAACCCTGTGATTTTTAACCAGGGCCGTTGCCACCTATAGGCGAGGTAGGCGCCGGCCTAGGGCGCACATTCTCTGGGGGCGCATCGGGGCCCACTCCAACCCCTCCCTGCTCACCACTTACTGCCCAAGTCACTCAGTGGCATAGCAGGGGGTGGGAGCCCAGAAAATGTCAGCCTGCCCGTCTCAAAAAAAAAAAAAAAAAAAAGAAGGGAAAAAAAAAAAAAAAAAAAAGTACATTTCGGTGCCCTCGCACAGCGATGCCTTTTTCTCTCTCCCCCTTCGCTCCTTCAAACCTGGACCAGGATTGAAGGAGCGGTGGGGGAGAGAGAAACGGGCATCGCTGTGCTACATTAATAAAATAGCCAGCCAAGGGACGGCACTGAAACGTACTCACTGGGAGAGAGAGACGTGCAGCGGGAAGCACTGGTCAATATTTATTCTCGAGAGAGAGAAAGGAGACATGCACCGGGAAGAGTAAGTGGAAGGGGGGTCAAGAGGGGATAAAGAGTCAGACAGGGGAAGAAAGTGTCAAAGGGGTGATCAACAGTCAAGAGGGGGATCAAGAGTCAGACGGGGGAGAGAGAGAGAGTCAAAGGGGGGGATCAACAGTCAAGAAGGGGAGAGAGTCAAAGGGGGGGAGAGTCACATATAGAGAACATACACTCTGAGACACTGATACACATATAGAGAAGCACACACATACTTACACACTGATATCCTTACAGAGACGCATACACACTTATACATATAGGGAACACACACTGACACACATATATACATATAGGGAGCACATACTGACACACACATACACGTATAGAGAACACACACACAAACTGACACATACACATATAGGGAACACACAAACACAATGACACTTAAACACATACAGGGCGGACATAAAGGGGTAGGACAAAAAGGGCAGCAAAATTAGGTTTTGCCTAGGGTGGCAAAAATCCTTGCACCAGCCCTGTTTTTAACACCAGTCTACACCAGACACACCATTGTCTTGTTTAAAGAATCTCTACTTAAAGGGGATCTCTCACTCCTTTTCAAGTTATGCTCATTAGTTAGAGCATTTACCGAATTAGTTGAAACCGTTATTAATTTTCTTAAAAAAACATTATTTGGGCAAAATTGAAGAGGTTGGAGTGAGCTAAAGACAGCTGTGTGAATGGCAGGAAAAAGCACCCCACACACACCACTCCCCCAACATACACAAACTTCTCGTGTTTTTTCCTAAAGTGTTTTATCTATTCACTGATAAAGGCTAGAAAGTTGCTTGTGTGCATGTCTCTTTGTGTGGTGTGATCGTCTGTCTCTTTGTGTACCAGTGTGTGATCGTCTGTCTCGTTGTGTACCAGTGTGTGTGAAGCCATATGTCTCTGTATGAGTGATATGGGCAACAGTATCTTTTTTTGCTAACCAAATATATAAAGAGGTGATTCCCAACTCAATGTAGAGCTTAAACTGGATTTGGAAAATGCAAACAGCTGGACATTTGTTAAGAAAAATGTGAAACCTTTACTTTACCTTTTACAGTTCAACCACAGTCGGTTTTTATGAACTATTTACTTTTGTCTTTGCTCTTGTGGAATGCATAAAAACAAGCAAGTCTATACAAGATCCACCCGGCATCTCAGCCAATAGGAACTCTGGTAAGTTTGTGACTTTTGTTTTATTTATTTTTAGCTGATAATTAAAGTCAAATATTTTTTGCTCTTATTTAAAGGGATAGTGCCTCCTAGACATACCTGGGAACTCCCAAAATGAGCAGATGCATTATGTATTAACCCTTTGAGTGCCAGGGAGGTATCCAATGCATTAATGCGTACTGCATCACTTACAAACAAAAACAGCCATGCACTCAGACAAAAATAAACCTACCCATAACTCTAAGAGATAGCAGCCTAAAGAGGTGCTACAGGGATAATTACACAAAAAACGAACAAGATAGAAAGCCATGTGGCAATAGCACACTCTACTAGCTAAACTATCAATAGAGAGGGCTATAAGGCATAAAGGTATAAAAAGGGCCAGGGAGGATATCAGGATTTAAAACTACCCGATAGTAAGATGACCTCTCCGGTCATAGAATAAACATACTCCTCCCTTACCCTTGAGTAGATCAAAATATACCAGGAAAAGGAATCAAATAAGATAAAAATTAAATACCTTTATTAGTAAATTAAAAAAAAAAAAAAACCACAAACACACAAACTAGAGTGACTATCGGCAATGAGTCCCCTTTAAAAAGCACTAAATGGCTGTTGCAGCTTAAGTAAACAAGCCTTCTATCATCATACGTGATAGCTAATGAATTAGCATTGTAACAGATCACTGGTCCCTCGCATCCAGCTCATTTCTTAGGCTAGATGTCTGTATAGTGCTAAATATCCAATCCTGGGTCTTCAACTGTAGAATGATATAAGGATCTCTGCAAATGCCCTGCTGTACTGTGTAGATGTGATCGACTGCAATTAGCTTGCGGTCCATATATTAGTTGTTGACCAAGTCTCGAAACAAACTTCACAGTTACACATCTTTCATTCGTTTGCACAGAATTGTAATATACAGAAATGGAGCAGTTCTGCAGCAGACCAACTGCACCATAGGAAACAAAGTCCCAGTGATTTCAAGAGGACTTTTAAGCCATTTAGCATTAGAGAAGTGTACGGTACATTGCAGGGTGCTGTCTCTTTTGCACAGTAGCGGTGTGTATTGAGGCGTACAGCAAGTGAAGCAGGTTGTCGGAGTCCCTACTGCGAGTCATGTTTGCAGGGCCGGATTTACATCCCGAGCTCCCATAGGGAAGGTGTCCATAGCTCCATCAGGGGCCATACAAGCATTGCTCACATAACCCCACCCATTATCCCATCCACACGTTTCTAGCACAGAAAATACCTATGGCCTATAACAAACAAATATACCCGCTTGGTTGCTAGAGAGCATCAATGTATTTATTTGCAATACTTTAGCAATTTTCTAGCAACCAAGGGGTTAACCCCTTAACCACCACCCTCGCTCGGCCAGCAGAGAATTTTTTTTATTCCCTTGTGGATTTGATTCAGGGGTCGCCGAGCACCGTGGGGACCCCTGAATTCCATGATGTGCCAGGACCATCAAAATTATTGTATTTTGTATTGTAGATTAAATAAAAATAAATTTCGGCTCTTCTGAAGAGAAGACGGCTAGTCCCCAGACCAGGATCTCCTACTGTCAGCTAGACACGGACGTCAGGAAAAGGGGAGAGAGGGGAGAACTTTCAAAGCAAATATCTCTCAAACCATCGAGGTTTGAGAGATGGGGTTTGCTGCAAATAATTTATTTTTATTTAATGTACAATACAAAATAAAATCATTTTGGGACATTACTATCACTGTATATGCAGAACTGCCTTGACAGTCCTGGCACGTCATGGGTGATTAAGGGGTTAAATAATATGTAAAGGGCCTAAAAACTGGTGCAGAAACCTTTATATTCTAATGGTCACACCCACAATTCAGAATGTGGGTGTGGCCAGCACAGTTAAGACAGACCTCAAAATGTGGTGCTCTGCTCACTTGCCTATTTACACTGCTTATGGGAAAGCTAGATTTCTCAAGCCCAGGCCTCAAGTATCACCCACTAACAAGTCATGTTTTATAGCAGTGGTTTTCATACTGGGTCATGTAGTATCTCGGGGAAACCATGAAGTACAAGGGGTCCCAACAAACACACATAAATAATGGTAGACGGGAAACAAGGCTAGGATGACCGACAGCATATTGCGGGGTTGTGGAGGACAAACACTCCCACCCATGTAATTATGTTATGTTTCACTAACTTAGGAGGAAACAAATAAGAAAAATATAACTAGTTTATTGGTGTTTACTGCATTTAGTCTTAGACTCATGGAACCAACTTGCACTGGCAGGGCACTCAGGCAATTTGTAATGTGCCGAGGATCTCGGAGGGGAGAGCAGCAGAGTAGGAAGCGGGCAGTAAAAGCAAGCATGCCACCCGCTAAATGGATCCCCAGGCTGCCTCCTCAGGGGCTCAATCTCTCTCTCAAAACTTGGAGGTGGGTAGAGGGAAGGAAAGTGGGGGCACATAAACACATTTATGAGGTGGGGAAGGGACCAAGGGATCATGGGGAGGAAAACAATTTGGTATTTTTGCTTTTTTTGTTTTTTTAACTTGTGTATAATGCAACCCCCACACACACCCGTTACATAAGGTGAATGGTGTTAAAAAAGTGTGTATTATACCTGAGATTTTACAGTACTTTAAGAATTGATACATTAACTGCTAAATCACACACTTCTTTGTATCTAATAAAGTCACTTTTTTTTTGTTTTCTTGTGATAATTTTCCACAACAAAATATATTTGCAGTAGGCTTTTGACCTCTAAATGCCCAAAATAATTCACTCTAGGTTAGCTGGTCATGAATTATAGATCTCTGACATCCAGTAAACATTATTTGTAATAGAAGAGACTTTATTACAGGCTCCCCAGCTTAGTGTGGTGAGGACACACCAGTATTTGGAGGAAAAGAAGAGAAGCATGCCTGCATTTCCCAGGAGAGGCAGAAGGCAGCAAATAAAAATGTCAGCTTGTGGCAGACATGAGATTAATAGTAACTGCAAACATTTTTAAAGGGATAGTAATGTTTCATAATAAAAACAGCTCTAATTAATCTTCATAGTATTTGGACTTTGGAGAGTGTCATTTCAATACTGTCAGAGTTGTAGTTCAAGAGTAATTCAATGACAAAGTATCCCCCTCCTGCCCCTTTTACTGATGTAACACTGCTCAGCCAGAGCAGAAGGGAGGTGCCCAGGTAGACTGCAGAGAGGGACAATGTTCAATTAAGATAAGGGAAAAACCTGAAAAACCTGTGAAGGGGGACAGGGTTTTCATTGTTCTCACAGTAAGAAGACTGACCCTTGATGTGAGATGTCTGGTCTATGGACTGGATTCCATATCTGAGGGGAGGTGGCTTACACTAGGTAAAAGGGGCGGGAGGGGGACACTATCATTCAATTACTCTTGAACTACAACTCTCACAGTATTGAAATAACACTCTCTATGGCTCAATTGCTATGAAGATTAATTGGAGCTGCTGTTTTTGTGAAATGTTACTATCACTATAAGGCTGTATGCATAAAAGGGAAAACATGTGATATACCAACTGCACCCAGGGCTGGATCTGTAACCCAGGTACCCCTACGCAAGGCACTCTAGATGTCCTTAGCTTTACCCATGGATGTAACCACTCCTCACATGTCCCCACTGCCAGTCCCATCTACTTCTAGCACAGAAAATACCCTTGGCCTATAACAAGCAAGAGCAAAAAAACACCGAGACACTGGGACATTGAGATTACTCTGGTCACACCCACAAACCCAAATGTGGGTGTGGCAAGGAAAGGTCAGGAACCACCCCTCAAAATCCGGAGCTCTAGGACTTCCCCTACTCTGCCTTTTGGGAAATCTGGCCCTGATCAGAGGGGCATTTATAACCTTGAATACTAGAGACTACAACGCCCTGCACAGCAATATGTGAGAGAACTAATCTAGCATTTGAGAAGTTTAAATCCCTATTTAAATCAATGGGAGATTTGGATGGTGTTTATTTATCGCCAATGGTGGGTGCAGTTAGTTTACTCCAGAATGGCTCCTCTATTGTTTTGTGCATAGGGCCTTAATGTCCTATATCATCATATATCATACAACATGCTGAATTCCCTATAATGAGTCATGTAAATCACACAGTAATATATCTGGATCCTTCTGGTAGGTGTAAAACTAGAAAGCACCCTATTCTCTCTTTCATTAACTCTTTAAGTGTCAGAGAGGTATCCACCACATTACAATGACATACAATGGATACCTCTCTGGCACTCAGAAGGGTTAATCCTGTAGGACCCCTAAGTTATTTACTACTCATGTGAAGAGTTTAACTCTACCATCCATTATACTGGTAGCCAGTGTCAGTCCCTCCAGCTGCTATCAGACCAATGTTGGGTGATGTAGCCTGGCAGGAGCTGCAGCACTGGGGTATATCAGGAAAACTGGTGACCACCCATGTTCTATAGTCATGTCAGCGTGTACATGAATCCTTTGAGGATCAGAGGTGTGCCATACGAAAGCAGTGTGTTGCACAGTCCTCTGGTCTTCAAGGGGTTAAACATCCAGAGACTAACTAAAACCATTATAAACCTATGAGTAGCATAGGGGTAGATAATACGCATGGCAGAGCAATGTGCTGCTTACCTTCACTGGTATTCAAAGGGTTAACAGAATAATTTAACCTTCTGAGTGCCAGAGGGGTACGCAACGCTGCAAAGCGTTGCATACCCCTCTGGCACTCAAAGGGTTAAACAATTTAACTGAGCCTTCCAGGGGTCACAGGGCTAATACAAATAATGACTGCCCTTTTAACTGATTATCATTATTAGTAAAATACAAATACATAAAAAAGACAATAAAATACAAATTTGTGACAAGCAAATAACAAAAATGCAAACATAAGGGGGGGGGCAATGATGGGGCAGAAATCATCTCTTATCTCAAGAACTATATTCCAACATACAGACTGAGTAACAAAAGGTGTTTAAATATAAATACATACTACTGCTCCTTTAAATAACTGCTTAAAGGAACATCAACACAAAAATGAAAGTGGGTTATAATTTTAAATATTTATCTCCAGCTAGCATCTATACAAATTAGATACATTAAAATCTAATCCTAAACTCTTACGTTACTGCATGTATAAACGGTCCTAATCAGACATGAATTTGTTAAGGCGGAACTACAACCTCAGGTCACCCTGCAATACTTAGGCAGGTGGTGACTAGCTTACTAATCATTTTACCTCTCAAAATGTGCCCACGAATAAAGTTATCCTTAAGGTTCAGAGACTGACAGCCAGGTTACTGCAGCCTGTGTGCCTGCGCCATTACTCTCTTCTGAAGCCGTGCTATGCCTATGAAGGGTGACGGGACTGACAGCGCAGTTGCGCATTCAAGATGTCTGCAGCGATGCCTGGCTTCCGGTCTCAGAAGCTTAAGGATAACTTTATTCGTGGGCACTTTTGAGAGGTAAAATAATGATTATTAAGCTATTCACCACCTGCCTAAGTATTGCAGGGCAACTTTAGTGGAGGTGGTAGTTCCGCTTTAATGTGACTTGAAATGAGAGACAGGATCTAACTCCATTAATTTACTGAGATTAGTACCCACCATTGTTGTCTGCTAATGTACCTCAACCCATTTACCAACAAAACATAACCATCATGTCCTAAGACCCCTAACAAAACTATTATAATGGCAGCCACGGATCCCTGGAAAAGCTAGGGTCTTGGCCACCATCCCCCTCCCCCACCCACAACACTCTAGTACTGACCTGATTGAATTACAGCCCCAATGTGTAACACAGTAAGCTTTAGTGTCTCCAGAAAACATCTGTGCAGACAGTTGTGCGGATTAAGGCATGCAGGAACGCATACAGGGACTCCATTATACATACAGAGAGAGAAACACACAAAACCTAGTAGTAGTGTTGTGACCCCCTCCAAGGGCTCTCCTTGATTATTTGACATTTCATATGATTGGTCTAAAAGTCTACTAAACCGAATGAGGAAATCAGAATCACCACACTGAAAACTCACAGTAACGCACTAGGACACCAATTCATCCATTAATTAAGAAAGTAATAAAAGAATTCAAGTCTCTCTAGAATTGTAGACCAGGCAGTAAGAACAAACTGTGCATTTGGCAGAACACAACGTGAACTGATGTAATGAAGATCGACAGTGCTCATATTTTCCACTCCAGAGTGGCTTCGGTGGCCTAGCTGTAGCCAGTGGTTGACTCTGAAGGTGAAAGACGCTTCCCCAGGGATCAGAGATAGCTGGTAACTCTACTGCACTCATAAAACACATATACAATATACACTGTAAATATATGAAAGAAATCATGGCCCATTTTATACCTGGCTCTGCAATTATACAGATTCAGGAACATTTAAACTTCCTAGTGGGAGTGAAGCAATCATGTGGCACTGAACAGATTAATGATCAGATACACCTGGCAATCACTTCAGCGACAGCAATGGTATTTTGTTTTTAACCCTCTGAGTGCCAGAAACACATTGCCTTGGATACATTTCTGGTACTAGAAGGGTTAAAGATCAAAGAACAAGAAATTAAAGAATTATACAATGTAAGTGCACTTCTCATTCTGAATAACGGAGCATACAACTCCCCATCCTCTCTGTTGATTACCAACACCAAGACTATCCAACAGAGAATGGACTTCAAAATTAGCCAAAGATGGGGGCATTAACCCCTTCAGTCCTGCTGCTGCAGCCAGGATTAAGTGTAGGTCCCTTTATGACCTAAGGACACCAATCATGTAATTTATAAAATGATTTAGCACAAGACCAAAGTATTTAATTTACAATAATTTTAAACACATACCTGTAAGTTTAAACAAGTATAAATGGGTGTTTTATTGTTGGGGAGAAATGTAATATACCCTTATACACACCACACAGTCTTGGAATCTCCAAAAAAGTGGGAAACTATGGAGGGAAAGAGGGACATGGGGATTTTTTTTCCCAGAGGGACACTGCTCCCGTAGAACTGGAAGGTAGGTATGAATGGACGTTCATATCTTTCATCCAGCCTCCATAAAAAAAAATGAACCAACTGGGCACAAATTATCACAAAAGAACCTATAAAAACTGTGTTTAGTTATACTTTTTTTTTAAATAATTTTATTTATTTTTAATAAAAGAAGTGGTGTGTTATCCATATAACTGTGGTATCAAAAGAAAGCCCTACTCGTGCTTAAAAACACGGTACATATATAAAATGTGTGTGGCTGGAATAAAAGACTTAGAGGTAAAATACTGTTGAACAAAGGCATACTCAAAAAGGTCAAAATTGCTTTAGGCCTTAAATTCAAACCATCCCAGATTTGCCTGGTTCTTAAGGGGTTAACATCTCCATGCTTCAAAACAGCAGCTTACATTTCTCTTATTCTTGAACATCTGACAACAAATTTACAAGTGTCGGCATATAGGAAAATTAATTGGAAACCTAGAATTAATGAACACAGATCTATTGTTACTCATAAAGCCTATGTTTCTATCAAATCTGGAGTGAAACTTCCCATTCATTATTTGCCTAGTTGAGACTTGTTACATTCTAACTGAACAAATGAAAGCAAACACAATGTGGTTGTATTACACAGAAGAGAGTAACTAATCCCTAGTAAATTACAATGCTAGTCGGCTGGGTTTCATAATGTGCTTAAATTCAGAGGTTCTCAACTGTCATCTCCAAAAAGCCCCATCCCACACTCACAGGAGCAGTGCAGGGTTTTAAAGGGATAGTAATACTTTGATTAAACTGCAGTTCTGAGCCTTATTTATATATTTTAACTGCCTTATCTCGTCTTTCATGACAAATAAACCAAATGTACTCTTCACAATCGGAACATGCATCCTATATAATAATTCGCTAAAATGTTTGTAGCAACGCAGTCGTGCGCAGTAGAGACTGCTGTGTGTGCTGCAGTCGTGCGCAGTAGAGACTGCTGTGTGTGCTGCAGTCGTGCGCAGTAGAGACTGCCCATGAAGCGGCTGATACTTCGGAGCGGGGCACGGCGTGGGCAGTCTCTCATCTGCATGTTTTCCCCACGACCAGTTGGCACTGTGGCCCGTGTACACGGGCTCTTCAACTAGTTAGAATTATATTTTAAATAGCTTAACATATGAGCACAGATGGTTCTGTCAGGATTTAAAGGGATAGTAATACTAAGATTAAACTGCAGCTCTGAGTCATCTTTAAAGGGGTAGTAATACTTAAAATGTAAAAAAAAAATATTTTGTAGGGTTTATCCCTTTGAGTAAAACAAGGGTATTCCCACTGCTGAAAGGTGTTTCATTCAATAGTTATTAATTTTCAAAGTTGAATTTTTTAGGTGCAATATCACAGTGGCCTGAAATTGTACAGTGGCGCTGTTGCTACACGATCCTATGGACAGCTCTGGTCCCAGGACCATAAATCTCCATAGGATAGTGTAGCAACAGCGCCACTGTACAATTTCAGGTCATACATTTTAAGTATTACTATCCCTTTAAATATGTTTAAACATGCAGCACTAGTGTTCGTTACTTACAGTGCTGCAGTTCAAAAACTATTCCTGCAGAAAGGTTCCCACTCCTTCTGGCCGCTTCCCCTAAGATCTTGAATCCGGTCATTGGACTGGACGGATGCAGCGAGGGACAAACTTCATTCAGAAAGTATAAGGAAAACCCTGCTCACTGACAAAAGGAGGGCAGAATTTACTGAAGATTGTCCCTCTCCGCTCTCCATCTGAACCAGCAGAGAGGATCAGTGACGTGGTCAGAAGGGGCGGGAGGGGGATCATTTCTGCAGGAATAGGGTTTGAACTATAACAGTGTAAGTAACTATAGCGCTGCATGTTTAAAAATATATAAAGAAGCCTCAGAGATAGTTTAATCTTAGTATTACTATCCCTTTAAGGAAATCCTGACATGAGCACAGATGGTTCTATGTTAAGATATTTAAAATCTAATTCTAATGCATGTGCCGATTTGGTTAATTTTGTTTGTCATGAAAGACAAGAGTAAGACAGTTAATTTATTATTATATAAATTATTGTGATAAGTACTTATTCCTGAAGGAACATTATCTAAGGCTGTAACATTCTCACGTCATTCACAGACAATTCCATCCGATTATTATAAAACACCCTATTGATCAATGATCAATGCTAAGGAAAGGCAGGACGTTTGGTACACTGCATGAATCTATACCCTCCCAGACAACACATATGACCATAAGAACCAAAACTGTTTTATAGATGCTAGCAACCTCAGTTCATTTTTAGTTGCTAGTGTTTCTTTAAGATGAGCACTGCTGGTGAGGCACGTGGGCCTTGGGTGCAAAAGAAGCCTCAATGTCTTTGGTACCCAAGTAGTTCCTAAAACACATGGTCTAACTTGGAAAGTGTTGCAAACAAGACATTAAAAGATTATAAGGGGGGGGGGGGGTCTGCAACAAAATAAAGGAGGAAAGGAAAATAAACATTCAAAACATTTCCGATGACTTATATTATACTCTGGTAGGCTGAGTATCCAAAAACAGCAAAACATAAGTGTGTCAAACAGAACTATGAACATACATTTATGATAGGTTAAGCTACATCTCCCATCATCAGGCTGGCTGAGGAGCAGCAGCAGTTGGATAGCATATAGCCAAATAGGGACACTTGTGTTTTAGCGGGTGTGCAGGACGTGTTGCTGGGGTTGTGGCTGGTGGGCGGGGAATTACCTAGAATTTTTAGGTTATCTCATGACCTATTACTAAACTCTTTGTGTAACTGAATAAGTAATGTAGAACAAGGGCAAATTATTTTATTTACAAAGGGTAACTTCTATCAACACATATAGTGAAGTTTAAACAAACATTAACCCCTTAAGGACCCATGACTGTCCTGGACCATCATGAATTCCAGGCTCCCCGCACGGCTGCACACCATTCGGGGAGTCTGGAATCGAATGTGACAAAAAAAAAAATAAATAAATAAAAAAAAAAAAAGGTCAGTGGTCCTTAAGTGACTGCAACAGAGGGATTAGGGTCTCAAAGAGGGACTGTCCTCCTAAAGAGGCACAATTGGGAGGTAAGAGCTTGTCAACCCCTGCTCTTGCCCAAGAACCACTGTAGCCTCCATTTTATACCTGAGCCATTACCGTGAAACACAAGAGTCCTTCATTTTACTTTTGGATCATTTTTCTGGAACATTCATTCAAATGCTTTCTGTACTCGAAATAAAAAAATCTCCCCAAAGGGGAGGAATTGTATCAGAGATGAAAGTCGTACAGCTATGAAACAGAATCAACATGCACATCAGATAGAAGAAAGATACTGATCTAAAAAATACTACATACACACAGGAGACATGGTGCTTTTAACCCCATGAATGCTAAACAGGTCTCCTAATATTCAATGGGGGGGGCACATTTAACACTGCTCTGCGTACCCCTTTGGCACTCAAAGGGTTAAATTAATCGGAATTTTGATTTATTCTCCGTGGTACTGCTTATTTGCTACAGAATTGCTGTACTTTTGCTTTATAGAAAAACCCCAAAGTTTGAAATAGCCTAGACTATATAACGAATATTTTGTATAAACATTTGATTCTCAATGTGTCATACACCCCTCTTGCGCTCATGGAGTTTTAAAAGCACACCATGTAAACTTCCTCCTGAGGTGACAGTATGTGTCCATACTCATAAATACACAGCATTAGTTAGCTTTTTTATTTCTGAAACAACAAGTCTTAAAGGGACATGTCCCGTAAAAAATTCTTAGTGTTTTGTAGCGGTTAAAAAAAAAAAAAAAATAGGACACAAAGCCTCTCTCTCAAACCACAACGGTCTGAAAGATATCCTCCATGAAAGTTCCCCTCTCCTTCCCTTTCTCGTAACGTCAGCTGTAAGCTGACAGCAGGAGATCCTGGTCCAGGGACCAACCAGCTGCTCTTCATCAGAGCCGCAATAGAGCATTTTAAAAAGAAATAAGTCTTTGGAATGGTCTTCAACAGCATTTCTCAACTCCAGTCCTCAGGACCCACTAACAGGCCAGGATATGATGATTTCCTTGCTAGAACACAGGTGAGTTAATCAATGAGCCTCTGATCACCACACCTGTGCTCTAGCAGAGAAATCCCTAAGTCCTGGCCTGTTAGTGGGTCCTGAGGATAGGAGTTGAGAACCACTGGTCTACAAAGGGTGCCTGGTTTCCAAAGAAGTATTTCTTTTTAAATCGCGCTATTTCGGCTCTGATGAAGAGCCTTCTCGTGTTGGGAAACACGGATCGCCTTCTATCAGCTTTACAGCTGACATCAGGAGAAGGGGAACTTTAGCGGAGAACATCTCTCAAACCATAAAGGTTAGAGAGATAGGATTTGTGTCATTTAATTTTTTTCTTAACCTCTAAAAAACTCTAAGCATTTTTTTATGGGACATTACTGTGCCTTTAACCCTTTGAGTGCCAAAGGGGTACGCATTGCTTTGCAATGCGTTGCGTATCCCTCTGGCACTCAAAGGTTTAACACATACGCTGGAGAACAGATTCTTTGGCAATTTTTATGCGATTCTTTGTAATCCACAACATTATTTCCCCTTCCCCCGTTCCCTTCCTCATTCTATTTCAGAAGCTGAACAATAAACAGTACTGATGGGATGTTATATAATGCAGTTATCTAAGCAAGGTGAAAGTTACACATCGGGCCATATGTTCAAAGAAGAAGAGAAATAGCTTTTGTCGTTTGTAACGACTTTTCAAAGTACGGTGTCATTGTGATTATTAATATTTTCAGAGAGTGTCGGTTGTGATCGGAAATATGTCATTTGTCCTGACTGAAATTGTCGTATGGAACGACAAAAAAATGTCTTAACAACAAAAATGTCTTTAAAAATGTCTCAACTAACGACAAAATGGTCTTAACTAAAGACAAAAATTCTCACATTCAGAACACATTCCCTCCACTTTTTTCTTATCGTACAAATTTTGTCTTTTGAAAGACTTTTTTTTGTCATTAATCACAACAAATTTTCTTTTCCTCTATACGACACTGGAGAATAGTTCAGCCACGCCCCTTTGCCCGTCAATTCTGGA
This sequence comes from Rhinophrynus dorsalis, assembly GCA_037306005.1. Taxonomy (NCBI): domain Eukaryota; kingdom Metazoa; phylum Chordata; class Amphibia; order Anura; family Rhinophrynidae; genus Rhinophrynus; species Rhinophrynus dorsalis. The sequence continues at coordinate 52,143,526 of CM074724.1, forward strand.
GTTGTATCGTACACAACGGACATTACTAGTTTTTTATCGTATACTCGATAGAAAATATGTCGTTCATGCATTCAATTACTTATTTTTGTCTTTCATACAACTTTTTTTGTCGTTATACCTTTGAACATGCAGCCCATAGACCAGTAACTTTTTATACTTACTCACTTTTTTGTGAGTTGAGTTTAGTGGTTGGACCAGAAAGGATGACTCACATCAGAAATGTCGGAACTTAATGTCTGGTTTAGAAGGATGGGAAAGAAGGCAGTGAGTGCCTTCAGGTCACCATTATTGATTGCTTACATGACAAGGGGTCATGACGCCCCCCAAATGAGATATGATTATTAAAGTAAATAAAAAGTAACCCTGTGTGAGACGCACAGGTGCCCAACACATTGATTTCAATGCACCGAACACCTCTCTCGCGCGTGCACATGCATACACGCATACACACACACACACACACACACACACACACACACACACACACACACACACACACACACACACACACACACACACACACACACACACACACACATACTATCCTACAATATAAAAGGCCAGAATGTTTGTCCGATGCAGTCATGCACAGTAGATACTGCCCAAAAGTACAGAATGCTGGGAGTACACTGCTGGAAGCATTCTGTGGGTTGGGGCAGTCTCTACTGCGCATGACTGCATTGTGTGCCCCACCAGCAAGGCGGCAGCAGTACGAAAAAGAACCAGCCCCTTTACCTCACCGGACTTTGACCCATGTACAAGGGCTTTTACACTAGTCTACATATAATTGTGATTAGGGCCCACTGCTCTGGTATTCAGAATTCAGCCCATTTAACCATTTGAGCGCCAGAGTGGTACCCAGCACATTACAAAGCAATCTGTTGGATACCTCTCTGCCAGGCAAGGGGTTAAACATAATTCTTGACATTTAATGGGAGCTCTGAAGCCCTGGAAAATGCAGTTATGTCTGCTCCCTCAGATCAAGACTAGATTTTTGGTCTCAGAAGTACAGGGTATTTAAGTTATATAACCCCAGTTCATTTTTAAGTGTTAGAGGTCCTTTAAATTATCAATACTGGTACCCCCCCATCTTCTATTCAGCGAGGCTGTAACAGTTTACTTGAGACACACATTAAGGTTGTGAGCCTCTGAAGACCAGACGGGTGAGCAATGCAATGCCAACAAATGCGTTGTGACCCCTCTGGTCCTTAAGGTGATAAAGGGATAAAGAAATAAAGACCTGAGGGCCCTGCACAAGGTATATTTAAATCTATATTTTAGACCTACTGTACCAATATAATTACGTTCCATTTTAAGTGTTCATGTTTCTTTAACGAAAGGAAGCATACTTACATTAGACGCGGACTGTGTGTGCCTATTTCAGTTCACGTAAGGTTAAAAAAAAAAAGTACAGAGAATGCGCATTAATCCTTGCCTTCTCATGTTTCAGGTAATCAGATAAGGAAGTATACTTAAAATGAGAATGAACTGAGCATGCCCAGTTACCTCTTACTTTGGCTGCATGTAGCAAGTCATTATTGATAATGGCTGGTCACTGTCAATACTGATCAATCATGCACTGGCTGCAACACATACTCACTAATTATATTAAAGACTTCTTAACCTTGTGCGTGCCAGAGGTGTACCCAGCGCATTGCAACACACTGCATTGCAAAGGGTTAACCCTTTGAGTTACATAGAGCAATGCACTGGATTCCCCCCATGGAACTCAAACTGCTAACCCTCTGAGTCAAAGAGAGGAGCACAAAGCATTGCTCTGCATTCACTCTGAGTGCCGGGGGGGGGGGGTCTATTTGCCATAGACAACAAATACCCACTGTGAATGACACTTGTAATCCCTTTAATCTTAAGGATTCCCACATATTGCAAAGCAATAAAGTTAACCCTTTGAGTGCCAGAGGGGGTAAAAGCAATGCGTTCCGTACCCCTCTGGCAACCAAAAGGGTTAAGAAAAATTGTAGCATTCAAATGTTCAAAAGCCCAAATTCTTATTTGTTCTTGACGTGTTGTTGGCTGGCCCCCTCCGCTTTTGTCTCTATGCATTTGGTTCCACATCTTCCCTTGGCCACTTTGCAAAGAAAACCAGAAGACTGCAATTTTACTGAACAAAAAAAAAAAAAAAAAAAATCACTGAAGGGGAGATTTTACACTATTTTAAAGTGACCAAAAATAAAAGGGTCCATATACATTTAACCCTTTGACTGCCAGAGTGGTACGCAATGCACTGCTTTTGCAATGCGTTGCGTACCACTCTGGCACTCAAAGGGTTAAATATAGCCAACATTTAGATTTTTTTTTTCCCTCTGGTGAAACTTCTTTAATATTTTATAATTAAATGTGAAAAGTGGCTAAATTGCAACATTTGCTATTGGACTTCTTATAAAAAAACAAAAAAAACAACAAAAAAAACCCATCAATAAAACCTAAAACATAGGTAATTATTAAAAAATTCAAACCCCCCAATTCTAATTCACAAACACTCATCTCCTATTTGTTTAACGCAATCATTCCATACATTGCAATAATTACTCATTATGAGCGTACCAAAACAGTCAGATGGTTATGCACGGCTGATTACATATAAATAGAAAAACAAACTTATTTTGGGGCATATGTGATTTTTTTTTTTTTAAAGAGATGCTGGTTAAGAATGCATTACATTTAAAAGGGCATAAACCTTATTAATTTTAGGCAATAATGTCCATTCTAGTCAGCAGTGTCAAAAGTTCTGTCCTCAAGGTCCATAAATAAGCCAGGATTTTAGATTGTCCTTGGGTAAGCGCAGGTGATCTGATTACAGACCCATTCATTTTGACTGATCTACCTGTCAGAAGGGAAATCCTTGGATTCTGGTTTGTTTGAGGCCCATAAAGACAAAACTGCTACATTCCTGCATTAAATTAACTGAAGCACACATTCCCTTTAACTCTGCCATCAGTAACTGCTGGTGGTAGCTGGTTTGGGCACTGTACACCCAGACTGCAGGGTGTGGGACTCTCCTCCGCTGGAATGTAAACAAATTAATCATGTGTCAGCTGTGAGCGCTATTGTTCCTTTTCCCTACTCTATTCAGAAACAGAATGTACTTGAAAGGTTCATGTCAGTTTACAGGCAGCTGTTCCACTCAGCTTTGGGTTTATTCATAAAGTACAGATCATGCACTATCATTCACACGCAAGAGAGGCAGACATCATCATGCACTTGTGTGTGTGGAACAGTGAGTGTGAAACATACTCAAGTATAAACATATACACACAGTCTGTATGAGACAAAATGTAAGCGAATTACACAGTGTGTCTGTATTTAACAACTGTCGTATTGCTTAATGCATTAATGACACGTGATGTGCCAGAACCGCCATGTGTGTCCGGACTGGTGAGATCACAGCATGAAGATTCACATAGGGGGGTGTGTGTGTGTGTGTGTGTGTGCACGCAGACGCATGCAGATGAGCGCGTGTAGGTGTGCGTTTTCTTTTGCCCAAATGAAGGAATATGCAAGTCCTATAGGATTTCTTAAACTCATGTCCATAACACACAGACAGACATAAAAAAGGCTAAGGCTGAAGACACGTGCGCAACTAGTCACCAGGCATCACAAAATGATGCATTAAAGGTCTTCATACGCCATACATATGCTCTGAGGAAGCAGATATTCCTGCTTTTTTCTATGGCTTACGTTAATTGTCTAATTGGCCAAAATGAGATAACCACCTTTCAGAAAGCAAGAGCAGAGTCCACTAATCACAAACAATGAACTACTATTAGCTCTCATCTCCAATACAAACAGAAAAATCATCATTAACCCTTTGAGTGCCATAGTGTGAACAGGACAAATTACACATGCATTAAAAAAACAAATGTAGCATTATATTTTAGGGGTGTTACATATGGATAATTCATTTTTTATCTGCTAGCTGTAAGAATGTGATATTTAATGTCGCATCAATCCATTTCATCTTATGGTTTTAGTGTATTTCCTTACCAACTCGAATCTCTTTAATTAAACGGATATTATATCAGTTTCACTTGCAAGCACTGACTTGTGGATTATCATTAAATGTATTCATAGAGGAGGGCGATTGCAAATTGCAGTATCCAACTGGGATCAGAAGAGTAATTATGTGGGTCCCACGATATGACTAGCCATTTGTATTGTAATACGCATTCAGTATTTATGATTAGCTTCGTGAGTAGGATTCAATTAGTACAGAGTGGTTAAAAAAAAAAAAAAAACTTCAGGGATCTGGGAACAATTTTTTGGCACCATCATTCTCTATTTGTTTAGTTTCTGAAGGGTAGGAATCACCAGCAGAGTACAAAACTAAGAGAAAGAAATCAATGGTAAGGGAAAAAAATTACCTGAACTAGATCCAACAAACCTAGATAGTATCATTTATTACCTGGAAAGGCAGGAATGTCTGCTCCTTCAGAACATATGTAAGACGATAGACTTAAGATCTCAGTAAATACATAAATGATTTTTTTTTTTTTTTTTTTTTTTTTTTTTTTTTTTTTTTTAAAATGGATCTAGCTTGAAGTACAGAGTATTTAAGTGTACATAAGCCCAATTCATTTTTATGAGTTCCTTTAAGGATCCTTCAAAGATATTGCTGTGGAATTGTATAAAGAACGCAGGTTGCTACTTTATCAGTGAGATTTTGACAACTATTTGTTGTATGCGTTCATGCGCGCACATATACCCTGTCACCCCCTCTCCCTGTCGCTCTCACTCACCCCCTCTCCCTGTCGCTCTCACCCTCTGAGAAATTAGCTTTTGTGTTCTGGAGGGCTCTGTGTAGAAGATTCAGTCATAGCTGTGTGAGGTAATATTGGTCTAACATAGAAACCAATTCACAAAATGCCATCAACAATAACAGATTACATAATTGAACAAAGTACAATAATCTACATATACTTTCACTACACAAAGATTTAATTAGCAGGTATAGTGCACCAACAAGCAATATATGCAAGTAAGATTAATTTCACAGGATTTCAAAGGCTTGCCTAAGCATCATATGTTAAAAGGCAAATCAGTACATGCCTTAAAATAATAATAATACATTTAATAAGAGAACCTTCTTTGTACGTTTATCAGAAAACGAAACAGTTTATCTTGAACCTTTGAGTGCCAGGGGGTATGCAATGCATTGCAAAGTGGCACTCAAAGGGTTAAACTTGTCAATTAATAATATTTAACCACTGAATGCAATGAACTGGAGATGTTAATACATTTTTGATGTAAAACTCTTGGGAAGGGGAAGTCATGTGAGCTGGTAAATTTGACTGCATGCAAACTCACAACTAGTCTACAGATAAATAAAATACATGTTATAGAGTACAGTTTTCCATACAATGAGGGAGTACCCTATTGAAATGTATGAAACGCGTAGGTTTTAACAGAGACACTTACAGCGAGAAGCGCCATTATATAAATTACCCAGTTGCTAATCCACTGATTTGAGCCAGCATGTATCGTCCAGTCTGTACAGAACACAGGCACTCTGCCCGCTGGTATCCACATCCACAAAGACACAAGAGCTTCATGAGATAGCAATCACTCGGTCCGATAACCCCTTGGCCCATGGTAAAAAGTTGGACCTTGAGCTATTACCAACGCAGCTCCAAAGTCTCTATGGAGAGGAAATTTGCTTTATAAGGACAGGAGACTCAGCCATTACATCTTAAGGATCATCGTATACCTGCCCGCTGTCAGTTTCTATGCGATTTGTCCACTGGGTAACTTTATTAGTTTCACTATTGACGTCACTGCTTATTCTGGTACCAGACTCATTTTTCAGAATTTATTGCTACTATATTACTGTATTTGTAGTGCCTATTTTTATACATCTCTGCACCAATTATATGAGGTCAATAAAATAATATTTTGTATTGCTACCTGGAGCGCTTAGCCTTTATGCGAGTTTTTTACATATAATACGCTATACATCTGTCCTGAAAATGAAAATTATTACATAACCTGCAGCCATTTAGCTGTTGTTGGACTACAACTCTCTTCATCCTCAGTCAGATAACAGTGAGTTGTAATGTTACAGCTGCTGGAGGTCTGCAGTTTGTTCAGCCCTAATCTAAGGGTAAATACTATAAAATATCAATACCTCCTATAGATTTACACATGTAAACATACACAGATTTATACTGTGAAAAAAAGGTATGTTTTGATCTTTAACCCTTTGAGTGCCAGAGGGGTATGCAACACATTGCTGTGTGTATTGTATTGCAGTGAGCACCCATCTGGCACTCAAAGGGTTAAGACCCACATAAGCTAGAGTTAAAGTCCTAGTGCAATTTTACAGGAACTCCTGTGCAAGGGGTGTTCACATGCTACAGGGCTTGCTGTCTCTGGTTTGTAATTTAGCAACAAGACTTGACAGGCCCTGCATTTAGGCAGGATTACTGCGCACCTAAATGGTTGTGAAGAATCGGCTTAAGGCCGCAAAACTATTTTGCAGACCTCAAAGTGGAATAATCCTTCTAATTGCATGGTACTCAAGTGTCTAAAATGCTAATATTAACCTACCAGGCATGACGAGGTGAAAGTGTGTCAGTCAGAGGATGAAGTGTTATGCTGCTACCAGGAGACAATACACAGCATATGGAGTTTCCCCTGTAGCAGTTTATATTAATACCAGGGATCAGCAGTTCTCAGACTTTTTTGTTAACCACAATAAGAACAGTACTTACTATACCACCACAAATTAATTTGTAATTAGATATTGAGATCATTATCCAATCTATAGCAATGCAACCACTAAGTACTATATAAATATTGCTCACTTTGATAACAACCATCCAATCTACAGCAATGCAAGCCCTTAGTACTGTATAGTCAACAAGAGAACTAAGAGTTAAAGAAGCAGTAAACTTTTTTTTTATGAAAACACATATCTTACAGAGCAGTTCCTGCTGAATACATTCAGGTCACTCCCATCTTTGTCAGACACTTTATTTAAAATTTATAGCAGTTTAAATAATCATTAAGTGAAATTACTGGGTTTACTTCCTGGAAGTTCTGACAGGAAGTGACAGGCAGTTTCTGTCACATTCTATGGAGAACTGTATGTCTCTGACTTTCCTCTACATTAGACTCTAACAGAATTTGACCACTAGAGGGCACTGCTATTGTAAAAAAACATGGTTTTAAACTGTAATGACTCTGGAAATATAAATCTTTCGGCAGTGGGAGTACCCTCATTTTACTCAATAGGAAAATCCCTACAATATATATTTTTTCATAAAAAAAAGTTTACTGCTCCTTTAAAGGGATAGTAATGTTAAGATTAGAACAAGACTGCAATCCATCCTTGTACATTATCCCCCCTCATGCCCCTTTTCAGACTGCCAAGCCACCTCCCCATAGATCTTGGTCGCTTAACCAGAGAGCTACTAGGTACAATCTGCAGTCATTCAGTATAAGGATAACCCTGCTTTGCAATGTGTTGAGTACCCCTGTGGCACTCAAAGGGTTAAAAGGAGATTCCCACATTAACACTTCAGGAAAGCATAATAAAGATCCCAAACCTTTAAGGACCAGTTTCACACCGCTCTGGTCCTTAAAGGGTTAATTAAAATAAAAATCTGTCCATACATTTCTGCAAGATAAATGGTTCACCTTCTGAACTCAAGGTGATGTTCCTGGCTGTCAGTCATAGACGCATTTATTACACATCACTATGCAAAGCATTTGCAGAAGGTCCCCTTCTTTCCCACAAAGCCAAAGTGTTGAATGTAATTTCTTTAACAAAGTTCAGAATGGATACAATTCTGCCGAGTCAGACATTCATAACTCCAGAGTGGTATCTGCGCATTGGAAAGCAATGCACTGGGCATCCCTCTAGCATTCTAAGGTATAGGGGCTTTGCTTCCTAGGACTGAGGTAAGAAAAACTAGATCTTTGTTTTTGTCCTCACATCTCTTCCTCACATGAAAATAGTTAAAGGGATAGTATGTTTCACAAAAACAGCAGCTCCAATTACTCTTCATAGTATTTGAGCCATAGAGAGTGTTATTTCAATACAGGAGGCAAATATAGTTTTTGATACCTTTTATTGGCTAACTAAGCTGATTTAAATGCAAGCTTTCAAGACCTTAGGTCTCTTCCTCAGGCATGTTATACAGATAAATATGAAAACATCTCTCTTAAATACAAGTACACATCACATTTTTTACTTGTATTTAAGAGAGATGTTTTCATATTTATCTGTATAACATGCCTGAGGAAGACACCTAAGGTCTTGAAAGCTTGCATTTAAATCTGCTTAGTTAGCCAATAAAAGGTATCAAAAACGATATTTGCCTCCTGTATTCCTACGGCTAACACGGACCCAACTCATCTCTTATTTCAATACCGTCAGAGCTGTAGTTCAAGAGTCATTGTAGGGCTGCAACTAACGATTATTTTGATAATCGATTAGTTGGCCGATTATTTTTTCGATTAATCGGATAAAAAAAACAATATGCTAATTTTTCATTATTTAAAAAGATTTAATGAACAAACTGAGTGTTAAAAACAAACAGCAGAATAAAAAACTTTACACATTTAACATGCGTCATTGTTATTATTTTACTATGGGGTCTATGCACCTCTCTTTCTCCCCCTTGTGCCTCTCTTCCTCCCCCATGTGCCTCTTTCTCCCCCCTTGTGCTTCTTTCTTCCCCTTGCACCTCTATTTCTCCCCCATGTACTACTTTCTCCCCCTTGTGCATCTCTTTCTCCCCCCTTGCATCTCTCTTTCTCCCCTTTGTACCTCTCTTCCTCTAGACTGTCACTGTCGCTCTCCTTCTCACTGCTGCACTCCTCTTGCTGCGCTGAGTTGGCGGGCTAGGGGGTAATTTGAGTGGCATCCGGTCCCCTGTGGCTGGCTGGCTCTGAGTTCCCTCCTGCCCGCCCGCATCATCACGCGCCCCTGCGGGCCGTGATGACATACATACAGAGAAGGGGAAGAGGGCAGAGGCACCGGAAGAGAAGCGCTTGCTGCCAGACAGTAATGATCAGTCTGCTGGCAGCAAGCGCTTCTCTTCCGGTGCCTCTGCCCTCTTCCTCTTCTCTGTCTGTATGTCATCACGGCCCGCAGGGGCGCGTGATGATGCGGGCGGATGGATCTTATCATATTGACACTAGCAGCGGCAGTCTGGGGCTGCAACTAATCGATTATGAGAATCGTTGTCAACGATTCTCATAATCGATTTTTATCGATAATATCAATTAGTTGTTGCAGCCCTAAGTCATTGAATGATAAAGTATCCCCCTCCTGCCCCTTTTACCCAATGTAAGTCACCTTCCTTCAGATGTGGAATCTGGTCCATAGACCAGACAGCTCACAGCAAGGGATCTTCTTCTTACTGTGAGAACAAGGAAAACCCTGCCCCCCTTGACAGTTTTTTCAGGTTTTCCCCTTATGTTAATTGAAGATTGTCCCTCTCTGCAATCCACTTGGACACCACCCTGCTGCTCTGAGGGGAGGTGGCTTACACTAGGTAAAAGGAGTGGGAGGGGGATACTTTATCATTCAATTACTCTTGAACTACAACTCTGACAGTATTGAAATAACACTCTTCATGGCCCAAATACTATGAAGATTAATTGGAGCTGATTTTATTATAAAACATTACTATCCCTTTAACGGTTTAACAGACAGTTTGTGTTCTGAGGGCAACAGAGAGTCTCTGCTCTCAGTTTCTTCTATTCAACTCCGCTCCTTTAACTTTCCATCAAAGGGTTTGTCTATGATCAGCAGTGCTACATTTATAGCAAGACAGGGGAAGGAAAGAGAGAAGATCAACTGAGTTTAACCCATTGAGTGCCACACAGTACAGAGTAAGGGCTTGGGCAGCAGTTCCTGCATATGCCAGTATTATCAGAATGTGACGGCCACAATAAAATAGAAATAAAAAAAAAAATAAAAAAATCTCAGACCTCGTGGCGGTGGGGGGACATTATGACTCCTCCTGATGACCCCCCCCAGCTACTGATATCCCAGCCAATACCGAAATAATGCACTTGGGACATAAAATCCAAAGGGAAAATATACTATTAAGGGTACTGTGCTGTCAGAGACATCAGAAGAAAGGGATTTGGGAGCAATTATTTCTAACCAGTTGAACAGCCCGTTACACGGGCCACAGTGCCACTATCACCCAGCCGCAGGGCTCCTTCGGAGCGCCCAGCTCTGTATCAGCCGCGGAGTGGGCAGTCTCTACTGCGCGTGACTGCAGCATGCGCAGCAGTGTCTACTGCGCATGTCACGTCGTTACACACGATTTAGCAAATTATTATATAGGATGACTTAAAGGTAGGCAGGCAATGTAACAAAGTGGTGGGGAATGCAAGCAGGGTGCTGGGTCGTATAGCTTGTGGCATTAGTAGCAGAAAAAGGGAAGTGATCATACCACTCTACAGATCTCTTGTTAGACCTCACCTAGAGTATTGTGTACAGTACTGGAGACCCCATCTCCAAAAGGATATAGATACTCTAGAGAAAATTCACAGAAGGGCTACTAAAATGGTGACTGGCTTACAGGTAAAGAAATATCAGGATACGCTAAAGGATCTGAACATGTATAGCTTGGAGGAGAGAACAGAGAGAGGGGATATGATAGAACGAATCAAATACGTGAAGGGATTCAACAAAGTGCAGGAGGGAAGTACATTTCAAAGGAGTAGTTATTTATCATTAACTTTATTTGAATGTTAGGAAAAGAGGCCATAGTCTAAAACTAGAGGGACACAGGTTTAGACGTAATGTAAGAAAGTTTACTTCACTGAGAGGGTAGTAGATAAGTGGAATAGCCTACCAGCAGAAGTGGTAGAAGTCGATACAGTGACAGAATTTAAGCATGCATGGGGTAGGCATAAGGCTGTTCTTCACATAAGAAAAGACCAAGGATCAAATAAGGTTTGAGGTTTTTACAGTAGGAAAATGGGCAGACTAGATGGGCTGAATGGTTCTTATCTGCCATCAAATTCTATGTTTCTGTGTTTAGGAGTGGGAGGCATTGGGGAAAGTCTCCTTGTCAACAGTGACATGCTTGATGTCACTGGTCATGTGGGAGGCTTTCACAAAACCCGCACACTCCTACCCTGCAGTTTGGGTAGGAGTGAGTAGAAGCAGGGGTGCCATGCTGATCTCTTGTGTTGCCTCTGCTGAAGTCTCAATGATGTTGACTAAGAGATCAATAGCTTGGGGAACGGGAAGGAATCAGGTCATGGTGCCCCACAAACTCTGAGCATAAAATAAATAAATATATTAAATAAAAAATAAAATTAAAATAAAAATGTCTGCCAGAGGGGTGTTCAATGGATTGCTTTGCAATGCATTAGACATCCCTCTGGGACTCATCTCTGACCTCCTGATCTCCCCCTTAGCCTTCAATCCTCCACACACACAGTCTCTGAACCCTTATTTTATGCAGTGGGTTTTCTGCTTTCCAAAATGGTATGGTTTGTCTACTTTTCTTAATCTCCGTTTAGTTATTACCACCATTTCAGTACAGGCAAGTCTTGTACTAAAAATTATATCTAGTAGTTGATGTAGTTTTGCGCTCCTCTGGCATCCCCCTACAGTACAGTATGTCAACTCATACCAGTGGGTGCCATTTTTCTCATACGAGCACTAGCTAATGAATACAGTAGGAAATTCCATAGTTTTCAGGACATCTGAAGTGATGGAAATGCACAAAATCACCAATTTTTTCCTTTAATGCCACCTACTGGAAACATTTGTACATACCAGGCACTTCATTTAAATACGGAGCTGCACAGGCCATGAATGTAGGTAGAATTATACATATTTGGTAGTTCTGTACTCAGAATTTCCAGTAATTGAAATTTGCATAATTAACATAATTTATGATACTGGCAAAATATATATATTTTTTTAATTACTATATTTTTGTGTTTATCATATCATTGCTTACTAAAATTTAGTTCTTGTGAGGTGCAATGAAAAAGCTGAATTTGTTAAGATATATTGTTTTGTATAACAACTAGAAAGTTACTGGCAGGAATCACACTTAAATAGATAGATAGATATATAGCAAAATGGTCTGGCCAGCAGGGTACAATCATCATCTGTCACTGAAGGGGTTAACAGGATCAAATCAATTCTGTGGCACCTAAAATACCAAAGAAAAATCAATAATTGTTCGTCCCAGCAGTAGCTGGACTACATCTTCAATCATCCACAGCTGACCAACAGATAAGTGAGTGGAACTGTAGTCCAACAACAGCTGAGTGGAAAACAAAAAGTTTGCCCGTGCTTTTCAGGCACTGACAAATCCCTTCTGTAACTCATGAAGTTAAAGGGATAGTAATGTTTCATAATAAAAGCAGCTCTAATTAATCATCATAGTATCTGGACTTTGGAGAGTGTTATTTCAATTCTGTCAGAGTTGTAGTTCAAGAGTAATTCAATGACAAAGTATCCCCCTCCCACCCCTTTTACTGATGTAACACTGTTCAGCCAGATCAGAAGGGAGGTGCCCAGGCAGATTGCAGAGAGAGACAATCTTCAATTAAGATAAGGGAAAAACCTGAAAAACTTGTCAAGGGGGGCAGGGCTTTCATTGTTCTCATAGGAAGAAGACTGTCCCCTTCTGTTATCTGTCTGGTCTTACAACCAGATTCACATCTGAGAAGACAAGGCTTACACTAGGAAAAAGGGGCGGGAGGGGGAAACTTTGCTTGTGAATCTCTCTTAAACCATAAAGGTTTGAGAGATAAGACTTATATCATTCTTCATGTTTTTTTAATGCCTACAAAATAAAATAAAGATAAACGCAGTATTACTACCCCTTTAAAGCAAGCAATGATAAAATAACTCACTGTGGCATGAGTATGAACTCTGGAGAAACCACATATACCATATGGAACAAATGTACAAACCTATATAGTGGGGCTTTTATTAATATATAATGGGCTTCAATAGTGTAAATGAGATTAGTGATATAATTAAAGACCCACTCTTTGCCTGTTAGAATCATGTAAACCTTTCCAAGACCATAACATATCATTGTAGTTAAACTAAAACCGTGCTCAAATAAAATTAAGGAGATATACAAGACTGCTGTATGAAGTTCTTTTTAAACAAATAAAAAGTAATGTATCATTAGATTAAACTTCCCCTTTAACCACTTCATTGTTATAGAGGACTTACCACTTTCCAAGTCGTCCCCTCAGTGGGAACAGATTTGCAGGAATAGTCCAATTAATTCCACCAATTGGGTAGAAATTGGTACATTTCATCTGTAAGAAGGTGAAGGGAGGAGATTTTGTAGGCATATGAGTGATTTATTATGCATGCCTTATCTGACCTGGTATTTTTGTACTCAGAGGGTTCAGGGCCACAACAACCAACTTAAATGTTTTTGATGTATAATATATGATATTTGCAAAATAAGCAATTTTTTTTTCTCGTAACATAACAATGTATAATTTACTTCATCTGAGGCAATGCGAAAAAGCTGAATTTGTTCTGAAGAAAAAAAAATATAAAATTATATAATTTATATAGTTTTACCTATATACGTAGAATGTTGACTCCTTGGAGGACAAAATTCCCCAAGCCTCCAGCAATCAAAAGTTAAAGGATTTTCTGTTTTTGTTTTTTTTTTTTGCTCGGTTCTTTAAATAACAAGGTTTTCAGAGTGCCTCCTTGTATTGGCCTTAACATATCTGAAAATGGTAATCAAATCACCACTTAAGACGTCTTTTATATAAACAACACTAGTTTGGCTAGTCTTTATGACTACAATCTTCCAATCCCTTTATTAGTTTTGTTGTACATCTCTGTACTATTTCCATTTTAAGAACATTCTTGAAGATGAAGTCTTACCAAGGATTTTTATAAAGAGGTAGTATTGTATACTGTCCCATGCATCTATACCCCTTTATTTATACATGATAGTGCTCTACTGGCTCCTGCAAAAGTGAAGCGACACTACAAACTGTTGTTTAGTCTACCAGTAGTCCCAAATCTCTTTCGAACAATGATACGCCTAGTAGTTTATCCAAATCTACCCGTAGAGAGCAAACATCATATGCTGTGCCTATTTCCTTACACAGTTTAGCATCATCGGCAAAAATTGACACTGCTTTCAATAACCACTTCAAGATCATTAATAAATTAAAAAGTACTGGACCTAGATCCAGACACAACTTTACACCAACTTGAACAAGTCATTTATAATAGCTCTCAGCATTGGGTCTTTTAACCAGTTCTCTATCCAAGCACAGATATCTCCCAAGCTGATCCCTTTCAATTTATGCAGTAATTGCCTGAAAGACATCATATCAAAGGCTATGGCATAAATACCCTTGTTTGAAAGAGGATCATCTATTGTGCATCAGAGGCAGAAATCCATCTCAGAGTTTAAGGACAATATGGAAACAGTGCTTTACCATAGAGGAGTATAAATGAATGGATAATTATGTTCAAAGCAGTCGCTTGAGTGTCACTGATATCAGATGCCCATTCACAGCCACCAAAGAAAAACACTGAACAAGTCCATGCCGTGATTCTAGATAACTGACGGGTGACTATTGAAATGACTCATGATTTGAGAAAGAAGTGAAAAAAGCTCTGCATGCATGGCTTGTCAATAAAAAAAAAAAAAAAAAGTTTTTTTTTTTTTGTTTTGGTTTTTTTTTCCTGAGGACATACCTGGTATTAACTCTATTCATACTTATACATGATGGAAAAGGGAGACTATCCCCTTTTCAACAAGGGTACCCCTGATATTTTAGGAGTTAGAAGTGCTGAGATATGACATGGGAACATGATCCAGGCGATACATGTCCCCCCAGATTGTAATGCAATAAAGATGATGCCAGCAGGGAGGACCTATACTTACTAACTCCTAAAGCCAAAGAGGCCCTCCCACAACCTAAATCGACATCAGTCATTACCAGTCGTTCTCTAACATTAGTTGGGTCAACATGATGCAATGACATCACAATGACCTCTCTGAGGTCAGAAGGGGCAGTGGCAATAACAATAGCTGTAAGGTAAGGGGGGGGACCCTGTCAGCTTCTATTATACATATGAGTGTATAAGTCCTCTCAGCTGTCACACCCTCTCCTAAACATAAGGATAGAAAAGCAATGTATATATAGTTCTGTGACAACCAGTGGACAGTGCAACGGGGCTGGGGAAGCAGAGTAAGAGGCTCTGCGATTACCAGTCACACCTTATTGGAAAGTGGAGTCTCTCTTTTCCAACAAGGACGCATTCAAGTTTCGAGGAGGCAGGAGAGCAGAGATATGAGCTTGGTTAGCGTTCATACCGCCTTTCACTAAATTGGTATTCCCTGGTGGTACAGTGGACGTCTGGGTTGCCTCTGTCACTGGATATGAAAACAATGGAGTCAGTAGGCCCCACCAGATCCTCAAGGGGGGCTCAAGAGATTGCCCATTGGAGGACCAGTTAAATGCACAAATGCCCCCTGCCCTCCTTTTACAGTTTTTCCATAACATCCTAAGCAGCCAAGAGGTTAAGGACCAAAAGAGGTGTGCACCTCATTGCAAAGCAACTTGTCAAAGATGTATGCAAAATATTTAATACCTAGATGAAACGTGATATATAGGATAAAGCATGCGCTATTATTCAGTAGTGGGGGGGGGGCACAGATTTTATCCTTTAAACTACTAACATCAAGCTATGACTTACACAGTAGAGAACTGCACACTAATGCCTTGCAAAGCCCCTTTTGGCAACCAAGGGGTTAAAAATCAAGCATTCTAACAAAGCACAATAGAATTACATACATTTTCTTTAGGAAACACAAACCAACAACAGTTTTCCCTAGTTTCAACATTTATGATATAGCTTCATTTATAAATTAGATTTCTTTTTCCCTTTTCCAAATATCTAACATGCTGAAAAGCAATTAGAAATCCCTAAGGAAAGTCAGCACCTGCAGGAAAGAGATTCTGTCTGGCAACCGCGAGTTATTGTCAACTTATTCCTCACATCAACTTCAAAACACTGCGGCCCGCCCCCTTCCTGTAGTCTGGGGAAACAGAGCGCCCAGTGTTCCTGCAACTACGCAGCTCAATCTGCTCCATCTTTTTTAACCCCTTAAGGACCCATGACTTGCCAGGACCGTCATGTGTTAAACTTCCCTTAAACCCTCAAGGACCGTTGACAATCCTGGCATGTCATGGGTTGGCATGCGATATGGACCCATGAAGTGCCAGGACAGTCATGGCTTTCAGCCCCCCCCCCCGCACGGTTGCACGCCGTTTGGGGAGCCCTGAGTTGGATCGGCAAATTTAAAAAACATTTCTGTGGTCCTTAAGTGCCACCAACGTGCGTACGGCTGGTCCTTAACCCCTTAACGACCCTTGATGGTCAAGGAAAGTCATGGGTAGATTTGCATTAAGGAGCCATGATGTGCCAGGACCGTCATGGAATTCAGGGCTGCACGCCATTTGGAGAGTCCTGAACCGGATGACGGAAAAAAAAAAAAAAAAAGTGGTCCGTGGTCCTTGATTGATGGTCTCATGCACGATCAGCTGTCCTTAAGGGGTTAACAAGTTAAGGGCCAGTGTATGCGATGCAGAGACAAGCAGAGGCTGATGCACTAAGAAAAATATAGCAATTCTGATTAAAAAAAAAAAAAAAAAAAAAGTTGATTTAAAAAACACCACAAATTCCATTGATTTGAATGGGACTTTAAAAAGGTAGTAAAGGCAATTTGCTTTTACATATTATCCACTTGCAAAATATGTAAAGTCAAAATAAAGGGCTACTATGGCTTTAAAAGATGACCTGTCAGCGTACAACAAGGCCTGGAGTTGAGAATCACCCATTGCATTAACTGATTGAGAACTAAATGCACTCAGTAAGTCAGTTTAAATGTACAGTTAACAAGACTAGCACTAATGGATCCACTTTAAATATACAGGATGTGGTTTAATCAAAATTTCAAATGTGCAGAAAACAAAATATTAAATGATAATGTAAGGATAAACATATTAACCCCTTAACGACCGGCCGATCAGCGCGGCGTGGTCAGTTAAGGACCACAGAGCATTTTTTTTTTTCTTTTCACAATCCGCTTCCGGACTCCCCGAACGGCGTGCAGCCACGGGGGGATCCCGGAATTCCATGACGGTCATATTACGTCATGGGTCGTTCAGTCAGATCGACCCTTGACGTACTATGATCATCAAGGGTCGTTAAGGGGTTAAACAGACTGCAAAGCCATACTATATAATTCCCAGTTGGACTGCACAATTGGTGTCCATGTCACCGACATCGGCAAGAAAAGACAGTTGTTTTTAGAATGCTCTTGTGTTTGAGTTACTAACAGCTTTCCATAGGAAATGATAAGAACAGCACCACTTCATGACCAAAACAGACAATTGCAGTTAAATGTAAACGTTTGGGATGTAAACATTTGAATGAAAACTCTCCAAGCAATGACAATACTTTTGTTTTATTGAGAAAGAATGGTCATACAATATTTATATATATATATATATATATATATATATATATATATATATATATATATATATATATATATATATATATATATATATTTTTTTTTTTTTTTTTTAAAGTAGTTTACCGTTACTTTAACCCTCCGAGTGCCAAAGAGGTAACCAGTGCATTGAAGTGAACAGCAATGGATACCTTTTTGACACTCAGAGGGCTACAGTTGCTGTCTAATTAAGGTTTGGTTTTCAAAGCCAAAAGGATAACGCTTTAATGCATTTTTGTGTAACGCTAAAAATTTACAAGAATAATCACAGCCAACTAACAAATGCTGGGAGAACAAGTACTTCTAATACCTTTAAGGAGAGCCATGAGTCACGACCCCTCTTGGCAATTCATGATCACACGTTCACTTCTTTG
This sequence comes from Rhinophrynus dorsalis, assembly GCA_037306005.1. Classification (NCBI taxonomy): domain Eukaryota; kingdom Metazoa; phylum Chordata; class Amphibia; order Anura; family Rhinophrynidae; genus Rhinophrynus; species Rhinophrynus dorsalis. The sequence goes on from CM074724.1 coordinate 52,161,431, forward strand.
TGATCTCATAATTGAGATATCACCAAAGTGACATATTTGCACCATCACAATCTGCACTACAAAATCTGAGTTCTCTAAACACTCTGAGTATAGGAGGACTGGTGTCAAACCTGAGTAGTAGAGGACTGGTGTCAAACCTGAGTATTGTAACAGAGCTGCTGCACTTTTCAGTCCTTTAATGGTGTGTGCGTGTGCGAGAGAGAGAGAGCGCACGAGAGAGAGAGCGCAAGGGCATGCGAGAGAGAGCGCGCTTGCGTGAGAGAGCGTGCGTGTGAGAGAGCGCACGCGTGTGTGTGTTCTGATTATTTAGTAATCAAAAAAATTTGCTCAGCTATATGCCAAAAAACGAAATCCTCAAAAGTAGGCATGTCTCCCTATGACTTGTTTTCCAGAGAATTAAAATCTGCCTATAAGTTGTACACATTTTTTTTCTGTACTATAGTTTTTGAAAAGAAACCTTGATGTTTTTGGTGCACAGTTAGCTAATCTGTTCTGTTTTAGGTCACAATTACAGGCTCAACATTCTTAATCCGAAATCTCTAAAAAACCGAAACACTTTGTTTCATGCACAAAATTATTAAAAATATTGTATAAAATTACCTTCAGGCTATCTGTAAAAGATGTATATGAAACATAAATGAATTTCGTGTTTAGACGTGGGTCCCATCCCCAAGATATCATTATGCATATGCAAATTCCAAAATCCGAAAAAAATCCGACTTCTGGTTCATAGCATTTCAGATAAGGGATACTCAACCTGTACTAGAAATGCCCCATATGTGTAATGCTTGGTCTAGATTCATAGCACAGTACATGAGATCAGACTAGCACATAAACACTGTGCCACCGCTTTAACCCCTTAAGAACCCATGATTTGCCAGGACCACCATGGGAAAACTTCCCTAAAGGACCAGTAACAGGGCTCCCCCACACGGCTCCACGCTGTTCGGGGAGCCCTGAATAGGATCACGCCCAAAAAAAATCTCTGTGGCCCTTAAAGGATTAACCCCTTAAGGACCGTCGCACGGCCGGCACTTGCGGAGCACGGGGCATTTTTTTTTTCTTTATTAGCGCTTCCGGTTCAGCCGCGACGGGAGCCCTGAACGCCATGCCGTGCCAGGACCGTCATTGGTCCTTAAGTGCCGGACCACCGTGATGGTCCTGGCACGGCAATTGTCCTTAAGGGGTTAAATTGCAAACAAATAGCTTACAGAACATAATGGTAATTTTTAACTCTCTTTAAAATGACCTATACCTATTGTAGGGTGACATTTATTTCAATTTGCTAAACAGTGAATAAAAATACAAATTCTAAATTAACAGGTGAGTTGGTATTAATGCTCTAACGTTTGGTAAATGTTACTATTCATGTAGCACTAGTGTAAAAGCCTGTGCACCCGGACCTTGGCCCATGTAATGTTAAGAGGCCGGTCCTGCTCCGCGTCCTGCTGCCGACAGAGTCAGGAACTGTAGAGACTGCCCAAAAGCACAGAATGCTCCCAGCACAGAATTCCCAGCATTCCTACACCTCCCAGCATTCCGTGCGTTAAGGCAGTCTCTACTGCACATGACGGCTTCTGACAAACATTCTAGAAAATTGTTATACAGGATTTGTGCCGGGTCTTTCTGCTAATTGTAAACAGTCTATAATGCACTTCTATACATAGCACAGGCATGAGCAGAAGAAACCTTCAAGAAAAATATTCTACACATTCATATCCCTCTGTTCCTTAAATGGTTAATAAAAAAATAAATTAAAAAAAAAAAATAAAAAAAATAGGCAGGGAGACAAAAATGTTTGCGAGAGAAAGCCTGATTTACCCTATACTACTGAAATAAAAACGATGGGTAATCAAAACTCAGTCTTGGTTATTCACCTTACATTAGATCAGAGGCAGTCTGCCTACTCCTCTCCAGCTGTTGGACTACAGATCCAATCATCCCGAGGATCCTTAACCCTTTGTGGGCCAGAGGGGTACTCAATGCATTGCTTTGAAATGCGCTGCGCACTCAGTGGGTTACGAGTCAGAATCTGCAGGGGCAGTGCAGCAACAGACGTGTATGTGGAAGTAGGGTGCAGGGACTCTATAAGCTATCGTTTTAACCCAAATAGCTTTTTTTTTTGTTTTTTAAAAATCAATAACTTTTTCAGCATTATCTATATTAACTCTACATAATAAGCCTAACATTTGTAGGGGTGATAGATACCCTTTAAGTAAAGTCGCCCTGCAATACTTAGGCAGGTGGCAACTAGCTTAATAATAGTTATTTTACCTCTCAAAAGTATCCGCTTGTAAAGTAATCCTTAATCTTCCCAGACCAGAAGCCAGGTATCAGCGCAGACATCTTGACTGTGCGCCTGCACCTTCAGTCCCGGTCTCCCTTCAGCAGCACTGCACTGGCCTGAACGGCACCAGAAGGGACTGACGGCACAGGCGCACAGACTGCACTAACCTGGCCGTTAGTCTCTGAAGATTAAGGATTACTTTACACTCAGCTACTTTTGAGAGGTAATATAACTATTGTTAAGCTACTTGCCACCTGCCTAAGTATTGCAGGGCGACTTTACTTAACGTGGTAGTTCTGCTTTAACCCCTTAAGGACCGGCGGTCACGGGACATTTCCGTCCCATAATGACCGCATAGGGGCACTTTGACGCGCCGGTACACGTGACCTGTCACGTGTTTCAGCACGTCATTATGGGGCTTGAAAGAGATTGCTCCGATCTTGGAGCGGTCTATTTCAGGCCCTATTTTTACTTACAGCGCTCCCGGTAGAGCGCTGTAAGTAAAAAGTACGTGACGTACCAGGACCGTCATCGGTCCTTGAGTAGTTCAAGGACCGTGACGGTCCTGGTACGTCAAAGATCCCTAAGGGGTTAAGTCTTTTAAAGTGAAGAAGTATTTATGTACGTGTCCTAAACATATTGACCTAAACACAATCTCCAAAAAGTACACGTGTAATTACAACTGGGTCCTAATATTGTTGCTCTCATTACAGTAAGAACACAGCAAAATTCAATGTTGTGAAAATATAATTTAATAAATATAATTAGAGGAAATGGCAAAATTGAGGCACGATATGCATTTTTTTTTTTTTTTTTTACTTCATAAAAGTAAATCTGAATTTTGGACAGCAGGGTTACGGCCTTACAATGGCTATAAAGCCAAATAATATGCAATAGAGAGACTGTACCTACAGAGTTTCTCTGTGAACATAATAAAGAAAAATCTGTCTGGTTTGCTGATCTAGCTGCATGCTGGCAACTTCTCAAACATCTGTTAAAGGTCAGATTTCCACTGCATGGAACCAATCAATAGAGCTATACAACTCGACAAGAACCAAGACAAGCCTCAAACAAAGACCACTGTTTCACATGAAGAAGGAATTTTAACAAAAAAAGTTCAACGTGACATCCTTTTCCCACTGCCCCTCCACCCAAAAAAAAAAAAAAAAAAAAAAAAAAAGAAAACTGTTTAACAGATCTTTTTTTTTCTACTATTTTAAATAAACACCCATTTAGAGCACGTTAAAGCCATATATGTCATATGACATAATATCATGACTGATTCTAGATTCTAGATGTGAGCTGAACATAACCAGAAGCTACAATAGGATGGCACAGTCCTAAAGGCAGGTAATGTCCACCTCTAAAGTCAGTTATTCCTCTAACTGATCTACGATTTCCAAACCAGGGTGAGAAACTGGTGGATTATAACTACAGTCATCATCAAAAGTTGTTATTGAAAACCAGCTGGAAAGCCACATGTTGACTACCCCATTCCACATATCATCATCATATCATCTACCCCTATTCCACACTCTCACTGATCTGCATCATCAACACACACTTGCCCATCTTACTCAAGCTTCAGTAGATGGCTGTGGTCCTCTTACATCTCAACCAGGGCAATGGAAGAAAGTCGAGACATAGGGATCTGGGTAAAAGTTCTACATAATAAACATTCATATTGGGATATATGAAATGGAAGGAGAGAACTGGGAAAGGAAGGTGGGAGGAGAGAGATAATCCCTTTCTCACAAAACAAGTTCTGGAAATAAAGATCCCAGGAGCAATCAGCTCAGTGTCATTCACCAGGAAGTTCAGCATTATCAGTAAGAGTATAGTCATATTAGACCTCCATCCCCTTGGTACTCTGAATAGACAATTTATTGGTGTTTACAGGAAATACAGACAAGAGAAAAAGTTAATAGTGATTACCCCAAATTTACACCAGGTCTGGGCTGCATATCACTGTTGCAGTGCAATGCATGAGTTATATAGTGTAGTTATAGTAACAGAAATAGCAGCTGATACCAAGCACACACACAGATTATAGATATTGATATAGATAGATATATATATGGTTGGGTGGCGCTTCATGATGCACGTCGTTCATAGGATGGAAGAAGATGGACGCTGCAACTCGATGCAGTGATTTTGACAGGATGGGTCAATGGGGCAAAGCCCTCCTGTCCACTCCACTGCCCCATGGCGACTGGCTGCTGTGCAAGCAAACTCTGCCCCCACCCTGCCCTGCTGCTCCAGGAAGGAGCGGACAGTGAACCAGAAATATATATAGTATATACACACACAAACTAGCTAATGATGTACGGAGTTGTCAATGCGATAGGGCATATCATGTACCGCGGGCACCAGGTGGACCTCTGCAGCGATTTTTGTAGGAGTGGGCAGGGGGCTATTTTTCCCCACTGCCCATTCTTTAGAATCTCTCCTTCCCTGATCCACTGCAGAGCCAATCTCCACTCCCATACATTCCTTCAGGGTGGGGGGAGGGGGGCAGAGAATCAGAAATCCATTGAGATAGATAGATAGATAGATAGAGAGAGAGATGGAGAGAGATGGAGAGAGATGGAGAGAGATGGAGAGAGATGGAGAGAGATGGAGAGAGATGGAGAGAGATGGAGAGAGATGGAGAGAGATGGAGAGAGATGGAGAGAGATGGAGAGAGATGGAGAGAGATGGAGAGAGAGATAGAGAGATAGATAGAGAGATAGATAGAGAGATAGATAGAGAGATAGATAGAGAGATAGATAGAGATAGATAGAGATAGATAGAGAGATAGATAGAGAGAAAAAAAAAAAAAAAAAACATTTTTATTTATTTTTTCACTTTGATAAACTGGCCAATGTTTCTAACAGAGGAGGTCCCCATTACCAGTACTGTACATTATTTTGGTAATCAAAGGCTTAGGGATACATTTTTAATAACAGTAGATTTCACCAGTCCCCCCTCCTGGTCCTGGCCTACAACAAAGACTGTCATACAGCAATGAATGATTTACTCTGTCTACTGTGACACTGATCCCATGACCTCCCTGTAGTATTTCCCCTTCAGTTCACTGCTGCAACACACAGTCTTCTGTGTTTCAATAACCGCAAGAGGCAAGCCTTCAATTTATATTCTTTACACTTTCACTTAATAATTAATATATTATACTCACACTCTCTTACAGGTCAATGCAGCTTGTCCATTGCCTTCACTCCATCCACACTTTTATGGAATTAAATGTGAGAAGTGAACAGGGGCTGCATTCTGTAATCTTTTCTGAGATGGAAAAGCTGGCACGTGTACATCCCCTAACATTCTGTCCTTGGACAAGTCACACGCTCTCTGATTTCAATGCTGCAAACTGAATGCACCATGCATTCATTCAATGTAGCATCAGTACACACAATACAGAGATATAGATGACATCCCGTCACTCATAGTTATCACTGCACAAGTCAACACCATATCTTCTTTCTGCAGGTTACTAACCAATATAACCACACTAACACAAATGTTTCTTAAAACCCAATATCCCTTTTGCCATTTATAATGGCTGAGCTTTAAGCAGTAATGCAGTTTATAAATTGCACTACAGTACACAGTTATTGCGCATCAACCACTCTTCTAGTAATGCCCTACTTCAAAGTCAGAAAAGAAATTCTGGGAAAATAAAATAATAACCAACTGCAAATACCGTGTGTGAGGAAGAGAGAGAGAAAAAAAAAAAAAAAAAAAAAAAAAAAAAAAAAAAACGGCAATATAATATCAATAATAGTCCAATCTATATGCAGATAATAAGTAATAGTCCCTTTTTGATGTTATAACTAAAGTCCAATTGTCTGGAGAGCTGAATACAGATGTTTACACAGTACCTGTTAGTCCAGCACCACATATATAGATGAAGTAAATGCAGAGAAATGATGGATGGTGAATGGATGAACGATGGAATGAAATGAAAAAGGATGGAAAGATGATGAGATAGAAGAACATTCACAGTCACGGAATCTCAGTCTCCAGCTAAAGCAATCTCTGTATCCCTTGTGCAGCTGACATATATGGACTTGTATAGACCATCACATGTAGGAGAATTCAATTTGATAATCAGCGCTCAAAACAGGGAAGAGAAGACAGAAACGAAATAACCTCTAAGTGTAGTATTTTAATGATAATCCACAAAAACAAGACAAATGCACACTCACTTTGTATTTACTTGATTGTTAGGCATCTCGGGGTCCCAGCCCCTAAAAAGTCACGAACCGCGTCCCTTTTTCCTTTGAATCAGTGCCTCCGGTTTCCAAGCCGGCAGACTGGTTGGCGTCTTGCAGTAGCGCGGTAAACAACCGCGATGTCAGTATAGCTCTCTTGGCCGGATGCACACCATACAGGCATATGCTACTGAATAGCACGCACTCTGGATTAGGTCCCGCCCCTGTCCTCCGTGAATCCCTATGCCTGTATGGTGTGCATCCGGCCAAGAGAGCTATACTGACATCGCGGTTGTTTACCGCGCTACTGCAAGACGCCAACCAGTCTGCCGGCTTGGAAACCGGAGGCACTGATTCAAAGGAAAAAGGGACGCGGTTCGTGACTTTTTAGGGGCTGGGACCCCGAGATGCCTAACAATCAAGTAAATACAAAGTGAGTGTGCATTTGTCTTGTTTTTGTGGATTATCATTAAAATACTACACTTAGAGGTTATTTCGTTTCTGTCTTCTCTTCCCTGTTTTGAGCGCTGATTATCAAATATAAATTGCACTAGTTTCCAGATCCCTAGCCTTTATATAAGAGAGTGGACCAGGTTGTTTTTTGGCAGCCTGGGTCTCCTGTAACTGCAGAGTTTTTTTTTTTTTTTTTTTTTTTTTTTTTTTTAACACTTTTGCAATGAGGGCAACCTCATAGGAGAGTGACAGTGCACTCTATTCACAGGGAATGGATTCAGTTCCCCATAGAGATCTTTTATTGGGAGACATCTAGGTCCCTTGTAGTAGCCTTAAACTCTTGCATCCATATTGGCTCTAGTGCATGGCTGGAGGCTCCAGTGGGGGATTCAGGGACAGCAGCACATGCTGGGCAAATATGACTCGAATATTCTCTAGGTAACCCTGATTGACATGAGGAGCAATGAGCGACACAGACACCCCAGTATCCTTAGTCTTAGGTTTAGCACCAAGGTCTAACGGAGTAGACATTCTCACAGAGTCAAAATGGTCAAAGTATCAGAAACACCCACAAAATAGTGTGTATGATAATTAATGAACCCCAGAAACACTAAATTAAGACTTATCTGGTAGGCAAAGGGTTAAGCTGCAGAGGAGAAAAGGAGAGTCCAAGCCCTGCATAGGATACTCAATCTCCGAATACACAAAATGGCTGTCGCGACGGGAGCCAATCGGAAATGAGCGCATGAAGCAGGCGCTCATGGGAAACTAGTTTCACTGACAGAGTACCACAATACTGCCCGAAGCCCCCAACCTCCCCAGAACGTTGACCAGATGACAGAGCAAGGAAAAACCAACAACGTGAGCCATCTCTGACCTCGCTACGTGGAGTGGTTGCAGAGTTATGTCCCAAAGTGTTAAGTCCCACAGAAGTGAATGGAGCAATGGCATCTATGCAGTAAACAAACATAACGTTAGCAAGGTGAATACCAAACGTAAAACCACTCAATAAACACTGAACCCAACAGGGAAAGTGCCCAAACCCCCCCCAAAGGTGCTAACCAGCAGCAAAAGGGTTAAGTTACCACAAAAACTTTCTCCAAACACCACACAGACATATAGAATAAACCTAATGATTGCATGAGTATGTAAAAGGAACTCAAAATGAGACCCCTGTGCGGAGGGGAAGCATGGGACATGTGGATCTCAGCACTCAAAAGGTGCTCACCTTTTTCAGCAGATCTTCTGTCAAATCACCATATATCAAGAAGAAACCTCAGTGGGCAACTCCTGGAGAAAGAACTTGCAGCCAAGATTTCCCCCCAGGGCTTAGGTCCACAAAAGCACCTGGTAAACTGAGCTATCCACAGGGTGATGGGAATTGTCAGTGATGGTAATCCGCCTAATGGTGGTATTCCATATCTAACAGAAAAATAATAATAAAAAAAAAAAAAAAAAAAAAAAAAAACCTAAAACTATAGCAGAACTGTTCTCTTGCTTGTGTCTTGACCAAGGAACAAATCTTACTGGTTGGGGATTGGCTAGCTGCAAGCTAAGGAGAGGAGGTAGGCTCCACCCAGCAGTCACATCTCAGAATTGTTCCTGCCTAATAAAGGGGCTGATCGCCTACCCAAAGTTACCAGTAATTTGTATTGGACGACAGAGAAAACATAATAAAAACCTAAAAATAACAAAGAGAAGTTCTACTGCACCTCCAACTTGGGCACAGGTCACATGAATCTGCGGTAGAAGGGAGGTTAAACTGGAGGAAAAGGAGGGAGTCTTCTCCCCAAAAACCCTGCCTTTTTGAAGTGCCCTGACCTCCTGGAGGAAGGAGCTCAACCCCAAGGTTTCTTCTTTTCATACTTGACGTAAGACAAATAATAATAATACGGTCGGCATTAGAATGTGTTTGTGAAGGGTTTACACCTTTGATGTGGGAAAACTGTGAGCCATATTCAAGAAGCTAAAGAGGAGCAATTTTAGCACAAACCTACTATAACACTGAATGAACATTTCCATTTACTTAAAGGGGTGGTGTAAAGTTAATACAAGATTCTTTCAACCCACTGTCAGCGTCCTCAGAGCTATGAGAACAGAGTTCACATAGCTTATAACTCTCTTATTGTCTGCTGATTTGCTGGGCAGATCACATCTATCTGTACAGCTGGGTAACACAAACTCTTTATTTAGTCAGTGATCATGGGAGCTTCTTCTGTCTCCACAAAAGCCCACTGATAGAGGATTTGCTGACACAGGACTTCTATGTGGCTTCCAATGCGAGGACAAAAAAAGCACCAATGAGCTCTGAGTAACGAATGACATCACCCAGCTGTGCAGATGTCAGTGATCTGCACAGCAAACTGGCAAAGAACTGGTAAATTATAAGTTACTAGTTGAAGAGCCTGTTACACAGGCCACAGTGCCACTGCCAGCCAGTAGCAGGGCAGTCATGCACAGTAGAGACTGCCCACACCATGGCTGATACAGTGCCAGCCAGTCGCAGTGCAGTCATGCTCAGTAGAGACTGCCTGCGCTGTGGCTGATACAGAGCTGGATGTTCCTTGGGAGCGTCCCGCTCTGTATCAGCCTCGTCACGGGCAGTCTCTACTGCGCATGACTGCGTAGTGACAAACTTTCTAGCGAATTATTATATAGGATGGGAAATCTGTTTCCATAGCCCTGAGGGCACTGGCAGGGAATTAAAAGGAACTTGTATTGACCCTATACTGTCTGTTTAAATGGGGGTTTGAATCTAAAAGAAGCCAAGTAATTCTGGACCAAGCTAACTGTACCATAGGGAACAAATACAAACGCTCAAAATTTCCATTGTTTTAAGTAGCGATTTAAATCCTTTAAATGCTATTAAGAGGAAAAAAGAATAGTATCCAAAAGTATTACTTCACGAGAAAGTTGTCTCCTATGGCGCAGCAGGTTTGCCCAAAACCACTTTAAAACATGTTGAATATAGTCCTAAGGCTCTCCAGCTCTAGTTTCACCACAATAGTCAAAATACAGAGAGCACCAGGGCTCGACTGCAGTTCTGAGACAGACTTACGCTCAGACTCCATCCTCAGGTTCAGAGGCTGCAGAGAAATCTTAAAGGGATAGTAATACTTCGTTTTAACTTTATTTTATTTTGTAGGCATTAAAAAAAACATGAAGAACGATATAAGTCTTATCTCTCAAACCTTTATGGTTTAAGAGATATTCACAAGCAAAGTTTCCCCTCCCGCCCCTTTTTCCTAGTGTAAGCCATCTCTTCTCAGATGGGGAATCCAGTCCATAGACCAGACAGATAACAGCAGGGGACAATCTTCTTCCTATGAGAACAATGAAAGCCCTGCCCCCTTGACAAGTTTTTCAGCTTTTTCCCTTATCTTAATTGAAGATTGTCCCTCTCTGCAGTCTACCTGGGCACCTCCCTTCTGATCTGGCTGAACGGAGGGGATACTTTGTTTGTGAATATCTCTTAAACCATAAAGGTTTGAGAGATAAGACTTATATCATTCTTCATGTTTTTTGAATGCCTACAAAATAAAATAAAGATAAAACAAAGTATTACTATCCCTTTAAGAGTTGATGCCTATTAAATTTTTGAAGCCACAACTCACTTTCTATAATAAACAGCTTTTTCTTCTGACCCCCAAAGTGAATAAAGGAATGTTCTGCGGCTTCACAGACTGGCTTTTTAAACTATCTGGTCCTGTATGAGCAGACCTGTTAACCCTTTGAGTGCCAGATGGGTAAGCACCGCATTGCTTTGCAATGCGTTGCTTACCCCTCTGGCACTCAAAGGGTTAAAACGTGATATGTTACCTTTAAACACATTGAGAAAAGAGGGCAAAATATTGAAAATTTAGGCTCCAGCTACAGGTTTGAGGAAGCAGTGAAAGGGTCATTTATATAAAAATACACACACATTTTAGGAGCCTGGTCACCCTGGTTAATAGGATTTTTTTTTTCCACCCCTGTCAAAGCAGGGTGTAGGATACCCCCATGACACTCAAAGGCTGAAACACGGTACAGTGCAGAGCCCTCAGCTAAACAAACCTTTAGTCTCTGCAGTTGTTCCTTATCAGTGCTGTATTACACTACAAGTTTCAACTAAAACGTTATTTCAACATATGAATTGCCTGTGGGTAGATTCATTCATTCTAAGGAAAAACAAGCTACACAAAAACCCAACCTTGAGAAAAATACTGGATAATTTCAAAACCCCAAATCAGCACTGTCAGAGGCATATTCCATAAACACACCACCGGCAAAACGTGGAAAAATAAAAGGTGAAAAACTCCCAATCATTTAAATATGGCTATCCTAGAGAGGTCTCCTCTAATGAAGCACAATACCTATGAACAGGAAAGTATAGCAAAGTATGGCACTTGTCACTAAATTACAGCCCAATGCAGCTTACTCATCAAGGAAGCCTCTTGTGTTTACCCAAGTGTGCCAAAGAGGGTACTACCATGTAATCTCCCAATGAACATTACAAGTCAGCTGTTTAACCAGCTTGTTAAAGGGGAACCTTTATTGATCATACCTCTTCTGCAGGTCTGTTCATGTAGATGCAGACATGCCAAGATAACTGCTGCATCACCCACAGTAGATCCACAGTAGATCACCGACTCCTCCTCCAAGCCCTCCACTCTCTAGGTCTCTGTGACACTGCCCTCTCTTGGTTTTCATCATATCTCTGCAACCTCTCCTTCAGTGTCCTACTCTGGCTCCACTTCCCCACCCCTCCCACTGTCTGTCGGAGTGCCTCAGGGTTCAGTCCTGGGCCCCTTGCTCTTCTCAGTTTACACTGCATCCCTTGGCAAACTAATAAACTCCTTTGGGTTTCACCATCATGTTTATGCTGATGACACTCAAATCTATCTTTCCTCCTCATGCCTCTCCCCTTCCCTCCTGTCCCAGGTATCTGACTGTCTGCTGTGTCTTCCTGGATGTCCCCCCGTCAACTCAAACTTAACCTTGGCAAAACCGAGATAATTATCTTCCCTCCCTCTCCTGCCAGCCCTTAAAGGGATAGTAATGTTTCATAATAAAAGCAGCTCTAATTAATCATCATAGTATTTGGACTTTGGAGAGTGTTATTTCAAGTGTGTCAGAGTTGTAGTTCAAGAGTAATTCAATGACAAAGCTTCCCCCTCCCGTCCCTTTTACTGATGTAACACTGTTCAGCCAGATCAGAAGGGAGGTTCCCAGGTAGACTGCAGAGAGGGACAATCTTCAATTAAGATAAGGGAAAAACCTGAAAAGCTTGTCAAGGGGGGCAGGACCTTCATTGTTCTCATAGGAGGAAGATTGTCCCCTGCTGTTATCTGTCTGGTCTATGGACTGTATTCCACATCTGAGAAGAGATGGCTTACACTAGGTAAAAGGGGCAGGAGGGGAAACTTTGCTTGTGAATATCTCTCAATATATCTTCATGTTTTTTTAATGCCTACAAAATAAAATAAAGATAAAATGAAGTATTACTATCCCTTTAAGTGATAGGAACACCATCACCACCTGTGACCACAACAGAAACTTTTTTTTTTTTTTTTTTTTTATGTATCTGAAACATGTTTCAGCTATAATAACTTTAAATCTAAAATCTTCCACTAGTGGGTGTACCCCTGTTTTATTCAGCAGCAAAAAAAAAAAAACAGTTGCTGTGCGTGCAACGTCTAATGTGGAACCACTGGATTTAGAAAAGAAACTCAAATAACATTTCCCTAGAAAAAGTTTTCAAGTGTTTGCTTCTAAGAAGGAGGTCCGTTTTCCATGAGAGATTGGGGCTGAGCTTGAATTGTCATGTTAGAGCTGTTTCTACTTTTCATCTCTGTTGGAGTCTGTCCAGGAAATTTCCACAACTAAATAAAGCAAACCATATGTGTGAAATTACTGAGCTCAGCAACAGCAGGGTCATCCTTGTATTTACCAGCGAGAATAGCTGATTTTTTTTTTATTCTTAAAGTACTACTACTGTATTTACCAATGATATAAGTTTTTATATATGAAGTCCATGGCTGAGTTGTCAAGCCCAAAAACAGCTTCTGCACATACACATACCCAGTATTAAGGTAACCAGACCTCCGCTTTAATGCAAATTGCTTAAAAAAATGTCATTATGTAGGACAGCAGTGTGTGCGTTTCATAAGCTTCGTGCATTAAAGGGATAGTAACTTTTAGAATATTGAGCCACTCAGAGCCTCTCTTACTATAGAGTCCTGATGTCTGACTCTCTCAAAGATCATAACTTTATAGTTATGCAGCAATCATACAGTGAATATTACCCGTCATGTCCATTTTCCTATCTGACAATGGATCACTACGAGGGACAGTATTAGGAAAACCCTGTCTTCCTTCATCAAGGAGGAGGTTTTACCTTATATACTGACAGAGGGAAGATCGTCCCTTATTGTGATCTGTGCGGTCAAGTGACCGGACTTCAGATCTCAGGGGAGGCGGCTTCAGAACATGAAAGTGGGCAGGAGGGGTAATAGTCATTGTACGATTGCTACATAACTAACAGGTTATGATCTTTTGAAAGAGTCAGACATCAGGACTATATAGTACAAAAGCTGCTCAATACTCTATTATTATCTCAAACTTTTGAGTGCCAGAGGGGTATGGAACGCATTGTGCAGCAATGCGTTCCATACCCCTCTGGCAATCAAAGGGTTAAAAATGGATTCATGCTCACAATGCCCAATACACAGTCAAGTGCATGCACAATTTTGGGGCAAATAAACTGCAACGTATAAGACAAATAAATGTTCCCAAAGTTCTCATTGATTTAAAAGGAGGTTTTTGACCTACTGAATGTTCCAGGTATCCAGTGCTTTGAAAATCAATAAGATGGGGATATTGAAGGTTTTAAAACCTCAATTTAAAACAATGAGAGTTTAGGATGTGTTATTTGTCCCACAATTGCTCCACTTTTTCTTTATGTATCAGTCATGGGGTATCCCAGCACCAACTCAGCTACTTACAGATTGAACCAAATGCATAATTTGGGGCAAATCAAATGCACCACTGGGGAAAAATAATCTATTTGATTTTTAAAAAAAATGACTGATTTAAATTAGGCTTTTATCTGCTTGAATGTTAGATAGGCCTTAAAGGGATAGTAATGTTTCACAAAAACAGCAGCTCCAATTAATCTTCATAGTAGTTGGGCCATGGAGAGTGTTATTTCAATACTGTCAGAGCTGTAGTTCCTTTTACCTAGCGTAAGCCACCTCCCCTAAGATATGGAATCTGGTCCTAGGAAGGGTACCCTTCTGGCACTCAGAGTTAATCTCAAACCTCCTCCTTGCCTTCTGTTTTCCTTTTGTCTCTGGTTACCATTACTGCAAGCAGAGCCATGCACCAGTATTGCTCATTTCTCCCCCAACATCATTGGTCTAAGGGGAGGAGTGATATGGCGCCATCTTCCTGACCTAGATGGGTTGGCAGCTGCTATTATTTAAGGTCAACACAATGTATGTAAAAAACAAGTAGGTGAAATGTCCTCTTTAATTTTCTTGTGCTCTGCACAGTGATGCAAATAGATAGTAGAGGTGCACTCAAAGGAACACCAACACCGAAAAATAAAATTGGGTCGTAGAAATGTAAATATTCTATACTGCCAGCTAGCATCTGTAACATTTAATTATTTCATGCTAGATTCCTAAAATACAATACTAGCCTTTCATTTTCAAGGTGTAATATAGATTATCCTACATAGACTCAATTCGGTAAATTGTGCAGAGCTAAAGTTGTTAATATACTACGATTAGCAGCACCCTTTGCACTTCTATTCAGAATGTCTGGTATTATGTAAGCACTTTTTTTTTTTTTTTTTTACAAACAATAAAACACCATCACTTCTAAGACACCCTATCGAGAAAGCCATAGTAATGGGAGCCCTGGAAGAAGCAGGTATGAGAACCTCCACAGAGCTTCTGTAAGACTAGATTTTAGATCTCAGGGGAAAAAATGAACAGATGCCAGCAATGTACAGGGTATTTAAGTGGAGATATCCTCTGATAATTTTAGGTGTTAAAGTTCCTTTAACGCTTTGGATGCTAGAGAGGTCTCCACTAGCGATCTATGCACTGGAAATGCATATCATAGCCTGGTGGTTAACCCACTCATAACCCATGGTACAATTTATTTTACCCTGTGACTAGCAGTGTCAACATGATCCCTTTAGTGGCTGAGTAGCTTTAGAGTGCAGGCTTTCAATACCACTTAGGTCTCATGTCATAGCCTGACGAAGAGACAGACCCAAGTGGTGTTGAAGGCTTGCACTCTAAAGCTACTCATTTAGGCAATAAATGTATCGTGTTCACTCTACTAGTTTCCTAACCAAAGTTACTAGGTCTTGCTTATTCTGGTGAAAACTAATAAGCGAGGTATCTCATTACGAAAACGATACAACAATAAACTGAGCAGTTCAGCTGAATTCTACAACCTATCATTATCTAGCACTGAACACTAAATATCTACTTGTAGGAGCAACTACCAAGAAAATCCTATCAGCAGACCTTACAGGGATAGTAATGTTTCACAAAAACAGCAGCGAATTAGTCTTCATAGTATCTGAGCCATAGAGAGAGTTATTTCAATATGTCAGAGTTGTAGTTCAAGGATAATTGAATAATAAAGTTTCCCCCTCCCGCCCCTTTTACCTAGCGTAACACTGCTCACCTCAGATGTGGAATGCAGTTCATAGACGACAGATAACAGCAGGGGACAATCTTCTTCCTATGAGAACAATGAAAGCCCTACCCCCTTGACACGTTTTTCAGGTTTTTCCCTTATCTTAATTTAAGACGGTCCCTCTCTGCAGTCTACCTGGGCACCTCCCTTCTGCTCTGGCTGAGCAGTGTTACATCACTAAAAGGGGCAGGAGGGGGATACTTTATCATTCAACTACTCTTGAACTACAACTCTGACAGAATTGAAATAACACTCTCCAAGACCCAAATACTATGATGATTAATTAGAGCTGCTTTTATTATGAAACATTGCTATCCCTTTAAAACAGTAAAATATATATAGGCGATCCAATATAAAAATAAATCTTGGGGGTAAAGGGTCTCTAGGGTGGAATATAGAATCCTGAATGTACCTCCCAACAGTGTAAATAAAAAGTGGGCAGGCACCTTTGATGAACAAAGTTCCAAGACACGTAGCTCCTATGTGATAACGCCTGTATTGGGGAAAATAGTGCAGATCTCACATATGAAGATATATCCTCCATTCTATAAAGGCTGTAATGCGGGCAGGTAATGTGTGTGTGGATAACCTCAATAATCCTCCTCCCGTCTGTATTGGTAATAGCGTGGACAGGTAGTCTGTGAATGGGACTCCCCAGTGATTCTCCTCCAGTCTATGTATAATAAATCGCGGGCAGGTGGTATATATGCAGAGGCAGCAGGCAGGTATATGATAATCTCACCTCCTGTCTGTCTGTAGTCTCCATACTGCTTTGCTTTCTTGTATAGTGAGAACTGCAATAGTGTCCTGTGTCTGGAACCGGATGCAGCGATCTCTGATCAGATGTAAAATATGGTAACAATATACGGATCTTCAAATTACTGCAACAATGTAACCAACAATGTCTTTTGTCTGTATACACACACACAGACAGACACACAGACAGACACACAGACAGACACACAGACAGACACACAGACACACACACAGACACACACACAGACACACACACAGACACACACACAGACACACACACAGACACACACACAGACACACACACAGACACACACACAGACACACACACAGACACACACAGACACACACACAATTATACTAAGCCTAGTGAGACACAGCACTCAGTCTTCAGGTGAGATGAAAAAAATATTTATTTAAAATTTGTATTTGATCCGTTTTGTATCCACTGAGAAGGCCTCTTTAAATACAGACAACACAAACATAGCTATGCTACTCTGAATCTGTTGCCTGTGGTGAAAGGACCCATGTTAGACTATGGTGCTTTTCACACCAGAATGCAGCAAATTTAACATATTCCCTCAAGAAAATAGCAAATGGAAAAGCTGTAAAGTACAGTAAGAAAGTTCTGCCTGGCGGCCTATGGGACCGCAAGCAGAATTTTCACAAGAATTGAAGGTTGTAATGCTCATTGCATCCTGCAATGAATAGCTGACCCGCATGATCATTAGCCAGTAATATTTAGCTGGTGCTCACATAGGCCAGATAGACGAGACCCCCGTCCTGTGTTGCAGATCAGTGGAACACAGGAAAAATGTGAGTGAAGTACTCGGACAACAGAACTGCTACAGAGATCCGCAGCATTTCTTTTGATCTGAAGAAGCTCTAATTGCGGCAGTTTATAACCCAAAGTGACCCTTACAAGCCATTCAGGTATGCAGAAGGCTAATATCTGCATACAACTACAGCATATTAATACTGTATGGAGAACTCCTACCTAGGTAAATGAAGCAACTCTTATTCATAGGAGTACAGGTATCCTTTAAGATCCAAAAGCTCAATTTGAATTTAAGCCTTTAATACCTTAGGGACTGGTGACGTGCCATTACCGGTGACAGTCATGGCATGTCATCAAATTCTGGGATGGCAGTGCAGCTGTATGCCTTGCCACTCTGCCATCTATAAATCCACTGCATCACAAAAATATAAAATAAAAAATGCACCATTGTCCTGAACGGCTGCTGCCATCCTGGATCAGGTGTTTGTTAAGGGGTTAAGGAGCAGTGGGGTGTACAACACAAAGAGGTTGGTACATGCACAACAAAATCCATCTCTCATATTTTTATAGTTTTCTCGGAAAGGCAGGTTGCCATGGTACTGAATGGTTGAGCTGATATGCAGACCCTGCATGAATGAATGTTTTGCACTCCTACTGTGCCCATAAATGCCAGCTCTCATTCATTTTTCCTATGCGTTGTGTGTGCAGCTCAGCAGTGGGCAAAACAAGGCCCTCCAGCTGTTGCTGGTGGGCAGTAGATGAAGTGACACCTGTAGGGCCCCAGGTGCAGATCTTCCTAGGAAACGAGAATTCATGATGTTACTACTTCCTTAAACCTTTGAGTGCCAGAGGGGTAAGCAACGCATTGTTTTGCAATGCGTTACGTACCCCTCTGGCATTCAAAGGGTTAATCAGTTTTGTGAAGTAACCCCACAAATGAATTAAACTTTTAATAAATTGAATTTAGCGACTGTCAATTGAAGCTAATTGAAAACACTGGTAAACCGTCCAAACACAGGGACCCAATTCAGCTGGGAGCTCAAGAGACGCGACTCTGGATAGCAAGAGAGCTCCCTTGTTTCCAGTCTACCTGGAGTACTAGGGTAGGAGTGGGCGGGATAGAGAAAACCTCCCTCATTGACGTGAGAGGGATTGCCAATCCCGACCACTCTTACCCAGTGGCTCCGGGTAGAATGGAAGCAGGGGAGATTTCTTGGTCCCCTGCACCCCCGATATTTATCTCCCAGCCAATAGCTTGGGGGGGGGGGGGGACATCAGCATGGGTCCTGGTGCCCCACCACAGTGTCTGAAATAAGATGGACACCTACCTAGGGACAGTAATATGTTAAAGCTAAAGCCACTTATTCATGGGGTACATTTTTTCTTAACTTAAGTGAAAATGCTAGAATTCTTGACAGATAAGAGTTCTTGTCAAACATAAATAGCCGTCATTATTAACCTTCTACAGCAATGGTGTCTAAGAATCACGTTACATTTTCTCACTCATACAGCAGGAGGGTGCATTGATCGCCTGCAGTCCTCAGGAGGCCATCACATGATTTCCTGAAATCATCAGGAGATCTAATGCGCCACTCACCCTGCTGACAGCAGGGGAAAAGCATGGGATAAAAGTATGATGGCAGCCAGACGCTGCTTTACTCGAATGTTTATAAACGAATGGGTGTCTATAGGGGAGTACCAGACTTTCTATTAGTTACATCAATCTAAAAAAAAAAAAAAAAAAATGTAAATCCTTTAACCACTTAAGGATCAGAGGGTTGTCCAATGTATTACTTTGCAATGCATAACCCCCTGGTCCTTAACCCTTTTAGTGTCAGTGGGGTATGCAACGCATTTCTTTGCAATGCGTTGCATAGCCCACTGGCACTCAAAGGGTTAGGGGTTTAAAGATATATCCCTTTGAGTGCCAGAGGGGGGTGCTTTATTACGAACCACTCTGGCATGCAATGGGTTCAGAAAGAGACAAGAATTGTAAATAAAATTAAAAAATGAAAAAAGCTTGTATATAAAAAGGGCAGAGGTCTAGTCTCCCAAGACACAACCTAGTTACTTGCTTTATGTCTGGGCCAAATTGGGTCTTGCCCTCAAATGGCAAAGAAACCAGTGATTTATTGGAAAATTGGTCAGTACACCAAATCTATAACCACAAGCTATGGTGCACAGCAACAGAAAATGCTGACGCCTTACCAGAGAACTTGGCAGCACCAAAAAAGGCTTCATGAAGATGCACATCAGCCTGCAAACTACTAGCAAGTATAACTGAAATATCCTTCTTTGACATCTCAGAGTGTATTGTGTCAGAAAGCTGCTTGCCCCCGACAGCTATAGCCTTATTATCCCACGCTGAAGCAAAAATGGGTCACAGAACCGACCTTATGGCTTAAAAATTAGCCTTTAGAAGGGAATCAAGGTGGTCATCAGCCTTGTCATTGAGACCAGCAGCATATCTGCCAATAGAAGACTGTTTGGCTAAGTGTGATATAGGATGATCAACAGCAGGGGAAAGGTCCTCTATGCCAAAGACTCAACTGTAAAAGGATAGAGTTCTGAGATTTGTTTTTAAAGGAAAATACTTTTATCTTGGGTTTTCTACTCTACGACAATCTGATCAAGGGTACTGTTAAGAGGGAAGACTGGAAAGTTTCTTGAGATTCTGTAAAACATCCAGAGAGACTGAACCCCCCCCACCCAGAGGCCTCAGAGACCTGAAGGGCCTCCAAAAATGTTCTAATGAGCCCATCCACAGAGGGGACAGGGTCAGCCTCATAGGGATCCCCAAAGGAAAAGGATGAGGCCATATCTTCTTTCTCTGAATCAAACTCCTCATCAGATTACACCGCAACCACTTGGCGATGTCTCCTAAAGACAGGTTCAACCTGCCTGGTGGGGGGCATGGGTTGCCAGGAATGGAGTACCCCCTGAAAAGATGAGGAAATCACCTCTACTTTGTTTACAGGTACTAACCTGTTTGCGTTCAGCTTCTTGACCCCCTGTGCTCCTTGTCCCCCACCAGGCTTCTACAGTCTTCCCCTGTGCTTTATCTGAGTCTATCTGAGGAGCTGCCAGTCATCTTTTGTAAACCTGCCCCTTCGCTATGAGGCGAGTTTAGCATGCCTTGTACTTGTACAAGTGCATGCAAAATAATTGTATTAGCGCGTATCCCAGTGTTACCTTTTGAACGCCAGAAGGATAAACATATTGCTCTGCAATGCATTGCTAATGCCTCTGTAAAGTTAGTCTTAAGGATAACTGGGATTGGTTGTGGATGGGGTTTTACATGCAAGGGGTCAGACTGCAGAGAAGTGTGGTACACCTTGTACTGCAGCGACCTTCACTACCTACATCATTAGGTCATTGTTTTAAAGGCATAGGAATGTTTCCTAATAACTGAAGCTCAGGCCATTCTTTAAAGTTTTTGTAGTATGAAGAGCTGTATTGCAAGTCTGTGCGCTTTGTAGGCCATCTCCACTCAGATCTGCAATTCGGTCATCAGACCGGACAGTTCGCAGAGAGGGACCATCTTCTCGCTGCGAGCATAAAGGAAAACCCTAATGGCACCCACAGACCCACGATGAAGGACGGCAGGTCTTTACTTATCCTCAGTGAAGATTATCCCTCACTGCAATCCATTCGCACTGGCTTGGAGAGCAGCATGATGTGGGTAAAAGTGGCAGGACGGGTATACTTTATCATTCAATTACTGTTGAACTACAAGGCATACAGACTTGTAATACAGCCCTTCATACTACAAAAAGTTAAAAAATGATCGTAACTTCAGTTATTAGGAAACATTACTATTTCTTTAACAAACAATATCACTTAATACTGCAAAACTTTGAAACAGCATCTTAACCCTTTGAGTGCCAGAGGGGTACAGAATGCTTTGCAAAGCGTTCTTTACCCCTCTGGCACTCAAAGGGTTAACAACCTATAGACCGTTTGAAGAGATGCATCGCATAAGATTTTCTTGAGGGTGAAAGTTCCACTTTAACCACCTTCTCTATATCCAATGAATAATACAAAGCATTGTAATTGTTCCCTGGACTCTGACTTTTCTCCTTGTTGACAGTTTCTGAAGTTAGGATCTGGAATCAAATTAAAAATTGTTGAGTTTTTACTGGGATGAAATATTACTTTACTGCATTTTCCATACAAGCAGCCAAGAACTGCTACATTCAAGTGCTGTGGTCCCTCTAGATCATGTTGCACAATCCTCTTCTCAATTATTTTCAATGGCATTGTTTACCTTACACTCTGTCACATGATTTACTTCACACGTGCAGTACTTGTTTACTCCTCTATCAGGGAAGACACTTAAAGCGGAACTTTCATCAGATTACCATAGTGCCGCAAATGATAATTACATTAGTGATCTACTCATACCTGGTTTTATTTTTAAGAATAATTGCAGCATTAAATAAAAATAGACCCTTCTATGCAGACAGGCAGTGGCTGGGATCTTGCTGTAGGAGCTCTCTGTGTCTTCGCTGTCAGTCCCATCTGGCACCAAAGGAATTCAACCCACCAATCCTGGAGTTGAAGGGGACGGACAGCGCAGACGCAGAGGTACAGGGTCTGTAAGATGTCTACACTGTTCCCCAGTGCCTGTCTGTCAAAAAGGTTATATCTTTCTTTAATGCAACAATTATACTTGAAAATAAAACTAGGTATGTGCATATCACTAATGTAATTATCATTTGCAGCACTATGGTAATCTGATGAAAGTTCTGCTTTAAAGGGACAGTCACACTCCCTACCAACCTGTATGGGTAAAAACCAACACAATTGGGGAGATACACTAAGGGGTGATAATGAGGTGATAAAAGGTAACTTCCCCAGTTCCTATGTTATTCTACGAAGCCTATGCACTAAGGTCTCCAGCTTTGAAGAATAGAATAACAAAGGAACTAGAGAAGTGATATCACTGGATAAGTCATCTCCATTATCATCTCTTTATCACATTTTAGTGCATAACACTAGCCTTACCACCTCCCCTGAATATTCCCAGTAATAGAGATAGAGATAGAGAGAGAGAGAGAGAGAGAGAGAGAGAGAGCAAATGTTTCAGAATAAACTATCACTGTTCATATGCAAGCCTAATTATACACAATAACAATATGAAGACAATTCAACCCCTTAAGGATCCATGATGTGCCAGGACCGCCATGAGTAAAATGTGCGATAAGGACCCATGACATTCCTGGTACGTTATGGATTTTCAGGGCTCCCAGGCGGCTGTATGTCGTTCGGGAAGCCCTGAATCTGTTAGAGGAAGGAAAAAAAAAAAAAATCTCCGTGGTACTTAAGTGCTGGGCACGCGTGGCCAGTCCTTAAAGGGGAAATTTAATCTCTAAAAGACTTGTAGCCATTTTCTTAAATTATTAGCACTGGTGTTTTTTTTGTTGTTTTTGTTTTTTTTAAACTTACCTACTTCCCAATATATGCACATTTTATTATTGGCACTTCCACAGCACACTGAATCTTCATCCATCACACTGAACCTTCCTCCTACCTCCCTTCCAGCTGTCCAGGGAGCGCATTCACTCTTCCCTTCATAGTGGTGTGAATCGCGTCTATCTTTACGCAAGCTCCATTAATCATTATACTGAGGTTGCAGGCTCAATATAATGATAAAGGAGTTTGCTCTAACAATAGATGGGAGGCACACCACTACAAAGGAAAGCGTGAATGCGCTCACTGGGATAGCTGGGAAGGAGGTGGGAGGAGAATTGCAGCACTGGGAAGTCCTGCAGAGCTGTGCCGACGATTCAGCGTGCCGCAGAATGCAGTAGTGCCAATAATGAAATGTTTATATCTTAGGAAGTGGGTAAGTATAAAAAAACCCACACATCAATTCTAATAGTATTTTAATAACTTAAAGGGGAACATTCATATGAGAAAAAGTTTTGCCCATGGGCTTAAATTAGCCCAACTACATTAGCCTTGGTAGTTTTTTTATTTTACCTACCTACTATTTAAGCTACGGAGACCTGAAATGTGCCACTTCCGCGTTCTGCGGCACAATGTATGTGCAGCACAATGGAGCAGAACTTCCCATCTCCCTCCCAGCTGCCCCAGGGAGAGCGCGTTCATGCTTCCCT
The DNA here is from genome assembly GCA_037306005.1 of Rhinophrynus dorsalis. Taxonomy (NCBI): domain Eukaryota; kingdom Metazoa; phylum Chordata; class Amphibia; order Anura; family Rhinophrynidae; genus Rhinophrynus; species Rhinophrynus dorsalis. The sequence goes on from CM074724.1 coordinate 52,184,732, forward strand.
TTGTAGTTGTATTTATATGGGCTATCGTTACAGCAAGCTCCGTTTACCATACTACTGAGCTTGCAAGTGTGCCGCAGAACGAGGAAGTGGCACATTTCAGGTCTCCATAGCTTAAATAGTAAGTAGGTAAAATTAAAAAAAAAAAAAAAAAAAAATACCAAGGCTAATGTAGTTGGGCTAATTAAAGCCCATGGGCAAAACTTTCTCATATGAATGTTCCCCCCTTTAAGAACAAATCTTTTAGAGGTGAAAGTTCCACTAAGGGGTTCATAAGAATAACAAGAGCAATCCAGTTGCATTATAGGGAGACAATAAAATTCCCCCAGATTCCCATTCATTTAAATGGGGGATTTTTACAGCTTAAATATTAGAGGTATCTAACGTATTTTTTCATAATGAGTTGGAGATAGCATTCAATGGGGGGAGATTTACGAAGCGGTGATAAAGAGCTGATAAAATGGAGATAACGTCTCCAGTGATATCCCTTCTCCAGTTCCTATGTTATTCTATGGGGCCAATTCACTAAGATTTCTACAACTCTGGAGATCTTAGTGCATACGTTCTATAGAATAACATAGGAACTGGAGAAGTGATATCACTGGAGAAGTTATCTCTACTTTATCACAGCTTAGTGAATCTCCCCCAAGGAGTTAAACACCATTTAAAGTCAAAGGGAATTTTAGTTTTTCCCCTATGACACAGCTGCTTATAGTGCCTGCCAGATTTGCGTCAACTGACAAATTAAAACTACTAAATACATAACAAACAATGGTTTCAAATAAAATGACCATAAATAAGTGCTTTTGAAGGTTCTTTCAGAGAGTACTTAAAAGAAGTTGTAGAGAAGTCAAACGTTAGCAAGAAGCTTTTCTTAAACTAAAGGGCAGGTTATTCCTGTTCTAATGCAACATATTTGTATGAAAACATAATGAGACAGGAGTTTAGTTGCTCTAAGTTAAAGAAGCCCTGAAGGTTCAGATGGTTTTACAACAAGAAAAGGGGTAAAATATTGTGTTTAAAGCAAGTTAAAAGTCTGAACAGTTCTTTATTCACTTTATACAACTTTTCTTCCCTGCTGAAGATTTTTTTTCCTAGAAAATGTCAGATATTAATTCATCTGTGGAACGGTCAATGTACAAATCCACCAGGGCACCTCCACTGGTTTTCAAAGCCAATGCCCAAAGTGTACCTAGAGATATGTACTAGAGCAGTGGTTCTTATATTGTTTCCCATGATGCCCCCCATTTGGTTTTGATTTTACCAAACCATGATGCCACGAGCACTAACCTTCACCTACCGCTTCTACTTTTTTTTTGGGGGGGGGATTAACCCTTTGAGTACCAGAGGGGTACGCAACGCATTGCAGATCAATCCGTTAAATACCTCTCTCTCTGGCACTCAAAGGGATAACCTTCCTTCTTTCACCAAAATGGTTATAACCATTACATATATAAATGAGGGTCACTTGCCATGTTACCACTAAGCTGGTGAACACAAATGTTTCAGACAGCAGCAGTATAGGAAGAACACACGTGCTTTTTCACACTACAGTCACCACAAAGATACTAAAATATTATGGGATTTCTAAATTCCACCCAAGAAGAATGGTACCTCATAGGTATGGGTTCACATACCATAGCAGGTGCTACAAAAATGGCTACCAGTGGATCAAGGCTGTTTTGTAACCACCAGTAGACAGTAGAACAAGTCTGTGGACGTAGACAGTGTATGCATGAGTGCTAGTAGGGTGTCCACCACATTGCAAAGCAATGTGATGAACACCCCTCTGGAAGACATGATTTTTTTTTTTCCCCAGACCTCAGTGATGCATCAAGATGCACTCTGGTACTAATCGCCTATTCTATCATTATAGCTCATCAATACTGCAACCTGGACGCTTCTATCTAATAAAAATCTTTATTTATATAGTGCCAACTTATTTCGCAGAGCTTTACAATAGGGGATGGACATATAGAGATAATAAATAGTACAATTCATATGTGGAGAACAGAAGGCACAGAGGGCCCTGCTCGTCCGAGCTTACAGTCTGCCTTCCTTTACCTCCCTCCTCTACCCAGCATTCACCTGACTTCCAGGCACAGCTGAAGGACCTTGAAGGCCCGCTCATGTCATCAACAATGAACCCCAACTAGGTCTACTTTGTTTTTACCTTCATTCATACTGCAGGATCCACAGATCCAGCACTTTTTTTCATTTAAACACATGGCTATCGTAATGATTTTTAAAACCTTTCCCCTTCTTTGTAACAAAAAGTCCTTCCCTGAATGCAGGGTCAGTATGATGTAACTCTCTGCTCATGAAGAGCAGGGAGAAGCATCTAAATAGCACCTACTAAAATATCATGAGGATGGCTGTTGAAGCCCACCTCGCCAACTCCCCATGACCATTTCCATCTACATGAGAAGACTACAGGATGGGAATTATGGCAAAAAGAATTGTAATTGTTTGCATTAAATCAAATAACTATGGATTCTACCAGTGTTTTGAAGAAACAATGAAATAAGTATGCTTGAAGGGATTCTTCAAAATTGCCACCAGGGGAACCCATATAAACACTATGTAAACTTTGATCACTGAAAGTTTAGAATTTCTGAACTCTCTCAGGCATAATCCTAATGGAAGCAACATGTGCTGTTCATTCAGTATCGCCATTCAGTGCAACCAGGCTATCCACAGTAAAGGGAACAGTTTAAAATGTTCCTTCCAGACATGCAAACGTACATTTTCTTAAACATGGGCTAACTGACCTATTTGCATGTTCAATTGTAACAGCACCTAAAAAGTTACCTCAGATTAAAACCACGCCAATACAGTTTTTTTTTTCTATGAACTACTAGAAGCTGCCAACAAGAAATACAGGAAGGCACTTGGGGGGGGGGGGGTACATCCTGCTTGAAGACACAGAGGTTTCTAGCATGCAGGGAACAAAATACACAAGGTAAGGAATTACAAAATGAGACCCAGATGTGGAAAGGCAAGCAATGCAAGAAGACTGACATACTTTTACAACACAGTAAAAAGGAGATGAATAATATGTGGCTCTCCAGCTGTTAGAATACTAGTTATATCATCCTCAACCAACAAATGGTCAGCAGGCAAGCTAAAATCTGACACAGTTGAAGAGCCACATTTTGCCCACTTCTATAAGTATTTGTAAATGTAAAATCTGTTCATGACTGCACCAATACTGGAAATAGAGTTATGAACTTCTTATAAATAGACAGACAAGGAAATTAGAATTTCCTTGGTGCTTAGGAGAAACAATCACAAATTAAAATTCTACCAACGATAAAGCAAAATAAAAACATATCCCAATGTTAAGACCCTTTTTTTTTTTTTTTTTTTTTTTTTTTTTAAATAATTTTTGGTAAATATTAAACCATTTAAAGGAGAAGAGTTATATACAATTAGATATCTTGTACTCTAATCTAGCATTTGTAAAAACTCTTGAAGCCCAAAACCTAGTCTTAGTGTATTCTCCATGGCTCCCTTGTGAAGGAGATCCTGACTGCCATTACCATAGTAATCCTGACAAGCACCTTAGAAGTGGTCTAAAATAAGGTAACAAACAGCCTTTCTGAATACAAGAATTAAGAGTACTAATCTCACTTAATGACGTTTTAGCACTCGTCTCTCATTTCAAACAGCAGAAACAAAATTAACCAGATGCTGACTATATCCCTCTGACAAGGCAACGCATTGCATACTCCTTGGGCGCTCAAAGGCATATAGGACAGCTTATAGACAAACACATTCTAAAACAAGTTTAACCCTTTTATATTTTAGGCCTCTAACCAAGTAAATATTTGCAGGTGTTAGATGTAAATACATACCCTTTGAGTGCCAGAAAAGTATCAAAAGCATTGTCTACCTCTCTGGTACTCAAAGGGTTAAGTTTATATCCAATTCATTTTGGGTAATATTGTTCCTCTAAACTTTACAAAAGAAAAACCTTCTTCTATGACTAATCTTGTGTGGTTTTAACCCTTTATGTACCAGATGGGTGTGCAAATCATTTCACAGTAATGCGTTGTGCACCTTCTGGTTCTTAAAGGGTTATGTAATGTAGTGTAGCTTATATCTTGCATTATTAGGGTTGTCACATATGCTGTTAAAGAAATACTGACAATCTCATTGCCAGTGAATTATTATTACTGGTCCCAAGAGCCACTTTTCCCGGTCTTAAAGCATTAGTTAGGTTGCAGCCTTTTAACCCCTTAACGACCAGTGCGCGGCCAGCACTTAGTGACCACAAAGCTTTTTATTACTACTTCCGGTTCAGGGCTTCCGGAGTGGCATGCAGCCGCGCCGGGAGCCATGAACTCCATGAAGTACCAGGACCGTCACTGGTCCCTAAGTACCGGACCAGCGTGATGGTCCGGGTACATCATCGGACGCGAAGGGGTTAAGTCCTGTTTGCAAGGAGAACCTTTGAGAAAGCCTATAACTTCTGCCACATGTCAATGGATTTCTATGGGCAAGGTCGACATTACAGGTGAAATTCTAGAAGAGGTGCAGTTCTGGAGCAAACCATCTAAGCCATACAGGACAACTGCATATTCCTAAAATTCCCAGATGTAAATGGAGTTTTGACACGTAGAACACTAGAAAAGTATTGAAAGTATTATTTTGCAATGCATCGGAGACCTAGCATTCAAGAGGTTAAAATCCTCATCCTCCCTTTGATGCTATTTGCTTGCTAGAGCATGGCACCACAACCCTTTAAGGTCCGTCACAACTTGATGGTGACTGTCCTGGCACATAATTCCTGTTTTAGTGAAAGTGCACTAACCTTAATTGGTTAAGCATACAGACTTTTACCTTATTTTATTTAGGGTTCTCAGGTAGGCAAAAGGTGGCCCAGGGATCTATCAAGACCCTAGAAGGCTCCTTATGCAATCCCCACTTGGACCCTTGGTGCAACACACCTCTATACACATTAAATCCCCCCAAAGCCTGTTCACGGCTTTTAACCCACAACTTAATTCCCTTTGCCCACTCACTCTACCCTGCCGTCATGCGGACTTCACATATTCTGTAATCACATAATATGCATAGACAAACTGCCTGTTTTTTTTTTTTGTTTTGTTTTTTTTTTTTTTGGTTGGTTGGTTTTTCCCTCCTACTGTGGTTTGTTGTCCCTGACAGGAAGCTCCATGTGACACTGTGAAAGAAGACAGTTCAACAATGTACAAAAAGATACAATGTAAAAAGGGAAACACAGAAAATCTCTGTCACTGCATCACACAGATCACTCAGAGCTGCAGGGATCTTTAACACTGTGTAAGTAGCTCTGCTTTTACAGTCCTCAACTTAAAGTTACCTGGGAAAAAAGGGGTTGAAAAAAAAAGTAAAAATGAAAAAATATACACCAAGGTAATATGTCACAATGAAAGTCCTTTCACCCTCCCACTCTTTATCAGTCTCTGAAGACAGTGTGTAGCTTGACAAAGAGGTATGCAACTTTCTATACACACTTATCTGGCACTCAAAGGGGGTTAACCATTTGAGTGCCAGAAGTTTATGCAACCAATTATGATGCAACTAGTGTAAAAGCCCGTGTACATGGGCCAAGGTCCAGGTGTTGTTAACCCTCTGGCATTCAAAGGGTTAAGAGGTCGGTCCTGCTCTGCATCCTGCCACCGACGCAGTCATACACTGTAGAGAATGCCCGAAAGCACAGAATGCTCCCAGCACAGAACTCCCAGCATTCCTACACCTCCCAACATTCCGTGCTCCCAGCACAGAACTCACAGCATTCCTACACCTCCCAGCATTCTGTGCTTTCGGGCAGTCTCTACTGTGCATGACTGCTTCTGACAAACATCCTAGCAAATTATTATATAGGATGCCTTGCATACCCTTCTGGCACCTAAAGGATTAAACCTGTATTTAACCTTTTAACTCAAATGTTTTGCGCACCACGGGGAGGGAGGGGGGCTTTCACAGACTTGGCGCTCAGTGGATTTATCCCATGGCGTAATAGACTTATAATTATAAAAATACAAATCGGACAAACATTATAGTATTACCAAGCTCCTGTATACAATATTCTTTTTTACTTTTATAAACGTTTTTGAAATCTTTTCACATGCTGAAATATATATATATTTTTTTTTTTTTTTTTTTTTTTTTTTTTTTAACTGCATATGACAGCTTTAGCCTGTTTGGCAGCTGATGGGTTAAATCAGTGGTTGCCTTCACTATTCCCTCCTAGGAGTCCGTAGCAGTTAATCTTTTTCTGCATATTATACCTTCACATGGCATGATTGTATAATAGACTACTGAGAAGTCTCTTTGTTTTCCTGTATGAAATACAGAGTTGAGAGCTTTTGTTTGAAATGTGTTGCAATTCCTATGTGAAACAGGGAAATTAGTATTGCCAAATGTGAGTGTCACTGTGGCACAGGAAAACATTTTCCATCTTCAGATTCTGTAACCATTCCTTGGAGTAGACAGACCAGACCTCTCTGTTAAACAGAGACACATGAAAAATGAATACTGTAGGGCTGATTCGGTTTTTGGTGTAGCACTGAAATATGTATATTTGCCAGTTAAAGGAGAATCTGGTCAGCGGAGTTTTGGGGAAAAACTCTTCCCCCGTATCAATTATCAAATGCATTTATTAACACATACATGGAATGCAAGGGGTTAAAGTTGCACTTGGGTTGATGGAAGGGAGATGAGCACACATGGGGTGTATCAAGTGAACTAAGGGAAGTCATTTGTGCTGGCAAAAAGAAAAAATTATAATAGCCTGAAAACAATTTTAATGAATTGCGTCTAACACAATATAGGGTTGTTTAAGGTGACAGCTATTCTGTTGCAAATATATTTTCTTTCCTTTTTTTGAATAAGGAGGAGTATTTGTTCACTAACATTTCTATTTCTTTGTTTTCACTATTAATTGTTAATGCATGCTTGTTATTAGACTTTACTGAGAGCCCCAAAACATTCTCAGCACAGTGCAAAGGGAGGAGAGTATAAGAACATACAGGAGCAGATGGCTAACGAATGGTAGGGAGAAGCCTGCATGCAATCGGTTCCAATCTAGAAAGTGTTTGTCTCTTTTACCTGTTTAAGCATAGCCTCAGAGTATAAGCCTGAACCATGTCAGAGTTGCTGTTTCACTGATAAAAGTGATAAGATGTAACTTACGCGTCCCATCACATAGCAACAATATTTTGTTTTTTGTAGGAGTCATCTCAGACTACAATCTAAATGGGGGAGGAGGTGGTTGCACAGGGACCATCAATCTTTACTAGCAAACCACTCACTTTTCCTGCAAAACCAGAACAATGTATCAGTCTCCAAGCAGACCTAGTAGTGAAACATACCACAGCACATTTTACAGAACGTGTTAAAACAAAATGTGCTCTTATGTGAAAGATGACATTAAAGGGGTAAGAAGTTACATTTAAAATCATTGGGAATTGGCATTGCCTATAGTTCATTTGGTTTAACCCAGAATTGTCCCACTTTTCTTTGTTAAAAAAAAAAAAAAAAAAATATGGCCCACTGTTTTAAACAGAGCAGTTTATTTCTAGGAAGTGAAGTGCGCCAGGTAAATGACTTTCCCCAGCCTACTCAAAGCCAGTACAAATGCTTAGATCTGAGCATCCACTGAGAAAGGCAAATGTTTAGGCTTAGTTAATTCACACTGGTGACGTACAGAAGTGTGATACAGCTCCTTTAAAATATCACTGGCTGACACCTACAAGCTGGTCACTCATTGGAGGCTGCCATGTTCATCACAACCTCCAATATCCTCAGTGTCAACGGATCCTCACTTTGGCCCATAGGCTGCCATGCAGATCACCACTATTTAACTTCCATGAATTCAACACATTAAAGGGTTAGTAATGTCTAACATTAACCAACCCGAATATTGAAAGTATTAAAGAGATAATATTAATGTGCCAAGTCGTATCTCTCAAACCTTTACGGTTTGAGAGGTATAAGCACTGAAAGTTCCCCCCTCCTGCTGACAAGCTGTAAAGCTGTCAGCAGTGGATCTTTGTCGGCAGACTCGGCGGCTCTTCAGCTGAGCTCAATGAGCGCTATCGAAAAACAGATACTTCACTGGAACAGTCTACAAAGTGTGCTTGGTTAGCAAGAACACAGTGCAGACCATTCCACTGAAGTATTTGTTCTTCGATAGCGTTCATTCAGCTCCTCTGAAGAGCCGCTGGCTGGTGTTGGACCGGGATCTCCTGACGTTAGCTACATGCCGATGTCTGGAAGAGGGGAGGGAGGGGGAGACTTTCAGAGCTTATATCTCTCAAACCGTAAAGGTTTGAGAGATATGACTTGGCACATTACTATTACCTTTTTAAAACCTTCAATATTAGGGTTATTAAATGTTACACGTTACTAACCCTTTAACAGATAATAGGCAACACATTGTTCTATTTACTAGTATTAGCACAGTATTAAAAATGTTGCATCAGTGTCACCAGTGTGAACTAAGACATACAAATATATATTGGAATATTAAATGTTTTTTCATATAAATGTACATTATATTTCAACATTAGCATTTCTTTGACAGGAAAAAAAGCCTCCAGCCTCAAACCATCATGAATTTACCATAAATTGTGTTGCCCTAGTTTTGCAGTTCAGAAACTTTAATCCTTTGAGTGCCAGAGGGGTACGCAATGGCGTTGCATACCCCTCTGGCACTCAAAGGGTTAATCATTATCTAGCAGCTGAATCCTTAACAGTGCAGATACTGTTGCACATAATCCTGCATTTGACTGGCTGTTTGGTGTTCAGTTTTTTTTTTTTTTTTTGTCCTTTGTTTTGTTTTAAGTAAACCACGTTTAAGCATGATTAAATAGTTAAGAACCACATAACTGAAATGCTCAGTTATCTGGGTACATCTTCTTGGAGCTAATTCAGTCGGAGCATATAAAGTCTGAAGTGCAGGCCCCAAACGTCTGTCACTAAACATCATCATATGCAAAAGGTTGCTTGATAAAGAGGGCAGCCATGTTCAGGAGCCATGACCCTTCAGTTTCCAAAGGAGAACTGTAGCCATAGAAATGAATCAATTTTAGAGTATTTCACATTAGCAATGTGGTAGATGTGCTAGTTACCCAGAACAATAGACCAAAGCCATTTATGTGGTTGTTCACGTAGAAGAATGTCACCTCTTATGATGCTGCATACGTAACTTTCTAGAGATCAACACAGATCACTGAAATATGGAGAAATGACAATTTGCATCCATGTACATGACATCAGCCAATCCCACATGGCACAATGTGGGCCAACTGTGTCATTTTACAACAGGCTCCTCCTGTAAGTGGTCTGCATGTGGGAGGGGGAATTAAGCAACGTGGCCACTGTATTGTAGCAGAAGCAACGCTCAAGTAAACACCTAGGTGCAAGTTCCTCATACACAAATCAGATATTTACCTCCTTTTTTGCACTGGAACTCTGTTGTAAGCAACTTTATAAATAAAAGGCATTTCACTACCTGAAAATTATTTTAAGAATATGGATAGTTTTTTTCTCTCTCTTTATACAATAAATCTCATTCCGACCGTTGAAGTCAACTGTCTACCGGCTCACATTACAGACCTAGGACAGGGAGAAGGAAATACAGGAAACTGCACAAACTATGCAAAATAAATAAAAAATAGGTATACCAGACTGTTGCTGGAAGAATCTGTACTTAACTCCTTTTGCAAAAAAAAAAAAAAAAAAAAAAAAAAAAAAAAAAAAAAGAATTTGCTTTCCTAAGGGAACACAGTAAACGTTCTGCATGCAGATACTTTGATGTGATTACACAAGGCAAGTTGCCGGTATGAAAGGCACCAGAGACCAGCATGTAACCCTTCACCAACATCAGATCAAACATGGGGGGGGGGGGCCTCCAAATGTGCCTTATCTGATATGGATATGACAAAATAATAAGCATATATAAAACGGCACTCACATTAACATATTGTTGAGAGACAGGTATATATACCTGCAATCAACCAAATTGTTTTTTTAATAAATACATATGTTTTTCTCCCAACAGACGAACGGTTTTTATTGTTCTGTATTTTACAAGCTCAACATTGGTCTTTGGCGTGATCATCTCAAAGGATACCTTACGGATCGGAAACCCAGACAGGGACGGGTAAAGTACCCCTGCATGATCAATTTGGTTGATTGTAGGTAAATGCCTGTCTCTCAACAATATGTTAATTTTTATATGCTTATTGTTTTGTCGTATCCATATCAGATAATTGGCGCCGCCCTTTTCTGCATATCTTCTTCCACTGTGGATGTTGGAGTGGCGTGGTCTACATCTCTTCGATGAGATATCCGTGAGAGACACTGCCTGAGGGGAGTAGTTTCAACAATTCCCCATTGCTTTTCTTGCTGGTCATCACATATGTGCCGCTTCAGCCATCACCTCTGATTAGAATTCCTATAGTGATGGTGTGATTATTTTCTGCTTGAACATATTGCACTAGGAGCGCCTCTTATGCGTCATACAGTACTCGAGTAGATTTGTTTCACATTTTAATTGCATTTTACTGTAAATAGCACTTTCTATTGAAATCTGCCATACTACACAAACAATAGGTTTCAGTTGGCCTCAATGACCCATAAGGGACAAAATCTGCTATCAGACTGAGGCCTTGGTCACACTGGCAACTGAACAATTCGAGAGTATGAAAAAAATAAATGCATGAAATTGGTACTGTGTCTTATGGGACTGTTCATACTACTCAAAAATGTAGTATATGTGGCAAGTTATAATATTAATAATAACAACTAGTATTTATATAGAGCCTTTCTCCCAGTGGGACTCAAAGTGCTTTCAGTGCACACTCTCGGAATTAACCAAATCGGCAGCTGAATAATAGATATTACCCAATCAAGGGTACTCATTTATCGACCTCGGAAGGATAAAGAGCGGAGTTGACCCTGCTGGGATTCGAACCTGCAACCTTGCGGTTTCAACAGGCTCCATAGTCAGGAAATTTACCGCTGAGCGATTTCGACAGCTATTAAGTACACACCTTGATGAAATGTGTAGTCAGACAGTGCATTATCACAAAGATATGCAACTTACATGGATTTCAGTGGTATTTCACCAAATATTTCAGGTTACACACAATTATTTTGTGAAGTTGAAGCCGCAATGTTGAATCTCAGAGAACTTATGTGCAGAAAAGCTGATATTCAGATTGCACTGGACAACGCATGATAATCATTCGCTAATAACAGAATTATTATTTTTTTTTTTTTTTAATAACTGGCTGCATTTTGAAGGGCACCAACACAGGAAAGTACTTCTGAAAAGCCGATTAAGAGACACTTCTTGTTAGGATATAGTTCCTGATATTAGCTTTTTCTGTGGTGAAGAGGCTAACCCGGTATACCAGCCTGCAGAGGATCGTTTTCCATGGCAACCCAATGGGAATATCGACCAGCAGGGATTCAGTTGCCATGGCAAACTGAGTGGAGTACACTTCAATGCAATCACTCTTTAAAACTATAGATTGAAATTAAAAAGAAAAGGTTTAACCATTTCTATCCAGTTAATACTAAAAACAAAACAAACAAACAAGCTTCTGCTTTGAAGTTAAAAAGGCAGGCCTTGACATGAAACAATCTTCTATTACACAAGCTCTGACGTTGAGAAGATATACCTTTGTGCATCAGAGACATACAGTGTAATGTACCGCATATTCCTCAGGCACTCAAAGGGTTAAATCTGGCAACAGCCTCAGGCTTTGAGGAGGATGGGTGCACTGAGCTAAGACATGCCAGCTGCACAGAAATTCCTCCCAGCTGTTTGGCCTCCCTCCATACCAAGGCTGGAGGCTGCTGGCACAGACTGAATGAGGGAAAAATATTAATAATAAAATTGCTTTAAAAAAAAATGGGAAGTTCCTCTCTAAACAAGCTGAAGTGCACAGCTTTGTCATTAGCCGGATAAAAACACACATACACACGAGAGATGTAGTAACCACGCTGTTTATATTAACCCCCTGAGCTCAAGACCACAGCAGACCATAACAGTATTCAAAGAGATAATTCAGGCTGAAATATATTGCTTAATTGAAAAGGTAATATTAGGTTTGAGATAGACCTTTATTGTCTGTCAATAAACCCTTTATGTATACATACTTTGTTCTTACATCTTCCTAGGTTTTAAATTAGGCACATGTAGAAAGACGTGGAACATTTTCTGGAATAAATAAACAAGAACAAATAAACAAATTCACCATGATTTAAATGAAGCTTTTAACACCTTGAAAGCGAAAGAGGTCTATAGAGCTCTGCTCCACAATTCACTGGGAGACGTCTCATGCATTAAAGGGGTTTAATCCCCAACTTAAAATCACTGCAAGTTTTTATATGTTCCTTATGAGACCATTGGTTTACCCCACAATTTCTTTATGCGTGTACCTCCTTCCCTTTCCTCTTTATGCGTGTACCTCCTTACCCCTCCCCTTTCCTCTTTATGCGTGTACCTTGTTGGCCATTTGCATAAAGAGAAAGCAGGGAAACTGTGAGCCAAACCAACTGCACAATGGGTGATAAAAAATGGGGTATGCAACACATTTTGTGATGCGTTACATACCTTTCTGGCACTGAAAGGGTTAAAACCCATTACACACAGATTTCACCATTTGAGTGCCAGGAGCGTGCAACGCACTGCACATCCCTCTGGCACTAAGAGGGGACTTTTTGCTTAGATACCTGCAGCCATTATTGATATCACTAGCATTCAAAGGGTTAAACACCCCATTTAAATCAGTAGGGAGTTTGAGAATCCCATTTTCCCCTACCGTGTAGATGGTTTTCATCCAGCTGGCTCTTTTACACGTAATGTCCAGTATGTTTGAAACTGGCAATTAACCCCTTGAGTTCCTGGGGTGTTGAAGACATTGTAATAACCATTTGGCACACAAAGTTTTAAAACAATTAACTGAAGATCTGGGATCAGACATTGATCGGATCATAACATTTTTTAGCTTGTTTTGTTTGAAAACCTTGTCAACCCTTTGAGTGCCAGAGAGGTATCCAACACACAGCAAAACAATCCGTTCAATACCTCAGAGGGTTAAACCTATGAAAATACAGCAATACCATGCATAAGTGGATGTTACAACAGCTCTGCATTGGATATGTGTCTTGCATCCAATGAGTTAATTTAATACAAATAATTTGTTTGTTTGTTTGTTTTTTAAATGACCATCTCATTAGTGGTACTTTGCTGCCAAAGTGTCAGAGAAACAGTGATAAGATTCCTTCTGGAAATGAAAGAATTAAATAAGACTTAACATTTAAAGTATATTTGATAATGATTGCAAGATCCAAATAAAACCACAGTATGGTCTGAGTGATTCAGTATCCTGGAGAAACACAGTACTGCACAATGTGAAGGAAGTCTGCTGACCTTAATGAACCTCTGCTACTGATGGGGGAAGGGAACATTTCTCTGGTCTGGCTGTTGTCTTGCACAAAAAAGAAATGCTATATTAAGCTCCTGATGCCTCTGCTTACTATCATATTTATATGTAACATTTCTCCACATTCACACAAAAAAATAAAAGAATAGGGTGCGCGCCGGCCTCTGCGAGCGGGTGTGCCTGCCCCTGCTCAGGAAAATACATAAAGGCCCCTATGTCTAGATTAGGCTGACCAGACCTCACCTTTAACCGGGAACACATAGGAGAAATGCATACTGCAGGACTGCTTTGATTTCAGTGAAGTACGGAAAAATGGCTATTTCTTGTGTGTCCCCGGTTAAACGTGAGATCTGGTCAGCTTAGGCTAGGTTCTAGACTTATGCACATCATTGGAGGCCGTGCTACAAGATTTTCATTATAACTGCAGAGGATTCTAAAATGAAATGCCAAGATTTATGAAGGATTTAGCTGGTGAAGAACTTGACAGACTTGAATGGTCAAACATATTAGGAAACCATATGCAGCACGAATTAGAATCTCTGTGAGCAGACTTTTTGAATGTTGCATAGGACATATCTGGTACTAGAAGACTGCTAAAATGTACAGTGTCTCAGACCTCTATTTCTGTGATTGCGGTAATGTAGGTTCCTTTATGCATATTTGGTGGTATTGTCACAAGTTACGTTTATATGGACAGAAATGTTCACGTTATCTAAGTTATTCCACAAAACTGTTACTTTAGATAAGTGAGAGGCCTTGTTAGGTAAATGGTCTGGACTTTTGTTAAGATATGAAGACAGACTGACAATATTCATTTGTTTAGATGCAAGAATGTAGATCGCTTTTCAATGGAAGACTGGTTCAGTATCATGGAAGAGGGTTTTAGGAAAAAATTGTACATATTTGTTTTTATGAGTACTTATCCTCTATTAAAAATAATACCTATGAACATTTCCCCCAAAAAATACGTTTTCTAAGGTTAAATAGTCCTTTTCATAACAATACTTCTTTAAATTCAGTTTGAGCTCACAATTTATTTTTTGGATTTGTAAAGTTTAAATGTATATCTTAAATTGTATATCTTTTAATCCAGCCTGGGTATGAGTCGGTCGGCCTGCCTGTGTGTCGGCCTCGGTGTGTGTCTCTGCCTGCCTCCGTGTGTTTGTCTCTATGTCTCTGCCCATGTGTATCTCTGTGAGTATGTGTGTGTTTCCACCCCCATCCACACTCAAAAACAACTAGGTTTAGACATCTTTCTAGAACAGTGGTTTTCAAAGTGCTGTGGCAGTTTGGTGTGCCATGGGCACCAGCTTAGGGCACCCCTTATTTTTCTATACAGAGAAATATCTAGCTTTCAATAGTTTAAAATCCTCTTTTAAATCAATGGGAAATTGTAATCCGTTCCCTGTGGTGTCGTTTGTCCTGAACTGCTCCACTTTTCCTTTGTAAAAAAATGTGATTGTGGAGTTTTAAATGTATAATTTAGGACATTAGTTTTGCTCAGTATGCCTCGGGTTTTTTTCTCATTCTGATGAGATCTGAGAAGAATACCTATATTATATATTTGAGCTCTATACTGACAAAGGACCAATTAACCCTTTGACTGTCAGAGGAATATGCAACTCATTCCTCTGGCACTTTAAGGGTTAAATGTTGAGGGCACCCCATGGGTGTCACAAAATACAGTTCAATATATTATTTACAGTATATGTTAAACTAGGCTTTAACCCTGTACAATGCAACAGATAGCTTCCTACAGCACTCACGGTTAACCAAAACATTTTACTGAAAATCTAGGCCCCAACATACATAAAATACATTTTTTATACAAAAATGTTTCCAAGTAAAACAAATAAATTGACTTGTAATAATCCTTCTCATTTATTTGTGTCTGGATGTGAACAGACCGATTCTAATATATAATTTTTATGTATCTATGGTTGTATAGGTTAACAGAGTTTTAAATAAAACAATTCACTGAAAATCTTTTTTTTCATGGAAAATGGGTTTTCCAGCTAAAGAGGAAAAAGGGAGAGAGACTTCTACATTCTATTCAGGCTGGCTTCACATGGGAGAATATATACCTGTTTCCTATGGAGCTGGTCACACTGCATGCTGCAGCTCTGGCCCTTTAAAATGTTAGTGCACCAATAAAAAAAAAAAATTAAACACTGAAGTCAATGAAAGTGCATGAATACCGCATGTATCTGCTTTTAAAGGTGATGAATAGTAGCGTTTGTATGTCCCCACTTCCTCCATATGTAAATACAAGCTGGGATTTTTATTTTTTTTTCCTACAGTAAAACATATGTAATATTCTGACAAGATAAGCGAATCTACATAGCTGCTACAAAAACACCAGAAATTAAAATAAAGATCACGTGTGAACACTGCCTAAGACTGACACATAAATATGGATTCATTTGCTATACAAGTAAACTGTAATGTTTCTCAAATTAATAACAAATGTAAACAGATAAGACCTTCTATTTAACCCTTTGAGTGCCAGAGGGGTAAGCAAATGTGTTGCATTCTCCTCTGGCACTTAAAGGGTTAACAGCATGTCTGTGTATGTATAAATGAAATGTTTTTCTCTCAGAGTCACACGTTGAATGGTTGTCTTTGTAGTCTGCTGCACAGCCCTCTAACAATAAAAAGATTACACAAAATATGTATTTTCAATTCAAAGTTCAAAGATGCACAGAATTATTTTCACAGAATTTTTAAAAGGAAGGTTTGTAATATTTTCCCCCACATCGACAAACTAAATCTATTCTAAACACGTGTTTAGCCCTCTTTTATATCTCTGTATATTTTACACATTGTTTAACAAAACATGTATTTGAAGACCTAGGCTCAGACATGTATAGGATTATTTCCATACAGAATTTGTTATTTAATGAAATAAAAATGGGAGGAGACATGTATAGCTGATCTTTTGAAAGACAAAAACAAAAGAAAAAAAAAGGGGGGGTTAGAGGCTGGCAGTATAAATATAGAAATATACAAAATATGGAAAAATGACTTTTAATATAAAATGAACATATCACAAGGACTAATGCTTCCTTTACAAGAATGTGCCTGAACAAAACAGAACATACCCTGGCTCCCTCTGTGCATTCCTACACCCCTTATAAAAACACACTGACAGAAATCCAGCTTAAAGGAGAACACACACCAACGGAGCCTGGAGCAAACACTTTTTTCTCTTTTGTTTGATTCATATTTTTTTTTCATTTTCCAGCTAACCCCCCTTCACTGATGTATACCACGAGATGAGGAATGAAGTTCTAGCATTGGGCAACCAGAAACATACAGTAAATCACATCAAAAATAGGTTGGGGAGGATCAACAAGATCTCAACAAAACTGGGGGAAATGATTACAGAAAGAAGCACATCTGCATCCATAAGTACCAGCTACTCACATTGATTCTATTACGTTGGGGGATGGAGGGCAGAATAATATATCACACAAACCACTCAAAAGTGGGACCTTATGGAAAATGGGGGGAGGGGGAATCCTGACAGTTAACCCCTTTACATAAAAAGGTCCAGCAATGTAACTACACAGGGCTATGTAAGCTTAATTTATAGTAATGAGGATAAAGTGCTCCTTTTCATTCTGGCAGTCTATAAAGCAAATGGTTAAAAACTCCATCCCCCACTCACTAATGCACAACAGCTATTACTTACCAGTGATTTCCCAGTGAAAGCTTGCTACTCACAAAGCAAAGTTGAATGATTCCAGACACCCAGCCTGCACCCCAGGACAAGACCACCACCTGCACCCCAATATAGGATGTCAGGCACCCAACTAGCACAATACAGAACCACAGGCACCCAGCCTGCAAAAATACAAGAGAAGATGCCAGACAGACATTCTGCATGTACCCCACCACCATCACCCATGTATCCCATTACATAACATTCTGTATATATTCCAGTATACACGTAACAACAAGATCCTAGGCACACGCCCCAGTACAAACCCCATGTAACAAGAATACCCCAGATATTCTGCATGTAAACCACAAGAATACCCCAGATATTCTGCATGTACCACACTAAAAAACAAGTTCTGCATGTACCCCAGTACATGACCTTAGACAGTATTTATTATTAATTTATTTAGAAAATGTTTTACCAGGAAGAATACATTGAGATTTCTCTCTCGTTTTCAAGTATGTACTGGAGTGTTTACAGCAAAGAGTTGAGTATTTGCTCATATATGCATGTAACATACAAGACCTCTGGGTACATACCCCAGTACATGACCTTAGTTAGCATGCATGTAACAATACATGACCACTGATATTCTGCATTTACTCCAGTACAAGAGAACAGATAAGTAGCCCAGTAAAAGATCCATGATAATGTCCATGTAATCCATTATAGGAACAGAATTATGCTGTGTGCATCAGGACAAGACCCCAAAATACCATCAAAGTACCATAAAACATTCTGTATATACCCCACCACAAGACCAGACACAAAACTGTAATATACATACTTGGATACAAAAGATGAGAACAAATTTAAAGACCAGAATGATTTGAAACTACTGGACCAGTAAAGGCCCCCCAAGGCAACCATCGTGCACCCACAGCACAGTCCCCGCCCCCCAGGCAACCATCGTGCACCCACAGTAGAGCCCCCGCCCCCCAGGCAACCATCGTGCACCCACAGTAGAGCCCCTGCCCCCCAGGCAACCATCATGCACCCACAGTACAGCCCCTGCCCCCCAGGCAGCAGCCAGCACCCAAAGGCATGTAGCTGGCATCTCTTATATAAGGCCACCCCGAGGCATGTAGATGGCATCCCCAATATAGAGACCCTCTAGCCATCAACCACACAGTCCGAACCTTCAATACAGGACACCCCAGACACACAATCTGCACCCTAATAAAAGAGCTCTGTCATCCAGCTTGAAAACCTATACAAGAAACATGGCACCCAGGGAATCCACATGTCCTAAGGTTTAATACAAGGCCACAAAATGGGGATATTCTGCTTAATCCAAAACAAACAAGACCCAACACAACATGCACGGGCCCCAGTACAAGACCCCAATGATTCTCCATGTTCCCCAGTACAGGACCCCAGAATACACCCTGCATGTACCCCGGTACAAGGGGTACAAGACCCCAGAATATACCCTGCATGTACCCCGGGCACAAGACCTCAGAATATACCCTGCATGTACCCCGGCACTAGACCCCAGAATATACCCTGCATGTACCCCGGCACTAGACCCCAGAATATACCCTGCATGTACCCCGGCACTAGACCCCAGAATATACCCCGGCACTAGACCCCAGAATATACCCTGCATGTACCCCGGCACTAGACCCCAGAATATACCCTGCATGTACCCCGGACACTAGACCCCAGAATATACCCTGCATGTACCCCGGCACTAGACCCCAGAATATACCCTGCATGTACCCCGGCACTAGACCCCAGAACATACCCCGGCACTAGACCCCAGAACATACCCTGCATGTACCCCGGCACTAGACCCCAGAACATACCCTGCATGTACCCCGGCACTAGACCCCAGAACATACCCTGCATGTACCCCGGCACTAGACCCCAGAACATACCCTGCATGTACCCCGGCACTAGACCCCAGAACATACCCTGCATGTACCCCGGCACTAGACCCCAGAACATACCCTGCATGTACCCCGGCACTAGACCCCAGAACATACCCTGCATGTACCCCGGCACTAGACCCCAGAACATACCCTGCATGTACCCCGGCACTAGACCCCAGAACATACCCTGCATGTACCCCGGCACTAGACCCCAGAACATACCCTGCATGTACCCCGGCACTAGACCCCAGAACATACCCTGCATGTACCCCGGCACTAGACCCCAGAACATACCCTGCATGTACCCCGGCACTAGACCCCAGAACATACCCTGCATGTACCCCGGCACTAGACCCCAGAACATACCCTGCATGTACCCCGGCACTAGACCCCAGAACATACCCTGCATGTACCCCGGCACTAGACCCCAGAACATACCCTGCATGTACCCCGGCACTAGACCCCAGAACATACCCTGCATGTACCCCGGCACTAGACCCCAGAACATACCCTGCATGTACCCCGGCACTAGACCCCAGAACATACCCTGCATGTACCCCGGCACTAGACCCCAGAACATACCCTGCATGTACCCCGGCACTAGACCCCAGAACATACCCTGCATGTACCCCGGCACTAGACCCCAGAACATACCCTGCATGTACCCCGGCACTAGACCCCAGAACATACCCTGCATGTACCCCGGCACTAGACCCCAGAACATACCCTGCATGTACCCCGGCACTAGACCCCAGAACATACCCTGCATGTACCCCGGCACTAGACCCCAGAACATACCCTGCATGTACCCCGGCACTAGACCCCAGAACATACCCTGCATGTACCCCGGCACTAGACCCCAGAACATACCCTGCATGTACCCCGGCACTAGACCCCAGAACATACCCTGCGTGTACCCCGGCACTAGACCCCAGAATATCCCCTGCGTGTACCCCGGCACAAGACCTCAGAATATACCCTGCGTGTACCCCGGCACAAGACCTCAGAATATCCCCTGCGTGTACCCCGGCACAAGACCTCAGAATATACCCTGCGTGTACCCCGGCACAAGACCTCAGAATATACCCTGTATGTACCCCGGTACAAATACCAATATCTCCCACTGCAAACCAAAATGAGCCCAAAAAAAAAAAAAAAAAAAAAAAAAAAAAAATTGCCCCACTACAAGACCCCTGATATAGTCTGCATGTGCACAAGTACATAACCAATATAATGACCCACTACTAGGCTCAAAGTATCCCAGTACAAAATCCATATTCTACATGTAATCCCACTACAAGATACAATATATCCTGTGCACCTCAATACAAGACCCCAAATATTCATGACAGTGCCACACACAACATTCTTAAGTACCCTACTACAAGCCCAGACACATGACTGCGTCCAGATGTTAAACCTAGCTAATGTATGCTTGGTTACAAAAATTAAAAACATTAACAAAAACAGAATGGACTAAAAGTAGAGTACTTCCGCCCCCGAAAAATAAATATCACATGCTCTCCATGCAAACATAAGCAAAGGGAAAAAGATTTCCCAAAAACACAAATCACAGAACGAACCACAACACATTTAAACTAGACTGAAAGTCCCACAACAAAAAAAGTGCTGAGTGATAAACATGTTCCCCATCCAGAGATAAATCACTGACATTGCACTGATCACTCCACGAGGGGTGACACTAGGGTGAACTACCCAAACTCCTGCCTTTGTGTCCCGGCTGCCTACAGCCCTGTGCCCCGACCCTCAGTGGCCAGAATACTTGACAGCCTGTGCCTTGACTGACTGGCACCCTGTGCCCACATAACCTGGCTGTTGGTGCCCGTCAGCCTAAGCCATGAGTGCTTGGTACATGTACCCTAGTTACTTGGCTGCCTGCTCCTCAGTCCAATGCCTGCCTGGTATCCTATGCCTTAGCTGCCTGGTACCTGTGTCCTGGTGCCCTGTCTCTCTGTGCACCCGGGCTGCCTGGTTCCATTAACTTAACTCCCTGTTCCCATTTGCCCTTGCTGGCTGACTGCCTTTACCCGGGCTGCCTATGCTGTCTGCATATGTCCTGGCTTCTTGTTCTGTGCACAGGCTGTAGCAGCCCCAGTTGTCCCCGCAGATCCTGGGTGAGATGTGCTCCCTGCTACCCGGGCAAACACTCTCTACGTAAGGAGTCAGGATGATCACTTACCGCTAGCTCCGGGTTGTGATTATCCCGGTGAGACACTGCTCGAATGACACCAGCTCTCCAGCCCCAGCGGCCGATCTGCCCGATCTCCCTGAGCTCCGGCGGCTCCTCTCCTCCCCGGACCACACAGACGAAGCGCTTCCCGACCAGCTCCGGCCGCGCTCCCAACGCCATGGCCTCCAGTCCCGGGAACAAGACACCAGAGGATCCAGACAGACCCCCTTAATACCAGCGGCGACACATACTGTAAGTCTCCTGCTCTGTGCAAAGAGAGCGGCTGCCGGATCACACTCAGCTCAACTGTGCCGGCACCAGCCGCCGTGTTCCCCTCGCACCCCGAGGCAGCCAAAGCTGACACTGAGAGCTGCTCTCACACACGGAACACTCCGCCTGTGTCAGAAGCTGGTAGGAATACTAGAAGCAGCAGACTGTGCTCTTCCGCCAGACTCCACTATGTATAAAATAGTGCCACTAAATTCTGAGGAACATTGTGTGTATTTACTTCAGAAATCAACGCTCGTCTACATAAAATGTATTATTCATCTCAATAGAATTTATTAACCTTTTTCTGAAGGGTTTTGATTAAAGTTTTTAAAAATTAAAGTTTCTATATTACTTTCAAGTTATTACTTAATCCTTTAATGAATAACGGTGAGCAATGCATTCCTTCACACATTCGGTCCTTAAACGGTTAAACTGACATAATATTTTGCACTATTAGGACCAACCATATAAAATTTCATGTATCTTTGTCGCTCTATGTTTGTTAACCCTTTAAGGACTAGAATAATGCACAAAGCATTTCACACATCTTTAACCCTTTGAGTTCCAAAGGGGTAAGCAACACATTGCAAAGCAATGCGTTGCGTACCCCTCTGGCACTCAAAGGGTTAAAGGGTAAAACAAGCCTTCACCATTTTAATCTTTAATGTACACGTCTTTATTTTTTATTTATTTAGGAGTTTTTTGGGGGGTGTAAAATAAGCTTTCTTTTAATATCCAGTTTAAATATATCTCCCCAATATTACTGATAATATATATATATATATATATATATATATATATATATATAATGAGCAAAAGAAATATATTCTGTGCACAGTGGCATTGTTGAGAAATAACAAAATAAATTCAACTAGTTCTCCCATTAATAGAAATTACAATGGGGTTCCACAAATATGGCAGATAACTTTCTTTTGTTCTACTGATTATACTGAGAACAAGGGATGTCTGGAAAAACATTGCCACAAAATCATATGTTAAATGCAGTATAACTACTTATTTTTCATTGCTATAAAAGAGTTGCTCGTTTGACTATGGCATTAACCCTTTGAGTGCCAGAAGGGGTACGGAATGCATTCCTTTGCAATGCATTCCCTCTGGCACTCAAAGGGTTAAGCAATGTTTTCTGCTGGCAACCTATTTACTCCAGCTTTACCACAGAAGCGACTGTTACTGACAGGAAGCTTTCCTCTCTGGGCTTGCTCATGTGCTCACTTGCATGGAACTGAGCTTTCACAGCTTACAGGGTGTTCCATGCAATGACATTGCAATATATTATATATGTGTGTGTGTGTGTGTGTATGTATATATATATATATATATATATATATATATATATATATATATATATATATATATATATACTAGTATTGAAGGCCCATGTAAACTGGCCAAAGCGCCCTGCTCCGGACCAGCAGTGCCTCTGACTGGAAGCCGGCACATTCGTGCAGTCTCTACTGCGCACTGCACATGACTGCCTCATTCGGACAGTCTCTACTGTGCATGTGTGGTTACTCACACAGGGAGCTTCGCATTCTAGCTCTATATGTTATATATATATATATATATATATATATATATATATATATAGAGAGAGAGAGAGAGAGAGAGAGAGAGAGAGAGAGAGAGAGAGAGAGATATAGATATATAGAGATATATAAAAAAAATCCAAAAATTGGGTGCTCTCTGTTATAAACAGTGACTTGACTGGGTGCCAGTCGGTAGTACAATATAGATTGACAACCTGAAGAGAAGACGGCACTCACAAGCCTCAGTTAATGATCACGATAGTGCTCTTTATTAAAGCGGAACTTTCATCAGATAACAATAGAGCCTCATATGATAATTATATTAGCAATATGCACATACCTAGCTTTATTTTCAAGAATAATTACTGCATTAAACAAAGATAGAACCTTTTATGCAGACAGGCACCGTCTGGGATCTTGCTGTAGGCACTGTCTGTGCCTGCGCTGTCAGTCCCTTCCAGTGCCTTTCGGCACAAAGGCATTCAACTCACCAATCATGGAGGAGAAGGGGACGGACAGCGCAGACGCAGAGATACAGGCTCTGCAAGATGTCTGCACTGTTCCCCGCTGCCTGCCTGCATAGAAGGTTCTAGTTTTGTTTAATGCCGCAGTTATTCTTGAAAATAAAACTAGGTATGTGCATATCACTAATGTAATTATCATATGAGACTCTATTGTTATCTGATGAAAGTTCCTCTTTAACCAGCATTTCGACCCACGTTGTGGTGATTGTCAAGGTTCACTCTTCCCTCTCTGGGAATGCTCAGGTGCTCACTTGCATGTAGCTGAGCTTTCACAGGTTACAGAGTGTTCCATGCAATGACATTGCAATATATTATATATATGTGTGTGTGTGTGTGTATATGTATGTAAAAAAAAAAAAAAAAAAAAAAAAATATATATATATATATATATATATATATATATATATAGACAAACTTATGACAGTGGCACACTAAGCATAATATTAAATAATACAAAGGTTGGTGCTCGTCCTTTAATATTAATAATATAGTGTACTTAGCCAAAGCTCTAGGACAACACTCGCAGTAATCAATTGACGTTTATTAGTATGCTACTCCAATATGCCAAACGTTTTCTTCAATCGATTCATGCAGGTGCTGTCCCAGAGCTTTGTCTACGTACAATGTATACACATATATATAATGTACTGCACAGCATTGCCCATTCGATTGGGTGTGCTGTACACCTCGGGTCCCACTGGACCCCTGCAGTGGTGAATCTCCCTGCAATTATTTTCACAAGACTGGGCAGGGGAGCTTCAACCCCCTACCCACTCATGTGAAAATCGCCGTCCCTGTGAACCTTGCAGTGGCAATTTTCATAGGAGTGGGCAGGGTGGCTTTGCCCCCTACACACCTGTAAATATCACCACCCCGATTCACTGCGTGCATCCAAACTCCACCCCCTGCCACCCCGGGGTTGGGTGGACAACAAATATGTGTATATAGATCTATATATAAGAGACAGCGCTCCATTAGGTAAATCAGCAAAATGTCAAGAAATGTATTGGCCAAATGTGTCCGGTGCAAGCCTGGACCTTCCTCAGGGCTTGGATTGAAAATGTTTGATCAGAGGTGGATTCATTTGAATATATTTCTTCACAGATTGCTGTCTCTTCTTGGAATAACCAGGCTGAGAATGCTTATGTATTGTGTTTCGGATGTCCACTTTCTCATGTTATACTGATACCATATTTATGTGTGCCTCGGCCATTTTTCTGCTAACATATCTAAATATAAAAATCTAATGGCGCGATGCAGGAAACGTGCGCAATCCCTATTTCCCGTGTGAAAACCACTAGGGAATAGGTTTGTGCATGATTTTGTTGAATTGCGCTTGAAAATTCAAGATTAGCGAACGGCTGCGTATATTTTTTTTGTGGGCGTGGCTAAGATTCGCGAATCTGTGTGAGTGGAATAGCGAATGCGCCTAATGCAAGAACTGCTGTTGCGAATGAATTTATATGTCTGTGTACGGTTGTCGTAAAATAGAATTTTTTATGCGCAAATCAAGAAGCATTCGGTAATTAGCTTCCTGGATTAGAACATGCACAAAATCTATCTGTGCACAAAAACGCCTTTATTCAATCATAGCCCCCTGCCTTCTCAACCATCCCCCGTTACCACATTGTTACAAAAAAAAACAAAAAAAACAATTGTTTAGGAACTCCAAACCAACCATTTGTAAAAAAAATCAGACTTCATGGTGGGCATACCTGGGAACCCTCAGGATTTGACCCTGACAGGGTTTTGAACCAAATCTCAGGGTCTCAGGGTGAATGGCCAAATTCTCAGGGTGAGAGAGTCCTGTGTCAGCTACTATATGATTTGCCCCAATTAAATGTTTCCTTTGTCTCTGAATTGGTACCAGCTGAACCAGAAAGACAGGGAGAGATGTCCTGCTTGTCTTGTTGTGTTTAGGCATGTAGCTCTCTTAACTGTAGTATGTTAAAGGGATAGCAATACTTCGTTTTATCTTTATTTTATTTTGTAGGCATTAAAAAAACATGAATAACGATGTAAGTCTTATCTCTCAAACCTTTATGGTTTAAGAGATATTCACAAGCAAAGTATCCCCCCCCCTGTTCAGCCAGATCAGAAGGGAGATGCCCAGGTAGACTGCAGAGAGGGACAATCTTCAATTAAGATAAGGGAAAAAGCTGAAAAACTTGTCAAGGGGGGAAGGGCTTTCATTGTTTTCATACAAAGAAGAGTGTCCCCTTCTGTTATCTGTCTGGTCTTACAACCAGATTTACATCTGAGAAGAGATGGCTTACACTAGGTAAAAGGGGCGGGAGGGGAAACTTTGCTTGTGAATATCTCTTAAACCATAAAGGTTTGAGAGATAAGACTTATATCATTCTTCATGTTTTTTAATGCCTACAAAATAAAATAAAGTTAAAACGAAGTGTTACTATCCCTTTAAAGGTCCCTTGCACGCCAAACTGGAGCATCCCTGTGTTAGAGCAAGCAGGTACATATTGCATAAAATCTACATGATGGGAAGCTTTAAAGGAGCAGTAAACTTTTTTTTATGAAAACACATATTTTACAGATCATTTCCTGCTGAATAAAACAAGGTCGCTCCCATCACTGTCAGATGTTTTATTCAAAAATTCTAGCAGTTTAAATAATCAGGAAGTGAATTTACTGTGTTTACTTCCTGATAGTTCTAACTGACAGGAAGTGACAGGCAGTTTCTATCACATTCTATGGAGAACTGTATGTCTCTGACTTTTCTGACTTTCCTCTCCATTACAATCTAACAGGAAATCTAATTAGAATTTGACCACTAGAGGGCACTGCTAATGTAAAAAAACATGGGTTTAAACTGTAAGAACTCTGGAAATACACATCTCTCTGCAGTGGGAGTATCCTTATTTTACTCAATAGGAAAATCCCTACAATATATATTTTTTCATAAAAAAAAGTTTCCTGTTCCTTTAAGGTTTAATATGTCAGAGATCTCAGGGTTAGCTCATCTTGAAAGTTCCCATGTATGATGGTGGGACATCAGGACCCTCACCATGAGGTCTGACTTTCAATACAATTTAACCCTCTGAGTGCCACTGAGGTATGCAATGCATTGCAATACTTTGGATACCTCTCTGTCATTCAAAGGTTTTAAAAAAAAAAAAGGTTCGCCACACAGGCAAAGCCATGCTAAACTGAGGAGTTGCAAGAGTTATAATAATTAAGAAGAAACTGACTTCATATTGGCAATTTAAGAAGTAACTGACTTTATATTGGCAATGAAAAATGTGCAACTTATTTTCAACATCTTAATAAAGACCCTAACCTTGACTGAAATGTTGGCAATGATAGCTGTACCGTTTTGTTCAACAGTATTAAAGGAATGCTAAAACTGGAAAATGAGCTGAACTGTGGTTATATATATACACTTTAATGCCCTGTATGTCATGCTAGCATCTGAAAAAATTATCTTTTATCCGAGGCCTAAAATTATACATATGCTTTGAGGAAGCAGACATTATGCCTTTTCCAGGGCTCCCATTGATTTTCCTGGATTATCTTTTAAAGGACTGACTTGGAGAGTGTAGAAGCATCTTCTGTTTACAGGAGTCAGCTGATCAGTAGATAGTGCTGTGGACATGAAACTGATGATCAGCCAATTTAAGTAAACCCGATATGTGCAGAGCAACTGTTACATATAACATCTGATTGCTGGTGCTCTATGTATTTGAATCATCTGTTATGAGTTGCAGGGAATTTTATATGTTATATGTCTTTGAGTGCAACAGAGGTGTGCAACACATAGCAAAGAGCTCAGAGAGTTATGGGAGGGATGGTGCTGTTTTTAATGTTGAAGTCTGTACACATCCTCTCCTCAACTTTTCCTCCCTAACACCTCACCAGCATTATGCCAACCTCATATGTTCAGGGCTGGCTTTACATAGTAACATAATTGATGAGGCTAAAAAAACCGACATGTGTCCATCAAGTCCAGCCCATGCCAAAAGACCTCTGTTGATCCAGAGGAAGGCAAATAAAACCTTCTGAAGACATTTCAAATTTAGCCCCAACTGGGTAAAAAAAAATCCTTCCTGACACCAAATGGCAGTCAGATAGTTCCCCGGTCAACAACGTATCTGCATTGAAGCTATCTGTCATAATTCTCAATATTGTTCTGTGCTAGTTAGGTATTCAATAATTTTTTGAAAGCAGTTATAGTATCTGCAAGTACAACATCCCGAGGCAAAGAATTCCATAGCTTTACCACCCTTACTGTAAAAAATCCCTGGCTTAATTTTAGTCAAAGTCGAAAGCGCCTTTCCTCTAGTCCTCATGGATGACCTCTCGTTCTTAGCTCAGCTCTTTGAGTAAATATTTCATCAGATAGTTCTCTGTATTGACCTTGAATATATTTGTAAATATATAGATATATTTGTAATATAAATATAGGTGCCCCTAGGCAAGGTACTTTAAATACTCTTAGCTCAACCTATGGCCACACAACCACTCCACAAATTATGCCATCCCCAGTCCCACCCACTGTTTCCTGGTACAGAAATTATCCTCGACCTATAACAATCAAGACCAAATATGTTTTAACTCATCAGTTGCTAGAGAATGCATCTATATAGCATCCAAGGGTTAAATAATAACCTGTAGAGGGGTTTAAAATTGGTGCAGGGACACTGATGCTGCTTTGGCCACACCCACAATTCAGAAAGTGGGTGTGGTCCGAACAGCTGAGCACTGCCCTCAAAATTTGGTGCTCTAGGTAGTGGCCTACTCTAGAAAATTTTAGCATATGCTAATGATTAGTCTCTCCTCCTCCCCTTGCATAGACAAATGCGTATGCTAAAGTGCATCATACTCTCCATGGCAAAGTGATTGACACTTATCGCCACACACACTTTGCCTTTGCATGGACCCTTAGTACATCTCTGCCCCTTGAATGCTAGCCAGGTCTTCAATGCATTACTTAAAAGTTTAATTTCATTCAGTGGGAAATTGGAAGAAAGGTGCAGGAGGCAATCCAAAGAAAGTAAGGTGTATCAATAAAAATTAAATGTTTTATTGATAACTTGGCATGAAGACATCACAGAACAGCCCAGGGCAGCATTTACATCTCAGGAGCCTGTAGGCACAGAAATCTGAAGTGCCCCCCCCTCACTGGCCATCTCCACTGGACACCTCCACAATGCTCCTAATCTCCCCATCATCTCCATATTGCCCTCACATTGCCCCACCAGCTCCGACTTGCCCCCATCAGCTCCACATTTCCCCCACCATCTCCATATTGTCCTCACATTGCCCCCATCAACTCCAACTTGCCCCCATCAGCTCCATGTTACTCTCACATTGCACCCCATCAGCTCCAACATGCCCCCCATCAGCTTCACATTGCCCCCACCATCTCCAACATGCCCCCCATCAGCTCCACATTGCCCCCACCATCTCCAAATTGCCCTATATCAGCTCCACATTGCCCCCACATTGCCCCCCTTCGGCTCCAACTTGCCCCCATCACCTCCATGTCGCCCTCACATTGCCTCCCCCCCATTGTTCGTTTCCTACCTCCCTGGCAGGAGATCTGTCATCTGTGCCTCCTTTGGCACAGTCCTGTATTTACTGAAGCTCCCGCATGGTCTCCTACTCAGGAATGCAGAGCGCTGGAAGATGATGTAACGTCTAGTGTTGAGCGAGCACCCCGATGCTCGGGTGCTCGGGTGCTCTGACCGAGCACCCCCTGAGGCTCGAGTGCTCGGCCGAGCACCCGAGCCCCATTGAATACAATGGGGCGACACGAGCATTACACCAGGCACCCCCTGCTCTGATGAGGGGAGGGTGCCTGGTCAATGCCCCCCTTCATCTCCGCAATGTCCCCCTTCATCTCCGCAATGTCCCCCTTCATCTCCTCTATGCCCCTCTTCCACAATGTCCCCCTTCATCTCCGCTATGCCCCTCTTCCACAATGTCCCCCTTCATCTCCTCTATGCCCCTCTTCCACAATGTCCCCCTTCATCTCCGGAATGCCCCCTTCATCTCCGCAATGCCCCCGTACCTCCAGTCCCTGGTGGTCCAGCGGAGCGTCTTCTGATCTGTGCCTCCTCCGGCACAGATCCCCGCCACCCGAACATGGCGGGCGAGCACATGGCGGTACTCGACGAGTACCGCCATGTGCCGAGCAGAGCGATGCTCGAGCCGATCCGAGCATCGGCCGAGCACGCTCGCTCAACACTAGTAACGTCCCAGCGTTCTGCATTCCTAAAGAGCCGACGAGTGAGCTCAGCAGCTACAGGACCGTGCCAAAGGAGGCACAGACCTGTCCTGCCAGGGACGTAGGAAATAGACAATGGGGGGGGGCAATGTGAGGGCGACATGGAATGGGTGCCGGGTGGGGGAATGATTGTTCTGCCACTGCGCAGCCAGCGAGGTGGCGAATTTAAAAAAAATAAATAAAAAAATCCCAATGGCAGGCACCCCTCGGTGGCAGGTGCCTACTCTGCCTTATGGCAAATCCAGCCTTGGAACAGCCCCGCTGTTCTGTGATGTCTTCATGCCAAGTTATATTTTTATCAGGTTTGCAATAAAGCATTTAATGGTATTGATACGCCTTACTTTGTTTGGAGTGCCACCTGCATCTTTCTTTGGATTTACACATACAAACAGGTTTGGGGAGCATGTGGAGGTAAAGCACCCGTCGATACAAGTGAGTCCACTGTAAGATTTGATGTTTGTGTGGAAGTACTTCTGATTGCCCTTTTTGCTGCTAGCGTTTGTAGCACCAACATCTCTAAATGAATGGGAAATTTGGGATATTTATGTCCAATGGTGCCGTTATCTACCTATATATCTGGTGAATCAGCCCGTATCTGTAAACTGGAGTTATTCTGGAGTAAATCAACTGCTGCTTAGGGGGGACAACTGAAAATCCCTGTAGAATTAAATCAGGCTTTTGACACCATGAATGCCACAAAGGTCTCCAATGCACTCATGGTGTTAAAAACTCTTATGAAGTGTGTGTGAATTTAGGAATTATTATTATTATTATTTATTTATATAATGCCAAGTAATTCCGCAGCGCTGTACAATAGGGAATAGACATACAGAGGTATTAAACAGTACAATCAGATGTGGAGAACAGAAGGATCAGAGGGCCCTGCTATGACAATATCATCGTCACCATCATCTTCAGCCATTGTCGATCCACTGAAGGATGAAGGCCTCCTCAGGAAGTCCCCAACAACTTCGGTCTTGTGCCTTTTGTTACCACTGTGTACCAGCAAATTTGGTACTTTCATGTTCCCATCTTGCCTTTGGTCTTCTTCTTTGGCATTTAATATTGAGTGGAATCCATTCCAAAATTCAATTGTTCTACCGCCAAGTCTTAACAATATATATATATATATATATATATATATATATCCTATATAATAATTCACTAAAACGTGTGTAACGATGCAGTCATGCCCAGTAGAGACTGCTGCACGTGCTGCAGTCATGTGCAGTAGAGACTGCCTGCGCCGCTGCTGATACAGAGCTGGACGCTCTGTATCAGCCGCAGCGTGGGCATTCTCTACTGCACATGACTGCCCCCTGACCGGATGGCAGTGGCACTGTGGCCCGTGTAACGGGCTCTTCAGCTAGTATATATATATATATATATATATATATATATATATATATAGATACATACATACAAAGAATTGTTCCACATTATATATTAAAAGTAAAGTAAAAAAAAATCCTTATGTATGTTTTATTCTTTTATATTATTTTCTACAGAACAATAAGGAAAATGGACTATATAAATAAATATACATATTTTTTTTTTTGATGATAGTTTAAACAAAAAATGAATTTATATTCACAGCAGACTAGCAATACAGTTACAATTGGAACAGTATCTTTTATATGAAAAGATGTGTCCCTGAAAATGGCAGATATGTGCCATAAAATGCTTTAAAGAAACTTCAAGCCACTTATTGGGGAATCTGGATTGTAAAGTAATTGGGAAAACAAGATTCCATTCCAGGCCAACAAAAGGTTATCCATTGCCTTAAAGATGCACTGACTAATGGTGAGATTTAACTTACTCTTTCTAATGTGATTGGGGGAGGGGCCATCGACCATGTACTTGCTAATCAGGGAACATGAGGCTGCAATCTACTGTGTCATGGTTTGAAAATGTACAGTATATTGTTGCAAAAGTGGACAATGTTTTTTTTCAGCATATAGAGTGTTGATTAGGGTTAACTAAGGTCAGATTCAAATGGGTCTCTATGATTGATGAAAGAAATTTGTGAAAAAACAAAACAAAAAAAAACAAACAAAACAGAATTAAGGAATATGTGCGTGAAGAGAGCTCAATGAAATAATACACTACCAAACAAAAATTACTTCATTTTGTTCATGCTGGAGAAGTGTGCTTGATTGAACAAAACATTGATTATGCAAAAAAGTATGCTCAATCGAACAAAATATTAGATTATAAAAGAGGTAGATTATGCACACAGAGCTATCTGACTCAAATAATACATTTGATGAGAAAAAAGGTTGATAGTATGTGCAAAGAACTGTCTACCAAACAATACATTAGATGAAAATTAATGTTGTTGATGTGCAAAAGGCACTATTGATTGAAAAAATAACCCCAGCAGATTAAAAAAGGCAGGTCATGTGAGTGATCATTCAGTCCAACAAAACATTTGACAGAAGAGTCTACTGGCCACTCGAGTTCGATCAAACAACAGACACCACCACAAAAAAACAAATAAAAAAAACAGCAAGTTGTAGGGCAAAAACTTGCATTAAAATTCTCAATAAAGCAATCAAAAGCAAGAAAATGCTTTTGAGAATTCGGAGAGGAGAACTTTAATCTGCAAACCACTGTAATTTGCTGTAATTAATTACATGTTAAATAAACATACCTGGGAACTCTCCGGATTTGCCCCAGAGACTCCGGTTCTGACAGAACTTTACCGGGTATCCGGGGCAGAGGCTGATTCCTCCGGATGTGGGGAGTTTCTATTGAAGCTCTGCCACATCTGCTGTTTCTCCCTGTGTTCCTCCATCCCCAGCCTTCTGTGTGACACCTTTAAGCCCTGCCCCCCAACTCGTGTCAAGCCCCGCCCCTTTTTGACACAATTCGCATCATTACTGTCACCCCCTGCTTAACCAGAGGACTCCCCTCCGGGCAAACCTCAATTGGAAGTTCCCAGGTATGTAAATAAATAACAAGTTTGTATTTCAAAAACTATAACCTCCATACTTTTCATCACTTGAATCAAAACTTAAATGTTGACTTTGTCATTTTCTTTGCCTTATAATACAATTTAAATTATAGCAAGGTATGGACACATATTGGTATTCCACTTAACCCCTTAATGACAAAGGACTTACCAGGTACGTCCCACTTAGTGACAGAGGACATACCTGGTAAGTCCCGTAAGTAGTACCGAAGTCCGGGTCCCCGTGCGGCTGCACGCCGTTCGGGGACTCAAGAATAATATAGCAAAAAAAATTTTTTTTTCTATGACGGGTGTTAAGGTGACAGCCGCATGCGCACATGGCTGTCACTAAGGGGTTAATACAATGGGAAACATTATGGAAAAGTTAATTTCAGCTATGATTTAATATTTTATTCATAATTTACAAATATTTGCATTTTATAACTTTAGATCGATTGGAGGATATAATAAAATAACTATAGTTATTATAGTTATTGCTAGGTTCCCAAAGGCCCATGGCTTGGGGCAACCTAATTCAGAGCTGTCAAAGTTCGGTCTCCAAGAGGTACCAACCATCCAGGATTTAAAGGGATAGTAATGTTTCACAAAAACAGCAGCTCCAATTAATCTTCATAGTATTTGGGCCATGCAGAGTGTTATTTCAGTACTGTCAGAGTTGTAGTTCAAGAGTAATTGAATGATAAAATATCCCCCCTCGCCCCTTTTACTGATGTAACAGTGCTCACCTCAGAGTAGCAGGGTGGTGTCCAAGTGGATTGCAGAGAGGGACAATCTTCAATTAACCCCTTTGCGTCCAGTGATGTGCCAGGACCGTCACGGCTGTCCGGCACTTAAGGACCAGTGATGGTCCTGGCACATCACGTACTTTTTACTCACTGCGCTCCTGCAGGAGCGCTGTGAGTAATAGCAGGGACTGAAATTGATTGTTCCACGACCGGAGCGATCTCCTTCAGTTCCCCATTTGGCGTGCCGGCACATGTGATCAGTCACGTGGGACGGCACGTCAAATTTTCCTATCTGGTCCTTAAAGGACCACACACCCCGGGACTGCTGGTCCTTAAAGGGTTAACATAAGGGAAAAACCTGAAAAACCTGTCAATAGGGGCAGGGCTTTCATTGCTCTTACAGTAAGAAGATTGTCCCTTGCTGTGAGCTGTCTGGTCTGTGGACCAGATTCCACATCTGAGGGGAGGTGTCTTACACTAGGTAAAAGGGACGGGAGGGGGAAACTTTATCATTCAATTACTCTTGAACTACAACTCTGACAGTATTGAAATAACACCCTCTATAGCTCAAATATGAAGATTAATTGGAGCTGCTGTTTTTGTGAAACATACTATTCCTTTAAGGATTTCCCTGTTGGAGCACAAGTGGGCCAATAAAAATGAATATGCCACTGACTAACTCACCAGTGATTAATCCTTAAAGCGGAACTATCACCTAAAACCAAAGTTTTTCCATGCGTTTTAATGTTAAACCCGACGTTAGTGCTGTGTATGTGTGTTCTTCAAGTCTCCTGGTAGTGGATATATTTGCCCTGCAAAATTGGGCACTTCTGCATTCTGTGGGACTCCATGACATCTCAGGACTTCCCAGCTGCCCCAGGGAGCGCATTCATGCTCCCCTTCTAAGCTGGATTTCTGTGATGTAACGCTACAGCAAACTCCGTTCACAATGTTACTGAGGTTGCAACCTGTAATACAACTATATACAACCTCAGTAGCATTGTAAACGGAGTTTGCTGTAACGCTACATGACAGTAATCCAGCTTCGAAGGGGAGCGTGAACGCGCTCACTGGGGTAGCTGGGAAGTCCTAAGACGGTACAGGATGCCGTAGAACACGAAAGTGCCCAATTTTGCAGGGCAAATATCACCACTACCAGGAGACTTGAAGAACACACACACAGCACTAATGTCGTGTTAAACATTAAAACGCATGGTAAAACTTTGGTTTTAGGTAATAGTTCCGCTTTAAATCCTGGTCTGTTGGTGTCCATTGAGGATTGAACTTGGACACACCTGACCTAATGTATTATTAGTGCACCTCATGCCTCAAGCTGGCTACAAGACTCAGGGCTTTACCCCCTTGAGTGCCAGAGGGGGTGTCCAACACATTGTGAAGCAATGAGTTGGACACCCCTGGCACACAAAGGGTTAAATATGAGGCCTTCAGCTTTTGCCTCCTAGACTGGTACCTAGCAACACCTCTGTTGTGAATTATTCCAAGTATGTTATCCCTTTAATACTAGATATAGATTACTGATTCCTACTGTGAGTGATGGAAATTGTAGTTCAACAACAGATGGTGAATCAGTTGTTCTCCAGCTTTATACAATACCTGAAATGGTCCCTATTTAGCCCCAAAATATGAACACTTGATAAGTGGCTAGTGTTAAAGGGATAGTAATACTTAAAATGTAAAAAAAATATGTTGTAGGGTTTATCCCCCTGAGTAAAACAAGGGTACTCCCACTGCTGAAAGGTGGTTTATTCAAAAGTTATTACAGCTCAAAGTTGATTTTTTTAGGTGCAATATCACAGTGACCTGAAATTGTACAGTGGTGCTGTTGCTACACCATCCCATGGAGATTTTGGGTCTATGGACCAGAACTGTCTATAGGATGGTGCAACAACAGGGCCACTGTACATTTTCAAGCCACTGTGATACTGCACCTAAACAAATTCAACTTTGAGTTGTAATAACTTTCATCAGTGAGAGTACCTTTTTTTTACTCAGGGGGATAAACACTAAAATGCATATTTTTTTACATATTACTATCCCTTTAAAGGCATGTGGTGGTATCCGTGGTCATAGTTAGTCTTTATTTGCATGTCAAGACCTGGCAAATACAATTGTCCTAAATAAAATACATTTTATGCATGTGAAATGCATTGTGAGATGTTTCTAATATGTTTGCTAGCCAGCTGGAATGAAGGGCTGTCCGTACTCACCAAGATAAGAAGGTGCAAACCAGCTGCACCAAAGAGTGAAAATTAAAATTGTCATTGATTTAAATGGGATGTTTAACCCTTTGAAGGTTACAGAAGTTTCTAGCACAATATGTTGACCTAGCCTTCAAGGAGATTTAAAGGGATAGTAATGTGTCTATTAAAGTGCAGTTCAGAGTCTTCTTTATGTTTTTTATAATATGTAGCGCTATATTTCTTTACTTAAATATTTGTAGTTTAAACACTGTTCAAGCTGAAAGGATCCCCCTCCTGCCCCTTCTGGCTTCCTCCCCTTAGATCTGCAATCCAGCCATAGGCCCGGACGGATGCAGGGAGGGACAATCTTCATTTAGTAACTCTGAGGAAATCCCTGCCCCACCCTGACTAAGGAGGGCAGGATTTTCCTTTCGCTTACTGAAGTTTTTCCCTTGCCGCTCTTCACCCTGACCAGACTGAGAGGATCAGTGACGCAGGGAAACAGGTGCTTTCTGCTTGAATCAGTGATTCTCAACCAGGGTGCCGTGGCACTTTGGTGTGCCACGGACATCAACTTAGGGTGCCCCATGTTTTCTATGAAGACTAACAAAAATGGACTTTTAAATAAAGATTTACAGAAATTGTTATGCACAATATGTTTCCTTTTGTTATTATGATTGTAAGACCTAATAATAACTGTATATTTATGCATTGTACCTTCATTATGCCCTTGATAAAGTACATTAAATATGTTAGGGGTGCCCCGAATGTTCTAGATTATGTGTCAGGGGTGCCCTGAACAAAAAAAGAGTGAGAACCACTGGCTTGAATAATGTTTAAAGTACAAATATGTAAGCAATATAGTGATACATGTTATAAAAAACATAAATCAGACTCAGAGCTGCACTTTAATAGACACTTTACTATCACTTTAAAGCCCCTTTTACATCAATTTTCCTTTCCTTTCTACAATGCAATTGGTTTGCTCCTTAGGTAGATGTATAAGGCACAGAGGAAATAATTCACCAAAAAGAGCAATTCTGGAGCAAATCAGTTGCACCATTGGGTTTAAAAGGAAATTTCTCCAAATTCCCATAGATTTAAATGAGGCTTTTAACCTCTTGAATTTCAGAAAAGGTAAATGGCAATTTTCACCTCTTTTCCTGTCTTCTAAAAGTGAATGTTCACTCTGTACATTATAGTGAATCCATTGTCACCTCAGGAGAAGCTTAGTCTGTTTTACAGCAAATCACAGGGAAACTGTATCCCTTTGGGTGACAGGAGTATGCAATGCATTGCTTTGCAATGTTCTCTGGCATTCAGAGGGTTAAATGAATGGGAACCCTTTATTTTGACTTTACATAACAAGCAAGATCATAATATGTACAGCCAAATTGCCTTTGCCTTTTATTTCTTTTTTGTTTTTTCTTTTTCACCTATATTTTTACACTTTTAAGTCCTTCACAGTAAGCTGTCTGAATCTGTTTGCAGAGAGGTTTCTGTCAGGGATCATGAAAGCAGGTCTAGTTATATCCTATATAATAATTTGCTAAATTGTGTGTAACGCCGCGTCATGCTCAGTAGACACTGCTGCATGTGCTGCAGTCTTGCGCAGTAGAGATTGCCCGCGCCGCAGCTGATACAGAGCTGGATGCTCCAGCCGCGGCGTCGGCAGTCTCTACTGCACATGACTGCCCCGCGACCAGGTGGCAGTGGCACTGTGGCCCGTGTAACGGGCTCTTCAACTAGTAATGTAAATAAATAAATAAACAAAATAGCACAGAGAGTACTCAGTGCTACAGAGACTGTAACATTGTTTTACTGTCTTGTGACCTCTCAGTCATTCATGGTATTAAAACATTGTTTGATTTTAATTTCTCCCCTGTGGTATGGTTGGTTTGCTCCAGCATTGCATGTCTTTAGCTTGATGGATAAGAGCCATATACACAGAAATAAATATACAGAGGCTGATGCGATTCTGGAGCAAACCAACTGCACATTTCAAGGTGAACATTCCTAAAATGCTCAAGGCCTCTCTAGCATTTAAGGAGGTTAAAACCCATTTAACCCCTGAAGGACCCATGGGTCCAACATGCGATAAGGACCTGTGACGTGCCAGGACCGTCATGGATTTCAGGGCTCCCCGCGCAGCTGCATGCCATTGTGGGAGCCCTGATTCGGATTCTCAAAAAAAAGAAAAAAAATGTCCCATGGTCTTAAAGTGCCGGCTGCGTGCTCGCATCTTGTCCTTAAGAGGTTAAATCAGCAAGGATTGTTATTTGTTTGTGCCAGAATTGCACTATTTTTCTCAAGTACATCAGCCTCTGTATATTTATTTCTGTGTATATGGCCCTCATTCATAAAACTAAAGAAGGGCAATTCAGATGCAAACCAACTGTACCACAGGGGAGAAATGAAAACCCAGAGTCTGGAATTTTTAGGGAACCTGTAACATCTTATCTGTCATTTGTCAAGGACACAAATGAAGGAGAAATATATTAAAGGGATACTTAAAATGTAAAAAAAATATGTTATAATGTTTATCCCCCTGAGTAAAACAAGAGTACTCCCACTGCTGAAAGGTGTTTCATTCAAAAGTTATTAATTTTCAAAGTTGAATTTTTTAGGTGCAATATCACAGTGGCCTGAAATTGTAAAGTGGCGCTGTTGCTACACCATCCTATGAAGATTTATGGTCCCGGGACCAGAGCTGTCCATAGGATCGTGTAGCAACAGCGCCACTCTACAATTTCAGGCCACTGTGATATTGCACCTAAAAAATTCAACTTTGAAAATTAATAACTTTTGAATGAAACACCTTTCAGCAGTGGGAGTACTCTTGTTTTAGTCAGGGGGATAAACCCTACAACATATATTTTTTAAATTTTAACCCCTTAAGGACCCATGACAGTCCTGGCACGTCATGGGTCCAACATGCAATAAGGACCTATGACGTGCCAGGACTGCCATGGATTTCAAGGCTCCCCATGCAGCTGCACACCGTTTGGGGAGCCCTGATTTGGATTTGCTAAAAACAAAACAAAAAAATTGGTCGCGGTCCTTAAGTACCGGTCTAGTGTGCGTGGCTGGTCCTTAAGGGGTTAAGTATTACTATCCCTTTAATATCCAGTTAATCTTAGGTCCCACAATTACTATGGTCGTCCGGAGGGGGGAAAGTGGGGGCAATTGCCCGCACACAAAACCTGACCCCTGCATATAAACAAAGACTGGACGGCTTTGCCCCCCTGGTCAAATTTCTGCGGACACCCCTGGCAATCTCAATGACAAAGACTAACATATCGTGCTTAACAATTTTCATTAATATTTATTTGAAACTCAACATTCACAAAGTCTTTATCACTAAAAGGTGAACCTTAAGTAAGTGTCCATTGCACACTAAAGTGCCCCAGTATCCTGGCTGAGAACCACTGGTGTATACATACAAACAATCAATAGATAGATAATTGTCATTCTTCTGACTCACCTACTATAATAATCTAGAGAGGCTTTACCATTCCTGTTGCTAAGCTACAAATTCTGCTGCCTCGTAATTTGTCTCTCTCTTTATCCTCATCCTTTGACCTCTCACATTACTCCTACCACCACCACACTTGCACACACATATATTAAAATCTTAGTACATTTTCACCACAAATAAACATATTACACCATAAATAGCACCTGGAGGCTGAATTTGTGTCCCTTGGAATTTACACAATGCATTGTGCACTTCTCTGGTCCTGAAGGGGTTAACCCTTTGAGTGCCAGAGGGGTACGGAATGCATTGCTTTGCAATGCATTGCTTACCCTTCTGGCACTCAAAGGGTTAAACACCAAACCAGTTATTTGGCAACCTCGATAAAGTTCAAGAGATTAAAAGCTTCTATTTAAATCCATGGACATTCAGAGAATTTCTACTTGTTCCATGTGGTGAGACTGGTTCTTCGTATATAAGCATCATTTTTTTTTTTTTGCACACAAATATATTGAAGAAAATGTTTGAAAAGTAGAGTGTAACCTGGAAAAATGGTACATGTGCTGCTAATCTCCCTTTTAGAGTAAATTAATTCTCAATGCCCCAATATGTCTGAAAAAATAACTAAGGAACGACCCAGACTATGGGCCACGTTTAAAAATTAAAAGATGAGCAATTCTGGAGCAACCACTCACACCCAAAGGGACAAATACATATTCCCATGAGTAGGAATTGGGATAGAGGTAGAGAGGTCTCTAATGCAACTGTCCTCCCAATGGTGCTAGCGGCATAAAGAAGAGAAGTTTTGGTGTCAACACACACACACATACACACTCAGAAACACACACATATACATATATACACACTCAGAAACACACACACACACACATATACCTACTCAGACACACACATACATACTCACTCACAAACACACATACACGTACGCGCACACATACACACAGAGACACATACACACACTCACACACTCACATACATACAAACACACACATTCATCCATATACACACACACATACGCACACACATCATATATACACCCATGTACATACTCAGACACATAGATACATACACACTCACAAGCACACATACATACACACACATTCATACATACAGACTTACACACAAACACACACAGACACACAAATACACATTTATACACAATCGCATTCACACACACACACACACATATATACACATACATACACACACACACGCACACTCAAACACGCATATACATGCATAGATACATTTACACACACACACACTCAAACATAAACACATATACACACATTCATCCAAATGCAGACACACACAGAGACACATATACACACTTACATATAAACACAAACACTCACACATTCATACAAACACATATTAATATACACAGACAACTGAAAACAGGCGCACGCATGCACAGGCACACACACACGCATACAAACACACTCACATAAATACATACATACATATATTCCTGCGGCTATCTTTGCATGCAGTTTGTTTTAGTGTATCCCCCCAGTTGAGTCTGATATAAAAAAAACTGGAGCCATTTT
Organism: Rhinophrynus dorsalis; assembly: GCA_037306005.1. Taxonomy (NCBI): domain Eukaryota; kingdom Metazoa; phylum Chordata; class Amphibia; order Anura; family Rhinophrynidae; genus Rhinophrynus; species Rhinophrynus dorsalis. The sequence goes on from CM074724.1 coordinate 52,225,500, forward strand.
GGAGCAAACAAACTGCACTACTGGGGAAAAATAACCCCTCTCCCCATACACAGTTACAATTGGCCACTTGAATGCTAGGGAGTACTCCAGGGTACTGAGACGTGTGTTGGAGACATTTCTAGCATTCAGTGAGCCCCAATGGTACCGATGCTTTGCTCAGAATTGATCACAGCTGGATTAAATCTCCACGGGGCCCTAGGCAAGGTACCAATTTGGGCCCCTCCCCCCATATAATAGCACCCCCCATACCTCTCTAACCCTGGCTACTTACGCATTTTTACACTACAATTTTGTGGGCACAGGCACTCAGAGGGTTATACTACAGTGTTGTGGGCACTGGCACTCAAAGGATTATCCAGTGATTGGATAACCCTTTGAGTGCCTGTGCCCACAAAACTGTAGTATAAACACTGTGTAGGTAGTCATGGTTAGGGAGGAAACCCAGGACACATTACCATATCTGGGAATTCTCCGGTTTTGCACCGGAGACTCCGGATTTCAGACTGAATTACCGGGTCTCCGGGGCAGTGTGTGAATCACCAGGTGGGCAGAGTTTAAGTAGAAACTCTGCCCACTTGTGCTCCATGCCGCCTGGTTCCTCCCACTCCCCGCCCTCTTACCTCCATTTTGCATGGGTTTTTTTGTGTGTTTTTTTGCCCCGCCCCCCGTGACTAAGCCCCGCCCCTTTTATGACACAAAAGGGTCCTGTTTCAAAAGTTCCCAGGTATGCACATTACCTAAGTTATTTATGTCCTCTCTCTGCCCCCTGGGCCAGTTTGCCCCTGGTATGGAGATGCCTGTAAAAATATAACTGTGCCTAACTGCCTAAACCCAAAATTAACTCTTTGAATGCAACAGAGCGGTATGCAATATAATATGAGATAACAAAATGATTTTGGTTTTATTCTAGTTTAATAAAAAGGTTAAGTATTAGACTGACTGCCCATTTGACAGATAAGAAATTACAGTGCTAGCCTTATTAGTAACTTTGAATGTTATATTACAATCAGTATACCGCTTAATTGTTGGTTTACTGTATTTTTTATAGTAGGCTTGCTGCTTGCACTAAACATACATATTGTTTATGTACCCACAACTTATAGTTAAAGTTGTGGGTACATACACAGTATGTATGTTTAGATTAAGATATATACTGATTATAATATAACATTCAAAGTTACTAATAAGGTTAGCATTATAATCTCTTATCTGTCAGATGGGCAGCCAGTCTAATACTTAACTAGTGATGAGCGAGCGTGCTCGGCCGATGCTCGGATCGGCTCGAGCATCGCTCTGCTCGGCACATGGCGGTACTCGTCGAGTACCGCCATGTGCTCTCCCGCCATGTTCGGGTGGCAGGGATCTGTGCCGGAAGAGGCACAGATCCGAAGACGCTCCGCTGGACCACCAGGGACTGGAGGTACGGGGGCATTGCGGAGATGAAGGGGGCATTGCGGAGATGAAGGGGGACATTGTGGAAGAGGGGCATAGACTCTATGCCCCTCTTCCACAATGTCCCCCTTCATCTCCGCTATGCCCGTCTTCCACAATGTCCCCCTTCATCTCCGCTATGCCCCTCTTCCACAATGTGCCCCTTCATCTCCGCTATGCCCCTCTTCTACAATGTCCCCCTTCATCTCCTCTATGCCATAGAGGAGATGAAGGGGGACATTGTGGAAGAGGGGCATAGCGGAGATGAAGGGGCACATTGTGGAAGAGGGGCATAGCGGAGATGAAGGGGCACATTGTGGAAGAGGGGCATAGCGGAGCTGAAGGGGGACATTGCGGAGCTGAAGGGGGCATTCGGAGATGAAGGGGGCATAGCGGAGATGAAGGGGGCATTGACCAGGCACCCTCCCCTCATCAGAGCAGGGGGTGCCTGGTGTCGCCCCATTGACTTGAATGGGGCTCGGGTGCTCGGCCGAGCACTCGAGCCTCAGGGGGTGCTCGGTCAGAGCACCCGAGCACCCGAGCATCGGGGTGCTCGCTCAACACTATACTTAACCTGTCCTTTTTATTAAACTAGAATAAAATCAAAATCGCTTTGTTATTTGATATTATATGAGATAACAAAGTGATTTGGGTTTTACTCTAGTTTAATAAAAAGGACAGGTTAAGTATTAGACTGACTGCCCATTTGACAGATAAGAGATTAAAATGCAGTGCTAGCCTTAGTAACTTTAAATGTATTAATACAATCAGTATACCTCTTGTGGTAGCATCTGTGTGTGACCATATTCATTATGGGCCAGCATGCCTGGCCCTTACCGTATGTGGCCGGCTGCCCCCAATCCTTGATGCCAGTGCGTACCTCCCAGAAGTCACCTACCAAAAAAAGCACAGTGAGTGGGCACTCTTCTATTTTATAGTCTGCCGTCGCGTGACCAAGTTGCTTTTCCCAACTCTATGCACGTGTCAGAAGAACAGGAAGTCCTGACACATGTGCATACAGCACAATGATGGTGACGTTTAGCATAGACCATACCTCCCAAGTGTCCCTCTTTAGGAGGGACAGTCCCTCTTTTAGACCTAAATCCCTCTGTCCCTCTTTCCCACCCTGATGTCCCTCTTTTTAGGAGATCAGATTCTGTGGTGTGTATATAAGTATCACATTGCTCCACAGCAATAAAACTCACATTATTGTTTGTTTAAATGTCAGTATACGTGTTTATAAATTAGTCTGTGTAAATAAAATACTTTGGTCTTGTTTTAAATCATTTATTAGGTGACACAAGGAGGTGACAATAGGTCATGAAATAGCTTAAAAATTCCTGGCAATGCCCCGCCCACCATCCACGCCCCCAGAAACACCCCCTAAAACGTAAGTGTCCCTCTTTGGCAATTTGAAATGTTGGGAGGTATGGCGTAGACTGAGCCACAGCCTCATAACTATTTGGATTAGGAGGACGCGGAGAGTGCGGCGGCAATGCGGCACACATTATTCATCATAGCAAGCACTGCAGGGATTAGGTTTCCTCTGGGCCCCCTCATTTGACCGGGCCCTAGGCAGGCGCCTTGTGTGCCTTGCCTGTAATCCGACTCTGGAATTGATCTAGGTCCTTAGTATGTCAGCCTCAATATCTGCCTCCATAAAATTAGAATTATCATGAACAGGTGCTCCATGTGCTGCATTCCCAATTTTCCCATTAGACAATATGGACATAAAGGACCTTTTTGTTTCAGGACCTTCACAGTAAAAGATAAGCTATAGTCTCCCTTGCACATGTTGACCAGACCTCCCCTTTTAACTGCAAATAGGAAATTAGCATTTTGCCTGGCTGCACAGACATCAAAGGAGCCCTTTAATATTTTTTTTATATGTGTCCCCAGTTAAAGGGGAGGTTTGGCTCAGCTTACCTTTACAGCTAAGGGCCGTATGTTTAAAAAATTCGAGTAATTCAAGCCAAACGCAACACATTGGAGAACAAAAAAAACCATTGATTTAAACGGCGCTTTTAACCTCTTAAATACTAATAGAGTCTGTAACATATTGTGAAGGGGTTAAACCCTATCGAAATTACTGGGATGAATGTACAACTGTGATTCTGTGCTAAATTAGGTGCAGAAATTGTGAGGATGTCCCTACTCCTGCCTAACTCCATTTCATTAAGCCACATATGCCATAAAGCCTGCCTCATCCTTAATGTTGCTTGTGCTGAGGGGAGGACAAGAGGACAGTCTGTGAGTATTTTAGTGCTTTTCTCAAATCAGTGCCAAAACTGTTCAATGTATTAACCCCTTAAAGACAACCCTATCTGGCACATATGTTTTTTTGCAACTTAGTATTCGGGGATGGCAGAGTTGGTATAGACACCTTCAGTACTGTCACATGTCAGTCTCACTGTACATGCTATGTGGCAGGAGTATAGGACTTGATGTAATTAAACTCAAGACCTAGAGTAGTGTGTCTGCCAGTGTGTGATCATATGCTATAATCCTTTGAGTGACAGCATTGCAATATGCATTGCTTTGGATACCTCTCTGGCACTCAAAGGGATAATGCATACACTTTAGTGCAGCCACTGATGTTAGAGAATAGCTCTATGTGTCTTCACTGGGACATTCGTACATATGCCCCATGATCTTTTCAATACAGGGACCATAGTATTTCCTAAATCTTTTAGTTAGGATCGCCACCACATATCTGTAATACCTTCCCTTTATGAATGAACGGTAACCCTACTTGTTGTTGAAACAAACAGTGTAAATATATACACTTACTTTGTCCTTCAGAAAGAACAAATCAATGTGTGTACAATGGCTTTACAGAAGACTTCTTAGTAGGGTCATGTATCTATTCTACTTATATAATTAAAATGTGTTTTACCAGGAAGAATACATTGAGAGTTCTCTTGTTTTCAGGTACGTCCTGGAGTGCTTTTATAGTCCAAAGTTAAATATTTACACACATATAGACAGACTACATATATATATAGACATGTTAGTTTAGTTTATTTTTATCAATTAACAAAATGATCGTGAGTGAACAGAAAAGAAATCTAAATCAAATCAATATTTGGTGTGATCACCCTTTGCCTTCAAAACTGCATCAGTTCTTCTAGGTACACTTGCACACAGGTTTTTACGGAACTCTGCAGGTAGGTTGTTCCAAACATCTTGGAGAAATAACCACAGTTCTTCTGTGGATTTAGGCAGCCTCGATTGCTTCTCCTTCTTCATTTAAGCCCAGATAGACTCAATGATGTTGAGATCAGGGCTCTGTGGGGGCCATACCTTCACTTCCAGATTTCCTTGTTCTTCTTGTTTTTCTTTACGCTGAAGATAGTTCTTAATGACTTTGGCTGTCTTCCATTGAGAACACTTCTGACCAGAATTCTCCGGACAGTAGATAAGAGTACAATTATCCCACTGTTTTCTACCAATTCTGAGCTGATGGCATTGCTGGACATCTTCCGATTGCAAAGGGAAGTAAGCATGATGTGTCTTTCATCCGCTGCACTAAGTTTCTTTGTCCAATCACTGTGTCCTCAACATTGCCCATTTCTTTGTGCTTCTCCAAAAGGTACCTGCTTGCGTCATTGTACCCTCGGATGCGGATTGCGGCCGCTGTTTGCTTGGCGCAGTTTGGACCACGAGGATCACGGGGTAAGGGGCTTTTTTTCAATTGTTTTATTTGAGTATATATATGTGGATTTGTACCGTTGTCAAACCATTTGCCCTGAGGAAGGTCCTGTGTTGACCGAAAACATTTGGCTTGATGGATGCAATAAATTGATGATTCGTTCTAACTTTTCTATGGAGTGCTGTCCCGTTACAATGCTTGGAGTACCCTGGGTTCAGTACACTTTTTGATTATATATATATATATATATATATATATATATTTTTTTTTTTTTTTTTTTTTAATTATTATTATATTTTATATTATTTTTGTATTATTATTATTATTTTTTTTCCCCCTCAGAATCACATTAGGTTTTTTTTTTTTTTTTTTTTTTTGCAATGCACTACATAATTCAAATACTTCATATTTCTATACTGAATCACAGTACTAATGCTCCTGACTCTGGCGATCCTTAACCCTTAGATTCTTTGGATGCTATAAATGCTTTTTATGCACTGTGTTTCAATTCATTGGAGAAATCTCGAACATCCACGAGGATGAACATATATTAAACTTCATAAAGAAAGAGATACATTTTTTAGAAAACACATATATATGTGAACACTTGTGAATGAATGAATGAATGTTTATTTATCTAGAGTATGTAATGCACTACATTTGAAGGAATCAGAAAATATAGCATAACACAAATGCTTTACAAAGTGAAACAACGGGAGTGGGTCCCTGATCTAGACCTTCCAATCTAAAATTAATACAAAAGACATACTGGGTATTTAAGAGTTCAATGCAAAGTACAAGGTAGGAATGCAGATTAATGTTAAAGAAGGCTTAAAAGTGAAGGACGGGTATTCAAGTCATATCTTTTTGGAAATAGACATTTATCTGTATCAAATAATGGGTTGGTTGCCTTTCTGTTACTGGGCTAGCACTATAGGAATAATTTTTTGTTTTACATTTCCACCACTCCAACCATACTAAACATATTAAAATCCTTGAAAACCATGGCATTTCCTACTGTACCTGCCACCAAACCGATAATACCCTATTTATATAGGTTGACATAGCATCAGGGGTGCCAGGACCTACACCTGTCACTTTTCTTTTTTGATATTAACCTCCTGCACTAAAATGGTCTTAACCATTACAGATATGAAGAAAAGGTAGGCAAGACATACAAATTTTGAATGTAGATATTCACATGTATCATAAGGATTCCTTTATTGGTTTATCCCTAGGCTGGTGTGTGCAAAGATTTCCAGAAAATGGCTCTATAGCAATAAGAAAAGCTATGAAACTTATGTAATTTCCTACTGGAATAATTAGCTACTGCTCTTAGCAGAAAAATGGCACCTGGTTAGTATGAGCTGACATAATGTAGAGGGTGCCAGAAGAAAAAACCTTAGACAATTTCAATCTCTAATGTTCTAAAATGGTTGTAAAATGTGGTTTCCAAACATGTATATGTGGTTTTTTGGCTAACAGTGACACAAGGTTAGAGAAGCAGTGTATGCCTTGTCCCACCAAAAGGACAGTAGGACAAGGCTGGGGTATCAAACAGTGTATGTTGGGATCTGTGACCACCAGTGTGCAGTGCAACTAGGCCAGGGTGTCAGACAGTGTATGTGGGGATCTGTGACTAGCAGTGTGCAGTGCAACTAGGCCAGGGTGTCAGACAGTGTATGTGGGGATCTGTGACTAGCAGTGTGCAGTGCAACTAGGCCAGGGTGTCAGACAGTGTATGTGGGGATCTGTGACTAACGCTGAATGGTGGAATCAGGCTGGGGAAGTAAGACAGTGCATGTGGTGTTATATTGCTACCAGTGGGTAGTGTAACCAGGCTGACATATCAGACAGTGTATGTGGGGATCTGTGATTACATGTGGGCAGTGGAACCAGGGGTTCATCCAGTTCCTGTCTGTACCCAACAGTGGGCAATGGAACCAGACTGGGGGGGGGGTCAGATAGAGTATGTGGGGATCTTTGGCTGCCAGTGGGCAGTTGCGCACACAGTCTAAGGAGATTTGTAACTGGTATTGGAACCAGGCTTGTTAGGGAGGTAGTGTGTGTATGCAATCCTTTGGACACCCGTTTGGCACACAAAGGGTTAAGTTCTGACCTCGCTGTGGGGTCATCAGCACCGCCTCAATGCTTCCTCTGGTACTGAACTCATATGCAAACATTTAACTGATCAGTCATAGAGACCATAAGAGACCACCGCACTGTACTTTAAAGGGGAACTACCACTTCCTCAATAATTTAACTTCAATAAATCCCCATCTGGTGACTAGCAGCTTAGTAGCACTAGTCGCCAGAATTATTACCTTATTCCAAAGAAATGTGCATTGTTCTGGGGCTGACAGCAGGATGGATCGCAGACATCTTTCCATAATGACATCCGCACACCTGCTCTGTCAGACCCAGCCGGGTCTAGGAGGCGTTGCTAGGACCCGGCTGGCTCTGGAAGTTACTGACAGCACAGGCGCGCGGACGTCATTATGGCAAGATGTACGCGATCCGTCCTGCTGACACATAGGACCTCATATATAAAAGCAAAGAGGAGCAATTCTGAAGAACATCTTCTGCACAATAAGGAACAAATATAAATTGCCATAATTGCCATGGACTTAAATGAACCTTTCAATCCCTTTAGTGGTAGACAGGGATTTGTATTTCAATGACAGCTGGAGGGCTGCTGATTTCCTACCCCAGAACTAGAGAGAGAAGAGCTGAGTGAGGACATGACAAAGTCTGACACTGAGATAACAGAGATGTAAATTAATGAAACTGAAGGGGCAGGTAATATGGTTGGACAATGAAATGAATGTTCAGATCTCATGCTGTGTCAGTGGAGAAAATAAACAGAAGGTTGCTGTTGGGAAGAGGTACACTGGGTGCTTGTATCTGGAGTGATGAGGTGTTATGCCTGATACTGTCTGTATTATCTCTATAGTGGCTGTCAGGGCCTTGAGCTATGAAGGCGGTGGGTGGGAGCAGGTGTAGCCAGGCAGAGAAGGGAATTAAGAGCTGTTGAAGCATTGACCACTTGAAGGTAAAGAATAAACGATTGAGGTTAAAGGAGAGCTAGCAGTTTATACTAACTCTGCTACTATGGGGTCATATGAACAGAAACAAAACTGGAGCAATTCTGGGGCAAACCATGTGCACCATAGGCAGCAAATAAAATGTCCCATAGGCATATTTTAAAAAAGCTTTTATTGGAGAGTCATGTGATGGCATATACCTTTAATTCAGAGACACTTATGAAATGTTCATTCTGTGTGACTGCACTTGAGCCAGTGCTGCCCTGGAGTGTGTGTTTTTTATAAGCATCCCTGATTTAAAGGAATAGTAATGTTTCACAATAAAAGCAGCTCCAATTAATCTTCATAGTATTTGGGCCATGGAGAGAGTTATTTCATTACTGTCAGAGTTGTAGTTCAAGAGTAATTGAATGATAAAGTATACCCATCCCATCCCTTTTACTGATGTAGCACTGCTCACCACAGAACAGAAAGGTGGTATCCAGATGGCTTGCAGAGAGGGACAATCTTCAGTGAGCATATGGAAAAAACTGAAAAAACTGTCAAGGGGGGCAGGGTTTTCATTGTTCTCACAGTAAGAAGATTGTCCCTTGCTGTGAGCTGTCTTAAGATCAGATTCCACATCTGAGGGGAGGTGGCTTACACTAGGTAAAAGGGCCGGGAGGGGGATACTTTATCATTCAATTACTCTTGAACTACAACTCTGACAGTATTGAAATAACACACTCTATGGCTCAAATACTATGAAGATTAATTGGAGCTGATATTTTTGTGAAACATTACTATCCAGTTAAAGGGATTTGTGGTCACCAGAGGCCAGTTGTACATCGCTTTTCATAATTTTCCATTGTTAACTTCAGAGGATCAAATAAAGGTAAAATGTGATACATTCTTCTGAACTGAGGGTTTTTCATTTTCTTAATGGACTCAGAAAGAGAGAACAAAAATAAATAGGAACCAGGATACAGAAGAAGAGGAAAAAGGTCAAAACAAGGAGACAGCGAGGAGGGGCAAGGAAGGGAAATTACAGGGGAAGAAGGAACAAAGCATTTGAAACTTCAAGGTGAATCCATCATCTCACAAAATTAAACTAAATATTTCACTTAACATCATGCCATAAGTTGACTCCAAGCAGGTTTGTCAGTTGGCCTTATTCACACACTACAGGGAGTCACTGACTACTGAGGTCACTCCAAAAGGATATCAAACTGGTAGCGAAGGGGGTAAAAGTGATAGAAGGGTGTGTAAAGCTTCACCATTCCATTAACCTAAGTTGTCAGTTTTTAGGAAATACTCAGTGTTCAAAATGGCTCCATGATGTGTTTCTGATACTCCACTAGGAAAGTTTGAATAAATTGATTTTTTTTCCAACCTTTAACATTTTGAGTGACAGTGGGGGATCCAAAGCAATGCACTGGGCATGCCACTTCTTGTTCTTCTGCAACTCTGCATCCTCGATTTATGTGATAAGTAAACCCAAAAGTCATTGTTTCATTGAATGGAAATAGGGTGTTCTATTCTTTGTGAAGTTGTGTAAGATAGCTCTCCTAGTGACCAAGCGGGCAAAAAAACAATTTTCAGGATATTGGGGTAAGCCTTACCCCTGTCCTATCCGTCTCTAATAATGCTACCTTAAACTGTAATGAGGTGTGGAAATTTACATTTAAAAAGAAAATCATTTTGTTCCAGGATAGCTGGATATTAGGACATAGCCACACCTGGATTCGGTGCTCTACACATCAATAGGAACATTTATACTGCAATTCTTTATAGCTAGCAGAGATGGCAAATTTACTGTCATAAGAAAAATGTTTCACTGAGCAAAAGATTTCGGCCCACTTTGAGAGCTTAGGGAACCAAATTTTACTTGCCTTAGGGTCAGCAAATGTTTGTTGAATTGACTTACTTTTAAATTTAAAACCTGTTTAAAATAGAAAGTCTTCTAGGGAATTGATATAAAACATTTTAGGACATGTTTTGTTTAGTGGGGTTTAATAGAGTCTGAAATTCAAAATGGCAAAACAAAAAAAAAAGACTACTGTAAAGTAGAAGATGCATTTGTTTGTTAGATTGTACGCATGTTCTATTGTAGCCAGGCCTAGTTTTGTAATAGATACCCAGTGGAGTATACCGGCTGGAGGAAAATCAGAATGTCCTGAACTGGATAAAATTTATAAACATTTGGCAGAGGCCCTGGTTTACTCCTGCCAGGCCTTAATGGTGTCATATAGTAAACGGTTTCTTCAGACGTCTAATTTTAATGATTTGGAGGCCACAAGAGAAGGTAAGCCAAGCTTCTGTCTCCTGAAAACTGAACATCTAGAATGGTCTCCATATTCATCATTGAATAGCAAAGTCAATTTTTGGTGTATTTAAGTAACCCTATTTGGATTATTAGTTGGGTATCTGGAAAATTAATTCCGCCAAAAGATTTGGTTAACTGGAAGTTGGGGAGACTGATTCTGCGTCTCTTTACCATCTGTATAAATGTGGCCAAAAAAAAAAAGTTTATTCTGGATAGATCCTTCTTAAGAAGGAGCAAGGGCAGGGGCTCAAATATATAAAGAAGGTTAGAGAATAGAACCATGTTACAAGAGCTATTATTGTAAACAGACCCAATGGAAGATTTTCCCATCCCTTACTAAAGCTTTAATATTATCTATCACAAGTCTGACAATAGCTTTATGAAGATTAGTTATTTGTTTATTTATTTAAGTCTATGGGGATACCCTGCTGGGGAGTGAGTCCCAAAAAAAGCAGCTCTGATTAATCTTCATAGTATCTGGGCCATGGAGAGTGTTATTTCAATACTGTCAGAGTTGTAGTTCAAAAGTAATTGAATGATAAAGTATCCCCCTCCTACCCCTTTTACTCATGTAACACTGCTCACCTCAGAGCAGCAAGACTGTCAGGATGGATCACAGAGAGGGACAATCTTCAGTGAGCATAATGAAAAACCTGTCAAAGGGGGCAGGGATTTCTTTATGCTCACAGTAAGAAGATTGTCCCGTGCTGTGAGCTGTCTTGTCCCAGGACCAGATTCCACATCTGAGGGGAGGCGGCTTACACTAGATAAAAGGGGCGGGAGGGGCATACTTTATCATTCAATTACTCTTGAACTACCACTCTGACAGTATTGAAATAACACTCTCTATGGCCCAAATACTAGGAAGTTTAATTGGAGCTGTTTTTTTGTGAAACAATACTATTTTGAGGGCTAAGGGGAAGCAGCATCTGATTTCCACCTCTGATCGGCAACTGGCACTATGGGATTGATGTTTTAGCCCCCACAGGCTAGGGGAGCTTGCTCAGAGCCAAAATCCTACCAAAACCCCATAGCTACCAGATCAACACAGCAGCAGTATGAGGCACATGACTGTTTTTAGCTAGATTAGAACGTTACAGTTTTATGTTCCTTTAACACTGACATGTGCAGTGAGTACAGTCTGAGGTCCTTTGGTCTTGATAGCAGCTGTCATGTCCTCCTCCATGGGCTGAGTGAAGATGTTAGCTCTTGAAAAAGACATAAGACCCCCTCTGGTCGATTTTCTCCAAACCAAGTTTTAGGAGACATGTTCCGAGGCTCTGAAGTTCTTCCTTTCCCCATCCTATCTGATAAATTCGCCCTGCCACCAAAGGAGATATGGCAATCATCGATTTGGTCAGGGACTGCTCGTTTGCCCACTCAGTTTGAATACATTTGTTCCAAACATGCATCGTCTGGTGGGTTCTTGGGTAAGATCTACTCCATTCTGGTGTCTGCCTTGGCATCCATTCCTTCTATGTACATAAAGGCGTTGGATAAGGAACTGGGCTGTCAAATACCAGATGATAAAAAGTGTGCAAACACAGAAGAATCAAAATTCACAGCGCTAATTCACATTAATGTATACATTTAATGTACAGATATAGGTTGAGAACCCAAGTGAATAAATACAGATAGCAGCAAGAAATGAGGGAGTTCTCCAAGCTCCCCAAGATTAGGCCAAAGCCTAAACAGAAACCCAAAACCAAACCAAACCGGCGCTCCTCCATATAAGCTATCCAAGTGTGAACCCTGCGTAAAGCATATTGTATACCACTTTAATAAATTTGGGGTTTCTGTTGCATAGTTTGGCCAAAGTATGTTTAAAGGGATAGTAATACTTTGTTTTAACTTTATTTTATTTTGTAGGCATTAAAAAAACATGAAGAACGATATAAGTCTTATCTCTCAAACCTTTATGGTTTAAGAGATATTCACAAGCAAAGTTTCCCTCCCCGCCCCTTTTACCTAGTGTAAGCCATCTCTTTTCAGATGTGGAATCCAGTCCATAGACCAGACAGATAACAGAAGGGGACAATTTTCTTTGTATGAAAACAATGAAAGCCCTTCCCCCCTTGACAAGTTTTTCAGCTTTTTCCCTTATCTTAATAGAAGATTGTCCCTCTCTGCAGTCTACCTGGGCACCTCCCTTCTGATCTGGTTGAACAGGGGGGGGGGGATACTTTGCTTGTGAATATCTCATAAACCATAAAGGTTTCAGAGATAAGACTTATATCATCCTTCATGTTTTTTTAATGCCTACAAAATAAAATAAAGATAAAATGAAGTATTACTATCCCTTTAAGCCCACCTGCCACTTCAAGGCCCCCCAATATAAGGCGAGTACCTAAATTCACACAATCATCCTATCTAGATTAAAAACACCCCCGACGAAGCATGTAAATGTTTTTAAAATATGCCCAATGCATTATGTACAAGAAATCTCAGCTCATTATAAATGCTTCGTCGGGGGTGTTTTTAATCTAGACAGGATGACTGTGTGAAGTTAGGTACTCGCCTTATATTGGGGGGCCTTGACGTGGCAGGAAGGCTTAAACATACTTTGGCCAAACTATGCAACAGAGACCCCAGATTTATTAAAGTGGTATACAATATGCTTTACACAGGGTTCACACTTGGATAGTTTATATGAAGGAGTGCAGATTTGGTCTGGTTTTGGGTTAAATATCAGATGATGACTGGAAAGAAATATGGTCTCTCACCGCCTCATCATCTATCTCCTCCCAAGTTTTGGAATCCAATTATAAATTTTTATACAGGTGGTACTATACACCCGTTAGACTCCGAGGCATTTATAACTCTGGGAGCTCTCTTTGCTGGCAATGCTCTTCACACGAAGGTTCCTTTCTCCACATATGGTGGACCTGCCCCAAAATACAACCTTTTTGGTCACACTGTTTGGAGCGTATGGAACAATCTCTTGACTTATCGCTCCAGAAGACTCCTCAATCAGCTCTTTTCTTTATGGGGCTCTATGGTTTCCCCCACCCTAAACGTTGCCTTCTGCTGATATTATTGTCTGCTGCTAAGTCTTTGACCCAGACTCACTGGAAAAACACCGACCCCCCATCTCTATTGGAATGACATTAGAGAGTCCAGGATCATTTGCTCCTAACGAGAATTGCCAGACTCAAACAGGGCCTGGACATTAATTATCTTTCCTCCTTCATTACAACCTGGAGATGATATGAAGGACACTCAGGGATTACGTAACTTCTCTTATTTTTGTAGCCTCCTATTTTGGGCGAACCCCGAAGATGATCACTTCCTCTCCCCCTTTCCCTACCCCCCTCCCCCCACCTCTTCTTCTTCTCTCAGTCTCCTTTTTCTTCCTCTTCTCTGTTATTTTTTTGATCAAAACTAAACGACAGCCTCATGCATCCCCCAAGAATGTGCCTATTGCCAAGAGCTTGTTGCTCACTTACATGTAGACCTGACTGCATAAACCCATGTATGTTCTCAGTTTCTTGATATGTATCTTGGCAGTTCATTGCTGTACACAGTCATTTTCTCAATAAAAAATATTTCAACAATAAAAAAAAGAAAAAGACGTAAGAGCAAAACTCAAATTAGCCATTGCAATTCTCTAGCCATAGTACGTGGGGGTTATTAAAGCGGAACTTTCACCATATTTAAGGTCACCCTGCTAGCTTAATAATAGTTATCTTACCACTCAGAATGAGCCGATTCTAAAGAAATCCTTAAAGGGATAGTAATGTTTCATAATAAAAGCAGCTCTAATTAATCATCATAGTATTTCACCCTTGGAGAGTGTTATTTCAATTCTGACAGAGTTGTAGTTCAAGAGCAATTGAATGATAAAGTATCACCCTCCCGCCCCTTTTACTGATATAACACTGCTCAGCTAAGAGCAGCAGGGCGTGTCCAGGTAGATTGCCGAGAGGGACAATCTTCAATTAAGATAAGGGAAAAAGCTGAAAAACCTGTCAAGGGGGTGCAGGGTTTTCATTGTTCTCACAGTAAGAATATTGACCCTTGATGTGAGCTGTCTGGTCTATGGACTGGATTCCACATCTGAGGAGTGGGGGCTTACACTAGGTAAAAGGGGCAGGAGGGGAAAACTTTATCATTCAATTACGCTTGAACCACAACTCTGACAGTATTGAAATAACACTCTCCATGGCCCAAATACTATGAAGATTAATTGGAGCTGCTGTTTTTGTGAAACATTATTATCCCTTTAATCTTTTAAGACAGGAAGCCAAGCATCAGAGCGCCTGAGCTGTCGGTTCCGGTCTCCATTAAAAAGCATTGCACTGTGCCAAAAGGCACCATAAGGGACTGACGGCGCAGGCGCGCAGACTGCACTAACCTGGCCGTCAGTCTCTGAAGATTAATATTTTCTTTAGAATCGACTCGTTCTGAGTGGTAAGATAACTATTATTAAGCTAGTCACCATCTGCATAATAATTGCAGGGTGACTTTAAATATGGGGAAAGTTCCACTTTAAGAGGTCTTGATTATCCTCTAAACATAAAAAGATAGGGGTTCAGAAGGTGCAGTTCTGATTGGGCGAGGTATCCAAACGGAACCATCGGCTCCAGGGCCCAGTAGGTTTTAGTTAATCTCCTCCGAAAATATATTTGTGTTTGGAGGCTCAAAAAATTGGTTGGCACTGGGGCCCTCCAATGACTAATTACTTCACTGTAAAAAGAGTTTAGTGCTCTGAGTAAAATTCTGTTTTTGCTAAAAATGCAAATAGCTCATATCTATTTATGTACCATTTCCAACATTTCTTCTTTGGTGAAAGAGTTGTAAAATATCTAACAAATATCCTATTCATGAATCCTTAGGCAGCCACAAGCGGCCATGTGGACAGATTTTATTAAGAAGCTTGTTAGAAAACTGACAAAATCTAAATAGGTCATTGCTCTGAGATTATAATCATTTTTCTTTCCACAGCGACTCATCTCATATGTATCAAAAACAACATGTCGCTAATGAGAATCTTGCCTAAGCAGAAGGGTCAAATAGGCATGCACTGCAGCATACATACCCAGGAACTGAGCAAGTTAATCACACATCTTAGCAACAAGAAAAGAATGTATACAAATGCTCATTAGGTGCATGAGATATTTAATTCTTTGAATGCCAGAGGGGTATGCAACGCATTGCTTTGCAATGCTTTGCATACTTCTCAGGCATTAAAAGGGTTAAAAAGTGGATCCGTCATTGTAACATAAGTTTAATTTTAAACATAATTTCAAACTGCCTATATGCATGCCTGGGAACTCTCTGGATCAGCCCCATAGACTCCGGTTTTTGCAGGGAATTACCAGGCCTCAGGCTGAGTCTGCAGTGGTGGTGAATTTATAATGAAACTCTTCCTACTTCTCTTCCTTTTCACCCTGTTCCTCCCACTTCCCGCCCACGTCTCCTCCTTCCCACCCTGTTCTTCCCACTTCCCCTCCCACTTCTCCTCCTTCCCAGTCTGCTCCTCCCACTTCCTCTCCCACTTCTCCTCCTTCCCAGTCTGCTCCTCCCACTTCCTGCCCACTTCTCCTCATTTCTCCTCATTTCCACCCCATTCCTCCCAGTTCCTGCCCACTTTATCAGATAGATCATTAAATCATGTGACACAAATCACATCTTTTATATCCCCCAAAAGCACCAGATGAGCCCTCTCCGGGAGCTCAAGAAGCAAAAGTACCCAGGTATGGCTATATGTTGTGGTATCAAACTATTTAATGTAAATTGTCTTTGAAAAATGAATCTTTATTTGTTGGTCACACAGTGTGGCACTTTATGTAAATTAGTTTTTATGCAGGATCAATATTACCATATACTGTCCTTTGAATTAACCTAAACAGAACCCGCATACCAGGGGAACTTCTAATTGCATCACGAGTATTAAGTTGGACCTCGAACAGAACCAATTATCATATTGTGCAGAGAATTTGCATAATGTGTCATACTGTACCACCAAACCATAAAGGTTACATTCTCAAAAATTATCTATTTCTCAGATTAATGATTAAAAAAGCTATAGGGAGATTTTAATTCCCTCTAAAACAAACAAAATGTGTCTGGGTGATAGGGCTCTTTTTAACATTTTAGTGACACTGAGGCTGACGTACTAATGAAAACTGGAGCAATTATTGGGTAACTAAGCTCCGTCATACAGGAAAATAAAAGTATCATTGATTTAAATTGAGCTTTATAACCCCTTGAAAGCCAGAGAGGTCTCCAGGGCATTGTGAAGCAAAGTGTAGGAGACCTCTGTATCACGGAAAGGGGTTGAAAAGTCCTATTTAAATCAATGACAATTCTGTGAATTTTTATTTCTCCCACATAATGCATTGTCTTTGCTTCACAACTGCACCAATTACTTATACATCAGCCTCGCTGTCACTTTAACGACAACAAATTAGCTGCAAATTTTGTGTACTTGAACCAAGTCTGAACAGAATACTGCAGCAGTTCCTAAATCTTTGACTGTCTCCAGCTATATACGAGCAGTATTCTACTGGGCCTTCCCATTAACCTGTCACACAGAGCCACTTCTCTTTATGTAGCCTCTCAGAACTCTCTGTTAAGCTTGATACTGTTGCTTATCCTAATCTTCTGTATCCTCTTCACTCATTTGGATTCCATATCACTGCCCTCTGCTGGTTGACAACCTACCTTTCAGGTCAATCCTTCAGTGTCTCCTACTCTTGTTCCTACTCTTGTTTATTCTAGCCCATAGTTCTGGTGGGATACTTAGGGAAAGCTGACCAGACCTCACCTTTAAACAGGGACACAGAGGAAATATGGATATTTCAGGGTGGCACTGAAATCAGAGCAATCCTGCAGTATGGTTTTTCACGTTTCCTCAGATCAAGGTGAGATCTGTTCAACCTAAACTATGGACTCAGAGCTGTGACAAACTAAATAGATTCACTTGCCTTTCAGTAATATATATATATATATATATATATATATATATATATATATATATATATATATATATAATATATATCTGTGCCAACCTAATATGCCTCTGCTTTACCAATGTTTCTGTCTTATAATTTCCACTTCTCTGTTTTTGTCTCTTAAACAGAAGCAGGGGCATTGATTGCAAGATGCTGTTTGTGGGAGGCTACCAAGTCTCATGCATAAAGTCCTGGGTCTTGTTGCCAGGTTGGGTCATGTATTGATGCCATTCTCCATTAAATGAATGGTGAAAATGGGCTGCTTAAAGGAGCAGTAAAAAAATGTTTGTGTCACTGACAACAGTTCTCCATAGAATGTTATAGTAACAGCTTAATCACTTCCTGTCAGTTTAAGCTGTTATAACCTTTAAATGAAACTGTTTCCAGCAGTGGCATTGCCCCTTTTCTACTCAGCAGAAAATGCCCTATAACATACATGTTTTCATAAAAATGTAAAAGCTGTGTTTTTTAGGGATGATCCTGTGTCTTTCAGGAACCAAGGAGCTTCCCTGACCCAGGAGTAAGCAACTACTGGCTCTCCAGCTGTTGGCGACTACAACTCCCATCATCAGCAGCTAATAGTAGGCTGATAGGGGATGATGGCAATCTTAGCCCCAAACAAATGGAGACCCAGTGGTTTCCTACTCTTGTCAATGTGGAACTGTTATTTTGTTACAAATAGGTGATTTTCAAAGAGTTTCAGAGCACCTATACCTGTTACCCAATTTTTTTATGCCAAAAAATGTTTATGAGATATTTAGTTTTATTAAATTGTTAGTTAATTGAAATAAGCTAGTACTTCCTTGTAGGAAGTGACAGTTGGCACAGGAAGCAGTGTGGCAGTGACAGTTATGCACTTTCTGACAAACAAAGCTAATTATATCTTAACCAATTGTTTAGAAAACCCAACAGCTTTTGAAAGGTCTTTCAAAACCACCATTTTTTAAAAAATTGTGACGGTTCCAATTTCACCATAAGCAATAATCAACATGCATTGGAGATTACTCCAAGGGGTTAATATAGTATCCACTACTGTTCTTTTCCGCATAGAATGCTGACCTCTTTATCTTTCTTCACTACAATTGTCTTTCCTGAAGCTCTGCAAGCTTCACTGAGCTCAGATAGTTAATGGACGTCTATGGGAAAGGAACTGAGCAGGTCTGCCTTAAAGTGATTGTAATACTTAGTAATAAGTATATTTCATTCAATAAGTATTAAGAAACGAAATTACTTGCACCAAGTCCTATCGTTCAAACCTCAGAGAGGACAGAGGGATATAAGCTGTCCAAGTTCCCCTTCTCTCCCCTTTCCGAGTTACAGAAGCAGAGCAGATCCTGGTCCATAGACCGTCCTGCACTCTTCAGCAGCGCTGTGATCACGCTAGTTAGGCAGAAATACTTCACTTGAGGTTGCAACCTCAGTAGCATTGTAAACGGAGTTTGCTGTAATGCTACATCACAGAAATCAAGCTTCTAGGGGGAGCGTGAACGCGCTTCCTGGGGAAGCTGGGAAGTCCTGAGGCGTCATTCCAGGGCATACAGCCCCGCAGAACGCAGAAGTGCCCGATTTTGCAGGGCAAATATCTCCACTACCAGGCGATCTGAAAAACACACACACAGCACTAACGTCAGGTTAAACATTAAAACATATGGTAAAACTTTGGTTTTAGGTGATAGTTCCGCAGTGGCAGTTCCCTTCTTTACATATATGTTTTTCTCCTAATATATTCTTACGGATCTTTTAAGTTGCAGTTCCAGCTAACAATCACATACATTCGATTATCATCCCATGTTAAATAGTTTCATTCTGAGGGTTCCACATATATATTTAAGCAAAATAGTTACATTCAGACATGCTCTCAAAGTCTTGGTGAAAGAAAATACTGCATTTACTTAACCTGAAGCTGATAGTTCATCCTGGGTCTGGGCCTTCATCAAGTAACCAGGCACTTTTTCTCCTGGAGGATCAAAGTGCATGTTTACTTTTGTATATAAATCAAAATATATTAAAAAAATACAGTAGAAAAAATTGGCTATGACCCTGCAATGCTAGAAAATATTTCATTAAGAAAAACATGCACATATGCATGTTTGTACCTTCAGCCTCCACCATATATAATATCGATCAATATCACAAATATAATATACTGCAGAGATGGGCCTATCATATAGGTATCATATACCTTATAGTTCTTGTATTGATACGGACAATGTCCATAATCCAAATATGAACCAGTATGCTTTAATAGAGATGAACTCAATAAGTACTGCAATACTCGCATAATATTTCACATTTAATATAGCATGGATGTCCTCAGGATAGCTTTCCCATCTATAAGGGACAGTGGCAGTGCGAAACTTGTATTGGCCCCTGGTATAGATCCAGTAATCGTAATGTAGATGTCTACAGGATTGCTATCCACATTGTCAACGAACTGACATCATGTAGCTAATAGTTGCCATTGTCTTCGTCGGAAAAGAGAGATATTCTGAGTACATCTGTGCCGCATTTGGCGTGAAATAATATATAAGTATTGCAATACTGATTAAGTTCATCTCTGGCATTAAAGCTCTAACAATGGCACAGATTGTTGGCTATTATGTACTGCACTGCACAGCATGACGGGGAAGCAATTAGGGTTTGAGGCTAACACCGGTGGAGCTGCAGGGAAAAGTCCATACCTTTACCCCAGGGAAAGATACAAAATATGACCTCTCTTTCTCTAAATGTTGATATATATATATATTAGGTGATCTGGAGTTGCATCTCAGCCCCCCGCCCCCCAGATAAAGAACTTTAGACTCTCTTAGCTTTATCCATGGCCATACCCCGATGTCCGCATTGCTCTGCTTCTAGCCTGATCCACCTGACATGGTATGTTAGACTATAACACTCGAGCATAAAAATAGCTCTTAACCCCTTGGTTGACATACAATGCTCCAACACATTGCTTCACAATTCTTTGAAGACCTCTCTACCCTCTAAGGACTTAAATTATGATAATGTGGGTGTAGCCCAGTGTCATAACAAAAAATTATGGGTCCCCCTGCAACTCTTCTGTGGGAGTCCCAATCCCTTCCAGCTTTAGGCTGGGGTATATTGCCTGCCTGGTTTCCCTACCTTCTCTCATCTGATATTCCTACACTCAGACTTGGTGACATTAGTATACCTATTGATATGCCTGAAGCATAAGCTGCTTCTGAGCTCCTCAACTTAACTTCCTCCTTTGGTATCACCCAGTGGAGCAACTGTTCCACTCACCAAGATGGTATTCTATAGGCCTAGTATTCTCAAACCTGGTGTCGTGTCAGTCTCTAACATTTCTATCACCAATTTCCCCTTCTCTGGCCACCACCTGTTAACCTGCAGCCTAACCCCAACCTCAGCTCTTTTCTCTCCATCTATACTTCACTGCACATGCAGAAACTCCATTTACTTACACCAGCTCTCCATGTCTCTGCAACCCCTACTCTCTAGCACCCTCCCTATCTTGCTCAAACATGGCTACATCATGCTACCACTCACTTCTCGAAACTGTTCTAGACAAAGCAGCTACTGCATCTCTATGCCACCACAAATGATCCATTGCACAGCCGTAGAACACATAACAGAACCACTACCTCCAAAGACCATCCTGAACTACCAAGTGGTTTTGTAGAGAATCTCTGACAATGGAAAACTACCAGCACTATAAATTCATGCTGAGCTCATCTTTAGCTGCCCCCTCCCTTGCCAAACAAGCTTACTTCACCTCTATAATCCCCCCTCTGTCTTATTACCATCAGCTTCCTTCTCTGCCCCACCCTACAGACTACCTCCACAGAATGCACTGCCTAATGCATTGTCATGTATTTTAAAGATAAGATTGACACTTAGATGTGATACCACTGTACGTCTTTCCTTGTAACGAACAGTGTTCCATGCCCATCAGCACACTCAGCACATTCACCCCTGTAACAGAAGAGGAGGTTTAGGCTCTCTTCCTCTTCTCTAACACCACTACCTGTCCTCTTGATCCTATCCCTTTAAATTTATTTGCTCTCTTACCTCTGGTCTTGTTCCAGCATGGTTCACTGTTAAAATATTGCATAGAAAATGTTGTTCCAGTACTCTGTGCATTCAGCATGTCACCATGATTAAAAGGGCAACATGAGAATCTTGCCCTGCATAAAAGACTCTGGAGCGGGACATCTGTCTCCTCACTGGCAGCAGGAACTTTTTCTCATATACCACGATCACCGGCAGGGTAGTGATGGAGTTGCACAGGTAGTAGCCACAGGGGTGGAAGCTGCCCGGGGTGTCCTCTTCCTTGGAGCCAACAGCCTTTGTTCCATCTCCTCTAGTGCTCAAGGAAGGTGTTACATGGGGTTGATGACGCTAGGGTTAAAATGGGCACTCATTTTGGAAGCATTGTAAGCAATGGGTGGGTTGAAGCGACGTTTAAAGAGCCAACAAGAGAATCTCATGCTTTTGCCGACATGAGAATCTCACGCTTTTATGAAAGGCGAGATTCTAATGATGCCCTTTTAATTATGGAGACATGCTGAATGCTCCGAGTACTGGAACAACATTTTCTATGCAATATTTTAAAAGGATACCTTCCAATACTAACCTCCATTTTAACCAGTCCTTCTCTCCTGGTACATTTCCAGATGCCTTCAAACATGCTCTGACATTTCCCACATTAAAGGAGCTTAGCAAGTTGCTTCCTGCTTCTGCACTGGAGAGAAAGGGCTCATCACGATTAGCTGCCTGTCCAGCCCATAATCCTATTTGGCTGTTGTCTGGCTGGGAATGATGAGACTTGTAGTCCGCAAGAGCTGGCAGGCCTCAGCTTGCCCAATCCTGATTTAGGCAGTTGCCTAGTCTGTCTAATCAAAAATCTGACACTGCCTGCATTCAAGAAACTTGAAACTTCACTTCTCCTCTTGAGGAACTAGGGTTGTTTTCAAGGGGTTAAGAGAATGGATGAGCACATGTTGTACTGCAGACCATGCATCACCATCAATAAATATTCACAAATAACATTTATTTGTCGTATTAAACCATTATTGTACTTGAGACCATTGATCTTGACAGGGTCATGCATTTTAATAACCAAAAATGGATTTAATTTTTAATCAAAGTTTTAATTACAAAAAAAGGTTTACAACATATTAAAGCAACAATTTGCTGCTGGCCTCTCTGACTCTGGGATAATGAATGTGCAAATTAAACAGTATCAGTAACATCATCAGGAAATTGCTCTTGTACTGAGCTAGGGTTATATACACACTTGCACATTTGCTCTAAGGCCAATTATAATATTTTTCTAATTGTGCTTCTATCAGCTTTTTGGGAGGGTCAGAATACTGAGCTCCTCAGTTGGAATGAAAACTGTACGTATGTTGCTCTGAACGGCAAACTTTTCAGTCTGTGAGTGCAGCTTCCAGAGACCCCTATGTTGGAATTTCAAGATAAAAGCAGAAGTTCTCTGGGCAGGGCCGGGTTTGCCATAAGTCACAGTAGGCATCTGCCTACAGGCGCACCCTGTCATTGGAATCAATTCTTTTTTTTAATTGTATTTTTTAAATATTTTCATTCACCCTACGCGCTGCCTGACACCCGGTGAAATCCTGCTGTTGCTCCCTCGGTGGCTCTTTAGTAATGCAGAGCGCTGAGAGATGACATCATCTCCCACTGCTCTGCATTCCTAAAGAGAAGACTGCGCCGGAGCAATGGGAGCTACAGTTCTGTGCAGAAGCAGGCACAGACTTTTCCTGCTGCTGGACCACCAGGGAGGTAGGAAACGGGGCAATGTGGAGCTGATGGAGATGATGGGGGTAATGTGAGGGCAAGTGGGAGCTGATGGGGCAAGTTGGAGCTGATGGGGGCAAGTTGGAGCTGATGGGGTAATGTGAGGGCAAGTTGGAGCTGATGGAGGGCAATGTGAGGACAATATGGATATGGGGGGGTAATGCGGAGATTTGGAGCATTGTGGAGGTGTCCAGTGGAGATGGCCAATGGGGGGGGGCTTCAGATTTCTGTGCCTACAGGCTCCTGAGATGTAAATCCGGCCCTGTCTCTGGGGACTGATTTTGCAGGTGAAAGAGACTGAACTCTGAGACTTCAGTCTAGCAGTTCAGTCTCTTCTCATTGGTCCAGTGAGAGGGCCCCGGGGATCTCTTTTCATACTCCATTTCTGCTTCATCAGCAGGATTGCTCCCAGAAGAGCAGATCTGCCAGTTGGGCATTGTCTGAGAGATCAGTGAAGGGCTGGCATGGGGGGCAGGGGGGAAATTTCCCCCAGGCCAGTCATATGTCTGGGCCAGTGGGCCACTGTCTCACGCAATCTATATGGAGCTACACTAGTTATTACATAGACCTTACAATTGAAATGGAGCTACACTAGTAGCTTAGCCAATTTCCTTTGTACGCTTTATGGTATCACTAGTGTAGCTTTACTTAAATTGTAAGCTCTTTGGTATCAATAATGTAGCTACCTTTCAGTTGTAATCTATGTGGTATCACTTGCCTTACTTCACAATATTAATGCCAATTTTAAAATGAAAGGGACAGTAATGTTTCACAAAAACAGCATCTCCAATTAATCTTCATAGTATTTGGGCCAAGGGGGTGTTATGTCAATACTGTCAGAGCTGGAGATCAAGAGTAATTGAATGATAAAGTATCCCCCTCCCTCCCCTTTTACCTAGTGTAAGACACCTCCCCTCATATGTGGAGTATGGTCCTGGGACCGGACAGCTCACAGCAAGGGACATTCTGCTTTCTGTGAAGGAAAACCCTGCACCCCTTGACAGGTTTTTCAGGTTTTTCCTTATTCTCACTGAAGATTGTCCCTCTCTCTGATCCATCCGGACAGTCTTACTGCTCTGAGGTGAGCAGTGTTATATCAGTAAAAGGGGAAGGAGGGTGATACTTTATCTTTTAATTACTCTTGAAGTGCAACTCTTACAGTATTGAAATAACACTCTCCATGGCCCAAATACTAAGAAGATTAATTGGAGCTGCTTTTATTTTGAAACATTACCATCCCTTTAAAAGCAGATGTTCTATGGGGACTGATTTTGCAGGTCAAAAGACTGAACTCTGAGACTTCAGTCTAGCAGTTCAGCCTCTTCTCATTGGTCCAGTGAGAGGGACCCAGTGATCTCTTTTTAGACTCCAGTTCTACTCTCCAGCTTCATCAGCAGGACTGATCCCAGAAGAGCAGATCTGCCAGTAGGGCACTGCCTGAGAGGGATAGTTGCTTTTTAATTCTGTGCAGCCACTCTACAGTCTTAAAGCGGAACTATCACTCAAATTAAAGTGCCCCCAAATCATTATGCACATAGTGATATGCATACCAGTACTAGTATTTTCCTGAATATGTCCGGCGTTATTGAAAAATCCAGCTTGTTCCGAGACTCACTGGCAGGCATCTTGTTGTAGTGGCATCTGCGAGACTGCACCGTCAGTCCCTTCCTGTACCTTAAGGTCCAATGCGCCTCCTCGTCACCAATCCTAAAGGAGACCGGGATGGACAGTGCATATGCACAGATGTCACTTTGACAAAATGTGTGCAAGATGCCTGCCTGTGCGTCTTGGAACAAGGTGGATTTCTCAATAATGATGGACTTATTCAGGATAATGCTAGTATTGATAAGCATATTGCTATTTGCATATGATTTGGGGGCACTTTAATTTGAGTGATAGTTCTGCTTTAACCTTTTGAGCGGAATTAGTTGCACAGCTGTCTGGCATTCAAAGGGTTTTGTGTATAATTGCAAAGAGGAGCAATTCTGGGGGAACCAACTCTAACAATAAAATTCCTCCAAATTCCCAGTCATTTAAACAGGACTTTTTTACCCGTGGAACGCTAGAGAGGTCTCAAATGCATTGCTTCCCAATCTGTTGGACAACTCTCTAGCAATAAAAGGGTTAAAAGCCACATTTAAAATCAATTAGTTTTTTTATTTAAGGAAAAGTAAACCATAAAATCCTAATGTAATTAAAGACTGGCCATGTGTTCCAGATGACTACTTCCAAGTTGCTCCGGTAGCTCAGGGTTTATTACTTACCCTGTTGAATATCTCATCTTTCACTGTATCTTGAAGACTAGAGGTAAGCAGCCTCCAAATTCCACTTCTGATTGGACACTGGTGCTATGAGAGCTGGGACTGGTGTCCCAAGCACCCACAAAACC
Source organism: Rhinophrynus dorsalis (assembly GCA_037306005.1). Taxonomy (NCBI): domain Eukaryota; kingdom Metazoa; phylum Chordata; class Amphibia; order Anura; family Rhinophrynidae; genus Rhinophrynus; species Rhinophrynus dorsalis. The sequence goes on from CM074724.1 coordinate 52,251,073, forward strand.
AGTGCATCTAGCTCATTGCCTGAAATGCCACAGGAACCTTGTGTCAGTGAATCCATCTGCTAATGGGCTTCTATGGAGAGGATAGAAATCTCCCATATGCAGGGAGTGAAGAGCTAACATCATCCAGCCCTGAAGATCTCTGTGATCATCAGGTGTGATGGACAGGGGATGTGTAAGATTTAAGCTGTGGAAAATTGGCTCCAATGTGAACAAATGGCTTGCAATTTAAAAGTGTTTTATCATAACCCCTTTCTGACCCTTTAAACCCTATTGTGCAGCTGTTTTGCAGGAGAATTGTTCCAGTTCTTCTTTCTACATCAGCCTCAAAGTGTTAAACAGAGATGACAGATCTCCCTGGAGACGAAAGAACGAAAACTGATCCTGTATCTCACAAACTGATGTTCTCCAGTGCACATTGCACTGCTATGGTTACCGAGCATAATACAGGTACATTAGCAGTACAGACAATGGTCTACACTATGGCATTGTGTCTGTACAAGCAAAATCATATCTCTTTCTAGCTAGTTTTCAGACACGGACAGAATGTTCTAAGGCTCTAGTACTATAGAATTGCAATCTAAGTGCATCACAGAGACTGGACCTGACTTCTAATGTATTTTGTTTTGCTATGTTTTACTGGTTATAAGGATCCATCCCAAATAATATGCATTTTACACTCGGGTTACTTTTCTATAATAATATTATTATCTTCCCTACTTTAACTCCTTGGATGTGTGTCCTTGCAGTCATCATTTATGGGGTGGCTGCAAGGACAAATCCTGCCATTGTCTACCTGACTAATACCCCTGTCCCATTACTAATCTTACTGCCTGAATACTAATACTCCTGCCTGTCCAGTAATAGAAAGTGAGTGAGAGATGTGTGAGAGAGGAAGAGGTGTGTGTGTGCGCGAGTGTATATGTGTTTGTATATGTGTGTGTATGTGCGTGTGTGCGAAATAGACGGGGAGGTGTGTGTGAAAGAGAGGGAAAAGTGTGTATGAGTGTGTGTGTACATGTATATGTGTGTGTGTGTGTGTGTGTGTGTATGTGTGTTAGAAACCAAGGGAGAGGTATGTGCTTGTGTGTAATAGAGGAAAGGTATTCCTTTGTGTGTGTGTAAGAGAGGGAAAGGCATGCCTGTGTGTGTGTGTGTGTGTGTGTGTGTACGAGAGGGAAAGGCATGCCTGTGTGTGTGTGTGTGTGTACGAGAGGGAAAGGCATGCCTGTGTGTGTGTGTGTGTACGAGAGGGAAAGGAATGCCTGTGTGTGTGTGTGTTAGAGAGGAAAGACATGCCAGTGTGTGCGTGTGTGTGTGTGTAAGAGAGGAAAGGCATGCCAGTGTGTGTGTGTGTGTGTGTGTGTACGAGAGGGAAAGGCATGCTTGTGTGTGTGTGTGTGTTAGAGAGGAAAGACATGCCAGTGTGTGTGTGTGTGTGTGTGTATGTAAGAGAGGAAAGGCATGCTAGTGTGTGTGTGTGTGTGTGTGTGTGTGTGTGTGTAAAAGAGAGGAAAGGCATGCCAGTGTGTGTGTGTGTGTGTGTGTGTGTGTGTGTGTGCGTGTGTAAGAGAGGAAAGGCATACCTGTGTGTGTAAGAGAGGAAAGGCATACCCGTATGTTTGTGTGTGTAAGAGAGGAAAGGAATGCCTGTGTGTGTGTGTGTGTGTGTGTGTGTAAGAGAGGAAAGGCATACCTGTGTGTGTTTGTGTGTGTGTAAGAGAGGGAAAGGCATACCTGTATATGTGTGTGTGTGTGTGTGTGTGTGTGTGTAAGAGAGGAAAGGCATACCTGTGTGTGTTTGTGTGTGTGTAAGAGAGGGAAAGGCATACCTGTGTGTGTAAGAGAGGGAAGGCATACCTCTGTGTGTGTGTAAGAGAGGAAAGGCATGCCTCTGTGTGTGTGTGTGTGTGTGTGTGTGTGTAAGAGAGGAAAGGCATGCCTGTGTGTATAAGAGAGGAAAGGCATACCTGTGTGTGTGTGGGGGGGGGTGTAAGAGAGGAGAGGCATGCCTGTGTGTGTGTGTGTGTGTGTGTGTGTGTGTAAGAGAGGGAAAGGCATGCCTGTGTGTGTGGGTGGGTGTGTGTAAGAGAGGAAAGGCATACCTGTGTGTATGTGTGCATAAGAGAGGGAAAGGCATGTCTGTGTGTGTGTGTGTGTGTGTGTGTGTGTGTGTATGTGTGTGTGTTTGTAAGAGAGGGAAAGGCATGCCTGAGTTTGTGTGTGTGTGTGTTAGAGAGGAAAAGCATATGTGTGTGTGTGTGTGTGTGTGTGTGTGTAAGAGAGGGAAAGGCATGCCTGTGTGTGTAAGAGAGGAAAGGCATACCTGTGTGTGTGTGTGTGTGTGTGTGTAAGAGAGGACAGGTATACGTGTGTGTGTGTGTGTGTGTGTGTGTGTAAGAGAGGAAAGGCATGCCTGTGTGTGTGTGTGTGTGTGTGTAAGAGAGTGGAAGTGTGTCTGAGCATGTGTGTGTCTGTGCACATGAATGAGAATAAGGTGTGTGCATTTGTGTGTGTGAAAGACAGCAAGGTGTACAACAAGGGAGCTGTGTGTCTGAATGTGTGTGTGTCTGTGTGAAAGATAGAAAGAGAGGGAGGTGTGTGTGAGTGAGTGAGTGTGTGAGTGTGTGTTTTTGTCAAAGTGGAAGGTGTGTGTGCATATGAGATAGCAAGATGTAAGTTTGTGCATGATACAGAGGTGAGTCTTTGCTTGTGTGTTTGTGTGCCGTGTGTTTGTATGCCTGTTTACATGTGTGTTTGTATATAAGAGAGAGGGAGTGGTCTGTTTGTGCTTGCAATAAAGAGAATGGTATGTGTGAGTGAAACGGATGTGTGTGTATGTGTAAGAGAGAGACATAGGTGTATATGAGACAGAGAAACAGAGAGTGAAAGGTAAAAAAATGTGTGTGTGTTTGTGTGTGTGTGTGTAGGCTCGTGTGTATGAGTGGTTGTGTAAGAGAGTGAGAGCCAGAAGTGGAGAGACAGGTGAAAGTTGAATTACACACGCTTACTTCTGATGCACCTTGTGCATCTTCTGGTCTTCTGCACTGGAAGGATCATACATTGTATCAGCTTTGTGCACATTTTGCAAAGTCACATGCTGAAACAGCCATGTCAATTTCTCCTTGTGATGCTGCTTAAACCAGACTGAGGATGGACATCAGGGCATAAAATAAATGTAATGTACCTAGGGCCTGGGTCATATGCAAACAAAAAAATGGTAGCGGGGTCTGCACGCTAGGATAGCAATACAGAGCCCTGTGGAGACATGCAAACAGTTAGTGTAATACTCATAAACTTGCAGGACCTGAGGAATAGGACTGTCAGAAGCTAACTAAAAAATGAGGCTGGGAAGAGCAGTTATTGCACACAGAAGACCAAACACAGATCAGGAGATATTTGATTAGAGGAGATTAGCAGATTGCAATGACTGCTGGAAGGCTTGGTTTGAGATTGATGCTGGAGATTGAAGATAACAGAGTCCCTCTGTACTGTTGGGTGTTGACTCGACTCTCGTTGACTAGACCACAAATTGACCTGGGAAACAAGCAACAGAATACATGAATGAGGTGTAGTAGCCACCAGTTTGAGATCGATGCTGGATACCATATTAACCCTTTGAGTGTCAGAGGGGTACTTCATACTTTATTATCTCCTTGAATATACACCTATGATAGTCACAGCACAAAAAATATATATTCTAGCTCCTATTTTAGAGCACAGTTGTGTAAGCACATCCCCCACATTTTGTATTTAACAGCAGACTACTCATCTTATTTCCAGTGCCTGACCAATGTATACAGTTTACAAAGGATTATGGGTATTGGCCTGCCTAACAGTACAAGAGTTTATCAGCTTCCAATATATAATTACAAAAACAAATCATTTTCAATAATTGTAAAAAGCTGTTACAACTCACATCTTATACACAATTGAAACCAGTGTTTCTGTGATAAAAAAATAAACCAAGTTTTATGTAATATAACTGTTCTTTATATTTATGTTTCTGTATAGCAACAAATCTAGTATGCCAACTGGTTGCCAAGAGTGGCATCTGGATCATTTTACATATTTTTGTGGCAGCTGTTGGCAGCTTTGGAACTGTATATGATTGTGTCATGGGGCTAAGCTGCAGATGGTCTTCTCTGTACTTTGGAAGCATTTTGTTTGCAATTTTCATGCAATCAAATTCAATTTGGATGATCCTATGTATTTTGGTTTTAACCATCCCATAGCAAGCTTTTTTAAAATGTATTCTAAAAATGATCTAACTTTTATTCAAACCCTTTAATATGTCATCAGTGTGACACTGGGCCTTATGCAGAAATTTGAGCAATTCTTGGGAAAACCAGTTGCACTGCAGGGGAGAATAAAATGTACAAAATTGCCCTTGATTTAAAGGAACACCTACACTGAAAACTGTTTTGGGGTTACAAACACACACACACACACTTAAGTGCCTTGTACTCTATGGGCGAGATGTTCAAAAAGTCATCATAATGAAAAACTTGTCGGATCATGAGTTGGTGGTAAAAGAAGGACAATATTTTCAGAAGTAAATCCGTCACGTTTGAAAATTCATCTAGAGAATTAAAAATGATGGTAAGACGATCTCATTGAACACTGCCGTTAAAAAATTCTGATGTTAAAAATTATCTTTCATTTTGTCTTTGAGACCAAAATTTGTCTTTGAAACAAATTTTTCTTCTTCAAGTTTAGACTATTTTTATTATGATGTTAATCAGACAAAAAAATGACATTCAAATGAATATTTTTTTCTGAAAATACCTTACATTATGACGGAAGATTAAACCACACGCACTTTTAAGACGGCTTTTTCCCTTTGATGGAGATGGCGGAATTGGATGCAAAAAATTACGGAAACATGTCTGAGAATTGACAGATCTTGGTGTAAGAACTTTTTTTATTCTGATTACAGACAATTTCAGTTACCACCACTTTCTGAACATCTCGCCTTATGTTTTCTAACGGCTAAAACCTACTCTTATATATATATTTCCCGGGGGCACCCAATGCTACGTTTTTCAGGGATCACATTACAATAGTTATCTTGATAGGGTATCAAAGAAGTGATTGTTCTGCATTGTCTTCAAATGGACTGAAATAAGTTAACAACTTTTCTGAATAGAAGAGCAGTGGATACCATTCTCTGTATGTTAAAGGGATAGTAATGTCTCATGCTAAATTAAGGTTTGTTTATTCATTTTACTTTGTCAAAGGTGCAGAGCGTGATGACAATGTTCTAAATGGTCTACTTCATGTGTAATGTTATTATAAAGTATCCCCCCTCTCTCCCCTTTTACTTACGTCAAACTTCTGTCTTCAGTTCAGAAAGCTGGTCTGGATGGATCATGACGAGAGACAATCTTCTGTCAGTGTAAAGAAAACCTGTCCTCCTTTGTCAAGGGGATAACCTTTGCAATTGGATTGAAAACTGGTTGAAGGATAGGGAACAGTGTGTTGTTGCAAATTGACAATTCTCCAATACAGTTAAAGTCGAGAGTGAACCTCATGGATCAATACTTGGGCCATTGCTTTCTAACATGTGTATAAATGACCAGGAAATAAATATAGAAAGCAAAATATCAATATTTGCAGGTCACACTAAATTATGCAAAGTATTAAATGAACAGGATATTTGTTCTCTACAGAGGGATTTACACAAAATGGCAAATTGGGCAAACAAATGGAATTTGAAATTTAAAGTGGATGTGTCACTGTCACTGCTTCCAAGTTTGTTATTTACAAGGATTCCCAGGTCTTTCTCTAGCAATGAGTCCCCTAAAATGATTCCACTAAGTTCATAAGTAGCACTGTGTCTTTTTTCAACCTATTTACTGTTACTATCTGCCAGAGAGATGTGGGGATCTATGTGATCATAACTAGGGTATACAGTGCAACTCCAGTTTCCTTGGAAGATATGGGGGGAGATACAATAAAGAGTGGTAAGGTAGTGATAAAGAGGAGCTAACTTCTCCAGTGAGCTCACTTCTCTATGACTATGTTATTCTATGGAGCCAATGCACTAAGATCTCTCCCACTCTAACAACCAAGTGGTTAAAAACTTTTTTTGTCCTTGCTTGTTATATATCAATGGTATTTTTTGTGTTATGAAATTCTGGATGGATGTGGGGGTGGGGCCATGTGAGGAATGGAGGTGTGGCCAAGGGAGACATTAAGGGCACCTGGAGTGCCTAGTTTGGCGGCACCTGAGATAGAAATCGGGCACTGTTGACAATTCTAACTGCATGTTAGGGATGCGTTGACCAAAAAATATTGAGAACCACTGAGCTAGAGAATTGATTCTATCACCTGTTTTTACAAATAATTGGATTTGAACCTCCCTTCACTGTTTCTTTAAATGACTGCGCTCTTTAAAGTGGAGCTTCCACCCCAAGACACTGTATCTTATATGATTAATCTACTAAAATATTATGTAGCTTGGCATTTTTTTTTTTTTTAAATACGTACTTTATTAGATATTGGCTATAAAATTTAGACATGATATAGGCACTTGCACATGATGTGGCACAGGATAACATTGAAGGAGAATTGTAGGACTGGGAAGTCCAGCAGAGCTGTGCCGACATTATCCTGTGCCACAGAATGCGGAAGTGTTCACATCACGTCTATATTTTATAGCAATTATCTAATAAAGTATGTACTTAAAGTGGATCTATCACCTTAATTCAAGTTTGCATATTTGAAAACTGCATTAAAAACTGCCTATTTGTCATGTTAACCAAAAGTCCATCAGATGTATAGTTTGGGAGAAAGTCACACTTTTATTTCTGGGAAAAATAAAACTAAACACTTCCTGGTTCTGCACAGAGCTATATTAGCATATGAAACATAACTGAAACCCCTATTAGCATATGACACACCACTGAAAAGGCTTAATTAGCATATGCAACATAAGGGATTTCATAATTAGCATATGAAAACATCACTCATGCCGCACTGTGCCACAATTACCATGCATTAGCATATGAAAGAAGTGTAAATATCTCCTGAACTGTACATTTGCTGGCCTTTTTGTTAACATGACATATAGACAGTTTTTAATGCAGTTTTCAGATATGCAAATGTGAATTAAGGTGATAGATCCACTTTAAAAAACAAACACCAATCTACATAACATTTTAGTAGATTAATCATATAAGATATACTGTTTTTTGGGTGAAAGTCCCCCTTTAACTACAGTATGTAGGGAATGGCTAGAACAGAGTGAGCATTTGGTTCTTATCTACTGTCACATTCTGTTTCACTGCCTCTATGTCTAGACAATGACATGATGTCCCATCCTGATGTGTTTTTTTCTTTTTCTTTTTTCTTTCTTTTTTAAATCAGGCCATGTATAAATAGTGAGACTGATGCGTTAACCCCTTGACTGCCAGATAGGTTTTCAACGACAGATCTCTTGAGCATTCAAAGTATTAAAAGTCCCATTTATATCAATGGGAATTGGGAGATTTTTTTAAAAGTGGAACAACCATAGTAAAAGGTGCCCTGTAATAATCAGGCAGATGTCAGATAGCTTACTAATAGTTAGCTTACATTTCTGAATGAGCCAGTTCTAAAGAAATCCTTAATCTTCTGAGACTGACAGCCGAAATTTAAGGATTTTTTTAGAATCGTATAGTTCTGAGACAGGAAGCCAGGCATCAGAGCAGACATCTTGTCTGTGTGCCTGCTCTGTCAGTCCCAGTTTCCATTAAAAAACATTGCACTGGGCCAAAAGGCACAGGAAGGGACTGAAGATGCAGGAGCACAGACTGCAGTAACCTGGCAGTAAGTCTCAGAAGATTAAGGATTTCTTTAGAACTGTCTCGTTCAGGTAAGCTATTATTAAGCTAGTCGCCATCTGCCTAATTATTGCAGGGCGACTTTAACTATGGTGGTACTTCCGCTTTAATTCTCTCAAATGATGCAGTTTGTTTGCTCCAGTCCTTCTTAGTGCATTAGTAGAACTATATCCTGTATTCTTGCATTTGATATGAGTTCAGCTTTATTAAAAAAAAATAAATTAAAATATTTTCTTAAAAAAGTGCAGTTCACCATAGCTTTAGCATGTTCATTTTTCTATTTAAATGTAAATTCATCTCTTCACTAGGGACGGTCAGGCTGTTTCCATGGCAACAGAGAAGAGAAGTAAATCAATGTCTCCTATAGTGGCGGAATTCTTTTGTTTTATAAAAGTAATATATTATTTTGCCTTCGAGCGTTTTCCTGCTGGACGGCCTGCAATGATCTGTTCTACTTTCTTTTAAATTGGATACTGTTTAACTCAGATACTTTGTTATCACAGCAGGATTTTGGGGATGTACGTCAACAATACTGAGGCAAGAAACAGGGCTGGGATTATTGGGCACAAATCCAGTGGTAGGCAAATTCACGTTGAATAAAGCTAGTTTTACTACTGGAATCACTTAACCCTTTCAATGTTAGTAAAGTCTGCAAAGCATTGCATCCAAGGGTGAAAGTCAACACTGAAATGAAGTGAGGCTGAATCCTCTGAAGCCTCTCACATTTTGTATGCTTATTTTGAATACTCTTAGGGGGTCTCTTCCTAAGAGTGAAGGGTAATCCAGATGTGCACCCCTTACTCTCAGTGCCTATGGAATTCAGATGCATCTCCCTGATGAGGCCCAACGCGGCCGAAACGTACGTCAGAGGTTAGCTGGTGTTTCCATGCAGAGTGGACTTGCCTGTCATTTTGGAACTAGACCTCCCTTTTGTTCGGGATTAGTCTGATATGTATGTGGAAATTTCTCCTCTGTAATGGCACTAGAGAGCTAAAACGTGATGCTTCTGAATAGTGACTAGCCATAGAACAGGCCATTGTGCTACTGTTCATTCTCAGAAGCCTCTCACATTTTATATGCTGAATCTTAAATAATGTATACTCATCACTGGGACCTCACAAGGTGACGGATGTAACCCTGAGAGTCAGGGTTTTGATACAAATTTCAGGATCTCATTTCTAATTCTCAGGGGGACAGAGTCCAGTGTTAACTGCCATAGGATTTGTGCCGACTAACTGCTTCTTTAGTCACTAAATTGGTACCATTTACACCAGAAATGCAGAGGGAGAAGTCCCGCTTGTCTAATGTGAGTTCACCAAGTGACATCTCTAAGTTGTCTCATGTTAAGGGCTCCTTGTGGATGGACTGAAACACTTCTGGGTTAGACCAAGCTGTGACATGTCACCTACGTTCAGGGGAGGGCTGGCCTGGGGGGCAGGGGGGCAATTGCCCCCTGGGCCGGTCATATGTCTGGGCTGGTGGGCCACTGCTTCTCACTATATGTCCCAATTGCTGCTGATAACAGAGCTTACAACTGAAATGGAGCTACACAAACGACACCACAGAGGAACAATCCAAATGGAGCTAAACTAGTAGCATAACCCATTCTCTTATAAGCTCTCTAGTATCACTAGGCTTTAGTTAAATTGTAAGCTTTGTAGGAGCGCACTAGTGTAGCCTTATTTCAGCCTTAAGCTATGTGGTATCAGTTGCCTTACTTCACAACATTAATGCCAATTTTAAAATTAACAAAAGGGGGTGGGCTGGGACAGTGGGCTTGAGCGATATAGAAATGGGCCACTTGACTGAATTTGCCCCCTGGGCCACAAGTTGCCAGCCCTCCCCTGCCTACGTTCTAATTTCTGGGGAACTTTAAAGGTTAATATCTGAACAAGCTCAGGGTCAGGTCATTTTGAAAGTTCCCTGGTATGCATATACAGGCTATTATCTCTAAAGAATAAATCTTCATTATGTTGCATGGAGGATTCCATTCATGCTTTGTGCAGGACTCACTGACCCTATTAGCATAAGCAAAATTAAAGTAATGAATGCATAAGGAGGCTAGAGTGTACACTGAATGAATGCATTAATTAATTAATTTCTTTAACACCACAGTGCAACCTCACTGATCCCTTTAGATGGACTGGACTGGGAGATTTGTTTTGCTGCACCTGCAGCTCCCATAGGCCCTAATGAAGGACTTTCAAGCCTGATGCTAGCTGTCTATTGGTGCTGAGACAGGGCAATCCAGGATTTTTGTGGTGTAAGCCACAGACATCTGGGTTGTGTTCCGGCCCACAGCCAGCCAACTGGGGCAGTTTTCTTACCCCCCTGGACTTCTGACATTTAAGTGTGGATTTTTAACAACTCTGGATACAGTCCTGGATTAAGGATTCATTTTCCGCATCTGTGAAATCTCTTGGCAGGCCTGAGTGACAAACTGATCAATAGACCCTTTTATCTGTTTGTATCTAAGGCTTTAGTTTCAAGAATGTTTTTTTTTTTTAAACAGTTCAGATACTTCTTCATACTATTTTTCCTACGTTGCTCTGTATCTCAGTACTATCAGTCTTGTAGTTCATCAGCATTTGAATGTGAAAGGATCCCCCTCCCGACCCCTCTGGCCGCCTCCCATCAGATGTGGAATATGGTCCTTGGACTGGATGGATCGAAGCGAGGGACAATCTTCATGCAGTAAGTATACTGTACCCCTTGACGAAGGAGGTCAGGATTTTCCTTCCTCGCTGTGCTTCATCTGGACTGGCTTGGAGAGGCACAGTGATGCAGAGGAAAGGGGTGGGAGGTTGACCCTTTCTCATGCAATTGTTGCTGAACTACAAGACTGATAGTATTGAAATACAGCGCTAAGTGGGACAACTAGTATGAATTACAATCAGAGCTACATTTTGTTTCATTTATTACTGTGATCGGTTTCCTCATCCCAAAAAAGGTTAAAAGGAAATTTTTTGGGGTGGCACAGAGCAGACCTAGGCTACTTGTGTTTGCGCCCATGAAGCAGGCTTACTGAAATTAGATATTTACAATTTAATTAAAGTGGACCTGTTACTTACACACCATTTAGTCTATCAATCTATCAATCATTTTAGAGATTTTTGGTTTAGTAGTTGATGAATCTAATGTTACCAGAGCTTTGTTCTCTGACTTGGTCCACAAATTCTCCTGTCTCCTCCTTAGGCTGCTAAAACCCGTTTGAGAGATATACCTTGCTAAAGTCTGAAGTCAGCGCTGTAGCTGACAGCTGCTGATTCCGGTCATTTGACCAGACAGAGGTTCTTCAGCAGAGCCGAAATTGCACAATCTAAACATAAATACTTCATTGGTACGGTCTACAAAGTGTGCCTGTTTGCAAGCACACTTTGTAGATCGTTCCAGTGATGGATGTATGTTTAGATCGACCGTATTCTGCTGCTGTCAGCTAGAGCACTGACTTCTCACACAAGGTAACTTTGCAAGGTATATCTCTCAAACCATAAAGGTCTGAGAGATAAGACTGACATCACTGTTCATATTTTTTTAATGACTACAATATTAAATAAACATAAAATTAACTATTACTATCACTTTACAAAAATTCTGTTTAGAACTAAATGGGGATTTTAACCCTTGAATGCTAGAAAGGTCTCTACTGCATTTACCTCCTTGAATTCCAGAGAGATCTCCAATGCATTACAATGTAGTGTACTGGAGACCTCTGTAGCATTCAAGAGGTTAAAAATCCCATTTAAATCAATGGAAATGTTTATCTCTCCCCTATGATACAGTTGGTTTGCTCCAGTTCTTATTGGTACATCAGCCTTGCAGTCTGCAATGGACATGGATAATGGAATCTCCTTTTAGACACACAGCAACTCATCTGGAACTGAACCAATGAACTCCAAGCTCCACCATTGCCTGGCAACAGTAGGCTAGTGAGGAACTGCAGGAAGCTGTACTGTATGTGTATCCACAGGACTCATGGGTTATACGTCCAATTCACAGCTTGTCTTTCATTGAGCAAGAATGCTTTTATGTATATGGCATTGTAAATCCAGAACTGTCATTTTATTTCTATAGATGTTTACATTTTTTGTGGTCCTCTTTAATCCTTTCAGTGCCAGTGAGGTGCGCACAATGTGATGCATACTCCTCTGTCACTGAGGGGCCAGAGGGGTATAGAATGCATGCATTGGAGATACTTCTGGCACTGAAAGGTTGAGTCTGCACTTGAGATAATAACAATCCAGCAGTATATTATTTGAGAAAAAAGCATAGGCAAGAAGTCAGTAGAATCAATTGTACAAAAGTACTCCCACCTCTGAAAGGTGTTTTATTCAAAAGTTAATACAGTTCAAAATTGAATTTTTTTAGGTGTAGTATTGCTATGATCTGAAATTGTACAGTGGCGCTGTTGCTATACCATCCTATAGACAGCTCTGGTCAGTTGACCATAAATGTCCATAGAATGCTGTAGCAACAGCGCCACTGCGCAATGTCAGGCCACTGTGATACTACACTAAAAAAATAATGTTTAAGCTGTAATAACTTTTGAATAAAACACCTTTCAGGAGTGGAAGTACCCTTGTTTTACTCAGATGGGGCAAACATTACAATATATATATTTTTTTTACATTTTAATCCTTTGAGTGCCAGAGGGGTACGCAATGCTATGCTCATTGGATCTTTGGTATTGCCCTGCGAGGCCCCCACCCAGGAATCCCTGGCCTACCCGTGTGCCCTCCCACACCCAGACTTGCTGCAGTCCTGAGTCCAAGTGCCACTATCTGGCACTGACATAAGCTTTTCTTCATTGAGTTTATATTGACTCAATGAAGGGAAGCTATTTGTTAACTGTGCATGAGTATGAGACCTCCTGGTCTGCACACTATGTGCAGTGATGTCATCACAGCCCTCAGGAGCATGTGATGACTATTCTTATTATAGGCGTCAGAGAAGCAGACTGCAGAGTACGCCAGAGCACAGTCCGCCTCCATCTTGTGGCGTGCTACACTGGCAGACCTGAGTCATGCTTAGTGCATTTACTGCAGAGTTGCTTGGATATGGATACCAGAAATGGGGATAAACAGGAGCCTAGGAACATGGGGAAAACAAGCTGGTATATCAAAGTACAACATCCTAGAGCGGGATGACTGATAGTAAGTAAACTTCCCTTCATGTGGTGACTTCATGGAGAGGCAGCATGAGAGTGAAGGGAGATGCCAACAGCTGTGATGAACCAGAAATATGGCAGTGTCCACCCTGGGCAGAGCGGTTCTGAATAGTGTACTTTAATTCTTATTTTTAACCATCATACTTATGGATTTAGTTTTATTCTATGCATTAATATGATCTGTTTAAGAAAGTGGAAGTTACACTTTAAGTAGCTTTTATCAATGATTGCCAGAGAGATGTTGTATACCCTTTTGACAGTCAAACTTTTAAATGAACATATATTACAAAACAATGCTCATTGCACGTTTGTCCTATCCCAGAATGCCTTGCCTGAGAGCAGGCCTGCCATCACGCGCCATCAGCTCCATGATAAAGAAGCACTAGACCAGCCTGCAGATACAATCTAACATGGACACACTGGTGTCCACATGGAGCTTTGTGAGCTTATCCCTTGAAGGATGGTTTTCAATACACTGTTCACCCCTCTGGTCCTTACAGGGTTAATAACAGCACTTGTATTCTAGGCACTGGCACAACTATTGGGATAGCAGGATGGCCCTACTACCAGTGGTCCCAGGAGACTATGCAAAAGCACAGCTTATTGGTGATGAGAAGTAAAGGATGTGAGGTAGGTGTACTGCCTCACAATTAACTCTTTGAGTGCCAGAGAGGTATCTAATGCATTATCCTGCTACTCGCTGGACACCTCTTTGGCATTCAAAAACGTTAAAAAATAAAAAGGTGATCCAAAAAGTGAATAGAGGGCATTAGTTGTAGAGTAGAAACTTGGGATGACAGGGAGGATAAATCTCCCTAGATTACATTTAACTCTGTAAGTGCTAGAGGTGGAACAATGCATTGGACACAACTCTGGCATTCAGAGAGTTAAGTGAGACCAGAGCAGGCAGTAGCACATAGACAGTGCTAGTGTCAGCCACATCAGTAACTTGCTGCCAAAAGATCTAATACTTCATGTTCAGTTGTTCATTGCTGTGACTGGAGTCTTCAGTGAACCTCAGCAAGTAATTTAAATTGGTCTGGTGTCTGCCGGATGTGAGAGAGAGAACATGATGCACCTGACATCCCACTGAACAGGATGCTGGTTGTTCACAATGTACAAGTTTTGCCATTGGCGTGGTAGTATACATCTACTATGCTTCAGTGACCCCTTCTTTCTGCATCTATCTCTTTACAATCACAAGATAAAATGTAAGCACACACAGATATTCACACATAAATATATGTATATTTATGTGTGAATATCTGTGTGTGTGTGTTAGCCTGAGACCAGAGGGGTTATACACTAAGGCATGATAAATAGGTGATAAAGCAGAGATGACTTCTCCAGTGATATCACTTCTCCAGTTCCTGTGTTGTTCTATGGAGTCAATGCACTATGATCTCTACAGCTTTAGGGAATAACGTAGGAACTGGAGAAGTTATATCACTGGAGTAGTTATCTCCAGTCTATCAAGTCATTATCACACCTTAGTGCATAAACCCCCCTGGTGTTAGGAGGAGAGGAACAAATCTGGCTGATAAGAGTTAAAAGCCTGTAGGTAGAGAGATCTGTGAGTAGAAGATAAGAAGAGATTTGTTTAACCTGTATAGGGTGATGACTTGGCTAGTGGGAGATACACCTGTCAGTTTAGTTTTTGAGCTACTCTTATTTATTATAATTTTTTAATCTCCAGTATGATCCTGGTGACTCTCTCTCTCTCCCTCTCTCTCTCTCTCTCTCTCTGTCCCCCACAAACACTGGCACACTATCTCTCACACAGACATGTCCATATATATACTCTCACATACTCACTTCTAAGACTAACCACAGTAGTTGCTTTAAAGGGATAGTAATGTTTCATAATAAAAGCAGCTCTAATTAATCATCATAGTATTTGGACTTTGGAGAGTGTTATTTCAATTCTGTCAGAGTTGTAGTTCAAGAGTAATTCAATGACAAAGTATCCCCCTCCCGCCCCTTTTACTGATGTAACACTGTTCAGCCAGATCAGAAGGGAGGTGCCCAGGTAAACTGCAGAGAGGGACAATCTTCAATTAAGATAAGAGAAAAACCTGAAAAACTTGTCAAGGGGGGCAGGGCTTTCATTGTTCTCATAGGAAGAAGATTGTCCCCTTCTGTTATCTGTCTGGTCTATGGACTGCATTCCACATCTGAGAAGAGATGGCTTACACTAGGTAAAAGGGGCGGGAGGGGGAAACTTTGCTTGTGAATATCTCTTAAACCATAAAGGTTTGAGAGATAAGACTTATATTGTTCTTCATGTTTTTTAATGCCTACAAAATAAAATAAAGTTAAAACGAAGTATTACTATCCCTTTAACCAGATCCAAAAACCTGATCACCTAATGGTAAATTTGCATAGTGTGTGTGTTGTGTGCTGTGTATGTGATGTCATGTATATTGTCATGTATATTTTTGCCCCTATTTCTTCCCCTCAAGCCTTTCTTTCCTTTTTGTACTACTCTCCCCTATGACTCACACGATCTCTAAGTTTTGTGGTATCTCTAGGGTAGAGCCATCTCATTTTTAAGCTCTGAGCTATCAGTATAATGGCTGCATTTCAACAGTAAGCTCTGTGGTATCACTAATGTAGCACCATTTCACTTGTAAACTATGTGGTGGTACTACTGTAGCAGCTAGTAACACCACATAGTTAGTGATACCACAGAGCTTACAACTGAAATGGACCTAATCTTACTTACTCTGCATGCTTTTGGGTGTATTTTTTATTTACTCCTTCCGAATCAGTTATAGTTCAGATGTAGATCAAGTGCCAGTTAGTCTAGTCATATATTCCTTTGAGCTCACTGAATTTGGAGTTTCATAATAGTTATATTTTAAACAGAAGTTAATATTAACCCTTAATGTTATCAATGACAAATGCATGTTTTATGTATGTGTTCACTGTCTATTTTAGTTTATCTGACAAATCTGTATTTATCAGTTAACCTCAGTTTAAAATAGAATCACGTCACGTGCTGAGTGAAGAAGACATTCATAAAACATGATCATTTCATTGACATTAAAGGTTAATTAATATTGACTTTTGTTTAAAATGTAACCATATATGCTCAACGTGGTTAACTGAACTGGGCACCAAATGGGCACACATTCAAGTGGAGTAGAAAATTAGTTATAAAATGGGACCCACTGCTGTTGACAAACGTACCACTATGAGCATAAAATTACCCACTATGGCATATTTTGTGAATTATAATGTTTTTGTTGGAGGTATATCTGTTATATGCTGTATTGTCCTGGTAGTATATAGGTATATAGTTATATATACTGTATTTCTCTGGTGGTGGCATTTGACTATATTGTTCTGGTGTTGGCATACAATGTATTGCTCTGCTAATTGGTGGCAGTATAAAATGTATTGCTCTGGTGGTGGCATATATCTCTGTATTGCTCTGGTTTTAGTATATAACTGTGTATTGGTCTGGTTGTGCTATGTAACTCTGTGTATTGCTCTGGTGGTGGCATATAATTATGTGTGTTGCTCTGGAGGTGGCATATAATTCTGTGTGTTGCTCTGGTGGTGGCATGTAACTCTGTGTATTGCTCTGGGGGTGGCATATAACTCTGTTTATTGCCCTGGTGGTGGCATATAACTCTGTGTATTGCTTTGGTGGTGGCATATAACTCTGTGTATTGCTCTGGTTGTGGCATGTAACTCTGTGTATTGCTTTGGTGGTGGCACATAACTCTGTGTATTGCTCTGGGGGTGGCATATAACTCTGTGTATTGCTCTGGTGGTGGCACATAACTCTGTGTATTGCTCTGGGGGTGGCATATAACTCTGTGTATTGCTCTGGAGGTGGCATGTAACTCTGTGTATTGCTCTGGGGGTGGCATGTAACTCTGTGTATTGCTCTGGGGGTGGCATATAACTCTGTTTATTGCCCTGGTGGTGGCATATAACTCTGTGTATTGCTTTGGTGGTGGCATATAACTCTGTGTATTGCTCTGGTGGTGGCATATAACTCTGTGTATTGCTCTGGGGGTGGCATATAACTCTGTGTATTGCTCTGGGGGTGGCATATAACTCTGTGTATTGCTTTGGTGGTGGCATATAACTCTGTGTATTGCTCTGGTTGTGGCATGTAACTCTGTGTATTGCTCTGGGGGTGGCATATAACTCTGTTTATTGCCCTGGTGGTGGCATATAACTCTGTGTATTGCTCTGGTGGTGGCATATAACTCTGTGTATTGCTCTGGGGGTGGCATATAACTCTGTTTATTGCCCTGGTGGTGGCATATAACTCTGTGTATTGCTTTGGTGGTGGCATATATCTCTGTGTATTGCTCTGGTTGTGGCATGTAACTCTGTTTATTGCCCTGGTGGTGGCATATAACTCTGTGTATTGCTCTGGTTGTGGCATGTAACTCTGTTTATTGCCCTGGTGGTGGCATGTAACTCTGTGTATTGCTCTGGTGGTGGCATATAACTCTGTTTATTGCCCTGGTGGTGGCATATAACTCTGTGTATTGCTCTGGTTGTGGCATGTAACTCTGTGTATTGCTCTGGAGGTGGCATATAACTCTGTGTATTGCTTTGGTGGTGGCATGTAACTCTGTGTGTTGCTCTGGTGGTGGCATGTAACTCTGTGTATTGCTCTGGGGGTGGCATATAACTCTGTTTATTGCTCTGGTGGTGGCATGTAACTCTTTGCTTTGCTCTGGTGGTGGCATATAACTCTGTGTATTGCTTTGCTCTGGTGGTGGCATGTAACTCTGTGTATTGGTGGTGCATAAAATGCATTGTTTTGGTGGTGGTATATAAATCTGTATTGCTCTGGTGGTGGTATATAACTGGGTATTGTTTTCTGGTGGTATATAACTGTATATTGCTCAGCTGGTGGCATTTAACTATTTTTACTATTTTTAATTGACTATACTGACCATAATGAACTACAGATTAAATGTATTGTTTAAAAACTCTTCCACTAGTCCAAGGTTCACAATATTTTTTTAAATTGTAATGATCTGCCCAAAGAAATATCTTTTAATCTTTCAAAGCTACACATCTTATTTATTCTGTTTAAAACTCCCTTATTGCACCTTTAGAGCAACACCATCTAGATGCAAGAAATATATATCTGTGTTCATACAAGTAATCTGGATTTGTTTATTTAGATATTATCTAAAACTCTAATGGCAAATTAAGTAAAGCATGTACGTCTCACAAGCATCATCTAGTATTTCTAAAAAGTAATGTTGTAACCTATGGCTCTATCTCATAATTGCCATTAATATATAAAAATATTTGGTACCATTAGATATGTTCAGTCATGTGAAAAAGAAAGTAGACCCTTTTTGAATTCTATGGTTTTACGTATCAGGACATAATAACAATCATTTGTTCCTTAGCAGGTCTAATTAGGTAAACACAATCTCAGATGAACAACAACACATGACATATTATACCGTGTCATGATTTATTTAACAAAAATAAAGCCAAAATGGAGAAGCCATGTGTGAAAAACTTCCATAGGAATTAAGGATGCTAAGTAGCAGACAGGTGCAGCTAATCAAATGCCCTTGATTAGTTGATCATCAGCAGGTGTGACCACCTCTATAAAAGCCAAAGTTTTTGCAGTTTGCTGGTCTGGAGCATTCAGGCGTGTGTGTATTAACACAATGCCAAGGAGGAAAGACATCAGCAATGATATTAGAGAAGCAATTGTTGCTGCCCATCAATCTGGCAAAGGTTATAAGGCAATTTCCAAACAATTTAAAGTCCATCATTCTACAGTGAGATTATTCAAAAGTGGGAAACATTCAAGACAGTTGCCAGTTTTCCCAGGATTGGACATCCCACTTACTGCCTGTAAGCTGGAACGATCTTATTGACAGAGATCGATATCTATCCAATGAGACCGCTCCAGCTTACAGACAGAAGCCTCCGTATTCGGAAAAGGCTGGATAGAGGGAGGGGAGCAGACACAGATCGACAGACTGCGGTTACAGAGCAGGTGACAGCAGTCTATGTGGAAGTAACTGCAGGGAAGACTTTATAACTTCAATTTAGACAAAATAAAGCTTAAAAAAATACATTAAGACACTTTTAGTCAGACTCGATACATAACCTAACTATTTAGGCTAAATAGAGGTGATATATCCCCTTTAATTTTGAAAGGGCTTTCAAATTGCTCTTTCAAAATTACTTAAGTTATTTCCCATTTAACACTGTATGGAACAGAGGACTATGGGGTCATTAAAGGTTTAATTAAGAACTCTGCCTGCTTTAATGTGACAACATTGCCAGCAGCTGTCATGTCTGCCTCCAGGACTGATTGAAGATGTTATCTCTTGAACAGAGCACATTGGCAATATTCATAGAGGCCATTCATTTTTTTGCCATAGAAAGGTATAGAGAAAGTGGTGTACTTGAAAATTGTGTTATAATAATAATAATAATAATCATAATAATAATTTGTGATTTCATAGCGCTTTTCTCCCTGTGAGACTCAAAGCGCTTTACAAATATACAAACAGACTTAAAAATTCCTTATGGTCAGATGAGTTGACTGAATGCCTGATAAAAGATGGGTCTTTAGCTTTTTTTTTTATTTATTTTTTAATGCCTGTAATGATGGTGTCTCTCTGATTGAGGACGGTAAAGAGTTCCAAAATGTGGGGGCAGCGTGGCTGAATGCCCGGGAACCTGAGGTTGTCTTTATTCTGGGTACTGACAGGTGGGATCTGTTGGCTGACCGCAGTGAGCGGGATTGAATATAGGGTGTCAGGAGCTCTTTCAGGTACTGTGGGCCTTGATTATTTAAGGCTTTGAAGGTCAGCAGTAGTGTTGAGCGAGCATGCTCGGCCGATGCTCGGATCGGCTCGAGCATCGCTCTGCTCGGCACATGGCGGTACTTGTACGAGTACCGCATGTGCTCGCCCGCCATGTTCGGGTCTCCTCCCCGCACGTTTCGCGGCTGCTGCGCAGCCAATAAACGTGCAGGGAGGCTCTGACATCAGTGTAATGCCAGCAGCCATGTTGGCTGCTGGCATTACACTGATTGGCTGGCCAGAACCCGTGGTCGGGTGCTGTATAGCACCTGACCAGCGAGTTCGGCTCAGTCTTAGCCAGGGAGAGATGAGGATAGGAAGGGAAAGTCAGTGTAGGGAGAAGAAAAGCAAATTTGTAAAAAAAAAGACCCAAAAGTCCTTTTTAGGACTACTGTGTGTGGGGGCAGCAGTTTATTTTGTGTGTGGGGAAAAAAAACAAAAAAAAAAAAACTTCATATATTCTGTTTAGTGTGCAAAGTTGCAGATTAGAGCACATTCTGTTCAGTGTGCAAAGTTGCAGATTAGCAGCACATTCTTTTTAGTGTGCAAAGTTGCAGATTAGAGCACATTCTGTTTAGTGTGCAAAGCTGCAGATTAGAGCACATTCTGTTTAGTGTTCAAAGTTGCAGATTAGAGCACATTCTGTTAAGTCTTCAAACTGTAAAATATCAAAGTCACATATTCCATTCAGTGTGCGTCGCCGCAGTTTAGCAGCACATTCTGTGTACTGTGCACAGTTGCAGAATAGGAAAAAATACTGTTAAGTCTTCAAACTGTAAAATATCAAAGTCACATATTCCATTCAGTGTGCTTCGCCGCAGTTTAGCAGCATATTCTGTGTACTGTGCACAGTTGCAGAATAGGAAAAAATACTGTTAAGTCTTCAAACTGTAAAATATCAAAGTCACATATTCCATTCACTGTGCGTAGCCGCAGATAAGCAGCAAATTCTGTTTACTGTGCAAAGTTGCAGAATAGGAAGAAATACTGTTAAGTCTTCAAACTGTAAAATATCAAAGTCACATATTCCATTCAGTGTGCTTCGCCGCAGTTTAGCAGCATATTCTGTGTACTGTGCACAGTTGCAGAATAGGAAAAAATACTGTTAAGTCTTCAAACTGTAAAATATCAAAGTCACATATTCCATTCAGTGTGCTTCGCCGCAGTTTAGCAGCACATTCTGTGTACTGTGCACAGTTTCAGAATAGGAAAAAATACTGTTAAGTCTTCAAACTGTAAAATATCAAAGTCACATATTCCATTCAGTGTGCTTCGCCGCAGTTTAGCAGCATATTCTGTGTACTGTGCACAGTTGCAGAATAGGAAAAAATACTGTTAAGTCTTCAAACTGTAAAATATCAAAGTCACATATTCCATTCACTGTGCGTAGCCGCAGATAAGCAGCAAATTCTGTTTACTGTGCAAAGTTGCAGAATAGGAAGAAATACTGTTAAGTCTTCAAACTGTAAAATATCAAAGGCACATATTCCATTCAGTGTGCTTCGCCGCAGTTTAGCAGCACATTCTGTGTACTGTGCACAGTTTCAGAATAGGAAAAAATACTGTTAAGTCTTCAAACTGTAAAATATCAAAGTCACATATTCCATTCACTGTGCGTAGCCGCAGATAAGCAGCAAATTCTGTTTACTGTGCAAAGTTGCAGATTTGCAGCACATATTCCGTGTAATATGAAGAAGGCGGGTAAAAAGGGACGGGGAAGTGGACGTGATCCTGATAGTTCAGGGCGCGGGTCAGGACGCGTAGAAACTGTGCCTGGTGCCAGAGCACAAGAAAGAAAGACATCCACCATACCTAGCTTCATGTCTCATTTTACAGGGCGTCGCAGGACATCACTCTCGAGGTCCGACCACTGCGAACAGGTGGTCGGTTGGATGTCAGCTGATACTGCTTCCAGTCGGTTAAGCACCACCCTGTCTTCCACCAAGTCCACTCTCAGTAGCCAAGAGTCTGGTCAACATAATCCTCACTCTGATCATCCTTCCTCCCACCATAGAGGGTCTGGTCAAAGAAGTGATCCCACACTGGGATATAGTGAGGAGCTCGTCTCATCACCAATCCTTCATTTGACCCTCTCTCCAAGCACGCTTGCAGAGGAACATGACATCTTGTGCCCTGATTCACAACCTCTAGAGGGTACCCAATCACAAGAAGATGACAGATGTGAACGGCATTTAAGGTCAAAGGAAGTAGTGGATGATGATGATGATGAGACACAGTTGCCATTAAATCAACCACTATTACTGTCTCAAGACCTTGATGAGGAGGATGATATACAGTTGTCAATGACTGAGCATGTGGTGGGATCAAGACATGAGGAGGATGATCAGAGTGAGGAAGTGGAGGAGGACTTGGTGGACGATGAGGTGACTGACCCCACCTGGGAAGGTGTAGAGCCGAGCGATGACAGCAGTCCTGAGGGTGAGCCATCTGCAGCACCGCAACAGGCTGGAAGAGGCAGTGGTGTGGCTACAGAAAGAAGGCGGACCGCACCAAACCGGCCCGCAAATGTTCCACGGAGCACCCCCTTGCGTAAATCTCCCTTGCCAAGGGGTAGGTGTTCCGCGGTATGGCGTTTTTTTAAGGAAAGTGCGGACGACAAAAGAATTGTAGTTTGCAACCTGTGCCACACCAGAATGAGCCGAGGCATGAACACTAGAAACCTCACCACCACCAGCATGATCCGACACATGACATCCAAGCACCGTAATAAGTGGGAGGAACGCCTGGATCGCCCATCTGTGTCTGCAGGCCACACCACTGCCTCCTCTTCCCCTGTTTTCGGTGCCGGCCAATCGCCTGTCGAAGGCGCAGGCCCGCATACCTCCCGCCCTGCACCTGTACCATCTGAAGCACCATCAGCGACCACATCCACTTCCCTGTCCCAGTGCAGCGTCCAAATGTCGTTACCCCAGGCATTTGAGCGCAAGCGAAAATACCCAGCCACCCACCCACAGGCCATAGCACTAACCTCACACCTTTCCAAATTACTGGCCATCGAAATGCTGCCATTTAGGCTTGTGGAGACTGAGTCCTTCCGCAGCCTGATGGCAGCAGCTGTCCCTCGGTACGCGGTCCCCAGCCACCACTACTTTTCCCGGTGTGCCATCCCCGCATTACACCACCATGTGTCCCGTAACATCACCCGTGCCCTGACCAACGCAGTTACTGGGAAGGTCCACTTAACGACTGACACATGGACAAGTGCTTGCGGCCAGGGACGCTACATTTCCCTGACGGCACACTGGGTGAATGTCGTGGAGGCTGGGAGCGACTCGGACCCTGGGATGGCACGGGTGCTACCCACGCCGAGGATTGTGGGCCCTACCTCCATCAGGGTTTCCGCCAGCACCTACGTTATTGGCTCCTCCTCCTCCGTTTCCACCTCCGAATTCTCTGCACGCAGCGCCACTCACCCATCAGCCGGTAGCTGGAAGCAGTGTAGCACTGCAGTGGGGAAGCGTCAACAGGCCGTGCTGAAGCTGATCTGCCTTGGGGACAAACAGCACACGGCCTCAGAGCTGTTGCAGGGGATTAGTCACCAGACCGAGCAGTGGCTCTCGCCACTCAACCTGCAACCAGGCATGGTTGTGTGTGATAATGGGCGTAACTTGGTGGCGGCTTTGGAGCTCGGCAAACTGACACACGTACCATGCCTAGCGCATGTATTTAATTTAGTGGTTCAGCGATTTCTAAAAACCTACCCCAATTTGCATGATCTCTTGACCAAGGTGCGCCGCGTGTGTGCACATTTCCGTAAGTCATCAACAGCTTCAGCCGGCCTGTTGAAGCTGCAGCAGCGCTTACAATTGCCAGCTCACCGGTTGCTGTGTGACGTGAGCACGCGCTGGAACTCCACCTTCCACATGTTGGCCCGGCTTTGTGAGCAGCAGAGGGCAGTAGTGGAGTACCAGCTGTTACACGGTCGTCGCCTCTCCGTTCAACTTCCTGTAATCAGAAGTGAGGAGTGGGAATGGATGTCAGACCTCTGTGAGGTTTTACGCAATTTTGAGGAATCGACACAGATGGTGAGCGGCGATAACGCTATTATCAGTGTAACCATCCCACTTCTGTGTCTACTGAAACGCTCGCTGCTCACAATTAAAACCGACGCTTTGCATGTGGAAGTGGTGGAAATGCGGGAGGAAGAGCTTACACAAGGTGATAGCCAGAGCACCCTCACTTCGTCTTCTCAGCGACAATTGGAGGAGGCGGAGGAGGAGGAGGAAGACACGGTTGCCTCCGCTACAGAGGGTAGCCATGGAACTTTAGTTCCATCTCTTCAGCGTGGGTGGGCAGAAGAGGAGGAAGAGGATGAGGAGATTGAGAGTCATCCTCCTGGTGAGGACAGCGAAATCTTGCCTGTTGGTACTCTGGCACACATGGCTGACTTTATGTTAGGCTGCCTTTCCCGTGACCCACGCGTTATACGCATTTTAAACAACACGGATTACTGGGTGTTCACCCTTCTGGACCCCCGCTACAAAGAGAATTTCTCATCTCTCATTCCTCCGGTGGAGAGGACAAGCAAAATGGTGCAATACCAGAAGGTTCTTGTTGAAAAATTGCTCCAAAATTTTCCATCTGACAACGCTGGCGGCAGAGTACGTGCTACCTTGGCCAACCGAGAAGGGGAGAAAAGGGGAGCACACAGCAGTTCCGACAAAGGCAGGGCGACACTCTCCAAGGCGTGGGACACCTTCATGACACCCCGCCAGCACCCTCACCCTGATGCGCAGCCTAGTGTCACAAGGAGGGAAAAGTTTTGGAAGATGGTGAAGGAGTACGTAGCAGACCGTGTCAGCGTCCTCAATGATCCCTCTGTGCCTTACAACTACTGGGTGTCCAAGCTGGACACGTGGTATGAACTGGCACTCTACGCCTTGGAGGTGCTGGCCTGCCCTGCCGCCAGTGTTCTGTCTGAGCGGGTATTTAGTGCTGCTGGTGGCATCATAACAGATAAGCGTATCCGCCTTTCCACCGACAATGCTGATAGGTTGACACTTATAAAAATGAACAAGGCCTGGATTTCCCCTGACTTCTCCACTCCACTGGAGGAAAGCCCCGGGGGAACATAAACTCACTTTATATATGTTATTTACAATGATGGGAATACTCTGTATTCCCATTCACCCCTTCCACCCAAAAAACGGGTATATGGTTGACTCTCTTCCATATGCCCAGTGATATAATTTTTATATAGGGCCAGCTCACCAGCTGGCCCAGTGATATAATTTTTATATAGGGCCAGCTCACCAGCGGGCGCAGTTTGACAATTTTTGTATAGGTCAGCTCACCAGCGGGCCTTCTCATATAATGTTTTATTGGGTCAGCTCTCTAGCGGGCCCTCTCATATAATGTTTTATAGCGTCAGCTGACTAGCGGGCCTTCGCATATAATGTTTAGGATGGTCAGCTCCGCAGCAGACCCTCACCCATAATGTTTTAGATGGTCGGCTCAGCGCACGTTTCCCTCTTAATCATGGCCTCAGTTCAGAAAAATCAAGGAAATTTTTGGGAGAATTTGCCTCTGCGCACGTTTCCCTCTTAATCATGGCCTCAGTTCAGAAAAATCGAGGACATTTTTGGGAGAATTTGCAGATGATATACAAGTAAATATACAGCAAATACTGTTTGGTAACAATTTTTCGCCTAAAGTCGTTTTTATCTGCCTTTTTGTGTGTTTTACGGTCAGTCTATAAAAATGGCGTACTACGGGCGAAACATCGTTCCCAGCAGCGACGTTGGAGTCCAAGATGCATCCAGACATCCTCCCTATGCTGTCCCTGAACCATTTCTGTGGTGTTTCCATCCTTTTCTGCCCTTTTCCTATGGACCAGGCACCCTCCCCTCATCAGAGCAGGGGGTGCCTGGTGTAATGCTCGAGTCCTCCCATTGACTTCAATGGGGCTCGGGTGCTCGGCCGAGCACTCGAGCCTCCGGGGGTGCTCGGTCAGAGCACCCGAACACCCGAGCATTGGGGTGCTCGCTCATCACTAGTCAGCAGGCCAATTTTAAAATATGTTTGCCATTTAACTGGAAGCCAATGCAGCGAGTGGGAAACAGGTGTTATGTGACATGAGCGAGTTTTATTGGTCAGTAGTCTGGCTGCTGCATTTTGTACTGTCTGTAGGCGATGGAGTTCTTTTTCTGGGAGGCCCAAGTAAAGTGCATTACAGTAATCTAAACGAGGGGACACAAATGCATGGAATAATGCTGGCATATCATCAGGTGGAATTAAGTGTTGTATCCTGTCTATGTTTCTCAGATGAAAGAAGGCAGATTTTATTATGGAAGAAATCTGCTGTTTAAAGGGATAGTAATACTTCGTTTTAACTTTATTTTATTTTGTAGGCATTAAAAAAACATGAAGAATGATATAAGTCTTATCTCTCAAACCTTTATGGTTTATGAGATATTCACAAGCAAAGTTTCCCCCTCCCGCCCCTTTTACCTACTGTAAACAATCTCTTCTCAGATGTGGAATGCAGTCCATAGACTGGACAGATAACAGAAGGGGACACTCTTATTCCTTTGAAAACAATGAAGGCCCTTCCCCCCTTGACAAGCTTTTCAGGTTTTTCCGTTATCTTAATTGAAGATTGTCCCTCTCTACAGTCTACCTGGGCAGCTCCCTTCTGCCCTGGCTGAAAAGTGTTACATCAGTAAAAGGGGCGGGAGGGGGACACTTTGCTTGTGAATATCTCTTAAATCATAAAGGTTTGGGAGATAAGACTTATATCATTATTCATGTTTTTTTAATGCCTACAAAATAAAATAAAGTTAAAACGAAGTATTACTATCCCTTTAAGTGACATTCCAGAGTCAATAATCACTCTGAGATTTTGTATCTCTGTTGAACTAATGAGTTCAGAGCCTCCAAATTCCAGGCCAGTTGGGTGATCCTGAGATATTCTTGTCGCCCGGGGTCCCCTCTTCAAGAGTAACTCTGTTTTGTCAGGGTTCACTTTTAGCCATTCTATGAGGTCTGCTAAGCAACTGCTGATGAGGCATGTTAATGTAAATTTTCCATCTACAATAAATAACAATGTCTTTTTAGTTATGTTTTCACATCATGAAACAATGCACATTTGCACTTTTTTTTTTACACATTTGCATGTTAATCTTTTAAGGACCAGAGGGGCTGGCAATGCACTGTCCACACTTCTGGTCCTTTTAGGGTCAACACTAAATATTGACTATATTGCATTTTTAATAATGGCAAAAAAGTGATTACAAACATTTTAGGAATTGTGTGCATGTGATTCAACGGAAAAAATATTTTATTAATTGTTTTCCCCAAGCAGATTGCAATATTTTTCAGTATGCTTAAAAATACCAATGGCCATTGCACTGCTTAGTTTATGGTGATATGCAGCACAGACTTATTACAAAATGCATGCTGATAAATTAGAATATTGACAGAAGATCAGTCACATAAATATGTGCTTTGTCACCATAAATTGCATAGTTTCACCCCTTTCATGCACACACATACAATAAACAAAGAAAGAAAAGGGTACCAAAATGTTCCCCAAGGTTCCCCAAGTAGCTTGCAATGTAAATATAAACATGGTATGCTGTAAATGTCCCAGATATCCTTGTAGGAGTGAACAGGGGAACTTTCTTTATATTATAACATAAAAACCCAGGGGGTTATGCACTAAGGCATGATAAAGAAGTGATAAGATGAAGATGACTTCTCCAGTGTTATCACTTCTCCAGTTCCTATGTTATTCTATAGAGCCTATACACTAAGATATCCAAGTTGGAGAAATCATAGTGCATTGGCTCCATAGAATAACAGGAATTAGAGAAGTTATATCACTGGAGAAGTCGTCTCCTCTTTATCATACCTTTGTGCATCTCCCCTCTAGAGTACTTAAAACTTCTATGAGTAGTCCATCAGCCCCGACACAGATGCCCCACTCATAGAATTAACAAATAGGCAAATCTTTCAGATATAAATCTTGGATCTGAAAACCATTAATAAAAATATCTAAAAATACTTTGTTCAATGAAATCTACAAACATATGTGGTGACATATGGTAATTACAGAGTCAAACAATTCAATATAAAAGACCTATTTAATCCAGTTTCACAGGACCATAAAATCTGGTTGATAATTAAACTATAATTCATTGCCAAATACACAAAGGGAGCACACAATCTAAGTGCAGACTGCTTGAATTTGATGACCAGCACCGCTGAGAAAAACACCTTCTTTTGGGCTCTGTATTTCTACTCACATTTTCTAGGGGCATAAACCAGCCTCATACTTGGAAAACATACACTGGATAACCTCCATATTAAAAATATTTCCCATAAGGGAATTTGTCACTATTATGTATTGGTATATCTGCCATATATAACATACCCCAGTGGCTCCAGATTGTACCCATGTATATATTGTACTGACTTTGTTGCTAATACCTCCTAAACATAGGGAGAATCCTGTGAGTTCTTAAGTGTACGTGTGAAATCTGGAAACTGAAATCAGTGGACTGAAGAACCCTAGAGGGGAGAAGGACTAGGACTGAGAGAGATTGGTGGAGATACCTGCACTGGAGGTTATCCAGCCAATGTTTTCCAATTACGAGGCTGGTTTATGACTCTGGAAAATGTAAGTAGAAATACAGAGCACAAAAAGAGGTGTTTTTTCAATGGTAGTGGTCATCAACTTAAAGCAGTCTGCACTTAGATCATGTGCGGCCTTCGTTTGTGTTTTTGTTTTTACATGTATATGGGGAACCATCTTGCTAGCAGTTCTGAGTAAGGGGCAGCACCGTATCAGTGTTGAGTTGGATAAGTTAACTCGTGGTAGTTAGCGCTCCCTCTGAGTTGTTTTGTATAATACTCCTAAAGTGAAAAAATTAATACAATACTAAACTCTCTCAAAAATAATAAAATATGTATGCACAATATATGAATATACAAGACAATATTCCAATGTGACAATATATAGAAAATTATAAGCAAAACATCACTGGAAATTAAGCATCAAGGGAAACAATACTCCATAGTGCCTAAATGATAATATATAGGTAAAGACAGTGATATAAAACATAAATTATATTGGACTCCCAAGAGAAAAATCTCAAAGGGGGTCAAACCGAATAATACTATAAATATATACAATATATAACAAAAAACAAACACAAACTAAAATAAATTCTCATGATCCGTGGACATGTACAAAGTATTGGGTATTAGGAACTAAAGAATATGTATAGCTGTAGTCACTATACACATTAAGCCATATAACTTAAATATTCTTTATAGATAATCATAAATGATAAGTTGTCAATAGCTTTGCAGGAGATCATGGACATCATTTCCATCCTCTATTAGATCGTCAGGTTCACAGCCACCTCCTCACTCTGGTGAAACGCCTTTATCACATTTATATCATAAGTACTATGGGCTCCTGGCTTGTCTTTTCAGTCTACTACATAGTTAGTATCACTTGGCTTATTTCTTGAACTACCTTATTGGGACTCAGGGCTGGATTTACATCCTAGGTGCCCCTGGGCAAGGCACTCTAGGCGCCCTTAGCCATGCCCATGGCTACACCCCCAGTCCTCACATGACCCCGCCCTCTGTCCCATCCACTGTTTATTGGCACAGAAAAAAAATGTAACCCCTTGTTTGCTACAATGCGTTGGAAATCTCTGTAGCATTCAAGCTTTAAAGGGGTATATAAGCTTCTTCAGAGATTTTAGATTTTTCTGGCCACACCCACAATTCAGAATGTGGGTGTGGCGAGCACAACAGCTGAGGTGCCCAGCACTAGGCAGTTGCCTACTCTATCCTCTTCTATTGGGAAATTCGGTCCTGTTGGGACTAGTAGTAAGATTACTTGTCTCTCCAAGAGCAGATGCAGGCAGTCTGGTCATACCATCTCTTCTGTTTCCGTTGAGCGGCTTCCAGGTTCTTTGTGGCAAGAGACATGAACTCTTGCATGCGTGTTTGTAGATTCAACACAAATGGCACAAATGCCTTCCCTGACTCCCTGTGTTTCCCTCCCAGCCATCCCTGATCAGTTGTCACTGTGTTTAGAGGAGGGGGGCACACAGGGTTCATGATTCAATAATCACTGTGTAGCAACTATATTTCTTCAAACCTTGATGCAGCTTTGTAGCGTGTACTTGTAACTGCCACTAGACTGTGTCACTCTCCCCACCCTGCAAAGACACTGTCCATTACATTTTTTCTTAGTCTTGATGATTGTGAGCTTATGTGCATTGTATTTCAAATCATGTAAATGAGAGGACCTGGAGCTCCTTTACATGTCCTGTAGCGCAATTCTCATAAGCGCGCTACAGTCCAGGACTATAGATAAATGATTGCCTTGCTTCCCTCTGACTCCCCATCCCAGAGTTCAGCTCCCATGTCACTAGTGATGTCACAACATTCATGACACTACACTGACACTATTATTTCTCCTTTATACCCTAGAGCTCCTCTCCTGAGCTACCCTTATCTTTTTCTCCATGATTCTGTCTTACGCACCACTCACAACATGATCTCTTTTTCCTTTCTCCAATCACCCCCCCAGCAATCTTCTTTTTTATCTTGGTCTTCATATCATTCTCCCCTCCCCCTCTTGATTTGGTTTCTAGCCTGTTCACACTTTGCCTCTAAGTACCTCCTTCCCTGCTTCTCTTGCTCTCTGTATTTAGTAATCTTATGCCTCTGCCTCTACCTTCTTTATGTCCTCTGTCACTGTTCCCTCTATCTCTTCATTCTTCCTCTCACCCCTCTGCTCCCCCACTTGCTCTTCTTTGTCGTCTTCTGACTCTTCTCTTTCTTCAACCTGGCCCTAGGCTCTCTTCCTTATTTCTCCCTTTGCTCTTTTTCACTTTTCAGTTTTTCCAGCTATCTTTTTTTCTCTGCCTCCATAACCACAGCCTTATAGTTTTTCCTCCCTGTGCCCCCCTCCTAGGATCTCTGTGTATCTTTCTACCCTTATTTATTTATCTCTCTGGCACGACAGCTCTTCCTATTGTCACCCCCACACTCTCTCTTCAGTCTTGTCCCCTGCCCCACCTAGTCTCGCTACCATCCTTTTTCTCCATTTCCCAGCTCTCTTTTCATTGCCACTTTCCAGGTTGTGTAACATCTCTGTCCCTGTTCTTACATGTTTTCTCCCCTAAATCTATTTTCTTTCTACCTTGTCCCCACAGCTCTTTCTACCTTCTTCTCCCATTCTCTTACTTCTTTGACCCTTCTCTGCTCTTTCTTCCATGTCGCCCTTCCCTGCTCATCTCTTCACTTTTTTTCTCCCAACTCTTTCCACCTTATAATGTGACAAGTGCAGTATCCCCGGGTGCCACCAAGAGAGGAGCACCGGTGTCCCCTGTCCAAAAATATTTAGCGTCCTGTAGGTTATTGAATGTCATGATTTGCCACATTCCTCCCTCTCTAATACAGAATGTGAAATTGGGCAAACCATGTACTTGTGTGCCAGAGGGGTATGCAACGCATTCCACTGACACTAAAAAGAGTTAAATTAAATATATAACTTCTATTGAAGACAGCAGTTACCTGGCACCCAGTGTCTCTTTATCTACATCAAGATTCCCTGTTGCCTTCTATGCCTGTCCCTGATGCTCTGTGACCCTTGACTCGGCATGCCGTGATGAGTCCATCACAGTGTGGATATCCCTGGGTCACAGAACACTGGGGCCAGACTGTCTAGGCAAGAAAGAGGGGATCAAGAGTTAATTTAGGAAGAGCAGACTATTTAGATGCCATGGACCTGTTGACTTCAGAAGTGTGGGACTCTCACAGTTCTGTAAATGTGTAGGACTATGACTACCAGTGGACAGTGAAATGGTGTCAAACTTTGTAGCTCTGTGGCTCAGGGTAGACAGTGAAATGGCTGGGGTGTCAGATGGTGTGGTTCAGTGGCTTCTAATGGAGAGTGTAATGAGGTTAGGGTGTCAGACAGTGTGGTGCTATGACTACCAGTGGACAGTGGTCAAGGCTGACATGTCAGACAGTGTAAGTGTGATTCTGTTGCTACAGTAAAAAAAAGACTGGGGTGTCAGTGTGGTTCTGTGGCTACCAGTGGACAATGGAATAAGGTTGGGGTATCAGGCAATGTGTTTGTGTGTGTGTGTGGTTCTGTGACTACCAGTGGACAGCAAAAAAGGCTGGGTAGACAGCATATATGTGGTTCTATGACTTCCAGTTGACAGTGGAACAAGGTTGGGGTGACAGACAATGTATAATTGGTTTGGTGACTACCAGTGGAGTGGGCACTGGAACAATGCTGAGGTGACAGTCATTGTATATATGGTTCTGTGAGTACCAATGGACAGTGGAACAAGGTTGGGGTGACAGACAGTGTATGTGTGGTTCTGTGACTACCATTGGACAGTGGAACAAGGCTGGGGTGACAGACAGTGTATATGTCATTTTGTGTTTAGCAGCGGACAGTAGATAATTTTTTCCTGAATGATTAGAATGTGAATGGGGAGGATGAAGTTTTACAGTTTCGCACTGGGAGCTAAATCGCCTAGAAACAGCCCTGCCACTGTACTAACCAGTTTATTTAACTCCTTGGATGCTAGAGAGGTCTTCGGCGAATAGAAATATTTTCCATTTCCTGTTGTTGCCATAATGTGTTCCATACTTGTCAGTATATCACTTGTTATTGCATTATAATGCACTGTGCAAAATGTTACTTTATTAGTGTTAATAATTAATATACTCTGGCTGTCAGTCACTTCCAGAGAGATAGTTGTTAGCATGAGTTTAAAATTATCAGCTGCAATTCCATACATAAAACATAAATATCTAGGATGTTCTCGAATCTTTATACTTTGATGAGTACACCGGACACCAGGGACAAACCTCGGTATTACACTAAATGGGAGACGGGCCTGGGGTTCACTTGGGAGTTGGATGTGTGGTACACTGTTGCTAATAGGCTGCTCCAATCGTCTAGAGCTACAGAGCATCAAGAATTGAACTTCAGGTTACTCACGCAGTGGTATTACACGCCAGAGAAACTAACTAGGATGTATCCAGGTACATCTTCTCATTGCTGGCGGTGTGGGCAGGGAGTGGGATTCATGGCTCATATCTGGTGGTATTTTTCTGAGATGTCTCTTTTTTGGAAGGAGATCCTTAGCTTTATATCCTCTGAGCTCAAGTACACACTGGTCTGGGACCCTGTTAATGTCTTATTCTTCTACCATCTTCTGTCTGACACCCGCAGGGTTCCTGCAATCCTTTTGATAACAACAGTCCTGAATGTGGCACAGGCTATGATTCCGATTCACTGGAGGGAGGCGATCCCCCCTTCCCTGCGTGAGTGGAAACAATCTGTTTGTCATCTCCTTTCCTTGGAAATGAGTCATGCTCTGACCACTCATTCCGTTTCTGTTTTCTCAGAAGTTTGGGACCCATGGTTGAGGGCAGACGTGGTAGATTAAATGCCTACTTCTAACACCTCATTTACTGCTCACTTCCCTGTTTGGATCACACGTGCTTCCCCTTATGGTATAGTTTCACAAGACTACATGCTAGGATATGTTTCCTACTGTCTGTTCCAGTGCTCTCCTTGGGAGTGGGCTATCGGTATGTCAAGTTTGGTCTCCCTACATCTGGGACCCCCCTTGAGCTTTCTTTCCCTTAACACAGTGGTTCTCAACTCCAGTCCTCGGGACCCACCAACAGGCCAGGACTTAGGGACTTCTCTGCTAGACCACAGGTGTGGTGATCAGAGGCTCATTCACATTGATTAACTCACCTGTGCTCTAACAAGGAAATAATCAAATCCTGCCTGTTAGTGGGTCCCGAGGACCGGAGTTGAGAAACACTGCCTTAACACCTTCTAGTTTTCCCCTTCCCTCTTTCTCCATTCACCACTCCCCCTCCCCCTTACCCTCCACCCCCCTTTTATAATTTGTTTTTGTTTTTTTCCTTTCCCTCCTGCTTTCTCTCTTCTCTTTCTCTCCTTTCTCTTTCTTTCTTCTGTGGCTAGAGTGTGGGTCAGATTGTTACAACGGTCACTAAAGTACCTTGAATACCATACTCAAGTGTAGTGAAATATATTTGTCAAATAACGATTGCTTGCTTTATACAACAGTTCTGGTTTACTTAAAGGGATAGAAATGTTTCATAATAAAAGCAGCTCTAATTAATCATCATAATATTTGGACTTTGGAGAGTGTTATTTCAATTCTGTCAGAGTTATAGTTCAAGAGTAATTCAATGACAAATCTTCAATTAAGATAAGGGAAAAACCTGAAAAGCTTGTCAAGGGGGGCAGGGCTTTCATTGTTCTCATAGGAAGAACATTGTTCCCTGCTGTTATCTGTCTGGTTTATGGACTGCATTCCACATCTGAGAAGAGATTGCTTACACTAGGTAAAAGGGGTGGGAGGGGAAAACTTTGCTTGTGAATATCTCTCAAACCATAAAGATTTGAGAGATAAGACTTATATCATTCTTCATGTTTTTTTAATGCCTACAAAATAAAATAAAGATAAAATGTATTACTATCCCTTTAACAATTTCAGGCTACTTTCTGGTGCTTTATAGCAAGTAATATGTGAATTGTCTTGTTTAATACCTATAATTATACAGACTTGGTAGGTCTATAACTACATTAAGCTACATGTACTTTATCATTGTCTGATTTCCTTTGTACTTCAATTCTACATTTGTACTCGATATTATATTTCAATAAAGCGTTGAAATTAAAAAAACAAAACAAAAAAAAACCCATAAATATCCCTCCTAAACTAGTGAATATATGGATTTGCAATTCTGGAGTAAACCAGCTGCATTTTAGGTGAAAAATAAATATTCCAAAAATATCCATTGATTTAAAGGGGGCTCTTAACCTTTTGAATACTGGAGAGGTCTCCAACTCATTGTGAAGACCTTTCTGGCATTGAAGGATTTAAAACCTCATTTAACTCAATGGGAATTTTGATTTGCACCCTACACGACAGTTGGTTTGCCCCAGAAATGCTCATCTTTAGCTCACTGAATAAGGGATTAGAAGATAGAAGAAATATTACAATGCACCAGAGCCATGCAGCTTTTTAATGGGAAGGTAAGACCTACTTAACCCCTTGTGAGGGGTCCACATCTGGATTCACCTGTAATCCCTTACTCTCAGATGCCTAGAGAGCAGGGTAGGGCTGGCCTGGGTGGGGGCAGGGGGGTAATTGCCACCTGGGCCAATCATATGTCTGGGCTGGTGGGCCACTGCTTTACTCAATCTCTTGCATGGTGCTGTAAATGGAGCCACACTAGTGATCCTACAGAGCTTATAAATGAAATGGAGCTAGAGAAATGATACCACAGAGCTACAAACCAAATAGAGCTACACTATGTGTAGTATTAGTAGAATAGCCCAATTTCAGCTGTAAGCTCTGTGGTATCACTTGCCAATTATAAAATTAACAAAAGGGGGTGGGCTGGGACAGTGGGCTTTGACGAAAGTAGAAAGGGGCCACTTGATTGTACTTGCCCTCCAGGCCACATGTTGCCAGCCCTTCCCTGCTAGCGAGAACAGCTGCATGTCACGGATGAGGTCCTTGAAATCTGAAACGTATGTCTGGGGTGTGGTGTTTCTCTGATTCAAAAAGGAATTGCCTGTCAAGTAGTGGTGGACTGTCATCTGGGCAGGATCACGATATTTCTTCTCTGTGTATGGTATCTGATAGCTAAAAGAGACTGCACTCTTGGTATGACAAGAGCCTATTGAAAACTTTACATAGTGTTGTCACCTTTTACTTTTGCCAAAACCATACAAACACACAATGCTTTGTGCTAAATACAACACAATGTGCCACATTTTTGGTGGGCAATTTCAATTGCTATAAATCTTTCCAGTTGGAAGCTTAGTTTATGCCTTGCAGGTCTGTTTTAAGCAAGTAATGCATTGTCAACCTATGTAGCCTTTAAAGAGTTAAAATCCCTTTTTAAATTAGCAGGCAAGTGCAAGACCAGCCAATTAGAATTAGTGCTCTGTTGATTGATGTGTGCTCAGTCCAATAGTAGCACAAGAGCTTGAAAGTGAATGTATTTGGGTTTCAGAATTACTTCAAAATATTTTATATCGCAAATAAAAGGCTAGCAAAATGTACAGTTTTCAATTCCACTTTAAAAAAGTTCACTTTAAGAGACATATATTAGTTTGTGCCTAATTTTTTTTTTCTTAAACTACAAGAAACTAGATACAGAAGTGGGTTACCTGTGGCTCTTCAGCTTTTGTTGGACTACCTCAGGTATCAAAGAACAATGGTTGTTGTACTTCAACAACTGGTGAGCCACAGATTGCCCACCCTTGGGTTAGGCAAAGTTATACATCTGTTGCGCTTACATTGATGCTATTCTATTGAGCCTCCTTTTCAGCCTTCACCAGAAAGGGAACAACGTGTATAGGGAGAGGAACTATGTCATGGGGAGGGTTGATCCAGATGATGAAGGAGCAAGGACAGAAGGTTTATAAGTTGTGGTGGCAGGAAGTAGACTGTCATTCGGTGAATAAGGAACAAGGAGAAGCATTCATTCCTTGTTCTCCCCATCTTTCCTTCTTCACTCTCATGTGCAGTACTTCTGGTGCCTGCCAGAGCAGTGTTTTTGTTCCATTTGACTTCTTGACCGCATCCTGCACTGGTTGCTGCTTCCTCTCTGCTGGTGGAGAGTCTGTGCTTTTTGGTGGGTTAACAACGGTTGCAAAGGTCAGAGCTACTTTTCCTATGGATCATTTTGGGTCGGTGCCAAAGCTGAGGGACTTTGTGGTCTGGGGCTATGTTTTTCTGACATGGGATAGGGGCATCTTCACGCCTTCTTGTGTTGGTGACTGGGCTGTGGTTGGCTTCCTCTCTGTCAGCTGTGGATTCTTCAATCCAAGGGTATTGTGTGTGCGGATGGTCGCTCCTTTGTTGGGTGGAAATAACGACACTTGACAAGTACAGATGAACTTAAAATAAAATTTTATTTTAAACACAATAGTGGCAGCAATGAATTACACAATAGTGGCAGCAACGAATAACACACTTTCAAGAGGCCAGGAAAGAACAGTACACTCACTTTCCTCACCCTTCACTAGGCTAGTGCGACAGGCCCACGTCTGTACCCAGACGTTAGAGTAAACTCAGGCAATGGGAGCGAGTAGTTCCAGAAACTGGAGCACACAGTAGCGTGGGTGCTGTAGTCAAGTCTCCTCCTGGCAAATTTCCGGTAGAATGTTCATTTCCCAGAGGGATCTCATTCCCATTGCATGGTGTTTCCGCTTCAGGTGGTGAGGGACTGCTGTCAGGTCATCTCATGCTGCCTGCATGGTGGTCACTTGCTGCTCCTTTGAATGGATGCCGGTTGCCTTCAGTGTCACAGCATCTGCGACGTAGGTAGTTATGGTGGTTGCTCCCGTTGGAGTTCTGGTAAGTATTCTATTCTCTATATCGGGTTCAACTACAAATATACGTATATGCGCTGAGAAAGAAACTAAAAATGACCACCACAGGAGAGTCCAGGTATTCAAATATGAGAGAAGAATCGGATCAGCCACTCATAAATATAATGTATATATATTTATATATATAAAAGAGAAAGCCTCATTGCATAATTTATGTTTCCTCAGGACACAGAACATAAGTTATGTCTCCTCAGTAGACACACACACATAGAACAGAATAGCTTATTACATAATTTATGTCTCCTTACGATACACACACATCCAGGGGTGGCAGTAAGGAGGAGTTACTGCTCCCATTGGGTGATTCATCATGCAGGGAGTTGGCCTGCCCCCATTATCCAGCCCGCCCACAACTATACAACCAAAAAAACAAAATGGCTGCCACTTGATCCTACACCACAGACAAATACACATACACTATCCAACTCAGGAAAGAAAAAGTATACACACAAACACCACACACACACCACACCACACACACAATACACCACACACACAGCCACTCACTCTGACTCCCAGTGGCCTCAGCAGGACCTGTAGTACAGCCAATGAAGGGAAGAGTCACGGAATGACTAGGAAATAACAACACTTGACAAGTACAGATGAACTTAAAATAAAATTTTATTTTAAACACAATAGTGGCAGCAATGAATAACACAATAGTGGCAGCAACGAATAACACACTTTCAAGAGGCCAGGAAAGAACAGTACACTCACTTTCCTCACCCTTCACTAGGCTAGTGCGACAGGCCCACGTCTGTACCCAGACGTTAGAGTAAACTCAGGCAACGGGAGCGAGTAGTTCCAGAAACTGGAGCACACAGTAGCGACTCTAACTCCACCACCTCCACGAGACCAGGGGAGGACAGTGCAAGACACTTCCTCAGCCCTTCACTAGGCAGGTGTAGCTAGTATCCAAATGGCCCTAGAAACCTTCACAGACTAGATGGGAGGACAGTGCATGGCACTTCCTCAATAACAGCCGACAAATGAACATAGCGCAACTATACCCTACCGTTAGGGTATACCAAAGGCAAGGTAAACGGCACCTAGAGGGCTAGGTGAGGCAACACTCAAACCGGAACAACCGCAGGAGGTCAGTAACACGGACTGACTGACAAGCGCCTCTACAGGCCCAGTAAAAGGTAGGTAAAAGGTAGGCCCAGGCAGCAAGGATCTCAATAGCCGGGGCTGGGTAGCCAAGGCTGGTAATCGCAACCAGAATGCAACAGAGGGAGAGTAACCAGAGGCAGCCAGGGGTCAGAGCCGGATCGGATAGTCAGACAGAGCCAGTGGTCAGAGCCGGATCGGGTAGTCAGATGAAGCCAGTGGTTAGAGCCGGATCGGGTAGTCAGACATAGCCAGGAGTCAAAGCCGGAACAGGTAGTCAGATGTAGCCAGGAGTCAGAGTCGGAACGGGTAGTTAGATGGAGCAGGAGTAATACACAGGAATGGCAATTGACCAACACAGCACTAGGCTCAGGTACACCACGAAGGGGCACTAGTAATGTGACATGCTGAGGTTTAAAAGGCCTGGCAGGTGGGCGGAGAGATGACATCACAACCACAGTGACCTATAAGAACAGTGACTTGCATAGAGCGACAGCCAGGAGGTAACAATGTCGCTGTTACAGCAATTACCCACTGGAGGCAATCACGGGCACCATGATAGGAAGCTTCAGCACCAGGGGAACAAAACCACACTCAATGGGTTAAGGTAGGTCCTAATTGCTCAATTATTTATTGACTGTCATCATTTGCCATACAACACAGAGGACAGGCAGCCATCAGGTACACACCTAACCCACTGACTGCCACAGGGTTGTGTATCAGGTTTTACCCCTCAGGGAGTGTGTTCAAACCCCTCACACTGTGAACTTGCATTTCCCTCCCACTTGTCCTTCCCCAGCCTATTACTAACACTTTTCCACATTTTGTTAACCCCCGCCCCCTACTCACGAAGCCCCGTCCACTTTTACCCCAAATTGCCACATTGGTCTCTCCACATCAGCACCACATGAATCCCCTCCAGGGACTCCACAACTCAAAGTTCCCCGGTATGAATACACTTCCCACTGACCAACACTATCCATCCGAGGAAAAAAATAAAATGACTGCCACTTGCTCCTACACCACCCTAATACACACATGCCACACTCACACAGCACCAACACACACACACACACACACACACACAAAACCAGAAAGAAATATGGCTGACACACGCACACACACAGTCACTCACTCTGACTCCCAGTGGCCTCAGCAGGACCTGCAGTACAGCCACTGAAGGGAAGCTGCAGCACCACGGCAACAAAATGGCACTCAAAGGGTTAAGGTAGGTCTTCATGTTTTACCCCTCAGTGAGTGTGTTCAAACCTCTCAAACTGTAAACGTGCATTTCCCTCCCACTTCTCCTCCTTCCCCAGCCTATTACTAACACTTTCCCACATTTATGTTAAGCCCCACCCCTACTTGTGATTAAGCCCCGCCCAAATTGCGCCATTGGTCTCTCCACATCAGCACCACATGAGTCCCTTCCAGGGACTCCACAAGTCAAAGTTCCCAGGTATGAATACACTTCCTACGGCTATTTAACTCTGATATGCCACTCTATACCTTAACCCTTTGAGTGCCAGAGGGGTGCACAATGCATTGCAATGCACACTGCATTCAGAGGGTAAACATGCTGCTATAACGCTCCTTTTATTTTCTGATTTCCATTTGCACAACCCAAACACACACAGGCATAATACTGCAATTCTGGCCCAAAGTAAAGGAGAAATAAAATACAACATTGCATACCTCCCAAGTCTCCTTCTTTAGGATATATTACTGCTTCATACCTCCCAAGTGTCTCTCTTCAGGAGATAGTAGTGCCACATGTCTGTGTTTATCAGTGTGTCTACATTTCACAAATGTACACCCAACGGTTTTAACGTGATGGGCAACGCCGTCCCACATTGCTAGTATATATATATATATATATATATATATATATATATATATATACCTCCTCCTAAATATTTGCCTAAAATTAGTATATATATAAATCTCACTAAGAAAAAATAAGTTAATCCATAACAAAAAATACAAATACAACCAATAATATAAAATAAAATAGTAAAAAACACTTATCGCTACTATTACCACTAATAAAATGTGGTTGATAGAGATGAGATGATATAAAATGTATATTGTCCACAATCAAATAGATGATCTCGACTGTCCGTCACAATCCCTCTCTGGAGATAAAAATCACCCACTTTCCTGTGCAGCACATCAGCGAAGGATCTCCATACTCATACAATCTAAGCAAACAAAAAAGCGCAAGAGGAAAGAATCTAAAACCAATGTTTATTTGAAAATAGACAAGCGCACATATATTAAACACTCACAGGATATCCACTATCATCAAGCCTCTCTCCCTCCCGGTTCACTATGCCTCGCAACTGTGCAGCCTCTGCGTCTGGTTTTCAAGTGTAGCTTCTCCTTTTGTCCAAATATAGCCCACTTTATACAGATGCCATATATCACATTCAATGCAAGGTATTACTAATACATCCATCCCATAACTGCAACAATATATCAAGCAGTTAAGCAATAAGTTTTCAAAGCGGGACTATTATTCCTCCAAACTGCTTCATGATCTCCAGACGCCGGCTTATGTCACAGGAGGCGTGACCGAGAGGGACCAAGACCGATACCTTCCTTCCTGTCTCACTGGACTCCTGGACCTCCTGGACTCAGAGTTTTTAACTCGGAGTCCAGGAGGTCTCAAGATAGATATTGATATAGTAGCCTTCATTAGATAGACTAGGACTCAATTCTCAAAATACTTTGACTTGGAAGATCTGGCAATTGAATAATGGAGATATATATTGTTGGGTAGTAAAGAGTTAAAATAACTTATATAAATGTGGGTACAAAAAAGTGGAAATTCTCCAAAAAAATGGAAGTAATTTTATATGTAGGTCTTATAGAGGTTTTTTATAGGTTGTAAATGATGGAGTGTATGTTATAAGAATTTTTATTTTATTTATTATTTATTATTATTATTTTTTTTTAAGTTTTTTTTTTCATTTATTTATATAGAATATGCTTAGTGTTATAATGTGATCTAGAGAATGGGAATACCTTGTGATAATATAATTTTATAATTTTATGATATATAGATGTAATTTTTACAGTTGTTTGGCCAAGTAGTTTTCTATAAAAGAGGGACCCCTTGAGAGAGTCTGTAAGTACCCTGAGGAAGTGGACAGTGAGAGTCCACGATACGCGTGGGGAAAAGAGAGGAAGAAAGGTATCGGTTTTGGTCCCTCTTGGTCACAACTCCCGTGACATAAGCCGGTGTCTGGAGATCATGAAGCAGTTTGGAGGAATAATAGTCCCGATTTGAAAACTTATTGCTTAACTGCTTGATACATTGTTGCAGTTATGGGACGGATGTATTAGTAATACCTTGCATTGAATGTGATATATGGCATCTGTATAAAGTGGGCTATATTTGGACAAAAGAAGAAGCTACACTTGAAAACCAGATGCACAGGCTGCGTGGTTGTGAGGCATAGTGAACCGGGAGGGAGAGAGGCTTGATGATACTGGATATCCTGTGAGTGTTCAATATTTGTGCGCTTGTCTATGTTCAAATAAACACCGCTTTTAGATTCTTTCCTCTATAGTGGGTTTGTATGGGGTCTCTGGTGGTGGTATGACTGGGGATGCTGGCATAGGGCTGTTAGAAATCATACTTTATCTGGGAGGAAGCGATGGCATCAGTTAAACTTCTTTTCTTTCCTCTCCTGTGGCTAGGTTTAGTGTGGGGGTCCTTGCTGGACTGGTGGCATGTGGCGTGCTTTTAGTTCTAGTCATGCTTCTACGGTTTGTTGGGGTTTGTGGGGAGGTGGACATGGAACCTAATGCCTATGGGGCAGGAGTACAGGCTTGCTCTTGTTCATTCTCTGAGGGGTGTTGTGGTTTTTTTTCGGTGCGGGAGGACACGTGCATGTTTGCCGATGAATCTGCAGTTGCTGGGAAAACTTGGGGGGTATGAACTTGGGACTCATTATAGATGGTTGGGTTGTAGTTGGCTGGGTTCTAGGTGGCTGGCAGGTGGAGCAGTGTATGGACTGGTGTATCCAGTGGTGTATGTATGTTGTGGGGGTGTATGGTTCGGTAGGCTTAGCTTCTGGAAATGTGTGTAAGTGTTTATGTGAGGTATTCTCATAGATTGTGGTGTCAATGAGCTTGATCTCTCTGGGTGTGGGAATGACGCAGTCATGGGAGGGGTGGGAGTAGCCATTAGGTTTGGGTACTTTGGTCCTTGTGGTAGATGGAGTGTAGAGAATTGGGAGTGTTCAGGTGCTGTGGGTTGATTGGGTTTCTTGTGGTGTACTGTTTGGATGTCCATGTTATGTTGGAGTCTTTCCTGCTGTCACAATGGTTTGTCTCTTTTTGGTGAGTGGAGTCTTGAGAGTCCATAGGCGTGATGGGCTTTGGATCCTTCCCATGGGTTAATGATCTCACCTACAGTCATTGTGATGCTCTGGAGCTTTGTGGGGTTGAGTGGTCGGTCATGGTGGCTCCACGTATCATGGCTCTTGTGCTGGTAGAGGAATCATGGTTGATGGATGGGTTAGGTTTGTTTTTATAAAAAATAAATAAATAAATAAATAAATATACACAACCACCTGGACGCCAGGATGTTTCCTCATCTGGGACCTGGGTGGCACAGGTATAGGGACTGTGGTGTACCAGTTTTCCTTATCCAATGGTTTGGATTATGTTTGGCTGGCTTTGGAGGGTAGCTGAGTGGGCTACTTGGCGAGTAGGTGGCATTTCTTTAGGCACAGTGGTGAGGTTGTTGTTGGGTCAGCAGTGGTGTTGGTCCTACCTCCAAGTCATAGGTTCAGGTCCTGGATGGGGTCATCTGCACCTTGTTCCCTTCATGTGGACAGCTGTCATGGGTTCCAGGGCTTCCTGGAATTTGGGGGGTGATC
Source organism: Rhinophrynus dorsalis (assembly GCA_037306005.1). Lineage (NCBI taxonomy): Eukaryota > Metazoa > Chordata > Amphibia > Anura > Rhinophrynidae > Rhinophrynus > Rhinophrynus dorsalis. Next base: position 52,294,350 of record CM074724.1, read on the forward strand.
TAACCATTTCATTCTGGGCGATTACTTCTAAAAACATGTAGTATCTATGCCTTAGGAAGGTTGTGTTTTTCTCAGGGGTTGGGTTACAACTGCCTGGACTGGGGGATCTGGGCATTAGTAATTTCACCACAACGTTTTTCCTGCTTTGGGTCGTTACCCTGTTTCACGCTTTGATAACCAGAGTATGTGGGAGATGTCACTTGGTGGGTTTTGTACATGGGTTTACTATGTGAGGTACTGGTCTGGCCTGGTGGTTGGGGTGTTAGTCATGGGGTATTTGGAGGGTTGCCATGTTAGGGTGTTTATATCATGTACGGGGCAAATGTGGAATTATTGGCCTCAGGTTGTGATGGGGGTTCTGTGTGATTGTTTAATATCCTTCCCTCCTGTTTCTGCCTGATTGGGGCAGGGGTACTTTTTTCTGGTGCATTTCTACCATGGGTGATGGGCTGCAGCTGGTTCACTTCTACAGCGTCCTGGTGCAGTGGTTGTTGCTCTGTGCTCTGGGTGTGGGTGCTGGGTTGGTGTGTTGGTCCGGTTTGTTCAGGGCTGGTGAGTAGTGGTTGTGCATTGGTACCCAATTTGGCAGTGTTGCAGACAGGATCAGTGTTTTAGGGTGGTTAGCACCCGATTGGTTTGCTGTGGGTTGGGCCCCCCTCCCCAGTGTGTGCTGGGTCTATGCTGTATGTTAAGCAATGGATAATAAATGATAAAGGATACTAAATAAAACAAAAAAAACAAGGACAAAAGCAAAGCAAGGTGTTGGGTGCCCCTCTGGCACTCAAAGGGTTCATTTAAATCAACTGAAAATTTGGAACGTTTTATTTGTCCCATATGGTACAACTGGTTTGCCCCAGAATTGCTTGTATTAACCATATTTTCTTACAATATTGTGCAATGTTTGCATGCCATTTTGCACAATTTTTATTCTATATATACAGGCAATGTAAGCACACATATAGTGTGAAACGTCTGAATGTGTTGATAAATCCTATTACGGTAATAAATTATGTTAGGATGCCTAGAAAAAAAAAAAAGAGATCCCAGGTCAGCAGAGTCAGAACACTCCTGCCCCAAAGCTTCCAGGTCACTGAATGTGATTAGATGCAGTTGGGGGAGGGCTGTGACACACTGGTGCTATTATTCATACACATATGGAGCTTTCAGGCTGTCAGGCAACAGCAGTACAGCTAATTTAAAAGCTTAACCCTTTAAGAACCAGATAGGTGGGCAACATATTGCAAAGTGACAATGCTTTGCACACCTCTCTGGTCCTTAATGGGCTAAACAGTGACAAAAAGTGGGAGAGGGGGACTCCACACTTGTAGTCTTGTATCTTAGAGAAAAAAATAAGGTGAAAAAAACCAAAACCAAACAGGTATTGCTTTACTATCTATGTGCCAGGAAGCAAACATAATCAAGTTGATTACTAGCTAACTAAGCAGATTTAGGATGCAAGCTTTCAAGATCTCTTACGTCTCTTCCTCAGGCATGTTATAACATACCTGAGGAAGAGACCTAAGAGGTTTTGAAAGCTTGCATCCTAAATCTGCTTAGTTAGCCAATAAAGGTATAAAGGTAGTAATAATAATAATAATAATTTGTGATTTTTATAGCGCTTTTCTCCCTGTGAGACTCAAAGCACTTTACAGATCTATAAACAGACATAACATTTAAGAGTTCCTTATGGTCACATGAGTTGACTGACCGCCTGATGATAGAGGTGGGTCTTTAGCTTTTTTTTAAAAGTCTGTAATGATGGTGTCTCTCTGATTGAGGACAGTAAAGAGTTCCAGAATGTGGGGGCAGCGTGGCTGAATGCCTGGGAACCTGAGGTTGTCTTTATTCTGGGCACTGACAGGAGGGATCTGTTGGCTGACCGCAGTGAGTGGGACTGAATATAGGGTGTCAGGAGCTCTTTCAGGTACTGTGGGCCTTGATTATTTAAGGTTTTGAAGGTCAGCAGGGCAATTTTAAAATATGTTTGCCATTTAATTGGAAGCCAATGCAGGGAGTGGAGAACAGGTGTTACGTGACATGAGCGAGTTTGACTGGTCAGTAGTCTGGCTGCTGCATTTTGTACTGTCTGTAGGCGATGGAGTTCTTTTTCTGGGAGGCCCAAGTAAAGTGCATTACAGTAATCTAGACGATAAGACACAAATGCATGGGCTAATGTTGGCATATCATCCAGTGGAATTAAGTGTTGTATCCTGGCTATGTTTCTCAGATGAAAGAAGGCAGATTTTATTAGAGAAGAGATCTGCTGTTTAAATGACAGGCCAGAGTCAATCATCACTCCGAGACTTCGTACCTCTGTTGAACTAATGAGTTCAGAGCCGCCAAGTTCCAGGCCAGTTGGGTGATCCTGAGATATTTTTGTTGCCTGGGGTCCCCTCACCAAGAGTAACTCTGTTTTGTCAGGGTTCACTTTAAGACAACTAGCATTCATCCACTCTATGAGGTCTGCTAAGCAACTGTTGATGAGGCATGTTGGGTCTTTAGTGTCTGGAGCAAAGGAGAAGTAGAGTTGTGTGTCATCTGTGTAACAATGATATCTTAGGCCGAGTCTTCTGATGATGTCTCCCAGTGGTAGTAAGTAAATTGCGAATAGCATCGGAGACAAGATGGAACCTTGTGGAACTCTGCAAGCTAATTCTGTTGGTGCCGATGAGCAAGATCCTGATGTTACTCTCTGTGATCTACCAGTGAGGAAAGACTTAAACCAGTTAAGAACTGTGCCTCCTAGACCACAGATGTGCTGCAAGCGTGCTATTAAAATCCCATGGTCAATGGTGTCAAATGCAGCTGAGAGATCTAGGAGGATTAGGATGGAGTAATCACCTTTGTCTCTCGCCAGAAGGAGATCATTTAGCACTCGGACTACCACTGTTTCCGTGCTGTGGGGGCATCTGAAACCTGACTGGAAAGGATCAAAGATGTTATAGCTTGATAGATGGGCCTCCATAATGTAGTAATGTTTCATAATAATAGCAGCTCTAATTAATCATCATAGTATTTGGACTTTGGAGAGTGTTATTTCAATTCTGTCAGAGTTGTAGTTCAAGAGTAATTCAATGACAAAGTATACCCTTCCCGCCCCTTTTACTGATGTAACACTGCTCAGCCAGATCAGAAGGGAGGTGCCCAGGTAGATTGCAGAGAGGGACAATCTTCAATTAAGATAAGGGAAAAACCTGAAAAACTTGTCAAGGGGGCAGGGCTTTCATTGTTCTCACAGGAAGAAGATTGTCCCCTTCTGTTATCTGTCTGGTCTATGGACTGCATTCCACATCTGAGAAGAGATGGCTTACACTAAGTAAAAGGGGCGGGAGGGGAAACTTTGCTTGTGAATATCTCTTAAACCATAAAGGTTTGAGAGATAAGACTTATATCGTTCTTCATGTTTTTTTATGCCTACAAAATAAAATAAACATAAAACAAAGTATTACTATCCCTTTAACTATATTTTCCTCTTGTATTTCTACAGCTAACAGCCTGTAAGCTGGAGCGGTCTCACTGGCTAGATATCGATCTCTGCCAATGAGACCGCTCCAGCTTACAGACAGAAGCCTCCGTCATTGGAGGAGGCTGAATAGAGTGAGGGGAGCAGAGGCAGAGTGACTGACTGTGGGTATAGAGCTGTACTCACAGTCTATCTGGAAGTAAGTGCAGGACAGCAGGACAGCATTTATTCCTTCAATTTCGGCCAAATAGAGCTTTAAAAATTAAATTAATATACTTTTACACATATTCACTATTTAATCTAACCATTAAGGCTAACTTGTATAGGGATGATAAATCCCCTTTAACCTTTGAGTGCCAGAGTGGAACGGAATGCATTGCAAAGCAATGCGTTCCGTACCACTCTGGCACTCAAAGGGTTAAGCCTGAAAACCGCAGTCTCCGAGGCAGATCTGGAAAATTTGCAGGAATTGTTATTGTTCTTTATTTATATAGATCCAACTTATGCTGCAACACTAATTATATTCCAACTCATGTCTTGAGCGGGTACATTTCTAAAAAAAATGGTACCTGGTCACCTTATTCCTGGTGGACAAAGTGCCAAAATATGAAAGTCACTGTCAAAAGGTACCAGGTCACTGACCAGACATGACGAGGTTGAACATAGCTATGTTCTTGAGAAAATCAATTGCATCACAAGGAAAACATTTATAGTCCCAAAAATCTCATTACTTTACATGTAGTTTTTAACCCCCCCAGCATGGAATTAAAAGCCCCAGTGAACATAATGGAAACTTGGAGAATTTTTATGATGCATTTGACCTGCCCCAGAATTGCACCCACCTCTTTGTTCATATGGCCCGTAGTTGAGCTGTATAGGCAGTAAAACATTCAAGTGAAAAACTTGCTTAGACATTACATATTAATTAGAGATGCATCTGAATGAACCTAAATGTGCTGAATGATGGATAGGTTTGTCTATTCCTTCTTATGCAATGCAGCCAACTGCTTAATTTATTTATTATTGATTGATCCTACAGAAGGGCTTAGGACAACGTGTACAATTAATGGAAAGAATTGAGAAAAAAGGGCAAAGTCGAGAGAAGCATTCCAAATTAGATCCTATCATTTTCTTAACCCTTTAAGGACCAGAGGCGTGCCTCTCTGGCCCTTAAAGCGTTAAATAAACACAAGCACCTAATACTTTAATAACCCTTTGAGTGCCAGAGGGGTGCAGAATGCATTCCATACCCCTCTGGCACTCATAGGGTTAATGGGATTATAAGATTTAAATACTTTGTAGTTCAAGATAGTATCTGTAACCCTTTATATGATTTTAGAGTCCTAAATTCTAACATGATGTTTGTTTTTCTATTATATGTGTAGACAGCTGTGCTTTGGTTTTATACAGGCGTCGATTGATTAATTTTGTTTGGAAGCAGGTACAGATATACCTGGGAACTCTGAAAATGAGCCGAACCTGTGATCTTGGAATTAACCCTTACAGTTCCCCAGAACAGTAGATTTCAGGTGATATGTCCCTGCTTTCTCTAAACAAGAGGTGTTTCTATTGGTCCTCAAGGAACCTTAACATTTAATAAATTAGATATTTCATTCTTGCAACATACAGAAAACTTCTCACGCTGCCTTTTTAGAAGAAATTTTGCAAATTTAGGGACTAAATAAGCAGTTAATTTATGCCGATTATTGGCCTTTCTTTCCCTGAGAATTGGGCCCTTCACCCTGAGATGTAGGTCAAAGCCTTGAGTCTCAAGGTCAAACCCTGAGAATTCCCAGGTATGTATAAAGAGTGACTAGATATAAAGACACCATAGTCCTGCAGCTTATCTTTCAGCAATGTTACCATACCCAGCACACTACTGCTGCACTGCTGTCACCTATCTGAAAGGGGCCTTACAGGTCCACCAGCTGTGGAAGGTAAGTGCAGTCAAATACTGTCTTTCATGCCAATAGTTCAGGGTTAGGCAGTCGCAGAATAATTACATTTGTAGGACTGGAAGCAGTTATGGGATGTAAAATGGCCCTTTTAATCCACTCACTTTGTGGTATAATACTGCACCTTTAAACAGAATCAGATCCATTTAGTAGACAGAGTGGCATTCTCTGACACTGAATTATGTGCCACCTGAAACCACTGTGGCTTTTTCGGTCATTCCATTCTCTAGATGGTAAAGTGTAAGTTACCCCTTTAATGTTCCCATAGGAAGGCAGGAATCCATCTAACATTAATCAGAGCACCGCTCAAGCAATCATCTATGGATAATGAAGCCCTATTGAATTACCATCAAAGTGCAAGAACCATTGTGAGGCTGGTCTGCAGCAAAGCGTTCCTTGTGTCTTCTGTCACCTCGAGCACATTACACAGCGGTGTCAGATTATACACTATAATACATGCACACTGTGCTCATCCAGATCACTGTCAATGGGGGCACATGGTCTGACTGTTGGTGCAAATGTTTTAAGTTGTAAATGTGAGGCTAATACACTAAGAAAATGGAGCAATTGTAGAACAAACCACATAGGGAACAATAAAACTTTCACAAATTTCCATGGATTTAAATCGGAACTACCACCTGACAAAATCTTTAGCTTAACTAAGTACCCATCTGGCGACTAGCTGCTTAGTAGTGCTAGTCACCAGAATAATTACCTTATTTAATATATTTCTGCTCTTTTCTATGGCTGACAGTAGCACGGAACTCGGACATCATGCCATTGTGATGTCCGCGCGCCTGCGCTGTCAGTCCCAGCCGGGTCTAGGAGGCGTTGCTAGGAGCCTTTTGGCTCCAGCTGGGACTGACAGCACAGGCGGGCGGACGTCACAATGGCACGATGTCCGCGTTCCGTCCTGCCTGTCACCCATAGAAGAGAGCAGAAATCTATTACATAAAGTAATTATTCTGGCGACTAGCTCTACTAAACAGCTAGTCGCCAGATGGGGACTTAGTGAAGGTAAAGATTTTGTCTGGTGGTTGTTCCACTTTAATTTAGATGTTTAATAACCCTTTCAGTGCCAGAGGTGTACGCAACGCATTGCTTTGCGTGTCAGAGAGGTATTCGATGCATTGCAATACATTGAATACTCTTTGGTACTCAAAGGGTTTACCCTTTGCATGCCAGAGGGGTACCCAACGCATTGTGAATCAATGCATTAGGTACCCCACTGCCACCCAAAGGGTAAACCTTAAACCCTTGGGTGCCAGGGACATTGTTAATGCATTGAAGGCAACTAGCACCCAAATCATTTTCACAGTGCAGCCAGTTTACAAACAATATTCATGTCTCTGCGGTGTCATTGCTTGATTTACATTGATGTGAACAACAGAATGCCTGATAGTATCCATTCATAGTGAGAGACAATGGGACTGTAAGGGGAAAGCTCTGACATAAAACATCACTAGAAGACTGTTTTTTTATCAGAAGGAAGCAGACTGATTACCCAAGATAAGGCCTTACAACAGGCAGAAATAGAGATGCTCTTAGGGCTTTGGGCTCGTTCTCACAGGTGACTTTGTAGTATGACTTTTTTGTAGTAACTGAAAATGTGGATTTTTTTTTTCGTGCTGATGTGTAGCAGGGTTTTCCCATCATCCCAATCTCTCAATAGAAACAGAAATCATAAAATGTCAGTGTAAACACTGCTACCTGCAACAGTTGTATGATGTTAATGCAATTTTAAGGACATTTCAGTGTGCCTCTATTAAAATCAATGCCACATGTCTGTAGCAGCATTATCTCACTGTCTGAGAAAATGTGCAGCATTGCTGTATCTCTTAGTGACAATTGTGGTACATGATAACTATGTGAAATGACCCATAGGACACAATGATTCATGTAATTTTTTTCATGAAATTCTGTCTCTGTGACAATGTTGCCCATGTGAAAGGGACCTTAGAGGGACAGTAATATTTTCCTTAATGAAAAAGCAAAAAAAAAAACACACACAGACAAATTTACACACCCACACACACACACACACATACACACACTGACACAGAGGCAAAGACATACACACACACCCATACATACATACACGTACACACAGACACACACAGACACACATAGAGGCACACAGACAGACACACCCACACACAATACACAAATACCCACACACACTTTCACACAGGTATGCAGGCACACATATACACACACACAAATACAAGAACACACACACACACACAGATACACACGTACACACTGACACAGAGACGAAAACACACATACATATATACATACACACAGATACCTACATATATGCACACATAAACACATACACACACATATAGAGGCACACACACGCACAATACACAAACACCCCCCCCCCCACACACACACACTGACACACAGATATGCAGGTACACATATACTAACAGACACACACAGATATGCAGGAACACATACACATACACTAACAGACACACACAGATATGCAGGAACACATACACTAACAGACACAAACAGATATGCAGGAACACATACACATACACTAACAGACACACACAGGTATGCAGGAACATATACACACGCACACACAGATGAATAAAATAAGTGTACTTGCAAGCAAGGAAATGCTTAATTGAAAAGTATTACAGAACAGATCAGAAAATTCTTTTTTTTTGCTGTCTGGAGAATTTGCAGTTGTCTGTAGTTTTCCATAGAATGAAATAGTAACAGTTTCCACTGGTGAGTTTCATAGAGGGAATATCGATTAAAAATCAAACATTCTTGAGCTGTAACAGCATCTGAATGGTGAACCTCCCAGCAGTGGGAGTCCCATTGATCTACTCAGCAGCAAAATGTTTTCATTAAAAAAGTTTACCGCTCCTTTAAATCAATAGGAATTTGGGGAATTTATATTTGTCCTTTAAAAAGAAATCTTTATTTTAAAAATTACACTTTATAATCTTGTTCTGGGTGAGAATCTGGGCTGCCATCGTAATCTTGGGGCCCAGTACAAACATAACACCAGGGCCCCCACTACCCCATGCATTTGCACTGCAACCTAGAAGTATATGTATATGTAATGGTGCTAATCTCCCTACTAGTAATGGTGCTAGTAATGGTGATATCCTCCCTGCTAGTAATGGTGCTAGTAATGGTGCTAATCTCCCTACTAGCAATGGTGCTAATCTCCCTACTAGTAATGGTGATATCCTCCCTACTAGTAATGGTGCTAGTAATGGTGCTAATCTCCCTGCTAGTAATGGTGCTAATCTCCCTACTAGTAATGCTGCTAGTAATGGTGCTAGTAATAGTGCTAATCTCACTACTAGTAATGGTGCTAATCTCCCTACTAGTAATGGTGCTAATCTTCCCACTAGTAATGGTGCTAATCTCCCTGCTAGTAATGGTGCTAGTAATGGTGCTAATCTCCCTGCTAGTAATGGTGCTAACCTCCCTACTAGTAATGGTGCTAGTAATGGTGCTAATCTCCCTGCTAGTAATGGTGCTAACCTCCCTACTAGTAATGGTGCTAATCTCCCTACTAGTAATGGTGCTAGTAATGGTGCTAATCTCACTACTAGTAATGGTGCTAGTAATGGTGATATCCTCCCTACTAGTAATGGTGCTAGTAATGGTGCTAATCTCCCTGCTAGTAATGGTGCTAATCTCCCTACTAGTAATGGTGCTAGTAATAGTGCTAATCTCCCTACTAGTAATGGTGCTAATCTCCCTACTAGTAATGGTGCTAATCTTCCCACTAGTAATGGTGCTAGTAATGGTGCTAGTAATAGTGCTAATCTCACTACTAGTAATGGTGCTAATCTTCCCACTAGTAATGGTGCTAACCTCCCTACTAGTAATGGTGCTAGTAATGGTGCTAGTAATAGTGCTAATCTCACTACTAGTAATGGTGCTAATCTCCCTACTAGTAATGGTGCTAATCTCCCTACTAGTAATGGTGCTAGTAATAGTGCTAATCTCCCTACTAGTAATGATGCTAATCTCCCTACTAGTAATGGTGCTAGTAATGGTGCTAATCTCCCTACTAGTCATGGTGCTAGTAATAGTGCTAATCTCCCTACTAGTAATGATGCTAATCTCCCTACTAGTAATGGTGCTAGTAATGGTGCTAATCTCCCTACTAGTAATGGTGCTAGTAATGGTGCTAATCTCCCTGCTAGTAATGGTGCTAATCTCCCTACTAGTAATGGTGCTAGTAATAGTGCTAATCTCCCTTCTAGTAATGGTGCTAATCTCCCTACTAGTAATGGTGCTAATCTTCCCACTAGTAATGGTGCTAACCTCCCTACTAGTAATGGTGCTAGTAATGGTGCTAGTAATAGTGCTAATCTCCCTACTAGTAATGGTGCTAATCTCCCTACTAGTAATGGTGCTAGTAATGGTGCTAATCTCCCTACTAGTAATGATGCTAATCTCCCTACTAGTAATGGTGCTAGTAATGGTGCTAATCTCCCTACTAGTCATGGTGCTAGTAATGGTCCTAATCTCCCTGCTAGTAATGGTGCTAATCTCCCTACTAGTAATGGTGCTAATCTCCCTACTAGTAATGGTGCAGCTTGGCAGCCTGGTGCCATATTAATTTATTAGCTTCGCCCCAAGCACAATATCTTTTGGAAAAAAAATTGGGACGTTTTTATTTGTCCTTTTTTGGCACAGTTGGTGCAGGATTGTTCATCGTTTCTTTATATATACATGACCCCAATTTTTTTTTGTTCATTCCTCCTTTGAGTTTCATGGCGTCCAGGTTTAAGTAATTTATGTGCGATAAAGAGACGTCTGCTCTTGATTTACTCTGGTGTGAGATGGTAACAAATGTGACAAGAGCAGGGCCGGCTGCCAGACTAGCTCCTGTGTGGGCACAAGCTGTTTGGACAGGTTCTCTTTGAAGTATCGAGGCTCTGGTCAAAAAAGGCAAAGTCACTGCTGGTAATGTACAGACCTAGCAGTCTGGTGATGAGAGTAACACAACAGTGTGAGTGTGGAGGAAGGAGGAGTGTGTGCTGGAAGGCACAAAGTGATTGTGGGTAATGCAGTGTATAAGAAAGAAAAAGAGAAAGAGAGAGAGATTGAGGAGCCATTTGTGTATTGGGCAGCCTCACAAATCCAAGTGCTCTTGGAAGTGTGATAAAAATGGGGGGGGGGGGGGTTTATAAAAGTGGAGTTAATGGAAAAGAAGTGTTAAAATGGCTGTAAGATTGTCGCTGGTAGTTATAAAAGTATTAAAGGGATAGTAATGTCAGGAAAAAAATATTAGCTGTATGGTAGACACAATTAAAAGAGGTTACTTGCACTTCTTTGTATCTAACAAACCGTTATGGTTTGAGAGATATAGGAAAATAAAGTTCTCTGGTCCCTCCCCTTTCTGCTTGACGAGCTGTAAAGCCCTCAGATGCAGATTCTGGTTCCTGGATCAGACGGCGGCTCTTCAACAGAGTCGACATATCGATACCTAAAAATAAATACTTCAGCGGAATGGTCTACAACGTGTGCCTGGTTTGCAAGCACATGTTGTAGACCATTCCGATGAAGTATTTATCTTTAGATATCGTTATATCGGCGCTGCTGAAGAGTCACATCTGGTCAAGCGACCAGAATCTACTTCTGACAGCTTTACAGCTCGTCAAGCAGAAAGGGGAGGGACCAGAGAACTTTATTTTCCTATATCTCTCAAACCATAACGGTTTGAGAGATACGAATAAGTGCAAGTACTCTCTTTTAATTGTATCTGCCATATAGTTAATATTTTTTTTCTGACATTACTTTCCCTTTAAGGACAGTTTATGAGGACATAACACCGTGTAGTACTTTTTTTTATAAAGCAGACTAAGGAAGTTTGGAAAACGTGGCTCAGCGAATTTATTAAGAAATGTCGTTATTTGCGACAATTTAGCGACAGAATTTTTACCAAATATTTAACGCCATGTCTGACCTGTTCTTATTCTTTACCGTCACCACATTTATAAATGTAACTAGAATACTTTATAAATACCAACACTCATAAGAAGGAATAAGGACATTTTAAAGATCCGCTCACAAAAACAAACACTTTTCTACAAATCTCCCCCAATGTTCTCTCTATTGGACTACAACTCCCATCATCCTCATAGTTGAACAGCTAGAGGGATAAAAATAACCCAGTCCAGGGCACAGTCCTGGGAGGATATAAAGGGATAGCATAGCTAGAATTTCACCAAAATTAATATTGTAGGCATTAGAAACATGAATAGAAAGAGCTATGTCCCATCTCTCAAACTTTTATCGTTTGAGAGATCGAAGCATGTAAAGTTCTGGTTTCCCAGAAGTCTGCCTTCTAGCTGAGAAAAACAGAATCCGGTCCCAGGACCGTCCTGCAGCTCTTCAGCAGAGCTGAAATAGCACGATGTACAAAGAAATACTTCACTGGAACGGTCTACAAAGTGTGACTGGTTTGCAAGCACACTTTGTAGACCGTTCCAGTGAAGTATTTCTTTCTACATCTCGCTATTTCGGCTCTGTTGAAGAGCCACAGGATGGTCCTGGGACCGGATTCTGTTTTTCTCAGCTAGATGGCAGACTTCTGGGAAACCAGAACTCTACATGCTTCGATTTCTCAAACTATAAAAGTATGAGACATGGGACATAGCTCTTTCTATTCATGTTTTTAATGTCTACAATATTATTTTCTGTGAAATTCTAGCAACACTATTCCATTAAGTAACTACACCCTCTTTTTGGGGTTCAGCCTCCCTATTTCCCCTTTTTGGTCCTTAAACCTTTGAGTGCCAGAGGGGTGTGCAATGCATTGTGCAACAATGCGTTGCATACCCGTCTGGCATGCAAAGGGTTAATGTCTTAAAGAGGCATGTTGAGAACATTTGAAACATTGGATACTTCTTCACCATGCAAAATGTTAATCTACTTTTAGGAAGGTACAATTAGTCAGTAAATCAGCTTTGTTGCTATCCTCCCTTTTCCTGCCTGGTACCAGAACAACCTTGAACAGTGCATTAAAGGAGAACAAGCACCTCCCTGCACTTACCTTACTAAAGCCATTAAATCCTAATGACCAATATCAATTTTTCTGTTGAATCTTTGTTCAAGAGATAACATATTCAGTCAGTCCTGGGTGTCATGTCCACAGAGGCAGACATTATAACTGCTGGCAATATTTTCAGACTGAACTGATGCAGTCAGGATGCAGGAGTCTTTTTTTAACCCTTTGATTGCCAAAGGGGTATGCAACGCATTGCTTTGCAATGCGTTGCATACCCCACTGGCACTCAAAGGGTTAAGGACCAGAGACGTCTGTAACACAGTGCAAAGAAAAGTGTTGCACTCCCCCTGCACTGTTAAGCGTTAAGATTACCATGTGTAATGAGCAGAGTTTGAGGTCCTATGGTTCAACTAGCAACTGTCATGTCATCCTCCATGGACATAACATCCAGATCTGGTTGAAGATAATGGGGGTTATGCACTAAGGAGTCATAAGGAGGTGATACAGTGGTGATAACGTCTCCATTGATATCACTTCTCCAGTTCTTATGTTATTCTGTGGAGCCTACGCACTAAGACCTTTCCCACTTTGGAGATCTTAGTGTATAGGCTTTATAGAATAACACAGGAACTGGGGAAGTGATATCACTAGAGAAGTCATCTCCACTTTATCACCTCTATATAGTGCCTAAACAAAGACACAAGGCTAAAATTCATAAAGGTCATTAAACTTTTATTTAAATAGTAAGGTAAATGGGGGTATATTATTGAGGGTTGTTAGTTCTCCTTTAATAGTTGGACAGAATAAGCTGGGGATAATTACATTTTGATGCAGATGTATTTTGCTCACTTGGATACTAGAGACAATAAGGCAATGTGTTAAAGACATTTCTAGTATCCAAGGGGTTAACGCCATTTGAGATCTACGTATAAGGCTTTATTTCAGCTTGTGAATTGCTGACATTGTGCAGAACACGTAGTAAACATTTTGCACCTTATCCGTACTAATACCCCAGGAATTTACTGTCAGGCTAGTCTGTATCTGTCCTTACAAGTCTAACAGAGACAAACCGTCCTCTGCCATTGATTAACACAGCGTGCAGCTACATGACAAGAGATGCACAGAGAGAAATGACCTCAAGCAAAAGTAAACCACCTTTTTGAGTTAAAGAGATAGTAATGTTGTAAATTAAGTACATCGCTGCGTCTTCTTTATTATAAATGTCAGATTGAGCTATTTTAGTCCCTTACTTTTACACAGTTCTCAAGTTAGTCAATATAGAAGGATCTCCCACCCTCCCCTTCTGGCTGCCTCCCACTGAATCCTCATTCTGGTCCCAGGACCGGACGGATGCAGCAAGGGACACACTTCAGTAAGTAAGTATAAGAGAAATCCTGTACCTCCTTGACGAAGGAGGGCAGGATTTCCCTTTGCTTACTGGGACCAGAATGAGGATTCAGTGGGAGGCAGCCAGAAGGGGAGGTGGGGGATCCTTATATATTGAATAACTTGAGAACTGTGTAAAAGTAAGGAACTAAGAACAGTGTAAACTTTCAAATATATAATAAAGAAGTCTTGGCGATCTACTTAATTTAAAACATTACTGTCCCTTTAACCCTTCGAGTGCCAGAGGGGTTCGCAATGCATTACATGCCCCTCTGGCATTCAAAGGGTTAACGTATTCTGCAAGTACATAATACGTACAGTTAAATTGCCTATACTTTTGTATTTGTTTATTTTTTCAATTTTGCTTTTTTTTTTTTTATGTCCCTGGGAACGAGCTACCTGAATTCCGTTTTCCATGAAGGATTCTCTCAGGGACAGTGAATACAAGGATTGTGATAAAATGTGACACTATCTGCCCAGCAGAAAAGGCTGCCTTGAGCCTATTAAATATAGTATACAGAGCACTGAGTTCTACAGCTGACTGTTACATTGTATCACTATCCCTGATCTCACAGTCTCTGACAGAGAACTCTCTGGAAACAGGGAGCCCCAGTTAGTGGCATAAAAGTTACAAATAAATATCTGAAGATTACAAAAAGCATTGTCAGTTTGTCTTTACATATTGTGCACTTAGTAAATATGTCAAAAAGGTGGTTTGCTGTCACTTTAAAAACAGTGATAAATATCAGAGCAGTCATACTGCTCACTGCAGATGGCTAGCTACACATCTCAAACTCCTCTAGGCAATTCATCCTAGGCTTACTACGTAGATGAGGTTTATTATTATTATGTAAATGCATTTGAATTGCAGAAACAAGCATGCTACACATATACTAAATCTGAAATTACTTGAAGAATCCTTCTCAGGAAAAGATGTACAGTACACTTTACAGCACTGTGCAGTATCACTCAGCCGCTGCAAGAGCCAGAAGGGCACAATCATCATGTAGAAAAATAGGTATAAATGTACTAGATGGGAATATAATTCTGCCTCTTAATACATCCTTGGTAAGGCCTCATAGAGAATATGGAGTACAGATTGGGGCACCAGTCCTTAAAGGGATAGTAATACTTAGTTTTCACTTGGCATAAAATTGTTATGTGTAAAAAACTAAATCGTCCCATCCATGTCTCTCTGCCCTCACTTCTGTAATTATTAAGCTTTTGCCAGTTATAGTTTCCCCCAACTGCCCCTTAACTGGTATATCACCGCTTCAGGTCTCAGCTCAGAAATCTGGTCCCGGGACTGGCCAGCGGCACTTCAGCAGAGCCGAAATAGTGTTATATAGAAAAAAAATACTTCACTGGAATGGTCTACAAAGTGTGCTTGCAAAGCAGGCACATTTTGTAAACTGTTCCATTGAAGTATTTCTTTCTATATAATGCTGTTTTGTCTCTGCTGAAGAGCCTCCGGCTGAGTCAAATTACCATATTTCTGAGCTGAGACCAGAAGTGGTGACATATCAAAAAGGGGCAGTTGGGGGAAACTATAACTGGCAAAAGCTTAATAATTACAGAAGTGAGGGCAGAGAGACATGGATGGGACGATTTTGTTTTTTTACACTTAACGATTTTATGCAAAGGGAAAACTATGTATTACTATCCCTTTAAAAACAGAGACGTGCAGCAAAACTGATAAGGGGACTGGATGACTATAGTTATAAAGAGGGACTAGCTAAACTGGGGGTCATCCATTAAGATTAAGGGAAAGGCTCTTTTGAATAAAACAAAGGCAGGGATTTTTATACAGTATGGGCAGTACACTAGTGGAATTCTTTGCCTCAGGCAGCTGTGCTTACAATTGTTGTACTTTAAAAACCATATTAGACATTATTCTAGTTTGAAACAATATTGAGAATTATGATGGGTTCAGTGCTGATAGGATATTGATCCAGGGAAATATCAGATTACCTTTTGAAGCCAGAAAGAAAAATTCTTACCCACTTGGGGCTTAACTGAAAACGGGGTTCAATAGTTCTTTTGCCTTCCTCTGGATCAACAATGGTGATATGGCAATGGCTGAACTTGGTGGAGACGTCTTTTTCACAGCTTAATCAAATATGTTACTAGGCCCATGTTTATAAAGCCAGAGTTCTTCTGGAGTAAACCAAGTGCTCCACTAGGGGTAATAAAAATTCCTAAATTCCCATGCACTTCAATAGGGCTTTCTAAAGTGGAACTATCACCCTATATAAAATTCCTCCACAATAATTAGGCACATGGCGATTAGCTTCTTAACAGTGATATTATCTGGAACAAGTACTAGGTTCTGAATCCTTTTTCTTCTGAGACTGACGGTCAGGCATGCATGCCTGCAGCAGAGACGAAATTGCGGTACTTACAAAGAATTCATTAATTGGAAATGTCTACAAAGTGTGCTTGCAAACCAGGTACACTTTGCAGACCTTTCTAATGAATGAATTATTTTTAAGTACCGCAATTTCGGCACTGCTGCAGAGCCTCCTCGAGTCACACAATTCGAATCTCCTGCTGGCAGCTTTACAGCTGACATCAGGAGAAGGGGAGGGAGGGGGGAACTTTGAATCCCTATATCTCTCAAACCATAGCGGTTTGAGAGATTGGGTTTGTTGCAATTAGTTTCTTTTTTAATCACTACCTAACTCTAAATATTTTTGAGGGACATTACTGAGCTTTTAAAAAGCTGACTTTGTTCATTTATGCATAGCACCTGACTTTACATGCTTTAGCAACATTTTAATGATCAACATGCAGATGGCTTTAACCCTTTGAGTGCCAGAGGGGTACGCAATGCATTGCTTTACATTGAGTTGTATACCCATCTGGCACTCAAAGGGTTAACCCTTTGGAGCAGTGCGTTCCATGACACTTGAAGGGTTAAGAATAATCTTATAAATTATGGGACATTACTGTCTCTTTAACTATCCTATCAACATATTTCTGCCACTTTTTTCTGAAGAACAGATTATGTTAGAATTTGTTAAAATTCTGACAAAAATTATTTCTCAAAATTGTTGCAGTTCGCGAAATTTCTTTATAAATTCGCTGCACCATTCCCCCCCGCTCTACTGTCAGTTTTACAAAAGCGCGACTACAGAGCATTATGACTTCCATAATGGGCAATTTTATAATAAAAGTTTACAGCAATTATTCTCTTAACTCCAGTTTTAGAAATATCCCCCTATGTTCCCTAGTCTTGCCAAGATCATACCTCCAGTTTCCTTATGTCTCCACCCACCAGACCCATTCACAGGACACACATGCACAGACACAGGAAATGCATAATGACCTGCACACCCCTTACAGCAGTGTGGTCTCTATAATGCTGATTTTGAAATGATTAGATCTATCGAATGCAACAATTAATAAAAGCTGAAATGTGACTGTTTAGAAGTCAGTGGATTCCACAATAAATCAAACTCAGGAATGGACACAAAGCAATGTGTTGGAAACCACTCGCATTAATGGTAATTGTGTGAATGTTAATTTGTCCCTTTTGCCCCAGCTGGTTTGTTCCAAATTGCTCCTGTTTTCTTTTAAACATAGGGTTTTTAGTTTTAAAGAAGTGGTTATGAAAATGCTCAGTATGTTTTACATACAGAAAAGTCATAATTCATGAGCATGTTCAGGGCTGACAGTATTCTCAAAGCTCTTAATCCAGTACATGGGCATGTGCAGGGGGGCCTGGCCTGGGGTCCATATTATGGCTTTTTCCTCCCCTGCAGGGCCGGATTTACATTTCAGGAGCCTATAGGCACAGAAATCTGAAGTGCTCCCCACCATTGCCCATCTCCACTGGACACCTCCACAATGCTCCAAATCTCCACATTACCCCCCATATCCATATTGCCCTAGCATTGCCCCCCATCATCTCCACATTGCCCCATCATCTCCAACTTGCCCCCATCAGCTCCAACTTGCTCCATCAGCTCCAACTTGCCCCCATCAGCTCCAACTTGCCCTCACATTGCCCCATCAGCTCCACATTGCCCCCACTTTGCCCCCAGTATCCATTTCCTACCTCCCTGGTGGTCCAGCGGCAGGAGAGATCTGTGCTTCCGAACAGACATCTGGCTGCTGTTGCTCCCGCGCGGTCTTCTCTTTAGGAATGCAGAGCGCTGGGAGATGATGTCATCTCCCAGCTCTCTGCATTACTAAAGAGCCAACGAGGGAGCAACAGCAGGATCTCACCATGAGGCGGGTGGCGGCTAGGGTTGATGTGAATGAAAATATAAAACAAAATTGATTCTAATGACAGGCGCCCCTCTGTGGGGTGCGCCTGTAGGCAGATGCCTACTCTGCCTTATGGCAAATCTGGCCCTGCTTCCCTGGAAACATTTCTCTGGATGCCCATGAGTCATTGGTTCTAATTCAGAGTGATGTGGCAGTTTGGTATGCCACGGACACCTGTTCTGGGTGCCACTCCTATTCTTCTATTAAGAGTTTGGATGAAATGTGAATGTTATGGGTGCCTGGAGAGAAATAGATTGAAAACCACGTTGACTTCATTAAAGTGATAGTAATACCACAATAAAACTTTAGCTCCAATTATTACTTACAATTTTTTAACATGTTGCTCTGTGTACAGTTATTCACATTTCTGTATTTAAAACGCTATTGAAGTAGAATGATTCCCCTCCACCCATTTCCCCTGCATTACTGATCCTCTCATGCCGGTCTTGATTGAAACGAGATGATGGACAGTCTTCAATAAGCATAAAGAAAATCCAGTCCAACTTCGTCAGGGGGGCAGGGTTTTCCTTATACTGACTGAATTTTGTCCCCCTCAGCATCCATCCGGTCCTGCGACCGGATCACAGATCTAAGGGGAGGAGGCCAAAAGGGGGATTCTTTCAACTTCAATAGCATTTGAACTACAGAACTGTGAGAAACTATATATAGCGCAACATGTTAAAAAAAATTGTAAGTAGTAATCGGAGCTAAAGTTTTATTGCAGTATTACTATGCCTTTAAAGGGATATTAATACTTCGTTTTATCTTTATTTTATTTTGTAGGCATTAAAAAAACATGAAGAACGATATAAGTCTTATCTCTCAAACCTTTATGGTTTGAAAGATATTCACAAGCAAAGTTTCCCCCTCCCGCCCCTTTTACCTAGTGTAAGCCATCTCTTCTCAGATGTGGAATGCAGCCCATAGACCAGACTGATAACAGAAGGGGACAATCTTCTTCCTATGAGAACAATGAAAGCCCTGCCCCCCTTGACAAGTTTTTCAGGTTTTTCCCTTATCTTAATTGAAGATTGTCCCTCTCTGCAATCTACCTGGGCACATCCCTTCAGATCTGGCTGAACAGTGTTACATCAGTAAAAGGGACGGGAGGGGGGTACTTTGTCATTGAATTACTCTTGAACTACAACTCTGACAGAACTGAAATAACACTCTCCAAAGTCCAAATACTATGATGATTAATTAGAACTGCTTTTATTATGAAACATTACTATCCCTTTAAATAAAGTGTATAATGGAATAGTTACACTTGCACAACATGATTGATTATTCTAAGAAATGTTTTAAACACAATCATAACTCTCAGTCAGAAGGAGAACATTTTGACTGATCAAAAACGTGATCAATCAAAATAAATATTTGAGGTTTATAAATAGATTAAAAAAGTGGGCCTGATCGACCAAAAGGAAAATTACATTTCATCTAAATAAATAAAATAAATAAAAACAGATTGCAAAAATCAATCAAGTGAAATGTACTTAATCAATCAAAAGAAAACATGATCAAGCTCATGAAGCATGATTGACCAAACCAAACAGCTGTGATTAAAAATACAACAACATTCTTTTAATTGGTCAAACATCTGAAACACAGATGATCGATCAATTTTTTTTTAAATTTAGTTTGAAAGTTATGGCTTTGCAAATGTGCAGTGGGTTTTTGCACACAGAAAGTCAGAACTCTTGAGCCTGTGCAGAGCCAAATGTAGCTCACACAGCTCCTTAATGAATAAACTTTACCTTAGATTGATTAACCCCTTAACGACGAGCGGTTGGGGATGACCTTCCCTTAAGGACTGGTTTGATCTAGGTTGGCACGTCAGCACACATGGCTGATGAGGTGTACCGGCGTGCCGAACGGGGATCTGAGGCAGACCACTCAAGTCTTGGAGAGGTCAGTTTCAGACCCCGCGAGTGCTTACAATGCTCCCGCAGGAGTGCCACAAGCAGAAAATACGTGACGTGCCAGGACCATCACTGTTCCTTCAAGCATAAAAAAAACGACAACAGTTCTTACACATCACCAGTCATTAAGGGGTTAAGTGAATGAAGGATCCTTGACATATTTAGCCTTTTGAGTGCCAGAGAGGTATCCAACACTAATGTTGGATACCCCTCTGGCACTCAAAGGGTTATAAAATTGTTCATAAACTAAAAGGAAATCATCAACCGCCTCGAGGACAAGAAAACATATATGTGATGTCTGTGCCAATCTGATGCCCTCTTCAGTCATCTGCACAGTGTGTGTATGTTTGACCTCCATGCCAGTCTATGTCCTCCCCATGCCTGTATATCACCCCAGTGCTTGTCTGGTTGCCCCTAGCTGTCTGTCTATCATTAGGCCATATGTTCCAAGTAAAACTGGAGAAATTCTGGGACAAACCATTGCACTATAGGTTGAGAAATAAAAAAAAGAATCCCATTGATTTAAATGTGGATTTAACATCTTGGATGCAAAGCAATGCACTTGAGACCTATCTAACACTAGAGTGGTTAAAATTCCCATCTTTTGTTCCCCCTATAGTGCATTTGGTTTGTCCCAGAATTTCTCCTTTCTGCCCATTGTGCTCAGTTCCCACTGTCTCTGTCTGTTGCCCCCCTCTCTATGCCTGCATCTCCCTGTTGTAACCTTAGATATCTGATCTCTGTCCTTTTAGGATCCTTTCACATGGACGTGTGGGGATGCTGTGCTTGATCTGTTGCTGGTGGTGGAAGGTAACATGTTGGACTATGGTGCCTTTCATGGGGTTGTCTGTCATCTTGTATGATCACACCAAAGTCCAGTATACTGCAGTTTTACGGTAATTACTTCAGGAACGCGGTAAAGTAGTAATCATACCTGGGAACTTGCTTATCTTGAGCTCCCAGAGAGGACTCCTGTGATGCTGACAAGATGTCAGCAACACAATTTTGTGCCATAAAGGGGGTGGGGTTTAATGGAGTGGGCAGGGCCTAGGCGTAATTGTGTCATAATGTGTGTGGGAATTGGGCAGTACAGGGTGGGAAGGAGGAGAAGTGGATGGGGAGTGGGAGGAACAGGGTGCGAAGGAGGAGAAACTCCCCTCCCACAGAAGAAACGACCTCTGTCCCCAGGGACCTGCTAATTCAGTCTGAAAACCAGGGTCTCTGGGGCAGATCCGGAGAGTTCCCAGCTGGTAGTAATAAGCCAGGTCTGCCCAGGGGCCTACGAGGCTGCCTGCAGGCATTTCAAAGAAGATGAGCTGGAGGTTGTGACGTTCATGGCAAGCTCTAAAGAATGGTCGATCCAAGAGGGTACCAGCCAGTAATATTGGCTGATGCTGACATGGACCAGAGGGAATACACACACACACACACCACCTGCATTCCGTATCAGCAGTGGAACACAGGAGAGAGGTGAGTGAATTACTTGGATTACAGAACTGTCACAGGAGGTTAACAGTACTGTCACCTGTCTGAAAGAGCCCTTTGCCCTGATGGAATTTAGATTGTCACTCTTTTAAATTAAATATTAACATATTGCCCTGCAGGGCTGCGGGTCAGGTAATGGGTCCACATTAGGATTCAGATCTACGTTTTTCATCATTATTTTCCCTTAGCACCATTCCTCTACCCCACTGTTTTTCATTTCTCTATCAAACATATTTGTTAACCCTTTCAGTGCCAGTGCTTTGCAATGCGTTGTGTACCCCTCTGGCACTGAAAGGGTTAAATAAAATGAAAATGTGTTTTTATAACATTCGATTTGCCATATTTAAGCTTGGGAACATAATTTTCCATGATAGAAATGTTGAAGATGTGGCATCGATTATATAGGAGTGTGACGTGACTGATGTGCAAACTGCATTGGGGTATTTCAGGGCTACATACACTATGTAATGTGGTGTTATTCTAGGGCAAACCAACTGCAACGCAAAGGAAAAATACAAATTCCTATTGATTTAATTTTTTTTTTTTAAAGCTGAACTACCACTTCAACTAAAGTTGCCCTGCAATACTTAGGCAGGTGGAGACTAGCTTACTAATCATTATTTTACCTTTCAAAAGTGCCCCCGAATTAAGTTATCCTTAACCCTTTCAGTGCCAGAGGGGTACGCAACGCATTGCTTTGCAATGCGTTGCGTACCCCTCTGGCACTGAAAGGGTTAAGCATCAGAGACAGGAAGCCAGGCATCACTGAGGACATCTTGAATGTGTGCCTGCGCTGTCAGTCCCCATCACCCTTCATATGCATTGCATGGCTCTGGAAGAGAGTGACGGCGCAGGCACACAGGCTGCAGTAACCTGGCTGTCAGTCTTTGAACCTTAACCCCTTAACGATGGATGACTTACCAGGTATGTCCCGCAGAAACTGTCACTTAGTGACAGAGGACGTACCTGGTAAGTCACGGAAGACCGGGTCTCCGTGCGGCTGCACGCCGTTCAGGGACTCCTGACTTGTTTGAAAAAAAAAAAAAAAATGTTCCTCATGCGTTAAGGTGACAGTCGCGTTCGTAAGTGGTTAAGGATAACTGTACTCCTGGGCACTTTTGAGAAGTTAAATAATGATTATTAAGCTAGTCGCCACCTGCATAAGTATTGCAGGGCGACTTTAGTTGAGGTGATAGTTCCGCTTTAACCCCTTGAATGCTAGTGAGGTTTCCAACGCATTGTGTTGGAGACCTCTCTAGCATAAGGGAGGTAAAATCCCTATTTATATCAGTAGGACATTTGGGAATTTTTATTTTTTCCCAATGGTACAATTGGTTTTACTGCAGAATTGCTGGACGTTTTGTGTATATGTTCATAGACATCATCTGAGCCTGTAAATCAGGGATGGGCAATGTGTGGCCCTTCAGCTGCTGTTTCACTACAACTCCCATCCTACTCTGTCACCCAACAGCTAGCAGAGAATGATGAGAGTAGCAATCTGGCAGCAGCTGGAGGGCCTCATGTTGCCCATGACTGTGCTACACAATGATTCCACACTAAGTAATTAAAGCTTAACCTTTAATTGGTATGGAGTTAAGAAAATGATAATTACTAGTCTAAAGCAATTTAAGAAAATCAAGAAATAAAGTGAATAAGGCACATTATAATGAGAACAAGCTGTACAATAATTAGGCTGATGTACTAAGAAGAATTAGGAGTAATTTGGTGGCAAATCAACTGCACCGATGGGACAAATAAACATTCCCATTGATTTAAATGGACTTGTAACCCCTTGAATGCCAGACAGGTCTCCAACTCATTGTTTCACAATGAGCTGGAGACCCCTCTAGCATTCAAAAGATTAACCCTTTGAGTGGTAGAGGGGTACGCAAAGCATTGCTTTGTAATGCGTTGAGTACCCCTGTGGCACTCAAAGGGTTCAACGCCCAGCTTAACCCTTTGAGTGACAGGAAGGTATCCAAAGTGTTGCACTGCAATGCATTAGGTATCTCTCAGGCATTCAAAGGTTTAAATCAATAGGTCCAGCTGGTTTGCTACCGAATGACTCCCGGGTGGTTATACACTAAGGTGTGATAAGGAAGAGACTCCTTCTCCAGTGTGATAAACCCTCCAGGTCCTATGTTACTCTGTGGACTCTATACACTAAGTCAAGGCTGTCCAGGCTCAGTCTTCAGGGGCCACCAACAGGCCAGGATGTAAGGATTTCCCTGATTAAGCCCATTGTGACTGACTCACCTGTGTTCATACAAGGAAATTCTTACATCCTGGCCTTTTCGTAACCATACCTGGGAGGTGTCAGATTGAGCTGACAATGAAATATTTGAAATATAAATCTCTAAACTTTCCCTTAATGTAAATTTTATGCAATATGTACCTGCTTGCTCTAACTAAGAGGTGCTCCAATCAGTCTGCAATGAACCTTTAACATGTTACAACGTAGAGATCTGACTGCCTAAACACAAGCAGGACATCTCCCCCTATCTTTCTGATACAAAAGGCACACATTTAGAGACTAAGGTAACATTTCATTGGGACAAATCATATAGTAGGTAACAAAGAAATCTCTTACTCTGAGAAATTGGCCCTTGACCCTGAGATATGGGTCAAAACCCTGGCTTGTTGGTAGGTCTTGAGGACTGAACTTGGACACCTTGCACATAAGGTGTCTTCTCCCTGAGAGACCTTAGTGCAGAGGCTTCCTTAGAATAGGACTTAGAGACTTTATCTCACTTGAGAATTCAGCTCCACGTTATCACCTCTTTACCTCACTTTAAAAGTCCCCCCACCCAGGGTTTCCTTTGTTCATCACCCTCATTAAATTGAAAAATCTAAATGATACATTTCCCACATTCTATTTCCCCACCAGGAATGAATCACTGAGTTTGTTTATTCCTGAACATAAAAGGTGCAATTCAGGGTAAAGGGAACTGTAGATTTGATTTTAAAGCTTCCAAATTCATATTGATTTAAATTGGGGCTTATACCTTCTCAAACACTAGAGAGATCTCCACTCTTCTCAAGGTAATGGAAATGGAATTTTCATTAACCCCCCCCCATGGCGCAAATGACTGGCTCCAGAATTTCCCCTTTGTAGCTTGATAAATGAAGCAATTTAATCAGCACTGACATGTAAACAGAATGAGGCATATGTACCAAGGCTAAGGCCCCTTTCTCAGAGGCAACATAAACACAACATTGCTGCACTGGTGATGTTGCATATTGTGAAAGGTCTTATGCTGGGCTATAGTGCCATTCACATGGGCAACTATCAGCTGTGTGAACGAACCAAGGTCCTGCATACTGCATGTTTACTGAATTCATAGCATGGTGCACTAGGGAAGATCTGTACAGCAGCCTATGGGGCCATCTGTACACCTTTTACACAACATCCAATGAGTGACAGCCCTGGGTGGTGCCAGTCAATCATACTGACTTCTGCACATGAGGGTCCACGGTCAGACATTTTGTCTGGGTTGTCAATGGAATGCAGGAGAAGGTGAGTGACAAATATGAGCAACAGCCCTGTAGCCTGTGCGAAAAACTCCCCCAAAAATCTTAGCAAATCTGAGGCAAACCAACTGCTCCTTATGTACCTAAGGAAAAACTCCAGTTAAGATGTTGGAGTTTTATTTTGATACATATGGTGTAACTGTTCTCCTCATTTGCTAAACATTTACATTGATACATATGCCCAAACATTCATAAAGATTCAAGTTTCCGCTTTTGACTAATGAATAATAAAAAGCAATTTAACTGCAATAAACTCCAGATAGTGGGAATATCATCCTATATAATAATTCGCTAAAACGTGTGTAACGACACAGTCATGCACAGTAGAGAAGGAGCGTCCAGCTCTGTATCAGCCGCGCTGTGGGCAGTCTCTACTGCACATGACTTCCCTGTGACCAGCTGGCAGTGGCACTGTGGCCCGTGTAAAGGGCTCTTCAGCTAGTACTTATATAGTTGATTAATCCAATTTATTGATTCAGATCTCAGTGCTGTTGAACCAGCAGAAAATAAACAGAACCTTATTGGAGTCATTTCCAGTTTTGCCTCAATGGAAAGAACATTCCTTAACATTCCAAACTGGCAAGTCGATTGCTTCCTGGATCAACAGCATACCTGTGATAAAACTAATTGTTATTGTATTTATTGTTCCTTGTTAATATGCAGGGCTGGTGCAAGGATTTTTGCCACCCTAGGCAAAACCTAATTTTGCCGCCCATTTGGCTCTGCCACTTGTGCCCCATCCCTTTATACCCCGCCTACTTATATCCCACCTCATTTCATGATTGTCCTCTCTCTGCCCCTGGACGGGAGATGCCTGTAAGAGATGCCCCCCACCAGCTCCAACTTGCCCCCACCGGCTCCACTTTGCCCCCTATGAGCTCCACCTTGCCCCACCAACTTCAATTTGCCCCCTTAGCACCAACTTTCCCCCATCTGATCCACCTTGCCCACACCAGCTCCATGTTGCCCCCACCAGCTCCACTATGCCCCCATCAGCTCCAACTTTCCCCCATCAGCTCCAACTTTCCCCCATCAGCTCCACTTTGCCCTGATCTGCTCCAACTTGCCCATACCAGCTCCACTTTGCCCCATCAGCTCCAACTTGCCCCCATCAGCTCCAACTTGCCCCCCATCAGTTCCACTTTGCCCCCACCAGCTTCACTATGCCCATATCAGCTCTAACTTACCCCCACCAGCTCCACTTTGCCCCCTCAGCTCCACTTTGCCCCCCATCAGCTCTAACTTGCCCCCTCAGCTCCACTTTGCCCCCCACCAGCTCCTCTTTGCCCCCACCAGCTCCTCTTTGCCCAACATCAGCCCCAACTTGCCCAACATCAGCCCAAACTTTGCCCCCATCAGCTCTAACTTGCCCCCTCAGCTCCACTTTGCCCCCCACCAGCTCCTCTTTGCCCCTACCAGCTCCTCTTTGCCCCCACCAGCTCCTCTTTGCCCAACATCAGCCCCAACTTTGACCCCCATCAGCTCCACTATGCCACCCATAAGCTCCAACTTGCCCCCCATCACATACCTGGAGCTCCGCGCAGTATTATTTTCAGTAATGCAGCGCGTGCCGGGAGATCATGACTCCCAGCGCGCTCTGCATTACTAAACAGTTGACGACGATGAGGGAGCGCAGTAGAGACACAGATCTAACTGTGTTGCGTTCCCGGTGCGGTGCGTGCGGGCAGCGGGCGCACCTCTTCTCCGCTGCATGCCCGGGCCCCCATTACATGTGCGCCCTAGGCCGGCGCCTACTTCGCCTATAGGTGGCGCTGGCCCTGTTAATATGTATCCACTAATTTTTGGAACACATCAACTGTCATCACAACCTCCAGAGGAATGAAATTCCAAATGCCCACTGGCTTTAACCCCTTAAGGACTGTATTTTGTATATACTGTGTATATACAACCTTATTTTCTGTGCCTTAAGGCATAATCTGGTGTTAGCCATTCAAATTGACAGAGAGCACTGTCAGCAGTGACCTTGTCCCTACCCCCTTCCATTTGCAGTAGAACATATTTGGCTCCCAGCAATAGCCAGAGTCTCCTGCAAGTGAAGGGTGTCAAACTGATTGTCTTACTTCACTATCAATAATAAGTTTAACTACATCAGTGACAACACACTCCTATGTACATACAAGTAAGGGCAGCATATTGTCTGACATAGCGTGCTTCCACTCTTACTACTGACACCCTTATGAATGGTGACTAAGGAGGGAGGCTGTTGCTGACAGTCTTCACCACTCAAGAAAATAAAATGCAAATATACTAAATGTAACACCCATATGTAACCCTTTGGGTGCCATGGCCAAACTTAGTGTTAGGCAAACTTGTCCTGGGTGCTACCATGATCAGGTAAACAATTCCTAGGCACTGTCTGGTTTTCTTCTAACCTCAATGTAACTCTCTTCCTGGTAGACACTAGCTTGTGGTGGACTTCGAGCCACTTTCCGGACACATCAGACTAGGGCTTGTTTAAATTCACAAGTCATAGGAGAACTATTGGGCTCTGGGACAGGTAGCCCACAGCGACCCTTTAAAGGAACCACAGTCATCTGTTCCTCAATGGCCCCAAGCTAACCACTCCTCTCTAAAGGAAACTTAAAGGGGAACTCTTTTAAGGGGGTGGCCACAATAAACTACCTTAGAGTGTACCCTGTTACATAAAAATTATAAACAAATAGTAAAAAATAAAATTACTTTCTATTTAGATTAACTAAGATGCATCTTGCACTTTTACCGCTTAACTGCTAAAATACTTACACATAATTGATTAGGGGATTTTAAAATATAGAATCAATTGAATGCAAACATTCATGCAGTATCTATCTATGTATCTATCTATGTATCTATCTATATCTATCTATCTATCTATCTATCTATCTATATCTATCTATCTATCTATCTATCTATCTATCTATCTATCTATCTATCTATCTATCTTCAGCCATTGTCGATCCACTGCAGGATGAAGGCCTCCTCAGTAAGCCGCCAACAACTTCTGTCTTGTGCTATTTGCCGCCACTGTGAACCAAAAATTTGGTAATTTCATCTACCCATCTTGTCTTGTCTTCTTCTTGGGCTTTTAGTGTTGAGTGGAATCCATTCCAAAATTAATTTGTTCAATCTACCATCAGGTCTTCTTGATATGTGGCCTGTCCATTTCCATATCAGGTACTTTACTGTTTCAATGACATAGACCTATGTTTTCTGACAAGTCCATGCACACCTTTTTTGGTCTCTTTTTGCTATGTTCAGAATTTGATGTTCCATACTTCTCTGTGTGACCTTAATTTTTTGTATGGCTTTGGCATTCATTGTCTGTGTTTCGCAGACCTGCATAAGGACTGGGAGGACACATCTGCTAAAAACCTTTTGCTTGAGGAAGAGTGGTCAATTTGTGCAAAAGTCAGTACTACCAAGCTTTCCAAATGTTTGCTATCCCAATTTTTTTCATTGTTCAATTTCCATCATGGTGTTTTCATCTGTTTACATTTCCTTTCCAAGGTAAACATACTGAACCATTTCTAGTTCTTGTACATCTACTGTGATTTTCCTTGGTATGGTAAATTTGTTAAACGTGACTTGTGTTTTGTTGATATTCATCTTCAGACCAAATGTTATGCTTTCCTTTTGTAACTCTTCAATGCGTTTTTGCTGTTCTTCAAGACTACTGGCATTGATTATGTAGGTAGTCTCCATGGATCTTAAGTTCTTTGTTGTCCCAATTTAGTTTCCAAATTGTAAACAGGCAGAAAATAGTTCTGGGGAGATTTCGTCTCCCAGCCAGACTCCTTTTTCTATGTTGATCTGGACTTTGTTGACCTGTTGCATTTTCATATATTGATTAGAGGGTATTGATGTAAGCTCTATTTCTTGGTTGATCAGAGCATCAATTATTGCTTGCTTTTTCACTCAGTCAAATACTACTACTCGGCAAACTTCCTGAACATGGAAAAATGCAGAAGTCTTCCTACTGCACAAAAAAGGTGATAAGGCAGATCTAAAAAAACTACTGACTAATAAGCCTATTGCTAGTTGTCTGCCTGATTTTCACAAAAGGTACTATCAAGAAGAATGGACACAATACTTAATGACGCACACCTATAAATAAACAGGCTTCAGGAGAGGTTTCAGTACTATGGACAAATTCCAGAGAGTGCAACAAGTTATGCATAGCCTTCATTGACTAAAAAAAGGCCTTTGACTCAGTGAAAACACAAAACCTTTTCTTTGTCAGCTACATTCACATTCTGTAATTTTTTGTGATCATGGGAAGTGGCAATCTTCATCTGTCCAGCTGTTGTTGGACAAGAACTCCTGAGTTATAGCCCAGCAACAGCTGGAGCACTGCAGATTGTCTCCCGGCCAAAACATTTATCATATACAAGAAGTATCCAGACTGTTACTCAGAATATAGTTACAACTTGCTGGGCCCCAGGCAAAATTTTTCCATGGTCCTTAACTTAGCCTGATCCACTACCATCTGGAAGATTGCAAAGGTCAGGATGAGTAAGGTGAGGGACACTCAGAGGCCGAAGGTCCTGAAGGTATTTACACCTGACAAGTAATTTAAGGGCAGATAGTGAAAGGTTTAGTTGGTTGTAAAGGGTGTATGAAAGTATTTATTTATTTATTTAAAGGGCACCAAACATTAAATGCAGTGATATACATTTACATACCCTCTTCTCCTGCATAATATATGCAAAACATCTGCATTTAATTCTCAATCCCTAAAATATTATCCCAATCTATTTTAATCCATTTTGACACTGATGTGTTACTTGTCTATACAGTCGATGCTTTATTACTTTTCTTTTTACAGCTTGTAATATAGCAACATTGTAGCACATTTGATGAGGCTGAAAAAACAACCTGTACATCAAGTTCAGCCTTTTGCATCTATCACATTTCTTAATGTAGGGGAAGGCAAAACAAAAACGAAAAAAACATTGAACCCCCTTGCAACTATTGTTCAGGCTAGAAAGACACCCACTACTTTTTTGGAAGCATTTACAGCATCTGCAAACACAACTTCCAGGAGGCAAAGAATTCCACAGCCTTACTACAACCTTACAGCCATTACTGTAAAAAATCCCTGCCTTTGTTTTAATTAAAATAACCTTTCCTCTAGTCTTAATGGATAACCTCTTGTTTTTTTGCTCAGTTCTTTGGTTTCTAAGAGAGTTCTTTGTATTAGCCTCAAATATATTTGCAAATGGTAATCGTATCTCCACTTAGATATTTCTTCTCTAATTCCTGAGTAACCAGGGAGTTGCAGCAGTGAAGGTTTGAATGGTGGCCTATGGGGATGCTGTACATGCCGTTCAGAAAGATGACTGAATCATTGTGATGAGCGTCTCAATAATCCAATTACAGGCTAGACCAAATGGGTGCTGTGCCAGCCAATTAAGTAAATCTAGTTTTTATATGAGTTTGCTTGCAGTTTACCGTGCACATTGAGTAAGCATAGGGCATGTGCTATACCACTGTAGTGGCTGTGTCACTGCATTGGTATTGCCTGTATGACTAAGGCCTATCACTAGTTTCAGATCCACGTTTCAGGAGGAATCTGTAAGATACAAACATGTGACACATTCATCCCTCGTGATGGATTCCAGTTCACTTTGTTTCCCACATAAATATGGCATTTTGTAAACTTTTTATTTAACTGAGAAGAGAATATTAACCCAGTGAGTGCCAGAGGGGTGCTCAACACATTGGGTGGGCATCCTTCTGGCGCTCAGAGGGTTAATGTAGTACTTTGAATACGTCTAATTTGTAAGGCTGGAGAACTACGTTTTAACAGTGTATGATAGTTATTTAAAGTAATGGTAACACTTTCTAATAATACCTCCCCCGCATACCTTAACCCTTTGAGTGCCAGAGGGGTACGCAATGCATTGCAAATGCATTGCGTACCCCTCTGGTACTCCAAGGGTTAAATCCTAATGGCCGCTACATATCAATTATGTGTGGATTGTTCCCCCAAATCAGTCTTTAATTAGTACTAGATATCAGGTCCATTTGGGTGGACATAATTCATTATTGTGGACTCTAGGTCCCCAAAATCCTCCCACTGAATTCTTCATTGCTTCTTAAGATACTTTCAGTGTTTCTTTCCATCAACAAAGAAACATGATATCCAGTATAAATTAAAATTAATGATTTATAGTGGTCATTAGGATTTCCTGCTCACATTAACGTGAGTGAGGGACATAATTAGGAGGATTTAGGATTCTTTTAAAGGAACACTAACAGGTAAAAGGATCTGGGGTTGTATACATTTAAAGGGCTAGTAATACTTTAATTTAACTATAATGCATCTTGTAGCCCTTAAAAAACCAAATTAAATGACCCCAGCTGCATCTCTCAAACCTTTATGGTTTGAGAGATATCTGCTTTCAAAGTTCCCGTTCCCCTGACGTCAGTGCTCTAGCTGACTGCAGGGGAATCCCGTCCCTGAACAAGTGGCGGCTCTGCAGCAGAGCTGAGATTGCGTTATTGTAAAAGAAATCTTTCACTGAAAAGGTCTTCTACGTGTGATAACAAACTAAGCACACGTAGAAGACCGTTCCAGTGAAGGATTTCTTTTTCCATAATTCAATCTCAGCTCTGCTGAAGAGCCTCCACCGGTCCCAGGACCGGATTCCCCTGCAGTCAGCTAGAACGCTGACATCAGGGGAGGGGGAACTTTGAAAGGTTTGAGAGATCCTGCTGGAGTCATTTAATTTGGATTTTTAAAGGCTACAAGATGCATTATAGTTAAATTTAAGTATTACCATCCCTTTAAATACCTCTACTTAGGAAGCAGACATTCCTGCTTTTCCAAGGGCTCCGATTCATTGTCCATGATTATCTGTAAATGGGCTGATATAACAGTATAAGAACAGTGGACACTTATCAACACAAATTAACTGATTTTAATTCTTATCTCTCAATACAATAAGCACAAACAATACTAAATAAATGCCTTCTGAACAGAACAATTGACATGTTAAAAAATGAGTTTAAGATTACATTTTAAGCATGAATTATATTTACATATGTTAGCTGTAAGTATGTGATATTTAACGTATTGACCTATTTTATTTTTGTAGTGTTCATTTAAATGCCTAACAACAAACTCTGTAACAAGAAAACTTTTAAAACTACATATTACAGACTGTTCTTCTTACATGCGGGTTAAGTGCTCATGAATGACTAAGGATATATTTAAAAAGTAAATTCCAAAGCTTCAGAGCACAATTCTGTATTAAATGGCTTTTACAGACATTAAAGTACAAAGTATAAAGTAAATCCATAAAATCTATTTTACATCAATATTCTTCTCAAATAGAAAACTATTGAGTGGATGGTTTAGCTAGGATGAAATGGTGGAAGTAAATGCAATATATAGAGGCTTTTAAAAGTAGGAACATGTACCGAAATGCGTTCTAAATATCATCTTCCTGTGCACCAAGGTAAAGAAATGCATTAGGCCCTATCTGGTAAATCACAGAGTTTGACCTTGAGACTCGGGGGTGTTAGGCACTAAGGCATTATAAAGAGGTGATAAAATGGAGATGACTTCTCCAGTGATATCACTTCTCCATTTACTGTTATTCTATGAAGCAAATTATCTAAGGTTTCTCCAAGTGATATCACTGGAGAAGTCATCTCAACGTTATCACCTCTTTATCACACCTTAGTGCATAACCCACTGGGTTTTGAGAAATCTCAGGCTCCCACGCCAAATTCTCAGGGTGAGAGAGTCCAGCGTTACTTACTACATGATCTGCATTAATTAATGTCTTATTTATCCTCTAAATTGGTGCAATTTCTATAGGAAAGTCAGAGGGAGAAGTCCTATTTGTCTTATGCATGATGAACATACCTGAGAACTCTTAGGATTTGACCCACATCTCAGGGTGAATGGCAAAATTCTCAGTGTGGGAGAGTCCATTGTTTTTTTAATATTTTTATTAAGCAATAAAGAGTTACCACAATGATTAATATTGAAGAGCATGTCATAACTTTATTGCCTCTCTAATCCCAGAGAGGTATCCAATAGGGATTGGCGAAAATCTTTGCCTGAAACTAAAATAGGCTAAAAACGTCACTTGCCATCTAGAGGAAAATTTCCAGCGAAAAGTGCAGTTTTTCCGTTTTTTCCACCTAGCTCACTGCATTAAAATCAATGGGAAGACTGAATTTACACACAACACATAGCAAATTTTATATTATTTCCCACAGGCAAACTATAAAAGAGGTCTGATGGTGCCTGTGTTGGTGGAGTCTGGGGAAAGAATAATTTGAACAGGGAATTTGTTTTGGGGGGGTTGATTGGGATTGGGAGTTCAATTAATAAAAAAATAAAAAAAAAAAAAAAAATATATATATATATATATATATATATATATATATATATATATATATATATCACTGGAGAGGTGGTCTCACTGGTGATATTATTTCATTGAGAGGTTATCTCACCTGGAGAGATTATCTCACTGGAGCGGTTATATCACTGGAGAGGTTATCTCACTGGTGAGGTTATCTCACTGGAGAGATTATCTCACTGGAAGATCATCTCAGTGGAGAGATTATCTCACTGGAGAGGTTATAGCACTGGAGAGTTTCAATCCCTGGAGAGGTTATGTCACTGGAGAGGTTATCTCACTGAAAAGATTATATCATGGGGATGTTATCTCACTGGAGAAGTTGTCTCCCTGGAGCGGTTATATTGCTGGAGAGGTTATCTCACTGGAGAGATTATTTCATTGAGAGGTTATCTCACTGGAGAGATTACATCAGTGGAGATATTATATCACTGGACAGACTGTCACAATGTAGAGGTTGTCTCACTGTAGAGGTTATATCACTAGAGATGTTATATTACTGGAAAGGTTATCACACCTCAGTGTATAACCTCCTTGGTGTCTTACACTCTCCCTCTCTCTTCAGTTGGCAGGCAAATTACAACTAAATTTACCCATAGATCAATTAACATAATGTGGTGTCTGAGCCTTTAGCCATGCTGCTTCAACTCTGCCCCATGTACAGTCTGAGAGGCACCTTCACCAGAGAAATGTAAATGGACCCTATCACCTAAATACTACAATTTTGAATCAAGTAAATGTTGTATTTGCTTTTATTATTTATGAATGAATATGTTTATTTATACAGTTCCTCAAGTGTACGCAGCACTTTACAATTTAAGGGTATAGACAATACAGGGTTACAAGTGCTTTGCAAAGTGAAACATAGGAAGTGAGGTCCCTGCCTGAAAGCTTACAATCTAAAATTAGTTACTAAGCTATTTAATTTTTTTTGAGTTGGTTAAATTTGAGGCATGTCATGTAAGCAATTCCTGCCTAAGGCATAAATTACCTTCTCCACTCGCTGACACTGCTCAGCAATTCATTGCAGCCCAAACGCTGAAAGGGTTCAGTGAGTGGGAGGTACGAGGTACAAAAAGAAGTGACTGCATGGCATGTCTTAAAGGGAGAGTAATACTTTATTATTACTAGCCCTCACATTGTAGATATTTGCAAAATAAGTTAATAGCTCCCAGATTCATCTCTCAAACCTTTATGGCTTGAGAGATAAGCGAGGCAAAGTTCCCCCCTCCCTCCCCCTTCCCTGAAGTCAGCGTTGTACTGACTGCAGGGATATCCAGTCTGTCTTTCATCATGCGGCTCTGCAGCAGAGCCGCGATCGCGTTAGTGACAAAGAATTATTTCACTGAAACAGTCTTCTACATGTGCTTGCAAACCAATCACATGTAGAAGACAGTTTCAGTGAAATAATTCTTCTTCACTAACAGGATCTCGGCTCAGCTGCAGAGCCGCGAGCCTGTCGTACGACAGACTTCCCCTGCAGTCAGCACAACGCTGATTTCAGGGAAGGAGGAGGGAGGGGGGAACTTTGCCTTCGGTTATCTCTCAATCCATAAAGGTTTGAGAAATGTACCTGGGGGCTATTAACTTATTTTGCAAATGCCTACAATATGAGGGATAGTAATAATAAAGTATTACTATCCCTTTAATAAGTGCAATGCATTGGAGACCTCTCTAGTATTCAAGGAATTAAAGGACTCTTTTAAGTTAACTGTTTGAATGCCAGTGGCTTGAGCCATTTCTTAGACCCTATACACCAGATACATTTTCAGCATTTTTGCTGTCCATATTTTTAGGTCTGATTCTCACAGATACCTTTCTAGCCACATATGGAAAACTATATATTGTTTTACTTTACAGAGCATTTGCATGGTGCCTCAACCGAAGTAAATTTCTCATTGTGTGACAAGCTATGATGTCATATATACAAAAAAAGTCGAAAATTACCTATTTCGTTAAAAATCACACACTATATATCAAAAGCATTTAACTGTCACGTCCCTATGTATTTCTTTGGAGTCCCAACCATTGAAACATCTGATTGGCTATTTCTCGTTTGTCTCCCTGTGTTCCATGCAGGCAGGTTCCATGCAGGTAGATGTAAATTCTTCAAGCAATTTCTGGATTGCTGTTTGTTCCTGATTTCGTTCCAGCGTTTTGCCCCGACCTCGCTTTGTCTTGCTCTTCTGTACTGATTCTACCACCCAACCTTGACTTGTCTACGTCTAATCCTGCTTCTACAACTCTCTGGTACCCGACCTCTGCTTGTCTATGATTAATAATAATAATAACTAGTATTTATATAGCGCCTTTCTCCCAGAGGGACTCAAAGCTCAGAATTAACCAAATCGACAGCTGAATAATAGATGTTATTGTTACCCAATCAATGGTACTCATTTATTGACCTCGGAAGGATGAAGGGCTGAGTTGACCCTGCCAGGATTGGAACCTGCAACCTTGAGGTTTGAACTGGCTCTGCAGTCAGGGCATTTACCACTCCGCTTTCTCATGACTAAGCCTGCTTCTATGACTCTCCGGTACCCGACCTCAGCCTGTCTACGAATATAATGCTTCTACAAGTCTCCTGTACACGACCTGGCTAAGACTAATCCTCCTTCTACAACTCTCCGGTATCCAGCCTCATCCGGTCTAATACTAACCCTGCTTCTATGACTCTCCGTTATTAGCCTGATTATGACTAACCCTGCTTCACTGAATGTCTGGCATTCAACCACAGTCTCTTCTCAACCATCCTGCACCCCTAGTTCCAAAGACTTATCCATAACCTTACATAATCTTGCTTCCTCTACTCACAGCCCCTGTGTATATGTCACCTGCAGAGATCCAGATAGTTATCCAAAGTTCAGTAATTTGAGTGGTCTGCCTCTAGTGGTGTTTGGGTGTACTCATCCAGCTATCAGGCTTCCCGGCCTGCAGTTTTAATTCCAGCTCTGTCGCAGCAAGGGTACATTCATCACTGCTACTGCTCCCACGTCACGCTCTCTAACCAGCGTTCCCCAGCTGCTAGCTAACCACCTAGGAGTCACCCCAGATACTATCTAGTCAAGCATAACAGTAACACACTGCATCAAATAAGGGGTCATTTGCCCTTCTATCCCTAAGTTGGTGTGTACAAATTTTTCCAGAAGATGGCACTAAAAGAGAAAATTTGATTTTTTTTACATTTTCACCCATTCAAATTACTGAAATCTGCAGAAATTGTGGAATTTCCAACTGTATTTAATAGCTACTTCTCTAATGAGAAAAACAGCACCCCATTGGTATGCGTTGACATACTGAAGGGGTACCAGAAACACAAATCTACACCAGCTACAACCTCTTATTTTTCTTACGATTTTTCAAACATGCTAAAATCTTTGAAAACCATGGAATTGCATACTGTATTTTCAGTACCTAGTTCCAGAT
The DNA here is from genome assembly GCA_037306005.1 of Rhinophrynus dorsalis. NCBI lineage: Eukaryota > Metazoa > Chordata > Amphibia > Anura > Rhinophrynidae > Rhinophrynus > Rhinophrynus dorsalis. Next base: position 52,331,174 of record CM074724.1, read on the forward strand.
CAAGAAAAATTATACCCCATTTGTGTGGGCTAACATACTGTATGCGCGTGCCAGAAACACTAACCTACACCTGCAATTTTTTTATTTTTAAGATTACCTACCTGCATTAAAATGGTCATAATCATTACAGAGATGCATGCCTCCCACCAAAGAGGGACACATTTATTTTAGGTGGCGTTGCTGGTGGTGTGACTGGAGGGAGAGACATTACAGAGAATGTTTTGGTTTCTTCACAACCTATTGACAAAACTTTATGTAACTGAAAAAGACTAAAGTTTTTTATTGAGACAGACTAATTTCTTATAAACACATTTACTGAAGTTTAAACAAACATAAATGTGAGTTTTGTTGCTGTGATACACGTAAATACACACTACACATTCTGATTTCCAAAAAGAGGGATACCAGGGTAGGAAAGAGTAGAGGGATTTGAATCTCAGAGAGGGACTGTCCCTCCTAAAGAGGGCCACTTGAAAGGCATGGAGATGCAGAAAAGGTAAGAGAGGCATACCATTTTGAAAAGTAGACATTTACCCACATCAAATGAGGGACATCCTTCTACCCTTAAGATGGTGTAGACAAATGTTTCAAAAAGTAACTATAAAGCTGTTTTACATTTCTACCCCTTCAAAGATACAGATAGCTTTACAAATCATGGTGTTTTCAACTGTAATCATTAGCTACTGCTCTTTCAAGAACAATTACTCCCTGTTAGTATGAGTTAAGAAGTTATCTAGCCTTTTCAAAAATGATTTGCCTGTACTAAAACAACCAGCCACATTAAATGAGGTATCACTTGTCTTTCTGCCCTTAGGTTAGTGTACACAACAATATCCTGAATGTGATGCTATAGGAAAAAACATATGCTTTTTTTTACACACTCACTTCAAAGATATTAAAGGGATCGTAATGTTTCACAAAAAATGCAGCTCCAATTAATCTTCATAATATTTGCCCCATGGCAAGTATTATTTCAATTCTGTCAGAGTTGTAGTTAAAGAGTAATTGAATGACAAATTATCCCCCTCCCACCCCTTTTACTTAGTTTAAGCCGCCTCCCCTCAGATGTGGAATCTAGTCCCTTGACCAGACAGATCGCAGTGAAGGACAATCTTCTTAGTGTGAGCATAAGGAAAATTTACAGGTTTTTCCTTATGCTCACTGAAGATTGTCCCTCTCTGCGATCCATACAGACAGTCTTGCTGCTCTGAGGTGAACAGTGTTAAATCAGTAAAAGGAGCAGGAGAGGGATACTTTATCATTCAATTACTCGAACTACAACTCTGACAGTACTGAAATAATGCTCTCCATGGCCCAAATACTGTGAAGATTAATTGGAGCTACTTTTATTGTGAAACATTACTATCCCTTTAAAATGGTTCAATACCACTGGATTTCCTACCGTATTCCTTACCTACTGTCAGCCTATTAAAAAAAAAGTACCCAATTGGTATGGACTAACATAGCATAGTGGGTGCCATGACTGTGGCTACCAGTGGAACAGGGATGGGGAAGCAGTGTGTTTGTGATTCTATGACTACCAACTGAAGAAGGCTGAGGAGTCAGACAGTGTTTGTGGGAATCTGTGATAAACAGTGGTCAGTGGAAGAAGGCTGGGGTCTGGGATCTGTGACTTCCAGTGAACAATGGAAGCAGGCTGGGGGTGATTCAGACAGTGAATGTGTGGATCTGTGACTACCAGGGGGCAGTGGAACCCATATTGGGGTTCAGGCAGCCTTTATCTACCTGTGGGTAGACTTGGGAGTCAGCCAGTGTATGTGTGGATCTATGATTGCCACTGGAACCAGGCTGGGGGGGTCGGGCAGTGTATGTGTGGATCCCTGACTACCACTGGGCAGTGGAACAAGGTTGGGGGGGTCAGACAGTGTATATAGTCGATCTGTGACTACCAGTGCACAGTGGAATCAGGTTGGAGGTCAAACAGTGTATATGGAAGGGTCAAATATTTTCAGGGTGCAGAGGGACTGGGCTGTGCTGAGGCCAGGGTATGTGGGCATCTGTGAGAAGGAAGCAGTCTGGGGATACAGATGGAATGCATGCAAAACAATGCACTGAACCCCCCTGGCTCACACATAGGGTTAATTATTTTTTGTTTTCATTATTTCTTTATTCAGACCACGTTGGCAGGTCATCAGGACCCCTCCTGATGTGGTATACTTTAAAAACGTTGCACGAAACATATTTTGCGGCTAGAAGCCGCATTCACCATGTCGCAGTGTTGAAAATGGGTTAATTTTCCATTACTGAATGCCGGCTCAATGCATGGCTGTGATGATTCATGGGACTTGTATGAAGGTAACAACGTTTAAAGAGGCGACATGAGAACCTCGCGCTTTTATGCAGGATGAGATTCTCATGTCGCCGTTTTCAACATTGCGACATGGCTAATGCGGCTTATGGCCACACAATATTTTTCATGTGACTTTTTAACAGTGAACCTCCTGATGCAACCCCCAGCTATTGATATCCCAGCCAATAGTGCTGGGAGATTTATAGAGGCAACGTGCTCCCTTGCTTCCACTCCTGCACAAACCAGTAGGATCGGGTGGGATCAGGGAAAGCCTTCTCCCAACACCAGTGATCAGTCCTACCCCATAGCTCCTGGTAGGAGTGAAGCAGGAGAGAACGTTGCTGTCCTGTGTCGTCAGTATTGATGTCCCAGGGAGATCTGTAATTTAAAAAAATAAATAAACCCCCCCAAAAAAAAGATGGGGGGGAGGGGAAGACACCAACCATGTGGCACTCAAAGGGCTAAGGATGCAAGGGATGTTGCTAATTTTTTTTAGCCCTTAAAGGGCCAATGACCTGTATAGGCACAACCACATAAAGAGTATTTTCAGCTGATAAAACAAGAGGAACAAGGTCGTTGAACTGCAGCAGGACGGGTTGTCCGTGATAACCATTGCCATATGGGTTGGCCCTAATGTTGAAAATAAGCGAAGATGTCGATCCCATTACAAAGCAATGGTTTGGTGATATCTCTATGATTTGAGGGGTTATTATTGGAAGAGGGGGTACTAAAAGGGCGATGCTCATCTCCGATACTGGTTTTATTGTTTTATTGCTTTTCGGATTATCCTGAGTGATTGTGTACATAAGATGAGTAAAGACAAAACATACATAAGAACTGGTGCTTCATGTATAACCATTTATGAACTAGAGTGTTGTGCAATGCATTGCTTCACAATGTGTCACATATCTACCTGGTTCTTAAAGGGATAAGCTGAGAATGCACTGCATTTCCGCTTAAAGGGATAGTAATGTTTCATAATAAAAGCAGCTCTAATTAATCATCATAGTATTTGGACTTTGGAGAGTTTTATTTCAATTCTGTCAGAGTTGTAGTTCAAGAGTAATTCAATGACAAAGTATCCCCCTCCCGCCCCTTTTACTGATGTAACACTGCTCAGCCAGATCAGAAGGGAGGTGCCCAGGTAGACTGCAGAGAGGGACAATCTTCAATTAAGACAAGGGAAAAAGCTGAAAATCTTGTCAAGTGGGGCAGGGCTTTCATTGTTTTCATAGGAAGAAGATTGTCCCCTGCTGTTATTTGTCTGGTCTATGGACTGGATTCCACATCTGAGAAGAGATGGCTTACACTAGGTAAAAGGGGCGGGAGGGGAAACTTTGCTTGTGAATATCTCATAAACCATAAAGTTTGAGACATGGAACACACCTCATTCTATTCATATTTTTAACCCTTTGAGTGCCAGAGAGGTACTCAACGCATTGCTTTGCAATGCGTTGAGTACCCCTCTGGCACTCAAAGGGTTAATCCCTACAATTTTAAAATTAGTTAAATTTAAGCAATACTATCCCTTTAATAAGAGTACTAATATAGCATCACATTTTGAACTATGTAAGCACAGAGGTTTATGTACTAAGGTAATGAGATGCAATTCTTGAGCAAATCAAGTTCACTAAAATTCCAGTGATTTTAACCCTTTTAGCGCCAGAGAGGAAGACAAAGTGATACCTCCCTGGCACTCAAAGGGTTAAGTGAGGTTTGAATGCTAGAGTGTTCTCCAACACAAAGCTGGAGCAATTCTGAAGTAAACCAATTGCACTATAGGAGAAAAGAAAAAAAAGTAGATTGATTTCAAGGGGGATTTTAACCCCTCAAATTCATTGAAGACCTTTCTTGCATTCAAGTGTTTAAAAGCCCTGTTTAAAACAATGGAAAATTTTAGATGTTCCCTATGGTGAAGTTCTAGATTCCTTATTCCATCAGGATCACTGTGCTGGTGACAGCTCCCCACAAAACAAGCAGTTGTCAAAACGAGTAATGTAGAGTTTTAAAGTGTAAAATGCGCTGTGGGAATTCAAGGCTTTAAGCAGAACTGACTTGAGTAAAAACGCTTCACTCCAAGCTCTCTTTGTACTTGTAACTGGTATTTAATAATGTATAGGATAAATTAGTATTTCTTTACTTTTCTTACATCTGAGATAGCTATATAAAGGCGTACTTGAGATTTTGAAGGTTATGGGTAAATCATCTTCAAAGTAATATAAAAACAAAATGAATTCTTGAAAAAAAAATAGAAAATGCAAATGGTTTTGTTCTGAAATCTTGTAGCTGTATGTGGTCTCCAAGAAAACAGACTTTCAAGTTTGTAACATTTCAGACACTTCACAAATGGTAATACATGAATATTTTAAAGGGCTTTTGAAGTAAAATCTTGGGCGTAATTATATGCTGATTTAAGTTTAAATATATGCTTACTAAAACGTATTGAAATTTGGTTAAGACTGGGATTATGAAATGCACTTTTATTCCTTTTACAAAAGAGAGGTTAAAGTTTTGAATGATTGCCCATCATTAGTTTATGATGTCTGTCTCCAGTTTTGAAATAAAACTCTGGATATGTAAGTGCGTTATGTAATGCCTGCATGATCATTTAGAAGCATTGGAACATATTTATCAAAATAAAATGCTTTTTGCAGACAAATAGACCTAGATTCAAATGTCCCTGAAGCCAGAAAAAACAACCCACCAGCATTTTCTTCATGCATGGTAAGCAATACAATTACCAGTGCTATGAAGAAATACTGGCAAAATAAAAAGCATGTCGGGCACTAAAGTTAGTGCCCATTTGAACCCATTAAAATGAGTTCCATTCTCCCATTCAAAATCCAAGCGTTACACGTAAACATGCATTAAAGGACCCCAGTTTATCACCTACAGCATGTTTTAACCTGCAGAAGCAGGAACTGAAGGGGACAAAAAGCCCAAAAAAGCCCTAAGTCCCATATCAATACATCCACAGTATGAAAAAATTGTCAAATGTTAGTAGAATTAACCCTATGAGTGCCAGTGGGGTTTACATAAGTTAAAAAAAAAACTTACCTGTAATCCTGATGTCCAGCAGAGTCTTCAGCACACTGGTCAGTTACTGTCCATCTTCTTCTGTCATCTTCTTTCTTCCTTCTTCTGGCAATCAACTTCAAGCGAGTTTCTTCATCCCCCCTACAAGCTAATTGGCTGGAAGGTGCGTAAGCACACATCCCAGCCAATAGTAGGATTGGAACCAATTTGAACAGAGACCATATAAAAGCCAGTCTCTGTTCAATTTTTTCACAGAGATGCTTGGGCAATGGCCTGAAAGGTATGATGTTTGGGACACAATACATTACATCTTCTTTGTACCAAAGGATTAGAAGACTTTTTTCACATTTGGGCATCACTTATTATTTCTACTGGAATGCTGGCACTGGTTAAGCCCTTTGAGTGCCAGAGAGGTAAGCAACACATTGCTCTGCAATGCACTGCATACTCCACCAGCACTCAGAGGGTTAACAACTACATTTCTTCAGAAGATTACTTTTTACAAATATATTTAACTAAGGCATTTATTCTTCCTTTCAGGTACATCATTGGGACAATGACGAAGAACAGAAGAGAAGAAGACAGAAGAGAAGAAGACAGAAGAGGAAGAAAAAGGAAGAAAGAAGAGGACAGAAGACGGACAGCGAATGACAGGTAAGGGTTACAGTTCTAGGTGTAAGGATAGTGTTAGGGCTAGTATTGTTGCATTTTACTGTTGGGGTAGTGTAGGGTTAGTGTTTGGGAGGGTGACTGAGTTTTGAGCTCACGCGTGGCACTTGACAGTTTGTCAAGCACAGAGCATTAGCCATTTTCCTTTGATGTTCCCATTACTGAGGCTATGTAGAGTGGGTTTTGAGAACTTAAAGGGATAGTAATGTTTCACAAAAACAGCAGCTCCAATTAATCATCATAGTATTTGAGCCATAGAGAGTGTTATTTCAATACTGTCAGAGTTGTAGTTCAAGAGTAATTGAATGATAAAGTATTCCCCTCCTGCCCCTTTTACCTAGTGTAACACTGCTCACCTCAGATGTGGAATCTGGTTGCTTGACCAGACAGATAACAGCAAGGGACAAACTTCTTACTGTGAGAACAATGAAAGCCCTGCCCCCTTGACAGGTTTTTCAGCTTTTTTCCCTTCTCTTAATTGAAGATTGTCCCTCTCTGTGATCTACCTGGGCACCTCCCTTCTGATCTGGCTGAGCAGTGTTACATCAGTAAAAGGGGCGGGAGGGGGATACTTTATCATTGAATTACTCTTGTACTACAACTCTGACAGAATTGAAATAACACTCTCCATGGCCCAAATACTATGATGATTAATAAGAGCTGCTTTTATTATGAAACATTACTATCCCTTTAAAACACACAACAGACGTTTGGCCTCAAGTCCGTTTCTGTGGCCCAACTTTCTTTGTGGTTTTATTTGGTAGGTAGTTGGTAGGGCAATTTAAATGGGTCTGGTGACACATCTTGTCAAAGGCTGTTAGCCATTTTTGCCCTACCGGCTGTTTTACCGTACTACTTTGAATCGAGGCCATAGACTCCTATGAAGATATTTTTCTTTAGGGTAGTGGTTCCCACACTTTTTCACATGAAGCCTCCCTTTTGGTTTTTACTAAACTGTGATGTCATCTCCTTTTTCTTAACACTTTAAGAACCAGAGGGGTGTGCAATGCATTGTGTACTCCTCTTATCCAGAAGGGTTAAATAAAAGTGTGTTTCTATTTTATTTTTTCATTTTAATTATTTTTTTCATGGCAGCAGATATTTCTACAGATAAATCTATCTATCTATCTATCTATCTATCTATCTATCTATCTATCTATCTATCTCTATCTGGCTGTATATCTATTGTCTATGTGTCAAATACATGCTTATTAGAAGTATTAACACAGAAGGCTGTGCCATTCTTTCACCAGCTTTTCCCAAACGTCTGACCGTGATCTCTTTTTAACAATGTGGATACTGTTTTGCATAGTTTGCATAGAATGCTGAAACTTGGTGGTGAAGCAAAGCTTTACTCCACCTCAAGCCTCACCTCCCCCACCCCCAGATTCATGCCCCCAGTTTGGGAATCAATACTTAGGGTATTTCTATAAGCAGTGCAGTTTCGTGATATGTAGTGCTACTAGCTGTGATGGTGTGTGTGGGTGAGATTATTACAGAGATGTCAGTAATTACCAGCCAGTTCACTGAGGTGTGATTAGTGCCTCAGGATAAATCAGTCTGCAGCTGAACTTCTGGTCACAAACTGATCAGTTTTCACAGAGGAGCATGCTGATCCATCTTGATGCAAAGAACCAAGAAGCACTTTATGAAAAAAACTGCTGTTATTATAACCCTTGGATAGCATCAAACTAATGCATTATTAGAACACCAGGGGAAAGATTCACTAAGCGGTGATAAAGAGGTGACAAGGAGGTGATACAGTGGAGATGACATCTCCAGTTTATCACTTCTCCAATTCCTATGTTAGTCTATGGAGTCTATTCACTAAGATCTCCAAAGCTGAAGAAATCTTAGTGCATAGGCTCCATAGAATAACATATGAACTGGAGATGTGATAAAAGTGTAAAAGTCATCTCCACTTTATCACCTCTTCATCCCCAATTAGTGAATCTTCCCTCATGAATTCCAATTGCACCATTACTAGTAGGGAGATAAGCAACAATACATGTCTAAACTTAGCAACAAGACCCAGGGCATTAACCAACCTTAGCCAGAACCTAGCAATGACACTGAAAGCAAGTAAAATTACCCTTGGGACTAGGGTTGGATACATTAAAAAAATGTGTGCTGTAAGGATACATGGGAAACATTGCAAACCAATAGTAAACACAGCAGCACTGCAGCCAGCATTTTTCATGTGTGTCTAGTTTTAAAGTGATGATTTGGCAGCCCTGCGTGAGTCACTAATAAGGGCTGCACTACTGGTTAGAGAATACAGTCAACAATATAAGTAAAACCATTCTTCTTTTTAAACCCTTTCAGTGCCAGAAAGCTGGATACTTTTCTGGCACTCACTTCACCAGTGATATCACTTCTCCAGTTCCTATGTTATTCTATGGAGCCTATACACTAAGATTTCTCCAGCTCTTGAGATCTTAGTACATAGGTTCCATAGAATAACACAGGAACTGGAGGAGTGATATCACTGGTGAAGTTATCTACACTTTATCACCTCTTTATCACACCTGAGTGCATTAACCCCGTATGTTATAACTAGTGATGAGCGAGCATGCTCGGCCGAAGCTCGGTTCGGCTCGAGCATCGCTCTGCTCGGCACATGGCGGTACTTGTACGAGTACCGCATGTGCTCGCCCGCCATGTTCGGGTCTCCTCCCCGCACGTTTCGCGGCTGCTGCGCAGCCAATAAACGTGCGGGGAGGCTCTGACATCAGTGTAATGCCAGCAGCCATGTTGGCTGCTGGCATTACACTGATTGGCTGGCCAGAACCCGTGATTGGATGCTGTATAGCACCCGACCAGCGAGTTCGGCTCAGTCTTAGCCAGGGAGAGATGAGGATAGGAAGGGAAAGTCAGTGTAGGCAGAAAAAAAGTTTTGGAACTCTTTCAAGACCCAAAAGTCCTTTTTAGGACTGTTGTGTGTGGGGGCAGCATTTATATTTTGTTTGGGGGGGGCACAATTTCATTTTTTTTTGTGGGGGGGGGATATTTAGGTGACATTGTACTAGGTGCACAGGGACAAATATTGTACAACGCAGCGACAAAAAGGGCCATTTTAAACGTGTGCCTAGCCATAGATTATTCTGTTCAGTGTGCAAATTGACAAATTAACGTCACATATTCCGTTCACTGTGCCTAGCCGCAGATTAGCGTCACATTCTGTTTAGTGTGCCTAGCCGCAGATTATTTTCACATTCTGTTTAGTGTGCAAATTTTCAAATTAACGTCACATATTCCGTTCACTGTGCCTAGCCGCAGATTAGCGTCACATTCTGTTTAGTGTGCAAATTTCAAAAATAAACGTCACATATTCCGTTCACTGTGCCTAGCCGCAGATTAGCGTCACATTCTGTTTAGTGTGCCTAGCCGCAGATTATTTTCACATTCTGTTTAGTGTGCAAATTTCAAAAATAAACGTCACATATTCCGTTCACTGTGCCTAGCCGCAGATTAGCGTCACATTCTGTTTAGTGTGCAAATTTCAAAAATAAACATCACATATTCCGTTCACTGTGCCTAGCCGCAGATTAGTGTCACATTCTGTTTAGTGTGCCTAGCCGCAGATTATTTTCACATTCTGTTTAGTGTGCAAATTTCAAAAATAAACGTCACATATTCCGTTCACTGTGCCTAGCCGCAGATTAGCGTCACATTCTGTTTAGTGTGCCTAGCCGCAGATTATTTTCACATTCTGTTTAGTGTGCAAATTTCAAAAATAAACGTCACATATTCCGTTCACTGTGCCTAGCCGCAGATTAGTGTCACATTCTGTTTAGTGTGCCTAGCCGCAGATTATTTTCACATTCTGTTTAGTGTGCAAATTTTCAAATTAACGTCACATATTCCGTTCACTGTGCCTAGTCGCAGATTAGCGTCACATTCTGTTTAGTGTGCAAATTTCAAAAATAAACGTCACATATTCCGTTCACTGTGCCTAGCCGCAGATTAGCGTCACATTCTGTTTAGTGTGCCTAGCCGCAGATTATTTTCACATTCTGTTTAGTGTGCAAATTTCAAAAATAAACGTCACATATTCCGTTCACTGTGCCTAGCCGCAGATTAGCGTCACATTCTGTTTAGTGTGCCTAGCCGCAGATTATTTTCACATTCTGTTTAGTGTGCAAATTTCAAACATAAACGTCACATATTCCGTTCACTGTGCCTAGCCGCAGATTAGCGTCACATTCTGTTTAGTGTGCAAATTTCATAAATAAATGTCACATATTCCGTTCACTGTGCCTAGCCGCAGATTAGCGTCACATTCTGTTTAGTGTGCCTAGCCGCAGATTATTTTCACATTCTGTTTAGTGTGCAAATTTTCAAATTAACGTCACATATTCCGTTCACTGTGCCTAGCCGCAGATTAGCGTCACATTCTGTTTAGTGTGCAAATTTCAAAAATAAACGTCACATATTCCGTTCACTGTGCCTAGCCGCAGATTAGCGTCACATTCTGTTTAGTGTGCCTAGCCGCAGATTAGCGTCACATTCTGTTTAGTGTGCCTAGCCGCAGATTAGCGGCACATATTCCGTTTAATATGAAGAAGGCGGGTAAAAAGGGACGGGGAAGTGGACGTGATCCTGATAGTTCAGGGCGCGGGTCAGGACGCGTAGAAACTGTGCCTGGTGCCAGAGCACAAGACAGAAAGACATCCACCATACCTAGCTTCATGTCTCAGTTTACAGGGCGTCGCAGGACATCACTCTCGAGGTCAGACCACTGCGAACAGGTGGTCGGTTGGATTTCAGCTGATACTGCTTCCAGTCGGTTAAGCACCACCCTGTCTTCCACCAAGTCCACTCTCACTAGCCAAGAGTCTGGTCAACATAATCCTCACCCTGATCATCCTTCCTCCCACCATAGAGGGTCTGGCCAAAGAAGTGATCCCACACTGGGATATAGTGAGGAGCTCGTCTCATCACCAATCCTTGATTTGAACCTCTCTCCAAGCATGCTTGCAGAGGAACATGAGATCTTGTGCCCTGATTCACAACCTCTAGAGGGTACCCAATCACAAGAAGATGACAGAGGGGAACGGCATTTAAGGTCAAAGGAAGTGGATGATAATGATGATGAGACACAGTTGCCATCAAATCAACCACAATTACTGTCTCAAGACCTTGATGAGGAGGATGATACACAGTTGTCAATGACTGAGTATGTGGTGGGATCAAGAAATGAGGAGGATGATCAGAGTGAGGAAGTGGAGGAGGACTTGGTGGACGATGAGGTCACTGACCCCACCTGGGAAGGTGGAGAGCCAAGCGATGACAGCAGTCCTGAGGGTGAGCCATCTGCAGCACCGCAACAGGCTGGAAGAGGCAGTGGTGTGGCTAAAGAAAGAAGGCGGACCGCACCAAACCGGCCCGCAAATGTTCCACGGAGCACCCCCTTGCGTAAATCTCCCTTGCCAAGGGCTAGGTGTTCCGTGGTATGGCGTTTTTTTAAGGAAAGTGCGGACGACAAAAAAATTGTAGTTTGCAACCTGTGCCACACCAGAATGAGCCGAGGCATGAACACTAGAAACCTCACCACCACCAGCATGATCCGACACATGGCATCCAAACACCGTAATAAGTGGGAGGAACGCCCGGATCGCCAATCTGTGTCTGCAGGCCACACCACTGCCTCCTCTTCCCCTGTTTTCGGTGCCGGCCAATCGCCTGTCGAAGGCGCAGGCCCGCATACCTCCCGCCCTGCACCTGTACCATCTGAAGCACCATCAGCGACCACATCCACTTCCCTGTCCCAGCGCAGCGTCCAAATGTCGTTACCCCAGGCATTTGAGCGCAAGCGAAAATACCCAGCCACCCACCCACAGGCCATAGCACTAACCTCACACCTTTCCAAATTACTGGCCATCGAAATGCTGCCATTTAGGCTTGTGGAGACTGAGTCCTTCCGCAGCCTGATGGCAGCAGCTGTCCCTCGGTACGCAGTCCCCAGCCGCCACTACTTTTCCCGGTGTGCCGTCCCCGCCTTACACCACCATGTGTCCCGTAACATCACCCGTGCCCTGACCAACGCAGTTACTGGGAAGGTCCACTTAACGACTGACACATGGACAAGTGCTTGTGGCCAGGGACGCTACATTTCCCTGATGGCACACTGGGTGAATGTCGTGGAGGCTGGGAGCGACTCGGGCCCTGGGATGGCACAGGTGCTACCCACGCCGAGGATTGCGGGCCCTACCTCCATCAGGGTTTCCGCCAGCACCTACGTTATTGGCTCCTCCTCCTCCTCCTCCGTTTCCACCTCCGAATTCTCTGCGCGCAGCGCCACTCACCCATCAGCCGGTAGCTGGAAGCAGTGTAGCACTGCAGTGGGGAAGCATCAACAGGCCGTGCTGAAGCTGATCTGCCTTGGGGACAAACAGCACACGGCCTCAGAGCTGTTGCAGGGGATTAGTCACCAGACCGAGCAGTGGCTCTCGCCACTCAACCTGTAACCAGGCATGGTTGTGTGTGATAATGGGCGTAACTTGGTGGCGGCTTTGGAGCTCGGCAAGCTCACACACGTACCATGCCTAGCGCATGTATTTAATTTAGTGGTTCAGCGATTTCTAAAAACCTACCCCAATTTGCATGATCTCTTGACCAAGGTGCGCCGCGGGTGTGCACATTTCCGTAAGTCATCTACAGCTTCAGCCGGCCTGTTGAAGCTGCAGCAGCGCTTACAATTGCCAGCTCACCGGCTGCTGTGTGACGTGAGCACGCGCTGGAACTCCACCTTCCACATGTTGGCCCGGCTTTGTGAGCAGCAGAGGGCAGTAGTGGAGTACCAGCTGTTACACGGTCGTCGCCTCTCCGTTCAACTTCCTCTAATCAGAAGTGAGGAGTGGGAATGGATGTCAGACCTCTGTGAGGTTTTACGCAATTTTGAGGAATCGACACAGATGGTGAGCGGCGATAACGCTATTATCAGTGTAACCATCCCACTTCTGTGTCTACTGAAACGCTCGCTGCTCACAATTAAAACCGACGCTTTGCATGTGGAAGAGGTGGAAATGGGGGAGGAAGAGCTTACACAAGGTGATAGCCAGAGCACCCTCACTTCGTCTTCTCAGCGACAATTGGAGGAGGCGGAGGAGGAGGAGGAGGAGGAGGAGGAGGAGGAAGACACAGTTGCCTCCGCTACAGAGGGTAGCCATGGAACTTTAGTTCCATCTCTTCAGCGTGGGTGGGCAGAAGAGGAGGAAGAGGATGAGGAGATTGAGAGTCATCCTCCTGGTGAGGACAGCGAAATCTTGCCTGTTGGTACTCTGGCACACATGGCTGACTTTATGTTAGGCTGCCTTTCCCGTGACCCACGCGTTATACGCATTTTAGACAACACGGATTACTGGGTGTTCACCCTTCTGGACCCCCGCTACAAAGAGAATTTCTCATCTCTCATTCCTCCGGTGGAGAGGACAAGCAAAATGGTGCAATACCAGAAGGTTCTTGTCAAAAAATTGCTCCAAAATTTTCCATCTGACAACGCTGGCGGCAGAGTACGTGGTACCTTGGCCAACCGAGAAGGGGAGAAAAGGGGAGCACACAGCAGTTCCGACAAAGGCAGGGCAACACTCTCCAAGGCGTGGGACACCTTCATGACACCTCGCCAGCACCCTCACCCTGATGCGCAGCCTAGTGTCACAAGGAGGGAAAAGTTTTGGAAGATGGTGAAGGAGTACGTAGCAGACCGTGTCAGCGTCCTCACTGATCCCTCTGTGCCTTACAACTACTGGGTGTCCAAGCTGGACACGTGGTATGAACTGGCACTCTACGCCTTGGAGGTGCTGGCCTGCCCTGCCGCCAGCGTTCTGTCTGAGCGGGTATTTAGTGCTGCTGGTGGCATCATAACAGATAAGCGTATCCGCCTTTCCACCGAAAATGCTGATAGGTTGACACTTGTAAAAATGAACAAGGCCTGGATTTCCCCTGACTTCTCCACTCCACTGGAGGAAAGCCCCGGGTGAACATAAAGTCACTTTAGATATGTTATTTACAATGATGGGAATACTCTGTATTCCCATTCACCCCTTCCACCCAAAAAACGGGTATATGGTTGACTCTTCTCATCCTCCTCCTCCTCTTCCATATGCCCTGTGATATAATTTTTATATAGGGCCAGCTCACCAGCGGGCCCTGTGATATAATTTTTATATAGGGCCAGCTCACCAGCGGGCCCTGTTTGACAATTTTTGTATAGGTCAGCTCACCAGCGGGCCTTCTCATATAATGTTTTATTGGGTCAGCTCTCTAGCGGGCCCTCTCATATAATGTTTTATAGCGTCAGCTCACTAGCGGGCCTTCGCATATAATGTTTAGGATGGTCAGCTCCGCAGCAGACCCTCACCCATAATGTTTTAGATGGTCGGCTCAGCAGCAGACCCTCATTCCTAATGTTTTAGATGGTCAGCTTAGCGGCATGCCCTCGCCCCTAATGTTTTAGAGGGTCACCAGCAGGCCATTAATCCAAATTTTTCAAGGGTGTGTATGATGCCCTCCTTTATGTGTAATAAAGGGTGTATTGGAGTGACATTTCAGTCTAATTTTTGGCAGCCCTTTCACTTAGTGCATAGGCTTTATGAGTGCTGGACCACTACCTGAACTATTGTACCACAATGTGAATGAGGCCCTCCATTTTGTGATATACAGGTTGTATCGGAGTGCCTCAGGTCCTCCCATTGAATTAAATAGGGCTGGGGTGTTCGACAGAGCAGAAGGTAGTTCTTGGCTTCATCCACTAAGTCACTTCGTCACTTTTACTGAATGGATCAGACCCCACTGTTACGACTATAAATTTTGGACTTAACAAGGGCAAACGGACATGTTGTAAAACCTGTGGTAGCTGCGGCCTCCGTTCCTGAATGCTGTACCTTACCCGGGCCATAACCACGTTGAACACCTGCTTTACGCTGCGCACGTTTCCCTCTTAATCATGGCCCCAGTTCCGAAAAATCGATGAAATTTTTTGCAGAATTTGCAGATGATATACAAGTAAATATACAGCAAATACTGTTTGGTAACAATTTTTCGCCTAAAATCGTTTTTATCTTCCTTTTTGTGTGTTTTACGGTCAGTCTGTAAAAATGGCGTACTACGGGCGAAACATCGTTCCCAGCAGCGACGTTGGAGTCCAAGATGCATCCAGACATCCTCCCTATGCTGTCCCTGAACCATTTCTGTGGTGTTTCCATCATTTTCTGACCTTTTCCTATGGACCAGGCACCCTCCCCTCATCAGAGCAGGGGGTGCCTGGTGTAATGCTCGAGTCCTCCCATTGACTTCAATGGGGCTCGGGTGCTCGGCCGAGCACTCGAGCCTCCGGGGGCGCTCGGTCAGAGCACCCGAACACCCGAGCATTGGGGTGCTCGATCATCACTAGTTATAACCATTCCTGGGAACTCTCTGGATCTGCCCTAGAGACTCCAGTTTTTAAAATGGATTACCGGGGCCTCTGGGGACAGAGGCTGAGTCTGTGGTGATGGATGGTGCTTTTCTTCTGAAACTCTGTCAACTTCCCCTCCTTCCCACCCTGTTCCTCCCACTTCCTGCTCACATCGTCTCCTTCCCACCCAGTTCTGCCCACTTCCTGCCCACATCTTCTCCTTCCCACCCAGTTCTGCCCACTTCCCACCCACTACTTGAATAAGGAAATAATTTCCTCTTTTATCAAACACATAATGCAGCGCTAATTGAGACCCCTCACTAAATATGCGTCTTAGATTGTAACATTGAGTAAAGCATGTTACATATTGCCGCATTCTGTCACCGGTCATTGTTACCTGAGGGTCATATGCAGAAATAGAAATGGACAAATTAAAATTCCCATTGATCTAAAATGGGTTCATATGGGACTTTTTAACCCCACGACTGCTAAAAAGATATTCAGTGTATTCTCTATGCTACAATTGACTTTTACCAGTATTAGTCCACTTTTGCTTGTGTATATGGCCATAAGCGTGTGTTTACTTCTTGTTCTGTTTACATTTTGCCATGACTGTAGCTTTAGACCAGTAATTACTTTATTATATTATATAAATAGATAACTACTAATTCTGTTCCCAGCAAATACCAATGCTGACGTACTAAGTAAGCAGAGGAATTCTAGAGCAAACCAACTACGACTTAGGGAAAGAAATAAATATTGAATGCTAGAACGGTGTCCAACACATTTCCTCCTAGTGGTGAGACAAACTGTGCATGTCAGTGCATGGCATGTGCAGGGAAGTGGCATTTCCTCTATGACTTGTTTAGTTTATCACCATAAACAAGGAAAAAAGGAAATGCTCAAAACATCCACAGGTTGCCCTATTGTCTTCCACTTGGTTTAAGTGGCATTAAGAAACCCCTTCACCTGCTCCGGGAATTGGGTCCCATGTTCACCATGAAGTTTATTTCTGTGGGGTAAGCGTTTTAGGGTTGCATTTATCAAACAAGGTTAGGGATAAGATTCAGAGAAATTAGTACATGGATATTTGATCCTTGGTTTCTGTGGACCAACCAACAGTGGTCAGGAAGAATCCTTGGGACCGGTCTGTGGATAAGAAGCCAAAGGTCTCCAAGACCTTTGGTAACTAGTTGCAGGTACTTTGCATGTTGACCTGTGTGCTTATTGAGTCATTGCCAGAGAGGTGTTCTGAACTGTTTGTGTACCTGAACTTAATTTGGAGCACTCACATTGGCTCCACGTGGTGGCATTATGATGAGCGGTTTAGACAAAAACTGGCTGTCATTCCTTGCCTCTGTTGGGACTCTAAGGCAACGGACATTTGATTGCGACTCCTGGTGGGTCAGAGGACAGCTCCCCCATGACAGCACACTCTATCCTTTAGAGGAAGGGCTGGTGCTTACACCTAGTTATCAAGTTATCTGGTCATTGTTCAGTACAGTTTAACTGGCTGGGAGTATTTCTGACCTATGACTGTGGCCTTTCACCTCCACATTCGTATCGGTATATGTTTTAACCTCCAAATCTGGAAGTCAAGGCTGGCCCCATGAACTTGTGGCTGCCATGAATGAGAGGGCTGGGGTAGAGTAGTATTAGGCGATTAGTGGGGTAGAGGAAGAGAGGTTAGTTGTAAGGGAGTTTTAGTGTGCGGGTATATTTAAATGAGGGTCGAGGCCATTTTGGCCTCTTTGCCCTTAAGCAAACACATTGGAAGCTACTGCCCCATCAGCTCCACTGGTTCAGTACTTTGGTACCTCAACACTTTTTCTTTTCCTTTTCTTTCTTTTTATCTTTTTATTTCTTTACTTCTTTCTTACAGCTATTGTTTTTGTGGATTCACTAAATTGTTCTTCTTTTCTTTAGGTGTATTAGTGATTTACATAGTTAGCTCATGTTAGACAGAATGTTG
This sequence comes from Rhinophrynus dorsalis, assembly GCA_037306005.1. Lineage (NCBI taxonomy): Eukaryota > Metazoa > Chordata > Amphibia > Anura > Rhinophrynidae > Rhinophrynus > Rhinophrynus dorsalis. The sequence continues at coordinate 52,348,559 of CM074724.1, forward strand.
ATGTTAGTAAGACTTATGTTTTGAATGTAATTGTATTTCAATAAATCTGTCGCTGGTCAGGGTCAGGGGGACTGTTTGCCAGTTGGTAATGTGACTTCCTTACAGAGTCTAGGTATGGCAACTGATGCCTGGTTTGCCTTTGCTGTAACTTCAGGAACATGCTCAATGCTCCCTCAGAGTTATCAAATGATTCGGTCATTGTTCTGTACAGTTTACCTGGCTGGGAGTATTGTCTGACCCATGGCCATGTTTGGTATCCTTTATAAATGTCAAAAGCATAAGAGCGTGCGACATAAGGACGAACTAAACTTGTCACATTGATCAAAAGGTCGACATGAGAATCTCGCCCTGCATGACAGTGCAAGATTCTCATGTTTCCGAAATGAACGTCACATGACAGCTTCTTGGTTACTCTTTCTCTCACCCCTGTGTAGCAGCTGGCGAGCTGATAAAATGAATGTTACACTGGATACTGATTCAACTGGATTAAAAGTATAACAGCCTATAAGCTGCTCAGAAAATGAGTGGTAAGAGTGGTTTAATCTACCATCACATTGTAAGGTATTTTCAGAAATAAATATTCTTTTAGCTGTCACTTTTGTCTGATTAACACCTTAAAGGGATAGTAATACTTAAGTATTACTAATCCCTTTAGCAAAGTACTACTTAAAAAAACGTATTGCCCCCAGTGTCATCTCTCAAACCTTTATGGTCTGAGAGATGAACGCTTCTAAAGTTGCCCTCTCCCTCCCCCTTCCCCGTAGTCAGCATTTTAGCTGACTCAGGGAAATCCGGTCAGAGATCATCAGGCGGCTCTGCAGCAGAGCCGCGATCGCGTTAACTAAAAAAGAAAAAACTTTCACTAAAACGGTCTTCTACGTGTGCTTGCAAGCCACGCACACGTATAAAACCATTTCAGTGAAAGTTTTCTTTTTTAGTAAAGCGATCCGGCTGTGCTGGAGAGCCACCTGAAAGTCGTACGACTCTCTTCCTTTCAGTCAGCTAGAATGCTGACTATGGGGATGGGGGAGGGAGAGGGCAACTTTAGAAGCGTTCATCTCTCAAACCATAAAGGTTTGAGAGATGACACTGGGGGCAATATGTTTTGTTAAGTAGTACTTTGCTATAGGGATTAGTAATACTTACTATCCCTTTAAGGACCCATGTCGGTCCTGGATTGTAATGAAATTCCGGGCTCCCCGCGCGTCTGCATACCGTTCGGGGAGTCCGGAATCGAATTTGCCAAATAAAAAAAAGAAAAAAAGGTCCCTGGTCCTTAAATGACCGCCGCATGCGTGCGCGGCCTGTCCTTAAGGGGTTAATGTTGTTTTTTTCTCGATGAATTAAAGTGCTATTAACAGGAGTGAGAAGCAGTAAAATGGTGTTAACTGGTAAAAAAAAAAGTATTTGTTTGAAAATTTGCCCTTTTAAAGACAAAAAATGCCTTTGTTTCCTTGAAAATATTTGTTTCAAAGCCAAAATTAAAGACTTTTTTTAAAATTAGAATTTTTAAGGGCAATATTCATCGAAATATTATTTTTTGTCATTTTTAAAGCTTTAGGACACATTTTCAAAGGTGACAGATTTACTTTTGAAAATATTGTTCTTCTTTTACCACCAACTCATGATCTGACAATTTTTTTATTATGAAGACTTTTTGAACATCTCGCTCTTACTTTTCTTTGCTATCTTGTGTGCAATTTTATTTTATAGGGTATTTTCCCAATAAGAACAGTATCTCATAATCACATATGTATTGTGTTGCAGACACGCATCTGATTGATATATTTCATTGTGAGGTGCACCCTTGGATTACCAATGAGTTTTCAATGGTTATCATACTTTTTGTATATATGCCTGAGAAAGTGTAACCCTTTGAATGCCAGACAGGTATCCAGTCCATTTCCTTGCGATGTGTTGGATACCCCTCAGACACTCAAAATTTAGCATTTGCTACAAGTTAGGTAAGTGGAAAGTACAAACAGCTTTTAGCCCTTTAAAGGGATAGTAATACTTGCAAATTACTAATCCCCCATATTGTAGCTTTGTTAAAAAGAAACTTATTGTCCCCAGTGTCATCTTTCAAACCCTTACGGTTTGAGAGATGATAGCGATCAAAGTCCCCCCCTCCCCCTTCCCTGACTGAACGCTGAACACTGACTGCAGGGATATCCGGTATTACTTGCATCAGGTGGCTCTGCAGCATTGCCAAGAACGTGTTTATAAAAAAGAAATCTTTCACTAAAACGGTCTTCTACGTGTGCTTGCAAACCAATCACACGTCGAAGACCGTTTCAGTGAAAGAATTCTTTTTTATAAACGCGATCTTGGCTCTGCTGCAGAGCCGCCTGATGCACATAAAACTGTCGTACGACAGCTTCCCCTGCAGTCAGTGTTCAGCGTTCAGTCAGGGAAGGGGGAGGGAGGAGGGAACTTTGAGTGATATCATCTCTCAAACCATAAGGGTTTGAGAGATGACACTGGGGGCAATAAGTTTCTTTTTAACAAAGCTACAATATGGAGATTAGTAATTTACAAGTATTACTATCCCTTTAAGGATCTGGAGGGTATGTAACGTACCGCTTCGCAAAACGTTACACTCCCCTCTGGTCCTTAAAACCCCTTAAGGACGAAAGGCGTACATGTATGTCATAGGGTGAATGTTCCTAAAGGCCCCATGACGTACATGTATGCCATGGATTTCAGGACTTCCCGCACGGCTGAATGCCTTTTGGGGAGCAATGAACTGGATCCTGAAAGGAAAAAAAATGCTCTGTGGTCCTTAAGTGCCGGTCCTTAAAGGGTTAAAGGGTAAAACAGATTATGCAAACTTTTTGTAGCTATGACAGATCTACTGCTTTGCTTCTGAAAGCAGCCTGCAGTATGTATTGGTTGTAATAAATATTCCTCATGCAATTGTCGATCAGATGACCCTTTTTTTGATCTGACACTAACCTGCCTCTAGAGTACAGCCCGTAATACATATTAATGTGTTCCAATCTAAAATTATCACTGTAATAAAAATTACATAAGATATATCTAACAGGTGTGACTCCCAAACAAGAAAAGAAGTACTGAACCAACTGGAATAATGTATGCAAGTTTCATAGAAGAGAGAGTCCGTGATGTTCTGAGCAGTGAGTATGCTGTGTGGGAAGGCAGTCAGTAGAACTGAGGCAGATAGGGTTAGATTAGAACAGAGGTATCCACAGCTGGTAGCGCTTGAGGACCAAGATTGCCTACCCCTGGGTTAGAGGGACATGGGCTGTCTTAGTCAGAGAGATATTGTGTGTTAGGAGGACTAGTAAGGTAATAAGGTATAGTGATCTCAGAGCAGTTATTAGTGTAACTACAGGGGATACAGAGGGTACAGTTGTGACCGGGCACAGCATCCAAGGAGGCGAATCAGCACTGGTGCTCAATAGGTTCTATTTATGTCCCTGTTAGAATATTTTATGTTAGGACGTAAAATAAAATGTTTACACTGGGGCCCTCCAATGACTAGTGAGTCAGACAGGGACTGTTAAATTAGTTATCTGGGTAGCCGTCAGACAATTACAGTCATACTCAGGGCCGTTGTAATACTAAGGCAAAGTGGGTATGTGCCAATGCCCACTGATTGGCGCCCTCCCAATCAGACACTCTGTCTCTCATACATCACAGTTTGGAATCTTTTGTACCGGTCTCTACCCTGTGACATTACAGTCTGCTCAATGTGTGAAACCAGGTGTGTGAAAACTCAGAATTATATCCAGAGACACATAAAAACGCATTTGGGGTTATGCACTAAGGAGTGATAAAGAGGTGATAAAGTGGAGATAACTTCTCCAGTGATATCACTTCTCCAGTTCCTATGTTATTCTATGGAGCCTAAACAGTAAGAGTTCTCAAGTGGGTGAGATCTTACTGCATAAGCTCCATAGAATAACACAGGAATTGTAAAAGCTATATGAATGGAGAGATCATCTCTACTTTATAATCTCTTTATCACCCCTTAGTGCATAACCCCTTTATTTTCTCAGATCACTGTAGGTGTAAACACTTAGCATTGTGTGAATCTAGATATCATCTCAACATTCTATTAAGTTAATTAATGTTAATTCAAAATTGTGTTAAAGAGTCAGTGAACCTCCATTTTGACTTGCCATATTCTGCAGGTGTACAATAATGTAAAACCAAAGTGACTATACTTTTTAATATTTTTTTTCATCTTAACCTATTTCTTTTCTTTACACTTTTGTGTCCCTGATGGAAAGCTCCCTGAATTTCAGTTTCCAGAGAGTTTACAATGTTGCACTATCCCTACAGCAGAAAAGTTTTCCTCAGAAAAGAGATCATCCCATGGTGCAGGGATAGTGCAGTATTATATCACTCACTAGCCCTACTTACACAATCCCTGACAGGAAACTCTCTGGAAACAGAAAATCATATAGCTCCCTGTCAGGGGCATAAAACTGTAAGAAAATGATTGAAGCAGAAACAAAATACCAAACCACATAGGTAATTTTACTTACAGGGTTAGTAATGTCTTTTTTAATATACTCTAATATTGTAGACTAGTTGAAAATCCAGTGTACATGGGCCACAGTGCCACCCAGCAATGGGCACGGTGCAGTCATTCACAGTACAGACTGCCAGCGCTGCGGCTGATACTGAGCGGGGAGCTTGTGCACCTTAGGTGTGCAGAGAGGACTACGGTCTGAATTCAGAACCCCACTCCATTATCAGCCGTGGCGCGGGCAATCTGCATTGCGCATGACTGCAGCGTGTGCAGCCGTCTCTACTGCGCATGACTGCTTCTGACAAACACAAACTTTTTTTATTTTATTATTATATAGGATATTACAAAAATAAACGAACTGATGAAAGTCCTGTCTCTTAAACCTTTATAGTTTGAGAGATATAAGGTTTCAAAGTTCCCCCCTTCCTCCTCTTTCACACACGTCAGCTGTAAAGCTGACAGAAGGAGATCCTGGTCCCGGGACCAGACGGCAGCTCTTCAGCAAAGCCGAAATAGACAATCTGACTTTACATATTATGAACATGTACAACAGGAAAAGTCAAAATGGAGGTTTACTGCCACTTTAATGTAGAACAGAGCTGTCCCTGTTCAGTCCTCAAGGGCCACCAACAGCGCAGGATGTAAGGATTTCCCTGATTAAGCACAGGTGAGATAATCAGTGGATCATTCATTGTGACTGACTCACCTGTGATTAATCAGGAAAATCCTTATGTCCTGCACTGTTGGGGGCCCTAGAACTGAACTTGGACAGCCGTGATGCAGAACAAGCTTTGGGGTGCCATCAGTGAATCACATCCTCACCCATCAGAAGTGATTCTACCCTTCTCTCCAGATCTCTCCGTTATCTAAGGCTGATTTCTTTTTATTCCAGCACCTGTTCCACTTCACATGATCTCACCTCCCATTGTCCAGCTGAGGATAATAGGATCAATATGGACAGACTCAGGTTGCCCATAGGCAGTCACATGACAATGAGTCACTAGTAGTGCACAGTACTATGTCACAGGATGCCATCTGGAAACCTTGTACAACGGACTGTGGGCCTTTTGCACAAAAGAAATAAGGACTGATTCTGGGACACCACAGAGAACAAATAAAACTCCCCATTGATTTAAATGGGGCTTTTAACCTCTGGAATGCTAGAGAAGTCTCTATCACACTGCTTCATAATAAGTTGGAGGCCTCTCTATCATAGGCTGACCAGACCTCACCTTTAACTGGGGATGCATAAGAGAATGCATACTGCAGGACTGCATTGATTTCAGTGAAGTACGGAAAAATGGCTGTTTCCTATGTGTCCCCGGTTAAAGGTGAGGTCTGCTCAGCCTAATCTGGCTGGCACTGTATCAGCCCTGGCGTGGGCAGTCTCTACTGCACATGACTGCCCCGCGACCGGCTGGCAGTGGCACTGTGGCCCGTGTAACAGGCTCTTGAACTAGTATGACAATAAAGACCTAATTCCATTCTGGAGCAAACTAGTGGCACCAAAGGGAGAAATGAGCATTCCCAGTGGTTTAACCCCTTAACGACAACTGACATGCCAGAACTGTTAAGCAATTCTGTCCTTTAAAGTGGAACTTTCACCAGCATGGCAAAGCATGGCAAATGATAATTACATTAGTGATATACACACAGTTTTATTTTCAAGAATAACTGCGACATTAAACAAAAATAGAACCTTTTAGGCAGACAGGCAGCAGGGAACAGAGCAGACAACTTACAGAGCCGGCATCTCTGCGTCTGCTCTGTCCGTCCCCTTCACCTCCAGGATTGGTTAGTTGAATGCCTTTGTGCCGAAAGGCACCGGAAGGGACTGACAGCACAGGCAGCTCCTACAGCAAGATCCCAGCCGGTGCCTGTCTGCATAAAAGGTTAAATTTTTGTTTAATGCCGCAATTATTCTTGAAAGTAAAACTAAGTCTGTGCATATCGCTAATGTAATTATCATTTGCGTGCTATGTCATGCTGGTGAAAGTTCCACTTTAAGGTGTGCTGCAATCATTGCGAGGAGCAGTCAGTTGCACAAAGTCAATTTCTGACTCTCCCCAGTGGCTCCACATGTGTGATCAGTGCTGTAGTGAACGTGTTCTGGTGGAGCCACATGATAAAGGCATTTAGGTGCCTCTGACTGTGTTCTCTGCCGCACTCCTCCTCACTGTGATCATGAGGAAGAGACAACCAGAGAACACAGCTCCTAGTGCCACAAATGGCAAAAAACAAGGTACTATTGAGGTACTGGGAGCAAGAATGGGGGTAGAACTAAAAGAAAATAAAGCATGACACTTTGACCCCATATTGAGTAACTGAATAGATAATTTAGAGCAAGCCCACAGCATTTAATTTACACAGACTAATTCATAAACACATATATAGAAGTTTAAACTAACATGCGATTATCGTGTAGCAATGTGATACCCTTACATACACACTACACAGTCTGATCTCATAAAAGAGGGACACCAGGGTTGGAAACAGGGACATAGGGACTTTTTGCCTCAGTTGGAGAGTCGCCCCCTACAAAGGGACACTTGGGAGGTATGAATGAAAGGTCACACCTTTAATCTAGTCCGTGATAAAAATGAACCAACTGAGCACAAATTATCACAGGAAAAACCTACAAAAATTGTTGTTGTTTTTTTCCAAATGTTTATATTATTATCAAACTAGTTGAAGAGCCCATTACACGGGCCACAGTGCCACTGCCAGCTGGTCGCGGGGCAGTCATGCACAGTACAGACTGCCCACACCGCGGCTGATACAGTGCCAGCTGGTAGCGGAGCAGTCATGCACAGTAGAGACTGCGCACTCCATGGCTGATACAGTGCCAGCTGGTAGCGGAGCAGTCATGCACAGCAGAGACTGCGCACTCCATGGCTGATACAGTGCCAGCTGGTAGCGGAGTAGTCATGCACAGTAGAAACTGCCCACTCCATAGCTGATACAGTGCCAGCCGGTAGCGGAGTAGTCATGCACAGTAGAAACTGCCCACTCCATGGGTGATACAGTGCCAGCCGGTTGCGGGGCAGTCATGCACAGTAGAGACTGCCCACTCCATGGCTTATACAGTGCCAGCCGGTAGCGGAGCAGTCATGTACAGTAGAGACTGCCCACACCGCGGCTGATACAGTGCCAGCCGGTAGCGGAGCAGTCATGTACAGTAGAGACTGCCCACACCGCGGCTGATACAGAGTGGGGCGCTCCGTCACTGGAAGTCTCTACTGAGCATGACTGCAGCGTTACACACGTTTTAGCGAATTATTATATAGGATGAATTGGCAGGTTAGCCATATAAAATGTGGCACTGAAAGAAAGCCCTATTTATCCTTAAAAACTAAATAAATTAGAGGGAAAAAATGAATGAACCAAAGGTTACTAAGAAGGTCAAAATTGCTCTTGTCCTCTGGTGTAAAAAAAGCCCTTGTCACTAAGGGGCTAAAAGAGGATTTTAATCCATTAGTCTCCAAAGTTTTGCATATCAATGCACTGGAGAACTTTCTAACATTCAAGGGATTAAAATCTCCATTTAAATCAAAGAGATTGGGATTTTTTTTCTTGTTCCCTATGGTGCAATTGGTTTGTTCCAGAAATGCATCTCCGAAAATCAGGGCTGTCCAAGTTCAGTCCTCAAGGGCCACAAACAAACAATGCGTTCTGTACCCCTCTGGCACTCAAAGGGTTAAAGCATTAGCAATAAACTAGTAGTAATTATAATAATAATAAACAATATTCTGATACTCCAAACAATAAAAACTGCTACTAATAACACTAAAAAGAATAATAGATAGCAACACCAAAACTAATAATAATTATTAACAGTTTATGAACCAGGTGTGATGTGTTCTTAAAGAGTTAATGATAAAGTAGTACCAATAATAGTACTCATAATAGATAGCAAGAATAATAATTAAAACAATAAAACAGATGAGTGTATGATCAACGCATCGCAATGTGTTACACCCCCCCCTTAACTAACCCTTTGAGTGCCAGAGGGGTACGCAACGCTACCCCTCTGGCACTCAAAGGGTTCATTGTTTTTACGACTTTTGCTGTTAATATTTATTATTTGTAGAATGTTTAACCCTTAAAGGACCAGAAGTGTGAGCAACACATTGCTTTGCAATGCGTTGCGCACTACTCTCATCCTTAACACTTTGTGTGCCAGGGGGAGTTTCCAACGTTTTGCAAACCAATACCCCACTAGCACTTAAAGGGTTAAGATGAAGTAGTGGTACTTTTTGTAGTATTGGTAGTGGTGGTTAAACTAATAATGATTGATGATTTTAAATGATGATTTTAAAGCTGTGCTTATGTTCAGATCAATAACACATAAACCAAAGCTACCAGCCCAGCCCCGGGTGAGCACCCACTGTTGGGTTACCCTGCCTTGCAGTTCAGCCCCTCCTCACCCACAGCCAGCTGGGTAGCAGGCCAGGAATCCCGGAAGCAGCCAATCAGAGGCCTTGGAAGGGCGCAGAGGGGCGGGGCCACAAACCTCTCCCTAGGTCTTTTCATTCTTCTTACCAGCCCGAGAATTCGGGAGCGGGGGAGTGACGTAGTGAGAGATCCATCGGATCTGGGATCCATCCGTGGGAGAGGTGCGGAGGGGGACCCACCTCCAGTATAGCTATACTACTACTGACAGCAGCCGGTGTGCGATCCCAAGGACACCTTGACTAGAGCAGGGGGGGCGCTCCATCACCCTCGATACACCCGGGAATTTGGGGATCCCTTAGCGATCATTAGGTGGTGCTTCTCTAAGTTAAAGACCCCGGGGTACCAGCGCTGGGAAGATGGTGTCGTGGATGATCTCCAGGGCCGTGGTGTAAGTCCTTCCCATTTCTAATTATTAATGTATCAGAATGTCATACAGATCTCCATCTGGGGCTCCTTCTGCCTATTCCTATGCATTTTAATTGCAACTGGGGTTCACCCCAACTTTAGACTAACATTTTCTTCCAAATAAAAGCCATCAATACTGGTTTCTCGTAAAAATGGTTACATTAATTACAGGAAGTTCATGTAATGCAGAATGTATTTTGTCATACTTGGTAATTAAAAGAAATAATAATGATTATATATACAAAATATGTTGCAAAGTGTAAAAATTACCGACAAAGGATTATTTCATTTAGTTCTTGATGTTTGTAGCTATTTAAGCAGGGTGAAGCACTCTGGTCCTTAATGGGTTAATGCATTTTGGCCTATTGACATTTTGGCTGGTATGTAATAGTAGATAAGATATTTTGTTACCATTTGAATCTGTGTTTTACCTGGGCATGTGGTAAACTGAGATGTGTACTCCTTTCTCATTAGGCCTGCCTGGCTGTCATAGGATACTTCTTACCAACTAAAAATATAAAAGGATCTTTACTGTTGTTTTTTCCTTTCATCTGAATCTGTTATTTTTTACAGAAAGTACATTAACATTATATATGTATATATTTTTCTCATAATTTATTATTATACTTAATATACATATGCATGTATTCACCTTGAAGACCTCTAGATTCCTCTAGCATGTAAGGGGTTAAAAAAATTAGTGCATTATATAGTTCTTGCCATATAATGCTATATGATATATATTATAGCAATGTATATTATTGATTAGATCTGTATCTTGTTATGTTGGTGCAGTAAATGCACTTGCTATAACAACTCAATGGGATTTATGCAGTATGTTAGAGGTGTACAAGTTTTATTCAGTTATGGGCCAAGTGATCAGAAATTCATATGTGTAAGGGCCACATTCATTTGTTTATTGGTAAGAGTGGGGATTTCTATCTTGTCAACTGTTCAAAAATAGGGTATTTTTTAATTGGCGGTAATACAAAGCAGTAGCAAAAAAGTTTCATAAACTTTATGCATATAAAGTGCAGTTATAGGCCTAGAGTAGTTGATGATGAAGTCAAGAATAATGAGAGGTGTGTGTGTGTCAGTTAATAAATTCTCAAACTGTTATGTAACTTACTTGCCTACCAGTTCATGTGTGCTAGCTAATTGGCTAAAAATACATGTTTTGTTACAATTATTATTTTTATTATTATTTTATCAGGTAGGACTGACCCTGGATGCAGGCAAGCTGCATCTGGCCTACGGGCCACATTATGGTAAATGTTAGCAGTCATTGGATCTCCAGTTGTTGGCGACTTAAGGATGATGAGAGTTGAAGTCCTCAACAGCTCACTATAATCCCCAGGTGTGATAAAGGAGAGAAATGTTCCAGTAAGAATACGTATACAATTTCTATATTATTCTTTACAGACTATGCACTAACACCTTTCTAATTCCATACAACCTAGTGAAGGTGTGGTTAGTTATTGGGGACTTAAACTCCCATCTCCTATTACCAGCTGGTTAAAGTGTTAGTAATGTCTAAAAAAAAGTTTTGTGCATTTAGAAGAGCTTAAAAAGCTGAGCTAAATGCAAAAAAACGTATCTCTCAAACCACTATGGTTTAAGAGATACGGGTGTTTAAAGTTCGCCTGGTGTTCAGGCACACGTTTTAGACCATTCCAATGAAGGGATTCCTTTTAAGTAACGAGATCTCGGCACTTCTCAAGCGCCACCGTGTCGACCGACAGGAATCTCCTGCTGGCAGCTTTACAGCTGTCAGTAGGAAACAGCGAACTTTAAATGCCCGTATCTCTTAAACCATAGCGGTTTGAGAGATACATTTTTTTGCATTTAGATCAGCTTTTTAAGCTGATCTAAGATACATTTTTTTGCATTTAGATCAGCTTTTTAAGCTCTTCTAAAAAGATCAGCTTTTTAAGCTCTTCTAAATGCAAAAAAACTTTTTTTTAGACATTACTAACACTTTAAGGATGATGGGGATTTCAGTCCCCTGCAGGTGAAAGTCCAACAAGTGATAACCCACTGGTTTAGTGCATAGGCTTCATAGAATAACAGGGTTCTGAGGGATTGTCCTACTGGAGAGATGATCCCCTGTATCACACTATTATAACATCTAAGTACCTAAGTTCAGTTGTTGTGGTCAATTTCTGTTGAAAATGTTGTGTGTGATTTTATATAAATGTGCACACCCCTTTAAAGGGAAAACAATGTCTTTTGTAATGCATAATATATTTTTTAACATTTACCTCATATCCTTCTTGAAAATCCAGTTAAGATTTCCTTTCCCGCCCCTTTCCATCACGTCATGAAGAGTTCCCTCAGACCAGAAAGTTGGTCCGGACAGGTTGCAATGAGGGACAATATTGTGTCAACATAAAGAAAATCCTGCCTTGCTTCATCAAGGGGTGGGGGTGGGTTTTCCTTATACTGACAAAAACAATATTGTCCCTCGTTGAGATCCCCCCGGTCAAGCAACCTGCTTTTGGAACTGAGGGAAATCTTTGTGACAAAATGGAAACGGGCAGGAGGGGGAATCTTTTAACTGGATTTTCAAGAAGGACGTACAGGAAATTATTTTAATTATATACTGTTTATTATAAAAAAAAAATTAATGGAACAATCGTATATTGATTTAATTATTTGACAATACTGTCCCTTTAATAGGTTTGCCCCATTAGTAATCTTCCTTCCTGACTAAGGCTTGGGTGAAAGTGACAGAGGGTTAACTGGCTGTTTCTTGTTCATCTGGTTATCAGCTGTGCTACTACAAACATAATGTATCAATTGTATCTCTTTCCCCACTGGTAGCTTGATACATTTGTATCAAATTTATACTTTGTGAAAAATGTATCATTCTTCATTCTCCCTTTACATGGAAAACCAGAAGTGATATTTACTTTGCATAGGAGCACTGCTGCACTTATACAACCAGACAGACCCAGCAGCCAGAAAAAGTTGGCCAATTTTCTGTCCTAGCGCATATTCCCAACGCTACAGAGTTAAAAACATAGGCCATATGTGTTTAAAAAAAAAAAAAAAAAAAAAAGGGGGGGGGGAGGTAAATTCTGTGGCAAACTACACCATGTTACATGTAAAACATATGCAAATGACACTTTGATTTAAAATGAAAATATTGATTAACAAAAAAGCATCTTTGATTAATCTTCATAGTATTTGGGCCATGAAGACTGTTATTTCAATACTTTCCGAGTTGTAGTTCAAGAGTAATTGAATGATAAAGTATCCCCCTCCCGTCCCTTTTACCTAGTGTAAGCCTCCTCCCCTCAGATGTGGAATCTGGTCTCTTGACCAGACAGATCACAGCAAGGGACAATCTTCTTACTGTGAACATAAGGAACACCCTGTCCCCTTTGACAGGGTTTTCAGGTTTTTCCTTATGCTCAACTGAAGATTGTCGTTCTGTGCGATCTATCTGGACAGTCTTGCTGCTCTGAGGTGAGCAGTGTTACATCAGTAAAAGGGGCGGGAGATAGATACTTATCATTCATTTACTCTTGAACTACAACTCTGACAGTATTGAAATAACGCTCTCCATGGCCCAAATACTATGAAGATTAATTGGAGCTGCTTTTTTGTGAAACATTACTATCCCTTTAAATGGGGTGTTTAACCATTTGAATGCTAGAGAAATCTCTGATGCATTACTTCAGTGGTAAGTTGTATATATAGCAGCACTTTGCATTGCACATATGGCATAATGTAAATGTAAATTTGGCATAAAGTTGTTTTAAAAGGAGTTTTACTGTGAAAAGCCAAAGTTTTGTTTGGAAAGTTGTAGTCTGATCAAAATCCATTAACCTGATCTGGTAACCACTTGAATGCTGGGATATTTATGAAGACAGTGGGGGAATTTACCAATCTGCCACTGATGATAGCCGCCAAATCCTACACCCTAGGTTTTGGAATACGTACTAGCACTTTGGATCGCTTTATTGAATACCTGTGCACACAACCTGCATCCATTAACCCTTTGAGTGCCAGAGGGGTATGCAACGCTTTGCAAAGCAATGTGTTGTGTACCCCTATGGTGCTCAAAGGGTTGAGACTTTGGAAATGGCATGAAGTTATGCCATTTCCTCTGTGTGTTGTTGAATCAGGATGATAACCTTGTAAAGCGGAACTTTCACATATTAATAAGTTGCCATTCAATCATTAAAGGGGAACTACCACCCCGCAAAAACTTTATCTTGATTAAGTCTTCATCTGGCGACTAGCTGCTTAGTAGCACTAGTCGCCAGAAATATTACCTGGTTTAAAAGATTTTTGACTTATTCGGAGGCTGACAGTAGCAGGAAGCACGGACATCTTGCCATAGTGACGTCCATGCACCTGCGCTGTCAGTCCCTTTTGGAGCCGTGCTTCCTGCTACTGTCAGAAGTCGAAAATCTTTTAAACCAAGTAATATTTCTGGCGACTAGCGCTACTAAGCAGCTAGTCGCCAGATGAAGAGTTAATCAAGATAAATTTTTGCTGGGTGGTAGTTCCCCTTTAAGCATATGGCGACTAGCTTGAAAATACATGTCTTACCTATCACAAGTGGCACATTCTAAAGAAATCTTTACTCTTTGGAGAATGACGGCCAGGTTAGTGTAGTCTGCGCGCCTGCGCGTCAGTCCCTTCCGGTTACCATGTGGCACAGTGCAATGCTTTACAGGAGGTCGGGACTGACAGAGCAGACGTGCAGACAAGATGTCTGCGCTGTTACCTGGCTTCCGGTCTCCAAAGGGTAAGTATTTCTTTAGAATTTGCCTCTATTGATAGGTAAGACATGTATTTTCAAGCTAGTCACCATGCGCTTAATGATTGCACAAGGACTTATTAATAGGTGAAAGTTCTGCTTTAAGGATCAGAGTATTGTGGAATACATTGAAAAGCAATGCTTTGCACAGCCCTCTGGTCCTTAAACGGTTAAACATTTAGTAGAGGAAAGACATTCCCATATGCTCCCCAATACCCTTGGAGCACGCATAGTTAATGTCAGAAATTTCAGCGTAAGTTACTTAGTAAATTGTTATCAGTCAAATAAACCTGTACCATTGCCTGTTGTAGTGCAGGATCGTGTTAGTGCATCCCCATCTTCTGTTGCTTAATCCTCCGAGTGTGGGAGGGATATGCATTGGATACCAGTCTGGTACTCGAAGGTATAAAAGTGCAAGGATTTATATCCATTTAACCCCTTAAGAACCACACATACATTGCAAAGGGTTTATATATAACATACTGACTTTGATACCTGAACTGGCACTTCAGATGAATCTTTATGCAGCCTGAGTGGCCAAATTAGATTATCATTCTTGATGAACCCTTTGAGTGCCAGAGGGGTGCGCAACGCAACTTTGCAATTCATTGTGTACCACTCCAGCACTGAAAGGGTTAAACAAATTGAAACCTAAAAAAGAATAACTAGAATATAGGACGTGCAGAAGAACTGTGCCAGTCAGCATAATGGGAAGCGCTGATTCTTCGGCAAAGCTCTTCTGCAATTGAAGATAAAATATCTTTTAAAGTAGTTTAGTAAAAAACAACAACAACAAAAAAAACAGCGTTCATAGTATAACTTTTAATAACAAAGCATATAGGAACTTCTTTTTAGAAGGTGATACATCCCCTTTAAAGATATAGTAATACTTCGTTTTATCTTTATTTTATTTTGTAGGTATTAAAAAAATATGAAGAATGATATATGTCTTATCTCTCAAACCTTTATGGTTTAAGAGATATTCACAAGCAAAGTTTCCCCTCCCGCCCCTTTTACTTAGTGTAAGCCATCTCTTCTCAGATATGGAATCCAGTCCATAGACCAGACAGATAACAGCAGGGGACAATCTTCTTCCTATGAGAACAATGAAAGCCCTGCCCCCCTTGACAAGTTTTTTAGGTTTTTCCCTTATCTTAACTGAAGATTGTCCCTCTCTGCAGTCTACCTGGGCACCTCCCTTCTGATCTGGCTGAGCAGTGTTACATCAGTAAAAGGGGCGGGAGGGTGATACTTTGTCATTGAATTACTCTTGAACTACAACTCTGACAGAAATAACACTCTCCAAAGTCCAAATACTATGATGATTAATCAGAGCTGCTTTTATTATGAAACATTACTATCCCTTTAAGGTGTTAAATAAAGATCAGAGAAACTCATTAGTTCCTATGTTATTCTATGGAGCTTCTTTCTCAAGGTGGCGAGATCTTTGTACATAGGTCCATAGAAGAACATAGGAATTGGATAGTTTATCTCACTGCAGTGTTTATCTTACTTTTAGAGCACTGCATTACTCACCCCTCTGGCCCTTAAAGGGTTAAGATTACCATGTGCAATGAGCAGAGTTCATGTCCTGTCCACTTCTATAGACATGACATTCACAACTGATTGAAAATGTTATCTCTTCAAAAAAAGGTACACGGGAAGAATTTGTAGGGATCATTTGGATTTTCTGGCCATGGTAAGGTAAGCAGTGTATTATTATTAGGAGGTCTTATGTCTCCTTTAACCCCTTTACGACTGGCCGATTGGTGCAGAGCGATCAGTTAAGGACCACAGAGCATTTTTTTTTTTCCGTTCCTTTTGGTTCCGGACTCCCTGAACGACGTGCAGCTGCGGGGGGAGCCCGGAATTCCAGGAATTCCACGATGGTCATAGTACGTCATGGGTTGTTAACTCAGATCGACCCATGATGTACTATGACCGTCAAGGGTCATTAAGGGGTTAAAGGAACTCTAATGTTAAAAAGGTGAAATTTACTCACCGATATTTTGTTTTCCTCTGTGTCCTTCCACGGCAATGACTGTGGGTACTGACTCAGCCTCCCAGCTGGTAGGACCAAATCTTTAAAAAACGTCTGCTCCACCCCCATTGCTCAGTTATTTTCATTACCCAAGTTGCAATAGATAAACAGAAACGTTAGGTACAGGAGAGAGCTGTATAGTCATAATTCACCAGACATTTATCACATAGATTAAAAGTAATATACCACTGGAACGATACATCAACCAGACCTTCAAAATACATTAGGGTAGGGTTGCAGTGGAAGGACACAGAGGAAAACAAAATATCGGTGAGTAAATTTCACCTTTTCCTCTGTGTCCAATCCACGGAAATGACTGTGGGACTTACCAAAGCAGTACCCCAGTAGTAGGGTGGGGATAAACTTCAGTCAGAGACAGGAATGGCTGCTTCCAGCACCTTTCTGCTGAAACTGGCATCGGCCAATGTCTCTAAGTCTAGTTTTGTAGTGTTTTACAAAAGTTGAAACTGAGGACCAAGTAGCAGCTTTACAGATTTCTTCTGGTGAAGTCACTGCCTTCTGTTCCCATGAAGTAGACATGGCTCTGGTTGAATGAGCTTTGATTCCTTTTGGAGGCTCCTGCTTAGCTGATTCATAGGTAAGCTTTATCGCTTCTTTAATCCATCTGGAAATGGAGCTTTTAGAACCGGCAGTACCTTTGAACTTCCCGGCAAAATTAACAAACAAGGAGGATTTACGAAAGGACTTGGTTCATTGGAGGTAGATAGTAAGGCAAAGAACCAAATCCAGGTGGTGTAATCGTTCTTCCTTATTATTGGCTGGGTTAGGACAGAAAGAACGTAAAATCAATTCCTGACTTAGGTGGAAGGTGGAAATGACTTTTGACCTAAAGGAAGGCCTGGGCCGGAGCACCACCTTATCCTGGTGAAACACCATGTGCGGGGGAATGCACAACAAAGCGTGCAGTTTACCAGCTCTTCTTGCAGAAGTTATAGCTGTGAGAAGCACTGTCTTCAAGGTTAAGTCCTTCAATGAAATTTATTCCAGCGGTTCAAAAAAGCTATGCGTGCAAAACTGCTGAAGAACTAGATTCAAGTCCCAAGGTGGAATAACATCACAAATAGTGGGCTTAATCTTTGTAATCGCTGATACAAATCTTTTAACTGCATACTGTACGGCCGAAGGAAATGCCAAGATGGCTGAGAGAGCTGAAAGTTGTAGTTTGATTGACGCAGGTTTCAGCCCTCTATTGAAACCTTCTTGAAGGAAATCTAATATCTGTGCTTTGGAAACAGATCTGAGATCCAGGTGTCTAAGTTGACACCTTTTATAAAATATAGACCAGACCTTGTAATAAATCTTGGACGATGAAGAACGTTGCCCAGCGATTATGGTGTCAGTAACAGGTTCTGATAGGCCACTCTATCTTAATGAGCTCCACTCAGCCGCTAAGCCGTCAGCCTCCAAAAGGCTGGCTCCGGGTGAAATATTGGCCCTTATGACAGCAGATGAGGGAATTTTGAATCCCTATAGCTCTCAAACCATAGCGGTTTGAGAAATAGGGTTTGGAGCATATTGATTATTATTTTAAACTCTACAAAACTGTAAATATTTTTTTGGGACATTACTGTCCTTTTAAACCTCCATTCCTTGAGGGAAACAATATTCCTTTACACTCCTGACTTTGTGGTCGTGATGCTGTACTGGGGGCATTTAGTGTAACCTTTTAATAGCTACAAAATAAAAATTTATAAAAATCATCTATTACTATCCCTTTAATGACATTTTCAATATGCAAACTTGGATCAAAGTGATGGGCCGCTTTAAGAACAGGTTTGTTTTACCTGCATTCTGACTGATTAACAGTATAAATATTGGATATACACTTTGTACTGTATAGTAACAGGATGCACGTATATTGAACTCTTGACCACTGAACACATCAATTGGATATTATGTTGGAATTAAAGATGTAATAAAGGAATATAATTTCATCTAAAATACAAACTAATATTTACAAAAAATGAAACCAAATTGGATTAAAAGACTTATTTGAAGTCTTCAGTAGTTTAATGTAGAACTTTCACCTTAATTCAATTTTATATATATATTTGAAAACTCATTAAAAACTGGCTATTTGTCATGTTAACCAAAAGTCCAGTAGATATATAGTTTAGGAGACAGTCATACTTTTATTTCTGGGCAAAGTGAAAGGGAACCTTTCCTTGTACTGCACAAAGGTTAATTGATATAAGAAACGTAATTGAAAACTTTATTAGCATATAACACGTCTCTGAAAAGATTAATTATCATACAAAGTGTCACGGCTACCAATATTAGCATTCATTAGCATATGGTAAAAAGTGTGAATATTTCCTTAAAGGGATAGTAACACTTCGTTTTAACTTTATTTTATTTTGTAGGCATTAAAAAAACATGAAGAACGATATAAGTCTTATCTCTCAAACCTTTATGGTTTATGAGATATTCACAAGCAAAGTTCCCCTCCCCGCCCCTTTTACCTAGTGTAAGCCATCTCTTCTCAGATGTGAGTCTGGTTGTATGACAGTACAGATAACAGAAGGGGACAATTTTCTTTGTATGAAAACAATGAAAGCCCTTCCCCCCCTTGACAAGTTTTTCAGCTTTTTCCATTATCTGAATTGAAGATTGTCCCTCTCTGCAGTCTACCTGGGCATCTCCCTTCTGATCTGGTTGAAAAGGGGGGGATACTTTGTTTGTGAATATCTCTTAAACCATAAAGGTTTCAGAGATAAGACTTATATCATTCTTCATGTTTTTTTAATTCCTACAAAATAAAATAAAGTTAAAATGAAGTATTACTATCCCTTTAACTGTACATTTTCTGGTGTTTTGGCTAACATGACACATAGGCAGTTTTTAATGCAGTTTTCAAATATGCAGAGTTAGGATGAAAATTCTGCTATAATTAAGGTTTCATAATTAAAGGAATACTATAATTTCCTAATAATATGCCTCATTTCCTCTTACAATGGGCCGATTGTGCCCCAGAATTAATCTTTAATGTTGAATATCATTACCACTTACGCAGACATGAATCTTTGCTACAGGACTCAAGGACCCCAGCCTCCTCTCACTGAAGGGCTGAATAATATTATTTTTGAAAACCAATCAATGTATAACTGATTCATGGGGACTATTAGTAACTAGTTGAACAGCCCGTTACACGGGCCACAGTGCCTCTGGCAGCCGGTCGCGGGGCAGTCACGCGCAGTAGACACTGCCTGCGCCACTGCGCCAGCTCTGTATCAGCCGCGGTGCGGGCAGTCTCTACTGCGCATGACTACCGCACGCGCAGCAGTGTCTACTGCGCATGTCGGGCGTTACACACGATTTAGCGAATTATTATATAGGATAGTAACATAGTAAATTAGGTTGAAAAAAGACACATGTCCATCAGGTTCAACCTTTGCCTCATAACCCAGAGAAATGAGAATTATATAAGGTTTTCTGCCAACAAATAAGTTAGTCTTTATCTGAACTTCTTATTTTGCCTAATATTGCACAGCATAACCCTTCATGATCCCTCCTGAAATAACTGTATCCATTGTTTCTGCCATTACCACATCCTTGGGCAAAGAATTCCACAATTTAACTGACCTTACTGTAAG
Source organism: Rhinophrynus dorsalis (assembly GCA_037306005.1). Classification (NCBI taxonomy): domain Eukaryota; kingdom Metazoa; phylum Chordata; class Amphibia; order Anura; family Rhinophrynidae; genus Rhinophrynus; species Rhinophrynus dorsalis. The sequence goes on from CM074724.1 coordinate 52,368,349, forward strand.
GTCAGTTAAACCTTCTTTCCTCTAATCTTAAGGAGGGGTCCCTGGTTATTTGATCAGTCCTTGGAATGAATAGCTCACTCATTGTAACAAGATCTCCTCTTAGTGGTCTTGAGTAAATACACCAAGTTTGTATAGATGTTCCTTATATGTCACTTCTTCCATTCCCTTGATTAATTTTGTTGCTCTTCGCTATACTCTCCCCAGCCTAGATTATCCTTTTTTACAACTGGTGCCCAAAACTGCAAGGCATATTTGAGGTGAGGTTTGAGATGAGATCTTACCAATGATTTGTGCAATGGGAAAATTATGTTATCCACTCTTCCTTCAATACCCCTTTTATGCAAGACAAGACTTTGATTGCTTTTGCTACTGCTATTTGACACTGGTCAGTTCTTCCAGGATTGTAGTTTACAAGGATTCCCAGGTCTTTCTCTAGCAACAAGTCCCTTAAAGGGATAGTAATGTTTCATAATAAAAGCAGCTCTAATTAATCTTCATAAGACTTGCAGAGAATCCAGTGTCATACGGTAAATATGGCTTAGTGATGACTAATATTAAGGCTGTTATATAACCAAGTAAAGAAAGACACCAATTAGAGCACATCATGCAACACGCAATTAAAACATATAAAAAGATGACATTTGCCTGCTGTGATAAAAACACAAAATTAAAGGGATAGTAATGTGTCACAATAACAGCAGCTCAACTTAATCTTCATAGTATTTGGGCCATGGACAGTGTTATTTCAATTCTGTCAGAATTGTAGTTCAAGAGTGATTGAATGATAAAGTATCCCCCTCCCTCCCTTTTTACTGATGTAACACTGATCAGCTTAGAGCACAGGGAGTGTCCAGGTAGATTGCAGAGAGGGACAATCTTCATTTAAGATAATGGAAAAAGCTGAAAAACCTGTGAAGGGGGACAGGGGTTTCATTGTTCTCACAGTAAGAATTTTGACCCTTGATGTGAGCCGTCTGGTCTGTGGACTGGATTCCACATCTGAGGTGAGCAGTGTTATGCTAAGTAAAAGGGCGGGAGGGGGAATCTTTATCATTCAATTACTCTTGAACTACAACGCTCACAAATACTATGAAGATTAATTGGGGCTGCTGTTTTTGTTAAACATTACTATCCCTTTAAAATAACTGCACTAAGTTCATAAGTTGCATTGGGTTTTTTTCTTCCCAAATGTATGACTTTACACTTTCTTAATTTAAACTTCATATTCCATTCGTTTGCTCAGTCTGCCATTTTTTTTGTAAATCTATCCTGTAGAGAAAATATCCTGTTCTGATTTTGCCCTGCATAATTTAGTGCCATCTGCAGATATTTATATTTGTATATTTTTCTTTCTATATTTATTTCCTGGTCATTTATAAACATGTTAAAAAGCAGAGGCCCAAGTTCTGAACCCTGAGGTACTCCATTCTCAACTTTAACTGTATTGGAGAATTTCCCATTTACAAAAAGACATTGCTCCCGATCCTTCAGCCGGTTTCCTATCCAATTCCTAGGTCCAATGCAGAGATAGTTTAAAGGGAAAGTAATACTTAAAATGTAAAAAAAAAAATATGTTGTAGGGTTTATCCCCTGAGTAAAACAAGAGTACTACCACTGCCGAAAGGTGTTTCATTCAAAAGTTATTAATTTTCAAAGTTGAATTTTTTAGGTGCAATATCACAGTGGCCTGAAATTGTACAGTGGTGCTGTTGCTACACGATCCTATGGACAGCTCTGGTCCCGGGACCATAAATCTCCATAGGATGGTGTAGCAACAGCGCCACTGTACAATTTCAGGCCACTGTGATATTGCACCTAAAAAATTCAACTTTGAAAATTAATAACTTTGGAAGGAAACACCTCTCAGCAGTGGGAGTACCCTTGCTTTACTCAGGGGGATAAACCCTACAACATATTTTTTTTTACATTTTAAGTATTACTATCCCTTTAACCCTTTGGGTGCCTGATGTATCCAAATGCATTGCATTGCAATGCATTGGCTACCTCTCTGGCACTCAACGTGTTAAAAAAACCCTCTTATAATTGATAGGTGACAAACGCAGGAAGGAAATTCCTCAACCTGAGCTGTGACTAAGACAGACATTGATGTTTACTAGAGACAGAGACATTAATCATACATTATTTTCAGAGGAACAAAACACCATTCTACACTCTAACAGCTCTGTCATGTATTTTATAGTAAATATCAATACTACTTTCGTTTTATCAAGAAAACATGCTAGGGGCAGGGTCAAGGGGGAAGGAGTAGGAGAGGAGAGCATGGGTGTGTTGGTGGTATTAAAGTCGTACTACAAAAACTGACTGCAGCTATTGTTGCTGCAGCTTGTACAGTAAATGAGGATGATCCTTCTCCTGAGGAGGCTGTTTGTAAACATTGCATGAAAATAGCTCCACCACAACCAGTAGTTGTATTAAAACTTTTACCAACATTGAAGATGATGATGATGAGTCACATTCTAGTGTTGTTGTGGATGGGGATTTAGCAGTGATAGCAACTGATGCATCAGACAGTGGCAGTAATGCCCCTCTGAAAGATAGTGGTCAGTGTTCTATAAATTACCCTAAGGCGAAAAATAAAAATAAATTGTTTCAGACTTAAAAAACATATAAAAATATGAATGTAGTGGAGGAAGCAAATGCTGCTGCTGATAACATAGTTATTGGTGATAATGAGGTAGAATATATCACTCCATCATCCTCCCCTTGTTCTGGTACAGATGAAGTAGGGAGTGAGAGTGATGAGGAGATGGCCAAAAATTAGCTGAAAAGAAAATGTTCAATCTCCCACCACTCACATAAGCACTATGCCTGTTTTAAAGGGATAATAATGCTTCAAAATAAAAGCAGCTCCAATTAATCTTCGTAGTATTTGGGCTACGGAGAGTGTTATTTCAATACTGTCAGAGTTGTAGTTCAAGAGTAATTGAATGATAAAGTATCCCCTTCCTCCCCTTTTACTGATGTAACACTGCTCACCTCAGAACAGAAAGGTGGTGTTCAGGTGGCTTGCAGAGAAGGCCAATTTTCAATCAGCATAAGGGGAAAAACCTAAAAAACCTATCAAGGGGGGCAGGGTTTTCCTATACTCACAGTAAGAAGATTGTCCCTTGCTGTGAGCTGTCTGGTCCCAGGACCAGATTCCACATCTGAGGGGAGGAGGCTTACACTAGGTAAAAGGGGTGGGAGAGTGATACTTTATCATTTAATTTCTTTTGAAGTACAACTCTGACAGTATTGAAATAACACTCTGCATGGACCAAGTACTATGAAGATTACATAGAGCTGCTTTTTTTTGAAACACTACTATCCCTTTAAACTCACTGGGGGAGATGCACTAAAGCATGATACAGTGGAGATGACTTCTCCAGTGATATCACTTCTCAAATCCCTGTGTAGCCTATGCACTAAGATTTCTTCAGTTTTGGAGGTCTTAGTGAATAGGCTCTATAGAATAACATAGGAACTGGAGCAGTGATCTCACTGGAGAAGTCATCTCTGCTTTATCACCTCTTTATCATGCCTAAGTGCATAGCACCTTTTGAGAGATCAGTTGAAAAGCCTGACTCTGTACAAGTGACATGTCTAAAAATACACAATCATCATTTTGGTCATCATCATCAGCAGCAGCATCACTACTTCCAAGTCCAACTCCCACTTGGTTGCACACACTATTGTTGATTAAACAGCAACATTCACAAATCTAGCTATGATAAGTGATTCTGCTGTTGTTTGAAGTGTAGCAGCTCTGACACCTACTGCTAGTATAATTGCATCATCTAGCCGCTGGAGTAGTTGCTGTCCCACAGAAGCCACTCAGTGTATGAAATCTATATCATGGATATACTTCATTCACAATCCAGAAGCTAAAAATGTTGCTATCTGTTGTCTGTGAAATAAAATAAAAAAAAGCATTAATAGAAAAACTCCTGAGCAGGGCGAAAGCATCATCACATCTAGGCACATCCTCATTGAGATCCAATCTGAGGCACAACCACAGGTCTGACTGGGAGAAAACCAGCAACGCATCAGACATGCAATAACTAGAAGCACTCATAAAAGTGCACTGTGCCCAGGACCACATAATAGTAGTGTGCAGATGTCTCAGAAAGTGTGACAACATTTTACTGACTTACAACAACACCTGTGTCTCTGACTGCTGTTGTGATAATCCAAAACACAGAGGTGTGTGATTTAGTTAGTTGAAGGAGATAACAAGAGTCAAATAGTGCCCACACTTGCTGCTGCCACCACCTCCACCACCACGACCACCACCATTCATGTTGTTAAAGTAATTAAGTCGTATGCATATCTTTACTTATATGGTGCCATACAATGTAAGCAGCTCCATGCAACAGTAGTATGTTATAATGGATAAAATATGCGTGGCAGTCATAGAAACAATAAGAGAGAAGTCCCTGTTTCAAGGATCTTACAGTCTAAATTAAGTTATAGAGTTTTTCTTCTATGTACGTCCAACCCAGTTCTTAGAAAGAAGTAAAAAAACCTGCACTGTCATCAGTTAACATGCTGCTCTTTTCTTTAACTGAAAATTAGAAGTTACAAAGAACTGATGTCATGCGTTGCATCCTACTGGCATATCCCAACCTGTAGTTATTTTCCAAGCTGTGCCCGAGTTGTACAAGCAGGGGATGAGTGTAGTGGGTAAAGGGCTCGAAACATTATATAGCAAGAACATTCATCTAACCACAGATGGTGGCCAGGGACAGACTATATAACTGCTCACTGGGTCTATTTTCCAAAATGGGCAGCAGCATGAACCTGGCAGTAGTAAAGGCCAGCAGTAGGGTCATCCATACCATTAGCACTAAAGCAATAATACATTCTCATACATACCCCAGTGTGCAAACAGGGTGACTTTTATGCAACAAGTGGCCAAAAACTGAAAGAACTTTGGAGCCAGACACAGATTTTAGGAGTCAGCTGGGGTTTTAGTATCCAGTGCTTGTACACAGATGTACATAAAATCCTCCAAAACACATAAGAGCCAGCAATGAAATTTGAAAAGCCCTGGTTGTCAAGCTCTTGGGATTTTTCCAGCCTTGTCTATGCCATCATCCAAGCACAGGAAATAAGCTAGGCTGGCAGATTTGTACATTTTCCTGGCGGTTTTCTAATTGGATTGGCAGCTCTATCAGACTAGCGTTGGCAAAATTCTCCTTCTTTAACCCTGTGGATCTTAGAGATGTCTCTAACGCATTGCTCTGCACAGTTGTTTTACCTTCAGGTTATTTTATAATGATAATGTTTTTCATAATTTTTACTAGTAAGACTGTACTTTGCCCCAGTGCTGAACTATGTTTTGATTTATTCTGAAGAGGAGATGCCTCACCCTTCTTTCCCAATACATATATTAAGAGTGATATATTAAGAACTGGTGAGATATGCAATACGGGGCAATGTTATTGGGATGTGTGTCTGGTGATGTGTGGCGACTCTATCAACCTTGACAATGGAGATACACTGCCATATGCACTAAGAATTTGGGATGCAAGGGGATGGGGGGGTCAGATATTAGCATGTAGGGTTGTTGAAATGCTGGTGATGTGTAAGGGATGCCCTCCTTTTCACATCACCAGCAGTATGACAGCCCTGATGACTGAGCACATTCTGTCTGCTTGCTTCCGCTTGCCTAGTAGACTTCAGCACCACAAACAGCATCACTCCCTTAATCTTTTCAGTACCATAAGGATGTGGACTGCACACCCCTGTGGCATTGAAAGGGTTCCCAAATGAACAAACATTGCCTGCACTGAAGTATCATTGAGAGAATTGCAGAGAAGCTATGTATCATAGCTAAGCAGTCTGCAACAGAGTATTTACCTGAATCAGCTGATCTGCCTATAGCCTGCTGAGCTGGTTAAATCAGTAAATAAGGGCAGAGAAGCTGTGAGGTTATAGCTTCTCCTCTAATCTCTTAATGATATTTCAATTCTGGCAATGTTCTGAAAGGGTTAAAAGAGGGCATCTGCTAAAGTGTGGAGACTGCTAATCGTCCTCTGATTCCATAGGAAGATCTCAACATCACCAACCTTAGGATGTTGATGTTGGGACTTTAAACAATGAAAGCTGCTATTGGAGCTTAGTGCCTGTGTTGATTTGCCACATTAATAGATAAACACACCAACATGAATGCGTCAATGCATTATTAACCTGTAATTCCATATGTAAATGAGCCATTGCTGATGAAGTGAGTGCACAATTGTAAACCTGTTGAAGGCGTGATGGATTAATGGCGATGTCAGCAGATTGTGCAGATTAATAGGGATACCATGGTGTAGACACCTTAGTGCAGACTGTTGATGCTATCAACACAAATATACCACCGTATCTTCATCCTGACTGCTTATCGACCTTTAGTGCATCTCCCCCCAAGAACAGTTCTGGAGCCAAATGTACCATAGAGGTTAAAATAAAGTCAGTTTATCTAAATAGGGTTTTTAACTCCTGAAATTCTAGTGAGGTCGAGACCTCTCTAGCATTCAATGTGTTAAAGAGGAACTTTCACCTGGTATAAATTCGTCCTCCAATAATTAAGCATATGGAGACTAGCTTCATAATAATTCTATTAGCTCTCAAAAGTACCCGATTCTGAAGTTATCCTTAATCTTCGGAGACACTATTAGCCAGGATAGTCCCTTTTGGTGCCTTATGGCACAGTGCAATGCCTCCTAGAGGAGACTGGGACTAACAGTGGAGGCACACAGATGTCTCTAAGACAAGATGTCTGCTCTGATGCCTGGCTTCCGGTCCTGAAGATTAAGGATTATTTCAGAATCTGGCACTTCTGATAGCTAATAGCACTATTATGAAGCTAGCTGCCATATGTTTAATTATTGGAGGGCGACTTATACTAAGTGAAAGTTCCGTTTTAAAAGTTACATTTAAATCAATATGAATTTTAAAGCTGAACTAACACCGCTAAGAAACTTTGTTTGTAATAATTCCCTATCTGGTGACTAGCTGCTTAGTAGCGCTAGTCGCCAGAATTATTACTTCTTTATGGAGAAATATGCAGTCATCCTCGGCTGACAGGCAGGACGGAGTGCGGACATCTTGCCCTAGTGACGTCCGCGCGTCTGTGCTGTCAGTCCCTTCTGGAGCAGAATGGCTCCTAGCAACGCCTCCTACAGCCGTCTGGGACTGACAGCGCAGGTGCATGGACCTCACTAGGGCAAGATGTCTGCACTCCGTCCTGCCTGTCAGCCGAGGATAACTGCGTATTTCTCCATAAAGAGGTAATAATTCTGGCGACTAGCGCTACTAAGCAGCTAGTCGCCACATAGGGAATTATTACAAACAAAGTTTCTTAGCGGTGATAGTTCCACTTTAATTTGTCCCCTATGGTAGGGTGTCCTCAGCCTTCCCCCAACCCTTTCCCCACCAAAGTTCTGGTTTCCTGGATCTCCACATGAATACAGGTGAATCAATCAAGCGGTACACTTACTGTGAATGATCTCCCTGAGTTAATAACATTGACTTGTGTTTAATTTATGAGCTCATGTAAACATGCACTGTTGAGGTGGCTTGAGGATAGGTTTGTGCGCTTCAGCCCTTGACTTGCTCTTTTCATTGGTGGATAAGACCACTGTGTACATTTTAGAGTTCTTCCTGGACTGCCATTGCTGCGGTTATCCAATAGAAGGCTATCTCTTGTGGCTTCCTTTAGGCCTGGGAGATATGATAAAGTAAATATAATTTCCTGAATCACAGTCTAAAACAGAGGCAGCTACAGTACAGTCTCTGGATCTGGCAGCACTAGAGAAACACCCAGATTAAAGGAGCTATAATCTTATTTTTGTAATACTAAGAAACATGTTATTCTCCTTTCCCTTCTGAGTAAAACAATGGTATTCCAGCTACTGGGGGATTTTTAATTCCAAAGTTATTAAAACTCATACATATTATTTTTTTTATTAAAACTGTTATCCACTGTACCAGCTTGTATACAAAATATATAATTGGCTTTTTTTTTTTTTAATAATACATGTTATGGGAGAGCTTAATGTATTGGGTACCCCTCCGACACTCAAAGGGGGTTATGTACTAGGGTGAGATAAAGAGGCGATACAGTGGAGATGACTTCTCCAGTTCCTAGGTTAGTCTATGGAGCCTATGCACTAAGATCTCTTCAACTTTGGAGATCTTAGTGCATAGGTTCTATAGAATAACATAGGAACTGGAGAAGTGATATCACTGGAGAAGTCATCTCCACTTTATCACCTGTTTATCACCGCTTAGTGAATCTCCCTCAAAGAGTTAATTCATAGGTCATAAACCTTTATAATAAGTGATGGCAACAGCACCATCTAGTGACCACAATAGAAGATTGCAGTTTAATAGACAAAGAAACATGAATGAGCTGAAATGATATTTGAATGAAGATAATTCCCAGCTAAGTACTTTTATTTTACTTGGCAGGAAAAGCACTCTAACAGAAATGATTATCTTAAAACTTTGAGTTCCAGAGGGTTAAGTAATGCATTACTTTGCGTACCCCTCTGACACGCACACACAGGTTTAAAAAACATGTTTATTGTTTTTTTTTTTTAAAGTAAAAAATAGACATTTAGATTAACCCATTTTCAAGGCTTTGGAGACTTCTTTAGTACATATGGAGTTAATATCACTATTTAAATCAATATGGATTCACTATCATTTTCTAATATTGAAGTTGTGTATCTATTTTGGTGTGACATCAACAAAAGATAGATGTATACAATCTGTAATTATAGCAGCTAGACTTGTTTTAATTTTAGGTGTCCGGTTTCCTTTGAATGTGTGTAAATATATATATATATATATATATATATATATTTAAATTGAGCATCACAAATTAGTTTTCATTAAATCTTGTCATTGATTTCCTTGTATTGATTTGACATTTGTCTGTAGAACAATAAAACTATTCTCTTTTACTGCCAAAGGGCCCTTTAATATATTGTAGATCCTTTCTAGATATATCACTGTCCTTTCTAAAAGCAAAAACAAACATGGGGATTCACAAAGGTATATAGTTACATGGTAAATTAGACTGAAAAAAGATTTATGTCCGTCAAGCGTTATTACGTAAATCTCAGAAAATAAGAACTGCTTAATCCTTCCTATCTACAGGATGGGTGTTAGTCTACTTACCGGAACTTTTTATTTAAGTTATATAGTCTTGTATGTTCCACTCTTAAGCGTAACCATTCTATCTGCCATCACAAATCCTTAGATAAAGAATTCTACAATTTAGCATACTGTAATGAACCCCTTCCTCTGCTGCTGATTATATGGATGACCTGGCCTTGGAATGAAAAGGTTCATTTGTAAGATCATTGTAATGACCTTGCATGTACTCGTTCAATGTAACAAGATCCCCCTTAGGTGTCTTTTCTCTGGAGAAAATAAACCATTTCTGGACAGACATTCTTCAGTTCCTCCATTGTCTTAATTAAAGGTGAGATAGGATATGGGGAGAGTTTATCATATTGTAAGGAACCAAGATCTCTCAAGTTGGAGATACCATAGGCTTCATAGAGTATTGAAGGGATTAGAAAGTTCATCTCACTGGACAGTTTATTTCGCCTTTGTCTCACCTTAATGCAGTGTTTCTCAACCAGGGTGCTTTGGCATTTTGGTGCGTTACGGACATCCACGTAGGGTGCCCCATTTTATCTATAAGGCTTTGACAAAAATGTGATTGTAGACTTTCAGCTGTATATTTAAGGCTCTTACTATGCACAATATGTTTATTTTAGTTGTGAGGTCCAACAATAACTCTATATTTTTGCATTTCTAACCTTCATTACACCCTTGACAAATAATATAAAATGATAGGGTGCCCCGAAAATGCCAGACTGCGTGTTAGGTGTGCCTTGAGCAAAAAAAGCTTGAGAACCACTGCCTTAATGCATAAACCCCAGTTGTCTGCTGGTGAACGCATCTCCATATTGAGACTTATGTATAGAGAAGGACTGGGGGAGATGCAGTAAGGTAAGATAGATGTGTGGGACAGTTCAGATAAACTCTCTGTTATTATCTCCAGTGTCTACTATGGAGCCTCAGTTTGAAGAGATATTAGTACATTTTATCACACCTTCTTGCAGGCGTAGTACCTGTTGGACTTCAAGCTGTTTTAGACTACAACTCCCATCGCCCCAACCAGCCAGTTCTTGGATATCCAGCTGTTGGGAACTACAACTCCCATAATTTCCAACCAGCCAATTCTGTGATATCCAGCTGCTGAGGACAGCTGGAGGGCCAATGGTTGACTTGCTCCCTGTCTTAGTGAATAACCCCCAGGATAAATTCTGGAGCAAAGCAACTGCACAATAGGGGACACATGTAAACCCCCATGAATGCTAGAGAGGTCTTCAATGTCTTGCTTTGTAATGCATCCATAACCTCTTTAGCATTTAAGGTGTTAAAACATTTGTATTTGTCCTCCTATTGTTCGGTTTGTTCCTCGTGTTCCAGATCCCCTCCCTTTCTCTGCCAGTAGGTTGTCTGTTACAGGCACAAAGTGTAGCCAGAGGCGACAGACTGAGACCTTTCACAATAGCTGACACTACAATGCATTGCTGTTTGTTTTCTCTCTCTAATGTATTGATGTTTGGGTTGGCTTCTTTCTAATTGCATGTTTAAATGATTGGAGAACAAAAGAGGAAACCCCCACTGTAATGGAGTAATAGTAACCCTTTGGATACTAGCTACGAATTGATAGAATTCTCAAGCATCCAATATCGTTATGACAGTGGGATTGATGTTACCTAGCAGATCAAGTATTTTTTGAACAAGCAAAATTGTTAAATACAACTTGTTCTTATAGGAACAAGTATATTGGGGGCTGATCTAATCCAGTGAATGGGCCCTGGGCAAAAGAATAAAGGAGCTGGTCCCCTTAACCCTTTGAGTGCCAGAGAGGTATCTAGTGCATTGGATGCCTTTCCAACACTCAAAGGGTTAAGCCACCTGGATGATAGAGAGATCTCCAGTGCCTTGGGAAGCAATGACCAAGACCACTCTTGCATTCAAGTAGTTAACCCGTTGAGTGCCAGAGAGGTATCCAATGCCTCTCTGGCACTCAAAGGGTTAAGTAGTAATGTCACCTGTTTCCTCTGATGATAAAAGTGGATACCCCAGCTTATAATAAAACTATTCTGACATTGCGTGAAATCAGCTTCATAGATTGTTGTGATCACACCTGGGTTTGCACAATGCAAACAGTTATATCTACTGTAGTTTGAGAAATAATGAGTTTTTACACCTATCTGCATATAATGTTAAGCTTTCACACCCTGAACACACTGTATTGTGTGGCCCAGAGAACACCATACAGGCGCAAGTATAGAGGGTTCCAAACTGTGATGTATGACAGACAGTTTCTGATTGTGGGGGGGTTCCTGGAACCATGGACAGTTGTTCACTTTGCCGTATTGTTAAAACAACTATATTGCATTGCTGTTTTTTGGAAGACAAGGGGAATAATGGGCCTTCTTTATGGCACAATTCTGGAGCAAACCAACTTTTCAGTAGGGGACATACAAATATTCCAGCTGATTTAAATTTGGTTTTTAATCAAGTGCTATGCACTGTACACAAAACACCAAATGCTATACCCACAATGCTATGCACAAAACGCAACACAAGCAAAACACATGCTCTTGCTCACATGCACGGTCATGCACACAATCTCACACACGCCTACACATGCTGATGGACAGTTGTGTAACGCAGTGCATTGCAGTACGTTACACGCATTTTTGGAGCTAAAAGGGATGAGCAATGAAAATTCAACAAGCCTGTCATTGTTTTATTAAACGCATGGGCAAAATCATGCCAATATTGCAAATCATATATACACGCACACTAGTGAATGTTGCACGGCATTGTCCATTTGTTTGGGCACTCTGTGCAGGTTGGGTACCTGCTGGACGTGGATGGTGGTGAGCCTTGTTGTAGTGATTTTCACAGGAGTGGGGTGAGGCTTTACCCCCTGGCCACTTCTGGAAAAATCACTGCAACATTTCAAATTTCTGGGGGTCGGTGATCTCTATCCTCCCCGTGGGGAGTGGTGGACCAGAAATAGTTTTATGTAATACAGAATATCAATTTTATAAAATACATTTATTGTCAATGTTTCAATCCCCCTTAAGGGCAGATGAAAAGACAGAGAGGGCGAACAAAGGGATCGATAGAACTAGCTAGATCAATATGCACATGTGAAGATGAAAACAATTGATAATTAAAAGTATATAGGCAATATAGACAAAATATGTTGTGCCTTGAGAAATCTCAATATGTGAGGACCAGACGGGTGTGTAATGCATTGCTTTTAGAGATGAGCGAGCACCCCGATGCTCGGGTGCTCTGACCGAGCACCGCCGGAGGCTCGAGTGCTCGGCCGAGCACCCGAGCCCCATTCAATTGAATGGGGCGACACGAGCATTACACCAGGCACCCCCTGCTCTGATGAGGGGAGGGTGCCTGGTCAATGCCCCCCTTCATCTCCGCAATGTCCCCCTTCATCTCCGCAATGTCCCCCTTCATCTCCTCTATGCCCCTCTTCCACAATGTCCCCCTTCATCTCCGCTATGCCCCTCTTCCACAATGTCCCCCTTCATCTCCTCTATGGCATAGAGGAGATGAAGGGGGACATTGTGGAAGAGGGGCATAGCCGAGATGAAGGGGGACATTGTGGAAGAGGGGCATAGAGGAGATGAAGGGGGACATTGTGGAAGAGGGGCATAGCGGAGATGAAGGGGGACATTGTGGAAGAGGGGCATAGACTCTATGCCCCTCTTCCACAATGTCCCCCTTCATCTCCGCTATGCCTCTCTTCCACAATGTCCCCCTTCATCTCCACACTGTCCCCCTTCATCTCCGCAATGCCCCCTTCATCTCCTCAATGCCCCCGTACCTCCAGTCCCTGGTGGTCCAGCGGAGCGTCTTCAGATCTGTGCCTCCTCCGGCACAGATCCCCGCCACCTGAACACGGCGGGCGAGCACATGGCGGTACTCGACGAGTACCGCCATGTGCCGAGCAGAGCGATGCTCGAGCCGATCCGAGCATCGGCCGAGCACGCTCGCTCAACACTAATTGCTTTACAATCTGATACACACACCCCATTGGTCTTTAAAGGGGAACCATCACCACAAATAAAGTCTGTCCCCCAGTAATTAGCCATCTATTGATAAGCTTACCAATTGTACTATTAGCCAGCATAATTAGACAGAAGTCCTACTTCTGCCGAGACTGACGGCCAGGCAACAGCACAGACATATTTGATTACAGAGATCTGCCTGCCTGTGCTATCCATCCTGGTCTCCTCTAGGAGGCGTTACAAGTCCGGAAGGGACTGCGCAAGAGCACAGATGCCTCTAAAGCGATGTTTCCTAGCAGTCAGTCTCTGCAGAAGCAGGATTTCTGACTAAAGTGGTAATTATGCTGTCTCATAGTACTGTTTGTAAGCTTATCGCTAGATGGCTAATTATTAGGGGGGGGACTTTTAACTTTTTTTTTTATTTTTTTTTAATTTGATCAGCTGGGCAAAAAAACAATCAAACTTTTAGCCATTAAGAAGTGAAAACAAACTGTGGCATTGAAGCTATAGGTTGAGTGTTTGTTGCTCCCTGTACTGGTAAAGCTAAAGTGGGTCGGGAACCTTGAATTTAACCCATTAACCCATGTTGCATTGCGGTACGTTGGATACCTCTCTGGCACTCAAAGGGTTAAGTTTGCATATTTGAAAACATCATTCATAGCTGCCTATGTATTGTGTTAGTTAGAAGTCCAGCAAATGCAAAGATTAGGAGATGCTGGTAAGATGGCTCAGTTGGTTAAGGCACCAGCTGTAGAATCTGTTCAAACCACAAGGTTGCAGGTTCTAGTTCCAGCAAAGTCAGCTCAGCCTTTCACCCCTCTGAGGTAGATAAAATGAGTCCAGGACATACTTGAAAATGAGAGACAATCTCAGTGTATTCTTCTTGGTAAAATACTGTTACGGTTCTCAGGAATAAAGCAGGAGTCAGTACGCTACAGTAAAACAATCCTTTATTAGAATAATCAGAGTAATGCACGTAAACAGATAACACACAGAGGGTGATCAAAGAGGCAAGCACTGTATCAGAAATAGCAGTCTGCCAATAGATCCACCACACTGTCCAAGACTAGGCCTCAGCCCACTGGTAATTTGGAAAGCCCAAAGGACTAGCACTGACTCAGCCTGCAGTCAGTCTAGGAGTCTGATAGAGCCCCAGGTCTGCACTAGGATGGGAGTATGTGGAGCAGGGACCCACACACGGAGGAAACAGACAGAGCCCACTAGTCAGCACCAGAATGGATGGTCAGACAAGCCAGGTCATACATAGAGCCCAAGGGAAACAGAACTGTATTTTACAACAATGCAAGGGCAACTGAGTCAGGACTCAGTCAGCCCTTTAAACCCCCTCCTCAGGAAGTAGGTAGGAGGAGCAGATCAGAGGGAGGAAGTAGGTAGGAGGAGACTACAGGAAGCAAACACATAAAACAGAGGCCTGCTGCATGCTTGAAGCCTCACACCTACAGATGACGCTGAAACCAAGGTAAGCTGTAACAAATACTTTCACAAAAAAAAAATTGATTCTTTAGATTCTGAAAAAAAAGAGTGTCTCTGAGTGCTGTACAGAGCTTAGAAATTCCGAAAAACCTGCATGAGCATAATTAGCATTTGATACATCACTCAGGGAGCTAAAGAATCAGTATCTGCTAAATCATAAATCTTCCAGTCTATGACTTACATAGGCAGTTTATGATGACGTTTTTAAATATGCCAACTTAAAGTGGAACTACCACCACAGGTAAAGTCGCCCTGCAATAATTAGGCAGGTAGCGACTAGCTTAATAATAGTGATATTACCTCTCAGAACGACACGATTCTACAGAAATCTTTAATCTTCTGAGACAACCAGGTTAGTGCAGTCTGCGTGCCTGTGCCATCAGTCCCTTCCGGTGCCTTTCGGCAGAGTGCAGTGCTTCTTAATGGAGACTGGGACTGAAAGAGCAGGCACGCAGACAAGATGTCTGCTCTGACGCCTGGCTTCCGGTCTCAGAAGATTAAGGGTTTCTGTAGCATTGTGTCGTTGTGAGAGGTAATATAACTATTATTAAGGTAGTCACCACCTGCTTAATTATTGCAGGGCGACTTTACCTATGGTGGTAGCTTTAAATTCAAGGTGGCAGGTCCAATTTAACCCCTCTGGCCCTCAAGGGGTAAACAAAAGTGATTTCAGGTTAGTGAGTAGACTCCTTTTTTCTCTCCTTAGTGTACCAATGTTATTGTGAAACTTTCTCCAACAAAATGCGTGGGTTTGTTTATAATGTGTTTCCATCAACATGCGTGTTCACTGTTTTGCAAGTACAAACCTGCTTAGAACTAATACTTGGCAGAACTACAAGAACATAAAAAAAAAACAAACAATCAGTTTTCTAACACTTTCCCTGCTACGCCTAGTGTTTCAGAATCCTGGATCAATTCTAATGGGTTATTAAACTTTGGGACAATAAACCATATACACAAAGTGGTGCGATCCAGGATCGGACCCAGCGCACCATAGAAAACTAGTACAAATCCTCCAAATACCCATTGATTCAAATGGGGCTTTTAAACCCTTGAATTCTAGAATTCTCTGTAATTTGTTGCCAATGATTGTGACTTTTTCATGAAAGCGTAAGGCCCTTTGTTTTCCTCCTACGCCCTCTGACGTTTTGATTTTTAACTGGGACAAATCTAGGCTGAGTGTTTGGCTGATGTTTTGAAGGGATCTGTAGCTCTCTCCTGTCTTGTATCTTCCCTGTGGTGCATTTGGTTTGCTCCAGAATTGCACTACACTTCTTTTTTAAACAGACTATGGCTGGGGATGAAGGGAGTTGTATTCTACAACAGTTGGAGGGATATATTCCGGCCTGTTTGACAACTGATTTTACAGGTGGGTGGTGGATATTGTTATGGTTTCCAGCTGTTTTTGAGCTGCAGCTCCATCATCCTCAACCTGCTGTTGGGTGTCTAAGCAGGTACAAACTTCATACCGCCTCATACTCTTTAGCTGACCCGAGCATGTGTGGATCAAATATAGGAGTTGAACAGGGGGGAAGTTTGTCACTGACCAGACTTGTAGAGTAGCAGATACTCGGTAGACCGAAGAAAGTATTGCAGTCCAGCAATGAGGTGGAGAACTTCATGTTGCCCACTCATCTTAGAGATTATAAGCATTCAGAGGTATATTTGTATTTTAAAAGGAGGTAAATTCAAGGAACGTGGTGTATACATGCACGAAATATACATTTACTGGAACGTCTGTGGATGGCCTTAGACTTAAGGACTTTTTTTTTTTGCTAAGGAAGAATGTAGTTCTCCTGTGCAGTGACCTTTAAAGACCGTAGGGTAATAAGTAGCCAAAAAGGATACTATTGACAAATGATTGATGGGAAAACGACCACACAAGTATCCACATTTAGCTCTGCACAGTAAGCAGCTTTATTAAAACACAAAGCATTCTCATCCAGGGTATTTACGAGGTGTTGGAGATGCAGCTGTCTAAAGGTCCGCTTGGAAACGGTTACAGAGTTTCATCTTTCTCTCCTTGAAGCTCCCTATCTCTCATCACTGCATTTCTGGTTCTCTGTGATAGTGTGAAACCACTCTCACTTAAAGAGACGGTGCCTACTAAAAACAAAATGTGATCATTCCCTTTTCAATATCATGTACTGCTAGGTATCATTTGGAAAGAAATAAATCTTGTTGCACGTTCCACTAAAATCCGGTGGCAGCTGTTTCTTCCTATGGATTTGTAGGCAGCTATGCGTGATCATTTGAACCCTGCTTACTTGTGAGAAGTGCAGTGGATGCAGTTATTGCAGTTAAAGGGCCAGTGTCCCTTAGAAGGGGAAGAAAATTGTCTCTGGAACTCAAAGGTTTCTATCATATCAGCCCTCTCTCTCCCTCTTCTTCCGGCCTGTACATATTAAACTGTTTAAAGGGATAGTAATACTTCATTTTAACTTTATTTTATTTTGTAGGCATTAAAAAAACATGAAGAATGATATAAGTCTTATCTCTCAAACCTTTATGGTTTATGAGTTATTCACAAGCAAAGTTTCCCCCTCCCGCCCCTTTTACCTAGTGTAAACAATCTCTTCTCAGATGTGGAATCCAGTCCATAGACCAGACAGATAACAGCAGGGGACACTCTTATTCATATGAAAACAATGAAAGCCCTGCCCCCCTTGACAAGCTTTTCAGGTTTTTCCCTTATCTTAATTGAAGATTGTCCCTCTCTGCAGTCTACCTGGGCACCTCCCTTCTGCCCTGGCTGAAAAGTGTTACATCAGTAAAAGGGGTGGGAGGGGGACACTTTGCTTGTGAATATCTCTTAAACCATAAAGGTTTGAGAAATAAGACATATCATTATTCATGTTTTTTTATTGCCTACAAAATAAAATAAAGTTAAAACGAAGTATTACTATCCCTTTAAGCCTATTCTGGTACTCTGTGTCATGAAGACCCTGCACCATTTTATTGGCTCATCTTTAAACTTCCTCCAGTTTATTAATGTTCCCCCTGCATTCATCTGGTAAATTTTTCTGTCTTTTTAGTACCTGTAAATAAATATTACTGTTCTTCAAAAGTCAGCCCTGATGGAGCAGCATGAGCTGGGAGACTTTCAGCAACTGACATCACCAGAGTAAGAAGAATTGAGAACAAAGCCTCTCCCCCTTGCCATAGCAATGTAAAAAGATTGTTAAAGGGATAGTAATGTTTCATAATAAAAGCAGCTCCACTTAATATTCATAGAATTTGGGCCATGGAGAGTGTTATTTCACTACTGTCAGAGTTGTAGTTCAAGAGTAATAGAATGATAAAATATCCACTCTGCCCATTTAACTTAATGTAACACTGCTCACCTCAGATGTGGAATCTGGTTCACAGACCAGACAGCTCATAGCAAGGGACAATCCTCTTACTGTGAGAACAATGAAAACCCTGCCCCCATTGACAGTTTTTTTGGGTTTTCCTTATGCTCACTGAAGATTGTTCTTTGCTGCGATTCATCCAGACGGTCTTGATGCTCTGAGGTGAGCAGTGTTACATCACTAAAAGGGGCGGGAGGGGGATACTTTATCATTCAATTACTCTTGAACTAGAACTCTGACAGTACTGAAATAACACTGTCCATGGCCCAAATACTATGAAGATTAAGCTGAGCTGCTGTTATTGTGACAGATTTCTATCCCTTTAATTCTGTTTTTATCACAGAAGGCAAATGTCATCTTTTTATATGTTTTAATTGCGTGTTGCATGATGTGCTCTAATTGGAGTCTTTCTCTACTTGGTTATATAACAGCCTTAATATTAGTCATCACTAAGCCATATTTACCGTATGACACTGGATTCTCTGCAAGTCGTGTCATGCAATTCTCTTTCTCCTCTAGTGCCCTCAGTACATTCAAACTGAACTATTACCCTCTGGCAGTGAGAAGCGTCTTCCTTTCCAAGGTCCATAATAAGCTATTGGCAGGAATGTCTTAACTGAACCCAAGGCAACTTGTTGACACTACATTAAGAACAGATTTTTAATGCAGGGTTCATGAAATATTTATCATAGTTCCATCTGCAAATGCAACCACGTTGCATAGGGATTTTTATTTGTACAGTTTTATTTGTAAAGCATGGCACTATGTAAAATGGTTCTAGTGGCTCTATTATATTAATTAAAGGGATAGTAATGCTTCACAAAAAAAGCAGCTCCAATTAATCTTCATAGTATTTGGGCCATGGAGAGTGCTATTTCATTGGTGTCAGAGTTGTAGTTCAAGAGTAATTGATGACAAATTATCCCCCTCCCGTGCCTTTTACTGATCTAACACTACTCACCTCAGAGCAACAAGACTGTCTTGATGGATCGCAGAGAGGGACAATCTTCAGTGAGCATAAGGGAAAAATCTGAAAAACTTGCAAGTGGGGCAGGGTTTTCCTTATGATCACAGTAAGAAGATTGTCCCTTGCTGTGAGCTGTCCGGTCAAGAGACGAGATTCCACATCTGAGGGGAGGTGGCTTACACTAGGTAAAAGGGGTGGGAGGTGGACACTTTATCATTCAATTACTCTTGAACTACAACTCTGACAGTATTGAAATAACACTCTCCATGGCCCAAATACTATGAAGATTAATTGGAGCTGCTGTTTTTGTGAAACATTATTATCCCTTTAAGCTTTATATTTTGGTGGCAGTGTGTCACTGCACATTATGGTAATTGTTCTGTTTAAGGCCAATCGTATCTCCTTGAAATTAGAAATATTCCCAGTGTGTAGGCTCTGTCTAGATTAAGTCGTAACACGGTGTGGTTATATTGACCAGAACAGACCCTATCATATATTATAAATACGCAGTAGAGATGGCTGCGCGCGCTGCAGTCATGCGCAGTACAGAGGTGCGCAGAGAGGATTATGGTCTGAACTCGAAGTGCCCTGCTCCGTATCGGCCGTGACGCGGGCAGTCAGTACTGCGCATGACTGCAGCGCCTCCCAGTGTTGGCCCGTGTACACAGCCTTTAAAACGAGTTTCACATAAAGGGCCATACTTCCACTAACCAAAAAATAATTATATTTCAGAAAAATGGCTAGTGCAACTTATAAGCAAATTTTAATAACCTTTAATATTAACTAAATGTCTCTTAACCCCTTGTGTGCCAGAGAGGTATGGAATGCACTGTTCCATACCTCTCTGGCACCTAAAGAGTTAAAGTGGGTCTGCACATCCTCCACTTCTTTCCAAATCATTGATTATTTGTGCAATTACTAAATATGAGCATTTAGGCATCCCTAAAATGTTTTTGGGTATAAATGTCATTACATTTTTGTATCTGGTGTTTTCTTGAAAGGCGGCTTCCATATTGCTGTTTCATCACAGCTTCCTACTCATGCTGAAATCCTTTTTCAGCCCGTGGCCCCTTCTTCTGCTTCTGTCACCTGTGGTAACATGCAGACGTGTTATCAGCGAAGCTTTCATATTTCAGTGCATGCTCATTTGCTCATGCGCTACAAAGTAAATATGTGACAAATGATGTGCAGGGCAGACCAGCTTTATCATACATCCTGCTCATTCTCTCCCACTGTATAATCATGAAAAGGGTTAATGAGTTTAAACTGCAAAAGAAGAAAAAAGAAAACTTCATGACAAAAATAAAAAAGTCAACATGTGGAAATCATTAATGAGCCACATACCTTAAAAGAGGATTTTAGTCTTACCTGTTAAATCCTTTTCTCTTAGTCCACACAGGTTACTGATAACTTTGGGTAGGCGATCCACCCCTTTAAGTAGGCAGGAACAATTCTAGAAGTGAATGCAGGGAATGGAGCCTACCTTCCCTCCTTGGCTGCAGCTAGCCAACCAACTCCAGTAAGATTTGAGACACTAACTATTGACTAGATAGTAGAAGGGAAAGAAGACTCCTGTGAGCATGACCCAGAAGAACCCCCACAGTCTGCAAAAGGAGAGACAAGCATGGTCCCTTGACAGGGTGGGAGACCAGTAACCTGTATGGACTAAGAGAAAAGGATTGAACAGGTAAGACTAAAATCCTCTTTTCTCGATCGTCCAATACAGGTTACTGGTAACTTTGGGATGTCCAACGATTGAGTTTCCCAGAGGCGGGAAGTAAGGCAAGGACCAGGCGCAAGGCCCCCAAAGTCACCAGAACAGATATGAACCATCAGATCAGAGAGAGCCCAACAAAACAATAAAGTGTCAATGGACACTGAACAGGATTAACAACACCCCAAAACTGTTACACAGCACACTGAACTAGAGCCAACAGGGCTCAAAAGTGAAGGAAGCACCAGCAACCGAAGAAGATCCTAGACAGGCAAGACTGCCTCCAGGATCTTTCTCCCAAAACTGTCGTCAGACGATGCCAACACATCAACAGGGTAGTGCTTCGAAAAGGTGTGCACAGACGACCAAGTGGCAGCCTTGCACAACTGATCAGCGGAGTCCTGATTCTTGTAAGCCCAAGAAGCCCCAATAGATCTAATAGAATGAGCCGTGACCGAAAGGGAACAGGCTTCTTTCTTAGCTCATAAGCCTTACGAATAGTGGACTTGATCCAGGACGCAATAGTCACTTTGGATGCAGGTCTTCCTGCCCTGGAACCCTCAGGAATGACGAACAGCATGTCATATTGCCTGATAGACTAAATGCGATGGACATAAAACTTGAGTGGAGTGGAGATCCCTCTCCTTGTCAGAGGTAGGGCCAGGGCAGAAAGAAAGGCACCACAATTTCCTGAATGATATGGAACTCTGAAACCACCTTCAGGAGAAACTCCTGAGAAGTGCGAAGCACCACCTTGTCCTTGTGAAACACCAAAAAGGGTGGTTTACAGGACAGAGCATGTAACTCCGCGATACGGCGAACGGACACGATCGCCAGGAGAGAGGCCATTTCCCATGTCAACAGGCATAGAGGAATAGTAGCCAAGGACTCAAAGGGAGGGCGCTGAAGAACACCGAAAACCAAGTTAATATCCCACAGAGGAGCGGGATTCTTAAAGACAGGACAAGTATGAGCAATGCCCTGAAAGAAAACCTTGACATCAGGAAGAATGGCAATGTGCCTCTGAAAGAAAACAGAGAGAGCAGAAGTCTGAACCTTAAGGGAACTCAAACTGAGGCCCTTGTCCACACTGTCCTGCAAAAAGGCCAGGACCGCAGGCAGATCAAATTCCTGAGACAGGTCGCTATCAGCACACCAAGATAGAAAGGTCGACCAGATACGATGGTAGGCCTTAGAAGAAACAGGTTTGCGGGTACTAAGCATAGTAGCCACCACACCAGAAGAAAAACCTTTCTTCTTCAGTATTGAGGATTCACTTTCCAAGCTGTCAAAGCTAGACGATGAATGTCCTCCTTCCACAGGTAACCCTGTAGAAGAAGATCCAGAGGGCAAGGGAGCCAGAATGGCTCTGCTATTGACAGATCCAGAAGCTCTGGAAACCAAGCCTGTTGAGTTCAGTACAGAGCAATCAGAATGACTGGACAACGCTTCAGTCTCAATTTCCGTAACACCCTGTGCAACATGGGAATGAGAGGAAAGATATAAGCCAGAGGAAATAACCAAGGAATGGACATGGCATCCTCCGCTATAGCTAGAGGATCCCTCCAGCGAGAGCAGAACCTTGCACCTTCCGGTTGTGTCTTGTCACCATCAGGTCGATGCAAAGAAGACCCCACTTCGGAATGATGAGGGTGAACACCTCTGGGTGCAGTTCCCACTTGCTGCTGTCCACTGTGTGTCGACTGAGGAAGTCCGCCATGACGTCTACGCCAGGAATGTGCACTGCGGATATGGCAGGAACATGTTCTTCTGCCCATGACAAAATAGCCTTGACCTCTAACCAAGCGGCGAGACTTCTTGTTCCGCCCTGCTTGTTGATGTAAGCCACGGCCGTGGCGTTGTCGGACTGTACCCGGACGGGGCAGTCTTCCAGCTGATGTGTCCAATGACAAAGGGTATGAAATATCGCCCGAAGCTCCAACACGTTGATTGGAAGGAGAGATTCCTCCAGAGACCACCGACCCTGAGCACTCAAGCAACCCAGGACTGCTCCCCAGCCGGAGAGGCTGGCGTCCATCATCACTGCGGTCCAGAAGGATACCAGGAAGGACTTGCCCTTCAGCAGAATGGAGAGGTCGAGCCACCACGACAAACTCAGTTCCACATGAAGAGGAAGGGATACTGATGTCTTCAGAAGGTCCTGCTGACCCCTGCACACCTGGTTCACAAACCTCTGAATTTTCCTGGTGTCTCATTGGCAGAGATCGATATGTAGCCAGTGAGACCGCTCCAACTTACAGACAGAAGCCGTCGTCAGCGGAGGAGGGAGGAGAGCAGAGGCAGAGTGTCGGGCTGCAGTCTGTGCGGAAGTAGCTGCACTCCACACTTTGCAAGTTAAATTTTACACAAAATCAAAACTTTAAATAAAAAATGAATACCGTTTTAGTTGTATTTGACATGTAGCCTAACTATTTATGCGATATTGTCCATAGGTGACATATCCACTTTAAAGTGACAGTGACCATTCATGATGAATCAAAATACCATCAGTAACAGCCCTGTTGTTTAAATTGAACCTTTCCCCCCACAAGCCAAAGTCTACGCTTTGCTTGCTGCACATAAAGAATATTTCATTTATATTATATTTTCCATAAATATCATATTTTTCAAGAACCTCTTATAAAGATTATGCTTCTATAGGGCAAGCATTGGATCAGGAGTGAAAAAAATATATACAGAAATCCAGAGCCAGACAAAATTTTTAAGAGCCGGCATGGAGTTTTAGCACCCACCGAAGGGATGCATAAAGATATGTGTAAAATGCTCTAAAAATGTTGGCACCAGCAAAGAAAATATAGGATGCCAGGCTTCTGGGATTTTTCCACCCCTGCATTAGACAGAATTATTATAAAACTTTTAACATTGAAAAAGGCAGGAGTCACTAAAATAGAGCTTATTGGAATTGGCGATTTGAGGGAGAAGATATTCAGAATATAATGCATAATAACACACATGGAAGATAATGCCGTGCTCTTTGCCTTTGTCTAAAATGTTTGCATGTGCGTATGGGCCTTCTGATGCACCACTGAAGCTCACTAGTCTGGGAAATAAGCAAGTAATTGGTGGGCCCGTATCACATATTACAAATGTTGTGCTTAAATTGTCAAATTTGCAATGGCAACACTGGTGCAGTGTGCAGTTCACCGAAACTAGGGTGCATTGGATCATGCTGAATGATTTATGAGTGACTGTCTCAGCTGACAGTCCCCATAGGTGCAGCATGCTGCAACTTCCTGGTAATAAGCAATGGTCAGTGGAAGGTTTCAGTAATGAAAGTTTGCACAGTGACCTCATACGTATATCTAAAGCCTCAACACAGACCAGAGGGAGGTAGAATGCATTGTGATGATTGATTCACTGATTGATCTGTGTAGGTATGGTTGATGTCCATGTGGATTGTGGCAGTTGCACTTTGGAGTTTGAATTACCTGTGTAAACCTAGCCTATCAGTGCATATTTTAAGTAGCAAAAGAAGGGAAATTCTAATATTTATCAGCTCTGAACATGCATGTGTATAATACACACATTACTGTTTGCATAACAAGCATCAAAGCAATGCTTCGTGTTTTAGCACATGCACATTCATTTCACCTATCACCTAGGGGTGTAAATTCTGCCCTAATTCACCCTCTTTAAACATGCACATTTCTTAGCTGTCATGTTTATCTGGAATGGAGCTGCTAAGGGCCCTCATCCCTTAAATGGATAGTAATACTTAAAATGTATAATATATATATATTGTAGGGTTTATCCCTCTGAGTAAAAAAAGGGTACTTCCGCTGCTGAAAGGTGTTTTATTAAAAAGTTATTACAGCTCAAACTTTTAGGCGCAGTATCACAGTGACCTAAAATTATACAATGGCGCTGTTGCTACACCATCCTATGTAGATTAATGGTCAACTGACCAGAGCTATCCATAGGATGGTGTAGCAACAGCACCACTGTATAATTTCAGGTCACTGTGATACTGCAGCTAAATAATTCAATGTTGACCTGTATTAACTTTTGAATAAAACACCTTTCAGCAGTGGGAGTTTCCTTGTTATACTATGGGAGATAAATACTACTATATATAATTTTTTAGATTTTAAGTTTTACTATCCCTTTAAACCATAGCCTGTTCTTGCAGGCATAATGACTCCTTGTTGATATGATGTCATCATGGTGGCAGGAGGTAGATGTCACTTTGCAGAAATGAGTTGACTGTGACAGGGAACTAATGAATGTCTTCCGGTACCTTACTGCAAGCATGGTGCTGCTGATGAACTAAAAGTACCTGGAGTAAATCTGGGGCAACCCGACTACACCATAGGCGATAAATAAAAAGTCCCATTGTTTTACATTGGACCTATAAACCCTTTAGTGCTAGATAGAATGAGTGGTAATGAGTGGTCCCTTTTAAAGGGATAGTAATACTTCGTTTTATCTTTATTTTATTTTGTAGGCATTAAAAAAAAAACATTATTTTTATGAAACATTACTATCCCTTTAAATGAATGGAAATTTGGGGAATTTTGCTCCAGAGTTACTCCTGGGGGATATGCACTTAGATGTGCTAAACAGGAGAGAACTTCTCCAGTGTGATAAACTCCCCAGTTCCTATGTTATATTATGCAGCCTATGCACTAATCTTGCTAGTATTACATGTTGCTGTACAGATTACATAGAATAACATAGAAGCTAGCTGATGAGATGGCTCAGTTGGTTAGTGCACCACAAGGTCACAGGTTCTAGTCCCAGCAAAGTCAGCTCAGCCTTTCACCCCTCTGAGGTAGAGAAAATGAATCCAGGGCATACCTGAAAATGAGAGACAATCTCAATGTAAAATACTTTCACAAACCCCGCCCCCCAAAACACAAACAAACAACTGGAGAACTTAATATGTCTCCCCCCAGTTCTTTTAATACATTGGCCTCGGTGTAGGGATTGTATTAAATGTATACCTTTGTAAAAAGAGGTGAAGGAGGGTTTCATATAACCTCCTTGGATGTTAGAGATGTCTCCAGCAAAATGCTTTGCAATGCATTGGAGATGTCTTTAGCATACAAAGAGATAAACAGGAATAAAGAGTTGTATGAAGTATACATTCACAATAAACTACAGTTACCACTATGCTGGAACTTCTTCTATGCAGCAGACACCTATATGAAACAGCTGTTATCAACCTCATAACAGAACGAATGTGCGTGTATTAGTATAGTGTACATTAGGATGTGTGTAGTGCACGAGTTTGTGTGTATTTTGTGAGTGCAATCATGCATGTATATGTAGTGTGTTTGTGAGAGTGTATGTATAGTGTGTTGTATGCGTATGAGTATATAGTGCGCTTATGTGTATTGTGTGCCTGTGTGTGTGTGTGTGTGTGTGTGTGTGTGTGTGTGTGTGTGTGTGTGTGTGTGTGGTGTGCACGTGAGCATGCTTGTGTCCATAGCATAATGAGTGTGTAAGAAGAATCAAATGCATCAGTGTTTATATATTGTTTTCCATAATCAAGTAGTAATATTGCATAATCCAGACACATGAAGCAACGTGTAGATGGCACATGCCATTGTTACTAATGTGTATAGGACTGGCATTTACAGCATCTGAGTGTGTCCAGTGCATATTCAGAATGATGTACTAAAAGGAACAAGAGCAGAACAATTTCACCATAGAGGATGAAGGGAAAAAAACTACTAAAATGAGTAATCATTTAAATGGGACATTTAATCCCTTGAATGCTAGTGAGATCTAGGGATTTAAAAACCTCATTTAAATCAATGGGTATTTGTCCTTGCCCTCTATGGCGCAGTTTGCTCTTAGTACATCTGTGTCCATGAACATCCTTAGTACATCTGCGTCCGTGAACATCCTTGGTACTGTCAGAGAATATGATCTATAAGAGTAGCAAATAGTTAATGGTCTGTCACAGCCATTTTTGCTTGCTGATATTTCAAGCCTATGTTTTCATCTTACAATCTGCATCCATGAACATCCTCAGTACATATTAGTACATCTTAGTACATCTGCCTCCATGAACCCTCACTCAGTGACTTATCTCCCTCTCATATCCTGGGCATGCATAAACAGATGAGCCAATCAAATTAAAATTCACTGCTCTGGGATTTTAATTACCTCCCATGGAAGAAACTCCCTTTGCCGGAATGTAAGTGTGTGTCATTACTGCTGCCTGCTCTGAGGAAGCCGCGTGTTTTAAGGATAACATCTGCTCCTAGGGAAATCAACACGGCAATGAGTCTGATCCCACGGATGATAACAGTTTCTAATTTGGGAAATGTTTATTCTGTTTTCTACACTCTTTTAGGTCACAGGTGGACAACCAGTGCCCCACCGGCTGCTGTTGAACTGTACCTTCCTTTATCCTCAGCCAATCATTAGCACTTATGATTTTATAGCTAAATTGAGCTTGTTTACTATTGCTTGTCCAGTTATTAACCCCTTCGCGTCCTGTGACGTTCCCGGACCGTCACACTGGTCCGGCACTTAAGGACCAGTGACTGTCCTGGTACGTCAGGTACTTTTACTCAACGCGCTCCTGCAGGAGCGCGGTGAGTAATACCAGGGACTGAAGTTGATCGCTCCAAGACCGGAGTGATCTCATTCAGTCCTTCGTTCGACGTGCCGCCCCACATGATCAGTCACGTGGGACGGCACGTCGAACTCGCTTTAAAGGACCAGACACCCCGGGACTGCTGGTCCTTAAGGGGTTAATGTGTAAACACAAGTTCAAAGAGAAAGCTAATGATGGTATGTTAACTCTCTATTTTACCCAGATAAAAGCAGGAAGTAATATAATTCCACTGTAAAATAGGCTTTGCTAATGATTCTTGTGTGCTGTGGTTGCTTAATTCAATTTACTAAGCTACTTACGCTGAGAGGTGCATTGGGGAAGACTGAGAGTTTTGGGTGGCCTTCTTTTGTTTCTTGTGTCTTATGCACTAAAGTGATCGTACGTGCTATTACATGCCCTGACCTGCGGTTGTGGCAGTTTTCACTGTGAGCTTCAGTGGTGGATTTGTATATTACCCCAAATGCAAAAAACCCAACAAATAGCTAAATGAAAGAGTACAACTTATTTTAACCCCTTGAAGATCAGAGAGGTACATGAGCCATTGTGAAGCAATGTGCATAGGTGGGAACTCTCCGGATTCCCCGGAGACTCTGGTTTTGACACTGCATTGTCGGGTCTCCAGGACAGAGGCTGATTCTCCTGGTGTGGGGAGTTTCTGATGAAACTCTGCCCGCTTTTGCTGCTTCCCCACCTGTTCCTCCCACTCCCCGCCCTCTCCTTCTCTGTCCCCAGCCTATTATGCCTATTTCTTACTAGTTTCTTAAGCCCCGGACCACTCATGATTAAGCCCAACCCCTTTCTGACATCAATTACATCATTTATCTCCCTCAGTGGCACCACAGGGCTCCACTGTGGGAGTCCAGAATAAAAAGTTCCCAGGTATAGCAATGCGTTTCAATCCCCTTTTGTCCTCAAGGGGTTAAAGCGGAACTATCATACAAATAATATCGGCACCCAGTATATTCCTAACGTAGCGATTTGCAAATCCTTACTGTTTTTAAAGTCAATATGTTCGCGTTATTGATGATACGCCGCTTCTTTCCAAGGCATCGTGCTGCACAGAGCTTACAAGGGAAGCTCTGTGTGCCTGCAAATTCAGGAATTTCCGGTTACCTTAAGGTAACCAACTAGTGTCCCCACCAGTGTTGGCGGTGAACTGGACAGGCAGCGCTGTCATTTCCTGTAAGATGTCTGCTCTGTCTGTCCTCTCGTTCCTGCTGAAGAATCGGTGTATCAGCATTAACGCGGACATATTGAATTTAAAAACAGTAAGGATTTGCAAATTGCTACGTTAGGAATATACTGGGTGCCAATATTATTTGTATGATAGTTCCAATGTAAAAGAAAGTCTTTCCTTATTATTAAAATGAGTATGTCCCACAGTGCCTTGCAGCATGCCACAGTAAGTGCCTTCCTCTGATAAGGTCACCTAATAGGAAGACTGCACTAGGAGCAAGGTAGGAGGAAGGCTTCATGTCTCTCCTCCCCTTGTATCACTGAGTCTGTGAGAGTGAGCCCTGACCATGCTTGTGTAATGTTTTTTGCCCTGTTGGTGCTTTGGCCATCTTGAGAAGATGTTTGCTGTGGCATCCAGTGATGAACTTAGGCTTTCTGCTGCCCTGGGACCATCCAGTGTCTTTTACAGATAACTTTAATGCATATTAATGTGCCCCCCAAATCATTATAAATAACATAAAGTGCTAGCCTGCGAAGCTCCCTGTGTGTAACTGCACATGTGCAGTAGAGACTGCTGGAACAATGCAGTAATGCTCATTATGCGCAGAGACTGGCCAAACGCGCTGTTCTGGAGCGTGGTGCTCCGAATGGCTCACCACCTGTCTCTGCTCCCGGCTGCGGGGCAGCAGGGTGGCACTTTTGCCCATGTACACAGGTTTTCATACTAGTTTTTAATATAGTGTTAAGCATTTTCATACTTTTATTATCCTTAGTAAGTCTGGCATTATTTAGACACGTAAGTTCTTCAGAGACTCACCGGCAGACGATAGCACAGACATCATGCCGAAGAGGTATCTGTACGCCCGCACTGTTCGTACCTGTCTCCTCTATGATTGGTGAGGGGGAGTTGCATTGGACCTTAAGGTACAGAGAGGGGCAGGCAGCACACGCGCACAGATTCTGCTACGTCAAGATGTCTGCCAGCGAGTCTCCAAAAAAGTTAAAATTCTATGCCTAGGCCTAAATGCATCACTGATGACATTTAAATTTTACCTTGGGTCTGCTGGCTAAATTACCAGGTGTACGGAATGTAGAATGTGTTGGTGGTTCATGAAAAATAGACATATTAACTCTAGAACTTTGCTGTACTCCCTTTGATGTATTGGGGTGTTTGTATAGAGATGCTGGGAACATAGATGGTTTTCTCACTAGGCAAACTAGTAAATACACTGGAGACTTGTCTGCCATTCAAGGGATTAAGATATTTTTGGTATATTGTGGACTAAGGCAGTGTTCCTTGACGGCAGTCTTGGGGTATACCAACAGGTGAATTTTTCAGGATTTCCTTGGTTATTTATATGTGATTAATTAGTGGTACAACCATTGTAATTGCACTTAATTAGGAATGTACTGAAAACCTGCCTCGAGGACAGGAGCTGTGAATTATTGGACTAAGGGCCATATGCACAAAGTAAATTTGGAACAGTTCTGGGGCAAACCACCTGAACCATAGAGAACAGCTAACAATTTACATTGATTTAACTATTTGGGCTCAGTCCAAATGTTGGAGTTAAAACCAACGTGAAGAATAAAACTGCCTTCGCGAGTTAACCAAGACCGGGTAACGTGAGATTCAAATCTTCCTTACCCAGAAAGGCTAATGAGCGACGACCAACAAAATACACGTTCACCTTAAACCTGCTTCACATAGAAAATCTTACCTAAAAACACACTATAAAAACATTACCTAGCATCACAGCCAATCACAGCACCCCAAAGTATCAAGTTCAGTCAGAAAACCCAAAATAACGGACACACCTTTTGGATATTTATTTCATGATGTAGATTTAAGGGAAGTTTTATTCTGCATGATTTTCTCCTTCCCACTGTGTAACCTAATAATACCTATATCTTCATGTACTGTTCCTTTTATGGAGTCCTTGAGTAAATGTTGCAATTTAACTCCTGTTTTAAAGGGATAGTAAAACTTAATTATTACTAACCCCTATATTAAAGTAATAGTAAAAATAAATGTATTGCCCCCAGTGTCATCTCTCAAACCTTTATGGTTTGAGAGATGATCGCTCCTAAAGTTGCCTTCTCCCTCCCCCTTCCCCGTACTCAGCATTGTAGCTGACTGCAGGGAAGCCTGTCGTACGACTTTCAGGCGGCTCTGCAGCGCAGCCAAGATCTCGTTAATGAAAAAGAAATCTTTCACTAAAGCAGTCTTCTATGTGTGCTTGGTTTTAGTGAAATATATATTTTTTAATTAATGCGATCGCGGCTCTGCTGCAGAGCCGCCTGATGATCGTAAGACCGGATTTCCCTACAGTCGGCTACGACACTGACTTCAGGGAAGGGGCAGGGAGAGGGCAACTTTAGGAGCGATTATCTCTCAAGCCATAAAGGTTTGAGAGATGACACTGGGGGCAATACATTTATTTTTAATATTACTTTAATATAGGGATTAGTAATAATTATGTATGTATGTATGTATCTTTATTTATATAGCGCCATACATGTACACAGCGCTTAACAGAAGTTGAAATAATACAATACAAAAACGACAGAACTGGGGTTATGTATTACTATCCCTTTAACTCCTGTTTTGTTGCAATTTAACTCATGTTCCTTTCATGGAGTCCTTGAGTAAATGTTGCAGTTTAACTCATGTAATCCCTAACTCTCTGTTTTGTTTTCCTCTCCGATTTCTGTCGGTAAATGTTGCAGTTTAACTCACGTTATCCCTACCTCCAACATTTGAATGGCTCTGAGGTTAACTTTTACATTG
This sequence comes from Rhinophrynus dorsalis, assembly GCA_037306005.1. Taxonomy (NCBI): domain Eukaryota; kingdom Metazoa; phylum Chordata; class Amphibia; order Anura; family Rhinophrynidae; genus Rhinophrynus; species Rhinophrynus dorsalis. The sequence goes on from CM074724.1 coordinate 52,399,563, forward strand.
TCCTCAATGGGCGATAGTTTGATCTTTTGGCGATGAGCGTTGTGTTTTCAAAACTGCCGTTATTTCTTACTTGTGGGAACATTTGCATCGCATACTTGTCTTAAAAAAAACACTGTTGCCAGTTTTTTCTGCCAATGCCAACATTTGGATGGAGCCCTTTAAGTGCCAGAGAGGTATCCAACGCATAACACTATGGCACACAAAGGGTTAAATGTGGTTTTTACCCCACTGAATGCTAGAGATATTCCAATATGTTGATTTGCCTCAGAATTGCTCCCATTCCGTTTGGTAGATAAACCTCAACAGTTTCACACAAACAGTTAAAAATACAATATTTTGAAAAAATATTTATTTCTTTTTCTGTTCAGGGGAGATACCTTGTCTAGGAAAGTCGTCTGTGTTGCTGGGAAAAGTATGGTCACCAACAATCTTTTAATGAAGTGTCGAAGGCGAATGTAAAAACCATTCAGTAGAGCACATAACGAGTTTGTAGATCTTGAATTCAAATTAAAGTGCCTTTCTGATGCACAGAATGTGGCCACACGTTTTTTCAGGATCTGTGATTGCAATCGCTGAAATATCTGGAAAAGCTTGTGGTTTTGTGTCTAAATGACTGTACACTAGCTGTGCCACGTAGCAGGGCTGATTAGACGTTCGTTGTGTAGACAGAAAACCCTGTACTTTCTGCTGTAAATATTAACATTTTGTTTCCTTATATATACCATTGGATAACCTCACTAAATGGCCATTTTAGTGCTGGACGTTCATGAAAAATCACACACATAGCTTCCCATGCATTTCATACCCCATTTTTTTACTTGGTTTCCTATGGTGCAGCTGGTGTGTTCCAGAATGATCCCAGTTCTTGGTCCATCAGCCTCCTTGCCCCTGTGTCCTGTCTAAGCCCCTCAATACTTCCTTTACTATGTGACATCAAACATCTTAACCCTTTGAGTGCTAGAGGGGTATGCAAAACAATGCATTGCATACCTTCCTGGCACTCAAAGGGTTAAAGGGATAGTAATGTCAAAATATAAATAGATATATGAATATTCAATTCATTATTTTAATGCATTATATATTTTTCAAATCCTTTACATGCATATCCTTCTTGAAAATCCAGTTAGGTTTCCCCCTTCTGCCCCTTTCCATCACATCATGAAGACTTCCCTCAAATTTTCATTTTTAATTTCCATTGATAATGTGTTTTCCACCTGTGATTATAAATAGCAGGGACAGTAAACAAGTCTCTGTGCAGTGGTGATAGCTGAAGATGCTCAGTGACTCGCAGTAGTGACCTTTAGAACACTGTATTTCCATAATGGAAAATTGGAGATCGAAGAGTTCTCACTAAATTCTGTCACTTCCTAGGGAATAATATGGCAGGGGTGGACACAAATTTAATAACCCTAAGTGCCAGGAAGAATTTTTAGAGGCCAACTAGGAGGATCCAGTAAAAAGGTGCCTGTATATAAATGTTTATAAAATGTCCCCAAAATTTAGGAGCTAGAGACAAATGTTAGGAACATGGATTTCTAGACTCCTGGGTTTTTTCCACTTCTGTAATTTATCTATCATTCAACCTTCTGTGTGCCAGAGGGATATGCATTGTATTTTTTCGTTATGAATTACACCACCCTCTGGCATTTTTAGGGCTGTATGCACAAAACAAGAGGAGCAATTATGTTACAAATCCTGTGCATCGTTGGGAATAAATTACAATTTCCACAATTCCTATTGATTTAAATAGATTTTTAGCGCCTTGATTGTTAGAGTAGTCTCCAGGGCATTGCAGAAAAATGTGTTGGAGACCTATCTAACATTCAAGATGTTAAAGGGACACTAATGTCCCATAAAAAATGATGATTGCTTTGTAGACATTTAAAAAAATATATTATCTGGCACCAATCCTATCATTCAAACCTTTATGGTTTGAGAGATATTCACTTCTAAAGTTCCCCCCTCCCTCCCCTTCTCCTGACATTAGTGTCTAGCTGACATCAGGAGATGCTGGTCTTGAGACCAGCCTGGGCTCTGCAGCAGAGCCAAAATCACATTATTTAAAAATAATTACTTTGTTGGAAAGGTCTACAAAGTGTGCCTGGTTTGCAAGCACACTTTGTAGACCGTTACCATGAAGTAGTTATTTTTAAAGTGTTATAAAATAAATTTTAAGTATTACTTTTATATTGTAGCCATGAAAAAAAACCCATTAAAAAGATATGTCATATCTCTCAAACCTTTATGGTTTGAGAGATATTGGCAAGTAAAGTTTCCCCCTCACTGGCTATTTCAGCCAAGTCTGCCATGTAGCTGACAGACTTGGAATCCAGTCCACAGATCAGCCGGTGGCTCTTCAGCAGAGCCGAGATCGCAAGATATAAAAATAACTATTTCATTGGAAGGATCTACAAAGTGTGCATTCAAACCAGGCACACTTTGTAGACTATTCCAGTTAAGTAGTTATTTTTATATCTTGAGATCTCGACTCTGCTGAAGAGCCGCAGCAGGTCTGCAGACCGGATTGCAAATCTGTCAGCTAGAGAACTGATGTCACGCAGGGGGAAACTTTACTTGCGAATATCTCTCAAACAATAAAGGTCTGAGAGATAAGACATATCATTTTTAATGTTTTTTTTCATGGCTACAATATAAAATAAAATTCATTTTAAGTATGACTCACTTTAAATAACACAATTACGGCTCTGCTGAAGAGCCTCCTTGAGTCGCACGACTTGAATATCCTGCTGTCAGCTTTACAGTTGACAGCAGGAGAGGGGGAACTTTAGCGGCTAATATCTCTCAAACCATAAAGGTTTGAAAGATAGAATTGGTGCCAAATTTATTTTTTAAATGTCTACAAAACAAGAATAATTTTTTTATGGGACATTACTGTCCCTTTAAAGGGATAGTAATACTTCATTTTAACGTTATTTTATTTTGTAGGCATTAAAAAAACATGAAGAAGTCTTATCTCTCAAACCTTTATGGTTTATGAGATATTCACAAGCAAAGTTTCCCCCTCCCGCCCCTTTTACCTAGTGTAAGCCATCTCTTCTCAGATGTGGAATGCAGTCTATAGACCAGACAGATAACAGAAGGGGACAATCTTCTTCCTATGAGAACAATGAAAACCCTGCCCCCCTTGACAAGCTTTTCAGGTTTTTCCCTCATCTTAATTGAAGATTGTCCCTCTCTGCAGTCTACCTGGGCACCTCCCTTCTGCTTTGGCTGAGCAGTGTTACATCAGTAAAAGGGGCGGGAGGTGGATACTTTGTCATTGAATTACTCTGACAGAATTGAAATAACACTCTCCAAAGTCCAAATAGTATGATGATTTTATTATGAAACATTACTAACCCTTTAAAACATTCTTTTAAATGAATAGCAAGTTTTATTTTCCCTGTTTGCTTCAGAATTGTTCTTTACTTTTAGTCCCTTAGGGTGCGATGTTTAAAAAAATCATCTTACTAAGAACATTGTTGGTGGTAAACAATATTTTCTGAATTAAATCCGCCACAAATGTGTTGTAAAGAATTAAAAATAGTGGCTAGATGAGCTTGATGAATATTGCCTTTAAAAATTCTGGCGTCTTTAATTTTGTCTATGAAATAAAATTTTTCAAAGAAACAGACATTGTTTTGTCTTTTAAATGGCAAATTTTCAAACAAAGGCTTTTACCAGTTAAAGGGATAGTGATGTTTGAATTTAAATTTATTTAATTTTGTAGGCAACAATGTAAGTCTTATCTCTCAAACCTTTATGGTTTGAGAGATATAACTGGCTAAAGTTCCCCCCTCCAGGCTGTTTGCGCTGTATGGGACAGCAACACAACTTTGTAGACCATTTGTAGACCGTTCTAATGAAGTATTTATTTCTAAACAGTGCGATTTCGGGTCCGCTGAAGAGCCGCCGGCTGGTCCTGGGACCGGAATCTCCAGCTGTCAGCTAGATGGCAGACTTCTCTGAAACATCCTGGAGGGGGGAACTTTCGCAGGTTATATCTCTCAAACCATAAAGGTTTGAGAGATAAGACTTACATTGTTGTACTTGTTTTTTTAATGCCTACAATACTGAATAAACTTAAAGGGATAGTAATGTTTCATAATAAAAGCAGCTCTAAATAATCATCATAGTATTTGGACTTTGGAGAGTGTTATTTCAATTCTGTCAGTTGTAGTTCAAGAGTAATTCAATGACAAAGTATCCCCCTCCCGTCCCTTTTACTGATGTAACACTGCTCTGCCAGATCAGAAGGGAGGTGCCCAGGTAGACTGCAGAAAGGGACAAACTTCAATTAAGATAAGGGAAAAACCTGAAAAACTTTTCAAGGGGGGCAGGGCTTTCATTGTTCTCATAGGAAGAAGATTGTCTCCTGCTGTTATCTGTCTGGTCTATGGACTGCATTCCACATCTGAGAAGACATGGCTTACACTAGGTAAAAGGGGCGGGAGGGGGAAACTTTGCTTGTGAATATCTCTTAAACCATAAAGGTTTGAGAGATAAGACATATATCATTCTTCAGGTTTTTTTAATGCCTACACAATAAAATAAAGTTAAAACGAAGTATTACTATCCCTTTAAGTTTAAACATTGTTATCTCTTTAACTTCATGCACTTACTTCTCAGTCGTGTTAATAGTACTTTAATTTGTCTTCTCCAAAAAAAAAATAAAAAAAAGAAAAAGAAAAAAAAGACAGTAATGCGTCTGAGAATAGACAGACCGTGAAATAAGAACTTTTCATTCTCATTACAGACAATTTCAGTTACCACAACTTTTTTAAGATCTCACCCTTAATCTTTAGTGGTCAGTCTGCACAGTGTTCTAGATGTCTGTCCAACAGCACACTTCCGGCATAGTAATAAAATATAATAATGATCTTTTATTTGCTAAGTGCCAACATATTCCTTGGTGCTGTACAAATGGGGGAAATACAAACACTGAAATACATGTGCAGACAGATATGAATGGAGAGAGGGCCCTGTTCATGGGAGTTTACAATCTAGATTAGGAACCGGGCAAAACAACATAAGATGAAGATAGGTAGTAGTTCTAATGCCCTGATTAAAGTAAACTAGAGGAAGTTATACGAATCATATATAACTTGTAATTCTTCTCTTTATCTGTGTGCCCATAAGAGCTTGCTGTACATTATCTTTAAAGGGATAGCAATGTTTCATAATAAAAGCAGCTCCAATTGATCATCATAGTATTTGGACTTTGGAGAGTGTTATTTCAATCCTGTCAGAGTTGTAGTTTAGGAGTAATTCAATGACAAAGTATCCACCTCCTGCCCCTTTTACTGATGTAACACTGCTCAGCCAGAGCAGAAGGGAGGTGCCCAGGTAGACTGCAGAGAGGGACAATCTTCAATTAAGATAAGGGAAAAACCTGAAAAACCTGTTAAGGGGGGCAGGGCTTTCATTGTTCTCATAGGAAGAAGATTGTCCCCTTCTGTTATCTGTCTGGTCTATGGACTGGATTCCACATCTGAGAAGAGATTGCTTACACTAGGTAAAAGGAGCGGGAGGGGAAACTTTGCTTGCGAATATCTCTCAAACCATAAAGGTTTGAGAGAAAAGACTTATATTGTTCTTCATGTTTTTTTAATGCCTACACAATAAAATAAAGATAAAACGAAGTATTACTATCCCTTTCAGTTTACTGAGTGGTATGGACAACCTTTCTTTCTTGATGCTCAAACAATATGGTTGATTCTGTGCATACAATGGCTAATGTGTTTGAGCTTGCTCAGATGATGTATGAGGTTTGTCCTTGTTCAGTCACTGTAGAATCAAAGGCCTAGAAGACCTCACAATAGCTGATGAACCCTACTTTACCCAATCCCTGATGGAAAGTAGAATTAAAATGGAGTGGAAACCTTCCAAGAGCCTGCTCCTATAATCTTACTTCAGGTTTCTAAATTCCGGGGGTGTTTTGTATACATACAAACTTTACATTGGCTCCTAAAATGTTTGTTTGGCTGCTAATTTTATTATAATTGTGTCCACTGCAGAAAAAAAGATGCTGATTAAGGGTGTAGGAATGGTTTACTTTGACTTTACATGTTCTGAGTTTGTATAATATGTAAATTCAAATTGCCTCTACATTTTAATATTAGAATAATTTATTATTATTTTACAGTCATGTCCCTGACATTGTTTCTAGGGAGATTCCTGTAAGGGACTGTGTAAGCAGGAATACTGATATAATGTGATATACACACACAGAGCACTCCGTGCTGCAGGGAGAGTGTTTTATTGATTTCACTGTCTTGATTTAACTCTTTGAGTGCCAGAGGGGTGTGAAAAGCATTGGAAAACAGTGCGTTGCCAGCCCCCTGGTACTCCGTTAATAGTTGACTGAGGATGCCCTTCTGGTCGACTGACCAGAAAACTCTGTAACAGATACCAGGTGTCCCATTATCAGTTTTGTGTGATGTTATATATTATGTGACTGCAGACTGTGCGCAGTGTAAAGGTGTTCCTTTATTATGTTTAACCGCCTTTTTAAGCGTCTTTTCATCAGGGCAACAAGCTTTTCCGAAAGTATCCTATTTTATTATAATATTTAACCCCTTGAGAGCCAGAGAGAGAGATGTGTGGCACGTATTGTGCTGCACCCCTCTCAGGCCCTCAAGGGGTTAACATCCCTTTAAAGTGGTATACATCTCTGTGGGATTGGGTTTTATGTATTTCCTTTTTTTTTTCCTGTTTACAGAGCAGGTCCTCATTTAACCCTTTGAGTGCCAGAGAGGTACACGTACACCTCCTGGCACTCAAGGGGTTAATAGTGTTGTTTCCAACTTCATTTATGGTTTTCTGGTGCAGCCGGGTTCTGAAGTGTCTCCATTTTTGGTTACAAGTAAATTGTGACTGCTGGGAGTGCAGGCTGCTTTGCTTTCATCGTTTGAATTCTCCTCCATGTGTACTGTAAGCTGACCTTATGGGAAGAGACAGAATAGAGCGATGCCAGACTCTGTGCTTACATACACAACACTCTGCCTAAATAGCTAAATAATCTCACATAAGCCAAATGAGAGAGAACTAATGAGAACATTGAGGGTGAAAGAACACAGTCTGTATTCTAAAAAGGACACTTTAAAGGGATTAGTAATATCTCATTTAAAGTTTATTTTAGGCATTAAAAATATTAAGAACTATGTAAGTCTTATCTCTCAAACCTTTATGGTTTGAGAGATATTTGCAACTAAAGTTTCCCCCTCCGTGAGGTCAGCCCTCTAGCTGACAGATTTGGATTCTGGTCCGCAGACCGGCTGGTGGCTCTTTTTTTTTTTTTAAAGATCCTGATCTCGGCTCTGCTGAAGAGCCACCAGACGATCTGCGGACCAGAATCCAAATCTGTCAGCTAGAGGGCTGACCTCACGGAGGGGGAAACTTTAGTTGTGAATATCTCTCAAACCATAAAAGTTTGAGAGATACGACTTACATAGTTCTTAATATTTTTTTAATGCCTACAATACTAAATACAATTTAAATTAGGTATTACTATCCCTTTAAGGCTGATGCACTAAGAAGGACTGGAGTGACTCTGGGGCAAACCAACTGCAACGTACAGGGTAAATCAGGACTCAACTAATCTAGAGCAATAGGTTACCTTGGTGCCTAGATGAACCAGTCACCTGGCCATTTCGATGGCCGTGTTCACTCGTCCCTCCCACAAATCATGATTAACATAGAAACATAGAATTTGATGGCAGATAAGAACCATTTTGGCCCATCTAGTCTGCCCATTTTCCTACTATAAAAACCTCAAACCTCATTTGGTCCTTGGTCTTATGTTCAGGACAGCCTTATGCCTATCCCATGCATGCTTAATTTCTGTCACTGTATTAACCTCTACCACTACTGGTAGGCTATTCCACTTATCTACAACCCTCTTAGTGAACTAAATCTTTTTTACATTACTTCTAAACCTCTGGCCCTCTAGTTTTAGACTATGGCCTCTGTGTGTGCATGTGTGTGTGCGTCTATCCATCCATCTCAGTATATAGATGGATAAATATAATTTAGAACTGGTTATTTAAGGTGTGCATCTTCCTGTTTAGTAGAGCCCAATGCTTGAATTGGCTTCTTCTTTATATCCTGATACTGTTATTATTTACCTTTTCATTCTTTTTTTGTAGTAATATAGTTCTATGATCATTTCGCTCCATATACAAATGAAATTGTAGCCAAAGCTTTTGCTTGCTGTGTCACATTGATTGACTTAAATGTTGTACAGTTAATATAGCAATTCTTGTGGGATTGGTTATAACATCTGTAATAAACATTAAATGGGTATTTAGAGTTGTGCACTGTTTAAATAATCTCCCTGAAACAGGAGCTTCGTTTTTCATATTTTAGGAGTGACAACGCATTTCGTGTTCCTTGGTGTGTTGTGGCAGGCATCGTTGGCAGTGAACAGTTTAATCAGTTGCTGAAGGAATTAAGCAAAAGAACATACTGTCTATGATGGTGAATGGGCCTGTTTCCTCCTGTCAGCCTCTGCTCCTCTTGTGTACAAAGAAGATGATAATGGAAAAATTCAGTGACTTGTGTTTGAGAAATCCATTCCAGAAAGCTTTCAGAGCACAAAACAGGGCAGATGTTTACAGCTTCATCTAAATTAACTGCAGAACACAACATGTTTTGTTGTGTGCTGTTTGAAAGGGCTGCTGACTTTTTATGGGGGAGAAGTAAATGAAGTGCACAGAGATTTTTTTTTTTTATTATTATTAACCCTTTGAGAGCCAGCAGGTCGAGAAGCTCACTGCTCTCTATTGCCTTACTCACTTCTCTGGTGCTCGGGGTTTAGTAAACAGAATGCATCACCTGGTGAGTTCAGTCATAGATACTTTTCTGTCATCTAATACAGGTTACTGGTGACTTTGGGTAGGTGATCAGCCCCTTTAAATAGGCAGGAACAATTCTGAGAAGTGACTGCTGGGTGGAGCCTACCTCCTCTCCTTAGCTTGCAGCTAGCCAATCCCCGTCTAGTAAGATTTGTTCATTGGTCAAGACAGAAGGCAAGAGAACACTTCTGCTTTAGTTTTAGTTTATTATTTTTTGTTAGATATGGGATACCACCATTAGGCGGATTACCATCACTGACAATTCCCATCACCCAAATGTGGATAGCTCAGTTTACCAGCTACTTTTGTGGACCCTAAGCCCTGGGGGGGAAATCTTGGCTGCAAGTTCTTTCTCCAGGAGTTGCCCACTGAGGCTTCTTCTTAATATATGGTAATCTGAAGACGGAAGTCTTTGAGTGCTGATGTCCACATGTCCCATGCTTCCCCCCCGCACAGGGGTCTTATTTGGAGTTCCTGTTACATACTCATGCACTCATTGGGTTTATCTGTATTTCTGTAGGGTGGTTGGAGCAAGTTTCTGAGGGAACTTAACCCTTTTGTTGTTAGTTAGCATCCTTTAGGGGCATTGTGGACACTTTCCCTACTGGGACCAGTGTTTATTGGGTCTGCTGACTTCTTCTACTAGGCTTTTGAGTGGTTTTACATTTTGGTATTCACCTTGTTAACTTTGAGTTCCGGCGCGCTTTTACTGCATAGACGCCCTTGCTCCATTCAATTCTATGGCACTTTACAGTTTGGGACATATCTTTGCAACCGCTCCACGTAGCGAGGTCAGAGATGGCTCATTTGATTGGTCTGCCCTTGCTCTGTTATCCGGTCAACATTCTGGGCTCGGGGGCTTCAGGCACTGTTAGGGTACTTTTTTCAGTGAAACTACAATTCCCATGAGCGCTTGCTTTGCTTGCTTGTTTCTGGTTGTCTCCCAACACGGCAGCCGTTTTGTGCCTTTGCTGATCGAGTATCCTACGCAGGGCTTGGACTCTCCTTCTCTCCTCAACAGTTTAACCCTTCGCCTACGAGATAAGTCTAATTTAGAGTTTCTGGGGTGATTTTATTTCTCATACACACTATTTTGTGGGTGTTTCTGATACTTTGACCGTTTGACTCTGTGAGAAGGTCTATTCCGTTAGACCTTGGGGCTAGGCCTAAGACTAGGGATATTGGGGTTTCTGTGTCCCCCATTGCTCATTACGCCTCATGTCACTCAGTTTACCTAGAGAATACTCAGGTCATGTTTGCTCAGCATGCGCTGCTGCCCTTGAATCCCCTGCAGGGATAATAGAAGGTATATTGATTTTTGCTGTTTTTTTTGCATTTGATCTCTGCAGTAGTCTATACCAGAGTTGCCAAGGGTGGTTCTAAAAGCAGACCTATAACTGTATAACAACATAGGTTATCATTACTGAGATCATTAGGTTTTATTTGTATTTGTTAATATTTTGCCAATTTAATTGGTTCTTCTTATCTCCCTTTCTCTCTCACAAATGTAATATATTAACCTTTTGAGTGCTAGAGAGGTATGCAACACATTGCAAAACAATGTGTTGCGTACCCCGCTGGCACTCAAAGGGTTAAAGCGGAACTCTCAGTACACTAACATAGCACCTCAAGTGATGGTTACATTAGTGCTATGCACACACTTATTGTTATTTTCAAGTATAACTGCTGCTTTAACAAAAAGAATAGAACTTTCTATGCAGGCAGGCAGCGGCTGGGATCTTGCAGTAGTCGCTCTCTGCTCCTGCGCTGTCAGTCCTTTCCGGTGCCTTTCGGCACAAAGGCATTCAGCCCACTAATTGTGGAGTTGAAGGGGATGGACATAGCAGATGCAGAGATGCCGGCTCTGCAAGATGTCTGCGGTGTTCCCTGGTGTCTGCCTGCATAGAAGGTTCTATTTTTCGTTGTAGCAGCAATTATACTTGAAAATAGGAATATGCATGTGCATAGCGCTAATGTGATTATCATTTGCGGAGCTATGTTATTGTAGAGAAAGTTCAGCTTTAACTGCAGAGGTGGGGGTCAAGAGACTCATCTCCTCAGTGTATAGATTTGTATTTGTGAATGATGGTTGTACTCAAAGGGTTAAAATAAATATGCTTCTTCTTTAAACTCTTAACCCCTTAAGGACCCTTGACGGTCTTGGTACGTCATGGCTGGATTTGCTTAAAGGACCGATGATGTACCAGGACCGTCATGGAATTCCGGGCTCCCCACGCGGCTGCACGCCATTCGCCTTAGGTGGAGAGGCAGAGATTGTAGCTCCCTATCTCTGTGGAAAGGTATGACCTAATCCTGATGAATTAATCCACTTAAATACACACCTGTTGTCACAAGTGATGGCTATAGGCCCTGCTGAGATAGTGGGGAGAGTGTGGGAGTGAAAGTGTTAACAATACCAGACCCCTGGTTACCTGTTACTATTCCTAGCAACCACCAAATTCTCCCCTGAAATCCCTCCTGCACTATCATCCAGTACTACAATTTGCTGCCACCACCAAGACTTTATATCTGGGCCTCTTAGGTTACCCCAAACATAACAGAATTACAGTATAACATAGTCTTAATAATCAGACATATATAATTAACCCTTTAGTACCGTGTGCTACCTGAGCTTCCTTCAGAGTAGTGAGTTCATATTAGAGAACAGAGACGAGCTGATTAATTGAACATTTAATCTGAAAAAAGGTTTCACAGTTCTGGTTACAAAAATACAGAAATAAAGGACATACACAAATAAAGATTACACAGTGGCAAAATGGTCCATAAAATAAAATGGGAGAAACACAAGAAATCCTTAAATACAATTACCAGTATATATATATATATATATATATATATATATATATATATATATATATATATATATATATATATATATATGAGCCCTTGTGGAAACTTCAGATGGTAAAAGTTCTCCGTTCCAGTTGTTACAAAGAAATTCCCTCTTTTATATCCAAAACCCATATTAACCCCTTAACGACCAGCGGCGCGGCTTGGTCACTTAAGGACCACGGAGCATTTTTTTTTTTGTATTTTAATTTCCAGTTCGGACTCCCAGAACGGCGTGCAGCCGCGGGGGGAGACCGGAATTTCATGATGGTGATAGTACGTCGTGGGTCGTTAATTCAGATTGACCCATGAAGTACTATGACCGTCAAGGGTCGTTAAGGGGTTAAATACATTCTACAGTTGCTTCTAAGAGGCCAAACCCACTGGGTGTTGCCTGGGGGGAGGTTTGGCCTGACAGTTTACACATGTTCTCTGGATAACCCCCCATCAAAAGCAGAGGGCCCAAGACCTTGTGGCAGTTACATCCTTGCTCTGGTTATTGCTGTCTGCCCATTTAGTTTTATGGCCTAGGACTGATGCATTTGGATTACATACAAATACAAAATAAACAAACGAATTATACAAACCAACTCATGCCTTGGCATGACACCTGTGCTCAGTCAGGGAAATACAGATAAGTTGCAGTGTTGGGAGTACTTGGTTGAGAAACTCTGGTGTTTAGTAATTTAAGTATCAATATAAACAGCTGATGAGGTCGAAAAAAGAGATGCGTCCATCAAGTTCAGCCCATGCCACATCACCCTTGTTTTTGTTGGCCCTCATTGAAGAACTTTCTAGTTTTACTCAAGTAGGTAAAAACTATTCCTTCCTGACTCCAAACATCAATCTGATATCTCCCTGGAGCAACATCCTATCTGCAATGCACCCATCTGTTGTATTTATCTATATTTGTTATACTTTTTTGACATTATCTACAGTATCTGTCAGCACAGACTTCTGAGGCAAAGATGAACAGGGACATATTACTCCTCTGAATGATTTTCATGTCCAAATTAAAATCCATAGGTGGGGCTCACTCTCTATGGCTAATTTGATTCACATAGTCTATTTTTTATGATGTCAAACTGAAAACTAAATACATCTAAAATGATATACAGCCATTTGAAGACAGGATGCAACAAATAAAGGCCTCATTTACATCCTTATTGATAAGCAGTGGGCGGGCAGCCTTCTAAATAAATTGACTGGTGGAAATACTCCAGTTCTTGAGGTCTCTACCCACATAGTGCAAGTAATACCTGTTTGAAAGCTGGCCAGCTCAGCCATGAAGGCATTAGAAAGATTTAGCTTTTAATATAACCCATTTTCATAAGCCATAAAAATGGTGATACGCATTAGATAGGACAAACTTAAAATGGAGTACCTTGGTGTGGTAAGCAAGCTTAAAGGGATAGTAACGTTTCCTGAAAAACGCAGCTCCAATTATTCTTCATAATATTTGGGCCATGGAGTGTGTTGTTTCAATACTGTCAGAGTTGTAGTTCAAGAGTAATTGAATGATAAAATATCCCCCTCCTGTCCCTTTTACCTAGTGTAAGCCACCTCCCCTCAGACGTGGAATCTGGTCGCTTGACGGACAGCTTGCAGGAAGGGACAATCTTCTTACTGTGTTCATAAGGAAAAACCCTACCCCCCTTGACAGGTTTTTCCTTATGCTCAATGAAGATTGTCCCAATCTGTGATCCATACGGACAGTCCAGCTGCTCTGAGGTGAGCAGTGTTACAGCAGTAAAAGGGGAGGGAAGGGGATAATTTATCATTTCATTACTCTTGAACTACAATTCTAACAGTATTGAAATAACACACTCCATGGCCCAAATAGCATGGAGATTAATCGGAGCTGCTTTCTATTGTGAAACATTACTATCCCTTTAAAGGGATAGTAATACTTAAAATGTAAAAAAAAAATATGTTGTAGGGTTTATCCCCCTGAGTAAAACAAGAGTACTCCCACTGCTGAGAGGTATTTTATTCAAAAGTTATTAATTTTCAAAGTTGAATTTTTTAGGTGCAATATCACAGTGGCCTGAAATTGTACAGTGGCGCTGTTGCTACACGATCCTATGGACAACTCTGATCAGTTGACCATAAATCTCCATAGGATGGTGTAGCAACAGCGCCACTGTACAATTTCAGGCCACTGTGATATTGCACCTAAAAAATTCAACTTTGAAAATTAATAACTTTTGAATGAAAGACCTCTCAGCAGTGGGAGTACTCTTGTTTTACTCACGGGGATAAACCCTACAACATATTTTTTTTTACATTTTAAGTATTACTATCCCTTTAACGTATTTTGCCCAACCAAACTATGCCACAAAATCCTAATTTTTGAAATCCATTAATTAATGTATTCTAATATGCTTTTCACAAGGTTCACATTTAGGTCATTTTGAATGAAGTATTGCAGGATATATTCTGTCTTTGTTTAAGATGGGTGTGCCCAGGTTACTTCAAGGCATCATGAGAGAGATTGGGCTGGTCTAGAAAGTATGGGAAGGGAATGAGGGTTTATAAAGAAATGCAGTAACACCCAGCAGTGAGCCGGCAAACAACACTTAAATGCTGTTCCTAAGCCATAGCATTGGCGTAAAGGGCTGATGTCACCAGAAAGAGAGGTTTGATCAAAACAAAATGCTTATGTATTTCAAAATGTAATGCCCTTTCTAATGATATAAAGTTAATTCTGCATGGCCGGTTCTCTGTAGCGTGCTGTCCTTGCCTAGTTATTTTTTTCTTTTTGTCTGACCTTTTATCATTGCACTGCTGCTTCAATTTTTGTATACTGTAGAGATACACAAACATAAATCTTAAGTTCACTGCTTTTTGTACAGACTAATTTGCTATTTAGCAATTTGGGCTCTAGAGACCATCTTTTACAGTGTCCATAGAAACCCTAAGCACAATTAAATGCTCAGGCTTGCAGTTATTTTTATGGAAGTAGAGAGGCAATCTACCTAGCAACAGAGTCAGAAACCTCTCTTTGTCTAGTAAGAATGTTCATGATCTATGACTCTGTTCTGCATGCTTATTGAGAAACACTCCAAGTATACAATAATAATCCTTTATTTATATAGTGCACACAGATTACGCAGCGCTTTACACTCATATTGGTTCCTGTCCCCATTGGGGCTCACAATCTAAATTCACCTATCAGTATGTTTTTGGAGCATGGGAGGAAACCGGAGTACCCGGAGGAAACCCACGCAAACACAGTGAGAACATACAAACTCATTGCAGATGTTGCCCTTGGTGGGATTTGAACCCAGGACCCCAGCGCTGCAAGGCAACAGTGCTGACCACTGAACCACTGTGCTACCCCCAATAGCATGCAAACATCTGAGTCCACTGCCACAATCTGCTTTTATTTCAGGTTTTCTGAAAAAATTGTTTGGCAAAATATACAGTATTTCTTAAACAAAAAAAACCACACAATTGTCACTAATAAAAGTAGAAAAATATGTTTGTTAGTTCATACTGAAAATCAAACATTCTAAATATTTGGTATGGTCACCATTTGCCTTAATGACTGCATTGATTCTACAAGTTTGTGCAAAATGTTAACAATCTACGTTATTTCAGCTGCCTTTAGAGCATCCCAGAGAGTGTTTAGCGATCTCACAGTGTGTTTCACCTTTTCCCTTTTAAAATGTACCCAAAGATGTTCATTGTGGTTGAGGTCCGGTGGGAAAGCCATGCAAATTAGTGCTCTTGCTCTTCCTTTGACTTCCGATATGCCTTGCACAGCTTTGATTTGTGTTTAGGATAGTTGTCCTGCTGGTAAATGAATTTGTCTTCCACACAACTTTAAAGGGATAGTAATGTTTCATAATAAAAGCAGCTCTAATTAATCATCATAGTATTTGGACTTTGGAGAGTATTATTTCAATTCTGTTAGAGTTGTAGTTCAAGAGTAATTCAATGACAAAGTATCCCCCTCCCACCCCTTTTACTGATGTAACACTGCTCAGCCAGATCAGAAGGGAGGTGCCCAGGTAGACTGCAGAGAGGGACAATCTTCAATTAAGATAAAATTGTTTGGCAAAATATACAGTATTTCTTAAACAAAAAAAACCACACAATTGTCACTAATAAAAGTAGAAAAATATGTTTGTTAGTTCATACTGAAAATCAAACATTCTAAATATTTGGTATGGTCACCATTTGCCTTAATGACTGCATTGATTCTACAAGTTTGTGCAAAATGTTAACAATCTACGTTATTTCAGCTGCCTTTAGAGCATCCCAGAGAGTGTTTAGCGATCTCACAGTGTGTTTCACCTTTTCCCTTTTAAAATGTACCCAAAGATGTTCATTGTGGTTGAGGTCCGGTGGGAAAGCCATGCAAATTAGTGCTCTTGCTCTTCCTTTGACTTCCGATATGCCTTGCACAGCTTTGATTTGTGTTTAGGATAGTTGTCCTGCTGGTAAATGAATTTGTCTTCCACACAACTTTAAAGGGATAGTAATGTTTCATAATAAAAGCAGCTCTAATTAATCATCATAGTATTTGGACTTTGGAGAGTATTATTTCAATTCTGTTAGAGTTGTAGTTCAAGAGTAATTCAATGACAAAGTATCCCCCTCCCACCCCTTTTACTGATGTAACACTGCTCAGCCAGATCAGAAGGGAGGTGCCCAGGTAGACTGCAGAGAGGGACAATCTTCAATTAAGATAAGGGAAAAACCTGAAAAACTTGTCAATGGGGGCAGGGCTTTCATTGTTCTCATAGGAAGAAGATTGTCCCCTGGTGTTATCTGTCTGGTTTCACAACCAGATTCCACATCTGAGAAGAGATGGTTTACGCTAGGTAAAAGGGGGGGAGGGGATACTTTATTATTCAATTACTCTTGAACCACAACTCTGACAGTATTGAAATGACCTATGTCTCAAATACTATGAAGATTAATTGGAGCTGCTGTTTTTGTGAAACAATACTATCCCTTTAAAGGGATAGTAATACTTGCAAATTACTCATCCCCATATTGTAGCTTTGTTAAAAAGAAATGTATTGCCCCAGTGTCATCTCTCAAACCCTTATGGTTTGAGAGATGATAGCGCTCAAAGTTCCCCCCTCTCTCCCTCTTCCCTGACTGAACGCTGATTGCAGGGATATCCGGTATTACTTGCATCAGGTGGCTCTGCAGCATTGCCGAGATCACATTTATAAAAAAGAAATCTTTCACTAAAACGGTCTTCTACATGTGCTTGGTTTGCAAGCACATGTAGAAGACCGTCTTAGTGAAAGATTTCTTTTTTTATAAACACGATCTCGGCAATGCTGCAGAGCCACCTGATGCAAGTAATACTGGATATCCCAACAGTCAGAGTTCAGTCAGGGGAAGGGGGGGGGGGACTTTGAGCGCTATCATCTCTCAAACCATAAGGGTTTGAGAGATGACACTGGGGGCAATAAATTCCTTTTTAACAAAGCTACAATATGAGGATTAGTAATTTGCAAGTATTACTATCCTTTTAAGCCAGAAAGCATGGCATGCCTCTGCAGGATAGATTGGTACTTCTCTTTGGTCAAAGTGTTGTTGATCGTGACCTTGCAAGTCACCAACTCCAGAATAGGCAAAGCATCCCTATACCTGAATATTTCCTGCACTCTTTTTAATTGTAGGTTTTACACACTGTGGTGTGTTAGCCTCTCATGTGGCCCGTCTTGTCACATGAAAGTTATGAAAATTTATAAGCAAATGTGTGTGAAGAGGATATTTGGATAATTGGAAATTTTACATAAAGCATTAAAAAGAGAGAAACAATTGATTTGTCTCAGTGTTAAATAATGTATTCCTGAGTAATAAGTATCAACTGATTACAATATTTTACTACTTTTTAATAAAAGTAACTTTTCCATAGCACAGAGCTAAACAGTGCAATGTTTAAAATAATATATAGTCATGTCTGCCTCACGGGGTAAGAGATAGAAAGAGAAAATCAATGATGGCTGAGTGGCAATGTGAATATGCAGATGTTAAATAAAAATAAATAATCTTTGTATGAGACACTTTGTTAAGGAGTTGTTCTTGCTGATTCCACTGATTGCAGATGTTTTTTCAGATGTTATCACAGGTCAAACAGTTAGGAAGTGATGAAGCTATTACTATCACATTCTATGGAGAACTGTTATTAGGGACACATAACCACACATACAAAAACACCCAATACTTTGTTATACTGTCCCACTGAAAGACACAGAACCACATATACACTGTTTGATATCGTAGGCTTGTTCCATAACTACAGAACCACATATACACTGTCTGATATCATAGGCTTGTTCCATAACTCCAGAACCACATATACACTGTCTGACATTCTAGCTTGTTCCATAACTCCAGAACCACATATACACTGTCTGACATTCTAGGCTTGTTCCATAACTCCAGAACCACATATACAAAGCCTGACATTCTAGCTTGTTCCATAACTCCAGAACCACATATACACTGTCTGACATTCTAGGCTTGTTCCATAACTCCAGAGCCACATATACACTGTCTGACATTCTAGCTTGTTCCATAACTCCAGAACCACATATACACTGTCTGACATTCTAGGCTTGTTCCATAACTACAGAACCACATATACACTGTCTGATATCATAGGCTTGTTCCATAACTACAGAACCACATATACACTGTCTGACATTCTAGGCTTGTTCCATAACTCCAGAACCACATATACACTGTCTGACATTCTAGCTTGTTCCATAACTCCAGAACCACATATACACTGTCTGACATTCTAGGCTTGTTCCATAACTCCAGAACCACATATACACTGCCTGACATTCTAGCTTGTTCCATAACTCCAGAACCACATATACACTGTCTGACATTCTAGGCTTGTTCCATAACTCCAGAGCCACATATACACTGTCTGACATTCTAGCTTGTTCCATAACTCCAGAACCACATATACACTGTCTGACATTCTAGGCTTGTTCCACAACTACAGAACCACATATACACTGTCTGATATCATAGGCTTGTTCCATAACTACAGAACCACATATACACTGTCTGACATTCTAGGCTTGTTCCATAACTCCAGAACCACATATACACTGTCTGACATTCTAGCTTGTTCCATAACTCCAGAACCACATATACACTGTCTGACATTCTAGGCTTGTTCCATAACTCCAGAACCACATATACACTGTCTGACATTCTAGCTTGTTCCATAACTACAGAACCACATATACACTGTCTGATATCCTAGGCTTGTTCCATAACTCCAGAACCACATATACAGCAGACTAAGAGCTACACTTGCACAGCAGGATGGACATTACCCTTACCAAAATACTATATATCATATACATATGCAATATTAACACAAAAAAGTGGAAATGTCACCCTGTAACACATAGCTTATTTTCAAAGTGCTTTCAAGGTCATCTATATTTATATATTTAGTCATTTTTTTATATATAAATATTTTTATGAGGTATTTAGTTTTATTTATTTGTTAGTATCCAGCTTGCTAGCCTGCCTGATTTACATTAACATTCCACACTGCTGTACATTACCAACAGCTACTTTCTGTCAGGCAGATACTGACATTCCACACTGCTATACATTACCAACTACTACTTACTAATGACCAGTACAAGCTAGCTTGTTTGCCAGGGCTGGACTGGCCCACCACGATACCAGGAAATTTACCGGTGTGCTGCGGCATCTGGGGCCGGGCTGTGCAGCCAAAGCTGAAACGGGAGACTGCGCTGGACTCAGCATAACCATTACACTCTGGAGACACCAGCTGCATGGTAGGGGCCAATACATTTTTTTTCCCCAGGGCTGCTTTGTATTTCCAGTCCGGCCCTGTCCTTTGCATAAATCGACAAATAAATAAAGCTAATGAGGCGAATGTATCACATAGATTCTGTGCAATAACAGATGCTGAAAATGGCATTCTTCTCCTACGCCTGCCTATCATCAATTTAATAAGCTATATAAGCCCGAAATCCTCCACCAAGGGAAGGACACAGTCTGTAGGGGTTTTTGGGAGTTTTCTCTCTGTGCCTTGCTTAGGTCAGTGTCCTAAGCAAAATGTGTTGTAAATGGTGTGATTTAATGCCATATCCCTGTATATGCTATTGGCTGGCATATTGGCCTGGCAAGTGTCCTACACTAGTGGAGTGTGTCAGCCGATATGCAGTGCAGTATGTTTTAGTACATATCTTTTCCTGCAACTATGTGGCTAATGTCAATAGAGCTGCACTGTAAGTTCATACAATTTTTCCATTATTCCATGCATATAGAGTATTTAAAAAGATTTTTCAAAGCGACATATTTCTTACAAAGCAACACTTACACTTTAACCCTTTGAGTGCCCGTTGGGTATCCAGTGTATTCCTTTGAACAATGAGAAGCTCATAGTGGACATAGAATATGGAGGGGTAAAATTAAATTGTAAGACCAGGCACAAAACCTGAGACAGCAGGATCCAAGTACTGTCCAGGGATATCTGGAACACTTGGCCGGTATGCAGTTGGTTTGCCCCAGAAATTGCTCCAACGGTCCCCAGTGTTTGCGTGAGCAAACATGCTTGTTGGCCTCACTAGTTTCAGAGATTTTTTTTTTTGTGTTTCGTCCCAGTGTTTTGTTTGTTTTTACTCACGCTGATGCCAAAGCAAACAACTAAGTATTTACCTTTTTACATCGGAAAGAAAAAAAATCAACTAATCCTAGCAACCAGGAGCAGTTATTCCAATCTTTCTTGTCAAGACAAAGGCTGCATACTCATATATTTTCCCCCATCACTGAAATGAGATTTTCCTATTCTTGGTTGTCTTAAATTCCAGACCTGAATATTGAGTTTTTTTCCTTGGCTGAGCATCTAACACATTCTGTTTACTGGAATCATTTAGTATATGGTAGAGCATGTTGTATTTTGTTGAACTGAAAATGATTGCGCACATTGTGGATCTTTCTGCTGACTCGGCAGTACTGCTAGGCCTTGGGAGCCTGGGGTTGCCTGAAGCCAAGAGAGCTAAATATTTGTCTGTAAATTCACTTTTCATGCAGAGTGTGAGGATGAATTACTAAGGAGAAATGTAATCATTCTTGGGCAAACCTATTGCACCATATTAGGTAAATAACCATTACTATTGATGTAAATGGGGCTATTAACCCCTTTCATGCTAGAGAGGTATCCAGTGTATTGTAAATCAGTCGCTTCTTAACCCTTTGAGTGCCAGAAAGGAATCCAATGCATTGCATTGCAATGCATTGGATTCCTTTCTGGCACTCAGAGGGTTAAGAGCACATGACTCCTCCCCCCAGCCCCATCCACTTGTCTTGTAGACAAAAATGTTAGGGTCAAATGCATAAAGAAAATATGGATTAATTCTGGGACAAACAAGCTGCATAATAGGGAACAAACAAAAATTGCCAGTGTTCCTATTCATTGAAATGGGACCCTGAAGTTTACAGAGGTTTCCAACTCATTACAAAGGGAAGCATTAAAGACCTCTATGGGGCACAAAAGACCTCTCTAATATGGGGCATTTGATTTACCCCATAATTGCTCCATTGGAGACCTCTCTAACATTCAAAGTTTGAAAGCCCCGTTCAGATCATTAGGGGTATTTGATATTTGTTTCTGCGATGACAGACCTCTCAGCACAAGACCTTACTGTGAGTTCTCTTCCACTTTGACCAATAATAACTCCAGATCGATGTGAGCTTCCCAAAGACAGGCTTTATTAGGTAATCCAGGCATTCCAACAGCATACAGTGGAATGGAGCATCGGAACATGGCCTACACCTGTCTCCACCCCACACAACCTGCGTAGAATAACTGAACTGCTTCCCACGCAGTCTCCAGAGTCTCCTGAAGGCCCTCTTACCTGTGAGATCCGAATCAGCCTCTCTGGAAACTGCCAACAAGTTCCAAGCTTCAATTCATCCAATTGAACCCCTTATGGCAATCTCCGGAACAAACAATGGGTTGATTCAATCTCCCTAGGTTGTCTTCTCGGGCCTGCAGACTCCCCTTGGTATCTTCCATTGTTCTCTAAAACAATGAGGCAAGCTTGTGACTCACGAATAAACTTGATTTACCACAACACACACAATTCCACAATATTTCATGAGATATAATGTATTCCTAACTAAATCCCCCCTGCACTACATAAAACATAAATACAACGTTAAATTACAGAACACATTATGTCCACCAGGGATGCGGGAGAAAAGCTGAGAAGCCATTTCCCTCAAGGGTAGAGAGCTGAGTGCCAGGTTGAACCTTTAGACTGATGTGATGCTGAAGCCTTGCCACCATGTGCCCCAGGGGCACCACAGTTCCCTGTGTTGCCATTGCCTTGCTCCAGAATAACTCCAGTTCTGCATTGTATATCAGTCTCATTGTGTAGTTCCCAAATGGATAAACCAATGGTTTTTAATCTGTGTTTACACAAGACACCCTGAGCAGTCTGGAATGTTCAGGGAGCACCAAACAGAGGTCATTTGTCAAGGGCACCATGAAGGCCTCAAAGATAAGTATATAGTTATCAGTAGTTATCAGTAGGTCTCCCACACAGAATGTCAAAAAAGAGAACATTGTGTGTAATATTAAAGGGATAGTAATACTTAAAATGTAAAGAAAAACATGTTGTAGGGTTTATCCCCCTGAGTACTCCCACTGCTGAAAGGTGTTTCATTCAAAAGTTATTAATTTTCAAAGTTGAATTTTTTAGGTGCAATATCACAGTGGCCTGAAATTGTACAGTGGCGCTGTTGCTACACGATCCTATGGACAGCTCTGGTCCCGGGACCATAAATCTCATTTATGGTTTGAAAGATGAAGGCTTCTAAAGTTGCCCTCTCCCTCCCCCTTCCCTGTAGTCAGCATTTTAGCTGACTCAGGGAAATCCGGTCAGAGATCATCAGGAGGCTCTAAAGCAGAGCCGCGATCGCGTTAACTAAAAAAAAAAACTTTCAATAAAACGGTCTTCTACGTGTGCTTGCAAGCCAAGCACACGTAGAAGACCATTTCAGTGAAAGTTTTTTTTTTTAGTTAACGCGATCAGGCTGTACTGGAGAGCCGCCTGAAAGTCGTACGACTCTCTTCCCTGCAGTCAGCTAAAACGCTGACCACGGGGAAGGGAGAGGACAACTTAAGAAGCGTTCATCTCTCAAACCATAAAGGTTTGAGAGATGACACTGGGGGCAAAACGTTTCTTTTTACTAGGGCTTTAATATAGGGATTTGTAATACTGAAGTATTACTATCCCTTTAATAACTTCTGAACTACATACAAGTAAGCTTCTACACATAGTGCAATCTGTTACATTTAACATACTTAATAGACTTAGCAAACTACTTTATAACAAACATTGCTATCCCTTTAAGTGGTCCAAAAAGTGTTTGCGCTGGGGACCTCCATAAGGGCCATTTGGATATCCTGGCTATAGTAAATTAAGTTGGAGTTATTATTAGGAGGTGTTACTAATACATTAGCTTTTTGTCTGTTGGAGACATTTGCAGTGTGTTGCTGCAGAATGCATAGGAAACTGTTTTGGTACCCACCATGTTCCTATGATTTATTTTTACTTTCTTTGTGCCAGTTTAGTCTACAAGATGCCAAGAACGACAGGGTGTGGAGCGCTAGTAATTTCCGTAGCATAGTCTGCCAAAAAAAATCTTAAATTCTACCATGTGCTAATTTGTGAAAAACAGAAAAATATATATTTTTTTGTAGAGAATCACTTTGATTTTAGTCAACCTCCTTTCTGACTTAACATATTCTGTAAGAGCCTAATAGGTAATTCCAAATTGCTTATACTTTTTTACATATTCTTCTATACCGTAACACGATTATGTTTCTGACGGGGGTGGCTGTCTAGATTTGTTTCCAGAGAGCTTTTTGTGTGAGACTGTAGAAGCAGAGAGACAATATTAAAAAAAGATATAACGTAAAAAAAGACTGTGAAACCATGTAGAAAATCCTTCCTCTACAGCGGTTTACTTTTGAAATGGCGCTCTTAAAATGTCGCCAGCCCAAAACACACTAAAACCAACCCAAAACCAACCCTAAACACACCAAAACCAACCCTACACAAACTAAAACCAGCCCAAAACCAACCCAAAACACACCAAAACCAACCCAAAACACAGTAAAAGCAACCCAAAATGCACCCATATTGCGTCCTTAATGCACCCATATTGCGTCCTTAATGCATCCTTAATGCACCCATATTGCTTCCTGAATGCGTCCTTATTGCACCCATATTGCATCCTTTATACGTCATTAATGCGTCTTTATTGCGCCCTTAAGCTGTGTCCTTATTGCACCCATTTTGCATCCTTAATGCACCCATATTGCATCCATACTGCACCCATATTGCATCCTTAAGATCGCAATAATAACGCATTAAGTTGCGTGGTGCGACATGTTAACGCACGATATGGAGCATGCGCCATTTGGAATGACACGAAATGTAGAATTTGCGACACTTTAAGACGCAAAATGCTAAATGCACCATTTGGAATGACGCAGCCAAAGACATGCAACACTTTAAGACCGACATTTTAAGTGCGCCATTTCAAAAGGATGCCCTCTACAGCATACAGAGCACACAGTTCTCCAGGGAGACTGCAACATTGTATACATATCTCTAATTTCAGAGTCTCCAACAGAACGCTAGGGACTTCCAGGGTCATAAAAGCGAAAAAAATGAATAATTACCTAAAAATAGGTATATACAATTTAAATTTATAGCTTATGCTTGTGCAGAATACTGTACAGTCAAATGGAGGTTGACTGACTGTTTAAGCCCCTTTGAGTAACAGAGGGGTGACGCCATATTTTTGATAATCCTCTGGCTGTCGTGGGATGTTACTACTGTGTCATATACACGATTCCTGGGAGATGTCTTTACAATTGATCCTCACAACTAATTAGTGTAAATATGACAGTACGTGGGGATCCAGGCTTAACGCCTTTAATCCTCAAGTCATTGCCAATACATTGTTTCGCTGTGCTTTGGTGATGTTTTCGTATCCAAGAGGTTAACATATATGTATTTTTTAAATTCAAGGTCCTATTACCTCTTTAACCTTGTGCTTTCTGCTATTTTTAGGGCTATTGTCCCAAAGATAGAAGTTTCATAGCATATGGTACTACACTGGGCTCTACAAATGCTGTCCAGTGTTCCAGGTACCAGCCCTGCTTCTTGGAATATAGATGTGCTAGCACGTTAAAAATGATGGACAGATCTGTAACCTTTCAGGGATGGGCTTGTATGTAGATCCGTTTAACCCTTTGAGTGCCAGGATACAGGGTACACCATGCATTGCAGAGACCCAATTTTTAATCAGTGGGCATATTTTATTATATATATATATATATATATATATATATATATATATATATATATATAATATGTGTGCATATATATTTATGTATATATAGTTACGTTTGTTTTCCCCAAAATGACTCCACTGTTATTATGCCTGGTTAATTACAGGGTCTCCGGGGACAGAGACTCTCCAGTGGTGGGGAGTTTCTTATGAAACTCTGCCCAGTTCTGCTCATTCCCAGCCTGTTCCTCCCATCTCCTGCCCACTTCCCTCCCATGTCTCCTCCTTCCTACCCTGTTCTGCCCACTTCATTACACACTGTTAAGCCCCACCCCATGCATGACTAAGCCCCACCCCTTTATTAAGTCGCTTCATTTATACCCTTCAACCAGTACCCAAATGCGTAGCATGGTCAGAAAACCCTAATGGCCACTATGGATTTTGACCTTTGTTTCAGAGCTAACATCTTTAATCCATCCTGGATGTCATTCCCATGGAAGCGGGCCCATCTATTGCTGGAGGGACTCCTGAACCCCAAACTCCACCCACTTCCTTATTTTTTCCCCTTTTTAACCAATTGAGAAACATAGAGGTATCCAACGCATTAACAGAATGCATTGGATCAGCGCTTCAGAAAAAGTTGGCCCTATTCAAATAAAGGATGATAATAATAATATTTCTCTGGCACTCAAAGGGTTAAACCGAAGCAGGCACAGAGCATGATCCACAGATGAGCTCAGTCTTCACCCATGACTGCCTGAAAATGTTATCTATTGAGTAAAGGACAAAATCCATGTGGGCCATTAGGATTTTCTTAAAATGGTAAAGTAAGTGGGAGGAGATTATTAGGAGGTTTTAGTGTCCCTTTAACCCTTTGAGTGCCAGAGGGGTGCGCAATACATCGCAAAGTGTTAGCAATGTGTATCAGAGAATTGTGTTGCACACCCTTGTATCGCTCAGAGATAATCCAGTGGTCTGCTGAGGATTATGGGAGTTTAGTTCAACAACAATAGATGGAGAGGTCCACTCATTGGAAACAGTACTGTATTTGTATCATAACGGGCACATTAACCCACAAATAAATGTGTTTTTATACACAGTCTGACTAATCTGGTTCTCCTCTCCCGGATTTTCCTGGAATATATAGCGTTATTTTCTCTCTGAGCTTGACTCAGAACTCCGTGTTCCTTCTGACTAAACACTGATGTTCCATGTCTGTGGTTGGAGTTTGCCAATTTCTTTTCCCCTTTTTTTCTGAAAGTGAAGATTCTTCATATATGGGTCTAAAAAGGAATCTGCCTTCCTGTAAAGTGAAGAGAGCTAATAGGTTTGGACGTGTGTGTCAGAAGCGTATTTACCACTTGGTTTTCTGCTGACATCTAGCTGTAAGCAGTGTTTGGCAGGACCTGTAATGAGGTTTTCCAGAAATTCTCCCTTTATCTCTGTGGACTTTTTAACTGTGCTACTGGCTTAGTTTAGGATGTATCAAATGAAATGGGATTTTTCCTTGCACTCAACCCTTTAAAGGGATAGTAATACTTTGTTATATCTTTATTTTATTTTGTAGTCATTAAAAAAACATGAAGAATGATATAAGTCTTATCTCTCAAACCTTTATGGTTTGAGAGAGATTAACAAGTAAAGTTTTCCCCTCCCTTTTACCTAGTGTAAGCCATCTTTTCTCAGATGAGGAATGCAGTCCATAGACCAGACAGATAACAGCAGGGGACTGTCTTCTTCCTGTGAGAACAATGAAAGCCCTGCCCCCCTTGACAAGTTTTCCAGGTTTTTCCCTTATCTTAATTGAAGATTATCTCTCTCTGCAATCTACCTGGGCACCTCCCTTCTGCTCTGGCTGAACAGTGTGACATCAGTAAAAGGGGCGGGAGGGGGATACTTTGTCATTGAATTACTCTTGAACTACAACTCTGACAGAATTGAAATAACACTCTCCAAAGTCCAAATACTATAATGATTAATTAGATCTGCTTTTATTATGAAACATTACTATCGCTTTAAAGGGGAACATTCACCTGAAAAAAAAATTGGAGCGCTGGTTATAAGTCCTAAAGCAATACCAGCGCTGGGTTGTATTTTAAATCTACTGACCTGTGAGCCGAGATATTAAGGTTTGAAAAGTGCCACTTCCGCATACTGCGGCACCCTGTACCTGCGGCACGGAGCAGCAGGACTTCCCACTTCGCTCCCAGAAGCCCCAGCGAGCGCGTTCTCGCTTGACCTCGGAGCTCAATTGTGTTGGGCTAACGTTACATCCGCCTCAGTTTGAGATGCTACGGAGGTTGCAACCTCCGTAGCATCTCAAACTGAGGCGGATGTAACGTTAGCCCAACACAATTGAGCTCCGAGGTCAAGCGAGAACACGCTCGCTGGGGCTTCTGGGAGCGAAGTGGGAAGTCCTGCTGCTCCGTGCCGCAGGTACAGGGTGCCGCAGTATGCGGAAGTGGCACTTTTCAAACCTTAATATCTCGGCTCACAGGTCAGTAGATTTAAAATACAACCCAGCGCTGGTATTGCTTTAGGACTTATAACCAGCTCTCCAATTTTTTTTTCAGGTGAATGTTCCCCTTTAAGTGCCAGAGAGTTAGCCATCACAATGCAATGCACTGCGTTGGATACCTCTATGGCATTCAAAAGGGTTAAAGGAAAATGGAAACCAAATATAACTTGCTATTAGATGAAAACCTGTATTATCCCTTTAAGTGTTAGAGGTGAATAGCTAAATTGCTTCTGACGCTCATGAATTTACGGATACATATGAAAAATACTTCTATACACTGATGGAGCTTAACCCGTTGAGTGCCAGAGAGATATCCAACTCAAAGTTTTAAAGAACTAATAACTTTTTTCATTAGAAAAAATGTTTTAGGGATTTTTCTGCTGAGTAAAATAAATTGGAACATTTATCATTCAAATATTATTGCAGTTTAATCCTACTTTTGTATAAATCAAACAGTAACAGCACCAACTAATGTCCAAAAGACAAATTTAATTTTTTTTAAATGCATTCCATGGAATAGCTTGAGTCAAGGACTACAGCTCTCCATAGTAAGGATAAGAACAGCACCACCTGGTGACCACATAAGGGCATTTTAGTTAAATTAAAAAAAAAAAAAAAAAAAAAGAAAAACTAGGGCAACGTCTGAATTAGCTTATACACTGACCGGTGAGTCCTGGAGCTCCCTTGGTTGAGTTATTGTATGGTGTGTTCCTAAAATGAGTTGGGCAGTGAGAAGAACAGGGTGGGGAAGTAGGCGGAATGGGAGGGGCTACTAAAGAAGAGAACGAGACAGAAAAATATCTTCTGTCCTCGGAGACCTAGTAATTAACAGTCAGACTTAGTGTCCTGGGGCAGATCTGGAGATTTTCCATGTATGAACATTGGACTGTGAGATGAAGTACTGTTTATTGACGAAGAAGAGGTTAACATTTTAAATAAAATTCTCTTATATTTGTAGAATTTTGTTCCATGTTTATGTTAACCCTTTGGATGCAGGAGATATCTGCAGTGCATTACAAAGCAATGTGTTGGGGACATCTCAAGCATTGAAGGAGTTAAGATATAGTGTCATTAAATGAATGCTTTTATTTTCTGTCAACTAAATAAACCTGTATTTACGTTTTGTTTTATGGTTGTTTATTATGGGGTGTTGGATCTTCCTCTCTAATTGTAAAAAGCCGTCAAATCCATTACGTATTTCGATAAACATCAGTGTCGGTAAACAGGTTTCTGAGAAAAGGTTTTCGGAGACTAGGTGTATAAATTATTCAGTAGATACCGTCTACAGTGAAAATATGCTGATCAATAAAATGAACACAAACAGTACTGTCTGACTTCAACAAAGTAAGTACATACTTTTGAAAATAATAGAATTTTCCACTTATAACTGTTTTCTTAAAGGGATAGTAATGTTTCATAATAAAAGCAGCTCTAATTAATCATCATAGTATTTCACCCTTGGAGAGTGTTATTTCAATTCTGACAGAGTTGTAGTTCAAGAGTAATTCAATGACAAAGTATTCCCCCTCCCGCCCCTTTTACTGATGTAACACTGTTCAGCCAGATCAGAAGGGAGGTGCCCAGGTAGACTACAGAGAGGGACAATCTCCAATTAAGATAAGGGAAAAACTTGTCAAGGGGGGTAGGGCTTTCATTGTTCTCATAGGAAGAAGATTGTCCCCTTCTGTTATCTGTCTGGTCTATGGACTGCATTCCACATCTGAGAAGAGATGGCTTACACTAAGTAAAAGGGGCGGGAGGGGAAACTTTGCTCGTGAATATCTCTCAAACCATAAGGGTTTGAGAGATAAGACTTATATCGTTCTTCGTGTTTTTTTAATGCCTACAAAATAAAATAAAGATAAAATGAAGTATTACTACCTCTTTAAAGGAGCAGTAAACATTTTTAATTTAAAAAATTATGTTGTGCAGTTTTTCCTGCAGAGTACAAGGGTATTCAAAAGGATATTTAAATTCAAAAGTTATCACAGCACATTTGTTTTAATTGCACTGTAATTTTCTTTTCTGGTCAGCAGGTAATACTGTTTCTGTCACTTAATATAGGGAACTGTGGTCAGTGACTGCTCTCCAGTAGTGTGTATTACAGAAAAATGCCTTTTGGTCACCAGTTAGCATTGTTGTGTAAAAAAAAAATAATAATATGAGTTGTAATAACATTTGAATGAAGGATCTCCCTACATTGGGATTAACCTTGTTTTACTTGATGGGAAAAAAATGTAACGTCTTTTGTTTCATAATAAGTTTACTGCACCTTTAATTTAAAATGTTTATGATGCTGTACTAATTTTGTCAGGCAAAACACAGATGCATTTAGTTTTCTGGCCTTATTTCTGATATTCATTTTATTTCTGTGCACCGTGAAAAAGTTATTGACCATCCATATCTCATTGCTTTCTTTTTACTATCATTATTTTAGTGGCGTTCTATGTTTATATTAGGAACGTGCAACTTGTTGCCTACTCTGCCTAATGCATACCTCACAACATTTTAAATGGCCAAAGAGGGACACTATTGTTTTAGGGGGTGTTACTGGGGGTGTGGCTGGTGGGCGGGGCATTACCTAGAATTAATAGGTGATTTCATGACCTACTGACCCATCTTTGTGTAACAATAAATGATCTAGAGCAAGACTAAAGTATTTTATTTACGCAGACTAATTTATAATGTTTAAACAAACATTAATGTGAGTTTTATTGCTGTGGAGCAATGCGATACACTTATATACATACCACACAGTGTGATCTCCTAAAAAGAGGGACATTAGGGTAGAAAAGAGGGACAGAGGGATATGGGTTTGAAAGAGGGTCTGTCCCTCCTAAAGAGGGACACTTGGCATGTATGCTAATGGAAAATGCAGCCCTTTATCTCACATTTTGCCCATTTTTCAGTAATCTGATTTAATTTCTCCTCTCCCATTGCTTGTCAGTTTTGCTCTAACATAAAATAGAATAAACGGACAATGCAGTATTGCGTGATATAGTCAATGATTTGACATTTTGTTTCTATGGACTTATGTATAAAATTCAAGTGCATCATAACAGGCAGACAAGATGTCGCTTTAATTTAAATGGGGCTTTTAAGCCCTGGAAAGCTAGAGAGGTCTCCAATCCTCTAGACTGTAAGCTTTCAGGAGCAGGGCCCTCTGATACTTCTGTTCTCCACATCTGATTTGTCCATTCCCTATTGTACAGCGCTGCGGAATTAGCTGGCGCTATATAAATAAAGACTAATAATTGGAATGCACTAGAGACCTCTCTATCATTCAAGGGGTTTAAAAAAGCAGAATTTAAATCACTGAGGATGTTGATTTGCCCCAGAACTATTCCAGTTTGCTTTTATACCCAAGGCCCATTGGGGGGAATTTATAAAAGTTGAGTAAAGTGAAATGCGTTGTAAAAGTGCTCTAAAAATGAAGTTTGTTATGCTACAACATTTCTTGAGGTCCTGAGGCTACCTAGTAGACTTTCTGGAGAAATGGCATTAGTCTCAGCATATCGACTGGCGCAACGAATATGCATACCTCCCAAGTGTCCCTCTTAGGAGGGACAGTCCCTCTTTTAGACCCAAATCCCTCTGTCCCTCTTTCCCACTCTGTTGTCCCTGTGTTTAGGAGATCAGACTGTGTGATGTGTATATATAAGTGTATCATACTGCTCTACAGCATAAAACTCACATTATTGTTTGTTTACATATCAGTATATGTGTATATAAATGAGTGTGTAAATAAAACACTTTGGTCTTGTTATAAATCATTTATTAGGTTACACAAGGAGGTGTCAGTATGTCATGAAATAACCTAAAAATTCTTGATACTGCCCCGCCCACCAGCCACACACCCCAGCAACACCCCCTAAAACACAAGTGTCCCTCTTTGGCAATTTGAAACGTTGGGAGGTGTGAATATGTATGAAAAAAATGTGCAACTTGCGACAATTTTCAGATAGAATTTTAGCCAGAATTTTTACACCAGGTATAATCTGTTCTTAAAAAGAAAAAAGAGATTTAGACTATGTTTAATAAGCTGCCGTTGTTTATCTATAACTAGCACCTCACTTAATATGCATTAGCAATATTTTAACAACCAACATGCAGAAACGTTTAACCCTTTGAGTGCCAGAGGGGTACGCAACGCATTACAAAGCAATGCGATGCGTACCCCTTGGCATTCAAAGGGTGAAGAATACTTTTCATAAATCTCCCCCATTGTAGCTTTTCTGCAAAATTCCAATGAGAAAGTCGACTCATCAATGTGGCGTTTCTGTTTCCACTGGAAAGTGTCTCTAAAAACAGCAACGCCAGCCAAATAACACAGTGTATTTATGACTAGACCAGCAACAGCAGTTTCCAGGGGGGAATAGAATCAGAGAAAATACACTGAACTGAAAAAATTAATACATTATTAAACCAGCTCTCCACTACATATTGTAGCGAGAGACCATCACACTTACCCCTAGAGATGTATATGTGCAATGTTTTGGAGACCTTTACAGAACCAAAGGTGTTAAATAAACTGTAAACTTTTTCTGTGAAAAATGTAATAGGACTTTTCCTGCTGAATAAAAAAGCACGGGTATTTCCACTGATGGGAATTTTTTCATTTAGAAGTTATTGCAGCTTAAACATTTTTAATCAGATTATTAGCAACAGTGCCAGATAGTATCTCAAACCCAAAGTTTTTAATATAATTCTCTTTACTGGAGAGCTCGAGTCACTGACTACAGGGTCCCGTAGTAAGTAGAAGAACAGCACTACGTGGTGACCAGGTAATTGCTGTTTATTTTAAACAAAACAAATTTGAGCTGCAATAATAATAATTAAAATGTTATTGCAGAAGTGCAATTAGCCTCATTTTACTTACCAAGAAAACTACTATTACACATTTTTTTCATAAAAAGTGTTTTGCTTTTTTATGGAGGAACAGTGTAATTGCGAAGGGATGCATGATGCAAAAGCAAAAGGATATGTCTTTTTTAGGGGTGGTGTGGATATGGTATGGGATATGGTATATATTATATGGTAGAGGGCAATTCTCTCTCCTTTCTAGTGTAGCAGAAAACAGACTGAGGGCCAAAGCAAAGCCTTTGTGGGCTGCGTGTGGCCCCAGGGCTGCCAGTTGCCCACTACTGATGCATTGGTTTGTCTGTGTTCAGTCAAGAACCTACTGTACCAAGTATCCCAGATTTCCAGGCAGAGTCCCTGGCTTTGACTCCCTGTCCCTGGAGTCAAAGTACACCAACGTATTACTGTGAGTTACAGGGAGGTTCTCAAATGCTTTGACAATTTAAGGGATTGTAACACTTATTTATTAGCTGTGAGTAATCACATAATGGATCCTTCAACATCATGGTGTATCTCAAAAAGTATCAGGAGGTTGTTTCTTAGAATACACTTTTCAGTATACTACGTGTTGACAATAATAATTGTTCATTTGACGTTAATGCACTGCTTTCTTCCCAGCCACTCAGCCGAGAGATCTGCTCCCTGCTCTATAATTATTAGTGATTAAAGGTCTGTGACCTTCAGTACACGACATGAGAATCTCGTGCTGTCATGCAGTGTGAGATTCTCATGTCGCCATTTTTATCCTAGTTACTGTATCACGTGGTCGCATGCTCTTTCGCGTGCAACCTTTTGAAAGGATATCCATCCATTGACCTCTTGTAAGCCTTACAGATCACAGTGATCCGCAAGGCTGGGTGACATCTGAAATAAGGGAGGCATTCATGGGAGATGACTCTTCTCTGTATTCAACTCAATAGAAGCACTGTGTTGGTGAATCCATCAATGGACTTCTATACAGAGGAGAGCACTCTCCCATGAGCACCTCACTCAGCGCTGATGTCACCCAGCCTTGCAGGTCACCATGAGCTGCAGGGCTTAGCAGAGGGCAACAAAGGACTTTAGAGCTGTGGGAACACCGTACCCATAGCTTTTGGGTCTCTTGGTTCTCAGTCTTCTTTTGCTGGCAGCACTCCTAACACAGTCTGGAATTTTCAGGGGCACACCTAATAGTAGCGTAGTTGGTGAAGCTGAAAAAAGTCAGATAGTTCACTGAATCAACAACCCATCTGCAATAAAGCCATATGTCATGATTCTCAATGTTCTTCTGTGCTAGATAGGTATCCATTTGTTTTTTTTAAACCAGTTACAGTATCCGCAAGCACAACATCCCAAGGCAAAGAATTCCATAGCTTTACCACCCTTACTGTAAAAAAAAGAAAATAAAAAATCACAGCCCTTGTCTTAGTCGAAAGCGCCTTTCCTCTAGTCTTAGTGGATGACCATGCATTCTTAGCTCAGCTCTTTACATAAATAATTCATTTTATAAGCATTTTTTCAGTGAGTAAGAAAAGGTACAAATACATAAATATATACATATTTTAGGTCTCACAATCATATCAACAAAAACAAATTTATTGTGCATAACTATTTCCATAAATATATATTTGAAACTCAGCATTCCCTTTTTTGTTAAAGGCCTTACAGAAATTAAGGGGCACACCAAAAAGCCATGGCACCCTGGTTGAGAACCACTGGCATAGCATTTAAAGGGATAGTAATGTCAGAAAAAAAGTATTAACTATATGGTAGATACAATTAAAAGACAGCACTTGCGCTTATTCGTATCTCTCAAACCGTTATGGTTTGAGAGTTATAGAAAAATAAAGTTCTCTGGTCCCTCCCCTTTCTGCTTGACTAGCTGTAAAGCTGTCAGAAGCCGATTCTGGTCGCTTGACCAGATGTGGCTCTTCAGCAGTGCTAATATAACGATCTCTAAAGATAAATACTTAATTTGGAACGGTCTACAAAGTGTGCCTGGCTTGCAAGCACACTTTGTAGGCCGTTCCAATTAAGTATTTATTTCTAAATAGCGTGATTTCAGCTCTGCTGAAGAGACTCTGTCTGGTAAAATGACTGGAATCTGCAGCTGTCAGCTAGATGGCAGACTTGAGTGAAACAGCCAGGAAAAGGTAACTTTAGCAAGTTATATCTCTCAGACCATAATGGTTTGAGAGATAAGACTTACATAGATGTTAATTTTTTTAATGTCTACAATATTAAATCAACTTAAAATTAACCATTACTATCCCTTTAAAAGTCTTGTATGGGGCCCTGTACTGCCCCTTTAAGAAAAAAATTCTCTTACTCTCTAGGGTGGTAGAGACATCACAAACACATTGCAGAGCAATGCACTGGTGACCTCTTTAGTATCCAAGAAATTAAACTGTCATGAAAAGTTCTCATAAAAAAGAGGAAAAAACCCAAACACTTTTCAGTATTACCGCATTTTATTTTTGTATGTTCTCCCCTCCAATTCCCACTCCCCATCCCCCACGTAGACGGAACCTTGGCAAACAGAGCTCTTGGAGTCTGGCCAATTCTCCGCTCTGCGCTGCTAAGGCCCAGAATTACAATCTGTTGTGAAAGTGCTGTTCCACGGGTTTCCGTAGCAACAGCAGAATAGAGAATTAAAGGCAGGGTGGACCTCTGAGTTTAAACCACTGGGGAGGAAGAGAAAGTTGCAAGGGCATGAAACAAATGTGATATCAGCGTGGCAGGTCTATATTAAGAAGTTGGATTTATTTACAAATTGTATATACATTTTGATGGGAGTAATTATGTTGTTTGAATTGTGTTTAGACTATTTTTTTTTTATTTTTAATTGAATTTGCTTGGACGAAGGCCCAGCTTGTTACAGTTGTCTTTGTTTGCTGGGAAATGTACAGTGTGCGGAGTTCAAAGAATTTTACTTTCCTATTCTGAGCCAGGTAACCCTGTGAGTGCCAGAATGGGGGAACAACTCACTGCAAAGCAACATGTTTTAACTTTCTCTGGTACTTAAAGGGTTAAATGAATATGCTAATGAGAATATATGAGAATGTTTTAATGTACACAGATAGAAATATAAAATCTCATGTATCCTAATATAACATGGATAGTAATGCTTGAATTCTTCTTCTTTTAAATTCATTCTGAATTCTTACACCATTGAAGACCAGAGGGGTGTTCAAAACAGCATTTCACGTCCCTCTGGTCTTCAAGGGGATAAAAAATTTGACTGTCAGTCACATTTTTTTTTTAATAGACAGTTGTTTATATTATTTATTAAAAATACCTCTTCCCTCACCTTTCCCTGACATCAGCTCCTTTTCACATGAAGGGGCTGACCTGGATAGTCAACCAGTGCTGATTTGTTGCTATGGAAGCCTGAGTTGGAGCTCACTTACACACACAGTGCTGATGGTGCTCAAGATGCATTGAAGCAGCTCTCATGGAGACCTATTGTAATGGCAGTGGTAAGCAACACTGGTTGACCCATCAGGTTAGTCCCTTCTCTGGGGAAAGGATGGGTATATAATCAGTCATACCTATAACAAACAAATGTGATGACCACCCATTGAGCATGAGCAAGATAGTTTGGTACATGGTGACCTCTCAATGGTGCTAGTTGGAAGGGTATCACAGGCATGGGCCCTTGCTCTCCATGTGCCTAGAGGGAATCGGCTGCACCACACCAACGATGCCCACATAGACCAAAACCTGGTTGTGCTGATTCTCTCGTGCAGAGAGGATTTGCCTGACATTTAGGAGCTGGACTGCCTGTGGGTGGAACCAGTCTGATATGGACATGGAGATTTCCTCTCTACGGTGGCACATTGGAGCAAAAAAGGCCACCATGAAAGGCCACCATGCTTTAGAACAAAATGGTTTATTTTGTTCTCGGTGAGTGCTTCCAGGCACGGGCCCTTGCTGTCCATGTGCCTAGAGGGTCTCAGCTGTACCACACCAATGAGACCCACATAGGTCGAAACTTACCTCTGTGGATGTGCTGATTATCTTCTGCAGAGGAACTGTCTGACATTTTAGAGCTGGACTACCTGTGGGTGGGACCAGTCTCATATGAACCTGAGGATTTCCTATCTGTAATGGCACACAGGAACGGAAAACGTGACTTGTACCACCAACTTGCCTTAGAACAAAACACTTTATTGTGTTTGTTCTCTGTGTGTGCTCCTCACAGTCTTTCTTTGTATATATAATCATATCAGATAAAGGAGGAGAGGATGGATATAGAATCAGTCATATCTTTTAAATTAACGAAGGGTTATGTTGCCTCAACATTGCTCCACTTTTGCCAATCTAGTCAAACTGGCTGATATTATATGTGAGGGAATTAAACTCCTTTTAGCTATAAGAGGAATTCTAGCTTAGAGTGGGTCATAGATCTCCGTGCTGCTATCATTAATTCCAGGCTGAGACTGCCTCTGTGTCTCAACTCTGCCTGTCTGTCCTTTACAATCAAAGTAAGGGACAGAGAAGCAGAGAGGAGACACCTAGTGGTTAAAAAAAATGCAGCAGCTGGGGGTATTAACACCTTCACTGCTGTGCTGGAGGCTGGCTAGAAGCAGGTCAATTTTTGACCTGCTAAAATCAACTTTTGCTTTTTTTTTTTTTTTTTTTTTTTTTTAAAAAGACACCACACAATTTTTTTTTTTTAATATTAATTTTATTTTAAAAAATCAACATGTCCATTACCAAAATTGGAAGTGTGGTTGTTGTGGAGCCATGTAATACATTTATACACACAGCCAAATTAATCAATAAAAAAGTGGGAAAATAGGGTGGGGAAAAGGGACATGGGGATTTTTACCCAAGGGGACAGTGCCCACTTAAAACTGCCCATTTTGTAGATATGACTGACCAGTCATACCTTTCATGCAGTCTCCATAAAAATTTAACCCATCGTGCCCAAATGATCCCAAGAGGAAAAAAAAATGGAGTTTTTTTTTACCTTTTTCTGTAATTTTACTAAAATAAATGGTGGCTATCCATATAAGTGTGGTATCAAAAGAAAGCCCTATTTGTGCATAAAAATGGGTATATAATTTTCATGGATAACATACAGTACTTAGAGGGAAAATACTGTTGAACAAAGACATAGTAAAAATGGTCAGAATTGCTCCGGTCCTTGAGTGAAATCCACCTCAGATTTTCCCAGTCCTTAAAGGGTTAAACTCCTATCAGTTTTCAGACAATACTGCACTATCACTTCAGTGACA
The DNA here is from genome assembly GCA_037306005.1 of Rhinophrynus dorsalis. Classification (NCBI taxonomy): domain Eukaryota; kingdom Metazoa; phylum Chordata; class Amphibia; order Anura; family Rhinophrynidae; genus Rhinophrynus; species Rhinophrynus dorsalis. The sequence continues at coordinate 52,437,212 of CM074724.1, forward strand.
CTGATCTGGCTTGCATAAAAAAATGGTCCTGGGTTTTACACAATGCTTAGTATACCTCTCTGGCAACCAGAGGGGAATGCATCTATCTTTTATTCAGACATAGTCCTTGAAAATCATCATCCCTTATTATCCTTATAATCTTTTTAATGTTCCAGTATTCCTGACTGCTTAGAGTCACGACCATACATAGACCAAGGCTCAACCCCCCACCCCCCAAAAATAAAAAAACGACACAGAAAATGCTCTATGAAGGAAATAGGCCACAGCTTTTACTAACATCATAACAAACCGTTAATGTTATTCCTGCATCTCAGCAAGTGCTGAGCGGCATGATAAAACACACCAAAACCCAAGAGTCTTTGCCCCTACTCGCACCGTTAGCCTGTGGGCGGGGACTAGCTCCCTACACCCACTAGGGTACTGGACAGCTCAAATTATTACCTGGCGAGGACCCACCCCTGAAAAATGCTGTGACTAACGCTGAGAGAAAAGGGGAGGGTTGGAGGGGACAAAGAAATTCCCCCGTACGGCTGTCTCACACTCTGAAATAAAGTGTGTAGACAGCTGAATGGACAATATTTATAAACAAACATACCCCCACCAAGCCCGCCAGCCAGTTAGGAACATCTCCTGGCAAAAGATGGTCTTCGCCTCGCAGTCATGCCCTCCCTCAACTATGTGTCAAGGAAGAGGCCTCTTTACTGGACACAAGTCTTGGTGGCTTTTCATATAACCATTTGAGTGTCAGAGAGGTATCTGGCATTTAATGGGTTACGTTATTTTCAATGTGTTGGACACCTTGCTGTATCCCGAAGGGTTAAGGGCCATATGTTCAAAAGAAGACCGGAGCGCTTCTGGAACAAACCAACCTCACCATTACACAGGGAACAAATGTAAATTTCCAGTATTCTGTTGAGTTTAACCCCTTGAAAGCTAAGACATTCTCTAACATTAAAGGCCTTTCTAGCTTTTAAATCTGCGAGAGGTTTTATATGTCCCCTATGGTGCAATTGTTTTGCCCCAGAATTCTGCCAATCTTTATTTAAAAAAAAACCAAAACAAAACAAAACATTGGGCTCTTAGCAACTTCGTGTTAATATTATTAACCCTTTGTGTGCCAGAGGGGTGTGCATCTGTTGCACACCCCTCTGGCACTCAAAGGGTTAGCATCTGAAATGTACATACAGAAAAGAACATGTTCAGTGGTTGAGTGCTTTCATTTCCTCATATCTCCAGGCAGAATTTCAGTTATTATATATTGTATACATTTTTTTTTTCCATTTTAGCTGCTAATTTATAAAGGAGCCTTAGTGTACTGATGACTTTCCAGATGCTAATTCCCTGCACATTTCTGTTAGAACACGCTGTCAAGGTTTTTTAAGGTTAGACTGCAGTAACAGAACGAATGCTGCATTAATTGCTGTGTGCAGCGGAGGAAAGTGAAAGCAGGGCATTTTACTGCCAGCAGTATACATGGCTAAGCAACACTGCCCATAAATCTCACAGTGCGGAACGTAATAAATTAGATTCAGCTGAAACCAGCTTCCAGATAAAAGACTGGCTTTGTTCTCATTTGGTATACAGAAGTCATGCACGGCCATTGTCTCCTACACTCCTATTGCTAGTTATTGAGCTAAAACAGGGGCAGGCGGTTGTTAGACCTCCAGCTATTGGGGACTGGAATGCACTGTTCCCAACCAGCTGTTGGCTGGTTGGGGATGATAGCAGTTGTAGTCCATAACATCTGGAGGTCAAACAGTTCACCACAATCGCTGCATATGTGGTTTAATGCTTTGACAGGTATCCAGCCAATGCATTGGATGCCTATCTGGCACTTAAAGGTTTAAACGCTCCCAAAGGTCTGTTTATTACGCTTTAAAGTGGAACTTTCTTTGAGATAATATATATGGAACGCTACTTGCCTAAACGTTATAATATTATGTTATGAGATATAAATTATCACTCACCAAAAATTGTTCTGTTTGTGGGTCCGGAGCACCCACCCCCCTTCCCCCAGTTCCATCCAGGAAACTTCGACGGACAAGACGACACAGGGGCGCTTCTACGGACCCACCGAACATGTTTAAATTGTTTGCTGTGCTCTAATATTTTTTGAATAAGACTTTGAGTCTTTTGCTTTTAAATTATTGTCTGCAATAAAGAGCTATTTTATTGAACGTGAAATGGACTTTGATGGCTGCTTGGTGATCGGTGGGTCCTTAGAAGCTCCCCTCATCTGTGTCTACTAAAGTGGAACTATCAATAATATTATTCCCCATATTGTAGCTATTTCAAAAATAATTGAATTGCAAATGTGTGCTTGCAAACCAAGCACAAACCAAGCACATATAGAAGACCGTTTCATTGAAATAATTCTTTTTTACTAACGTGATCTCAGCTCAGCTGCAGAGCCGCCTGATGAAAATAAGACCGGATATCCCTGAAATCAGTACAACGCTGGCTTCAGGGAAGGGAGAGGGAGGGGGGACTTTGCATTCATTTATCTCTCAATCCATAAAGGTTTGAGAGATGAACCTGGGAGCAATTCAGTTCTTTTTGAAATAGATGCAATATAGGGAATAGTAATATTAAAGTATTAGTATCCCTTTAATCTTCGTAGACTGACGGCCAGGTTAGTGCAGTCTGCACGCCTGCGCCGTCAGTCCCTTCCAGTTACCTTGTGGCGCAGTGCAATGCCTCTTAGAGGAGACCAGGACTGACGGCGCAGGTGCGCAGACAAGATGTCTGTGCTGATGTCTGGCTTCCGGTCTCTGAAGAGGTAAGAGAACTATTATGAAGCTAGTCGCCATCTGCTTAATTATTGCAGGGAGACTTTATACTAAGTGAAAGTTCCGCTTTAAACTTCATAATATATGCTGAGAAAAAAAGATGAACCCCTTGTGGTCTCCAGTACATTGCTGTCTGATATCCAGTGAGTTAAAGGGATAGTAATACTTAAAATGTACAAATAAATATGTTGTAGTGTTTATCCCACTGAGTAAAATAAGGGTACTCCCACTGCTGAAAGGTGTTTTATTCAATAATTATTACAGCCCAAACTAGATTTTTTTAGGTGCAGTATCTCAGTGGCCTGAAATTGTACAGTGGCGCTGTTGCTATACCATCCTATGGATGGCTCTGGTCAGTTGACCATAAATCTTAATAGGGTGGTGTAGCAATAGCTCCACTGTACAATTAGAGGCCACTGGAATAGTACACATAAACATTTTTGAGCTGTAATAACTTTTGAATAAAACACCTTTCAGCAGAGGTGGTACTCTTGTTTTACTAAGGAAGAATGAGTGTAAAGCGGAGTATGAGCTGAGAGGGTGAGTGATTGTTTTTTGGGGAAATAGGGTGAATATGATTCGGGAAAGGGAACTGGTCTCTTCCCAGTAAACCAGAGCTGTCTAAGTTAATTCCTCAAGGACCACCAACAGTACAGGATGTAAGGATTTCCCTGATTAATCACAGGTGAGTCAGTCACAATGAATGATCCACTGATTAACTCTCCTGTGCTTAATCAGGGAAATTCTTATATCCTGGCCTATTGGTGGCCCTTGAGGGCTGAACTTGGGCAGCCCTGCATTACACCATAGAAAAGACTGAGGGCATAGGAGTAGCCTTGAAATGCTGCTTATGGCTTCCGTTGCTACAATAAAAACTACTTATGGGCATGATCGTATTCTGGATATTCAGAATGATGTTATATTGTTGTGTGAATTGGACCTTTATCCCTTTGAGTGCCAGAGGGGTACGCAACGCATGTCTCTGCAATGCGTTGCATACCCCACTGGCACTCAAAGAGTTAACACCTTGGCTGATAGAAATGCCTACAAAGCAATGCTTCACAATGACCTGTATACATCTCTAGTAACCATGATATAAAGGTATTCTCCATTTTCTTTTCCTCTCATTTCCTATTCCTCTCCATCTACTATAATTATTGTGCACATCAACCTGATACATATTCACTGTTTTCCCCTTTTGCCTTGGCCAGAAAAGGAAAAGCATGTTGTCATTGTTATAAATGACACTAAGTTCTGTAACAATGCTGACATTTCTGGAGGGGGAAGTCAGATGAGAGGTGATTTAAATAAGTTAGAGGAATGGACTAAAAGTATGGAATTTAAAATTTAATGCCACAAAATGCAAAATAATGCATATAGGACACAAAAACCCAAAGGCAGAATATAGATTTAATGGTACTCTGCTGACAACAACAGTACAGAAAAGGGACTTGGGAGTAGTTATGTCTGATGATTTAAAGGCATAGTAATACTTGATTTTAACAATCTTTTAACATTGTAAATATTAAAAAAATAAAGTCCCGTTGCTGTAAGTTTAATAGTTTTAGAGTAACATGCTTCTAAAGTTCCCCCTGCAGCCCCTTTTACACACGTCAGTGCTCTAGCTGACAGACTTATACAGTGTTATTTCAGCTCTTCAGGCGAGCCGCCTGTCACATGACCAGAATCCAAGTTTGTCAGCTAGAGCGCTGACGTGTGTAAAAGGGGCGGGAGGGGGAACTTTAGAAGCATGTTACTCTAAAACTTAAGTTACAGCAACGAGACTTACATCTTTACTTTATTTTTTTAATATGTTCAATATTAAAGATTGTTAAAATCAAGTATTACTAACCCTTTAAAGCTAGGCAAGCAATGCATGCAAAGCCATAGGGAAAGCCAGCCAGAGTACAAGGCTGTACAGAAAGAGGCACTAGCATCAGGGAAAGAGAGGTCCTAATGCCACTTGACAGATCACTAGTTTGAACGTATGTTGTATTAATCCATCTATCTATATATCTGTCTAATGTATGTATCCCATTTGAGAAATCAAGTTATTTAAAGGGATTGTAATGTCTAAACAAAACTCTGTCACTGAGTCTTCTTTAGATTATAAGAGACACTTTGCGCTGTTTAAAAGCTCTTATTTTTGCCTCATTCTAACATTATGAAGTGGAGAAGGATCCCCCGCCTGCCCCTTCTGGACACTTCCCACTGAATGGCTAGTGGTGTCGTACGACCTGACGGTAGGGTTACCACCCAGCCGGTATTTTACCGGCAGGCCGGTAAAAAATTGGCTTCTGTCCAATGTTAAGTCTGTGGACGGAATGCCATGGCCGGTATTTTTTGGAAGAAAAGGTGGCAACCCTACCTGACGGCTGCAGTGAGGGACACACTTCAGTAAGTAAGTATAAGGAAAACCCAGGCCCCCTTGACGAAGGAGGGCAGGATTTCCCTTTGCTTACTGAAGATTGTCCCTCACAGCATCTGTCCGGACCTCAGAGAGCTGCAATAGTTATGTAGACAGAAGGGGCGGACGGAGGATCCTTCTCCACTTCATAAGTTTAGAACCATGCAAAAGTAAGAGTTTTTAAACAGAATAAACTGTTTCTTATAATCTAAAGAAGAATTGGCGCTAGAGTTTTGTTTAGACCTAACAATCACTTTAAGATGTACACATACACATATATACATATACACATATGCACCCCTATATGGGTGTTCAGATAACATACACGCACACCCACACACATATATACATACACGCATGCACGTACTCACATATATATACAGATATATGTATACAAACTCCCCCATATACATGTATGCGCACACAGAAACACATATCAATATATCTGATGTTTTGCTTCTCTTTCTTCCATTAGGCTGGTGTTTGGAATGCTGTATCCAGCTTATTATTCATACAAGGCCGTGAAGACAAAAAATGTCAAGGAATATGTAAGTACATAACAATATTTACTTACAGTGAAGTAAAGAAATAAAATACATTTTACTTTACCATTTACATGTTCTGTAACGAGAACAATCAGTTCTGTTCCAGAGTGGAGCCTTGTTGATTCATTTCTGTCCTACTTCTCCGGGAAGATTTCCACAACAGTGTTTTTGTTGGATATGTCATATCTATGTGTGTGTGTGGCGGGGGGCGTCTGTGACTGTGGACTACAACTCCCATAATTTTCTGCTGGCTGAGGGAAGTTGCAGTTGTAATTCAACAGCAGCTAGACTCCATTTGTTGAAATCTCTACTGCATATTCAGTGTGTAATGATTAAAGCGGAACTTTAAGATAATAGCCAGTCGCCATTCATTCATTAAAGGCATGGTGACTAGCTTGAAAATATATGTCTTACCAAAAAAAAAAAATACTTGAGTCTAGAGGAATCCGTCCCGTTTCGGGACTGACGGGCAGGTTAGTGCGGTCTGTGAGCCTGCGCCGTCAGTCCCTTCCGGTGACCATATGGTGCAAAGCAGTCTACTCTATGGAGACTGGGACTGAAGGCGCATGGCACAGACAAGATGACTGCACTCTAGCCTCAGTTCCGGTCTCCAAACGGGACGGATTCCATTAGACACAAGTATTTTTTTTTTTTTGTAAGACATACATTTTCAACAAGCTAGTTGCCATGCATTTAATGAATGCATGGCGACTTGCTATTATCTGAAAGTTCCACTTTGAAGGGGATGTATAATAATTATAAAAATTTGTTAATAAAAGTAATAATAGGAAAGCTTTTTTTTTTTTTTTTTTTTTAATATAAGTACTTACAAAGATATTTCATCTTCAAGCCGATCAGCATAATGGGACACGCTGATTCTTCGGCAAAGCTCTTCTTCACATCTTATTTCCCTCCCAGCTGCCCCAGGGAGCGCGTTCAAGCTTCCCTTTGGTGTGCTGTGAATGGCTTCTAGCGTTTAAGCAAGCTCCGTTAGAATTACACTGAGGTTGCCACCTCAGCATAATGCTAACCAGAGCTTTCTGTAATGTTACAAGCTGTTCCCAGCACACCGATGGGAAACGTGAACTCGCTCCCTGGGGTAGCTGGGAGGGAGGTGGGAGGACAAGAAGAGCTGTGCTGTACACATTATGCGGAATTGCACAACACAGAAGATATAATATCTTTATAAGTGCTTACATTAAAAAAAAAAACATCATTCCTATTATTACTTCTATAAACAAAGCATATGGTAACACATTTTTATAATGTGATACATCCTCTTTAACCCCTTGTTTGTTAGAGAGGTGCATTGGCTACCTTACTAGCATCCAAGGGGTTAACAACGCTGTTCCTAAACTGGCCTATAGGTTAAGCTGTCTGGGTAAAGCATCACAAACACCTTCGGATAATAAAACTCCACCACTTTATTATGGGCAGAAAGTCCAAATGGCCCCTATGTGTCTTTCCTTTTTGTGCCTTGGTATAAGAGATAATATCTTCAAACAAGCCTGAATGTCATGTCAGTGGAGGAGGACATGACTCTTGCTGACAGGACTCCTGAACCCATCTCCCTTTTTTATTGAAATAAGCAAAGTGCATGTGTCCATATAATATATCAGTAGTATAGTGGGTGGAGTTGGGGGTCCATGGACATGAAGCAACACTGACATGATATCTATGATTTGGTTATCTATTGAACTAAGGAGAAAGAGAGCAATATTTATAGGGGACATTGTTATTTTGTAGCCTGGGTAAGATAAGTAGAGGGTTTTATTAGATATTACTATTCCTTTAATTGGTGGCGTCAGCTGGAGAGCCACAGATTGTGCACCCTTCTGTAAACAAATAGAAATAAAGCTATCGCCATTTGAACTGATTCAGTGTGCAGCTCAGATACTGTTTGTGTTTGTATACTCAATAACTCTCCTATGGTAGACACATAATAAATTGTGAAGTATAGTGTGGGAGTACTTTATTTGTCTGTCGTGTAACATGGCCCCCTTATGATTTTTACAGGCGGCTGCCCTTCAGCCATTTAATGTCAGAACAGTTCTCAACAATGTATGCTAATGCAGTATTTTGTATTCAGATATTGGCCCTGACCTTTAACTATACCAAAGAGATTAAATGGCTGTCTTTAATGCTGTCTGATATACCCGCCTGTGATTTGCTTTGGGAAGAAAAAAAAAAGAGTTTCTGTCTTGTTTCTTACATTATTGTATCATTTGATCTCTCCATCAAATGTAATGGTGTTGATTACAGAAATGCCACAGAGGATACTTCCTAATTTAACTTTCTGAGTGCCAGCGTGTGCATTGGCAGTCAGCGAGTTAAATTTAAAGGGGAACTGTAATCCTATATGCCATATGCACAGATCATAAATGGGGAAATGTTTGAGGGCCTTTTAGATTAGCTTTAACCCTGTGGGTACCATAGGTGTGTGTGTGTGTGGGGGGGGGGGGGGTGCAGTGCAATGTGATCTACCTGATTTGAAGGACTTTTTCTATTTATTAACTCTCTGAGCGACAGAGGGGCACCAATGTGTTAGACACCCCTTTGGCAGTCAAAAGGGTTATGGCCCAGGTTCTCGCAAATGGAGTTATTGCTGCTACATGTCCACTGACTGTCGCTGATTTCATGGAACACTCCCTGGTTTTAGTCTCTGTCCCTGGTTTTTCGGGTCCCTGTCCCTGTTTTTTTGGGTCTCTGTCCCTGGTTTTAGTCTCTGTCCCTGGTTTTTTGGGTCTCTGTCCCTGGTTTTAGTCTCTGTCCATGTTTTTTTGGGTCTCTGTCACTGGTTTTGGTGTCTGTCCCTGGTTTTGGGTCTCTGTCCCTGTTTTTATGGGTCTCTGTCCCTGGTTTTTTGGGTTTTGGTCTCTGTCCCTGGTTTTTTGGGTCTCTGTCCCTGTTTTTTTGGGTCTCTGTCACAGGTTTTGGTGTCTGTCCCTGGTTTTGGGTCTCTGTCACTGGTTTTGGGTCTCTGTCACTGGTTTTGGGTCTCTGTCCCTGTTTTTTTGGGTCTCTGTCCCTGTTTTTTTGGGTTTTGGTCTCTGTCCCTGGTTTTTTGGGTCTCTGTCACTGGTTTTGGTGTCTGTCCCTGGTTTTGGGTCTCTGTCACTGGTTTTGGGTCTCTGTCCCTGTTTTTTTTGGGTCTCTGTCCCTGTTTTTTTGGGTTTTGGTCTCTGTCCCTGGTTTTGTCCCTGTTTTATCCACATATTCCATATCCACTCATGAAAGTGTAATAGGATATGAGCTTTCTCATATTGCAAATTTGAATGATTTAATGTAGTAGTAAATCATGTAGAAGTGCAGGTTTATCCCAATAAAGGGATAGTAATGTTTCATAATAAAAACAGCTCTAATTAATCATCATAGTATTTGGACTTTGGAGAGTGTTATTTCAATTCTGTCAGAGTTGTAGTTCAAGAGTAATTCATTGACAAAGTAGCCCCTCCCGCCCCTTTTACTGATGTAACACTGCTCAGCCAGATCAGAAGGAAGGTGCCCAGGTAGATTGCACAGAGGGACAATCTTCAATTAAGATAAGGGAAAAACCTGAAAAACTTGTCAAGGAGGGGCAGGGGTTTCATTGTTCTCATAGGAAGATGATTGTCCCCTGATGTTATCTGTCTGGTCTTACAACTAGATTCCACATTTGAGAAGAGATGGCTTACACTAGGAAAAGGGGCGGGAGGGGAAACTTTGCTTTTGAATATCTCTCAAACCATAAAGGTTTGAGAGATAAGACTTACATCGCTCTTCATGTTTTTTTAATGCCTACAAAATAAAATAAAGATAAACAAAGTATTACTATCCCTTTAAGGACCCATTATGTGCCAGGACTGTCATGGCTGAACTTGTCATAAGGACCCATGACGATCCTGGCACGTCATGGAATTCAGGGCATCCAGCGCGGCTGCAAGCCATTCGATGAACCCTGTATCAATTCCTAAAGCAAAAAAAATGTTGGCTGCGCCGCCAGTCCTTAACGCCTTAAGGCCAGGTCACACACGCATACGGTCAGCACTTAAGGACCATTTTTTTTTTTTCTCATCCGATTCAGGGCTCCCTGAATGGCGAGCAGTCGCGCGAGTTGTCCTGAAATCCATGACTGTCCTGGCACGTCGTGGGTCCTTATCGCATGTTGGACTCATGATTTGTCAGAACCATCGTGGGTCCTTAAGGGGTTAATCCTTTGACTGCCAGAAGGGTGTGCAACACATTGTGCACACCTTTGGCACTCAGAAGGTTAAAGGATAACAAATAATCAAGAATTTCACATAATGCCTAGGTAATCTAACATTTAACAAACATTTCTACTGGGGGGATAGATCCCTTTTAAAGGGGAACTATTACCACCAAATAAAGTATCTCCCCAACAATTACCCATCTAGCGATCAGCTTAAAAATAGTAGTATTAGCCAGCATAATCACCACGTTACTGAGAAATCCTACTTCTGCCGAGACTGATGGACAGGCAACAGCGCTTTAGAGGAATCTGCGCGCCTGCCTACCTAAAGGTACCTCCTAGAGGAGACCGGGACAGACAGCGCAGACGCACAGATGTCTGTAAGCAAAGATGTCTGCGCTGTTGCCTGGCTGTCGATCTCGGCACACGTAGAATTCCTCGGTAACGTGGTGTTTATGCTGGCTAATACTTCTATTATTAAGATTATCGCTAGATGGGTAATTGTTGGGGAGACTTTATTTGGGGTGATCGTTCCCCTTTAAGAGACAAGTGTGCCTGGATTTTTTTTTTTTTTTTTTTTTTTTTTTAATATTGATGCCTTTAAGAGCAGCTGAGCTGTTGTGGCAGGAGAGCCACAGGTTGCCCTCCTCTGGTGTAGACCCTCCACCTTGTTGTGAGTAGTGAGCACACAGAATTCCCAAGGATAAGGCAGCCAGATGGTCTTCCTCTCACATGTGAATCTCGTGGCAACAGTAACATTCATTTCAAGGAGAAATGTTCTTGCCAATAAATATTGCGTGAAACTCCCTTTCGGGCCCTCGAGTCATAATTTTAGATCCGAATCACTTTCCATATCCCAACTTGTCTCAGTATCTTGGCTTGTGCATTTGTTGGGTCTGAAGAGAAACTGCTGTAGGATTAACAAGATTTCATAAACATCAACTATGTTGTTGTGTTGGTTGTCAGGATTGTTTTTACATGATGATAGATGTGTGTTCTTTGATTTAACTGCTTATAAAAATGTCTCTTAGGGTTATGATGAACCAATCCTTTAATTGCATTTACATCTGATTATACAATGCCTATGGTTTAGATTAATAAAAAAAATAACCAGATGTGTGTTTAAAGGGACTGTACACTGTAATTATGAAAAAATATATTTTGTAAAACATTGCCGCTTGAGTAAAATGCTTGCAGCTGCTTTTTTTCAAATGTTATTACAATTAAGTTGAGAGTTTTCTGATAACTTGAATTTAAAGGGATAGTAATGTTTCATAATAAAAGCAGCTCTTATTAATCATCATAGTATTTGGGCCTTGGAGAGTGTTATTTCAATTCTGTCAGAGTTGTAGTTCAAGAGTAATTGAATTATAAAGTATCCCCCTCCCGCCCCTTTCACTGATGTAACACTGTTCAGCCAGATCAGAAGGGAGGTGCCCAGGTAGATTGCAGAGAGGGACAATCTTTAATTAAGACAAGGGAAAAACCTGAAAAACTTGTCAAAGGGGGCAGGGCTTTCATTGTTCTCATAGGAAGAAGATTGTCCCCTTCTGTTATCAGTCTGGTCTTACAACCAGATTCCACATCTGAGAAGAGATGGCTTACACTAGGTAAAAGGGGCAGGAGGGGAAACTTTATCCTTCAATTACTCTTGAACTACAACTCTGACAGTATTGAAATAACACTCTGTGGCTCAAATACTATGAAGATTAATTGGAGCTGCTGTTTTTGTGAAACATTACTATCCCTTTAAGGTGTTTTCAGACAGTCATTTTGCTACATCCTTCTATGGAAATCTTGTGTCTGTGACACTCAGCTTTTCCCATGCAGTGAACAGCACCATCTGGCTGCAGAAACATCTCAAACACTCAAAAAATACAGGTTTGCTCTGTAATAACTTTTGACAGACCTTGTTTTACTTAGCAGTAAAATCCCTTCAACATATTTTCACTGTCGTCCAATACAGGTCACTGGTACTCTGGGAGGCGTAAGTCCCCTTTAATAGGCAGGAACAACTATGCAAATTTGCAAGGGGCGGAGCCTCCCCTCTTACTTAAGCCACCTTCTGGCCAGAGCCACTTTAGATTGATTTGTTCCTGGTGTGCTTCCACACCAGGTAGAGAACATCTATGCATCTTAGTATTTTATTATTTTTTATTCAAATATGGAATACCACCATTAGGAGGGTGACCATGGCTGTGAATTGCCCTCTTTAAAGTGGCTGGTGCAGCTTCCAGGGATTTTATGTGGACCTATACCCTGAAGAGGGGACAGCTTGTGTTAAGCAGCTCCCCTGTTGGGGAATTTACCTCTGGTTCTTTCCCTCCCTATCATGGTCACCTGAAGACAGAAGTCAGCAAGAAAGGTGAGTCACCCATTGAGTGCTGAAGGTCCACTTGTCCCCACAGTGTCCCTTTGATGGGCTTGTATTTGGGAGTTTTAATACACTCCAGCACTCATAGGGTGTTTTTGTTGCATTATTACTGTTTATGCAATTTCTGTGTTATTCTCTGAGTTTTGGAGCATTGGGTATTCATTTATTTATGTTTCTCATGTGTTTCATGCTTGTTTGGGCACTTTTTAATGTTTTACTAAACTTTATTAAAAATGGTGTTCCGCGCCTTTAAGCGCGGCTTTTTCCCGCTCAGACGCAAGGGCTCCTTTACTCTCTATGGGAATTCACAGTATGGGACATATCTCTGGAACTGCTTGTCACAGCAACTTCAGAGAGGGCTCATTTTGATTCTAGGCTCCTGCTCTATCATCCGGAATGTGTTTTATTTATGTGGGGTGTTCTGGGGGGCTTCGGGCACTGTTTGGGGTACTTGTAGGGAAAAACTAAATTTCCCATGAGCGCTTGGTTCGCGCTCGTTTCTGATTGGCTGTCACGACGGCCGCCATTTTGTGGTACTTTTCCTAGGCGAGTACACTACGCAGGGACCGAGCCTTCTCTCTCCTCAACAGATTAACCCTTCGCTGGCCAGATAAGTCCGTTTTTAGAACATTTCTGGGGTGAAACTTTAATCTTAACACTTTTTCTGGGTGATAGTGTTATTGGTGGGGTATATTGACGCTGTGAGCATGTCTACTTCACTGGAGCTAGGGGCTAGACCCAAGTCTAAGGAGGATGGGGGGTCCGCTACCCCCATGGCGTTTTGCTCCTCTTGCCACATTGGGCTGGATGGCGATAATGTGGGGGATCTATGCCCTAATTGTACTGGTCAAGATAGCAACCCTGGGCTTCCCAGCCACGCTATTGAGCCATCTTGGGTGAGGGAGTTTAAAGCTGCCACTAGGGATCTCAGATCCACGCTTCAACTCTTTCCCTCTCAGGTACAGGGGGCTCTCCAGGTCTGGAAGACCCCCTCTACTATCAGGACCTCCCTGCCTAAGCCACAGGGAGCTCCTGATATCACTGATTCTTCTGAAGAAGAACTTTTACAGGATTCTGATGCTGAGGAACGTACTGTTATTGAATCTAACAGGTCCATTGGGGACCCCTATGAGTGTGACCCTGAAGTTTCGGCTGAGGGTCTGATCAGAGCGGTTCTGAATACGCTCAACCTTCCTCTGACTCAGGAATCCACTTATGATCCAACTGATGTTTTTCAGAAAAAGCCATCTAAACCAGTTGTTTGTTTTCCAACTAACCCTACTCTTGCCCGTCTGGTCTCTGAGGCATGGAAGAATCCTGATAGATCTTCCTCTGTCTCCAAAAAGTTTGCCAAACTTTACCCTTTTCCTGAGGCGGAGCTGGCAAAATGGGTTCATCCTCCCAAAGTGGATGCTCCTGTGTCTAGACTATCCAAATCCACTGCTTTGGCTGTCTCAGATGCCTCTGCCTTGCAGGACTGGACGGATAAGAAGCTAGAGCTCTCTCTTAAGTCTATTTTTGCCTCCATTGGCACAGCCATGCGCCCCACTTTTGCTGTGGCATGGGTTAATAGAGCTATTGCGGCCTGGACTGAACGACTGACTGAAGCGGTTCGCCAGGATGCGCCTGTATCTGAACAGTTGCAGCTTCTTGCTAATATCACTGAAGCTCAGAACTATGTTGCTGATGCTGCTTTTGATGCTGTGCGCATGATGGCGAGGGCCTCCACTTCTTCTGTGGTGGCTAGACGCGCTCTTTGGCTGAAAATTTGGTCTGCTGATACTGCCTCTAAGAAGGCTTTGCTTTCCTTGCCCTTTCAGGGGAATTTGCTTTTTGGGTCTGAACTCAAAGAAATGATCAGTGAGGCTACTGGCGGTAAAAGTACTCTTCTACCCTCAGTCTTTAAGAAAAAGTTTCCAGCCAAACGCAATCGGTCCTTTCGTTCCTTTCAGACTGAGACACGCTCCTCGGCCCAAACGGGTCCTCCCACTACGCGCTCCTCCTCCAAGCCCAAACAGTCCTGGAGGTCCAAAGTCGCCTCCAAGGCCAAGACCTCCAAGACTGCTTCGGCATGACTCGCCGAACCCGGGTCCGCATCCGGCTGTAGGCGGTCGTCTCCGCATCTTTCGCCGGACTTGGGAGGAGTCAGTGGCGGACCCATGGGTTCTTCAGGTGGTGTCAGAGGGATACAGGATCCCTTTCTCTTCCCTTCCTCCTTTTCGGTTCCATTTTACTCGTCCTTCTCAGGAACCCACAAAAAGGCGTCTGTTCGACGACGCTATTCAGGATCTCTTGGACAAAGAGGTCCTGGAGGCGGTTCCTCAGGGGGACACAGGTTCAGGATTTTATTCCAACCTGTTTGTGGTAGCCAAAAAGGACGGAGGAGCCCGTCCAATCTTGGATCTCAAAGATCTCAATGCTTATGTGGTGACTTCCCACTTCCGCCAGGAGTCCCTGCGCTCTGTGATTGCAGCAATGTCTCCAGGGGAGTTTCTTGCCTCCCTGGACCTTCAGGATGCTTATCTTCACATCCCTATTCATCCAGAGAGCAGGAGGTATCTCAGGATTGCCTGCCACAGGGGACACTTTCAGTTTGCAGCGCTCCCCTTCGGGCTGACTTCAGCCCCTCAGGTCTTCCAGAGGGTGTTGGGTTCATTGATAGCGGTGCTCCATCAGGATGGGATCAGAGTGACCCCCTACATGGACGATCTCCTTCTGAAGGCCTCCTCAGCGAGCTTCTCCTTCAGCAATTACAGATGTGCATGCACACCCTGAACCGTCATGGCTGGATCCTGAATCTGGACAAGTCGGACTTGATTCCATCTCAGAGGCTTCTGTTCCTGGGTCTCCTGTTCGACACTCGCCAATGCATGGTGTTTCTTCCAGAGGACGTGGCTCACCAGATAGCTGTCAGAGTGGCTGGAATTCTGGACATGGACGAGATTCCAGTTCCGAAGTTGTCGTCCTTAGTGGGGAAGTTCATTTCCACAATCGAAGCAGTACCATTTGCCATGGCCCACTCCCGGGATCTTCAGAGGTTTGTGATCCAGACGTGCAAGACTCATCCAGATCATCAGCATCTGTCTGTTTCTCTTCCTCCTCATGTCGAGTCGAGTCTGCACTGGTGGTTAGATCTCTCTCATCTCCTGAAAGGGAAATCCTTTCTAGTTCCTCATTGGACCACAGTCACTACGGATGCCAGCCTTCGGGGCTGGGGTGCAGTCTGGGGTCGCTTCAGTGCTCAGGGGAAATGGGGTCTGGAGGAATCCATGCTCTCCATCAATGTTCTGGAACTTCGAGCTGTCCGGCTGGCCCTGAGGCACTGGGAGTCTCAATTGACCGGTCTTCCAGTCAGAGTGGAGTCCGACAACGCCACGGCGGTGGCTTACATCAACAGGCAAGGCGGCACAAGAAGCGGTTCCGCCTGGTAGGAGGTCAAGGATATTTTGTCTTGGGCAGAAGATCACGTGCCTGTCATCTCTGCGGTTCATATTCCAGGCGTGGACAACGTCATGGCAGACTTCCTCAGTCGTCACACCGTCGACAGCGGAGAATGGGCTCTTCATCCAGAGGTGTTTCACATGCTCACTCAGCGGTGGGGGATGCCTGTGGTGGACCTGATGGCTACCAGACACAACAGGAAGGTTCCGGTGTTTTGCTCCCGGTTGAGGGACTCCCTTGCTCTAGCAGTGGATGCCTTGTCGATCCCTTGGGACTTCTCCCTGGCTTACATCTTCCCTCCTCTTCCTCTATTGGTCAGAGTTATCCAGAAGTTGAAGAGGGAACGTTGCCCTGTCATCCTGATTGCTCCAAACTGGCCTCGCCAGTCCTGGTTTCCGGAATTGATGGCCATGTCAGTGAAGGATCCAATCCCACTTCCAGCCCGTCCGGACCTGCTTTTTCAGGGGTATCTGTGGAAAGAGGATGTTCACTCTCTCCGTTTGATGGCATGGCGGTTGAATCCTCGATTCTAGCAAAGAAAGGCTTTTCTCCTTCTGTGGTATCGACGATGCTCAGTGCTCGTAAGCCTGTGTCTTCCAAGATCTATCATCGCATATGGTCAACTTTCGTGACTTGGTGCTCTGACAAGAAGTTGTCACTTGACTTCCATCTTCCCACTGTCCTGGCCTTCCTGCAGGACGGTGTGGATAAGGGGCTCAGTCTGAGTTCCCTCAAAGTTCAGACTTCTGCCTTGTCTGTGTTTTTCCAGGAACGGATTGCTGTCCTTCCTGATGTGAAAGTCTTCTTCCAGGGTGTGACTCATGTTCGACCTGCCTTTAAGAGTCCTGCTCCCCAGTGGGATCTCAATTTGGTGCTGGGAGTTCTTCAGCGACCACCGTTTGAATCCTTGGCTTCCATTCCATTACGTCTTGTGACTTGGAAGATGGCCTTCCTCTTGGCTGTTGTGTCAGTGCGCCGGGTAGCAGAGTTACAGGCCTTGTCTTGTAAACCTCCTTACCTGGTGTTCCACAAGGATAAGGCTGTGCTTCGCACTACCAAGGAATTCTTACCCAAGGTTGTGTCTGAGTTTCACATCAATCAGGAGATTGTGGTTCCCTCTTTCTGCCCTAATCCTTCATCTGACAAGGAAAGAGATCTCCATCTGTTGGATGTGGTGCGTTGCCTCAAGTTTTATGTTCATCGCACCGAGTCTATCAGGAAGTCTGACGCTCTATTCGTCATTCCTGAGGGGCCTAGGGCAGGAAGACCGGCTTCCAAAGTTACCATTGCCTCTTGGATTAAGGCTACCATCCGTGAAGCCTATAGGTTGAGGAATAAGCATGTTCCCTTCCGGGTGACTGCCCATTCCACCAGATCTATTGGGGCCTCTTGGGCCTACAAGAATCAAGCTTCTGCTGATCAACTGTGCAGAGCGGCCACTTGGTCCTCTGTGCACACCTTTTCTAAGCACTATCGAGTTGATGTACTGGCTTCGGCTGATGCCAGTTTTGGAAGGAAGGTCCTGGAGGCAGTCTTGCCTGTGTAGGTCTTCCGCTCTGTGATCCTTAGTGCTTCTTTACTGTTGAGCCCGGTTGGCTCTAGTTCCGTGTTCTGTGTTAGTTCAGGGATTGTTCCCTTGGTTGGTGTCCGTTGACACTTACAGTTTGGGCTATGTTATCAACTGGTCATAACAGTTCTAGTGACTTGGGCCTTGCGCCTGGTCCTTGCCTTACTTCCCGCCTCTGGATCAGCTCAATGTTTGTACATCCCAGAGTACCAGTGACCTGTATTGGACGACAGTGAAAATAGGATTTTAGTCTTACCTGTTAAATCCTTTTCACTTAGTCCATACAGGTCACTGGTCTCCCACCCTGTCAAGGGACCAGTCTTGGCTCTCCTGTGGCATTCAGTGGGAGACCGTTCGGGCATGCTCACAGGAGTCTTTCTTTTTGCTTACCTGAGGTCAGTTTTAGGGTCTCAAATCAATCTAAAGTGGCTCTGGCCAGAAGGTGGCTTAAGTAAGAGGGGAGGCTCCGCCCCTTGCAAATTATTTGCATAGTTGTTCCTGCCTATTAAAGGGGACTTACGCCTCCCAGAGTACCAGTGACCTGTATGGACTAAGTGAAAAGGATTTAACAGGTAAGACTAAAATCCTATTTTCTTAATAGGATAACCTCTTAGGGTAACATTTAGATATGGACAGTAGCATGTTAAGGAAATAAATCAGGTTTGTGCTTTTATAATTGTCTTCATATCATTTATTCACATACAATCACTGAAAATCACAAACAGCTTTTTGTGTTGGTGTGGGAATGGGCAGAGTCCTTGCTTCAATTTCAATCATTTGGTGATTTCAGCTGCTGAAATATCACCCAGTCCTCTCAGTTCATGCTTTCCCTTCAAACTTCTATCTGTGGACTTGTCTTTTGATCATCAGTGGGAGCTTTAAAAGAAAAAAAAGCAGAAGAAATAGGAAACCAACTGAATGTAGGGGCCCTGGGAAAATTCACATAATATTGAAAACATTTTTTTTTTTGAGGTCACGTAGGAGTGTCTGGGATATCCTACTAATGTTGGATTTATTAGGAAAAGTATTTTTGCCATCTAGGAGACACTGGCCCTTTAACATTTGTATATTTGCTGTGAGGCTTAGAGGTGAAGTAATACCACTAGTGGATGTAGAATCTGAATGAAACATTAAGGTGGACTTGTCACCTTAAGACAAATGTAGGTTTTTTAATTTTTTTTTTTTTTTTGGACTTTGGTTTCATGGCACGTTGTGGCACTTTATTTTAATTCCTTGCAATGTATAAATAATTTGTTATATTAGAGACAAAATATACCTATTATAAGTGCCAAGTAGAATATAAGAAAACACCATACCTGGGACCATTTTCTTCTAGATTCTCCAGAAGGGCTCAGTTGGTACCGCTTGGGGATATAAATGACGGGATTTGTGTCACAAATGGGCGGGGCATAAAGGAAAGTGGGTGGGAGAAGTTGGCAGAACAGGGCGTGGAATGAGGAGTGGGCGGGAAGTGAGATGAACAGGGTGGGGTCCAGGAGAAGTGGGCAGAATTACATTAAAAAGACCTCACCACCACAGGAGAATCAGCCACTGACCCCGGAGACACGGTAATCCACTGCAAAAAATGGAGACTCCAGGGCAGTAGTGGAGAATTCCCAGCTATGGACAACACACATCAGTTTTCACTAATGCTGCCAGGGTACCTTTCATCAGTGTGCTCAATGCAACATCAGCCTCATACATGGAGTAAACCAAGTATGTAATAAAATACAGGCTCATATTTATAAAAACAACCTGAATTTATTCTGGAGTAAACCATCTCACCCCTTGAATGCCACAGAAGTCTCCAATGCAATGATGACCTCTCTAGCATTCAAGGGGTTAAAAGCTCAATTTAATTTAACAGGAATTTATATTTGGGCCATTGGTCCATATGTATAAGAGTAGTGGAATTCTGGGATAAACCAACTGCACCATGGGGGGGGGGGCACCTAAAAATTCCCCAGATTTCTATTGACTTACATGAGACTTTTTAACCCCTTCAGTGCTAGGGAGCTCTCTAAAACATTGCTTTACGATGCGTTGGGAGTCCTGTCTAGCAAGGAGTTAAAAGTTCCATTTAACTCTATGACAATTCTTTTCTTTCCCCTAGTTTGGAGGTGATTTGCTCCAGAAGGTCACTAATCTACTTTTATACATGAAAACACATATTTATTAGAAAGAAAATGAATTGGCAATGACGGATATATATTTTTTTCAATAAATACATATTTTTTTTTACTTATTGGTGGAGTGCCTATATGACTACCTGGTTTTTCTCCCTGTAGGAGGTTATCCCTGTGAGTGCCAGAGGGGTACGCGATGCATTGCTCTGCATTGCGTTGCCTATCCCTCTGGCACTCAGAGGACTGAATGATCTATTTGAATCACCCCCCACTGTGTGGGCAGTACCTGGTAACACAGTGTACGTTAATACTGGCCAAGCACAGAGACGAATTGGCATAATGTGCCACCAACAAATAAAGGTTAACCCTTTGAGTGCCAGATGGGTACCCAACACATTGCTATTCTCAGAAATAATCTACAGGATAAACACAACATGCAGGTAGTTTTTCATTCTCGTTAAAGTGAACTAGGTGCGGTTTAAGGAGCATATTTATCAAGGGCGTTCAAGGGTAGACAACTGCACATTTATCAAAAGAAACATCCTGCTCTTTAACCCTTTAAGGACCAGAGCAGTGTTCAACACATTGGGAAGCAATATGCTGCACATGCCTCTGGTCCATAATAGGCTTGGCAGAGTATTTCCTTTGATAAATACGGTGCAGTTGTTTTTTTTTGCGGTTCGGATACTGCATGGGCTCTGTTCATCAGACTAAAGAGCTGCAATTCTGAAGCAGACAAACTGCATATAATTCAAATCCACATTAATTTAAATGGATTTTAATCGCTTGAATGTTAAAGTGCTCTCCAAAGCATTGTATTGCAATATACTGGACAGCTCTCTAGCGTTGCGGGTGTTTAAAGTCCATTTTAAATCAATGGAAATTTTAATTTCCCCCTTTCTTGCAGTTGGTTTGCCCCAGAACTGCACTTCTTTATCTTGAAAAATAAGGCCTTGCAAAGTGATGCTCACCCCTCAGGCACTCTTAATGCTAGGTCGGGCTACCTCCAGGCCTTTAGCTTTTAGTCCTGTTGTTTAACCACATTCTCTTCATCCTTACTTGGTTGTCAGCATACCTGGGAACCTTTGTTGTGGACTCCCTGGAGGGGGGGGGGTCCTGTGGTGCCGCTGGGGGGAGAAAAATTTGGCGTTTTGTGTCAAAAAGGCAAGGCTTAATCTCGAGTGAGGGAGGAGCTTATCAAAATGAAGATAAAGTATAATGAATAGACTGAGGAAGGAGGAGAAGAGGGAGGAACACAGGGGGCAGAAGTGGGCAGAGTTTCAGTAGAAACTACCCTCATCCAGAGATCAGCCTCTGCCCAAAACCAGAGTCTCTGGGGCAAGTCCGGAGAGTTCGCACCTATGGTTATCGGACAGCTGGGAATGAAGGGATTTATAGTCCAGTAACAGTTGCAGCGCTGCAAGTTGCCCAATCCTGCTCTAGGGGGTTAAACATTCACCAGTTACAATAGGATACCAAGATGTAATATTCAAACCCACGGAGAACTGGCATGAGGTATTTCAAGCTATTTCCATATAAATAGTCTTACAGTACGGGTCATTAGTGTGTGTGAACCACAGGTCCTATTTGATGGGCTCTCCAGCTGTCCCTGTAATAAGCATATGTGTACTGCTGGGAATTGATTACTGCAGTGCCATCACTGAGCTGCGCTCTGCTTCTTGCTGAATACTTAATAAAATATGATTGATACTAGTGTAAAAGCCAGTGTACACAGTTCAAGGTCCGTGTAATGTTAAGAGGCAGCTACCTCACTGCTCCACGTGCAGTCTTGCGTTGCCTCACTCACGCGATGCAATCATGCGTGGTAGAGATTGCCCGAAAGCGGGGAGTCTCTACTGAGCATGACTGCATCGTGACAAACATCCTAGCAAATTATTATATACGATGTCTGCCAGTCCCTTTTTTAATACCACTTTTGTACATTATATATTTATTTAGAACATGTTTTAACAGGAAAAATACATTGTGATTTCTCTCGTTTTTAAGTTTGTGCAGGAGAACATTTAACCACACCTTTACACAACTAGAAACAAGATATTCTAATTATAATGAAAATAACACATTAACTTTACATTCATATACCTAAATATGTTGTATGCACGAAAACAAAGAGCACATGTATATAGTAGATATTGAGGGTGACATAGTGTATCCCCACATTGGAGGAGAACCTTTTTCCATACTCCTGGGTTCCTCTGACACCCAGTACAGGAACTCGAGTGTGAGAAGAGTTAACCAGTCAGAGCAGTTCACTTGAGAAGCAGGGAAGCAGAGTCTTTACATATATAATATGAACTGCCACTGGACACACTGAGAAGAACTGGATACATTTTTGGGCACACCAAACACAAATTCTCATCAATTTAAAGAGGAACTTTCACCTTAATTCAATTGAAAAATGCATTAAAAACTGCTTCTATGTCATGTTAGCCAAAAGATCAGCAAATGTACAGTTAGAGATATTCACACTTGTTACTATATGCTAATAGATGCTAATTGCCATATCCGTGTGGTACCTAGTGATGTTTTCATATGCTACTTAAGCTAGTTTGTGAAGTTTCATATGCTGTGAAGCCTTTTCAGTGACGTGTCATATGCTACTGACTGTTTCAGTGATGTTTCATATGCTAATGAAGCTTATGCAGTACCAAGAAATGTTCACTTTTACTTTGCCTAGAAATAAAAGTATGAATGTCTCCTAAACTATACATCTGCTGGACTTCTGGTTAACATGACATATAGGCAATTTTTAATGCATTTTTCAAATATGCAAATTTGAATTAAGGTGAGAGTTTCCATTCCGTGATTGCAAGAGAGGTTGCAGATGAATTGCTTCCTAATGCTTTGGAGAGCTGTCTAGCAGGGAAGGAGTTTAACCCTTCAAGTGCTAGAGGGGTACGCCACACATTACAGAGCAATGCGTTGCATACTTCTCTGACACTCAAAGGGTTAATCAGTGGAAATTGTGGGAATATTTATTTGTCTCTTGTGGTGCAGGTGGTTTACTCCAGAATTGTTCAGTTTCTGTGTAAAGCATTGACTTAATTGACTGTGGCAGTGTTGAATGAAAATAAGGGAATCTGCAAACCAGACTGTTCCCTTAGCAGAAAAGACCAGTAGAGTTTTTCTGGAGAAACCCAACTGCACTCTAGTGAACAAATAATAAATGTTTTGGGAACCCCCCTCCCCCAATGCAAGAGAGTAATCCACTGCACTACAAATTGGTAATTTTTATCTCAGCCACATGGGGTCAACACTGCACCTCTTTCATTTGTATATAGGCCCAAAATGTCTCTGAACCAACAAGTAGTAGTTTTAGGTGCCAATGGAGTAAGACATGTACCTCAGTGTACCTTCAGATTTAGGAGTGACAGTTTCTGGGATCGTTCCACCCTTGGAATATGGCATATTGAACACAATTGATCTTTGATACAAGGTTACCTTAATTAGAGGTGAACAACCTGTAGCCCTCCAGCTGTTTTTAGGAATTCAACTCTCATCGTTATTACTGGAAGAAGATGAACTGTCACTATATAACTTTAGACAGGTCTTTCAGAATCACCCATATTGTTATTTAACCCCTTAACAACCAGCGACCTGCCAGGACTGTCACCGTTTTTTTGTGTGTGTTTATTTCCCTTAAAGCGGAACTACCACCCTATATAAAGTCGCCCCCAATAATTAGGCATATTGGGACTAGCTTCTTAATACTGCTATTATCTGCCACACGTACCTGGTTCTGAAGTAATCCTTTTTCTTCTGAGACCGGCAGCCAGGCTTGGATGCAGACAGCTTGCTCAGAGACGTCTGCGCTGTCCGTCCTGGTCTCCTCTAGGAGGCATTGAATGGAGCCGGAATGGACTGATGGCGTAGGCTCGCAGACAGCTCTACAGCAAGAAGCCTGTCTGTCAGTCTCTGAAGATAAAGGATTACTTCAGAACCGGGTACTTGTGGCAGATAGTAACACTATTAAGAATCTAGTCGCCATATGCATAATTATTGGGTAGCAACTTTATATAGGGTGGTAGTTCCGCTTTAAGGACAGGTGACGTCACGTACTGTATGCTTACAGCGCTCCTGCAGGAACACTGTAAGCACAAACTGGGTCTGAAATTGACCGCTGCAAGACCAGAGCGGTCTCTCTCTCTCAGACCCCAGTTCAGCTCACCAGTACACATCAGCGGTCACGTGTGCTGGCTCGCGGACAATGATCAATGCGGCCATTAAGGGAATGTCACGTCCCTGGACCGCTGGTCATTAAGGGGTTAATAGTTTTGTAATTCTTCAGCTTTTTGTGGGTTTGTTCAATCAAAATAACCAATACTGGCTGAAATGCCAACCAGATAGCAGCTCATCCAACACTGATCTCCCTCTCATTTCTCTCCTCTTCAGTTTTGTTTTAGTGACTGGAGAGCGTGGGATACAGAACACCTGTCCATCAGGCAAAATAGACTATAAATGTGTTTATTTGTAACTCTTTGAGTGCCAGAGTGTTGGACACATTTAAGCACTTGGAGGCTTATTCCCGAGAATTAGTTCTATGGGGGTGGTGGATGGGTGGGGGTGCTTTCTCATTCATTTCTGTGCATAGAGATACATTGTTAGTCCTCGGGGTTCACCAACGGATCAAATATCAACCCTAACGGACCAGAGGTTTCCAATGCATTATGCGTCACTCTGGTTCTTTAGGGGTTCAGGATATTTCTGCTTGATCACAGATGGGAACGTAGTGGTCTATTCATTGTGAATAATCTACCTGGGTTTATGTGGAGAGATACAGAAATTTTAAACTGTTGGTGTGTACCAAATAGTGAACCTGAGGATCATTGTCCTGAGAATGACATGACCCGGTGGCTTTGTGATACGGGGTTAATCTGTTTCCTGTGTAAGGTGATGTCTTTGTCTAGTGGTTGGGGAGTTGCCTGCTTGCTGCCATTTTTCTTTCTTCTGTTTCCTGTGATCTAACGGCTCTGTTTAGATGTGGAAAACTCTGCTGCATAATGCTGTGCCAGCAATAACATACCATTACTGCTGAGATGTCTTTAACAGTTCTAGTTTGCTTTTACCCAGAAGTACTTAAAGGGGAAACTATATATTATAAATAAGTAGCTCTGCTGGGCTGAAAGTAGTCGGGCGGCAGCCCTTATTTTCCTCTATTTTATGGCCTCTTTTGATTTTCGAAAACTATAACCCAGAAAAACTGAAAGAGAATTTCTGCCATTTGTTTCAACAGGGCTCAAAATTTCCACTCACCACTAGCCAATGGCGAGTGAAAATTCAGCCCTGGCGAGTAGAAATTCAGCCCTGGTGGGTATGTTATGGCTTGCAGTGGCGAGTAACTTTTCAGGTCTGGCTAGTAGCAGAGGACTTCAAATTATAAGCCCTGGTTTCAATATTTGTTTCTATTATTTCATACCTCCCAAGTGTCTCTCTTTAGGAGGGACAGTCCTTCTTTGAGTCCCAATTCTCTCTGTCCCTCTATCCCACCGTTGTGTCCCTCTTTTTAGGAGATCAGACTGTGGGTATGTATAAATGTGTATCACATTGCTGTACAGCAATAAAACTCACATTAATGTTTGTTCAAACTTCAGTATATGTGTTTTTAAATTAATCTGTGTAAGTAAAATACTTTGATCTTGCTCTAAAACATTTGTTCAGTTACGCACAGAGGTGGTCCTGAAATAACCTAAAAATTCTTGGTAATGTCCCTCCCACCAGCCACACCCCCAGCAATACCACCTAAAACAAAAGTGTCCCTCTTTGGCCATTTGAAATGTTGGGAGGAATGTTATTGTATCTGATCATTCAGATTGGAAGAGTTCCCAGACCGTCAGTATAGCACCTACTGCTATAATGAGTGCAGACTAAAGCAGGGATAGGAACATGAGGCTTTCCAGCTGTTGTTGGAAGTGTTATCCTTTTAAAATGCCGAATGCAAAACAGCATGCAACTACAGGGCACATTCAGCATGTTTCCCTGATTATAAGGGTGGCATGAGTATCTCACACTGCAGGGAAGCGTAAGATTCTCATGTCGTGGAGTGAAATGTTGCCATCGATGTACAAAAGAAAGGAAGTACCTCTAAGGCCTGCTAGCTGCCACCTTCCCTGAAATGCGGCCATCAATGTACAAAACAAATGAAATACCTCTCAAGTCATGGTCCATCATCCAGTTTCTGCATTTGTCAGCATTTTTTTCTTTGCTGCATGTTGTGGGAGGCAGAGTGTCAGAAGACACAGGCAATGACAAAGTCTTCATGTCCTCCTTGTTCGCCAGCAGCTCGTCCACAGCACTGATCAGCGGGGCCATAAAGCACTGGCACTCGGGGAGTCTCGCTCTTCATCTTCGCTCACGCTTTGAATAGAGTGGAGGGGGCAGAACTGATAGTCATGTTGAGGCCGCTGAGGATGATGCGTACATAACCCACTATCATTTCTGCCCCCTCCACTCTATTCAAAGGGCTGCAGCTTATCCATTTGGGGTGTGAGCGGAGATGACAAGCAAGACTCCCCGAATGCCAGTGCTTTATGACCCTGCTGATCAGTGCTGTGGGCGAACAAGGAGGATATGAAGACACCAATGGAATCTATGCACTAAGGTCCCCAAAGTTGGAAAAGTCTTAGTGCCTAGGCTCCATAGAATAACATAGGAACTGGAGAAGTGATATCACTGGAGAAGTCATCTCCACTTTATCACTTCTTTATCAAGCCTTAGTGCATAATCCCCTGATGTCTGTGAATAAGAGACAAAGAGAGAGGATGTGAGAGGAAGAGAAGGCTAATGAGACAATCCCACTGACTCTGTGTGGTGTCTGTATAAGAAGGCATATCCTTCAGAATCAATAGGCATAGCTGGGAACTCTCCGGATATAACCTTGAGACTCCGGTTTTTGCTGCTGATTACCAGGTCTCCAGGGCAGTGGCTGATTCTCCGGAAATGTGGAGTTTCCAATGAAACTCTGCCCACTTCTGTGTATTCCCAGTCTGTTCCTACGCCCCGTCCACTCCTCCTCCTTCCCCAGCCTATTCCTCCTACTCTGGCCACGTTTGTTAACCCCCAGATTCAGTACTCCCCGAATAGCGTGCAGCCACACGGGGAGCCCTGAATTCCTTGACGTACATGTACGTCCTTGGTCCTTCAGGGACATCTAACCCGTGACGTACATGTACGTCATGGGTCGTTAAGGGGTTAAGCCCCACCACTCTTGATTAATCCCCAGCTCTTTTTTTGGTCGCAAAGCTCGTCATTTCACACCCCCCCCCCCCATTGGCACCACAGGACTCCCTGAAAACCTGAACCTTTTGGTTGTGTTATGTGTTTCGGGGGGAAGAAAAAAAAAAAAAAGAAAAGTGGAGGAGTTCTGAGGCAAACCATTTGCATTATAGCGGAGAACAAAAAAAATCCTAAAATCCCATGGATTTAAATGTAATGTGTCCAGCACTTTACAGTGCAAATTGCACTCTATGGTGCAGCTGTATTACTCCAGAATAACTCCAATGTGCTTTTATACACAAGGGCACAGAGCTGTACTGTCCATTCATGTCTCCTGCTCCTTGCTACAGCATATTGATTTAACACAATACAACTGGAAATCGCAGCATGAAAATAGTCTGAACGTTCTTCTGTGGAGACTGGATATTTTTTCCGTTTCCTATAAAAGTGGTAAAATTGCATTTTGCTTGGAAACAAAAAAAAAAAAAAAACTAGAATGAAGCCTCCGTTTTACTGTGTTACCATGGAAACAAGTCTAAATGTAGTGTGCTGTGCAGGTGAAAATTAATTTTCTTGATAGAGTTGACTTCAGGCCTGGAGGAGGTGATAGATCATTAACCCTTTGAGAGCCCAAATACTAAAGATTAACCCTTTTGAGGCAAGCTAATGCATTTTTGTTTTCAGTGCTTCACTTTTATATCTTCATGGGGATAAAGTGGAAATGTCACCATAAGTCAAATTTCACTTGTTTTACAGAGAGTCAGAACTTGCCTGTATTTTTTAGTAGCCGTTTTTTCTGTAGAATAAATAGTTTTTGAGAAAATATTTTATTGGCACAGTATGACACTATATGCTAATTGCTTGCCCTACACGTTGATTAGTTGTGCTCAATATCAAATATATCGCTTGACGTGGTAATAGATATTCCCCCAGTGTTCAGTTCTGCCTAGATTCATTCATAGCACAGTGTATGGTTATGTTGGCCAAGTAACAGGGTAATTAGCATAAAGTGCCACACTGTGCCACTGACAAAAGTTCTTCTCTCAAAAACGGTTTATATTACACACAAATGTTTGGCACAACATACTGTATAGACAATATTTCCTTCTCTTTAGAATTAACTTGTCCACTTTAAGCCTTTGAGTGCCAGAGAGGTACCCAGCTCATTGCTTTGCATTGCATTGTGTACCCCCTGGCTCTCAAAGCATAAAGGGTCATGTTTATCAAGAAAATTCAGGGTCAAAACGTCACCATGTTTATCAAAGGGAAGACAACGAAGTATCTTCTTCAGACATAACAAGAATTGGTATGCCTGAAGAGGAGACCTGGTTGTCTTGATGGCTTGCATCCTAGACATAGCTGGTACAAAGATTTTTGCCACACTAGGCAAAACCTTATTTTCCTGCCCCCTTGGCTTCACCCCTTGTATCCCAACCCCTTTATGCCCCACCCACTTATACTCTACCTCTTTTAATGACTGTAAAAAGTTTAATGATGTAAAAAGCAGCCATTTGGCCGGCCCATTAACCAATTCCATACACAGTGTGATAACCAGTCTGGCCAATTTTGACCAGATTGGATGGAATTGCACAGTGTATGGGCATCTTAACCCTTAATGGTCACTCAGCCAATAAAGGTATTATTTTTTACTGGTCTCCTGCATTTTCTATGACTAACACGGCTTCCGACACTTTACCCATGATGAATCTACACAGAGCCGACACATTAGGTGTATTTCTAATAGCACAAAGAGAAATAAGCTCGGCCTGAAACTGAATTAATTAGCATATAGCACAAAGAATGAATATAAATTGCCACCCTTCCCATTTTAAAACAAACTATTCATTTCACAGCGAAATGGCTAGTATATAGGCAGACTTTGATTCCTTGTTAAAGTAACTAAACTTGCCTCCTACTGAGAATGCTTTAACCCTTTGAGTGCCAGAGGGGTACGCAACGCATTGCAAAGCAATGCGTTGCGTGCCCCTCTGGCACTCAAAGGGTTAATGTCTACTCAAATCAATTGTGCCGCATAATTTCATTATAAGCATACGTGGGAACTTTCAGAATAAGCTATTTGCAGTAAGTAAGAAATCCATAAATCAGAGTTATTGTACTTGTTTTTTTTTCTATCCCTGATAAATAAATAACACATTCTTATCACCTTGCTCCTGGATATATTCTGGCAAATGCATCTAGCTATCGTCACTTCTCTTCTCTCACTAATCCCCCTCCCCACATTTCTACTCTTTATTTCTATTGGTACATTTTCTCATTATCTGATTATGTTTTCTTCACTCTCCAAGATAGATACAGGGGCATTGCTATTTCTATCTTAACAACCAACAGGGATTGTTTGTACATTTGCTTCTGATTAATATAAGTACTCTTTAGGGTTGCCACCCAGCCGGTATTTTACCGGCAGGCCGGTAAAAAATTGGCTTCTGTCCAATGTTAAGTCTATGGAGAGAATGCCATGGCCGGTATTTTTTTAAAGAAAAGGTGGAAACCCTACTCTTATGTAGTTGCATGGAAACTTGTGTAGAAAATGCATAATGCAATTATTTTATCTTTTGGATATTCTTTAATATGTATCTACCCTGAGAATTTGACCCTTCACTTTGAGACCCCAAGATCTGGGTAAAAAAAAAACGAAGTCTCAAGTTCAAACACTGATAATTACCATATATAATTGTAAATCACCACCAGGATGTCCTGTTTCCGTGCATTTAATGTTATTACTTTTAAAGCGGAATACCACCCAATATAAAACCCAATATAAATCCCCACAATAATTAGACATATGGCGATTAACTTCTTAAAGTGGAACTTTCAGATAATACCAAGTCGCCATGCATTCATTAAATGCATGGCAACTAGCTTGAAAATAGGTGTCTTACCATAAAAAATAGACGTGTCTAAAGGAATCCGTCCCATTTCGGGACTGACGGGCAGGTTAGTGCGGTCTGTGCGTGATGCGCCGTCAGTCCCTTCTGGTGACCATATGGTGCAAAGCTGTCTACTCAATGGAGACTGGGATTGACGGAGCAGGCGCACAGACAAGATGTCTGCGCTCTAGCCTGGGTTCCGGTCTTCAAACTGGACGGATTCCTTTAGACACATCTATTTTTTTACGGTAAGACATCTATTTTCAAGCTAGTCGCCATGCATTTAATGAAGGCATAGCGACCGGCTATTATCTGAACGTTCCACTTTAATAGTGTTATTATCTGCCACAAGTATGACAATTTGAAGTAATCCTGTTTCTTCAGAGACTGACGGCCAGACTTCTTGCTGCAGAGCCGTCTGCGCGCCTGAGACTTCAGTCCCCTCCGGTGCCTTTTGGCTCCAAGCAATGCATCCTAGAGGAGAATGTGACGGCCAGCGCAGGGTGCTGATGTCTCTAAACCAAGATGTCTGCGTGCAATCCTGGCCGTCGGTCTCTGAAGAAACAGGATTACTTCAGATTTTAGTACTTGTAGCAGATAACACTGTTAAGAAGCATGTTGCCATATACCTAATTATTGGAGGGTGACTTTATATTGGGGGTAGTTCCGCTTTAATGCAGTAATTGTGATGTTGTCATAAAGTTTTGAAGGCCAAAGGGGTGTGCAATCCATTTGCAAAGCAATGCATCATTACGCACTTCTCTGGTACACTAACATTGATAAAGCAAGGTACAGGATAGGTTCATTAGAATCTCGATTTAAAATTGGGCATTTTTCAAGACATTTACCAAGAAATGCAAATGATGAACAAAATATATGTACAATATATATTTTTAAATTAATTTGTGAGAGGTATCCAATGCATTGCAAAGCACGCAAGGGGTTAAATGGCTCTAAAAGGAGCAAAAAAACCCAAAACAAAAGGAAAAAAAACATAAAAATAAACCCCTAGTGTATTTTTCTGTTCTGATCATTAGCTATTCTTTTCCCTGGTGACATTTAAGTACCCGCTACCACAGCCATCACTACTACCAGTGATTTATAGCCTGAAATCTTTTTAAAGGCTGAGAGATGGATGAGAATTGACCTCTCGGTGGCGGTTGCTATGTTCGGCCTACTCTGGCTACAGTTGCTAAGGCTTAGTAGCCTTGAGGGGGATGCTGCATCTCTCTGTCAGCTTTGGAACACTGTGCTACAAAACAGACATAAGGGGACTGTGTATTAAAAAACATATGTGAATGCGGAGTATTCTTTTTTTTTTTTTTTCTTTTTTTGCTTTACTTTGCTATATTTTGTATAAATGATGACAATTAATATGGTTACTGATAAGAGCTGTTCATTTTCTACATCAGGACAAACATGATGTTCCCTGTATTCTGTAAGATTATTAGTAAAAAGCAGGTGATTATGTAGTGGTGTTTAACCCTTTAAGGAGCAGAGGGGTGTGCAAGCATTGTGGTATGAATCAGAGCTACATGGCTTGTTTCCCCAAATCATGAATATCATGTCCATGGACTAGGCTGACCAGATCTCTCCTTTAACTGGGGACACATAGGAAATAGCCATTTTGCAGTATTTCACTGAAATCAAAGCCGTCCTGCAGTATGCATTTCTCCTATGCGTCCCCGGTTAAAGGTGAGGCCTGGTCAGCCTACCATGGACCCCCGGACCAATGTTCTCTCTAAGGCAGGGGTGTCCAAGTTCAATCCTTAATGGACACCAACAGGCCAGTGGCTCATTTGTTTTTACAGTGACTGTTTGTGCATGGGTGCCTTGAAAAACAAATGCACCTGCCCATTTTTTATTTATCATTTAACTCTTTCAGTGCTGTGTTTCTTGCTCATGCTCCTTTTAGAGGGAATACTGGCCAGACCCCAAACTCCTCTCATGGAAATCTTCTTAGGAGAGAAGGAATGTTTTGGTAGGAGCAGCTTGGGGTCCTAGAGTCCACCATGGACATGCTAATTACAGATTAATATGGGGGTACCAACCCATGCAGAAGTGATTAGCAGTGGCCATTTCAAAGAAATCCCAATTTAGCTTATTCTGGGGATAATTTCTAATGGACACTGACATTTAAAAATGTACATATACTTGTGAGACAGGCTTCTTAGCTTTGAGTGGTAGAGTGGTATTCAGTGCATTGAGTTGCAATGCGTTTGATACCTCTGGTACTCAAAGGGTTAACCCTTTCAGTGCCAGAGGGTACGCAACTCTTGGGTTTCATACCCCCTCTGTGACTGAAAGGGTTAAAGGAGCAGTTAAGGGGCTGTTGGTTAAAGGAGCACAAAATATGGACTTTTCCTGCTGTGTAGAATAAGGATACTACCATAGGCTGGTTTCCAGAGTCTTTCCATTCCATTTTTTTTTTTTTACAGTAATAGTGCACTTTGGTGCCCAGGAAGTTAAAGGGGAACTATCACCCCTATACAAACTTGGCTAATAATTAACTAACTATGGCGATTAGCTTGAATACTTGTTTTATAAAGATTTAACCCTTTGAGTGCCAGAGTGGTACGGAACGCATTGCAAAGCAATGCGTTCCGTACCACTCAGACACTCAAAGGGTTAAAAATTATCCGGGGCGTTACTTCCGGACAGTCTGCGGGTACGGCTCTGCACCACAGTCTATCAGTCTTCTGCTGTGGTCATTTATTTTCTTTGTTCAGGAAGAAAATGTAACATAGTCAGTTATTCGACCTGCAGCTTTTATGGACTTGAACTCCCATCATCTCCACTCAGCTTGGGCATGATGGAAGTTGATGGCTGGTTGGGCATGATGGGAGTTGTATTTCCAAACAGCTGGAGGTCATGTAAATGACTACCTGTGGTTTAACCCTTTGCTTGCCAGAGAGGTATCTCACACATTGAAACATGCCTCTCTGGCACTGTGATCCAACTAACGGTTGTTACAAAACCCAGGATATTTTAACCCCTTTACGTCACATAACTTACCAGGACGTCATGACGGTCCTGGTATATCTTGGAATTCTGGGATGGCAGCTCTGCCATCCTGGAATTCATTGCACAATTTTAAAGGGCTAACAGTGTTTAAATGGCTAACAGTGTAAAAATGTATTTAAAGGGGATCTCTCGCCCCTATAAAAGTTAGGCTTATTAGCTACAGTATATATAGCGATAGCGATGAAAACTTAAAACGCTATTTGGCTTAAAATGATTGATTACAGAGTGCCCTGCATCCTACTTACGCATACACTGCTCTTGCCGCAGTTTGCTGTACTGCCTCCGCTCCTTCCCACTACCCAGCCTCCTCTTATGACGGAGGCTTTCTGTCTGTAAGCTGGAGCAATGTCATTGGCAGAGATCGATATCTAGCCAATGCGATTGCTCCAGTTTACAGGCAGAAAGCCTCCGTCAACTGAGGAGGCTGGATAGTGGGAAGGGAGGCAGAATGGCAAGGCCAATGCATGCGGAAGTAGGGCACAGGGCACTATGTAATCAATAATTTTAGCCCAAATAGAGTTGTTTTTTTTTTTTTTTTTTAAATAACTTTTTCATCGCTATCGCTATATACTGTACCTAATAAGCCTAATTTTTTATAGGGGTGAGAGATCCCCTTTAATGAAGAACAAACACTTCATAATAATGCTGCCCCACAAACTTATCTTACCATGGCCAGAAAATCCTAATTGCCCTTATGAATTTTGTGCAAGACATGTTATATTTAATCAGTCCCGAAATGTCATGTCTGTAGAGGAGGACATGACCGAGAGTTGCTTGCAGCGGTTTTAAACTAAGCAGGCAACATGCATGAGCCTACTTAACTCAGAGTAGAGATCAGAGCGTTATGAAGCAGCGCACCGTTGTTATCCTTTAAAGCATTAACCCTTTGAGTGCCAGAGAGGTACGCAACGCATTGCAGAGCAATACGTTGCGTACCTCTCTGGCACTCAAAGGGTTAATATTACAGTGAGTAGCATTTTCTGGTCGTTTGATCCTGCAGCATCTATCAGGTTCATGACCGTGACATCCAGCAGATGTTATCTCTTAACCCTTAGAGTGCCAGTGCTCCGCAATGCGTTGCGTACCTTTCTGACACTGAAGGGGGTTAAGCAAACGTACAAAGTCAGAGTTCAGGGGCCATTTGGATTTTCTGGCCATAGTGAGTGGGAGATTATTATTAGGACATGTAAGCTCCCCTTTAATTGAGAAATAACAGTAACAACATAGAATACAGTATTGGGGGTCTGAATTACTCTTTAATAGAGAGCTTTGTTTTCCATTAAACATTTCACCAGACATTTTACTTAACCCTTTTTGGGTCCCCAAATGGTTAAAAGAACATTGTATCGTGATGTCATACAGCATTTAGGGTTGCCACACAGCCGGTAAAAACTGGCTTCTGTCCAATGTTAAGTCTATGAAGGGAATGCCATGGCCGGTATTTTTTTTGAAGAAAAGGTGGCAACCCTAACAGCATTCAAACTTTGGCGCAGGGAGATGCGTGCGCAGTCAGTCAATAAGAATAATTAAAGAGGTTGTTTTTGATCATGCAGTTTAGCATGTTTTCCTCTATTCAACACACCACTATTGTGTCTGGATTTCAATTTGCTTCCAGCCGTACGAGCCAATCTCTAATGAATTCCTGAGGACAGACCACATGTCTGTAGGTTGTTACATTGGCTTTTGCAATCCCATTTCCCGGTTCAAGCTGTGCAAGTTATGTAATAGGTTTTCCACAGCCAATTTGATCATAAAATCCTTTCTGGGGGTGGAATGGCTTGATGGGGTAAATCATTTCTGCTTCTATATGGTTTTGTACTGTATTCAATTACCTGCATCTTAAATTATTAATATGATTATGATGTATAACATTGCATCTGTAGATGAAAATAGTTCACTTTTTCATATGCGCAAAAGGAAAGGGGAAAATTTCTGGGCCAAACCAACTGCATCATAGGGGAGAAATGGAAAATTTGCATTGAATTAAATGAATTGCATAGCAAAGGAATTTTTATTGCTCCTCCTATGACACAGATGGTTTGTTCCAGAATTAGTCCACCTTTCTTTTGAGTGTAGAGCACTTGGGTATTTAGATGCAAACCCAGGATTTCCGGAGAGGGTTTTTAAAAAAATAATTAAAAAAATGCAATAACTATATTTTGTATTGTGTAGTTGCTTTTGCTTAGGCTAGAAGTGGGCAACCTGTGGCCCTCCAGTGGTTGTTGGACTACACTTCCGTCATCTTCAGCCAGCCAATTATGTGAACTGTAACAGTGTTGGTCCTGAAGTCCACCAAAGGGCCATGAAGCATGGATTAAATTATAAATAGGGTTGAAAAAGTAGATTAACTCATCCTGTGTTAACGTGGTCTTCAATATATTGTGAAGCAATACATCTGAGACCTTTTCAGCACTAAATTGTTCAGGTGGAACAGTGTAAGTGTAAAGGGGAGTTCGTTCTGAGGCCAAATAAAGGGTGAGTTCTGCCTTTTTGAGGTGAAAATGGGATGTCAATGGGCAACGTTAGGACCTCATTCTGCTGCCAGACTAAAACTCCCATCATTCCCTGCCAGCAAATGGAGTTGTAGTCTGGCTGTAGCTGGAGGGCCTCACATTGCCATATCTAGGAACTTTTTCTATTAGAGTTTCAGGTGGAAAGTTCTATATGGCACAAATCGTGTCACAAATAGGTGGCGCTCAGTCACGAGTGGGGGTGGGCTTAATGGCTGTGGGTGGGAAGTGGCAGAACAGGGAGGGGAAGGAGGAGAAGTGGGAGGGAAGTGGGAGGAACAGGATGGGAAGGAGGAGAAGTGGGCAGGAAGTGGGAGGAACAGGGTGGGAAGGATGAGACGTGGGAGGGAAGTGGGAGGAACAGGATGGGAAGGAGGAGAAGTGGGAGGGAAGTGGGAGGAACAGGATGGGAAGGATGAGACGTGGGTAGGAAGTGGGAGGAACAGGAGGGGAAGGAGGAGAAGTGGGAGGGAAGTGGGAGGAACAGGATGGGAAGGAGGAGACATGGGTGGGAAGTGGGCGGCACAGTGGGAAGGGGAGACGTGGGTGGGAACCGGTAGGAACAGGGTGGGATGGAGGAGAAGTTGGAGGAACAAGCTGGGAATGAGGAGAAGAGGGCAGTTACAAGAAACTCCCCACCACAGGAAAATCATCCTATGTCCTAGGAGACCCGGTAATTCACTGTAAAAAACGGAGACTGTGAGGAAGATCCGCAGAGTTTCCAGGTATGCACGTTGCCCACCACTGAAACAGCGTGTTTGTGATGTTAGGTGGAAATGGTCACCTCCCACATTATTAGAGAGCAGACTGGGGGCCACAGTAGAACCACATGAGGGCCACATTAGGACATAGGGTCGCCCTGTTCCCACCCACTGGTGTAGTGTATGTACGTTATTCTGTTATTGTAAAATATTTGCAATCTATAGCGCAGGCAAATGTCAGCATGTTATTTCATGGTGTCATTTGTATCTGAGCCAAGGAAAAGTAGATTTGGGAGGAAAAACAATGACAGTTTATCTGGCTCAAAGAAAAGCAGCTTTCACTAATCACTGGGACTGCACAGATTTCTGCTCCAAGAAACAGAATCTTCGTATCCAGTTGGGCCGGATTTTCCATTAGGCAGACTAGGCAACTACCTACAGCTCCAATTTTTGAAGCTGGCCACACCCATATTATGATGTGAGGGTGTGGCAAGACAATCTCAATGTCTTTGTACCAGTTTACATATTTCTTTACAGGCTATTATGGAAACCCTTAAAGAGATGGTAATGTAAAAAAAATATATATACATACTATTTTTTCAATTTAATTTTTAAAATACATTGTATCGTCTGAAAATCCTTTACTTTCATATTCATCTTGAAAATACAGTTAAGAGTTTCCCCCTCCCTCCCCTTTCCATCATGTCATGCAGAGTTCCCTCAGATCCAAATGCCGGTCTAGACGAATCGCAATGAGGGACAATATTGTGTGTGTCAATGTAAGGAAAAGCCTGCCCTCCTTCATTAAAGGGATAGTAATGTTTCATAATAAAAGCAGCTCTAATTATCTTCATAGTATTTGGGCCTTGGAGAGTATTATTTCAGTTCTGTCAGAGCTGTAGTTCAAGAGTAATTGAATGATAAAGTATCCCCCTCCCGCCCCTTTTACTGATGTAACACTGCTCACCTCAGAGCAGAAGGGAAGTGCCCAGGTAGACTGCAGAGAGGTACAATCTTAAATTAAGATAAGGGAAAAACCTGAAAAACGTGTCAAGGGGGGCAGGGCTTTCATTGTTCTCATAGGAAGAAGATTGTCCCCTGCTGTTATCTGTCGTCTATGAACTGCATTCCACATCTGAGGAGAGTGGGGGCTTACACTAGGTTAAAGAGGCAGGAGGGGGAAACTTTATCATTCAATTACTCTTGAACTACAACGCTCACAGTAATGAAATAACACTCTCTCTGGCTCAAATACTATGGAGATTAATTGGGGCTGCTGTTTTTGTGAAAAATTACTATCAATTTAAGGGGGAAAGGGTTTTCCTTACACTGACACACATAATATTGTCCCTCGTTTCTATCCGTCTGGTCAAGCAACTGGCATTCGGATCTGAGGGAACTCTGCATGACATGATGGAAACGGCTGATTTTCAAGATGAATATGAAGGTAAAGGATTTTTAGAAGATTCTATCCTATATAATAATTCGCTAGAAAGTTTGTAAGGATGCAGTCATGCGCAGTAGAGACTGCTTGTGATGAGGCTGATACAGAGCAGGGTGCTCAGAAGGAGTGTCCTGTTCTGTAACAGCTGCGTTGCGGCCAGTCTCTACTGAGCATCACTGCACCGCGACCGGCTGGCACTGTATCAGCTGCGTTGTGGCCAGTCTCTACTGAGCATCACTGCACTGCGACCGGCTGGCACTGTATCAGCTGCGGCGTGGTCAGTCTCTACTGGGAATGACTGCCCCGCAACCGGCTGGCAGTGGCACTGTGGTCCGTGTAAAGGGCTCTCCAAGTAGTTCATTATAAAAAATTAAACTAAACAGTAGTATGTCATTTATTTTTGACATCACTATCCCTTTAAATTCTAAAGCAATCTACAGTTGGGCTATTAACCTTTTGAATGCTAGAGGGGGGTAAAAGCCCTATTCAAAGTGGAA
The DNA here is from genome assembly GCA_037306005.1 of Rhinophrynus dorsalis. NCBI lineage: Eukaryota > Metazoa > Chordata > Amphibia > Anura > Rhinophrynidae > Rhinophrynus > Rhinophrynus dorsalis. The sequence goes on from CM074724.1 coordinate 52,474,947, forward strand.
CTACCACCCCAAGTTAAACACCAAGAATTACCCATCTGGCGACTAGCTGAACAATAGTACTAGTCGCCAGAATAATTACCTCCTTATAGAGAAATTCTACTGCTCCCGGGACTGACAGCCAGGAAACAGCGCAGTTGTCTTTGCATAGTGATGTCTGCGCGCCTGTGCTGTCAGTCCCAGTCTGCTCTAGGAGGCGTTGCTTGGTAAGGTACCAGAAGGGACTGATGGTACAGGCGCACAGATTATTTTAAAGGGCTGTTTCCTGGCCGCCAGTCTTAGGAGCAGTAGAATTTCTCTATAAGGAGGTAATTATTCTGGTGACTAGTACTATTGTTCAGCTAATCGCTAGATGGGTAATTTTTGGTGTTTAACTTTACATGGGTTGATAGTTCCACTTTAACTCCATGAATGCTAGAGAGACCTCCATCTCGTTACAAGGAACAACAACATTCAAGGGGTTAAAACCTCCATTTAACCCCTTGCGTACAGGAGGGGTATGCAATGCATTGCATACCTCTCTGGCAGTCAAGGGGTTAACCCTTTGATTGTAGGGGGCTTAGGAAATTATTTGTATCCTGATAGTTGGACACATTTTCAGCATTTGACCACCCCTCTGTTTAGGTATCATTCCCTAGGTAATTTTTTAGTTATATATGCAAAGCTTTAAAAATATTTTCAGAATAAATTCAGTTTTTTCATGGTGCCTGATACAAAATAATTTTTATATTGTGTGACACGCATTGTGTGAAAGTTTGTTGTATTTAACTCCTTGACGACTGCTCGATCCGGCACTTAGGTGGCCGTTAATGACCACAGAGCTTAGTTTTTTTCTTTCTGCACATAGTATTCTGGGATGGCAGAGTGGAGTGCAGCCTCGCTGCTGTCCCAGAATGCCCTGATGTAAAAATTGCCATGCCCCCCCTGACAACATTGCCCCCCCATTTGCCACCTCCACAATGTCCCCATTGATTTGCTACCTCCACAGTGCCTCCAATGTCCACCTCCACATTGCCCGCAATGTTCACCTCCACATTGCCCCCCAATCATTTTTCCACCTTCACAATGCCCCTTTTGACCCCCCCAGTGTCCATCTCCTACCTCCCTGGTGGTCGAGTGGCATGGCAGGAGAGGTATGTGCCTCCTAATGCACAGACCTCTATTAGCAGCTTGGAGCTCCCACGCGGTCCTCTCTCCAGTATTGCAGAGCGCTGGGAGATTATGTCATCTCCCAGCACTCTGCATTACTAGAATGTTGAAGACCGAGAGGGACCTCAGCTGCTAATGGAGGTCTATGCTGAAGAAAGCACAAACCTCAGCTTGTTGCGGGTGCCGGGTGGGGGGATCACAGGGGGTGGCCGGGCCCCTGGAGTGATGGGCCCTGTCACAGTTGCTACCCCTGCGACCCCTGTTGTTACGCCACTGGGTCCTGGCATGTCATGGGTTCTTAAGGGGTTAAAAGCCATGAATTCCACCAATACAATGATAAAAATTTACAACATTTTGCCTGCATGCATGGCCTGCACAAACACCTAATTAACGTCACAATAAATATATAAAAGCATAAATGTCCTGAAGCATTTCAGAAAATTGCTGATGTTTCTTCCTGCACAAAACAATGGACTAAAGAAATGTTGATGATCAGAGATTTTCAGAAATGTTTCATCCTTTTACAATTTATGAGATGGCTCAGTTGGTTAATGCACCAGCCGTAGAATCTGTTCAAGCAGCAAGGTTGCAGGTTCTGTCCCTGGCAAGGTCAGCTCAGCCTTTCACCTTTCTGAGGTAGATAAAATGAATCCAGGACATACTTGAAAACAAGATACAATTTCAATGTATTCTTCCTGGTAAAATACTTTCACAAAAAAATAAAAAAATATAAAACATTTGTACAAAATCTCATAAACGCTTAGTCTAGCAAACAATAAGGTAATATGAATGCCACAACTCCTGACTATTTAACGGTGAACAAATGTATGTTCATTGAGGTTCTAACTAGTGTTGAGCGAGCGTGCTCGGCCGATGCTCGGATCGGCTCGAGCATCGCTCTGCTCGGCACATGGCGGTACTCGTCGAGTACCGCCATGTGCTCTCCCGCCATGTTCGGGTGGCGGGGATCTGTGCCGGAAGAGGCACAGATCAGAAGACGCTCCGCTGGACCACCAGGGACTGGAGGTACGGGGGCATTGCGGAGATGAAGGGGGCATTGCGGAGATGAAGGGGGACATTGTGGAAGAGGGGCATAGACTCTATGCCCCTCTTCCACAATGTCCCCCTTCATCTCCGCTATGCCCCTCTTCCACAATGTCCCCCTTCATCTCCGCTATGCCCCTCTTCCACAATGTCCCCCTTCATCTCCTCTATGCCATAGAGGAGATGAAGGGGGACATTGTGGAAGAGGGGCATAGCGGAGATGAAGGGGGACATTGTGGAAGAGGGGCATAGCGGAGATGAAGGGGGACATTGTGGAAGAGGGGCATAGCGGAGATGAAGGGGGACATTGTGGAAGAGGGGCATAGCGGAGATGAAGGGGGACATTGCGGAGATGAAGGGGGCATACAGAGATGAAGGGGGCATAGCGGAGATGAAGGGGGGCATTGACCAGGCACCCTCCCCTCATCAGAGCAGGGGGTGCCTGGTGTAATGCTCGTGTCGCCCCATTGAAGTCAATGGGGCTCGGGTGCTCGGCCGAGCACTCGAGCCTCAGGGGGTGCTCGGTCAGAGCACCCGAGCATCGGGGTGCTCGCTCAACACTAGTTCTAACACATAACAGAATTTCGGGTGACATTTTCATGTAGATAACCAAAATGCATAATTACCCAATAACATTAAAATAGCCTCCTAATTTCCTGAAAATAGATGCCCCACTGCATCAAATGAGGGTTCTACCCCTAGCCTGATCTGCACAAATGATTCCAGAAGATGGCACTAAAGGAAAAAAATAGGCATATTTTTCACATTTTGACCTCTTCAAAAGGTACTGATATCTTTGAAAACTGAACAAAGCATATAATTTTGGAAAGAAGATAAGCCATTGCATCAGATGAAGCAATCACCTACCTTTCTACCACTAGGCTAGTGTGCACAGCTGTTTCCTGAAAGTGGTGCTATAGGAACATACACACTGCAATCACTTCAGTCTTTCAGCTCCAATGATTGTCTGTATTCAGCATCTTGTGCCAGCTTGGTACCTAACTGGTATGGGTTGACATACTATAGGGAGTGACAGGAGCATGGCTACCAGTGGAAAATGGGTGAGGAAGAACACACTCTATGTGTTATTGTATAGCTACCAGTGGAAAAGTAAGAGAAGGATGACATGTCCGACAGTGTATATTTGGATCTGTGCTTATCAGAGGACATTGGAACAAGACTGGGGTGTCAGACAGTGTATGTGTGTTTTTTCTGGCTGCAAGTGGAACAAAGCTGAGGTTTCAGACAGTTAAGTGTGGATCTATGGCTACTAGTGTGATAAGGCTGGGGAAGCAAACAGTGGATGTGTGGCTCAGTGGCTACCAGTGGGACAAGGCAGGGGGAAACAGATAGTGCATGTGTGGTTCGATGGCTACCAGTTGAACAAGGCTTGAGAAACAGACAGTGCATGTGTGGTTCGGTGGCTACCAGGACAGTTGAACAAGGCTGGGAAAGCAAACAATGTATGTGTAGATCTATGGCTACCAGTGGGCAGTGGAAAAACACTAGGATGTCAGACATGCAAACATACACATGATTTAGTCTTTTGTTCTGGCACATATGATAATTTTTTACTACTTTAGGACCTCAGGACTTTATTGGTTGAATGCAATGTGTTTCTCCAGCTCAAATATCCAAGCCCATTGTGTTTGTTAAAAGCTGCTGTTACCACTGCAATACGACCATGATTTTATCAGAGCAGCTGTGCGGTTCCAATCTCTAGAGCCATTCAACATAAACCTTCCTTGACCCTTGTTCCAGCTCAGCTTTAATGAGCATTCGAATTCGTTGGTGCTTTGCTCCAAGCCAGATGTAAACAAATTATTTTTCTAGGTAGCGTGTCATTTGGTTAGCTGCCAGACTTTGGATTTAGATTTTTCCTTTTAATCAAATTCTATAAATAAGGGGTGGGCAACAGATACCTTCCAGCTGTTGTTCGATTAGGAGGGGGGGAGTGTTTCTGTACTTATTCATTAGCACAGTACCCATGTGTCTGCCTTCCAGGGTATGTAAGAGTGTGCATGATTGCTTTAGTGCAGACTAGTGAATGCTGTCTGCCATCATTAAGACTGTAATGCGAGCAAGTCCCAAACGCTTCCCTGATAGAAAGAGCAGACAAACTAAGAAAAGTTATGTACGATTTTCTGTGTGCCTCTTTAGTATAGTACATAGAGAGGAACGGAACATCCAGTAAACCCGGATAAACACCCCTCACTGCCCTATTCTTGGCATGAACTGCATAAGGAAGATAACTTCAAGTATAAATTACTTAATGGGATAGTAATGTTTCATAATAAAAGCAGATCTAATTAATCATCATAGTATTTGGGCCTTGGAGAGTGTTATTTCAGTTCTGTCAGAGTTGTAGTTCAAGAGTAATTGAATGATAAAGTATCCCCCTCCCGCCCCTTTTACTGATACAACACTGCTCAGCTCAGAGCAGCAAGACTGTCCGGATGGATCACAGAGAGGAACAATCTTCAGTGATCATAAGGAAAAACCTGTCAAAGGGGGGGCAGGGTTCTCTTTATAGACAAGAAAACAATCCTGCACTACTCTATATAAAAAAACTGATGTGTGCCCTGTAATGGGCATATAAAATAATTCTTAGTAAATAAGTGAAATTTTGTGTCACAGGTTGGCCAAGTTGTGGGTAAGCTTGCCACCAATGTCAAGGTATTTCACTTTCGGCAAGTCCTACTCTAATAAACCGGAAAACCCTATCTAAAAATAAATTAAAATCAAAAAGCCCCGAAGAAGTATCATAGTATACGCCTAGGCGAGCGGGGGACCCTTTAAATGTGCTCTTTATTATTTTTGTGGGTCCCAGTGTGGTGCAATTAAAAACAACAGACATACAACTAATAAAAAGGTTTATTTGAAGGCACACATTACAGGGCACACATCAGGTTTTTATATAGAGTAGCACAGGAGTGTTTTCTTGTCTGTCTTTTCACTTTGGGTTTCTGGCCTAATGTTTGGGGGGCTGGAGAACACCCTCATTCCATGCTGCTTTCTATATATCTATCTTTATACGTTTCTTAAAGTTGTATTTATTGTATGGATATGTTAAGGTGAGTTGGCGCTGTGAGTTTCCTTTCTTTCTAGGGTTTTCTTTATGCTCACAGTAGGAAGATTCTCTTACTGTGAGCTGTCCGGTCCCAGGACCAGATTCCCATAGCTGGGAACTCACAGGTTTTGCCCTGGAGACTCTGGTTTTGACACTGAATTACCGGGTCTCGGGGGCAGAGTCTGATTCTTCTGATGAAACTCTGGCCACATCCGCTTCTCCCATTGAGTTCCTCCCATTCCCCGGTCTCTTCTCCTCTTTCCCCAGGCTAGTCTAGCTATTTTTTTAAGTCCCGCCCCCATCTCACAATAAAGCCCTGCCCCTTTTATGACAAGAATTGCGTCATTTTTCACACATTAGCAGCACCACAGACCCAGACCAAGAAGTCCCAGGTGTGCAGATTCCACATCTGAGGGGAGGCGGCTTACACTAGGTAAAATGGGCAGGACGGGGATACTTTAATTCAATTACTCTTGAACTACAACTCTGACAGTATTGAAATAACACTCTCCATGGCCTAAACACAATGAAGATTAATTGGGGCTGCTGTTTTTATGAAACATTATTATCCCTGGGTGCTTCTGCTTCTATACAGCTGCAGAATCGCAGTAGTACAATGTTCATTTTAAATCTCGTTGAGTGCCAGCGAGGTATCCAATGCATTGCAATGCACTGCGTTGGATACCTCTCCGGTAATCATTGGGTTATTAAACCCCACAATCTGAGACTGAACTTCATCAACAGCCAGATGGCCTATATTGCTAAGGCTAATGCTGAATGTAAAGGCATAAGAAGCCTTTTTAGTCCAAATCAATCTTAAAAGCAAATTGAAGTGCAAGTCTGGAAATGGTGCAGGAGATGGTGAATGAATGCATTTCATGCTACACAGAGCTCTTCAGTTTTATTCCCTAAAGGTCATCAATATTGTGATTTATTGCTTAGGACTGTGTTATGTCTGTCTAGTGCAATTTTTGTAATGTCAACTATAAGAACTCCTGAATATCTATGGTACGGTATGTGAAATAACTAATTATTAAAGGGATAGTAATGCTTGAAGTAAAGTTCAGGTCTGCGTCTTCTTTATATTTTTTTCTAACACATGCTATATTATAATTCACTAGGATGTTTGTCAGAAGCAGTCATGAGCAGTGGAGACTGCTGTGCACGGTGTAATCATGCTCAGTAGAGACTACCCGAACACACTACGGCTGATACAGAGCAGGGCGCTTCGAATTTGGACCAGAGTCCTCTCTGTGCATCTTCCTGGGACCGCTTGGTCTGAATTCGGAGCGCCCTGCTACGAATTCGGAGCGCCCTGCCCCGTATCAGCCGTGGCACATGACTGCAACGCTGCCAGTGATGAGAGGCTCCGGCCACCAGCCGAGGTTGCTGGGTGGCACTGTGGCCTGTGTATACGGGCTTTAAAACTAGTAGCACTATATTTTAATACTGTCACGGACTCAAGAACGAGAACTGGATCAGTACTAAAGGTAACACAATGTTTATTACATACACAATGCACAGAACAACAATACAGCAAGTATACCATACAATATGGACGAAGTCAGGAGGGATAGTGCTGCTGTAATGGTACAGATGGAGGTCCAGAAGGCAACTCGAGAGACCGCCACAGGTCTGCACCTGTATATGAAATGCACCAGAGGAGGGAACAGCGCTACAGGTCTGCACCTGCAGAGACTATGTGCTGGAGAAGGCAACGGCTACAGGTCCGCACCTGTATGGACAATGTAACGGAAATGGAACTGTGCTACAGGTCTACGCCTGTGAGGCACAGTATAATAACTGGAATCAGGAGAAGTCTGCCAGAGCCACCATGGGCACCAATAAGTTATCCATTGAAGCGTTGGTATGCTGGATGCGCAGGGGACAACCCCAGGTAACCCCAAGTGGATAAACAGACACGCCAGAATGAGATGAGCGCAACCGTTAACCAGAGCCGCAGGTCTGCACCAGATTGGTTATCGGACTAGCCAGGGTCATACACAGAGCGGGTAGCCGGACAGAGCCACCGGTCAGCACCAGAACGGGTAGTCAGCCAGGCCAAGGGTCATGCACAGAGGAGTTAGTCTACCAGAGCCACAGGCCCACACCAGAAGGAATGTCAGCCTAGCCAGGGTCATACACAGAGCGGGTAGTCAGACAAAACCAAAGGTTGGCACCAGGACGGGTAGTCAGACAAACTATGTAAGCACCAGAACACAAACCAACTGCACTGGACACCACGCAAGGGTGACTGAACATAGTGTCCAGGCAGTTTTTAAGACCAAGGGCCAGGAAGAGGAGGAGTCTAAAAAAAGGTACTATGTATCTTTAAATGGAACGCACGTCCAACCCTTGGATGTGCGCCCATACTATAGACACCTGACGGATGCAGCCCCGAGCGAGCTGCCAGCATATGCGGCTTCCATCGCCAACATGATGCGGCTGAAGCTGCCGGATAATGCTGCGACTGGAGCCGCATAAGGACGCCGCGGTCGGCTCGAGCAGCCGTCGCTAGGTATATGACAAATACAGTTTTGTAGTTCAATTGCAATTCAAGCAGAAAGGATTCCCCTCCTGCCCTGGGGAACTGGAAGGATACAGTGAGGGACAATTTTCACACAGTAAGTATAAGGAAAACCCTGCCCCTTGATGAAGGAGGGTGGGATTTTCCTTATGCTTACTCAGGGCTCAAAATTTCCACTCGCCACTAGCCAATGGCGAGTGAAAATTTAGCCCTTGTTGGTATGTTATGGCTTGCAGTGGTGAGTAACTTTTCAGGTCTGGCTAGTAGCAAAGGACTTCACATTTTAAGCCCTGCTTACTGAAGATTGTCCCTCACCGCTCTCCAGACAGACTGCATGTTGCAAGGGGAAAGGGGCGGGAGGGGGATCCTTTCCGCTTGAATTGCAATTGAACTACAAAACTGTAAGTTCTAAAATATAGTGCTTTGTGTTAGAAAAAATATAAAGAAGACTCGGACCTGTACTTTACTTCAAGCATTACTATCCCTTTAATACCTTTTCTGTGATCTATTTGGGCCTGGTGAAAAACATGTATTTTTTAATATAATATGATTAATATTTTTTTTTATTAATATTCTTAGATCACATTACTAGAATTTATTAGTTGTATGTTTTCAGGACGTACATGAAAATGAGAGAAATCTCAATGTATTCCCTCTGGCAAAACATTTTTCTAAATAAAAAAGAATTTATAATTTTAACAATGTAAAAACACATTATCATCCCCAATAGATGCTATAAATGACTACAAACGCTTTAGACGTCTCAGGTATCCAATGGGTTAATTGTCCTGTTCCTCAAGACACTGGAGTCCAATGCTGTGTGGTTTTACAATAAAGTGTTTTTTTTTCCCCATGTGATTTGATACAGTGGCATAACTGCAGGGGTCTCACCTTCGACCAGGCCCGTGCACTCCAGAGGCCTGGCCTCCCCTGTGACCCCTCTGCCTGGCGCCCGCAATCTCCCTCCAGCGCTCTAGTAACGCAGAGTGCTGGGAGATGACATCATCTCCCAGCGCTTTGCATTACTAAGAGGACCACGCGGGAGCTCCAGGTAGGAGATGGGGTCATTGTGGAGATTGAGGGGCATTGTGGAGGGGGTTAGTGTGGTTAGGGGGGCCAGTGTGGTGGGGAGAGGGACCCGTGGCACTTCTTGTACCAGGGCCCGGAGGCTTCTAGTTACGCCTCTGATTTGATATCCTCACTTTTTACCTATTTGTACTACCAAATGTTTTATCGAAAATGTAACCGCTTGGGAGTGTGACGATTCAAGCGCTGGCTGAACAAATTTAATTCCAAATAGCTTAAAATGTTAAAGGTAGGGTTGCACCGATACCGATACTGGTATCGGTGCCGATACCAGCATTTGCGCGAGTACTTGTACTCGCGCAAATGCGGCCTATGCCAGCACCGATACCCTGTGTCAGGGTTGGTGCTGCAGAGAGGGAGCCCGGGGAGCTGCTCACAATGCTCCCCAGTCACCTCTCTTTCTACTGCAGCGTTGGAGCGTTGCCGCGGGTTACCATGGCAACTCTCCAACACTGACCTCTGCCGGGGCTCGCGAGAGAACAGCGAGCACCCGGCAGAGGAGGGTAAGGGAGGCAAGATGGGGCAGCGGGTGGTGAAAGAGGCAGAGAGTGGGGTCAAGAGGGAGAAAAAGAGGCAAAGGGAGGAAGGATCAGGAGACAAAAGGAGGGGGTCCATGAAGAGGCAAAAAAGGAGGGATCAGGAGAGAGAGAGAGGCAAAAGGGTGGGATCAAGAGTCAAGGAGAAGGAGGGGGAGAAAGGGGGATCAAAAGGGAGAGAAAAAGCCAAGGCAAAAGAAGGGGGCTCAAGAGGGGTAGAATGAAGCAAAAGGTGGGAATCAAGAGGAGGAGAGAGTCAAAAGGGGAGAATCAAGAGTCAAGAGGTGGTGTGTGTATGTATGTATGTATGTATGTATGTATGTGTGTGTGTGTGTGTGTGTATATATATTTCAAGTACTCACCGTTACCAATTACCAATACTTTTTTTTGCGGTCATTTGCCAGTTTTCCAAGGACTTAAAGCATATAGGTACTTGGAAAACTGGCAATTGACCGCAAAAAAAGTATCGGTAATTGGTATCGGTGAATACTTGAAAAAAGTATCGGTACTCGTACTCGGTCTTAAAAAAGCGGTATCGGTGCATCTCTAGTTAAAGGCACTTTAATCAACTTTAGTGAATAGATCTGTAATATTTTCAATGGAACTACTGTCAATAGGTGGAAAAATTAGAAGGTAAAGTAATGTAATTTTATTTATTTAAATGTTAATCAGCCTTAAACCTTTGAGTGCTTTGCAATGTGTTGGATACTTATCTGGCACTCAAAGGGTTAAAACAAAATCTGCTCTTTTTTAAATATCTATGTGTATATGCTTTTCATCATACAAAACTGCAAGTAAGCAAGAGACAGATCTCTAGGTAAAGCCTGAACAGTGATAAATGGTTATCATCCTATAGTATGTAATATCGCTCAGTTATCCCTGGAGCCACACTTATGTCGCCTATAGAAATGTACAGAGAATGGATGGCCCGAAGCATTATCATGATTTAAAGTGTAAGTGTCACTTTGTAACAAATAGGTGATGTTGAAAGTATTTTCAAAATCACTTTTATTTATATTAGTAATTTTTTTCAAACAATAGAAATTTGTGGTAATTAGCTTTATTTGTCAGATTATGAATATGAGCAAGTAGCGGTCAGTGTTAACCCTCTGAGTGCCAGAGGGGCACGCAATGCATTGCAAAGGAATGCGTTGCATACCCCTCTGGCACTCAAAGGGTTAAAAGGATAGTAATGGTTAATTTTAAGTCGATTTAATATTGTAGGTATTAAAAGAAGATTAACATCAATGTAAGTCTTATCTCTCAAACCTTTATGGTTTGAGAGATATAACTTGTTAAAGTTACCTTTTCCTGGTTATTTTACTCAAGTTGGCCATCTAGCTGACAGCTGCGGATTCCAGTCATTTGACCAGACAGAGGCTCTTCAGCAGAGCTGAAATCACGCTATTTAGAAATAAATACTTCATTGGAACGGTCTACAAAGTGTGCTTGCAAGCCGGGCACACTTTGTAGACCGTTCCAAATTAAGTATTTATCTTTAGATATGGTTATATCGGCACTATTGAAGAGCCACATCTGGTCAAGCAACCAGAATCTGCTTCTGACAGCTTTACAGCTCGTCAAGCAGAAAGGGGAGGGACCAGAGAACTTTATTTTCCTATAACTCTCAAACCATAACAGTTTGATAGATACGAATAAGTGCAAGTACTCTCTTTTAGTTGTATATACCATATAGTTAATACTTGTTTCTGACATTATTATCCCTTTAAGTGGCAGATGGGATGAGAAACAGTGTGGAATGTTAAAATCTGACTGGAATGCCTGTCAGAGTTACATTAATTGACAAATAAAGCTAATTCGCTCATACATGTTTTAAATAAACAATGGCTGACATAATTATAGGTTTTTTTTAAAGCTCTTTGAAAATCATCTATTTATTACAAAGTAAAAGTTCTTCTTTAAAGGTGGAAACACAATAATTTTCTGGCTTCAGCGCCAGCCATCAAGTGTATATACCTGATGTGGGCCAGATTTACATCTCTGGCACCCCTAATCTAGGATCCAAACCCCACTCATGGCCACCCCTACTCCTTACTTGACTTCAGCACACACATACATACAAAAATGTGAGAGGCTCTGGGGAAGAACAGAAAGCGCAATGGCTTATCCTACAGCTAGTGGCTGCTCAGCTGCATCACGTTTTAGTTATCTAGTGCCATTAGAGAGGAGAAATTTGCGTGTATGTTTTAGACTACTCACGTCCAAAAGGACAGTTTAGGTCCAAAATGATGGGCCGTAGTGCTTTCTGTTCTGAGAGACTCTCACTCCCCCGAAGAGTGAAGAGGAATCCAGACGTCAAACCTTTGCTCTGGGTTCCAAAGCAACCAGCTGCACCTCACTGATGAGTCCCAACAAGACCAAAACGTACAGCTGGGGTTAGTTGGTGCCGTGCAGAGAGGACTTTGCCTGTCATTTTGGAACTGGGCTGCCCTTTTGGACAGGAGATTTTTTCCTCTGTAATGGCACTAGTGAGCTAAAATGTGATGCTGCTGAGCTGTGACTAGCCATAGCACAAGTTGTTATGCTTTCTGCTCGTCCTCAGAGCCTCTCAAATGCTTGTATGTATTTTGTCTTCAACCCAGTTGTAATCACTTTTCTCTTTTACAGAAAATTCCCTTGACCTATAACACTACAAAAAGATATTAACCCCTTGAGCGTTAGACAGGTCTCCAACACATTGTGAACCAATGCATTTAAGGCTTCAAGCATCCAATGGGTTAAACAAGACCAGTAGAGTTCTGGTTCCAAGACTCTTGAAGAAGTCACATTTTTGGAGCTCTATGGTACTTTGAATTTATTCTATCTTCATCTATACCCTACCAAAATCAGTAGGAGCCAACATCACACATACCAGAGGGAGAAGTTCCCAGGGGGAAATATTCCTGGTTGCTTCCCCTGAAATACTCAGGGTCTGTAAGGAGCTTTCTTAAAGATGGCAAGAGACTCAGACAAGCTGAAAACAGTAGTAATTATATACACACTGATGAAGCTTTCACATATGGCCTCAAACTCAACAAAACCTTGCAACAAACATTAGTAACTGCATAATAAAGCACCTCATTCCTCCTCTTCAGATGGTCCATGATATCTTGACTGTGCAGAACTCCATGCTGGAGTTTTTGCCTTAAAGGGCTGATATTCCAGCTCATGCTGCTTCCCTCTGTGCTGGCAGGACTGCTTCCTGCTGAATTGTCTTAGAAGTTTCCTACATATTCACTGCCTCTGCCTGACATTGAGCATATGCAAATGGAGAAGTGGGCAGGAGGTATTGGTAACTTTTCACATCTTCAGGTTTAGTAAGCTGAACAACATACATTGCCTTTGAGCAGGAGAAGCTGCCTGCAATATAAAACTGCTAGGTTGGCCATCCTAGAGCTTCTATATTGTGAACATATTGTTCTTGTGGCAATACAACACAATATAACCGGTTCAGAAGCTAGACCTTTGTGAATATTTCAGTGGATGATCACCAAGTGACATTCTTGGATGGAGTCCATTAAATGGCTGGTCTAAACTAATTTCAACTAAGACTGATATCCATTTATCAGACTTCAGATTAGCCTGGTTAATGGAATGCTAACACCTAAAAATGATCTGGGGTTATACACGCTTACTAGATTGTACTCTATGCTAGCATTAAAGGGAATGTTTACCCCCTTCACAACTTTGCCTAAATCGTTTACTTATAAATTATAAATAATGGAAAGTGTATCCTTTTTAAAAAAAAAAAAAAAAATCAGCTCATTTGGAGAAATTAAAAAATTAAATGTAGCTCTGTACCTACTTCTGGCAGACAGTGTTGACCGGATCTGTACCATAGTCTGAGCTTCTATCCAGCCTCCTCCGATGACGGAGGTTGTCTGTCTCTAAGCTGGAGCGATCTCATTGGCAGAGATTGATTTCTGGCCAATGAGATTGCTCCAACTTACAGACAGACAACCTCCGTCATCGGAGGAGGCTGGATAGAAGCTCAGACTATGGTACAGATCCGGTCAACACTGTCTGCCGGAAGTAGGTACAGAGCTACATTCTTTTAATTTCTCCAAACGAGCGGATTTTTTTACAAAAAGGATACACCTTCCATTATTTATAATTTATAAGGAAACAATTTAGGCAAAGTTGTGAATGGGTAAACATCTCCTTTAAATTACAGTTCAGGGTTACGTTTTAAGAAGTTAACATAAAATTACAGTATTTTACAGATGCTAACTTGAAGTACATTATATTAATTTATATAACCCAATTTCATTTTAAGTGTTAAATTCACTTTAAGTGCCACCTTTTGAACACTATTTCAAATTCTTGACTTTTACTTGGTGTTGAGGCCACTGGGATATACCTGATTTATTGACATTCAGTTTCATCTGCTTTGATATAATTCAACCTATGTACAGATATTGCTAGAGTCTGATATCCTCTACTGTTATTTATCTATCCTGATAGCTTCATTATCAAAGAATTTGTCATATATTTCTGATGCTTAATTCAGAAGTTTGAAGAGCAACTCACGCTCTAGTTTGGAATATAGGAGTTTGTAGCTGAGCACCACAGATGCCAGGTTGGCTTCCAGTTATTGAGGTCAGTTTTCTGATCCTCCAAACTGCTGATAAGAACCATTTTGGAGTTGTACAGTGCACACCCATTCTTTTTTTTTTTTTTTTAACCAAACCTATACATATGGGAACTGCATTGGTAAAATGTGGCACCTCTTGGTATTTCTTAAGGGTTTTCCATTTTCTTTCTTGTATTCGGCATTATAGCTCCTTAATGTATATCTATCTATTCTCCAGGGTGTGGTGTGTTGAAATTCATCACTGGGGTCCATGGGTAATTAATTAGTTTATTCATGCCACACTTGATATTATAAGGATATGTATCATATTACTATGAATAATCTGCTATAATCTTGACATGATCCTGTCTTTCACCTTCTCTCCATTATGCTGTTTTTGGGAGGGGGTGAGGGGGTGGGAAGGGTTGTTAAACATGAAAATGTAAGTTATTGTGGTCAATAACTATATAATTGGCAAACTCTGTATCTGTATGACCTGCTTTGTATCTGATATTATTTGATGCAAATGCAATTGTTTTGTATGAATCTTCTGATAAATAAATATAAAAGTAAAGGTGTATGTAAACTGGTATATAAAATGGTCTTCATAAACCAGGAGTGGGTGTCTGGGATAGGGACAATTGTGTTATTCTGGCCGCACTCATATTTCAAAATGCGTGTGAGGCCAGTAAAGAATTAGATGTCTTCAAAGCTCTGCATTCTAGGTAGTTTCCTAATCAGCCTAATGGGAAATCCTTCCCTCAACTCTAGAAGGTCTTGGAAGCTCAAAGCATGCCTTGTTCCCTTCTTTAATAAATGATCACAATTTGATCTTTTAAGTATTTCCATCTGCCTCTGCTCATCTATTCTCTGCACTATCCCAGTAATATAAGTTTGAAAGCACTGCCTGCTATTTACATTATTTTTTATCATTTTGGATCTGTAGTAATCTCTTAAGTGTTTTCCTTTAAATCCATGGCAACAATCCACAAAGGAATAAATGAAATTGGTTTTGAAACCACCAGCAACATTATGATTGACATGAATGTACCATATAGTGAAAGGTTTATGAATATTTATATTCATTCCACAGACAACAGGAGACATTGTGACAGCTTGGTCAAGGTAAGCTGTAAAGCTGTAATGTTTTCACCCATCCCAAATATATTAGTCTTGCACTTTAGCCATTGTTATCAACCCTTTGAGTGCCAGTGGGGTATGCAACGCATTGCTTTGCAATGTGTTGCGTACCCCTCTGGCACTCATAGGGTTCAAATAAAACTCATTCACATAAGGTGAAACATCAATACTAGTTTTGTTATTTTCTTCCTTACATTTCAGTGATTTGTACTCCCTCTACATGCAGTCTGTAAAAGGGAGTCCATGACTCATCTGTATTTTCTGCACACACTTTAACTTATTGTAATAAAAGCACTGTATTGAGATTGTATTTAGATGAACAAATAGATTTCTGAATGCCAATATCTTTCTTGACATATATATGTCATTGATGTGCTTCTTTAGATTTGGCAGACATTTTTTATTAGTCTATTAGTAAATGGGCAGCTCCCCCTCTTGTGTGCAGCATTTGCAGCTGAGTCACAGTTTTTGTTTACAGACTACAGATAGAGGGCGCTTATATCACAAAGTAGAAGAAAAAGGAGAAGTGAAATAGCTGAAGCAAAGTAAGTACACAGAAGGAAAGAAAAATACTCTAGCAGGTAATCTGCCACCAAAATAATAAATGTTAAAATAAAACAAAACTATTCCTTTAAAGGAACTCTAACACATAAAAAAATGAACTGGGGTTATATATACACTTAAATACCCTATAATCCATGCTAACATCTGTAAAATGTATTCGTTTTCTAAGGCATAAAATCTAGCGTTTATCCCGTATGGCACAGTTGATTTGCTCCAGAATCGCACCTTTTTTCGCTTGTTGAATTGCACTTCAGGTGTTCCCAAAATATGTCCTCTACCATGCGTACTGCAATCTCTGAATGTAACCCTTTGAGCGGTTTGCAATGAGCTGGATACCTCAGGCACTCAAGGAGTTAATGATACATACGTTTCTTAGGCTTTTTAACGTTTTCTCTATTGTCAACCTTTAACCTGTAGAGTGCCATGGTAGGGGCTTGCCAGGATAAGGGCTTGGTCAGCTGTTCCTGGTGTGCCAAGTCTGTACGGTGTACCAATGACAAGCAGCTGCCCCTTAAACTGGTACTACTGGCAAGCGGCGGCCACATTTAAAAAAATAACTAAATAACCCAGACCTTGTTGTGGGGCATCAGGACCCCATCTGGTGTCCCCCCCCCCCCCAGCTATTGCTCTTCAAATAGCAATGGGAAATCAACGAAGGTGGTGCAAGAGAGCAGCATGGCTCCCCTGCTTCCACCCTCTTTGAACTTATGGGTAGGAGTGGTCAGGATCGTCACCAGTGACATGACAGGGTACACAAAATAAAATAATTAAATATGTGCAGTGCACTGGACACACCACTGGATCTTATATCCTCTCCAGCTTCCAGATCCTCTAGTGACTGGTAGTTATCCACACACTCACTGTCTGACCCCTTCCCCCAGCATGGTTCCACTGCCCACTGGTAGTCACAGATCCCCATATCCACCCTCTGATCATCAGCCTTTTTATATTCAAACATACCATGTCCGACCCTCACTGTACCCTGGAAGTCACAGACAGGGGCGGACTGACAGGACCCAGAGCCCCTGGTCCAAAAAGAGGTCTGGGCCCCCTGCAGAAATCTCCACAATGCCCCTTCCACCTCCACAATGCCCCCATCATCTCATCGCCACAATGCCCCCTTCTCTCCACAATGCCCCCTTGATCTCATCGCCACAATGCCCCCTTGATCTCATCGCCACAATGCCCCCTATCTCCACATTGCCCCCTTCATCTCATCGCCACAATGCCCCCTTCTCTCCACAATGCCCCCTTCATCTCATCGCCACAATGCCCCCTTCTCTCCACAATGCCCACTTGATCTCATCTCCACAATATTGCCCCCTTCATCTCCACAGTGCCCCCTTCATCTCCACAATGCCCCTTCCACAATGCCCCCTTCATCTCCACAATGCCCCCTTCCACAATACCCCCTTCATCTCCAAAATGCCCCCTTCCACAATACCCCCTTCATCTCCAAAATGCCCCCTTCCACAATACCCCCTTCATCTCCACATTGCCCCCTTCCTCAATGCCCCCATCTCCACAATGCACCCGTCTCCACATTGCTCCTTCATCTCCACAATACCCCCCCTTCATCTCCACAATACCCCCCTTCATCTCCACCATGCCCCTACCTGCAGTCCTTGGTGGTCCAGCGGCGTGGGGCGCGCCTCTAGTAATGCAGAGGCTGGGAGATGATGTCATCTCCCAGCGCTCTGTATTACTAGAACGGCCCGGCGGCCGTTGTAGGAGAGCTGCTGAGCAGCTCTGGAAGTGGCGGCGGCGGCGGGCCCCCTTCGGTCACGGGCCCTCGGTCCGTGACCGAATGCCCGATGGTCAGTCCGCCCCTGGTCACAGATCCCCACATACACTGTCTGACCCCCCCCAGCTTGGTTCCAGTGGTTGTTATAGTATTGGTCTGGTAGACAGTAGTGAATACAGTAGGAAATTCATAGTTTAAAATATATTAATGGTGGAAATATAATATCATGAAAAACATTTTCTGTATATTGCCAGAATATAGAAATAGTTGTATACACCAGCCTATGGTTAGAAAAGCAAAAATAGCCTAATTTGATGTAGGTGAATAATCACTTTCCAAAATGGTATACCTTGCACACCTTTCCTTCATATATCTAATAGTTAAGACCATTTTAGTGTCGTTCAGCTTATTTAAAAAAGAAAACATGTAAGTGTACTTTTGTTCTACGTGCGTCCTCTACAGTATGTCAACCCATACAAATCAGGTAACATTCTAATTGGATGAGCAGCAGAAAATCAATTCAATATGAAATTCCATAATTTTCAAAGCTGTTAGTACATTGAAGGGGTGGAAATGTAAAAACATGCATATTTCTCTTCCTTTAGCTTCACCTTCTGGAAACATTTGTGCATTACAGCATAGGGGTAGAAAGGCAAGTGACCCCTCATTTTATGTGGTGGGTTATCACTTTCTGAAATGTATGCTTTGTCTACCTTTTTCTGCATGTCTTTTAATTATTACAACCATTTTAGTACAGTGAGGCAAGTCATGAAAAAATGTTAGAAATAAGAGCTTGTAATTGGTGTTGTTTTTATGCTTCTGGCACCCTCAACAATATGTCAACACATACGAATGGAGTGCCATTTTCACATAAGAATAGTAGATAGTGAATACAGTAGGAAATGTCATAGTTTCCAATGATTTCATGACACTTGAAGTGGTGGAAATGTAAAAAACAAAAACAAAAAACAAAAACAAAATATTTTTTTTTCCTTTTAACACCACTTTCTAGAAACATTTGTGCACATCAGGTGAAAATCAGTTGACACCTCTGATGCAGTGTGATATATTATTTCATGAAATGTATGCTTTTATGTAGCTATTAAGCTGTTTTAGGATTGTTTTACCATTTATCAATAGAATGTGCATTTTAGATTGCCAGTCCCTACACTGCCTCCCATTAGAACACAGAATTAAATTCAAAACTCTGGTGCTAACTTATAGAGCCCTCACTAACACTGCACCCCCCTATATTTCATCTCTCATTTCCAAATACACTCCCTCTCGCCATCTTCGCTCTGCACATGACCTTCTTCTCTCCACAGCTCTTATCACATCCTCTCACTCCCGCATACAAGACTTCTCCCGTGCTGCACATCAGCTCTGGAATTCCCTCCCCTGCCCCATCAGACTCTCCCCCAGCCTTCATATCGTCAGACGCTCACTGAAGACTCTCCTCTTCAGGGTAGCCTATCAACTACCTCCATAAACATTATCACCAAGCACCACCCCTTCCCTGGATCACTGCACTCAACAGCACTTCTGTTTCCCACCCACTGACCGGCAGTTCATGTGGCAGGAGAAACTTACACCCAACAGCACTTACACCTTCTGTATCCAACCCACCTTCCTCTAGACTGTAAGCTTTCACAAGCAGGGCCCTCTGATCCTTCTGTTCCCCACATATGATTTGAACTATTTAATATCTCTATATGTCCATCCCCTATTGTAAAGCGCTGCAGAATAAGTTGGTGCTGTATAAATAAAGATTATTATTAGTTCATAAAGTTGAAAATACCAATTTGAACTCTTGTTAGTTAGGGTTTTTTATAGTCGCAACATCTAGGCTTTTAAAAAGAATTTAAATTTCCGCAGCAACATAAATGTTTTGATATATAATTTGATATTGGCAAAATAAGTCACCTTTTTATTTTTTTGTATTTATGATGTCATAGCTTGTCGCACATTGCAAAATTTAGTTCTTGTGAGGTGCCATGAAAAAGCTGAGTTATATAGTTGTCCGTAAATATAAAGTTATCAACAGTTTAAACTGATGGAGAGCAAAAATGCTGAAAATGTGGCTGACCAGCAGGGTGCAAAGGAATTATCTAAGCCTCTGGTACTGAAAAATTTAAAGGGATAGTAAACTTTCTTTTCTTGTATCTTGCCAAGAAAAACAAGGGTACTCCCATTGTAGAGACATTTTTCATTCCAAAGTTATTATAGCTCAAATTATATATATTTGTTTCAAATTAAACTGCATTTTTTTTATTCTGGTCTATAGGTGTTGCTGTTCCTATCATGTTCCTGTGATGGAAAACTAGACTTTCGCATAGAGTGCATTATAGAAAACAATTTGCTTTCTAGACACCAGGTGGTGCTGTTGCTAACATACTGATTAACAATTATGAGCTGTAATATTTTTTGAATCACACATGAGCTACTCTTGTTTTACCCAGCAAGAAAAGCCCTATAAAATTGTTTTCTTTAAAAAATGTTACCGCTCCTTCAAGTAAATATTTCTGTATGTAATAAAAAGTATGTACCTGCTGAATGTAAGGACACTCTCACTGCTGATAAATACATCAAAAGTTCGTTCAGCTCAAATCTGTTTTTGGTTTAAAATAAAATCCAGTTTTGGGTGGCACTGTTCCTATCATTTAAGATAAGGAAAAAATCCTTTTAGACACTAATTGGTGCTGTGGCTTAAAGGGATAGTAATATTTCGTTTATATTGTAGGCATTAAAAAAACATGAAGAATGATATAAGTCTTATCTCTCAAACGTTTATGGTTTAAGAGATATTCACAAGCAAAGTTTCCCCCTCCCGCCCCTTTTACCTAGTGTAAACAATCTCTTCTCATATGTGAGTCTGGTTGTAAGACCAGACAGATAACAGCAGGGGACAATCTTCTTTATATGAGAACAATGAAATCCCAGCCCCCCTTGACAAGCTTTTCAGGTTTTTCCCTTATCTTAATTGAAGATTGTCCCTCTGTGCAATCTACCTGGGCACCTCCCTTCTGCTTTGGCAGAGCAGTGTTACATCAGTAAAAGGGACGGGAGGGGGACACTTTGTCATTGAATTACTCCTGAACTACAACTCTGACAGAACTAAAATAACACTCTCCAAAGTCCAAATACTATGATGATTAATTAGAGCTGTTTTTATTATGAAACATTACTATCCCTTTAAAGTGACAATTGACTAACTTTTTTACTTTACATATTCAGCAAAGACCCACACACACTCTATCAAACACCTCAGCTTTGACACTCATTATTGTACCACTGGTAGCCACAGACCCACACATACTCTATCGAACACCTCAGACGTTCCAGTGTCCACAGGTAGACACTGTATCACTCATATATTGAGACATCCAGCCTTATTCCACTTTCCATTGGTAGTCATGTGATAACACATACACTGTGACACCCAGCCTTGTTCTATTATCCATTGGTAGTGACAGAATCATTAATACGTTGTCTGACACTACCCAATGGCAGGAAAGTAAGATACAGGGCAAGTGATAACAGGCAGGAAAGCTGTGACACAATGTAGGTTGATGGTGGACATGGAAGCTGTCACACAGGGAGAGTGATGGTAGGCAGGGAAGCTGTTTCACAGGATGGTTGATGGCAGTCAGGGAAGCTGTGACACAGGGAGGTTGATGGCAAGTGAGGATATTGGAAACAGGGAGGGTGATGGCGGGCATGGAAGCTGTAACATTGGAGGCATCAGGATGCAGGTGGGAAAGGTAGGCAGGGAAAGTTGATGGCAGGCAGGTAGTGTGGACACACCATGAAGGTAATAAGGGCACTGGCAATGACCAGTCCGAATCACCTCCACTGAGTGTATGGAGACCTGAAAATATCTTTGAAGGTATTTGGGGCAGAGTTAAGGCATGCAGCATCTATCTGCCTGGCTGTGTGGCTGCCTGCCTGTCTATCTTTTTCATATTACTGTTCCTTTACTGTGAGCAGGGTAGCCAACTTTAAGGCACATGGAACATAAAAAAGTGCTCCAAGGAATTCTTGGATCCATATCAAGAACTGTATTTTATTTTGTTATGCAACCCTTAGCGCTACACAGACACCTCGGTATTATTCGTGCATTTTTCAGCTCACATAATGTAGTTTTGAAGTAAGTTTCTTTTATTGGGTTTGTGGAATAAATTGTTTTCCAGAGTCAAAGGAAATGTTTAATTTATGCTTCTAAGAAATGCTTGGAATAGAAGTTTTCTCCAGAAATAAAGAACAATAATATTGCGCTCTGAAATTCATAAATAAAACAAATACACTGGAAGGAATGAATTTTCTAGTATGTAATTTTAATCAGGGCTATTTTATATATACATAAATTTATCAGTGTGGATATTTATTTTAATCAGTCGGGTACCATTTTTTTCTTAAAGGTAAATGATGTCCAGTAAACAATAAAGGGATATTTATTAACCTTTTTTGTATTTTTTTTTAAATAAAATGTTTTTTGTCTATCCACCATTAGTTTTGGAAAACAGAGACCACAACAACGCCTGTAGGCTGGCAAGGAATGATGAGTGTTGTAGTCTGGCAGCAGCTACTGGTCCTCATATTGCCCTCCTCTGTATTAAATCATAGTCGGAAAAAAAATTCCCTTTAATTTAAATGTGAAGCAACGCGTTGTGACCTCTCTAACATTAAAGTGGACCTGTCATCTTAATTATTTTTTTTTAATCATATTTGAAAACTTAATTCAGAACTGCCTATGTGTCATTTTAACTAAAGTTACAGCAGATGTATAGTTTAGGAAACTGTGTGACAGTTGACCTGAATGCAAGATGAACCTGCAAGAGAGGTAGTGCCTGGGTACATTGCTAGAGAGAGAGGAGCTGGAGAACATTGGCCGGCTGCAGAATGACACTGCTGTGGACAGAGCCGAACTAAAGATGCCAGCCATCAGGTCGAATGACAAACCCCAGAGGAGCTGGAAGTGAGCCCAGGATGACCTCTCTACAGACAGCACCTACTGTCCAGCAGGGAGAGTGATTGCTAGGGTATGACGGCCTGCAGGGAGAGTGACTGCTAAGGTTCGGCGGCTAGGGTACGAGGGCTACAATAAATAGCACAAACTCTCAAAGGAATGAAACCACAGAGGTACAAGTAAGAAATACCCTGTTCCTACTTGAAGAGGACTAACTTGTCCTGAGAACTGGATAAGTGTTGTTAAAGTTTGCGTGGACAAGGCGGGACAGTAGTAGAGTCAATGTAGTAGACAAGGGATGGTCAAACTAGCTGGGGTCATACACAAGAAGGCAACAAACGAAATACAAATCAGCAGGTTGAAGGATTGTCAGAGTTCAGGTAGAAGGTCATACACGTACTGGAAATACACTGGATCCAAATCAGCAGACTGAGGGATGGTCAGAGGTCAAGCAAAGGTCATACACATATGGGCAGTAGGCAATGAAACACAATTGGCAGGCAAGGGAGTAGTCCTGAGGAAGCTGTGGTTGGCAACTGAAATCTGCAAAACACAAACTGACTGGGAATACTGGGGGCACAAATGTACTGCACACAGAACACAGTGAAAGTGCACCGCTGAAGGGAAGAGGCTGCCAGAAGTAGATGCCAAAGGCTGACATCCCGATGTGCGTGACATGTTGGCCAAGAGACATGATCCAACGGCGGTGCAGAGGGTGACAATGCACTAAAGTGTCATAGTGCCGTCTGTCTTGCCGGAGCATCGATTGAATGCTTCTGGTTTCTCTTAACCCTTTAACCCTTTGAGTGACAGCTTGCTTTGCAATGCATTGTGTACCCCTCTGGCACTCAAAGAGTTAAGGACCAGAGGGTCTGCCTCACCCTGCTTGCAATGCGTTGCACACTTCTCTGGTCCTTACTGGGTTAAGACACCATTCCTGTTCCCTGCTGATGTGCTGGGGCTGACAATGAACCTCTCACTTCATTTGCATTTCTGAGGCCAGGGAAACATACCTAAAATTCCTATGAATTTTTCCCGTGTGTTTTTGTGCAAAAGATAACGTTGCCAATTAATTCTAGATGTCAGGTCCATGGAGGTGGACATGACAGTTACTCTCAGGACCACAGAGCTTCAGACTCTGCTCACAGCATATTTGAATATTTCTCTTTAAGGACCCGAGGGGGGGCAACATGTATTGCTTCCCTCCCCTCCTCTGGTCCTTGATGGTGTAAGTAGGCTCATACGTCCTGCCTGCTTCAGTCTGAACAAGCTGCCAGTAAGAATGATGTCTGCTTCCATGGATATGGCATTTGAGATTGACTGAAGATGTATTTTGAACCAGGTCAAAATTAGAAGAGGTTATTAGGATTTTCTAGTCATAGTAAGGTATGTGTGGGGGTTATTTTTGTGTAGATGTAAACTCTCCTTTTAGCATTTTTTTACAGTGGTGTAAGAGCCTGTTGTGCTCAGCTGACCTTTCTTAGCCTAGACAATTCCCACCCACTTGGAATGAGGAGATGTTGTTCTGGAATACTATTCTCTATACAAAGTACTTCTCACATTACTGACTTGTTGTTACAGCTTACCTTGTTTTCAGCGTCATCTAGCATGCAGCAGGCCTCTGTTTTATGTGCCATGCTTACTGTAGTCCCCTCCTACCTACTTCCTTCCTCCCAGCTGCTCCTCCTAACTACTTCCTGAGGAGGGGTTTAAAGGGTAGTCTGGGTCCTGACTCAGTTGCCCTTGCATTGTTGTTCATAGCAGTTCTATTACCTTGGGCTCTGTGTATGACCTGGCTAGTCTTCCATCCAATCTGGTGCTGACCTGTGGCTCTTTGACTATTCTTTTGTCTATCCCTATAGTGGACACCCAACCTGATGCAGACCTGTGGCTCTGGCTGACTACCTGAACTGTGTATAACCTGGTTTGTCTGACTACCCCCTCTGGTGCTGACTTGTGGCTCTGTCTGACTATTCTTACATTTGTTCCTTGTACCTAGCAGACACCCAATCTAGTGCGGACCTGGGGCTCTGGTAGACTAGCTCCGATACTGACTGCAGGCGTGAGTCAGGTATCCCTTTCCTTATACTGACTGCAGGCGTGAGTCAGATATCACTCCCTACTGACTGCAGGAGTGAGACAGTACTCTTGCTTGGGCGGATCAAGATCCAGTGTTCCTGTTCCTGCACAGACTACCAGTGGCTGAGGCCTAGTATCCAGCAGAGTGGTCAAGCTTGGCAGCCTTCTATTCCTGATAGCAGTGTTCACTGGCTTGTAACCCTCTGCTTTCTACTTGTGTATATAGTGTGCTTTACTTTTCTATTATTAATACATTTTTCATTTAACTATACTGTACAGACTCCTGAATGTTACTGGTAAACAGTGACACTTGTGAATGTGTATGTGCGCAGGTGAGGTGGGACCACCATTTTCTGCTTGGCTGAATCAGCTTTCTGGGCACTTTGAAAAGCTAACAAATTGGAAACACATTCCCTGCTTAGGTGTGAGGTCACTGCTCGAGTAAGGTCACTGCTCGAGTAAGGTCACACATAGGTATGTGAAGAGTCCACTGTCCAGTGCTGTTGGCACGGACATATAATTTTCAGCATACTTGAAGTGAGAAGACCAACGTAAAGAAACAGTAACCTTTTATTTTAATTTTACAGGGTTTGTGCATTAAGGCCTGATAAAGAGGCGATAAAGTGGAGATGACTTATCCAGTGATATCACGTCTCCATTTCCTATGTTATTCTATGGAGCCTATGCAAGAAGATCTCCAAAGTCAGAGAAGTCTTAGTGCATTGGCTCCATAGAATAACATAGGAAATAGAGAAGTGATATCACTGGAGAAGTCTTCTCTGTTCTATAACCTCTTTATCACACCTTAGTGCATCTCCCCCCAGATATTCTACAAGTGCATGTAAAGCCACATTGACCATGCTTTTTTTTACCCTGACAAAACTATCTGATTGTTTTTTATTTTTTTTATTTATTTTTCAGAAAACATTTTGAGTAGGGCTATGAAACTGGACAGTGTGCAACAATCTATCTATCTATCTATCTATCTATCTATCTATCTATCTATCTAATCTATCTATCTAATCTATGTGTGTGTGTGTGTATATCTCCTATCTATCTATCTATCTATCTATCTATCTATCTATCTATCTATCTATCTATCATATACACACATACACCGTTCTGCAACATTTTTGATATGTGTATGCTTCAGACTTGGAAAAAGGGAGTCTGTCTCTCAAAAGCTTATCTTCATAAAATGTAAATGTCCAGTAAAAAAGGTTTTATTTAATTCTGGAATACTCATTCATTTGAGGTATATATATATATATATATATATATATATATATTATAATATATGATGTCAAATGAATGAATGTTCCGGTATGTAATAATACCTTTTTTATTGGACTAACATTACATTTCATGGAGACAAGCTTTCGAGAGATAATCTCCCTTCCTCATGTCTAAAGTGTATATACTTTAGACTTGAAAAAGGGCGAATATCCCTTGAAAGCTTGTCTCCATGACATGTGTATCCCTCTGGTACTCTAAGGGTTAAGCTAAAAGGGATTTTTAGCCCCTTTATTGTTAGAGAGGTCTCCAATGCAATGCAAAACTTGGAATCACTCTAGAATTCAAGGGGTTTAAGCCCCATTTAAATCAATGAGAATTTTGGCAATGTTTATTTCTTCTCTATAGTGATATTTTTGTCCCTGAATTGCTCCATTTTTCTTTCATAAATAAGACCATTTGGCTCATATTTATAAAAGAAAATTGGATTTATTCTGGAGTAAACCAGCTGCACCCTAGGGGAGTTTAGGAATTCTTATGTCCCCTAGGGTGCACTTAGTTTACTTTATAAATATGGGCCTTGGGGCACAGGGATAGGACACTCCTTTTGAGCTCAATGGACATTTTAACCCCTTGAATGGTAACTGAATCCACAATGTGAAACCTCTCCACCACTCTATCCACATCATTCCGCCAGTTGAACTGTTACGCGGGCTTCGTACTTATATACACTTCCTGGTTGTAGTGCAAATGTGGGGTGGGGGTGAGGCCCTGGCATCGTTTGTACTGGGCCCCAAGATTTCTGATGGCAGCCCTGCCCCTATGGACCTTATTTATTAACCCTTTGAGTGCCAGAGGGTATGTAACACGTTGCGTTGCATACTCCTCTGGCACTGAAAGGGTTAAGCTAAAGA
Organism: Rhinophrynus dorsalis; assembly: GCA_037306005.1. NCBI lineage: Eukaryota > Metazoa > Chordata > Amphibia > Anura > Rhinophrynidae > Rhinophrynus > Rhinophrynus dorsalis. The sequence continues at coordinate 52,501,569 of CM074724.1, forward strand.
GGTTAAGTTCTTAGGCAACCCCACTGCACTGTGGAGGAGAAATGAAAATACCCAATTGTTTAAATGGACGTTTTAACCATATGAATGCAAGAGAGGTTTCCACCGCATTGAGAAGCAATGTGTTGGAGACCTCTCTTGCTTTCAGGGGATTAAAAGTCCCATTTATCAGTGGACATTTGGAGATTTTGTCTTTGTCCCGTATGGTGCAGCTGATATGCCACTGAATTACTGCACTTTCCTTTTGAACATAAGGCCTTTAGTGTTTAGTGCTCCCTACTGGCTGAACAAGGAATGGCTGCCCATCTCACAGATTTTTTTGCAAGGGCAAAATGGGGAGTTTCTTGATACTCCAAGGCCCCCACCCCAGCCCCACACACACTATGTATTCCGCCTGCAAGGTAAGAGAGAGCGACAATAAAGGGAAATGTTGGATGTTTGAGGGAGGGGAACTTGCAAACTACCAGCTGTTTTTTGGGCTCCAACTCCCTTCCTCCTCAGCTGGCCAATGCTTAACCCCTTAGTGGCTGTTGAATTGCCAGGACTGTCACCGGTGTCCTTGCCTAAAGGACAGATGACGGTCCTGGCATGTCACGCATATTTTGCTCACAGCGCACCTGCGGGTGCACTGTGAGTGCTACCAGGGTCTGAAATTTACCTCTTGAAGACTGGAGCAGTCACTGTCAGACCCCTGTTTGCCATGTGCTGGCTCACCAAATAAGATCATAGCAGTCCTTAGGGCAGCGGTTCTCAACCTTTGTAGTGCCGCGACCCCTTGATAAAATTTCCCAAGTTGTGGCGACCCCTAACAGTAAAATTATTTTCGCTGCTCCTTCATCGCTGCAATTTTGCTACTGTTATGAGTCGAAATATAAATATCTGATGGTTTTAGGCGACCCCTGGCAAATTGTCTTGCGACCCCCTAAGGGGTCCCAACCCACAGGTTGAGAACCACTCCCTTAAGGGGAATCCACTTCCCAGACTGCTGGTCGTTTAAGGTATTTGGAATTATAGTCCTACAACAGCTGGAGGGCTCTGGGTTGCCCAAACCTGGTGTAATCACAGGCAGCTGCAGTTACTAAAGATTGTTGTTGCATTAGTGTTTTGGATAGCCTGCTCTGGGAATCCTTAGATTGCCCCTAGTTTGGGTAATTTTTCACTCAGTCATACAGGATTATTAAACACTAAAGGAAAGTTTAGGTTAAATAGCTGTCGACACATCCCACAAACATACAGATACTAATTTTGTGAGTTGTTATATATATAATAAACTGGGATATATTTTGTTAAAAGTTATTGTAGCTCTAACCAGGCAACTAAATACATTATTTACTTTTACAGCCTTAGAAGAAATGACGTCCCTGACAGCAGTTCTCCATAGAAATCTGTAGCAGCAGAGCCACCTAGTGGTGACTTGCATTGGTTAGAAAAATAATCAAATATATTTTATCTGTATTAACTATTAAACAAAATATCTACTAGTACTGGGGGTAGTTTTCTTTATCTAAATCATAGTCATCTTGCGTTCATGGGATTTAGAGACTGTGTAAAAAAAAAAATCCTAAAGTAATCTTATTTGGTGCTTTTTCTTTTTAATCTGTGGAGTTGTAAGGAAACACCCACTAAATTCAAAAGGTCAGAGTCTTTAGAAACTGTAGAACAAAGAGAGAATGAAGAACTGTTAACACTATAACAAGCGTCCTTGGAACGATTTTGATGTTTGCCAGCGCGAGGCCATTCTGTTGAGCTTTGGTTAGTACAAAGAGAAGACTGCTGCTGACGTATTTCTCACATTACCTTCTCAGAAACAACTCTACATATTTTTATCACGTTTAGGGCTGTATGCAAGAAAACAAGAGTGGTACAATTCTGGAGGAAAGTAACTGCATCATACTGTTCAAATACAAAATCCCTCAGAGTGCCAGAGATGGATTGCGTCAGGTACCTCTAAAGATTAACCCTTTGAGTGCCAGAGGGGTACGCAACGCATTGCACAGCGGGCCAACACTGCAGCGCTGCAGTCATGAGCACTGCAGACTGCCTGCGCCGTGGGAAGTCTGTGCTGCGCATGACTGCAGCGCGCGCAACTGTCTCTACTGCGCATGAAGACTTCTGACAAACATCCATAGCGAATTATAATATAGGATACTGTAGTGCTTTCTTGTAGAGTAAAATAAAATCAGTTCCTCTGCTGGGAGATGTTCGTTCATATGTTGTTACAGTCTAGTGTGTCACAAAGAGGTGAAACAGTTACTCTGATACGGTGTGCAATAGAATCTAATAGAAAAAGAGGCTGGTTACTAAATTATTCTGTTGCTAAATATTTACTGTAAAAACAGTTTGCAGTGCAGTGACTTTTGGGAGAAGCATCTCCATGAAGTGGCCATACCCTCAGCAGAATAAACACTACAATGTATGTTAGTAGTAAAAATGTTCTTCTCCTTTATAGCCCAGAAAAGGCTGATACTATATATCTTTCTGTTTGTAACTATCTGTCAGTCTATCCCAACAGCCATGAAGGGGTTTAGGAGTTAATACTGAAATGTTTAACATACATTGTAAATGTCTGTGTGTGCGTTTATGTGTGTGTGTATGTGCGTGTATGTATGTGTGTGCATTTATGTGTGTGTGTTTGTGCGTGTGTGCATATGTGTGCTTGTATGCATATATATTTGTATGTGTGTGTGATTATGTGTGTGCGCGCATGCACTTTCTGCCATATTCTGTCACATGAGAGGACTTTGTATTTGTTTTGTTGTCTCTTGTTAACCCTTTGGGTGCTGTATCATTGCTGTGTAGTCCAATGGCAGTGAGTACACGTTCTACAATGAATTCTCTGTGATTCATAACCTTCCATTCACATGGTATTTTATGTAGTGATATTGCTTTACAATAGATTACTTACAGATCTATATGAGATGAACTAGTTCACTAGAAGGTCACCAATTAATTACTGACTCTCAGGGTGGTAATTTCAGACTGTGTATGTTCATTTCGCTCTGCTCACTGAGGCTTAAAATATCCTTTAATCTGTAGAGAGACTGAAGCAAAAAAAAAAAAAAGTATCACATGACTGTCTGGCTTTGTGCTCAGATTGAAATGTTAAGAGGTCTTTGTAAACGTGGAGGATTGCTAGTAATAATGCAAGCGCAGGCACGCACAGAGCATTGTGCACATATGGAGGGCAGAAATCTGGGATTTTCTTCAGCTTTTGAGGGCAGATACATATTGGTACAGTTACCAGATGAATGTGTTCTTCTATATTGCTTGATTTTAGTGATATTGCTCTGTCTGTATACAATTCATCAAAAGCTAGTCAGTCACATTTATTGATTTTTTTTCCTAATCCCTTTAATGTTAGAGGTCTCCAATGCATTGTTTCCAATCCTGAAGCAGAGAGTCTTATCTATTGGGACATTCATTGCACAGGACAGCAGACTGAACTAACTGTGAGACTTCAGTCTAGCAGTTTATTCTCTTCTCATTGGACCATAATGGGGGGGGGGGGTGTAAAAGAGGGGGTACTTGCATCTCCCTGTGTAAACAAGGCCTGGGTGGCATATAACAGCTCTGCCCACCCCTAGAAACATTTCTGCAGACTCCTATGGCCCTGGAGGTCTCTTCTGCATACCTGGGAAACGTCTTATCCCAAGTTCCGAGAGAAAGAGCTGAGGATGGGATATGTTTTACTTCATATTGTCATACCTCCCAACATTTCAAATTTCCAAAGAGGTACACTTGTGTTTTAGGGGGAGTGGCTGGAGGTGTGGCTGGTGGGTGGGGCATTAGCGAGAATTTTTAGGCTATTTCATGACCTATTGACACCTCCTTGTGTAACCTAGTAAATGACTTCTAACAAGACCAAAGGTTTTTATGTGCACAAACTAATTTATAAACATATATACTGACGTTTAAACAAACATTAATGTGAGTTTTATTGCTGTGGAGCAATATGATACCCTTATATACACACCACACAGTCTGGTTTCCTAAAAAGAGGGACAACAGGGTGGGAAAGAGGGACATAGGGCTTTGGGTCAAAAAGAGGGACTGTCCCTCCTAAAGAGGGATGCTTGGGAGGTATGTATTGTGAGTGGTCGAAAGGAGGAACTAGGGTGGTGGGGAAGTGAGATGAATGGGGCAGGAGCGTGGTCATCCGGAGGGGGGGGGCAAGTGCAGCCCCTTACAGTTACCCCCTCCATATAAACAAAGGTGCTGGACACCCCTGGGCAGGAGTGGGAGTAACGGACTGGAAAGTGGGAGGAGTAACAGCTGAGCTCACCAAGCTGCAGAATCAGTTTCTGTCCCCACTAGGACCACAATGCACAGAACAGTTTCATCAGCAGGTCTGCTCCTGGTTGTCCTTTAACCCTTGATGTGCCAGGGCAGTCACGCAGGTCCAGGCACTTAAGGACTGGTGATGGTCCTGGCGTGTCATGGAATACTGGGATGGCAGTGTGGCACCATGCCTCTTTGCCATCCCAGAATTCGAGTCAATCGCTTAAAAAAAAAAAAAAAAATTGCCCAGGTCGTTAAGGGGTTAAGCAAGGAGTTGTCCTGTATCAGAGAATGTTTGGTTTGGTATAAAACAATGAGAAATTTGCTGCAGTGCATTGGATACCTCTCTGGCTCTCAAAGGGTTAAAGGGATTGTAAAATGTGTATATATATATATATATATATATTACTGGGTTTATCCCACTGAGTAAAACAACCCATTGCAGCAAGTTTGAGCTGCAGTAACATTAAATTCAGCCTTATTGCACCTCAAACTTGAATCATTCAGTGGCCTGAAATAGTACTGTGGCACTGTTGCTATTAACATCTCTGGTCAATTGACCATAAACCTCCATTGGATGGTGTAGCAACAGCACCACTGTAAGATATCAGGCCTTTGAGATATTGCACCTTACAAAGAGCTGCGGTTTGAGTTGCAATAACTTTTGCAGGAAATGCCTGTCAGCAGTGAGAGTACCCTTGTTTTAAGAAGGAGGATAAACATTACAACATAAATTGTACTATATATTAAGTGTTACTATCCCTTTAAATAATGTTTAGCATATATCAAGTAATAAGATACAGAAGCCCATACACACCATAAGAGATACTCCGTTAATTTAAATGAGTCCTTTAGCCTCGTGAATGCCAGAGAAGTCTGTCACATCACTCATTCAAGAAATAAAAATAAATAAATAAATAACCTTTTGTGTGCCAGGGAGGTAGCCAATGCTTTGAATATCTCTCTGGCACTCAAAGGGTTATCTCAATGGTAATGTTTCTCTCTTTCCCCTGTGGTGCATTTGTTTTTCTCAGAATTCTTCCAATTCCTCTTAGTATATCAGCCTCAGTGTGTCTTGACATTGCAGGTAATGTGACCTTCTACTAAGCAATTTGATGTACGTGAGGTCCGCTGATAGATAGAGAGGGGTGGGGGCTGCTGTAGAAGGAAGCCTATGAAATGATTGATGGATCATTTAAATATAAATGGGATTCCTCAGCTCAAGGTGATGCTATTGACCAACATGCTGTGCTGCTGTCTGACTTATTATCGCTGTGCAAGTCCCACTTAGCTGGAGATGTTTGTTTTTCATTTTTTGCATTATAAGTTTCTCAGATCAGCTCTTTCCTTCCATTTGTTTTTTTATATAATGAAAAGAGTGAAATGAAGGTGGAGGGCAGAGGGTTTTTTTTTTTCCTTTAAGGATCTAACACCTAAAACTGAACACAGTATTCCAGGATATACTTGAAAACAAGAGCAATCTCAATGTATTGTATTTTCTAAATAAATAGTCTTATCTCATAACCCAGTGGTTCTCAATCTTTTTTTGTTCAAGGCACCCCTAAGGTAATCTGGAAATTTCAGGGCAACCCTAGTATATTTAATTTATCAAGGGCATCATGAAGGGTACAATACATAAAAATACAGTTACTATTAGGACTCACAATCATAATATAACAATATTAATCATATTGTGGATAAGAATTTCTATAAATCTACATTTCAAAATCAGCATTCACGTTTTTTGTCAGTCTTCATAGAAAACAAGAGGCACCCTATGTTGATGGCCATGGCACCCTGGTTGCGAACCACTGCCACAAGCCTTTAAGGACCGTGCAGGCCGGGGTGGGGAGCTCTGGAGGACCAAGGCGTGTTTTTTATTGATTTTTTTTATTTTTTTTTAATTTTATTTTTTTTTGTTACAGGGAAGTATTCAGTGATTGCATTGTAATGTGCAGTCGCGTTGCAATCACAAACTACCGTGATGTGCCAGGACCATCACCAGTCTTTAACGCCAGGATATTCATGTGACGGTCCTGGCGCATCAGAAGTCCTTAATGGTTAAAAGGACCAGAGGGGTGTGCAGCACATTGTGATGCATTGTATTGCAACCCCTCAGTTAAATACCCTGCACTGTACCTTCTTGTCTGTAACTAATGCTCTTATGTGTTTCATGACATAATATCTAATCCTACAAATGTGCTATGGGGCACTCATTCTTGCCTTTTATAGGACTCTTGACTGCCATTATCATAGCAATATTGATAAGGCGTCTATGAGGAGATTGTGTAGGATTGTGTTTAAAGGGACAGTAATGTTTCACAATAACAGCAGCTCCAATTAATCTTCATAGTATTTGGGCCATGGAAAGTGTTATTTCAATACTGTCTGAGTTGTAGTTCAAGAGTAATTGAATGATAAATTATCCCCCTCCCGCCCCTTTTATTGTTGTAACACTGCTCACCTCAGAGCAGCAAGACTGTCCGGATGGATCGCAGAGAGGGACAATCTTCAGTGAGCATAAGGAAAAACCTGAAAAACCTGTCAAGGGGTCAGGGATTACCTTATGTTCAGAGTAAGAAGGTTGTCCCTTGCTGTGAGCTGTCTGGTCCCAGAGCCAGACTCCATATCTGTGGGGAGGTGGCTTACCCTAGGTAAAAGGGGCGGGATGAGGAAACTTTATCATTCAATTACTCTTGAACTACAACTCTGACGGTATTGAAATAACACTCTCCATGGCCCAAATACTATGAAGATTAATGGAGCAGCTTGATATGATGTAACAGTGTTTTTGAATACAAAAGCAGTGGGTATTAATTTCAATAAATTAATTCTTTGAATGCCAGAGCAATGTGTTGCATGCACACTCTTTTAACCCCTTAAAGGGATAGTAATACTTAAAATGTAAAAAAAAATATGTTGTAGGGTTTATCCCCCTGAGTAAAACAAGGGCACTCCCACTGCTGAAAGGTGTTTCATTCAAAAGTTATTAATTTTCAAAGTTGAATTTTTTAGGTGCAATATCACAGTGGCCTGAAATTGTACAGTGGCGCTGTTGCTACACGATCCTATGGACAGCTCTGGTCAGTTGACCATAAATCTCCATAGGATGGTGTAGCAACAGCGCCACTGTACAATTTCAGGCCACTGTGATATTGCACCTAAAAAATTCAACTTTGAAAATTAATAACTTTTGAATGAAACACCTTTCAGCAGTGGGAGTGCCCTTGTTTTACTCAGGGGGATAAACTCTACAACATATTTTTTTTTACATTTTAAGTATTACTATCCCTTTAAGGACCCATGACATGCCAGTACCGTGATGGTGGTTGTGCACTTAAGACCCAGTGGCGATCCTGGCACATTGTGGAATTCAGGGGTCCCCGCTCGGCTGCATGCACTTGGGGATCCCTGAATTGAATGCACAAAAAAAAAGGCTCCGTGGTCCTTAACCCTTTGAGTGCCAGAGGGGTACGGAACGCATTGCTTTACAATGCATTCCATACCCCTCTGGCACTCAAAGGGTTAACTGCAGTTAACCCTTTGAGAGGTGTGCAATGTGTTGCACAACCTGGTTTTTAACCCTTTTAGTCCCAGAGCAGTATCTAGCTCATTGCTTTGCAATGCATTGGACAGTATACACATGCATTAAAAAAGGCAGGTTTACTGGAATAACTAAGCACATTGATAGTTTAGAAGCCAGCTAGGAGTTGTAGATGCCAGTGACTGGGATTTTTCCACCCCTGCTAGGATTATATTTTAGGGTTCTAATATAAACAGTTTTACAGATAATACCTGTATGATATTTAGAGGGGAACATTCATATGAGAAAACGTTTTGCCCATGGGCTTAAATTAGCCCAACTACATTAGCCTTGGCATTTTTTTCAATGTTACCTACCTACTATTTAAGCTATGGAGAATTGAAATGTGCCACTTCCGCCCGCGTTCGGCGGCACACTGTACGTGCGGCACAGCGGAGCAGAACTTCCCACCTCCCTCCCAGCTGCCCCAGGGAGCGTGTTCACGCTTCCCTTCGTAGTTGTATTTATGTGGGCTAACATTACAGCAAGCTCCGTTTACCATGCTACTGAGGGTGTGCCGCACATACAGGGTGCCACACAACGCCGAACTGGCACATTTCAATTCTCAGTAGCGTAAATAGTAGGTAGGTAACATTGAAAAAAATAGGAAGGTTAATGTAGTTGGGCTAATTTAAACCCAGGGGGCAAAACTTTTTCTCATATGAATGTTCCCCTTTAAATGCACGGTATACAATTTAATGTTGTGTTGGTGTTTCTTAAAGGAATTGTAAACCATGGTAGAAAATGCTCTAAAGGACATGTTGTTCTGGGCACAGTAATTCAGATTGTAAACATTATCAATTGACTTACCTCATTGCATTCCCCCCAACATTTCAAATGGCCAGAGATGGAGATTGTTGTTTTAAGTGCTGTTGCCGGGGGGGGGATATTGTTGGCATGGTGGGCGGGGCATTACTGAGACCTATTTACAACTCATACACATATACTGACGTCAAAACAATCAGTGGGAGTTGTATTGCTGTGGAGAAATTTGATCAGTTATATAGACACTACACAGTCTTATCTCCTAAAAAGAAGGACACCAGGGTTGGAAAGAGGGACAGAGATTTGGGTCTCAAATAGGGGCTGTCCCTCCTAAAGAGGGACACTTGGGTGGTATGTTATTGCATGGTGAAGGGTCAGGTGAAGCCTAGGGTGACCACGTGTCCCTGATTACCCGGGACAGTCCCTTATTTTACACATTTGTCCCTGGTCCCGGGCAAAGCCCTTCCGGGACAGTCAATATCCCAGAAAATCATCTGTGCAGGGTAGGCCACATTGGGTAGTTCAACAGCCACTACTTTGAGGTAGACTGAGGTGGAGGCAGGGGGGGCAAGCCTTCCACCGCTTGTCAAATGCCTCTCTCACCCCATCTCTTTACTGGCTACCTGTTCCAGAGTGCCTGGAACAGCCAGCCTATCAGAAAAGAGTAGTGTCATATCCTACTCCTCTCATAGGCTGGCACTGCTGTGTACACAGAATCCACATGAAAAGAGGAGTTAGTGAGACTTCAGCCTGTAGGGGGAGCCTGGGCAGCAAGACGCATCAGGAGGTAAGAGCCGGAGCAAGAGGGGGGAATGTATGAAGCAGCAGATTCAGAAGCACTTATTAAACAAGGAGTAAGTTAAACTTGTGTCTGTCCTGCTGAGAAAAGGAGCATTGCAGGTAGGGGACATATACACTCTTTATATGCTTTGCTTGCAGTGTATTGGAGGCCACTTCAGTATTCAAGTGTTTAAACACTATTCTAATCAGTGGGAATTTGTATATGTTCCTTGGAGCAGTTGGTTTGCACCAGAGAACAAGTATCAATTCCCATGTATATGGTTCTTTTAACCCATTTACTACTGGAGAGGTCTGCAGTGCACTGCTGGCACTACAGGGATTCCCAGGAAATGGGCTGTGATGTCTTTTCATAGTACATGTGTAGCTTTAATACAGTTCCTCAGTATGTCTTAACTTGTCTGTCCCACACCACACTGAAGAGTAAATCTTAGATTACAGAGAACTGTAGAGGATAAGGTGTTTACAGCACTGATCAGAGCAGTGATTCATGGGTAGAAATGTTACAGGCCTCTGCAGAGCTTTCCCTGCACACATAGGAGGGGCCAGGGTTGGACAATTAAACATCTTACACAGTACAGGAGAGAAGTGCTCTAAGACATCAACTTCTTACAGCAACCCAATAACAATGTGCATGTCCCTTCTACCCTGTGTCCATTTCTTCCATCTCTCCCCCTTCATTCCTGTGTCTGTTTGCTCTTATACCCCCCTATGCCCCTTTCTTTCTCTTTTCTTTCTTCTTCCTAAAGATAATCTGTTTTTGGGATGTAGAGGGGGCCCCATATTGGAAGAGGAAATCACCACAAAATGCCTTGAGCCAGCCCTGCTCCAGTGCAAAGCAAGGCATTTAAGGGGTTAACCATTTGATTGTCAGAGGGCAATCAAAAGGTATAAAGTCCCAATTAACCCATTGAATACTAGAGATGTCTCAGCATATTGCTTTGCAATGATTCTGATACATCTGTAGTATTCAAGGGGTTAAGTCCGTGGGATTGCAGGGGATTTTTTCCACTTCGTCTTTATGCTTATTAGACACATTTCTATCTAAGAATACAGCTATATTCATATAATCACAGAGACACAAGTGGAACCGTTCTGGGGAAACCAACTGCTCTACAGCAAACAAATAAAATTTACACTGATTTAAACTGGGCTTTTAACCCTTTAAGTGCCAGAGGGGTACACAACACATTGCTTTGCATAACCCTCTGGCACTCAAAGGGTTAAACCTTTGAGTTCTATAGAAATCAAGGCGGTAAAAGCCCAATTTTGTGTACTTGTTTCCTATGGTGCTGGTGGTTTGCACCAGAATTGTTCCAATTTGGCTTTTATACATATGGCCCTCTGTGTAGTATGCAGCCTATAACAAGGTGTGTATACTGTCTGATAATGTGTACAGTCTATCACAGTGTAGGGGATTATGGGAGTTGTAGTCTGGCAGCAGCTGGAAGACCTCATATTGGATTATTATTATTATTGCCCCCCCCCCCCCCCCCCACTGCTGTAGGCTACAGAACTCTGTGGCACTCCTCATTACAAAAAGTTTGAACATGGACTGCCAGTTACATCAGAGCATGGGTCACATGCCACACAACCGAGGAAGAGCCGAGAGAAAGTACTCCGTGTCGCTCATCTCAACAGTGTCCCTGAATAGCAGAAAAAAAATGTGGTCACCCTAGTGAAGCCTCTTCTCACTTCCAGTTTGGTTGGTGACTAGGATTACAGTGTCTGAGCAGGGACAATCCTTCTCCCTGCTCAGAGCTGTAATACAGCTACATAATGAGTAGGAGACCTATCTAGCATTCGAGAGGTTAAAAGCTCCATTTAAATCAATGAGACTTTGCTTTGTCTCATATGAGCCCAAAGTCAAATGTGATAGTAAACCGTGACAATTTTAAGGGCAACAATCTACACTTCTACCCTTACTCATTTTAATGAAAAAAACAAAACACAACCTTTGATAAATGAGACAATGAGATTCCTTTATGTGGCTTCTTCTATGAATATTTCATTACTGAAAGCAAAGTATGGGGAATTGGTGCTTTCAAGGAGTACTTGATAATAATAAATGGATAAATAATTGAGAAGCCAATCTAGACCAGTGGTTCTCAACCCATGCCCTCAGTGGCTACTAACAGGCCAGGACTTTGGAATTCCCCTGCTAGAGTACAAGTGTGTTGATCAGAGGCTCGGTCATATTGATTAACTCACCTGCGCTATTAAAGCGGAACTACCACCCGACACAATCTTTAGCTTCTGCTCTTTTCCCCGGCTGACAGTAGCACGGAGCGCGGACATCTTGCCATTGTGACGTCTGTGCACCTGCGCTGTTAGTCCCAGCCGGAGCCAAATGGCTCCTAGCAACGCCTACTAGACCCGGCTGAGACTGACAGCGCAGGCACACGGACGTCACAATGGCAAGATGTGCGCGCTCCGTCCTGACTGTCAGCCGGGGAAGAGAGCAAAATCTATTAAATAAGGTAATTATTCTGGTGACTAGCACTACTAAGCAGCTAGTTGCCAGATGGGGACTTAGTGAAGCTAAAGATTGTGTTGGGTAGTAGTTCCGCTTTAAAAGGAAGTTCTCAAATCCTGGCCTGTTAGTAGCCACTGAGGACATGGGTTGAGAACCACTGCTGTAGACACACAGCAGATACAAGTTTATACTAATAAATATAACACTTCTGGCTTTCTCTGTAGAGGAATGATGCACTGAATCAAACTTGATCTTTGTGATAAAATGCATCATTCTCCCAGTGTAGAGAGACATAACTGAAACATTCTGTTCAACAGTCAATATAATGTATGATCAGTAGCACAAGGAACATCCAGTCATAATCCTCTGTCATTTTCACTCACATCACTGTCGTAATGGGGATTACTAATGGACAGGGAGTTAGGGGGGTGTGTAGGTACGTCTGTGCATATATTTTGAAATAGGTACTGAAATTAACTTTGGAGCCAATCAATTATGTAGGAGCCACTGATAGAGCTCATGTACACAGATGTATATATAATACTCAGTGAAATAAATAGAAAAATATATCCTATATGTAGTCCAAAGGTGAAAGAGCACTTGCAATTAGTAGTCAAATACCTGTCAAATATAATGTCAAATATAATGCATAGGGCAGTCAACCAGGGTGCCGTGGCACTTTGGGGTGCCGCAGACGTCAAATTAAGGTGCCTCGTATTTTCTATGAAGACTGACAAAAAAGGAGAATATTATCTTTTAAATATAGAAATGGGGAAATTGGTACTCACAATATGTTTATTTTTATTACTATGATTGTGAGACCTAATAATATCTGTGTATTTATGAATTGTACCTTGTATTATGCCCTCAATACATTACATTAAAGCAGAACTTTCAGCTATTACTAAGTGGCCATGCGATCATTAATTGCATGGCGATTAGCTTGGAAATCCATCTCTTACCTTTAAAAAATCGCAGATTCTGAAGAAATCCTTGCTGTTTGGAGACCGGAACCCAGGTTACAGCGCCTGGGTAGCACAGCAGTGTGCCGCAAGGTAACCGGAAGGAACTGACGGCGCAGGCACGCAGACCGCACTAACCTGCCCGTCAGTCTCCAAACGGCAAAGATTTTTTTAGAATCTGTTTTTTATTTTAAAGGTAAGACGTGGATTTCCAAGCTAGTTGCCGTGCGCTTAATGAATGCATGGCGACTTAGTAATATCCGAAAGATCCACTTTAAACATGCTCAGGGAGCAGAGAAAGTTCCAGGTTGCGTGTTAGGGGTGCCTTTAGCAAAAAGAGCCTGAGAACCACTGGCATAGGGGGGTATGGAGTCACTCCACGACTTTCAAATTGCAGTGAAGCAGAAGCAAGTTAATTGAGTCAGTGTTTCAACTACAACTTAGGCCATTATCAAGATGGTGTATTATATAAACTTGTGGGCTTATATAAAAGAAAAAAGTGATTTTTGGCACCAAAAGATGACATTAACCCTTTAAGTACCAGAGGGGTTGCGTACCCCTCTGGCACTCAAAGGTTTAAAGGGTGGGGGAGTTGCAGCCAATGATTACATAAGTGTGGTGGTGGGGCGGGGGTAGTCCAATGTTATGCAGAATGAATATTCATCACATCTGCATATTTCCTATGACGAGAGTTAGCACCAATGGAAATCTCCCTTAAAGTGGAACTTTCATCCGATTGATATAGAGCTCCAAACCATAATTACATTAGCGATATGCATAGATGTTTTATTTTCAAGAATAATTGCTGCATTAAAGACAAATAGAACCTTGTAGGCAGACAGGCACCGGGGAACAGCGCAGACATCTTGCAGAGACGGCATCTCTGCGTCTGCGCTGTCCGTCCCCTTCAACTCCATGATTGGTGAGTTTCAATGCCTTTGTGCCTTAAGGTACCGGAAGGGACTGACAGTGCGAGCGCGGAGAGAGCTCCTACAGCAAGATCCCGGGCCGGTGCTGCCTGCATAGAAGGTTCTGTTTTTATTTAATGCCGCAATTATTCATGAAAATAAAACTACGTCTATGCATATCGCTAATGTAATTATGGTTTGGGGCTCTATATTAATCGGATGAAAGTTCCGCTATAAAAGGATAGTAATGTTTCACAATAAAAGCAGCTCCAATTAATCTGCATAGTATTTGAGCCATAGAGAGTGTTATTTCAATACTGTCAGAGTTGTAGTTCAAGAGTAATTGAATGATAAATTATCCCCCTCCCACCCCTTTTACCTTAGGTAAGTCACCTCCCCTCAGATGCGGAATCTGGTCCTGGGACTGGACAGGTCACAGCAAGGGACAATCCCTTGAACATAACCCTTGACAGGTTTTTCAGGCTTTTCCCTTATGCTAATTAAAGCTTCTGTTTTTGTGAAACATTACTATCCCTTTAAGGAACTAATTACAGTGTGCTTTTACAATATATATACGGTGAGTTGATGAGTATAGTGGATGTAAAGAAATATTCAGAACATATATGCAAAATATGTGCAGGTGACCAAGAGTTTAAAGACTCCTACATCAGAGAAAGTCCTCGTAATCCGCAATTAGTGATCACATGGAAGTGGTTATCGGCTCATGACTGCAATGAAACACTTTTGCAGGAACCTACAAACAACAGCGTGTTTAACATTCCTCCTTATCAGTCTAATGTTAAAAATCATTCTTTCAGTCTTGTGTGAGATTTCACATTAGGCTGCTATTGAGAAGTTTCAAATACACCACTGTAAAGAGCTTTTAAATATGGTAAACTGTGAAATACACAGAATTGTGAAACATGGCGAACTTTACTCCAATATATATGTGAGGTGGTGTACAAATCGCCAGTTTCAGGGGAGTGAATTTGTATCTATGAGCTCAGACAGCATCACTAGCTATCATCTCTTACTGTATGTAATAAATAATCACATTAACATATAGACATAAGAATATGAAAATGGCTCATTAACTCAAATTTCAATATATAAGTAAGCCAATGACTTATGAGGCATGGAAACATTGTCAGATTGGCAAAGGTATGGTGATATAGGCCTATTTCAGTAGTAGTCATAGGGATAAGATAGCAAAGTCAGTTTTGTGCATATCAGATGGAGGATTTGGGCCGGTTGCCACAGGCCCTTATCAAACCTTAGTGCATCTCCCCCATGGTGTGAAAACTCAACATTGCGTGAAGATGGATATAAACACTCTGTATTGGTTAAGCTACAGTAGGAGAAAGTGATTAGCATTCTGTGATCATTGGTGTGAACGCACAACATTATATCAAGATTAATATAACTTCAGTATTTATAAGATGACTTTAATATAAGCTTTAGCACTCACTTTTAGAAGGAAAGGAAAACCATTTGTATTTTAGAGAGTTCTTCATTGCATTTCATTTGGAAACCTCTGTAGCATCAAAAGGGTTAATGGGGGTCTGCAAGTTATTACTTTGTCCAGGGACCATCACTGGCTTAAAATTGTCCCTGCTAAAGAGTTAAATGAATTAAGCAAAAACTTGCTCATGCAACCTTACTGGATTAGAAAACCCCTCTGGTACTTAAAGGAGCAATAAACTTTTGTATGTGTGTATATATATATATATGGCTTTTCCTTTTTACTAAAATAAAGATACTACCAATGCTGTGACATTCATATTTCCAGAGTTATTACAGTTTAAACCTGTTTTTGTTGTCATGTCGCCTAGTGAATGGTCGCCTACAATACTTACAATAATTATACAGCCGCTTCACCTCCCAGCTCCTTTTGAGCCTTCTTATACAGCCGCTTCACCTCCCAGCTCCGTTTGAGCCTTAGGGCAGCCTCAGATCACTGAATGTCAGATTCCAGTTCCTCACGTCGGCTTTCTTGCGATGATCCTGAGCTAATTACTGTATTCTCTTTGAGCTCGCAGTCACCAAAGCTTCCCTTTCCCCTCAATTCATAAATCAGGCACAGTGAAATAAATGGAGGGGAAAGGGAAGCTTTGGCGACATTTTTATCAGTGTAATCTTGCACAGTGCAGTAATTAGCCCAGGAGCATCTCACAGAAGCCGACGTGAGGAACAGTATGGTGACTGCAAGCTCAAAGAGAAAACAGTAATTAGCCCAGGAGCATTGAAAGAAAGCAGACGTGAGCAACTGGAGTCTGAAATTCAGTGATCTGAGGCTGCCCTAAGACTCAGACAGAGACAGACAGAGAAAATATGGGTTGAGTGCAGAATAAGGATTAAGTGTCTTTATACAGAAAAGTAAAGAGGAATAATTCTGGAGGAAACCAGCTTCACCACATTGAGCAAATAAATTCCACCCATTGATTTAAATGAGGCTTTAGCAATCAGGAGCTTAAAAGTGAAGTGTAAATCCCCTATGTTGCAGTTAGCATACTGCAGAATTGCTTCCAGGGGTGTAACTACATGGGATGCAAAGGGTGTAGTTGGAACAGGTCTTGGCATCAGCCCCAGGTCCCATCAGTAGGTTCTAATTACACCCCTGGGAGATTATTATTGTGTTGGGGGCCGTTCAATGACTAGTTATTCAGAATCCAAAGCTTGGAACCAATTAAATTGCAGGCTTATTTCCAGACATGTGTAAAACCTGACTAGCGTGTGGCTAGTAGCCAATCAGATTGTAGGAAAGTAGCTTGAAACATTATTAACCAACTTAGACTTTTTCAAGATGTCCACCTTGTTAGCTGCCAAAGGTTCACTGGAAATCCCTTGTTTGTTTGTTTCATGTTAAACTGAAGGCCATGTTTGCGGAAAGGACTAGGCGTGTTTTGTTCTTCTTGAAATCTTGTAGTTGGACTTCGAGAGGAAAATACTACAGTAACATCTCTGTTCATTATTGGCATATGCTACTGTTTGTCGTTCCCCACTCTGTACACACAGTAAGACATTTCGATGTAAATGCATGCACTGATGTGTGTATCTGTGTTATTTATTTGTAATAGCGCTAAAATACAAGTAGCTCTTATACAGGCAAAGGAGTGGCTCAGCTGGTTGAAGGAAAACTATTACTAGGTTAACAGACCTGCTGATGAAGCCAGGGCTGCATTGTGGGTCCCAGTAGACCTACAGGGGGAGAAGAATAGGGGTCAGTTAAGAGATACCCACGGCTCTATCACTGGTCCAGTGAGAAAATACTTCACTGTAAGACTGTAGTCCTGCAGCTCTGTCTTGTGGAGCTGTGTGCACTGTCCTCCTAGACCCTCTGCTTCAGGCTTGAAAGCCCAACAGAGGGTCTATGGAGGATGCAGTTGCAACGCACAGAGTTTGTGGCTGAGAGCACATAATTCCAGGATGTGGAGGGGTCCATTTTCTGACCAACCCAGATGGCTGATAGAAGCCATTTTTGGTCTGTGTAGTATAGTACTGTGTTTTTTATGACGGCTGCTCCCATAAGAGCATACTTGGTAAAATGTGATAATTACCATTTATTTGACTGAGGCCAAGACACAGGGAAAACCTGTTCATTCCCATGTCAGTTGCCTTATCTGACAAACTTAGATTATAATCACCGTGGGGTGGGAACTTGCTGGAAAATTATGTGTACAAATTGATAGCACTATGTAAAGTATTTCATTTTGATCACAGTATGACAATTTACCTATGTGTCAATATACATCTCCTATCAGAAGGAAAGACTCGGTTGACTAAATGATTTTGAAGCCAAGACAGTCGTAGGGCCTAATGTTCAAAATAATTATGGGACAAAAGCAATTTTGCTGCAGGGGAGAACTAAAAATTCCCAAATCCCCATTTAAATCAATGTGAAATTTTAGTGCAATTTGGTTTGCCCCATAATCCCCCAACTTTTTTTTGCGCATACTGCCCTGTTAGCTTCTTGTGACATTAGACAATTTATCTCCCTGTGCTTTAGGCACCAGAAACTTAGATTATAAGCTCTTTGGGATGGGAACTCACTGTGCCTGAAATCTTCTGTGTAAGTCCTATGTACAAATTGGTAGTGAAATATAAGAATGAAGCTATTTTTATTAATAAATATATTATCTGTTAAGGTTACAGAATTATCTTTCATATAGTATTATTGATGTTCCATATTGGATGCTCTAAGTATAGGCAGGGAAAGCAATTTTCCTTTGTACTCCTCATTTCCTGTTAATGCTTCTTGATGTTATTGTGTAAAAGATAGTAGAACATAAAGAGTTCAGCTTAAAATTGCTTCCCCCCTCTTTAACCCCTTGGATGTTTGAGATGAGATGTCACTAGCATCAAATGGGTTATAAAAAAACCTAGCACCTAGAATAGCATATAAAATTAGGTCTGTTGAGGTATAGGAACTTTTACATATACACTAACGAAAAGGTTTAACCCTTTGAATGCTAGAATATCCAGTGCATTACAATATGTATGTGTGCGTATATAATATAATATCAAGTTTTACATCATACCTCCCAACATTTCAAATTGGCAAAGAGGGACACTTGTGTTTTAGGGGGTGTTGCTGGGGGAGTGGCTGGTAGGTGGAGCATTGCCAAGAATCTTTAGGCTATTTCATGACCTATTGACACCTCCTTATGTGACCTAATAAATTACTTATAATAAGACCAAAGTATTTTATTTATACATACTAATTTATAAACACATATACTGATGTTTAAACAAACAATAATGTGAGTTTTATTGCTGTAGAGCAGTATGATACACTTATATACACATCACACTGTCTGATCTCCTAAAAAGAGGGACTTCAGGGTGGGAAAGAGGGACAGAGGGATTTGGGTCTAAGAGAAGGACTGTCCCTCCTAACGAGGGACACTTGGGAGGTATGTTACATTAACAATAGTGTTACTTTAACACCATGCATGCTAAAGGCATCTCCAATGCTTTTGCTTCATAATGCATTGGACACTTCTCCAGCATCCAAGGGGGGTTAAAGCAAGGGTAGTCAATATATGGACATCCAGCTGCTGGGAACTACAACTCCCATGGGGATTATGGGGACTACAATAGAAGATGGAGGTTGTAGTTCCCGAGAGACTTGGTGTATCTAAAAGAGAAAAATAATGGTCCTGTTGACCAATTAGCTGGCACCATCTATTCTGCACTATTAGAACAAATCTATCACTTTAAAAAAAAAAAAAAAGAAAGTTTGCCTATGAATTGAAAGTGAAAAGTGTACTTTTTATTTCTTTTTGACTTACTACCTTTCTGTGTGCTCTCCTCAGTGGCAGCTTCCATCTTGGATTTGCATGATTATACTTCCTTATCAATGTATTCCAACTCTCTGGTGTAAACTGTTAGGCTGTAGCAGAAAGGTGATTTTCTAGATATGAGTAAGAAATGATGCACCTTTATTTGAAAAAAGTCAGAAAACAAAGTTTAGATTCCTCCTGCTTAATAAAACCTCTCTAAAATGATTAACTTGTTTGTTCTTTTTATTTTGCAAAGTATAGGCATTTAAATAAAAACAATCACATTAGAATCTGTGTAGGCCACAGGACCACTTTGAAAAAGTTCTTTAACAGAAGGACTTAAAGGGATAGTAATATTTAATATGTAAAAAATATATTGTAGTGTTTATCCCCCTGAGTAAAAAAGGGTACTCTAACTGCTGAACAGTGGCGTTGTTGTTTCACCATTGATGGACAGCTCTGGTCCGTAGACCATAAATCTCCATAGGATGGTGTTGCAACAGCACCACTGTACAATTTCAGGCCACTGGGTTATTGCACTTAAAAAATTCAACTTTGAGCTGTAATAACTTGTGAATAAAACACCTTTCAGCATTGAGAGTACCCTTTTTTACTCAGGGGATAAACACTACAATATATTTTTTCACATATTAAATATTACTATCCCTTTAAATTTATGTGTCCTTCATGCAAAGTCCATGTATGCCTATGTGTTTATGTGTATATGTTTAGCATTGTATCTGCAGTTTCCTGTATGTAGAGCTACATTGATGCCTCCCTGTAGATCATTGTTTCTCAATGTTAGTAGTCAGGGCACACCAGCAGGTCATGTTTTCCAGATAACCCTACACGGTCACAGATGTGTAAAATGTGGATCAGTTATCATGGTTGATCAATCTGTGAGTAAAGGAACAGTAAACATTTTCCTGTTTTCCTGTTAACTAAAATAAGGGTACACCCACTGCTGACATGCTTATTTCCAGAGTTATTACAGTTTAAACTTGTATTTCTTTACATTAGCGGTATCCTTTAGTGGTCAAATTCCAAATCGTTATTCTGTTACATTGTAATGGAGAGAACAGTCAGACATACAGTTCTCCAGAGAATATAATAGAAACTATTGAGTCACTTCCTGACAGAACTATCAGGAAGTAAACGCACAGTAAATTCACTTCCTGATTATTTGAACTGAGATAAATCCTCCTATATTATAATTCGATAAGTGTGTTTGTCAGAAGCCATCATGCTCAGTAGAGACGGCTGCGCGCACTGCAGTCAATCGCATTACAGACTGCACGAATGTGTCGTGGCTGAGACGGAGCGAGGCGTGCCAAATACAGACCGGAGTCCTCTCTGAGCACCGGAAGGTGCGCAGAGAGGACTACGCTCTGAATTCGGAGCACCCGGCTCCATCTCAGCCATGGCATGTTTGGCAGTCTGTACTCCGCATGACTGCAGCGCTGCCAGTGTTGCCGCGGGTATATGGGCTTTAAAATTAGATTTCAGTAAAACAACTGACAGCATAGAGACTGCCCGTGTTTTACTCAGCAGGAAAAAGATCTATAACATAAATGTTTTTATAAAAAAAAAGTTCACTGTTCCTTTAAGTAGGGATATGTCCTGAGGACTGGAGCGAAGACTCCCTGCCCTTGATAACACCTTCTCACACCAAACAGTGAGCTTCAATATAGGAATAAGTTCCTCTTAACCCTTTGAGTGCCAGAGGGGTATTCAATGTGCTGCGTACCCCTATGGCACTCAAAAGGTTAACCTCTTTGATTTTAGAGAGGTCAGTGCATTGGATACCTTCTCTAGCATTCGAGAGGTTAAAAGCCCCATGCATTGCACACCTTTCTGGTCCTTAAAAGGTTAAATCACTGGGAAGTTTTATTGGTCTCCTATGATACAGCTAGAATTGTTCCATCTCTTCCTAATACATCATCTCCACAGTATTTCTATTCTCTGAAGTACTGATCTTGGCCTACACTGCAATCTGCATTTGTGTCTTTTTAAACAATTAACGTTTTTGTTGCAGCCTCACGTTCTATCTATTTAGATTTGCTGGTGAAGTCGGTGTATACTCTTGTGTTTTTCAGGTACGATGGATGATGTATTGGATTGTCTTTGCTCTTTACACTGTGACTGAAACACTAGCTGACTTAACAATATCCTGGTAAGATAGAAACACGTTTGATTTTCTTTGGAAACTGGAAGTCATTTTAAAAGACTTTTTATCAATGTGTACTCAAACATTTATTAGGGTTTTGACAAAATATTGCAATGGGTTACTGCAAGGAAGTGAAAGGGACATATTAGCTGATAAATAAACATTTTCATCGATTTAAATGGGGATTTTTAAAACCTTGAATGTAAGGGAGGTCTTGCCTTCAAGGTGTTAAAAGTCCAGATTGTCTAATCTTTCTTCATGGTGATGTATAAGGTCTATGCTAAATTCTTAGCCTTTCTAACACTAAGCTAAACACCAAAATCTATTAGTATTGCTTTACATTGGATTGTACACACTGAGGTTTTGCCATGCATACTGAAGTCTGCCCCGTTCCCTTAGTGTCCACTAAAAGGCCAGGATTTGGGGATTTCCTTTTTAGAACACAGGTAAATAAATCAATGTGAATGAGCCTCTGATCACACACCTGTGTTCTAGCAGGGAAATTCCTACGTCCGAGCCTGTTAGTGGCCGTTGAGGGCACGAGTTGAGAACCACTGCTATAGCCTGTGTTTATCCATTTCAATGCTAGATTGGAGACCTTCCTACCATTCCAAAGATTAAAAACCTCTTGTAGAGCAAAGGAAGTTGTGGGAATTGTTATTCCTTATCTACAATGTTGAAGGTTTGCTCCAGAATTGCACTTTTTTGTATGTGTGAAAGTGTATTTCTTTGTTCATATAACCATTATAATATTAATAACCATATCTGGAAATCTTCTTCTCCCAAGCCTCTGGAGGCTCACTAAGGTATGGCGAGTGGGAGTGTCCATATGAAGCAATTTCCATCATAAAGTGGGAGGGTCTTGATTGGGGTGGGTGGGATTGGGAGGAGGGGAGGTGGGGTTTGCACTCTAAATGACCAGAGCTAGCAGTGAAGTAGGCAGAATTGCAAGGGAACTCTCTGAGCCCTGAGAATCCACCTCTGTCCCAGGAGACCCACAGAGTTCCCAGGTATGTGGTTATACAGACTTTAAATATGCGGTCAGTAGTTTATACTGGTTACACATCTACTCAGTTATAAGTCTGCAAGACAAAGAGTTCCTTCTCACGGATAATTTAGGTTCTGGTGATGCTTCAGTGCCTTGTATAAGATTTGTGCAGTATTTATTTCTGATCTAGAAAGAGAAAAAAAATATTTATGGTATAGTTTTTTTTTCCTACTAAGGGCCATATTCATAAAGTAAAAGAGGAGCAATTGTGGAGCAACCAGCTGCTCCATAGGGAACAAGTAAAACAAATCCCATAGGGCCTTTCACCCTTTTAATTATGTTCAGTGCCAGACACCACTCCAGCATTCAGAAGGGTTAAAAGCCCCATTTAAATCAATGGAAATTGTTTTTATTTGTCCTCTGTAGTGAACTTGGTTTGCCTCATAGTTGTTCCACTTTGATTTTGTGTACATAGCCCCTATGTGTGTTTAACCCTTTGAGAGCCAGAAAGCGTTGCAATGCATTGGATACCTCTCTGGCACTCAAACGGTTAAAGGGCAACTACCACCCCACATAAAGTTAAATCCCAAGAATTACCCATCTGGCGACTAGCTGATCAGTAGTGCTAGTCACCAGAATTATTACCTCATTATAGAGTATTCCTACTGCTCCCGGGACTGACAGCCAGGAAACAGAGCAGTCATCTTTCCATAGTGATGTCTGCGCGCCTGCGCTGTCAGTACCCTCCATACCTTAAAGTACCAAGCAATGCCTCTTACAGCGGACTGGGACTGACAGCACAGGAGCGCAGACATCACTATGCAAAGACAACTGCGCTGTTTCCTGGCTGTCAGTCCCGGGAGCAGTAGAATTTCTCTATAAGGAGGTAATTATTCTGGCAGTTAGCACTACTGATCATCTAGTTGCCAGATGGGTAATTCCTGGGATTTAACTTTATGTGGGGTGGTAGTTCTGCTTTAAGGAACAGTACTCTAGGTGGAGAACAGATTTAGCAAAAGGCCTTTTAACTCTTGAGTGCTCTGGAGACGTTTATAGCATCTCATGGATTAAGCATAGTTGAGTTAGTGAGGCTGATGTATTTAACTCTTTAAGAGCTAGAGGAGTGCACAGAGCATTGCTGTGCAATGTGTTGTGGGCTTCACTGGCCCTTACACGGTTAAAATAAAGTGATTATTGGTCAAAACAAATGCACCACATGGAACAGATCCAAACGTTAATTGAATGAAATGACGCAAATAACCGTTACCTTACTGGAGTTTGGAGCCCAGAAATGAGCTGGGATCCGTAATGGACCAGTTTTTAAAGACTGGATTTAGGGCTTTATCCACCAAAAAAATGAGCGTTACTGGGAGAGGTCTAAAACTTCCCTTTGATTTAAAGCGGAACTTTCACCTAGAACAAACTAAGCCTACCCCGCTTACTTATTATGTTAAATGTCAGTTATTGTTATTCATAAGTTTAAAAAGAGTACATAGCAGTTAGAAAATACCTTTTAGTTTGTCCGTATTAGAGAGGTACAGCGGCGCCATGTCAGTGACGTACAAGTTGATTTCCAGCCCACTCCAGGGACGTGTGCTTCAGAGGGCATTGAAAGTACGTCCCATTTTTGTCTCCGGCAGAGAGCACTGGCCAAAGAAACAACTAAACGTCACCATGAATGTGGGCAGGATTAACTGCCTTCGGAGAGGATCTGAGAAGCTCAGCTTTGTCCCGCAGCGCCTAGCCAGCTGATGTCACAATGGGATTACAACTGGGTAAATATCACTGTACCAAAGCATCTTTTATTTAAATAATTTAAATATTCAAGAATACTGGGCCATGAGGAACACATAGAAGCTAGTTTATAAATAGGTGAAAGTTCCGCTTTAAGTCATTTTTTTAAGCCCTAGAATTCTACAGAGGACATCAACGCATTCAACCCTGTGGTTGAGTTGGTTTGTTCCAGAATTGCTCAACTATTCCTTAGTACATAAGCCTCCCTGTGTGTGATCTTCAGGCAGAACCCAAGGCTCATTAAAATTCAAGCTATAACAAAGGACCTGATTGCCAGACTTGCATTTACTACCTTACTTTTCCACATCTACTGTATCATTTACAGGAATTCATACATCTTGCCTTGGTGCATAGCTGTGACAAAATCTCTGACTCTCCCGTCTGAACAAACCACAACGCTGTATCCAATTAACTTGGCCAAGTTAGATGCAGATGAATCACTTGGTGATTTACTAGGCACCGCTACAATAAAATTCGCTTTGACTTGTGTACAATACTTCCTCACTACATATTTCTTCAGAAGTGTTAAAATGCCTCTCTTTGGTAACTCAGGTTGTAAAACAAACCATATTAATTTAATGATGGCATTTCCTATTTTGCCAGGAATTGTGACGTTATTTCATTTGCTTCCAGGAAGCTGAAATTAACTCAAAACTAAATTACAAGTTTCTTTTATATAAAACATGTCAAAACATCCTATAATATAAAAGGCCAGAATGTTTGTTCGATGCAGTGAGGCGGATCCAGTACGCAGAGCAGAACAGGACTCTTTACCTCACCAGACCTTGGCCTGTGTACACGGACTTTTACACTAGTATATTATAAAATGTAAAAACAGGGAGTCCAGGTATTTTCAGTAATGGGTCACATGATCAGAAATTTTTATGTATAAGGGCCGCTTTAATCTTTATAGATCAGAATGATGAATTTATAGCCTATCAGCTATTCAAAACATGGATTTTTTAGCAGAATACAAAAGTAGTAAATAAGATTATAATTAACTTTATTCATAGAAAGTCCACAATTTTAGTTCTTGTACTAGTCAATGATTCATACTGATAACGTCAATGATAATAAAGGTTTTTAACTGATTGAACAAGTCTTGAAAACTGGCTGAAGGTTAAGCCGTACTGGCCTATTAGTTAGTGTGTTAGCTAATTAAGTAAAACATACTTTTTATATATATATATAAAAAATCCATTTGGCCACACATTTGTCTCAAGAGGGCAACATCTGGCCCACTGGCCTCTAGTTTGATTTTTATGATGTAAAATATGGTTTCTGACCTTGGTGAGAAATAGGAGAGACTGATATGTTAACTTAGCTTCCAAGTCTTTGGACTTTGTTGCAAAGAGAGATTGAGTTGATTTTACTGTACAGAGTACAAGCAACACCCCATTAACATAAGTAGTTTTCACATCTAACGCATAACTACTTATTATCTAAAACAAGGGGTAGTCAGTTGTCAGACCTTCTGCTTTTGGGGTCTACAGCTCCCATTATACCCAGTCGGCAAACGATTAAAAAAAAACAAAGCAAAAATAAAAAATACCCCAGCTCTAATCGGATACTTAAAAGCATACTATAAGGATTAGATTTAGAGATAACCCTACTTGAGCAGAGGGGGTTCAGTCAAAATAATGATCACTTTTCTCACGTAAACCATGGCGGTGAAGTTCCCTCCTCAAGAGGGCAGGGCACTTGTAAAAAGAGCAGCCTGAGGCAGAGATTCCCATCCTGCGCCACTTCACTCAACCCAGATAAGATCGGTTTGAAAAGTGTCCTTTCCAGGAGCAGCAGCTGCAAGGGCAAAGCTCTCCTTGTTATACTTTTTTATTTTCTAATGAATGGGCTTTGTAATCCTCCATTAGGCAGACTCCTATACCAGTTCACAGAATTTTCAAGGCCGGTTCTCTGGAGGATGGCTCATCTTCATAACAAAACTTCCTCTTTGCTTCTATGAAACTTCTCTATTTATAATTTGACATTGGGGAGGTCAATCAGAGCATGTTCGACTCCATCCTATGTTTATGGGACCTTCTTAGGATGGACCTAATGGCATCTTGGCTGGACCGTAAAGTTCCTTAGTTCTGTGCCAGGTCACGGGTTCCTCTATCTCTTGCTGTAGAAGCAATGGTCATTCCATGGCATTTTCCTTTGGGTTATGTGTTTGTCACAGCTTACCTTGGTTTCAGAGGCCGATCTGCCGCACGGATGATGCAGGAAGATGGCAGGGTTGGACACATCAGAGCAAGATGCATCATCTGCAGGCACGAGGCTTCAGAATGAAGCAGGCCTCTGATTTATGCCATGCTTCCTGTAGTCTCCTCCTACTTCCTTCCTTCCTCTGAGCCTGCTCCTCCTACCTACTTCCTGAGGAGGGATTTAAAGGGCAGTCTGAGTCCTGACTCAGTTGCCCTTGCGTTGTTGTACAAAGCAGTTCTTTGTCCTTGGGCTCTGTGTATGACCTGGCTTGACTGACCATCCAATCTGGTGCTGACCTGTGGCTCTGTCTGACTATTCTCCTGCCTTATCCTTATAGTGGACACCCAGTATGGTACAGACCTGTGGCTCTGGCTGACTATCTGAACTGTGTATGACCTGGCTTGTCTGACTACCCCCTCTGGTGCTGACCTGTGGCTCTGCCTGACTATTGTCTTGTTTGTTCCCTGTACCTAGCAGACACCCTATCTGGTGCGGACCTGGGGCTCTCGTAGACTAGCTCTATACTGACTGCAGGCGTGAGTCAGGTTTCCGCTTTCGCTATACTGACTGCAGGCGTGAGTCAGGAGTATTCCTCGTTCATCGGATCAAGACTTTGTATTTCTGTTCCTGCTCTTGTTCCTGCTCCTGTTCCATTCCTGTTCCAGCTCCTGGTTCCAGTTGAGACTACCAGTGACTGACTGTGGTCAGTCTTGGCAGCTTAGTATTCCTGATAGTAGCGCTTGCTGGCTGTGACCATCTGCTTGTTCCTGCTATATTACTATTGTGTACTACCTTATTTATATTTTAATAAATTGCATTTAACTATACAATACTGACTCCTGAACATCCCTGGGGAACCGTGACAGTGTTCCCTCCAGTTTCTTTGATTCCCAGGGTACCGATTGCCCCACTCTGGCCCTGTAAGGCCTGGTTTTTGGATCTTTTCAATCTATCACTGGCAGAGCCCTTTTGGATCCCTCTGATGATGGGTTTGTTGTTTCAGGGTCCACTATGCCATCCTCATGTGAAGGAGTTATCTTTGACAGCTTGGCTCTTGAGGTCAGCAGCTGGAAAAAGAAGGCTTTTTCTGACACTGTCATTGCTATTTTGCTACAGACTGGAAAGCCTATTTCTTCCAAATCATATCACAGGGTATGATCCCTATTCTATAAATGGTATGAGGACTAGGGGTTGTGGCCGTGACCTTTTTTGCCTTCCGGTTGTGTTGGCTTTTCTTCAGGATGGTTTTCAGAAAGGGCTTGTTCTATGTTAAAGTTTAGATTTAGTCTCTTTCTGCCCTTTATTATGAGGCATACTGCATTGTTACCAGATATGCGAACTTTTGTCCAAGTTCAAGTCTACCCAGTCTTTCAGAATCCCACTCCTCTTTGGGATTTGAACCTGGTTATGGGGGTGCTTCAGAAGGCTCCATTGAGCACTTGTCTTCAGTTTCCCTGCTTGTCTTCATGTTCAAGCATTGTTTCTCTTGGCTACTTTGTGTCACGTATCAGCACAATTGCTCCTCACTCAGTTGTTCTCACTTCCAGTTTTTGCCCTTATATTGGAATGCATCCTCTGTCTTGGTGTGCAAGCTAAACATTCTATGCATATGTTGTAGAGTATATCCCTGAAATCCTGTTGCCAGTCCGTGCCTTGTCTGATATTCCCTCTAGCCTATCGATTCCATCTTCATGCTCACCAGTTGCCGACATCAGCATGTACCTTTACCAAGCCCTTGCCTGCCATTTTTTCTACTGTCTGATCCTGCCATTGCCAAACCTGTGCCTGACCTTGTTACCTGCTGTTCCAACTAGTTGGAGCCTGTTGCAGTCCAATCAGCTGAAGCTCCTGCACACTGACCTACCAGTTTACTAGTATTGTGATCTTCCAGGCTTCCCGTGCTAGCTAGTCCTTCTGTTGTATTTATTATTGGAATTGTTCTCCATGGGGCTAGGAGTGTTAATCCACCTGTGGTGGGTTATCCCTGGCCTTCTTCAGTTGTTTTTATGGTTCCTGTGTACCACATGGACTAAGACAAAATGATTTGACGGTAAGTATGCAAAAATCCGCTTTTTGGAAACATATGCATTTTTGTGATGCTTTCTTTATGCTGAATAAAACAAGGGTACTTCTATTACAGGGAGGTGCTTCATTCAAAAGTACATATTTTTATTTAAATTAATCTGTTTGCAACAGAGCTACCAGTTGGCATTTGTTTCTATTGATTTCTGTTGGTGAGCTTGAATATTAGGCTAGTCTGCAAAGCTCCAGCTTGTTGTAACAAATTGAACTATAATAACTTTTGAATGAAGCACTTCCAGTATTTTACTTAGTAGGAAAAAAATCTGCAACATGGATGTCCAAACTAAGACCCACTGGCCATTTTCAACCCTTGGACATAACTAATCTTTACCTTCATGCAAATCTTATTCCCTTCATGCAAATCTTATTAATTAAATAATAAAAAATGTTACTTGTTGTAAAACCTGTTAATCCTTAGGTGATCTTTAGCAATGAGATAGACATTGAATGCTAAATAGGTATGTTCATGTAGGAGATCGTTCAATAGCATAACCATGGACTGAATATTAGAAACTGTGTGCAGGTTTGTCTAATTCCATTGCATTTTGTTGAACTATTTTGCCCTTGGTTCCATGTTCTTTTCTCAGCCTGGTCTCTGAGAAAGAAAGTTTGGATACCACTGTGGTACCTACTATCCTACTGACTCCTGCATCCCATCTATGTTCACACTCTATATGACACTAAACATATCATTTAGATCACCTATCTAAAAGAATTTGGAGCACTTTAGGGCAATATGCCAATAAGGTTTCAGATGTGGTTATTTTATCGCTCTCATTTACATTTTTCTGTTTGTCTTTTTTAGGTTTCCACTGTACTATGAAGTGAAGATTGCCTTTGTTATCTGGTTACTGTCTCCTTATACAAGAGGTGCCAGTCTTTTGTATAGGAAGTTTCTACATCCACTTCTTTCTGCACGCGAAAGGGTAAGAGAAGAAGACATCTAATATCGTCTGAAATATCTGAAACCAAGTCACTATAGTCTACACCAGGCACGGCCAATATGTAGACCACCAGCTGTTGTCAGACTAAAACGTCCATCATCACATATTTGTATACTTGTAATATAGTAAGCTGATGTACTAAGAGCAACTGAGGAGAGATTTACTAAAGTGTGATAAAGAGGAGATAACTTCTCCAGCGTGATAAACTCACTGCTTCCTAGGCTATTTGTCACAGATATCAAGAATACACCAGGAGTCAGTACTGTAATAATAAAACCACCTTTATTGAATAGTAATATACCATAAAATAATAAGGTACAAGAAGGCGCAGAGGGTACTGGCCAGCCAATGCTTCCTACCAGAAATAGATGGCCGCTAGGAGAAAACCTCTCTGCTAGAGACTTAGGCAAACTGCCAATGGTAATCACAGAGGAGTGCATAAGGTAACTTGCGCAGGACAAGGAACAAGGGAGACTCTTACTGACTCCTGCCTGCAGTCAGTAAACTTAGTAGAGACCACCTGGGGAGCGACAGAGCGGATGTGCGGCCAATGCTAATAGTAAGAGAAGGCGGTATTGGGAATAGCCAGGGGTCAATACCAGAGAGGGGTGTCCACCAGAGCCACAGGTCTGTACCAGATTGGGTGTCTACTCTGCCAAGGGGTAATGCAGGAAGAACAGACAGACAGACAGAGCCACAGGTAAGCGCCAGGATGGGTGGTCAGACAAGCCTAGGTCATACACGGAATGCGTAGTCAGCCAGAGCCACAGGTCTACACCAGATTGGGTGTCTGCTATGCCAAGGGGTAATGCAGGAAGAATAGTCAGATAGAGCCACAGGTCATCACCAGGATGGATGGTCAGACAAGCCTAGGTCATACACAGAGCGCTCAAAAGAAACAAACAGCTGCATCAGACACCAAAGGAAGGGAGACTGGACTTGAGTCCAGAGCCCTCTTATACCCAGCCAGGCAGAAGAGGGGAGGAGATTCAAGGTACTAAGGTATAAACCACACCTGCGTCAATATCACTGCCTCGAGCCTGTAAGTGATGCATCAGAACGTGAGATGCGTTGAAACTCACGCCCAAACCCGCATCATCCAGATCAACCGTGACACATAGGCAGAGGATACGGGCAACCACTGGAGGCTCCAGATGCGGTTAGACCTCAAGCCAGGAGAGATGTGGTAAATGACGCTGAAGCACACAGCAGCACCCAGCCAAGCGGAGCTGGGATCAAGGTGAGGCACACTGTGACACTATTCTCTGGACTCCATGCACTAAGATTTCTCTAGTTGAAGACGTGTTAGTGAATAAGGTACACAGAATAACATGGGAACTGAAAGTTTATCACCCTGGATACATTGCCACCTCTTTCTCACCTCTTTATCAAACATACCTGCATGAGTAATTCTAGGGTAACCTAACTGCTCCATTGAATTAACCTACTGAATGTAAAATAGGTCTCCAACGCATTTCTTTGCAATTCATTGTACACCTCTGTAGCATTCAAGTGTTTTAAAGTCCTATTTAAATCCATGGGGATTATACTTTGTCTCCAACGGTGAAATTAATTTGCCCCAGAATTATTCCAGTTCTTCTCAGTGATATTAATTGCCTCCAATAAAATGCATTGGAGATATTTATAGCATCCATTGGGTTACTAGACATTATCATTTTTTCCTAAGTCTGCTGTTATTGGGTAAGACCTGGTAACAATCTCGGAGCTGTACTGTGCCGCCCCAACATGACTCCAGATATCTGTTTGGGGGTCAGGAACCTGCCCTTTCCCCCCAGCTGCCGGCATGGTGAATCTCATTCTGGAAGTTGAGTCAATAGATGGATCGGCTTTGTTTTCATTTTTCCTAGGATGGGATTGCTTTTCTTTTCCTCTGTAAAGGCATGGATATACTAATGTGAGGTAAAGGTGAAACAGATCTCATGACCCTGTTTTTCTGTGGAGCCTACACACTAAGAGCAGTACAACTGGATAAAGAGACTCCACACAATAACCTAGGAATTAGAGCGTTCTCTCACATTTATCTCACCTTAGTGAAAGGGTATGGAACCTTTGATTGTCCAGCTGCTGGAGACTACATCTTCCACCATGCCCAACCAACCAACAGCTGCTGGGCATGATGGCAGTTGTAGTCTCCAACAGATGGATAGCCAAAGATTGTCTACCCCTACCTTAGTGCATAACCCGCTGCAGCCCTGACAGAGATATCTCAACTAAATCTGAGAGACATCTGTGATTCCAAATAAGGAGGGGGACCTGTAGCTTCCCAGCTGTTGGTTGTTGAACTACATCTCCAGTTATCCTTATCATTTTGCAGTTGGCTGTGTTCTGCAGCTCATTTTCAACTTCTTACAGGCCTTTGTATATTGGGGTTCCCTTTCATTGTTTTAAAAGTATGTTGAATAAAACAGCAGGCTCTGGCTTACTTTCTTTAGCCCAATCTCCTGTATACTTTGTCACTGCGTTGCTGTTTCCAATGGTTTAAGGGGCAGCCATCATGTTTTATTAATTCTTTTGGGAAAATACATAGCAAAAAAGCCTGTTCTGTAAAGATTAACAACCAAAGAAATGAAAGAGAAGGGGACGCCTCATGGGAAAGTTCCGCTGGGCTTTATAATAATGTGTAATAATGGAGCCAACTAACAAAATAGTGGGTTATCCAAAAGATTAGGCAACCTCAGTAAGCTCAGGCGAAGGATATTGGAATGCCTTCCTGCAGTCTGAATAACTTCCATTTGCTTTCAGATGTACTCTCTGCTTCCCCCACGACTCGCAGCGGAGTCTCTTCTAGATCACTCAGCTGTGATACACAGAGAGGAGATAAACTGTTCAAAAGAACCAGCAGCAAAGATGTAGAATTGGTAACTCAGAGGATCTGCATTAGTAATTCACCTGGCAACTACAGTAGTCACAGAGATCTAGCACACACAGGGATGTTAGTGCAGTGTCTCCCTGCCCAGTACTCCAACCGGTAGGCTCCCAGAAGGATCAATCATCTGTGTGAGAAGACTGCGGACATAACGAATACTTTTAAATATGTATTTATTAGTACTCATTCCTCTTCTGTTCAGAAAGGCTGACATCTCTGTCCCAATAACAGACAGTAAAACAATATATATTCTATAAACTTATCAAGTTTTCTGTTTAATAGGAGCTCTGGATCCCTGGAAAAAGAAGAAATAACTGCCACCGGAGAGTATAGATAAGACTAGATTTTAGGCCTCAAAAAACAAAAATAGCTGTTTTTTTTTTGTTTGTTTGTTTTTACAGAGGCAAGAATCGATTGCAGGTTATTTAAGAGTTTATATCCCTAGATATTTCTTACTTGTGAGTGTTCCTTTAAATGAGTATTGTAGAGTTTAAATAATTTGTGCTTTCTACCAGATACCATTGTGACCATTTTGTCAGTGTTTGTTTTCAGCTCCAGAGAGATGATCCTGTAAATACTCTCTCAAGTTGTGATATGTTGGGATTTTTAGTGTGGATTATGTTGTTGTCTGTATACGTGTGCACAGAAGATACTTTCCTCTGTGTCCAATCCACGGCAGTGTACTGTGGGATTAACTCCGCCTCCCAGCTGATAGGACCAAATTTAAATATATAAATTTCCATTTCACCTCCTGGCTTCAGTTAATTTGGTCCTACCAAGCTGGAGGATAAAAGTGTCTGCCTCTCTCTCCTGCGCCACTGAGAAGCGTTTAGGGTTTTTTTGTTTAATTTTAAGTTAATTTTGTCTGTAATATGTAACTTGCCTTAAACGCAAGTTACATATTGCCTTAAACTGCGCTGCCAATCGGACCACATACCTTGCTTAGGCCAGGTCTCAAGGGTCTTGTAGAGAGAGCCTTTAACTGCAGCAGGAGCTGTTTCTGTGACTGCCCGCCGCTTCCCTTCAGTCTGCATCAAACCGACAAACAGAGGCTCTTGCGGATGACACGGCAAGCTACAGATCCACAACCTGAAGTGTGGGCATCTGCGTTCTAGCAGTGGAACACATATCCACAATGCTAAGGAATGGCGCCTTATTTAAGCAGCCAAGATGGAGGGATAACTGCAGCCATGTAAGTTAGAAATTATTTCTGTTACTCTGCCTCTAGCCTGTTTAATACTAATGCTGTTGGTATATTACTAGTTCTTGTCCAGTTATACCTGTGTTGTACTAGTCAGTATGTCTGCATTTAAAGAGAGCAAAGGGGACAAGCTTAAAGCTGGAAATGATCCCTCTAAAGAAGAAAAATCTACCCCAAATTCAAAAGTGTGTGCTGGTTGTAACAATAAAATCCCTACAGGTGATTCTGCTAAATTATGCACTGAGTGCCTTCAGAAAATAGCTACACCTGAAGTACCATCTCGGTTTTAGGAATTCCTAGGATGGATGCGATCATCTATGCAGAATACCTTTAACTCTATGCAGGAATCTGCAAAAAAGCTCCCTAGGGTTTCTGACCCAGAAGAAGGTCCGTCACACCTTTTAGATGAAAAATATGAAGGAATCATGGTTGAGATGGAATCTGCCTTGTCCTCAGCAGAAAAACCTGAAATGACAGAAGAATCAGGTAATTTCAGTACTGACAAGATTGATGGGCTCATATGCCTCATGAGGAAGACTTTGGATCTGGCAGAAACCCATAAGGACCTGAATGTGAATGACTCTGCATTCATAGGATATAAGATGGTACCTGTGGGACTTACCAAAGCAGTGCTCCAGAACACCGGGAGGGAGATATTCTCCTTATTGAGGAAGGGCAGCTTCCAGCACCTTCCTACACAGGTAGCAGGGGGTTGAGTCCCTCACATTTCAAAAGACAGAGTCTTATGGGTGGAGACACCCTTCTCCAGCTCAATCTTCGCCGCCTACAAACTCAGAGAATTCATGTGTCCTGCTTGAAGCTGACAGAGCAAGACAGTCTCTTATTTTTTTTTAGGTTTTCTTATTGTTTTATACCTTAGAAGGTATAATCTTATTGTTTTATACCTTAGAAGGTGTAATCTCCCATTAGGCGGGTTACCATTACTGGTCTTCCCTGAAGTGGATTGACCAGTGTGCAGGTGCTTTGTGGACCTTTCAAGCCCTGTGGAGTGGATCTTGCTGGCAAGATCTCTTGGGGATCTGTTTGCTTCTCTTTACAATGGTAACCTGAAGACAGATGACTGGTAAGTAACCTTTGAGTGCCTTGGTCCACTTATGTCCCAGTTATGTTGCCTGTCCATTCAGGGGCATGCGGAGCCTTGGTAGGCTCTTGCACTCATTTTAGGTATGTTTCTGTAACTGGTTGTTACCTCTGCTGAGGCTCTGTTTTTTTGTATTGGGTTAACCTGTTCACTGCCTTTTTGGCTATTGTCTTATTTCTAGGGCCTAGGGGGGTTGTTTTTGCTTCCCCTCCACTTGTATATTAGTTTTATGTCCCCCTCAGATGTTCCCTGAGGTTTTTGGGTCTCTGGGTTAGCCCAGACAACTCTGGCAACCCAAGCGAGCAACTGCAAGGGCTAAGTGTGACAAGCAGTCATCCGCATGACTCGGGAGATCCTAGTTCGTGTCTCCCTGTTGGGGGTCATCTCTGTCTTTTTTTTAATATGGAAAATAGGCAGAGGCACCCCTTGTGTGGAATCAAATGGCAGAATAACCTTCATCTTTACACCACAGAGAGTTATACTCACAAGTATAATTGTTATTAATCCACATACGTGGTAAAAAGAAAAACACGCTTATGGGGATTTTTCAGACTGCCCCAAAAACAGCTGTACACCACAGTGTAGCACAATATTGAACTGGGCAGGACTTCTAAATTTCGTTCTCCCAAAAAGCTCAACCACATGTACAAAAAGACAAAAGAAGGCACCCAATGGTACATTATATTCAAGTAAAAGGTCAAAGAAAGTTACAGGGCTGCAATTTTCTTTTATTGTTTTATAATCTATATATACTTTTTAATAAATAACTTTTCATACTTGGAGCCCTTTTGAAAATCATTTGAAATCTTCCTGGAGCTGAACCTCTGTATTGTCCTAACTGAGACGGGATAAATTCTCCTCAGTCACGGACCAGTGGGTTTTTCTGGTAATCTCATAAGGGTACTGCATAGATTTCAAGTCCCTTCCTCCATATTGATTCTTTTTGTCAAGAGTGAAGAAAGCATGGCTGTTCCAGGAATGAGGCTCAGGATTTTATTCCAACCTGTTTGTGATTCCGAAGAAGAAAGGTGACTGTCGCCCCATTCTGAACCTCAAGTGTCTCAACAAATATGTGGTGAGTACAGGCTTCAAGATGGAATCTTTGCGGCAAGGTGCCCTGGGGAGTATCAGGCCTCTCTAGACCTTCAGGATTCATCCAGACATCCAACACTACCTGCTTTTTGCTTCAGGCTCAAATCATTACCAGTTCACTGTTCTTCAGTTTGGCCTGGCTTCGGTGCCTCGCATTGTAATCAGGGTCATGGCGGCCTTAGCGGTCTTCATCCATGCCCAGGGCATCTCTCTGACACCTTACCTGGACAATCTCTTCATCAATGTTCTCTCAGAGAAGCTCTTGGCTCTTTACATTCAGGAATACGCCCGGCTTGTGGTTCACCATGGGTGGATTCTGAATATGCTCAAGTACTCTCAGGTGCTTTCCCAGGTTCTGGTGTTCCTGGGAATGTGGTTCAACACCCTTCAGGTGAAGGTCTTCCTACCAAAGGACGAGTGTCTCAGGTCTTGTAGTAGCCCTCTGCCACTATCAGGGAGTTTATGAGAGTTCTGGGCAGATTGGTGTCAACTGGATTCTGTACCTTACTCCCAGTTTCACAATAGAGAAATGCAGAGCTGGTTCGTGTATCTGAAACATCTGGACCATCTGATCTCCCGCTCTCTGGAGACCAGGAAACACCTCCAGTGGTGGTTGTGGAGGACTAACCTGGAACAGGGGAGAGACCCTTTGTGATTCAAGAGTGGACCCTGGTCATGACAGATGACAGCCTCAGCGACTGGGGTGCAGTTCTAGGTCATTTGGGTGGACCAGGGAGGAGTCCCTCTTGTCCACCAATGTCCTGGAACTCAGGGCAATCCTGCTGGCCCTCATATATGGGACCTCACTTCTGTTTGGGAAGGCTGTGAGGGTGTAGTCAGACAACGCTACAGCTGTGGCATACATCAACCGACTGGGGGGCACTCACTGTTGACCTCCTTCAAGGTGAGGTACATTCTCATTTTGTGGCCATCTCGGTGCATTCCAGGGGTAGAACTCTGTTCAGGAGCATTCTACCTGATTGTGCAACAGTGGGGTGATAGATCTCATGGCCACCAGGGACAACAGGAAGGTTCTGACATTCTGCTCCTGGATTGGAGTCCCTATGGCCTTTGCCATGGTGCAATGTCAATTCCGTGGAGCTTTCACCTCGTTTATGTGTTTCCAACGATTCCTCTCATACCCATGGTACTCCTGAAGGTCAGGATGGATGAGACAACCGTCATTCTGGTCACCTCTTACTGACCCAAGAAGGTGGGGTGTGCAGACTTGGTCAGTCTCTCGATTCAGGATCTGCTCGTCCTTCCTCCTAGGTCTGATCTATTGCTCCAGGCTTACCTGTGGCATGACAATTTGGAGAAAATGGCTTAGACAGCATGGCTTTTGAAGAAGACATCCTGAGGTGGAAAGGTTTCTCTGATGAGGATTTTTCAACCATGATTCAGGCCAGGAAGCCCATCTCCTCCTATACATACCATAGGGTATGGTCTATTTTTCATAAGTGGTCAGTGGACAAAGTGGTGTCCTCGTGAGATTTTGACCTTCCCTTGGTGTTGACTTTCCTCCAAGATAAGGTGAATAAAGGACTCTGCTTGAGCTCCCTTAAGGTTCAAATCTCAGCACTATCTGTGTTTTTCCAGAGATGAATTGCCACCATTCCAGATATATAGTTTTTCTTCAGGGTTGGCTTATGCTTTTCTGTCCTTCAAGGCTCCCACTCGTCTGTGGGATCTTAAAGGGATAGTAATGTTTCACAAAAAATAGCAAGTTCAATTAATCTTTATAGTATTTGAGCCAATACTGTCAGAGTTGTAGTTGAAGAGTAATTGAATGATAGAGTATCCCCCTCCCGCCCCTTTTACCTAGTGTAAGGCACCTCCACTCAGATGTGGAATCTGGTCTTGAGACCAGACAGCTCACATCAAGGGATAATCTTCTTACTGTGAACATGGCCCCCCTTAACTGTTTTTTCCCTTGTGCTAATTAAAGATTGACACTCTCTGAGATCCATCTGGACAGTCTTGCTGCTCTGAGGTAGGCAGTGTTACATCAGTAAAAGGGGAGGCCAGGGGATACTTATCATTCAATTACTCTTGAACTACAGTTCTGAGAGTATTGAAATCACACTCTCTGTGGCTCAAATACTATACATATTAATTGGAGCTGCTGTTTTTGTGAAACATTGCTATCCCTTTAACATGGTTCTGGGTGTTTTGCAGAGGCCTTCTTTCAAGCCTCCTGCTTCCATTTCTTTGCGTCAATTGTGGATCAAGATGGTGGTTTTCTTTGCCTGTAGTCTCAGTGTGGAGAGTCACTGAGTTGCAAGCTTTGTCTTGTAAACCACCTTTCCTGGTATTTTATAAGGATAAGGCGAAACTTTGGACCTCTCAGAAGTTTATTCCCAAGATGGTTTCTGAGTTTTGCATCAATCAGGATATTGTTGTGTCTTCCTTTTGTCCCGGCCCAAAGTCTGACAGGGAGAAGGATCTCCATTTGTTGGGTGTGATGTGTTGCCTTAAGTTTTATGTGCATCCTACTGAGCCTTTTCACAAGACTGACTCTCCGTTTGTCATTCCTGAGGGTCCCAGGGTGGGTCAGGTGGTTTCCAAGGTCATTATTACCTATTTGATCATGGCTACCATATGCCAGGCTTATGAGATCTGGAAGAAACACGTTCAATTTAAGATCACAGAGCATTCCACTAGGTCTGCGGGGGCCTCTTGGGCTTACAGAAATCACTGTCAATGTTCTGGCTTCAACTGAAAGGTCCTTCAGGTGGTCCTGCCTGTCTAGGGACCTATACATGTTGTTCTGCCATACTGTTGTTCAGTAGCTTTTGAGCCCTCTTGTCTCTTATTCCTGTGTGCTGTGTAATTTCAGTGTCCACTGACACTTACTGCTTGGGTTATTCAGATACGTGGTAGTCCTGGGGAACTCCTGTATCATGGTGATGTGCGTGAGGTCTTGTTTCCTTTTTTCCCATCTCTGGGAGCTTACCGTTGGTTTATCCCCATGGTACCTATGTTCCATATTGGGTGTAAGCGAAAATATATATATTTTTTAATTATGTCTTTATTGAGTCATAAAAGAAATACAAAGAATACAGATCATCAGCATATACATCCAGAGGACGAAATTCCCACCCACCTGTATAACATAATAGAGAATAACATGTGTTACAGCGAAGGAGTTACAGTGCTCACAAATGGGGGCCCATGGGAAAAGCTAATCAAACCCAGCTAAATAACTTGAGTGTGATCAGGTCATAACAGGTAACCTAGCTTATGGGTGACACAGATATACAATTTCGTCCAAGAGGAAGAGAGTGATCAACAGAAGAATAACTGTGTACAAGAAAGAGGCAGGGGGAGGGAGAGGGATAGATAGAGAAAGAAGAGAGGTGATGGATAGAAAAGAGAACAGATTAAGACAGACAGAGAAAATAGAATTTTATTATTACCTGTTAAATACTTTTCTCTTAATGGAACACAAGTCTCCCACCTAGGGAAAGGGACCTTTTGTTTGTAGTCTTGCTTTCCTGGGCAGCGGAGTACTTGTTAGAGTCTTTTCTCTTAGGAGATTTTCTGCTTCTCTTCCCCGCTTACTTTGTTTGTGTGGCTTCGGTTACATGAATTCTGGGATTTTGTAGGTGGGAGGGGGGCAAGAGTGGAGGAGGGAGTCTCCACCCATAAGACTTTCATTTGAGAAATGTCTTACCCTCCAGAAGGAGGGATTCTGTCACATGGTGCCTGTGTTCCATATGGACTAAAAAGAAAAGGATTTAACAGGTAAGAACACTAAAATCCTGTTTTCTCAGTGCACTCATTGGGAAGTGACCACTGAATAGATTTTCTAGTATACCTTAATCCTAGATTCTACTTGGGCAGGATGAAAGGATTGAGTCTAGAAAAGTACAGGTCCATCGCTTGAGCCAACAGAAGTAATTTTTCTGACCTTATATAGTCCATCTAGGGGTGATCAGCCATGGTGTGAAATGCATCACTTCCTAGATCAGCAGGTCTCCAGCAGAAGTAGACCTAACAACAGTTCACTGAAATGCAATGTGTTTGATACTGCTCTGGAACTCAAGAGATGACATCTCTCTTAAAAGAATTAAGGATTTAATTCTGCTAGCTTGGAGGTCCTTTTAGTTAGTTAAACAATCTGCTTCCTACTGATTAAAATAATATTTTTTTAATCTTTTAGAAGTGTGGGAGGGGTAAGATTATTAAATAAAACCAAATCAAACAAGCATACAGCAGTCAAAATGTAGAATGTAATGTACAGTTATAAACCATCCGAGGGGTTAAAGTTAAAGGTATAGTAATGTTTCATAATAAAAGCAGCTCTAATTAATCATCATAGTATTTGGACTTTGGAGAGTGTTATTCAATTCTGTCAGAGCTGTAGTTCAGGAGTAATTCAATGACAAAGTATCATCCCCCCTCCCGCCCCTTTTAGTGATGTAACGCTGCTCAGCCAGAGCAGAAGGGAGGTGCCCAGGTAGACTGCAGAGAGGGACAATCTTCAATTAAGATAAGGGAAAAACCTGAAAAACTTGTCAATGGGGGCAGGGCTTTCATTGTTCTCAAAGGAGGAAGATTGTCCCCTTCTGTTATCTGTCTGGTCTTACATCCAGATTCTACATCTGAGAAGAGATGGCTTACACTAGGTAAAAGGGGCGGGAGGGGGAAACTTTGCTTGTGAATATCTCTCAAACCATAAAGGTATGAGAGATAAGACTTATATCGTTCTTCATGTTTTTTTTAATGCCTACAAAATAAAATGAAGTATTACTATTCCTTTAACCCCTTAGTGACAGACGATTTACCTGGTAATTCCAGGAAGTCATTTGCTATAATGGAAAAAAAAAACAACCCCTGTCATTAAGGGGTTAAATATAGTTTTATAAAACATGTCGTGATCGTTACTTACAATAGAAGTACAACTGCAAACTGTTGCTTTAAGAAAATAAAACCGAATAACAGAATACCTTGGCCTAGAAAACAAGGTGACACCAGTATCAGTTTGCATCTATTTTCTGTGATAATGGGTTCTCGCAGGCCTTTGTATAACAATACACC
Organism: Rhinophrynus dorsalis; assembly: GCA_037306005.1. Taxonomy (NCBI): domain Eukaryota; kingdom Metazoa; phylum Chordata; class Amphibia; order Anura; family Rhinophrynidae; genus Rhinophrynus; species Rhinophrynus dorsalis. The sequence goes on from CM074724.1 coordinate 52,542,123, forward strand.
TGTACTTATGTATGTTTGATACTCCTGTGTGTAACAACAGATGCTCTGTGTTCTTTTTCAACAGGAGATCGATGACTATATTGTGCAAGCCAAAGAAAAGGGATATGAGACGATGGTGAACTTTGGCAAGCAAGGGTTGAATATAGCTGCTAATGCTGCTGTGACTGCTGCTGTAAAGGTATTCATTGTATTATTTAGATGATAACATCTTAAAAGGGATCTCTCACCCCTACAAATGTTAGGCTTATTATCTAGAGTATATATAGATAATGTTGAAAACATTATTCATTAAAAAAAAAACAAAAAAAAAAACGCTATTTGGATTAAAAAGATAGCTTATAGAGTGCCCTGCACCCTACTTCAGCATACACTTCCATTGCTGTACTGCCCCTGCTCCCTTCCCACTACCCAGCCTCCTCCGATGACAGAGGCTTCTGTCTGTAAACTGTAGCGATCTCATTGGCAGAGATCGACATCTAGCCAATGAGATCACTCCAGCTTACAGACAGACAGCCTCCGTCAATGGAGGAGGCTGGGTAGTGGGAAGGGAACAGGGGCAGTGCTGCAACCGAAGTGTATGCGGAAGTAGGGTGCAGGGCACTCTATAAGCTATCGTTTTAACCCAAATAGCATTTATTGATTAAAAAAAAAAAAGTTTTCAACATTATCTATATATACTCTACAAAAAATAAGCCTAACTTTTGTAGGGGTGAGAGATCCCCTTTAAAAGGACAGAAAATGTAAAAAACATACAAAACACCATGGGATGGATTCAAATGCAGGAGATAAATGTTACCTCCTGTTTTATCAAACATTTTCCTTTTGAAGTCTATGGGGAAACCTGGAGATAAAAGCAGAGAGAGAATTAGCACCTGTATTTTAATCCAGCAGCATATATTTAATCCTTTAAAGGCATAGTAATGTTTCATAACAAAAGCAGCGCCACTTAATCATCATAGTATTTGGACTTTGGAGAGTGTTATTTCAATTCTGTCAGAGTTGTAGTTCAAGAGTAATTCAATGACAAAGTATCCCCCTCCCGCCCCTTTTACTGATGTAACACTGCTCAGCCAGAGCAGACGGGAGTTGCCCAGGTAGATTGCAGAGAGGGATCTTCAATTAAGATAAGGGAAAAAACTGAAAAACTTGTCAAGGGGGGCAGGGCCTACATTGTTCTAATAGAAAGAAGATTGTCCCCTTCTGTTATCTGTCTAGTCTTACAACCAGATTCCACATCTGAGAAGAGATGGCTTACACTAGGTAAAAGGGACAGGAAGGGAAACTTTGCTTGTGAACATCTCTCAAACCATAAAGGTTTGAGAGATAAGACTTCTATCGTTCTTCATGTTTTTTTAATGCCTATAACATAAAATAAAGATAAAACAAAGTATTACTATCCCTTTAAAGGAACACTATCACCTAAAACAACTTTGATCTTTTGGAAAGAACTTTCAAAATCATCTATATGTTGTATTAACCATTTTTTATATAAAAAAAACTAGTTTTTGTGTTATTTAAATGTATAGATTATGCTATCTAAGGCATGCTGATCAGGCACTTCCTGTCTTAACCCATCACTACCTCCTCCCCCACTCAGTGTTAATTAATTTATTAATGCTAAAGAAGGTGTCAATGAGTGGGGGCTTTGATGTCCTATGTCTATCTAATGCCAATTACTAAGTTAATTACGCCTAAAATTATCTACTTAATGCCACTTATGTCAAGGGGAATGTAATGGGGCTATGGATGTTTCAGGATGTTCCTTTCTTCTGCTCTTGTACACGACATAAAACAAGTGTAAAAGGAAGTCATCAAAGTTTTATGACATTTTTCTATGTATGCTATAGGACGGGTGTATGGGACTTCCCAGAATTAAAGTGTAATGACAGTGGTATGTGTGCGCTGATATTCGCTGTGAATGAGTGTGTGTGTGTGCACGCTCATGTTCAGGTTTATTTCCATATTAATCCTTTTAGTGTCAGAAGGGTGAGCATCGCTCCCTAATGCACTGTGGGTTAAGAAAGATTTTTTACTTACTGTAAAATCTTATGTATAATATTTTGCCCCTCTTCACCTTATGTGAAATGGGGGGTGCGTATTATACACGTGCAAAAAAAATTATATAAAAAAATTCCCATTGCCGCATTGCTTCCCTCCTTCCCCGCTTACCATATACTCCTCCTCCTCTGCCCCTGTGTGGTCCATCCTGTTTCCTCAGCCTGACAGGGTCCCAGAAGGCAGTATGGTTGCATCTGCCGCTCACTTCCAGCATGGCCCTGTCAGGACCTCTTCTTTGTAACCAATGATAATGTCTTGCGGGGACTGCAAGGTCCTTGCAGGGCAATACCATAGATTCAATGCGCATAGCTAGGACCCTGCCAGGCTGAGGAAATTGGGTGGACTACAGAGGGGCAGAAGAGGGGGATATGGGTAAGCGAGGAGGGAGGGAAGCTGTGCAGCAATGGGAATTTTTAATTTTTTTGTGTGACGGGAAAACAAGGATGCGTATTATACGTAAGCACTCTTGTTTTCCCCTAAAATCTTGGGTATAATGTACATGTGCGTATTATACATGGATGCGTATTATACGGTATTTACAGTACTTAATTTAAATGGGCCTGTAACGCTAGAGAGATCTCAACTGCATTGTGAAACAAGTGGTTAATGGGGAACTTTACCCTAGGGATAAGTAGCTTTTAATTTGTTTAACACATTGATTTACCTAGGTAGGTGTCCACCAGACTGCATTTAAATAGAAGAATTGTAGTATCACTGGATTTATCATACAAATACTTAGGGCTAGATTTAAAGGTAGGAGTTAACATAGCCGGTAGGGCCAAAGTGAATACCGTCTGTTAAACTAACACGTTTAACGCGGTATTTAAAGGCCCTGCCAGCTAGAACTCCAAAGGACGTTAAGCCACAAAAACAGTCTTGTGGCTGAATGTCCGTTTTGTGCGTTTAGTTCCCAAAACACCGCTAAAAGCAGCGATATTGGGAATTGAACAGTAAAAAAACAATTAACTATCAGTGCTGGACATACTGCCAAGCACCGATCATTAACTGATCCATGTTACACTTACCTGTCATCCACTGTCCTTCTGTCTTCTCTTCTTACTTCCATCTTCCGCCTTCTCTTCAATCTTCTTTCTTCTCTTTCTTCTTTCTGTAAAATAAAAGAAATCAATTAACACCAAGCATGTACATTCCTGAACCCTTTGAGTGGCAGAGGGGTATGCAACGCATTGCAAAGCAATGCGTTGCGTACCCCAGTGTGCACCATAAATGTACCCATAAGATATGCCTCCATGTAATGCCCCAAAGAATAAACATGCCAATAAATAAAATGATCCACATAGACATAAATAAATGCCATCCATTAATGCCCGGTATGATGACTTAGCTTTTAATTCTGTGCCTCCGCCGCTTGGAGTGGCCGCAAGGGCGGCGGCAGCGGAGACACAAATTTCCCACAGCACTCCCCTTCAGCTATGTACGGGCTGATGCCCGTAACACACTTAGGGCATTTGAAGTGAGCCTGCCTTTATATATGGGCAGGCTGACTTCCATTGCCCTCACAGCCATTGACTGGGATGTTCTTCACATCCCACCCAATCAGATTCGAGCAGCTGTTCTTTAATCTGGTTGGCTGGGATGTGAAGAACATCCCAGCCAATGGCTGTGAGGGATATGGAAGTGAGCCTGCCCATATATAAAGGCAGGCTCACTTCAAATGCCCTCAGTGTGTTACGGGCATCGGCCTGTGCCCAGCTGAATGGGAGCGTCGTGGGATATTTGTGTCTCTGCTGCTGCCACCCTCGCAGCCGCTCCAAGCGGCAAAGACACGGAATTAAAAGCCAAGTCACTGGGCATTAATGGATGGCATTTATTTATGTCTATGTGAATCATTCTATTTATTGGCATGTTTATTCTTTGGGGCATTGCATGGAGGCATATCTTATGGGTATATTTATGGCGCACTGCTATTGAACCCTTTGCATGCCAGTGAGGTATGCAACGCATTGCTTTGCAATGTGTTACGTACCCCTCTGCCACTCAGGGTTCAGGAATGTCTTTGTCCATGCTTGGTGTTAATTGATTTCTTTTATTTCACAGACAGAAGGCGGAAGATGGAAGAAAGAAGACAGAAGGATGATAAGACAGAAGAGAAGGACCAGCAAGCTGTGGACTCCGCTGGACATCAGGATTAATGGTAAGTGTTAATGCGATGTTGCTTTACTTAGTCGGGTTACCTATAAATGCCGGTGGGGTAATTATACCCCACCGGCACTCATAGTGTTAAGCCTACTAACTTTGGACACTTTTTAGGCACTTTGGATGTATTTAGGTGGGACTTAGGACCCCATATCAATACATCCACTGTGGACATAGTTTTTTTTTTTTTTTGCCAGGTAACACCTGCATTAGCTGGCAAAAGATCCGATAAGGGACTTTACGGCCAACAAAACTTGGTCTTAAGTTTGGTGCAGTAAGTCCTTTATCAGATGTTTTGCAGCTAACACAGTCCTTTAAATGGCAATGTGTTTTTTTTTTTTAATGGCCCAAAACACACGTTAGTGTAGCGGCCGTATTACTTTATGAACTGCTGTTTGCAGTTCATTACATGGCCCTTTAAATGGCTTACTGCACGTTAAAACACCCGTTGGTGTTTTTGTGGCCTAACGCCTGCTTTTAAATCTACCCCTTAGTGCTTTATTTCTTTATCATTCAATACACCATCTGCATTTTCCTGTGTATCGTGATCTTTATTGCACCTAACAATAGGCATCAATAGACCTAAATGACTTGTGCTGAACACAGGTTGTTATCAGATTGTAAACTGAAGCAATTAGCTGTGGACTAAACCAGAGATCAAATTCAAATAAAACCAGAAAATAGAAATAGCTGTCTGGTGTCTAAAGGTCACCTAACTAGGTAAGTCCTTCTGATTATATTACGATCCATTTTTTCTTTTAAAAACCTAAATAACATTATTTCTCCTTTGATGCAATTTGCATTAAAAAATTGCTTCTTTTTACTTTGTGCAAATGGCCTTTATTGTGTAAATAAAGATACTCATTTCTTGGAGCAGATTTAATGCAGACTGCAGTGTGACAGGTTTCAGCCTATTCCTGACACATTAAGCTGAATAAAATGATGCACTCCCTAAATGGCTTCTATAAAGACAGGGGACAGGAGATTTTGTTGTAATAAATTAATAATATGTGATCATGCACTTCCTGCTTATACTGAACACTCTGCACTTAGCCACACAGACATATTTAGATGGTAATTTCTCTATCCAATTTACATATCTTTGCTGTGGATCAAGACAACGGAATTGAGATGGGTTAATAAATGCATCTCAGCTGCTCAACCCTTTGAAATAAAAATGTTAATGCATATTAAATGGATACTGCTTATTATGCAGAAATAATATATAATATATATAAAGTATGTCAAATGATTGAGTATTGCGGTAAGTATATATGTGTTTGGAAAATTGTTGCAAATCAACATAAAGATACGTATAAACATTTCGAGACATTTTTGCTAAATACTAACTCCAGTCAATTTACACCACTCTGGTACTCAGTGTTAACCCTTTGAGTACCAGAGGGGTACTCAACGTATTGCTTAGCAATGTATTGTGTACCCCTCTGGCACTTATAGGTTTAATAGAAGTAGGTAGTGACAGTTATGTAAGTGAGAAAACATTCTCACTAGTGAATTGTCTCAGATATAATTATAAATCTGACTATACTTCTTCATAAATATGAGCCCTTGTTGAATATTTTAGAGACAATTCTTTACATACACTAAGAATGCTTTTGATAAATCTCCCCTATAATCCCCACTGGCACATGTGTTATTGCCTGGCCGCCAGTGAACAGGCTGTTTGATGACGTTGCCATGGTTATGCACAACTCTTTCTTCCATCCTCACACTTGATAACCTAGCAATAACCCAGGACATGAGGAGATGACTCTGCTGGAATCCTTATCAATATTCAAATATATTCCAGTGCACAAACCAGATGCATGTCCTTACTGAAATATATATACTTTTCAAAGGCAGATGCCAATTCTCCTATCTGTCAAAAAGCTTGGCCTTATATAATCCTCCACAAAGATTTATGTTTTTCCCAGATAATCCTACATTCCTTTACTGAATTAGTCCCTACACTTCTGCCGGTAGTCTGTTCAATTAATCTATTGTTCTTTTATTAAAGTGGAACACAATACCTTTGATTTTATGTAGATGCAAAGATGTTCACTTCTGAGAAAACCAAATGTGATAGGTTCCCCAATTCTCTGAAATAATGCAGTAAATTTTATAGTTTCACTTTTTATTGGAAGGGATTTTTATTTTTATTGGGTCAAAGTTGACTGTTGTGGACATACAGTATTATCTTCTACAAATGTTACATAAAGTCCTTTTAAATTTGGGAAACTCATTGGCAATTAGTGAAATGGGATCTGTAAGTCCACACACACACATATATTTATAATGAGGTAGCAAATTAAGCATATTCTGTATATCTAAAAAAAATATGGATTTTATTACCATACAAATTAACCTACGTCTTCAACATCTTTGATGTCTTTGCAGTATGGTGAATATGTCTTTTTTTGTTGCTTTTTTTTGTTCTGTATATATTCAATGTTTGAAAGTTATCTTTGTTTTTTATATAGTAGGGAAATTGTGTATGTTTTCATGATTTTCAATACATTAAAGCATTTTAATGAAGAAGATGCAGGTCCCTAGACATTTAATGACTTATGGATTGATCTACAAGTAACTGCAGCCTTGTCAATACCGTGTGTGTGTGCAATTTTAAATCTCTTTCACTAGACCACTGTAACCAAAAATGAATGACAGGAGAAACTGCAAGTGGTGTCCAAGTTCAGTGCTCAAGGGCCACCAACAGGCCAGGATGTAAGGATTTCCGTGATTAAAGCGGAACGCTCATGAAACATACAACCCCCGAATCACTTCCAGATGTTATTAGTCTAAAATGCCCCTTTGACAACTTGAAATGCTATTTTGTGCAACTTACTTTCAATTTTCATTCCAGACAAGGAAGAGCGCTACCATCTTAACCCAGTTGAACGTGATTTGCAGCGTTCTCACCATCATATGCCTGCCCCTTTCCTCCTTCAGCGCATCTGTAGAAATGTCTCTATTTGTTGCAGGCAGCTCTATGGACACAATCAATAATTTTGACTGACTCACCTTTTGTTAATCAGGGAAATCCTTATATCCTGTACTGTTGGTGGCCCTTGAGGACTGAACTTGGACAGCCCTGCTGTATAGCAATGTGATATGCTTATATATACACCACACAGTCTGATCTCCTAAGCAGGGAGACACCAGTATATTGGGACAGAGGGATGTGGGTCTCAAAGAGAGACGTCATAGACCATGTCAATGATTAAGCACTATAAGTGCGAAACGCGTTAGATCCATGTTTTTGTGTGTCATCCATATCTGATGGTGAAATAAAAGCTGGTTTTATCCTGACCTCCCTGTTTCTATGAGTGTGGTTTGCCATTTGTTAGGTATGTACTGATGTTTCATCCCGCCTGTACATTTTAACCATGTTATAATATTTTCTTTCTCTGCTGCTTTATATCAGTACCTTGTAACTATGGGTTCAGTGTCACATGTAGCTTTTAACTCATACCTTGTTTTCATTTCTCTCATTTACCCCTCTTAACTATTTTTCTTATCTTTCTAAACAAATTGACCAAGTGCATGACATTGCTCAAAGTGCACCAGACTATTGTCCAGTCTCTGATTTCCCCTCACTTGTGGGTTTGTGATTTCTAGTTTTTTTTTTTAAATAAACTTGTTTGAACTTTTTTCCTGTTCTGTAATTAAATGATTGTGGTAGTATGTGCAGGCTTCCATTTCATTTTAATTTTAAAGGGATTCAATCTTTTTTTTTTTCAATTCAATCATAATTGTTGTCAGATATGTTTATAGGGGAGTGCTGGCTTGGGGGGGTCAAGGGCCCAATTGCCCCCCCTCCTCCCTCAGGCCAGTCATAAATCTGGACCAGCGAGCCACTGCTTCACTCAATTTCCCACTTGCTGCTGTAAATGGAGTAAACAGACTTTACGGAGCTACATGAGTAGTGTAGTTCCATTTCATTTGTACACTATGTGGTATCACAGGTGCTGTTCCATTTCAGGTTTAAGCTCTGTGGCATCACTAGTGTAGATTCACTTCAGTTGTAAGCTCTGCGGTGTCACTAGTGCAGCTCTGTTTCAGTTGTAAGCTCTATGCTATCACTAGTATAGCTCTTTCAATTTTAAGATCTATGGTATCCTTACTGTAGCTCCATTTCAATTATAAGTTCTTTGCTATCACTAGTGTGGCTCCATATCAGTAGTTAGTTCTGTGCTATCACTGGTGTGGCTCTATATCATTTGTAAGCTCTGCGGTACCACTGGTGTCGTTCCATTTCAATTGTAAGCTCTGGTATCGCTAGTGCACCACAATTTCTATTATAAACTTCATGGTGTCACTTGCCCTACTTCATAACATTAATGCCCAACCAAAGGGTTGGGGTGGGACATTAGACAGGAGACATTAGACAGGAGCGATAGTAGAGACAGGCCACTTGATTGTACTTCCCCCCTCAGGCCAAAAGTTGCCACCCCTCCCCTGTATATGTATGAGTTAATTTAATTATGCTTTAATTTTTCATCATGGTTTATAAAACATTCCTCAGTGTCCTTTCCATGAATATATTTAAGCTGCTGCAATTAGGACATTTTCTTTGGGCAATATGACAAAGGTAAAGGGGAGCAGTTCTGCATTAAACCAAATGCACTGTAGGGGACAAATAAAAATTCCCCAAATTCTCATTGATTTGAACTGAACGGTAACCCCATGTATGTTAGGCAGGTATCCAATGCCTTGCCCCACTAACATTAAGGAGGTTAAATCCCCATTTTATTCAAAGGGAATTTGTATTTGTTTTTTGTGTGTTGGTTTGGCTTGCATCAGTCTATATTTCTATCTAATTAATACTATATACTTAGCTTGACACACAATGGTGTGATAAAGTGATGATAAAATAGCGATGACTTCTCCAGTGATATCACTTCTCCACTTCCTATGTTATTCTATAGAGCCCATGCACGAAGATTTCTCAGCTTTGACGACATTAGTGCATGGGCTCTAGGTAGGAACTAGAGAAGTGATATCACTGGAGAATTTATCTCCGCTTTATCACGCCTTAGTGAGTAACCCCCAATGTATTTTTATGCGTGAAAGTCAACTTTAACCCCTTAAGGACTAGTGATCTGGGAAGTGAACTTTCCTTACTGACCACTTTGAAGTTGGAAGGTGCGTCGACACACATGATTGTTGACGTGCCGAACGGGGTTCTGAGAGAGACCACTCCTATTTCAGACCCACAGGAGCAATGTAAACACAAAATACATGACGTACCAGGACAGTCACCAGTCCTTAAAGCAAGTTTACCGGTGATGGTCCTGAAACATCACCGGTCATTAAGGGGTTAAGTTAGAAGTGCCAATACAATGTGTAAAGGAGCAATAAAGCTAAAATCTGTCATTCTTTTATATGAAAACACATCTGTTTGTGTGAGTATTTTCATAGGTGAATAGAACTCAAGACAGGATGCTGCATGTGCTGTTGTCCAGCACGCTGATGGGAGTAATAATGTCTGCACTCACTTCCTGTATTACAATAAAGGAGCAGTCCATTTTTTTCCTGAGGAAAAAAAAAATGTTTTAGGGACTTTCTTCCTGCTGAGTAAAACAAGGCACTTCCACAGCTGGGAGATTTCTCATTCCAAAGTTATTACAACTATAGCCTCTCTTTTAAGCACCAACTGGTGTCCAAAAGGGATATTTTGTTTTATAATGGACATACCTGGGAATTCTGTGGATCTTCTCCGGTTTGCAGACTGAATTATCGGGTCTCCATGGACAGAGGCTGATTCTCTGGCGGTGGTGAGTTTCTTCTGCTTCTCACCCTGTTCAGCCCACTTCTCGCCCATTTATGATACAAAGATGATTAAGCCCCACCCTCTTTATGATAGACTCACATCATTGATATCCCTCTGGTCTGCAGCAAACAAGCCCTCTCAGTGGGCTCAATATGAGGAAGTTCCCAGGTGTGATAATGGAGTCTACAGAAGATCTTGAGACATTTACTGTCTCTCTGTATTAAATGGATAGTAATGTTTCATAATAAAGGCAGCTCCAATTAATCTTCATAGTGTTTTGGCCATGGAGAGTGTTATTTCAATACCGTCAAAGTTGTAGGTCAAGAGTAATTGTATGATACAGGGTTCCCTTCCCACCCCTATTACTGATGTAACACTGCTTACCTCAGAGCAGCAAGACTGTCCGGATGGATCGCAGAGAGGGACAATCTTCAATTAGCATAAGGAAAAACATGTCAAGAGGGGCAGGGTTTTCCTTTACTCACATTAAGAAGATTGTCCCTTGCTGCGATCTGTCCGGTCAAGTGATCACATTCCATTTTATTCCATACTTTATCATTCATTTATGCTTGAATTACAACTGTAACAGTAATGAAATACCTCTCTCCATGGCCCAAATACTATGAAGATTAATTGGAGCTGCTTATTTAGTGAAACATTACTATCCCTTTAAATAAAAAGAACAGCACCAGTCTGTGATCTGTAATAATTTTCAAATGAAAAATCTTGCAGCAGTGGAAGTACCCTTTTTAACTTTTGAAAAGTTTCCTGATTGGTCTGTAAGCTGAGGCAAGTCCGTGTAGCGCTCCCTTCCTGTGCCTTCCAGACTGCTGACAAACAGCGTGTGCAGTTTCATGTATTTTATGTTCTTTCAATTTATTGATACTGTTACTTATATATCCATGATTGTGGCAACATCATATTTCATGTAAAAGCAAACTGTATTTTAACCCTTTGAGTGCCAGCGGGGGTATGCAACACATTAAGTTGCGTACCCCTTGACACTCAAAGGGTTAACTTTAGTGTCAATCAGTTGATGAGTTAATCATCCACTTTAATAAACAATTTCTTTCTCTCTCTTCCCTTTCTCGCTGCCACTGGCTAGTACTGTCACACTGCACTTTAAGACATCTGCCATCTATCTACTCCTCTTCTCAATCAAGTACAGGTAACTGGTCTTTAAAAGAAAGTTTGGTGTATTAGCACAAAGATATATGCTTAGTCTAATCATTTCCTAACAGCCCTGAGAAATTTGTTTTATAAGGAGGCATTTAGTTTGTTAATGTGTTCTACTGACATTTAATCTAGGGATGTCCTAACCTGTCCTCAGTCCTGGATTTATGTAGTTAGACACAAGTCAGTTAATCAGTTGTTTATCTAACCAATCTGTGCTCAAGATGGAATATTTGTACAGGAAAAGTATTGCATAATCTAGAAAATATGTATTTTGTTGGGCTTCTCCTGCTGAGTACAAGAGAACTCTCATTGCATTGAGTTGCTACATTCACGAGTAATTACAGCTCAAACTTGCATTTGTTGGGTGTAGTAGTTCCATGGCCTGCCATTTTTGTGTGGTGCTGTTGTTGCAGCAGTCTGTAGGGGAGGCCAGACAACTCCCCACCATGCTTTCATGCAACAGCCAAAAGCATACTGAGAGCAGGGGTGAGCAACCTTAAGCTATTGCTGAACTACAATTCCCATCATCTGGGCAGCTGAGTATGTGAATTAAGGATCAATCTTAAGTGGATTAAGGATCAAGAAGAACAAATAAGACAAACGTTTATAATGACGGTAATCAATCTGTCCTTTGTCTTGCCAGATCTCAGAATACAGCTGTTATGATCCAGAGGCTTAAAGGTCAACAGTTTAATGCATAGTGCCCTGTCTGCAGGCCTGCTTCCCTGGGAGTAGACCTGCTGATAAAGCCAGGGCTGTATTTGTGAGTCCTGATGGACCAACAGGGAAGAAAAACACAAGTCTGAAAGGAGACATCTGTGGCTCCCTCTTGGTCCTACCAGAAGACACTGAAATGCAGACTGAGTCTCTAAGTTCTGTCTCGTTGGGGCGCATGTACATTCCCCATAGATCCTATGTGTCTGGTTTGAAATCCTGACACAGAGGTTGTATGGAAGCTGCACACACAACCCCCTACTTACTTCCAAGTTGCATTCCAGCTGGAGAGAGGAAGGTGGGGTGAGTTTCCTGACAATCTCCCCTTCTCTCACAAGAGGTTGAGAGGAGACATTTGGGAGCTTCACAATGCAGCCCCAAGCTTTTTACTAAGTGGACAGACTTTGTGAAACTTGATCATTATCCATTACAATAAAACAATATATAGAAGTTCGCCATAGAGTCAGTATGAGAAGGGTATATGCCTTCCCATTCTTTGATCCAGGGTAAACAATTCCCAATGAGCTTGCTGTGATCTGAGTTTTTTGCTGATTAATGATACTCCAGATTTTATGGTCTACAAATCAGATGACAGGATGATTAGCTACTTCCAGAAGGTGTCTCCATTCCTCAAGAGATAGTGTGATGGCCAGCATATATCTCTTTCTCTCCCACACCATATTTGGCTTCTGAAGGTGATAGTTTCAGTGATAAAAAATGCAACAGAGTGGTGAATCTCTTTAGGGCCAGTCCTTAGGGTAGGACAGCTCCTATGGCCAGCTCTGAGGCATGTAATTATGGAATGAATGGGGCTGCGGGATTAGTCTATTTTAGGACAGCAGGAGACACGAACTGCGTGTTAAGCTTGTTGAGTGCTTCTTGGGCTGTCCAGACAAAGTGATGGAGGTAATAGGCAGGATTATTGTGGAAAAGTCTTTGATGAGCCTTCTGTAAAAACTAGTAAAGCCAATGAATTGATGGATTTCTTCAGGACAGGTAGGAGCAGGCCAGTCCAGTATGGTGGAAATTTTATGTTAATCCATGCTAATACCAGTTGGAGAGATGTGAACCCCAGGAGATCAAGTGTAGACTTTGACCTGGATTGCATTGCAGTTGATACATTTATGAATGGATTTATTTACAAATGTCTCCATAAAATTAAAAGGAAATCTATTAGATAAAACCATTGTTAGTACTTGTCAGCTGCAATGGAATCGATGCTTTATTTTGCATATAAAACGCCTTAGCATTACTTTCACAAATGTGGCCCAGAATGTGTAAGAATGAAAAAGAGACTTTATTGAATAACTTGAGACATGAGAGGTTTTTCTTGCTGTAAAGAAGTTACTCCCTTTAGTGCTTCTACCGTGTGATTTCTTGTATGACTGTACTATGGAACAATAGTTTACAATGGGGGAAATTAATTGTTGTATCTCCATGGGCACTAAAACTCGCATCATCCCAACCATGCAATTGCTGGTTGAGGATGATGGGACTTGTAGTCCCCAAGAGCTGAAGGACCAACAATTTAGTATCTCTGTTTTTCGGTAACTTATTGTTTTAATATTGATGTTTTTTCATGTATATTTGTTACTTAAAGTGGAACTATCATGATAATAAAATTGCCCCCCAATACATTTCTAACCTAGCGATATACAAAGCCTTACTTTCATTAGGCTGAATACGTAAGCATTATTGAATAAAAACAACTTCTTGTGCAGGAACCAGAGGACAACAGCGTAGACCTCTTGGAGGAAAAGTACCTCTGAGTCTGCGCTGACTGTCCTGTTCACTGCCAGCATTGGTGAGTGACATTCACTGGTTACCTTAAGGTACCAGAAGTTACTGACGGTGCAGGCGCACTGATCTTCTCTTGTCAGCTCTGTGTGGCTGGTTCATGCCGAAGAAGTTGTTTTTCTGCAATAATGCTTACTTATTCTGCCTGATGACAGTATGGCTTTGCATATCTCTAAATGTATTGGAGGCAATGTTATTATCATGATAGTTCTGCTTTAAAGTGGGGTGAGGATGTTACAAAGGAGGCATGAGATTTTGTTTCAGGACCAAACGACCTTATTGCTATGAAGCATATCGTATTGTCAAAAACTGATTGCAATTGTTTGTACTCTCGAGAGGAGTACAATTGGCGGGGGGGGGGGGGCATATATATCTTTGTTATAGAAGTGAATTGGTTTCTTTTGAATGTATTACAAAAAAAAAAAAAATCAAAAACATTTTAACCCTTTGAGTGCCAGATAGGTATCCAAGTTGGATACCTCTCTGGCACTCAAAGGGTTAATATTAATATAAGCATTCATTCAGAGGGTTACATTTATTTCATTAAAAAGTGGGGTCCTCAAGATCTGGTGTAAACCAAAACGGGTGCATTTAAGGAAAACAATTTGGGAACCACTGGCCTATATGTTGCACTATCCATCCTATAATATAAAAGGCTAGAATGTTTGTCCGATGCAGTCATGCACAGTACAGACTGCCCCGAACGCACAGAATGCTGGAAGCACACTGCTGGGTGCATTCTGTGGTTTGGGGCAGTCTCTACTATGCATGACTGCCTCACGTGCGCCGCCAGTGGGGCAGCGGCGGCACGCTGAGCAGAACTGGCCTCTTTACCCCACTTGGCCTTGGCCCATGTACACGGGCTTTTACACTAGTTATAAAATAAATATCTGCCACAGTCTGACGCCTCCTGCTACTTTTGTGCACTTTAAGCTTATTAGCTCAGTTTCAGACCATGCTTGCCATAGAGCTGTGCTCTTAGAAATGTGTGGACTCTACCTATATGCATGCATACCCCAGTATGTGGTAATGCAGGCACAGCAATGAATTAGCGTAATGTGTCATACTATGCCACTACCAAATAAAGGCTAATTTCTCAAATAAGACCTATGTTACAAACAAATGGCCACACAACATATAGGCAGTTTTTACTTCTCTTTAGAATTATCTTACTGAGATAGGTACACTTTATGCTGAGCTCATTATTCACTTCCTGGCTGTATTTTTTAAAGGGATAGTAATACTTAAAATGTAAAAAAAAATGTTATAGGGTTTATTCCCTTGACTAAAACAAGGGTACTTCCACTGCTGAAAGGTGTTTTATTAAAAAATTATTACAGCCCAAATTTGATTTTGTGTTTTATTAAAAAATTATTACAGCCCAAATTTGATTTTGTTAGTATCATAGTGGCCTGAAATTGTACAGTGGCGCATTTGCTACAATTTTGTATGGAGATTTAGATTTAACTGACAAGAGCTGTCCATAGGATGGTGTAGCAACAGCGCCACTGAAAATTTTCAGGCCACTTTGATACTGCACCTAAAGAACTTCAAGTTTGTGCTGTAATAACCTTAGAATGAAACACCTCTCAGCCGCAGTAGGAGTACCCTTGCAATACATGCAATATATATTTATTTACATATGAAGTATTACTATACCTTTAAGTAGGCTTCTTCATTTACTGGCAGACATGGATAGGGGAATTCACTGCTGCCCATGTCAGGAGGTGATTCAAAGGACTCTTGGAGGCTGATGTACTAAGAAGAAATGGAACAATTGTGGTGCAAATCAACTGCACCATAGAGGACAAATTAAAGGGGAACTTTCACCTCCTCATTATCATTATTGTATCCCTTCCTTTGTGTCCCCTCTGTACATTGCGGTGTTTCTTTTTGCCTACAAATCTGTTTAAATGAAGCAAAAAGATACTTGAATTGTGTACCTGATGACGTTAGCAGCCGCGCACCGTACGGTGCAGAAGACACTCCCACAGCCTCAGCTCCTTTCACTTGCCCCCAGCATCCTCTGATGACGGAGGCGTTCTGTTAGTAAGCTGGAGAGAGATCTCATTGGCTAGATATCGATCTCTGCCAATGAGATCTCTCTCCAGCTTACTAACAGAACGCCTCCGTCATCAGAGGATGCTGGGGGCAAGTGAAAGGAGCTGAGGCTGTGGGAGTGTCTTCTGCACCGTACGGTGCGCGGCTGTGCGGCTGCTAACGTCATCAGGTACACAATTCAAGTATCTTTTTGCTTCATTTAAACAGATTTGTAGGCAAAAAGAAACACCGCAATGTACAGAGGGGACACAAAGGAAGGGATACAATAATGATAATGAGGAGGTGAAAGTTCCCCTTTAAACTTTTCAACATTTCTGTTGATTTAAATTGGTCTGTTAACCCCTTGAGGGCTGCACAATTCAGCTGTTCTTCGGGGGCAAGTAAGAAATCCTGTTTGTTTACTTTAGGGGTGAATCACTTCAACCACCTGTGGCACAATTTGGTTTGCTCCAGAATTGCAGGGCGTTGTGTACCCCTCTGGCACTCAAAGGGTTATCGCTTATTAAATGGAGGCCCAATATCTTATATCTTAAGTTCTGCTGAAGGAACAGTATGTTTCTTATGAAAACCCAAATGATATAAGGCTTTGTCTGCAGAGTAAAACAATTCAGAAATGCTTCTCTCCAGCACCATGAAGAAAGCCCTGTAACCTTTGTTTATTATGTTCATCCCTGATATTGCCTGAAAGTAACTCCAGGGTGAGATGCACTAAGGTTCTATAAGGGTCCAGTTTGCTGATATGGTGGTGAACTGGACCTCAGTCCATCTGGTGACATGCACCATGGGTGGATTGTCCTATCGGGGGATTGGACATCCCCCGGTGGGCCACTATATCATGGGCCAGTGGGGGAGATCAGAGGATCTCACCTCACCGTCCCTCGATATTTTGAAGGAGAGGTCTGTGTTGCCACCGGCACAGGCACTCTCTGTGACAGCCTTCGATGCCGCACAGGGACCACAAGGGGGCGTCGATAGGGACGTCGGTGCAGCTAGTGGGCTGCTTTAAAAAAAAATATGCCCGGGCTGGTATTCCCCTACAATTCGCCCCTGACATGCACTAAGATGTTTTCGTTATCTCATCCCTGTGATTACACTTCAAGTCCTCCTACATCTCCATGCCTTCCCCAGGTTTACAGTGTTGCAGTGTCTCCTTCAAAAATGACTCATTTGTGTATTGAAATGTAGCTTAATGTGCCATTGTTGTATTCCTGTGGGTGTTCTTATGTATTACTGTGGCTCTTTGCCACATGCACGAAGCTTCAATAGCTGTCTATGCTGAAGTCATAAATTCAGATCCAAATTCACCAACCTGGGGATGGTGAATCTGGGATCATCGCTTAGCTTTCTATGCAGCACATTGCAGAGAAATACATTGCCTAAATTTTTGGCACTCAAATGCTTATCCATTTCAGTGCTGCTCACCCTTGTGGAACATAAAGTATTATAAAATACACAGTGCCCTGCCGCTACTGCTTAACAGCTGATTCAGGACAACCTAGAAGGAGCAGATCAGCAGTGACATGTAAACAACAGACTGCCCACCAATCAACTAATTCATGTACTCGGCCACATTCTGCAAGGCAAAGGGATGCCTTGAAGAGCATTGCTGAGTCTTGTGTTTACATCAATCAGTTAATCACCGCCCAGTCCTGTGTTTACCTGCAACAGCTGATAGACATCTTTCACTCTGGAGACCCACTACAGTGGACATTACACTGTGTATTTTATATAACCACAGCGGTGTACAACTTCTCTACAATGTGTTACTTACCCCCTCTGTCTCTTATAGGATTAAGTGAAAGTTGGTGCTGTGCAATAGAGGCATGGCAAACTAATGCTAGATAGAAAGTTGTGGGAAGATGATAAATTTGGAATCCTCAGGAAGACAAATTTGTTTCTATGAGCTCTGACAGCATTGTCATACCTGGGAACTTTTGGTATGAGCTCACCCTGAGATCTTTGAAATATTAACCCTTAAAGCTCCCAAGAAATTAGATTCTCAGTGTTTGCTGTAACCCAGAGATAATCCAGTCAGTCCTCATGGAACCTTTAACATTTAGAGGTGAGAGATATCAGTTCTTACACACTCACAGGACAAACAGGACTTCTCCCTCTAACTTTCTAGTAGAAATGTCACTAATCTGGATATTAAATAAACAGTAAATTGGTATAAATCAAATAACAGGGAACAATGGAGTCTCTCACCCTGAGAATTTGGCCCTTCAACCTGAGACCCTGAGATTTGTGTCAAAACCCTGAGTCTTAGGGTCAAACCCTGAGAATTCCCAGGTATGAGCATTGCCAGCTATTGTAACTTAGTGTACGTGGTAGATAGTCATATCTACATATAAAGACGTACTCAGGAATATGACAATGGCTCATTGAACTAAATGTTTACATTCAGATGAACCAGTGAAGAAGTAGACATTGCAGCATCTTAAACCTGGTGAAGGCATGGAGAACGCATGGCGATGTAGGAGTATTTGAGGTATAATCACAGGGCATGAGATGGTGAACACATCTTACTGAATACCAGAGATCAATTTGGGTCCATTTGGCCACAATATTAACAAACAGCACCTTTATCAAACCTTCGTGCATCTCCCCCCCCTCCGGTAACGATGCTGTTAAGTGTTTGAGAAAAGACAAAAAAACGAGAATAAATTTGGACTGTAATAATTTTTGAATGAAGGAGCTCACAGCAGTAATAGTAATATTGTTTTATTTATCAAAACAAGCCATGTGTTATATTTTTCATTAAAAAAAATAACTGCTCCTTCTCATATAATATTTGATTGATTGTTTTACCATGAAGATGGTCTCTGTCAGAATGGGAAGCAGGAAGGAATGCATTTTTGAAACACAATTCTTCAAAGCGATGTGACAAATGAGTCACATTAGTACAAGCAGATTCCACGGTTTAATATGAATAATGATGTGACACTGTAGTAGAACGTTTATCGGCCATGCAAGATCGAGCAAGACGAAAATTGCAAAACTAAGTCTGGTGATGTGCAGATTTTGCTTGTACTGTTAAAGGGATAGTAATGCTTAAGTATTACTAATCCCTATAGCAAAGTACTACTAAAAAAAAATGTATTGCCCCCAGTGTCATCTCTCAAACCTTTATGGTTTGAGAGATAATCGCTTCTAAAGTTGCCCTCTCCCTCCCCCTTCCCCGTAGTCAGCATTCTAGCTGACTGAAGGGAAATCCGGTCAGAGATCATGAGGCGGCTCTGCAGCAGAGCCACGATCACGTTAACTAAAAAAAAAAACTTTCACTAAAACGGTCTTCTACGTGTGCTTGCAAGCCAAGCACACATAGAAGACCATTTCAGTGAAAGTTTTCTTTTTTAGTAAAGCGATCCGGCTGTGCTGGAGAGCCACCTGACTCTCTTCCATTCAGTCAGCTAGAATGCTGACTACAGGGAAGGGGGAGGGAGAGGGCAACTTTAGAAGCGATCATCTCTCAAACCATAAAGGTTTGAGAGATGACACTGGGGGCAATATTTTTTTTAAGTAGTACTTTGCTATAGGGATTAGTAATACTTAAGTATTACTATCCCTTTAAGTGAAAAATTATCCATTGAATTTGCCTGTCTGTCGTGGGACTGGACCTGTTTGTGAAATTAGGCTATATACTGTGGCTTAACCCTTGAGGTCCTGAGGGGTGTGCTGCACGTGCCTCTGGTACTGAAGGGGTTAAAGAAGTCAGAGCCTTTTAAATAGGTTGGAAGATGGGCACATCGGTTGGCCCACATAGGCGTAGGGTGATGTTTATGTTTGGGAGGCTAATAAATTTTTTTTTATATATTATAAAATCTATGAGAGTCTAGGTCTAGAAGTCTATGATGTTCTAAGGAAAACAGGAGCTATGCTGGGGCTAGCCAGTTGTATCATAAGGGACACCTAAAATTCCCCCAAATTCCCCTTTACTTAAATGGCAGCTCTCATGGGATAGTTGTCCTATTTGCTCACAGAGGAGCAGACCCGCTGAGTAAGCCTTGTCTGCAGTAGCCCTGGTGCTCCTCTGGGAGCAGACTTGCTGATTAAGACGCTGCTGCATTTTGAGTACTGCTGCTGCCCTGGTAGCAGACCTACTGATTAACATACCTGGGAACTCTCCGGATTTGCCCCGGAGACTCTGGTTCTGACAGAACTTTACCGGGTCTCCGGGGCAGAGGCTGATTCCTCCGGATGTGGAGAGTTTCTATTGAAACTCTGCCACATCCGCTTTTTCTCCCGCTGATCCTCAGTCCCCAGCCTTCTGTGTGACACCTTTAACCCTCTGAGTGCCAGAGTGGTAAGGAATGCATTGCTTTGCAATGCATTCCGTACCACTCTGGCACTCAGAGGGTTAAGGTCCCCCCCTCACTCGCGGCAAGCCCCGCCCCTTTTTGACGCGATTAGCGTCATTTTTGTCACCCCCCCTGGTGAACAGAGGACTACCCTCCGGGTAGCCCTCAACTGGAAGTTCCCAGGTATGCTGATTAAGCCTTGACTGTAGTAGACCTGCTGCTCCTCTCGGCGCAAACCTGCTGATTAAGCCTCTGCTGCATTGTGAGTCCTGGTGGTCCCCTGGGAGCAGCCCTGCTGATTAACTTGGGCATGCAATGTGAGTCCTGGTGGTCCCCTGGGAGCAGCCCTGCTGATTAACTCTGGCATTCAATGTGAGTCCTGGTGGTCCCCTGGGAGCAGCCCTGCTGATTAACTTGGGCATGCAATGTGAGTCCTGGTGGTCCCCTGGGAGCAGCCCTGCTGATTAACTTGGGCATGCAATGTGAGTCCTGGTGGTCCCCTGGGAGCAGCCCTGCTGATTAACTCCGGCATGCAATGTGAGTCCTGGTGGTCCCCTGGGAGCAGCCCTGCTGATTAACTTGGGCATGCAATGTGAGTCCTGGTGGTCCCCTGGGAGCAGCCCTGCTGATTAACTTGGGCATGCAATGTGAGTCCTGGTGGTCCCCTGGGAGCAGCCCTGCTGAATAAGACAATGCTTCACTGTGAGCCCTGGTGGTCCCCTGGGATCAGGCCTGTTGATGTGGTCCTCTGGTAGCAGACCTGCTGATTAAGCCAGAGCTTCACTGTCAGCCCTGGTGGTCCCCTGGGAGTAGAACTGCTGATTGTGCCAGGGCTGCACTGTGTGCCCTGGTGGTCCCCTGGAGCAGACCTGCTGATTAAGTCGGGGTTTCACTGTGAACCCTGGTCGTCCCCTGGGAGCAGACCTGCTGATTATGCCGGGGTTGAACTGTGAGCCTTGGTGGTGGTCTTGATCAGACCTGCTGATTAAGTCGGGGTTTCACTGTGAGCCCTGGTGGTCCCCTGGGAGCAGACCTGCTGATTATGCCAGGGTTGCACTGTGAGCCCTGGTGGTCTTCTTGAGCAGACCTGCTGATTATGCCGGGGTTGCACTGTGAGCCCTGGTGGTCCCCTGGAGCAGACCTGCTGATTAAGCCGGGGTTTCACTGTGAGCCCTGGTGGTCTCCTGGGAGCAGATGTATTCACTAAGCCCAGGCTGCATTGAGAGCTCTGGTGCTCCCCTGGGAGCAGATGTGCTGATTAAGCCAGGGCTGCTGTGTGAGTCCTGGTGCTCTCCTGAGTGCAAACTGTCTGATTAAACTGGGGCTGCTCTGTGAGTCCTGGTGCTCTCCTGAGTTCAAACTGTCTGATTAAACTGGGGCTGCACGGTGAGCCCTGGAGACTCAAAATTCTCTCACTGTTTATCTCTTCTAAATCATTTGGGGCATTTTCCTAACCTGCTAGTTGCAGTTCTCCACAACCTCATATCGAGTTTGAATGCCGGGCACAGTGGGCCTATGGGGGATGTGCACACAAAGCTCACTTTTGTGGTTCACAACCACATACTCCCTGGTTGCATTGCAGCCTTAGGGGTCAGTTTTGTGACTGATAAGGGCCATGTTTGCAGTGAATAGTGCAGTCCCAGGCTTTTATTTATTTTGTTTTTATATACCAGGTCTGCTCCAGTTGGTACAGAGTTAGTAAAAATGATAATTGCTCTTGAAATTGACCTTTTAAACTCTATATCAGCGTCTCTCAACATTAGTCTTCAAAACACATCAATAGTGCAGTTTTTATGATCTTCTTGTTTAACGGATGGGTAACCAGCGGCATTGTGATTGCTCCACCTGTGCTGAATCAGGGAGTTCCTTAAAACCTGACCTGTTGATGAACCCCAATGAACAGAGCTGAGAATCTCTACTCTTTAGCATTCAAGGGGTTAAACGCTGTATTTTAATCTGTGGGGATTTTTACTTGTTCCTGATGGCGCAGTTGGTTTGCCCCAGAATTGTATCAGTTCAACATCTACGTTCATATGCTAAATGAGCAGTAAACATTGTTATGGTGAATTGTTATATGGATTTTACTGCTGAATAAAACAAGGGCTATGAGCAAATAAACCCAGGCTTATTTTTATTTATGTTTTAATCAACAGTCCAATCTAGTGTCCATAAGGCAAATTATTTGTCATAGCACATTCTGAGAGAGAATTTGAGCCATATTAAAGGGATAGTAATACTTTGTTTTTTTTTCTTTATTTTATTTTGTAGCCATTAAAAAAACATGAAGAACGATATAAGTCTTATCTCTCAAACCTTTATGGTTTGAGAGATATTCACAAGCAAAGTTTCCCCCTCCCGCCCCTTTTACCTAGTGTAAGCCATCTCTTCTCAGATGGGAATCTGGTTGCTAAACCAGACAGATAACAGCAGGGGACAATCTTCTTCCTATGAGAACAGTGAAAGCCCTGCCCCCCTTGACAAGTTTTTCAGGTTTTTCCCTTATCTTAAATGAAGATTGTCCCTCTCTGCAGTCAGTAGAAGGGGTGGGAGGGGGATACTTTATTATTGAATTACTCTTGAACTACAACTCTGACAGAATTGAAATAACACCCTCCAAAGTCCAACTACTATGATGATTAATTAGAGCTGTTTTATGAAACATTACTATCCCTTTAAGTTATAGGAACAGCACCACCTGGTGTCCAGAAAATAGTAGTTAAAAAAACAAACAAAATATAATACAACTAAAAAGACATTATATCTGTAACAACTTTTGAATTAAACATTTCCCAGCAGTGAAGGCATCATTGGTTTACATAGATAGAAAATCAAATAACATATGCATCAATAAAAAAGGCTTCTTCTCCTTTAACTATGATTGTTAGAGGGGTTTAAATACATTGCACACCTCTCTAGATTGCAGCTGATTAAGAAAAATGTTTTGTTTTATTTTATGTGAAAGGTTACCTTTTGTTACAGGAACAATAACACCTAATAATGATATTGGTTTATATACACTAAAATACCTGTACTCCAAATTAGCACCTGTGCAAGTTCTCTGTTTACTGAGACGTAAAATGGAATCTTACACTTGCCTGGTGGAGACATCTATTTATGATTTGTGCAGGACTCTGTGATCTCAATCAAATATCAATCTTGATGAGGTCTCACCAAAGTGATGCTTCAGTATTATCTGTTAGCTTGTCAGAGATAATAGAAAACGCTTTGTGAATAGAATTGGCTACTGTTAGCATAGAAATACCAATACCTAGTACATAAGCTGTATGTTGAAGTCTATTTACAAATGTATAAATACAACCAGCAGTAAAGTTATCATCTGCAATGGAATCCAGGTCAAAAATCAGCCAAATGCTGTCTATATGATAGTCTACAGGTACTAAAAAAACTAATTTAGGATTAGAGCATAGGTATCAGATATTAAATAAATACTTTTTGCAGACTCTAGTTTTGAGTATATTATATTTAAAAGTATACAACGCAATTTCACTTTTACGTCTTAGTGTTCTTTAAACGCTCTGAGGGTAGTGGAGTCTTCGATTAATTGCTTTGAAGCAACACATTGGAACTATTCTTAGACTGCAAGGAATTTACAATCAATTTTAATAAAGTGAAATGTTCATCAATCCACATTCTCACTTCAGTGTGAGTATTCATCTTGCCAAGATTTGCGTTATTATCAGTTTGTCGTTCATGCAGATGAGCTAGTACTGGCCGGGAAGGAGTGCTGTGTGGAATGTTAGTATTTGTCTGGCAGGGAGGAGGGAGTAAAGTATGGAATGTTAGTATCTGGCTGGAAAGAAGTGGCGGGTAGGAGGAATGCAGTGTGGAATGTTTAAAGGGATAGTAATACTTCATTTTAACTTTATTTTATTTTGTAGGCATTAAAAACATGAAGAATGATATAAGTCTTATCTCTCAAACCTTTATGGTTTGAAAGATATTCACAAACAAAGTATCCCCCCCCCCCGTTCAGTCAGATCAGAAGAGAGGTGCCCAGGTAGACTGCAGACAGGGACAATCGTCAATTAAGATAAGGGAAAAACCTGAAAAACTTGTCAAGGGGGGCAGTGCTTTCATTGTTTTCATACAAAGAAAATTGTCCCCTTCTGTTATCTGTCTGGTCTTACAACCAGATTCCCATCTGAGAAGAGATGGCTTACACTAGGTAAAAGGGGCGGGAGGGGGAAACTTTGCTTGTGAATATCTCTCAAACCATAAAGGCTTGAGAGATAAGACATATCATTCTTCATGTTTTTTTAATGCCTACAAAACAAAATAAAGTTAAAACGAAGTATTACTATCCCTTTAATATCTGGCTTGGAAGGAGTGTCAGATGGGAGAGAACATGAGGATCTGGCAGGCCTTTCAGCCAGTTTTGCCTCTTTTGCATAAACTAACAATTAAAGAAAGAAAAACACCTGTTAACCCTTTGGGTTCCAGATGCAAATGACTAACACAACTATAAGTGATTTTGAAAGTTCTTTCAAAATTACCCATGTTTTAAGTTGTTCCACTTTTTTACCAGATAGTAGATCTGTGACTGTATAGCTTTAATATGGAGGTTTTTGCCCCTGTTATATCTCTATATAAAAGGCAGCAATATCTGACACGTAAATAGCACATTAGAAAGTGGAAGTGGTATCTGGCCGATGTCTGAAAAGGCTTATGGAGCAGCACCCTAAGTGCAGTGTTACATACAGAATAAAGGTACCCTATAATTGGAAAATGACTCATTTATTTGTTTGCAAAATTACAGAAATTAGTGTCTAAATGTCAGGTGGCAGCCTATTATTTTCTGCCATTCCAGGGAGTGCATACCTCACCCATTGAAACATAATTAATTGATTATAATCAAGTTCCTGCCTTCGAAAACATAATAGAACTAACTGCTATTTTCCAGCTAACTGCGTGAAAAATGTTTTCCTATCACAATGATTCCCACCGTTTTAACGGTTCTATATAATCATCCTGTAGAAGGTTCACATTAAGAGAAACACAAGGACATATGTACGAAGAGAAAATAGAGCAAGTTTGGAGTAAACCAAAGGCATCATAGGGGACATATTAAAATTCCCCAGGCTTTTCACTGACTTAAAGCAGAGCTATCACTCACATTAAAGTGTCCCCCCAAATAGTTATTCATATAGTGATACACATACCAATACTTGTATTATCTTGAATAAGTCCCGCATTATTGAGAAATCCAACTTGTTCGGAGACTCATGGGCAGGCATCAGAGCAGACATCTTGCCGAAGAGTCATCTGTGCATCTGCGCTGTCTGCCCCTGGTCTCCTCTGGGATTGGTGAGTGGGAGTTGCATTGTACCTTAAGGTACAGGAAGTAACTAATGGCGCAGGTGCAAGATGCCGCTATAGCAAGAAACCTGCCCGTCAGTCTTGGAACAAGATGGATTTCTCAATAACGCCAAACGTATTTAGGATAATACTAGTATTGATATGCATATCGCTATATGAATAATTATTTGGGGGGACTTTAATTTGAGTGACAGTTCAAACTGGGATTTTAACCCCTTGAATGCTATAGAGGGATCTCCAATGCATTGCTTGTAGCATTAAAAGAACAGCCCCATTTAAATCAATGGGAATTCTTAGTTGCCCCCTGTTGCTTGGTTGGTTTACCCAGAATTGTTCCACATTGCTCTTATATACGTAAGGTGCAGAGTCATTTATTATAATAGGTAAAAACAGAACCTGTCCCACAGTGCTAACATTTTAATTTTGCAGTTGTAGGCTCTAGATAGGAACCTATTAACCCTTTCAGTGGTGTGTCCAGCACATTGTGAAGCAGTGGAAAAAGAGCTAATTCTGTTTTTTTTTGTTCATTACCAGGTCTCCTGAATAGCCTGGACACTCCATTACTTGTTCCTCCTACTTTCACGGCAAACCCCACCTACCCCATGCTAATGCTGGCTGTCCTGATGAAGCCCTACCCACGTCCCAATGCAAATCAGTCATTAGGACACTCCTTCTCTAGCCCTTCCCAATCCTCCTGGTGCGTGGGAAGAACACGCCTCTCTTCCTTTGCACTCAGATTAACTTTTTTTTTTTCTTTTTTTTCTGAAGGGGTGTACATTTTCAACATTTAGTTAAAGAATGGTAAACCACAAATGTTTTCTGAAAAAAATGTAATTAAAAAAATCAACAAAATAGAAGTGCACTGAGATGGATAACTCATCTGGTACTCAAAGTGTTAATCCACCCCTAACAGGCAGCAGAGAACTTTTCTTTCTGTCCTGAGAAACCTCAGGGGGTGCTTTGATCCGTGTGTTAGAGTCTGCAGGGAAGTGAAGTGGGGGAGATCTTTTACTCCAGAGGTCAATTTCAGTCCTATATTTCCATTTGAAAAGAACATAGAAGAACATAGGTTGAATTTAAAGGGGAACTACCACCCCTTTCATACAAAATTAGAATACAGAAATATAATTGCATTTTCACAGTCAAATGAAAACCTCCCTTTCTCAAATTGTTCCATTAAAAGGCCAGATAAGAATACAAGCTGACATTAACTCTCTGAGTGCTGGTGCACTCAAAGGGTTAAATAAGCCACAATACAAAGCAGAACACACAACAAGGTAAACATTTATTTGTACACTTTACAATTAATGTGTAACTGAAAAAAATACAATATTTCTGTTTAAAGGGGAACTGCCACCCCGCAATAAGTTCACATTAATCAATTCTTCATCTGGCGACTAGCTGCTTAGTAGCGCTAGTCGCCAGAAATATTACCTGGTTTCAAAGATATTCCAGTTACTCGGAGGCTCACAGTAGCAGGAAGCACGGACATCTTGTCATAGTGACGCCCGTGCGCCTGCGCTGTCAGTCCCTTTTGGAGCCAGACGAAAAACTGGAATATCTTTGAAACCAGGTAATATTTCTGGTGACTAGCGCTACTAAGCAGCTAGTCACCAGATGAAGAATTGATTAATGTGAACTTATTGCGGGGTGGCAGTTCCCCTTTAAACAGAAATATAGTATTTTTTTCAGTTACACATTAATTGTAAAGTGTGCAAATAAATGTTTACCTTGTTGTGTGTTCTGCTTTGTATTGTGGCTGATTTAACCCTTTGAGTGCACCAGCACTCAGAGAGTTAATGTCAGCTTGTATTCTTATCTGGCCTTTTAATGGAACAATTTGAGAAAGGGAGGTTTTCATTTGACTGTGAAAATGCAATTATATTTCTGTATTCTTATTTTGTATGAAAGGGTAGGTAGTCATTTGGACAAGGGTATTGCTGTTGATACGGTATACCTGGAATTTGTAGAAGTCTTTGATACTGTGCCTCACAACAGGTTACTGCATAAATTAAAGGCTTCCGTTTGGGAGAAGATATATGTACTTGGACAGATAATTGGTTACATAGTAAATGGCAGAGGGTTGTAAATTGAATTTTTGAAGTTGTAAGTGGGGTGTCACAGGGTTCAGTCCTGGGCTCAATGCTTTTAAAGGGACACTAATATCCCATAAAAAAATATTCTATTTTTTGTAGATGTTAAAATAATAAACTACATGTCACAAATCATATCTCTCAAACCGCTATGGTTTGAGAGATATTCGTCTTGAAAGTTCCCTCCTCCCTCCCCTTTTCCTGATGTCAGCATCTAGCTGACAGCAGGAGATCCCGGTCTGGGGACCAGCCGGAGGCTCTGCAGCAGAGCCGAAATCACGTTATTTAAAAATAATTATTTCATTGGAAAGGTCTACAAAGTAATGGCTCAATATTTGCTGACTTCAATAAGCTGTGTAAGGGAAAATACATACAGAGCAGGATGTTTTTTTCTCTGAAGAAAGATTTAGATAAACTGAGTGAATGGGTAGAAAAGTGGCAGATGAGGTTTAATATAGATAAATGTAACGTTATGCATTTGGGATGCAGAAACAAACATGCTACTTATACACTAAGTGAAGAACTAGCTGGGGAATCCTTGTTAGAGAAAGATTTAGGAGTACTGATAGATGGTAGACATCACAGCAGTGTGCAGAGTCAATCATCTGCTGCGAGAGCCAATAGGGTACTATCCTATATAAATGCGTGGGATGGGAATTTAACCCTTTGAGTGCCAGAGGAGTACTCAACGCATTGCTTTTCAATGCATTGCGTACCTCTCTGGCACTCAAAGAGATAATTCTGCCTCCATATAAATCCTTGGTAAAGCCTCATCTAGACTATGGAGGGTATAATAAGGTCAATGGGAGTGATGTTGGTTATACTTACCCATTTCTCTAGCACCCCACCATGGGTTCAGGGAAAGCAATAAAGGTTATATCTCCTACTTACCTTTTAGGGATGAAGGAGGAGTTCTGAATACCAGTAAACAGGATCAGGGGTGATGTATTATACTAAATTAATGGAGGAAGACCTGAGCTAATTATCCCCCCAAATATGTCTACTCACTCCCTGCACTGGCAGATGTTCATCGTTATATTCCACTAGTTACAAAGCCCGTACACACGGGCTGATCCGGAGCTCCCGCTCCGGAAGGCTGACAGCCTTCTGTGCTTCCGGCTCCGGGGCAGAAATGGAGGCGCTGGGTGACAGTTCTGTCTGGAGCTCCCTGC
Source organism: Rhinophrynus dorsalis (assembly GCA_037306005.1). Lineage (NCBI taxonomy): Eukaryota > Metazoa > Chordata > Amphibia > Anura > Rhinophrynidae > Rhinophrynus > Rhinophrynus dorsalis. The sequence goes on from CM074724.1 coordinate 52,570,759, forward strand.
TCCGGATCAGCCTGTTCTGCGAGTCCCTACTGCGCATGTGCGGTTACGTACACAGTGAGCGATGCATTCTAGGATTTTATATTATAGGATGATACCTCTGAATCACTTTCACTGTATTGTGGATAACCTGGTATACTATACATTTGCCCTCAATTTATACCAGTTATTTGATTATTATCCATTAAACCTAAGAATACTGTAAGCTCTTTGGGCAGGGATCTCATCATTTTGTTTTTCTGTACTGCTTTTATATTCATATTACAATACTGGACTTGTATTTATACCCTGTAACTATGTATAGCTTTGCATACCTTGTGGTGCTATATGACTAAACGTATTCATATATAACTGTTTTACAAATATATATTTAATGGAAGGGAATTACTGCGCGTCACCACCATCACCGCTACCATCACAATGTGAAGGTGGTTAATTTATTCAGTGCCCTTTGTGCAAATATGATGATATAACTGTTTTATATATATTTTTAACTACTACACTAATTGGGCAGCCCTTTGGCTGCAGCGGGTTAAAGGGATAGTAACGTCTGCTGCTAAGTTTATGCTATATTGTAGGTTTAAAAATAATAAATTATGTGGAACAAGTCCCATCTCTCAAACCTTTATGGATTTAGAGATATTTGGTGCGAAAGTTCCCGCTCCCTCCCCTTTCCCTGACGTCAGCTGTAAAGCTGACAGAAGGAGATCCGTGTTGACCAACTAGAGGAGGCTCTTCAGCAGAGCCGAAATAGCAATATTTAAAAAGAACTACTTCACTGGAACAGTCTACAAAATGTGCTTGCAAACCAGGCACACTTTGTAGACCGTTCCAATGAAGTAATTCTTTTTAAATATCGCTATTTCGGCTCTGCTGAAGCGCCGCCGGCTGGTCCCAGGACCGGGATCTCCTGCTGTCAATAGAGCCTGACGTCAGGGAAAGAGGAGGGGGGATCTTTAGCTGAGAATATCTCTCACATCATAAAGGTTTGAGAGATGGGACTTGTTTCACATAAGTTTATGCTATGTTGTAGATTTAAAAAAAAAAATAAATTATTATCGCCGGACATTAGTATCCTGGACTATTATAATCAGGGTATTTGGTTGCTCTAGAGTAGAGGATGGTAGGTGTTTGGGCCCTTATCAGACTGTAGTGCATCCATCCCATGTCTCAGCCGTTATTATCTTTTACTTGTTCTGTTAATTGGCGCTATATAAAAACCATAGGTCACATTCCTGGTAAGCATGCACAGCCCTCCAATCTCTCCCTCTCTACTGTATCTGTCTATCAGAGAGCAGTCATTGCCTCAATCATTTCGTTTCACTGACCTGTGCACGTGAAGGGATGTAGGCTATAGTCCACTGAGTTGAGTAATTGTGCACCCCTAATTTAAATCTCTTTTCCCCTCTGCCTACCCCCCATCCAAATCTGAATCCTAATGAAAGAATCAGCCCAAAATACCAAATCAAACTGCATTTTCTGCATTCCTAGAGGTTAGCAGAAGTTGATGCTGATGAAAAATGGTAGCTATATTAACCCTTTGAGTGCCATGCTTTTCGCACGCCTCTGATATCATAATTTTTCACAATAAAAGCAGCTCCAATTAATCTTCATAGTATTTGGGCCATGGAGAGTGTTATTTCAATACTGTCAGAGTTGTAGTTCAAGAGTAATTGAATGATAAAGTATCCCCCCTCCCGCCCCTTTTACTGATGTAACACTGCTCACCTCAGAGCAGCAAGACTGTCCATATGGATCACAGAGAGGGACAATCTTCAGTGAGCATAAGGGAAAACCTGTCAAGGGGGGCAGGGTTTTCCTTATACTCACAGTAAGAAGATTGTCCCTCGCTGTGATCTGTCCGGTCCCAGGACCAGATTCCACATCTGAGGGGAGGGGGCTTACACTAGGTAAAAGACGTGGGAGGGGGATACGTTATCATTCAATTACTCCTGAACTACAACTCTGACTATTGAATTAACACTCTCCATGGCCCAAATACTATGAAGATTAATAGGAGCTGCTGTTTTTGTTAAACATTACTATCCCTTTAAAATGCTCTTAGTGCATGGGTCATTGAGGTTGATGTACTAAGAATAAATGGAGCAACACAGGATCAAACCAACTGTAGCAAAATTTGCTTTCATTTAACTGTATCTTTTAACTCCTTAAATGCTTTGGAGACCTCTCTAGCACACAGTGGGTTAAAACCCACATTTAAAGGAAAATTAAATTTTTATCTGTCCCCTGTAGTGCAATTTTGTTTGCTGCAGAATTGCTCCAGTTTTTGTAAGTAAATCGTCCTCATTAAGATTCTATATGCAGCTGTAATCTATTCGGTGTGGTGGGCTGTGCGTGGTGGAGAGCAAAGACGGAACAACAGGAGAATGGAAATGAATAATTTAGTGTAATTTGTTTGTGCTCGGTGCCCTGCTATACCCATTATACAGTTCATCAGGAACATTGACACAAACTGGGGAAAAGCATGAATGAACATGGAGCTGCCGATTGAGGAGCTCTTATGATGCATCATTAGCTTCTCCTTAGCTGCTTTTGGACTACAATTCCTATCATCCTCAGCCAGCTAAGGCCCAACAACTGCTGCAGAGCCACCTCTTGAAGTCTCCTAGATTAAAAAGTCCCCATCAGATTAATGAGTCAAAATAGAGAAGAGTAGGAATATGTTACATTGGTACAATGAAAAAAAAATGCAAAATGCATTGCGTACCCCTCTTGCACTCAAAGGGTTAAGGGCCAGATTTACATCCCAGGTGCCCCAGGCAAGGCACTCTAGCTCCACCTCTGGCCACACCTCCATCATCACACGACCTGTATCAAGAAAAGACACACCTCAAAAGCAAAAGCTTTAACCCCTTGGTTGCTAGAGAGATCTCCAGTGCTTTGCTTTGCAATGTGTTGTAGGTCACCTTAGCATACACGAGGTTCAGTAATAACCTGTAAAGTGGTATGTAAATTGGTGTAATGACAAGAAGATTGCTCTGGCCACACCCACAATTCAGAACGAATGAGAAGACCATCAAAATTTGGTGCTCTGGGCAGTTGCCTACTTTGCCTGTTGGGAAATCTGATACTGCTTCTGAGCAAAACTGAGCAATCCAGCACTGAAAGAGTCAGAAGACTGTTTATAAAAAAATGATTTAGAAGAGAACATTCAATGTGCAGCCTGGTCCATTTTTTCATTACTCTCTTAACTGTGTCAGTACCGGTTGCTCATCTTAGAGGGAGCACTGTTTTCCAGTTGCTCAGAGATCTACATTGATTGGAGTTGGCACCCCTATAATAAGAAATGTCTGCTGCACGCAATTTGTGTTCAGTCAGCTGTTGCTGGACGTTCTAGTTGGACTTTGGCCAGCTGAAGATGATGGCAATTGTAGTCCAACAATACCTGGAGAGCTGCAGGTTGCCTATCCTTGTTCTATGTCTGGGTAGCTGCAGTGGTTTTGGATACAGAATAACACTAAATAGAAATTCTCATTGACTCAAATGGAGCTTTTTATAATCTTACTACTTGAAGAGCCCGTTACATGAGCCACAGTGCCACTGCCACCCGGTCGCGGGCAAGTTATGCGCAGTAGAGACTGCCCGTGCCGCGGCTGATACAGAGCTGGACGCTCCTTCTGTATCAGCCGCTGCGCGGGCAGTCTCTACTGCGCCTGACTGCAGCACGCGCAGCAGTGTGTACTGCGCATGTCGCGGCGTTACACACGTTTCAGCAAATTATTATATAGGATGAATGCTAGAGATGTCCAACACATTGCTTCAGATTTAAATCAATGGAAGGTTTATGAATTGTTTTTTTTTTTTTTACCCCTAAGGACCATATGTTTAAAGAAGTAGCGAAATAGCTTTTGTCATTGGTAACAGTGTCGTTGGACTCATTAATATTTTCAGAGAGTGTCAATTGTGATCGGAAATATGTCGTTTTGTCATTGAAGTACAATTCCTGACTGAAATTGTCCTGTGTAACAACAAAAACGTCTTACCCAACAACAAAAATGTCCTACAAACGATAAAAATGTGTGTATGTAGGGATGACAATTGTGCTTGTGTTGTGTTTCCTTCCATTATTATAGGTTTCTCTCATTCAGAACTTCACAGTCCCTCCACTTTTTTCTTAACGTACACATTTTGTCTTTTGCAAGACATTTTTTTTGTCGTCGTATACAACACATTTTCTTTTCCTCTATACGACACTGGAGAATAGTATAGCCAATAAAGGTATCAACTTCACTATAATTGCCTTCTATATTTCTATGGATAGCACAGTACCAACACTTATTTTTAAATTCTATACTAAAACCATTCATGGGGCCCTTACAAAAAATATCCCTGGTAAGTCCTACATGATCTAGACCAACACTGCAGAACTGTCAAGTGAATTATATATGTGTGAAATGGGGGCCATTGCAAAAAAAAAAAAGTGTATATATATATATATATATATATATATATACACAAACTAAAAAATAAATACAGTTTATCTAAGCTGGACTTTTATATGAATGACTTTTGTGTTTTGTTCAATAACTTGAGATCCTATAGGAATAGTTTCCCTTCTCCAAAGAGTTAAAACTCTCTTTACAGCTGAATCCAATGATTCGGTAGATATTTTACATCCACTGTTACTCATGTTGCAGGCAGGCTTTTTCTTATGGTACACCATAATATATCCAGACTGTTACTGGCAGCTGTGTACTTTAGTGTACTTACGGTAAACCAATAAGTGCATAGCTGCCAGTAGCAGTCTCGGTGAGGAGTTCAAAGACTTGTGGCTAGAAAGTAATGTCTGAAAATGTGTTTTTTTGCGTGGAGGAACAGAGAATGGATATACTGATTTTAAATAGTGGTTCTCAACCAGGGTGTCTTGGTACTTAGGTGCACCACAGACATGCGCTTAGGGTGCCCTGTCTTTTCTCTAAACACTTTGGCAAAAATGTTAATTTTGAGTTTCAAATATAGATTGTATATGTTTATGTTTGTTTTAGTATTTTAGTATTTCTGTTGTGAGACCTAAAATAATGATATTTTTATTAATTTGTACCTTCCATTCCATGCTTGACAAATGACAAAATGTTAGATATGCCCTAGAAATTCCAGAGTAACCAAACAAAATTGAGAACTGCTGCATTAACCCTTTGGCAGAGGGTATGCAATGCATTGTGTACCCCTCTGGCACTCAAAGGGTTAAAATATAGACAGGAACTATAATTTTACTATTGTTCTACAATATTGCATTTAACAAAGCCAAATACATGGTTTCCAACGTATTGCTTCTCGTAGCATAGATACAAAAGGTTAGCGCTTTAAGAGAGGTATCCGATGCAGTGAGATTGCATATGGCTGTTCCCAATATTCCACATAAAAATTGAGCTTGTGTTCAGAATGCTACTTCAGCAATATAGCTGCACCTCCTACGACTTGTTTACCAAACTGTTTATCTCCCAGTGCCAGGAATAAACGCAAAGAACATTAATATAAACACTCTGCCTAATGCTTATGGATTAGAAATATTTAATGTTCAGATTTTCTTTGTTTCCATTGATTGCCTGGCACGGTCAAATATGTTGATTCAATAACAAAAATAAATATATTTTGCAAATGAGGTACAGAAAAAGACTGTGTTATTTTCTGCTTTTGCACAGAGCCAAGGAGCTATAACTGAGCGGCTGCGTAGTTTCAGCATGCACGACTTGACTGCAATACAAGGAGATGATCCAGTAGCGGGCAGACCTTACCAATCGATACCTGATGGCCCAAAGAAACAAAAAGTCTCAGGCAGTGAGGGTTCAGGTAAGTCAATCCTAATAATAACACCCCCCATCAACCTTGGTATGGCCAGAAAATCCCATACCTCCCAAGTGTCCCTCTTTAGGAAGGTCAGTCCCTCTTTTAGACCCAAATCCCTCTGTCCCACTTTCCCACCATGATGTCCCTCTTTTAAGGAGATCAGACAGTGTGGTGTGTGTATAAGTGTATCATACTGCTCTACAGCAATATAATTCACATTAATATTTGTTTAAATGTCAGTATATGTGTTTATAAAGTAGTCTGTAAATAAAGTACTTTGGTCTTGTTTTAAGTCATTTATTACGGTTACACAAAGAGGTATCAATAGGTCATGAAATAGCCTAAAAATTCTCGGTAATGCCCTGCCCACCAGCCACTCCCCCTAAAACACAAGTGTCCTTCTTTGACAACTTGAAATGTTGGAAAGCATGAAATCCTAATGTCCCTATGAATTTTTTACTTGCTCCTTATTACTAGAGATGAATCAGTCTTGGAGGCTGAAGGAGGATGATGGGAGTTTAGTTTGGCAGCAGCTAGAGGGCTTACCTCCATTGACGTCAATGATGTGGGTCAAGAAGGGGCACTTGCCCCCCACCCAGACAAACATAGGAGCTGGAAGGGTTGGCCTGGTGGGCGTATTATGGCTTTGCCCCCCCGGGAAACATTTCTGTTGTCGCCCATGCCCACCTCTGCCCTAGTATACTACTGTTTTGTGCTTGTCAAGGATTATTTAACCCTTTGAGTGTCAGCGGGCAATGCGTTGCGTACCCCTTTGGTACTCAGAGGGTTAATTTAACCCTCTTGGATGCTTCACCAAGTACTGGATATTTCTTTAGCATCCACAGGGTTAATAGTGAATGTATATTTGATATTGGCACAAGCAAAAGGTTTGGCTGACAGTGGGATGAATGTATGTCAGTGAGTCTATGCTAAATTAGGAGCCAGAATTGATTTCCAGTCTCTGTGTGTCCATAACGTCAATTTATTATGTATGTATGCCGGTATTTGTATCCTTAACGCTGCTTGAGCCAAAAAGAAGAAAATGATTCATCTGTGCGCACACTGAGCATTCCTTTCCTCCATGCATTGAGTTTCAATGCTTTGGATACATCTCTGGCACTCAAAGGGTTAAGGCAATGCCATAATGCTTTGAATGCCACAGGTGTATCCAAGGCAAACAATAATGTCAATACCCCTCTGGAACTCAGAGGATTAAACAAGTGTAGAGGAAATGACATGATTTTAACCCTTTGAGTGCCAGAGGGGTATGCAACGCATTGCAAAGCAATGCGTTGCGTACCCCCTGTGGAACTCAAAGGGTTAATACTGTTTTCCTGTGCCTGATTAGGGGCATGCATACGTGACTTGTTGGTAATAAGGTCCTAACGGTGGTGGAGTGTGTCCGCTGACATGCACTGCATCTCCCATGAGCTGTAGTGTATACCGTGAACGATAGCTGCTGGAGTTCCCATATGTGGTGCTGCACTGGTGAATTTGTACATTTGTCTCACTAAGGCAAAACAGCTGCACCAGGGCAAGTGCAGATTCCTAAAGCTCCTATAGATTTCAAAGGACTTTTATCGCTCTTGACTTCCCTAACATTTAAAGGGTTAAATGCCCCCTTGAATTCTATGGACATTTTAATTTTACCCCTATGGGGCAGGTGGATTTTCTCCAGTTAGTCTTAGTATATCATGCTCCGTGTTGTCCTACCACCCCCCCCAAACATCTGTGAACAGAATAACAAGCCTCCTTTGATGGAATACAATTTAGGAAGATGTGAATTCATAAGCCTTTGTGGCATGTACACAAATGGAAGATAAAAAGATTTCAAGCTAGGTAGGCTGGGAATCATCCGGCAATGAGGAAACATGACTGAAATACAAAATGGCTTTGCCTACGTGAATAGGATTTATAAAAAGCATCAAGCCTGGAGCTCAGAGATCCATCTCGGACATAAAACACATTAGGAAATACTGGGTCATATGCACAAAACAAAATTGCATTTACTCTTGGACTAACAAACTGCATGAAAGGGAACAAATAAATATATCTGTGTTGATTAAACCCTTTCAGTGCCAGAGGGATGCACTGTGTACCCCTCTGGTACTGAAAGGGTTAAAAGGATAGTATTGTATAACAGGAAAACAATATACTACTACTGCAGTGATGTTTTATTCAATTATTGCAGCTCCAACTTGCATAATTGCAGTACTTCTGTGGTCTGAAATTGTATCATGGCTTGCTACAGCAGTCTATGGAGGTTTATCGTCACTGTTTGTAGGCTACTTTTGCAACAGCGCCACCATAAGATTTCAGGCCATAGATGTATTGCGCCTTAAAAAATTCAAGTTTGACATGTAATAACTTTGGAATAAAATATTTCAGCATTGGGAGTACCCAAGATTTACTTGGCAAGATGAACCTGCAATATATATTTATTCCAAATGAAATGATACTATTTCTTTAACCCCTTAAGGACTATGCAATCTAGGGGTGGGCGGCCCTAGCGCACCACGGCACTTTATTTTTATTTTATTTTTTTACCAATGCATTCTGGGATGGCAGCTCGGTGTGTAGTTGCACTGCCATCCAAGAATTTCATTTCATGACATGCCATTGGTCATTAAGGGGTTAAAGTAGACCATTTACCCTAAGACAAATTTATTTTGCTTTCGAAAAAGTGTAGGAAATTTCCTTAACCCCTTGAGGACCTGAGGTTTATGTGTGTTGCACACCCGTCTGGTCCTCAAGGGGTTAACACAGAAGGTATTTGTAGAATATTATAAAGTGCAGTATCCCTTTATAATCTGTTGTCCTAGAAAGTGGAGATGACTTCTCCAGTGATATCACTTCTCCAGTTCCTTTGTTGTTGTATGGAGCCTATTCACTAAGATCTCTACAGCTTTGGATATCTTGGTGCATAGACACTATACAATAACTTAGGAATTGAAGAAGCGAGATCACTGGAGATGTCACCTCCACTTTATCACACCTTAGAGCATACCCCACAATGTCTGGTAATATTGACCCAGCACATATACTCATTAGCATAAAGTGCCAGGCTGTGTCACAAACAAAGATTAATTTCATAAAAATATTTGCTACAAGCAAATGGGTAGTACAGCATACACACAGTTTTTAATTTTCTTTAAAGGGATAGTAATACATAATTTAAACTCCTAGTATTAAGTACAAGTTATTTTTAACATATAGCGCTATGTATATTTACTCACAGATTTGTAGTTCATAAGCAACTGAAGAGAAAAGTATCCCCCCACCAGCTCCTTCTGGCCATCTCCCCTTAGAGCTGCAGTCTGGTCCTAGGACTGGACGGATGCAGTGAGGGACAAATTTAAGTCAGTAAGTAAAAGGAAAACCCTGCCCCCCCCCCCCGCCTTGAAGAAGGAAGGTAGGATTTTCCTTTGCATACTGAAGTTTGTCCCTCGCCGCTCTCCATCCGGACCTGCATGAGGAGGATCAGTGAGGTGGCCAGAAGAGGCGGGGGAGGGGATCCTTTCCACTTCAATTGCTTTTGAATAAATAGCACAATATGTTAACAAACTTATACTTAATACTCGGAGATAAAGTTTAAATTATGTATTACTATCCCTTTAAAGCGACAGCTATCCATCTTTTTGACGTTACATATTCTGCAAGTGACTAATATGTAAAATCAAATAGCCTAGACTTTTTAATTTTTTTGTTTCCATCATTTCCTTTTTTTTCTTTTGCTTTTTTACACTTTTGTGTCGCTGACATTGAGCTCCATATCATGCACAACCCCCTATTAACCCTTATGCAACCCTATGGTTCTATTAGTAATCCCCTTTGCTGACTGAGATCTGAATGAAAGTGTCAAAGGGTTATTATGTCTGGCTGTTTCTCAAGATTCTAATTAACAGCTGTTCTACTTTAAAGAGAATGTATCAATTCTAAGGCTCAGCTCAGCAGTGGTAGAATGATACATTTGTATCAAGCGTACTTTTTATTAAAAGTATAATTCTTTTATAACATAGAAAGACAAAAGTGATAGTTTGCACTGGATAGCAGCTCTGCTTGCTGTATTTGTACAACAGCCAGGTTCAAGGGCCAGATTAAGTTTTGCCCATCTCTGCTGTAAAGGCAGGCTTTTCTACATTGTTTCCAAAGACGGAACTAGTGATTTAGGGTCCTAGTGCAGAATTAATTTTGGGACCTCAATTCACTGCACATAACTTACAAATTCCAAAATATGTGCTGTTTTCAACATTCAGTGGACCCCTGTGCTTTGCACCTCCTGAACTAATAATAACCTCTGCTTGTTTCACTCTTGTTTTTATTACATTGTATCTTTTTTTTATTGTTGCTCCCTCTATGCTTTCACAGTCCCTGACAGAAAACTCTCTGGAAACAAATTCAGGGAACTTCCTGTACAAAAGAAAAGTTTAGAAAATAAAAAGGTGAAGATAAAGAAAAAAAAAATGTGTAGGCAATCTGATTTTACATATTTTGCTCTTGTAGGATATGTAAAGCTAAAATTGTTGACTGTCACTTTAACATTAGCTAAATGTATGTTAACCCTTTGAATGCCAGAGGGGTATGGAACCCCTTTGGCAATCAAAGGTTTAAGGTGACGTCCACTGTAATGGGGCTTTTATACCTGTGAATTGTAGAGAAGTTCTCAGTGTATTGCAAGGCAAACACCTTTAAACCCTTTGAATGCCAGAGGGGTACACAACGCATTACAATATAAAAGGGTAAAGTGACTGGAAATTTGCAGTTGTTCCCTAGTGTGCGGGTACTTTGCTCCTCAATTGTTCTGCTTTATTTTGTGCGTGTAGCCTTGTTCTTTTCATCTGAGATTAAAAATAAGAATCTGTTTTATTTTAATGTGTTGGCTTTTTGTCTTTCAATTCAGAATATCTGTTGAATTGTTCAGATTATGTTAGTCATGGAAAAAACCCTAAACTAATCTGCAGATTTACCAATGGGATAGTTGTTTTGTGGAGTAAAACAGCTCATATGGCAATTGTAATTCAAATAATTGAGGACATTTCATAATAATCTGCGTGTTCATAAGATGCAATGTACAATGGTTTGTTTTGAAAAGAGGCAGGAAGTAGAAAATAATGTAACCCAGATGTCCACATGAAAGGAAAAGTTTGAGGTCAGCAGCAGGAAATCAAAGCTTGCTTGTGCCACCTAGTGGAAGTTTATGGAACATTGTTTTAAAGGCAACGTATTTAAATTGTGCTGTTCTTTGCTTGTTATAGCCGAGGAACATGTAAAATGACTTCTGCCTGTAAAGAATAACATATGGAGCTTATTCCAGGAGCTAAAGCAGAGCAATTCTTTAGTAAACCAACTAAAAATAAAAATCCACACTGATTTAAAGGGATAGTAATTTCAGAAAAAAGTATTAACTATATGGTAGATACAATTAAAAGAGAGTACTTGTGCTTTTTCGTATCTCTCAAACCATTATGGTTTGAGAGTTATAGGAAAATAAAGTTATCTGGTCCCTCCCCTTTCTGCTTGATGAGCTGTAAAGCTGTCAGAAGCCGATTCTGGTTGCTTGACCAGATGTGGCTCTTCAGCAGTGCCAATATAATGATCTCTAAAGATAAGTACGTAATTTGGAACGTTCTACAAAGTGTGCCTGGCTTTCAAGCACACTTTGTAGGCCGTTCCAATTAAGTATTTTTGGAGGGTAACCCTGTCAGTGCCGACCTGGGAGGAAAATGACGGAATTTGTGTCATAAAAGGGGCGGGGCTTAGTCACGGAGGGGGGTGCGGGACAAAAAAAACCCCTGCAAAATGTATCTAAGAGGACGGGGAGTGGGAGGAACCAGGCGGGATGGAGCACAAGTGGGCAGAGTTTCTATTTGAACTCTGCCTACCCGGTGATCCACACATTGCCCCGGAGACCCAGTAATTCAGTCTGAAATCTGGAGTCTCCGGGGCAAAACTGGAGAGTTCCCAGGTATGGTTATATCTCTCAGTCCATAAAGGTTTGAGAGATAAGACTTACATAGATGTTAATCTTTTTTAATGTCTACAATATTAAATCAACTTAAAATTAACCATTACTATCCCTTTAAACCCTTGAATACTAGAGAAGTCTCACGTGTATTGCTTTGCAATGTGTTGGAAACATCTCTAACATTTAAGGGGTTAAAAGCTCAATTTAAATTAATAGACATTTTTGAAATGTGTATTTATCCCCTATGGTGCAGTTTGTTTGCTCCAGAATTGCACCTCTGTAGATTTTGAATAAGATGATGGGGGGATTTAATAACAAGCCCTGGAAATGCAGTTCTGTCCCTAGGCCTGTCTAATGTCAGTTTATTAAACAATGTTGATGAATTGTATTATACATTATGGCTGCAGTTATACAAAATGGATGCAATGCAAGCCTTTGTTTCCAAAAAAGGAATTGCTCTTCTTAATGTATACAAATGTCCATATATGACCAGATGTGTAGATAGATGTGTCCAGCATGTAATCCTTTGTCTAGAAACTGTATAAGAGAGTCTCCATCTTGTTTCATACTTTGTATCATGATTCCAGTCTACAATGGAGACACAAGGCTGCATGATATGATAGACTGAGAAGCTGTATCTGCCTGATAAAACCATAATATTAATTAAATACCTCTAGGAAGATAGAAATGATCCTGGAGTTATTAAAAGAAAAAATCCTCCCTTTAATACAGATTGTTTTAAAGGGATAGTAATGTTTCATAATAAAAACAGCTCTAATTAATCATCATATTATTTGGACTTTGGAGAGTGTTATTTCAATTCTGTCACAGTTGTAGTTCCAGAGTAATTCAATGACAAAGTGTCCCCCTCCCTCCCCTTTTACTGATGTCACACTGTTCAGCTTGAGCAGAAGGGATGTGCCCAGGTGGATTGCAGAGAGGGACAATCTTCAATTAAGATAAGGGAAAAACCTGGAAAACTTGTCAAGGGGGGCAGGGCTTTCATTGTTTTCATAGGAATAAGAGTGTCCCCTGCTGTTATCTGTCCAGTCTATGGACTGCATTCCACATCTGAAAAGAGATTGTTTACAGTAGGTAAAAGGGGCGGGAGGGGGAAACTTTGCTTGTGAATATCTCATAAACCATAAAGGTTTGAGAGATAAGACTTATATCATTCTTCATGTTTTTTAATGCCTACAAAATAAAATAAAGTTAAAACAAAGTATTACTATCCCTTTAAGAGGAGGACAAGAGGAAGTATGTAGGTGTTTTGGGACATTCCTTTTCTGTACGCCTTGCTTAGGTCAGTGTACCAAACAAGGCATAGAGGAAATGTAGTGTATACCATTTTCCTGTGCATGTTTTGGTGTTTGCATGTAGGGCTTGTCCATCTGTGTGCTCTACAGCAATCACATACCTTGATGTGTCATCACTGGCATTAGAGGGTAACACCACCGTGGCTGCTTGGTGAATTCATACATTTGTCCACTGCGTTGGAGAAATCTCCAGCATGTAATGGGTTATATTGACATCCATATGTTAATTCTTCTTATTTTTCATCATTTTATGAAAATTGCTGTACATCAAAAAAAAAAAAAAAACCAAAATAAAACAAAAGGTCTTTTCTACAAGTGCATTTCAATCTTATCAGTGAGATTATGTGAAAACTGCAAAAATAATTCCAAGTCAGTTAGTTCAGTGGTATAAATGATCACTATAACAAACTTGTGTCACGTCATTTACTTTTCTGGCCCTGATGAAGAGATGTTATTTTCACAGTATTATCTTCATTCCATTGGGATGGTAATAAGCTTTCAGTCGTATAAGAGCTTCATTTATCATTCCTGATCAGTAAAGAGTTAATGCCTTCAGAGGGGATTTTCATTGTTTATGTCAAAATTGGAAAGGGAATAGGTTTCACTATTAAGTCAATTAACCCAGTGTGTGCCAGCAATGAGTTGCACACCCCTCTGGTACTCAAAAGGTTAAGACCCTTGGAGGCTTACTGTATTTTGTGAGGAGGCAGGCTTCCATGGAGCTCAGTAAATTCTGGTGTAAAGGACAGGTCATCTGTAATACACGTAACAGATGCATGACCCAAGAAATTGTTTGGTCAGCAATCTTACATGGGCCTGCAGCAGTTACATTTTTGTGTGTTATCACCTTATGGTTTTCCATAGTGTGTGTCGCACTGTCTGGTCCAGGTTTGATTAAGTGTTACTTCCCTAATCCCTTTACCACTGTTGTGTATTCACCATTGTCATCTGTATGATGAGATTAGTCTGCTGTTGTGGTTGTCTGTAAAACCTGCTTTCATTGTGCTATGTGTTAATTGTATTAATCTGATTGCATGTAACATCCCTCTTCCCCTGACAATGTGGCTATATATATATAAAGTATAAACCCTGGCCACTTCCAATAAATCACACAGTGTTCTTAGACTACAACACCTTGTGTGGTGTGTCTTCTCCTAGGAATGGTCTATAGAGTCCCCTTTGACTCCCATTCTGCTGATCCTCACAAACTGGACCAGAATGGCTACCCCTTTGTAGCCTCATCACAGAGAAAGAAGCCCAGCACGTTGGCCGGGAGCTACACGCGTCTCCCCGGTTCCCGCTACATCGGGCAACAGCACATACAATGCAAGTTTATTGAGAGCCCGAGATATTTCCAGTGCATTACATCTCAATGCTGTAGATACCCTTATGGTCCTCAAAGGTTTAAAAGAGCAGTAAACTTTAGTAACAATGCCAACTGCTGTCATAGGTCATTCTCTTTTCCTAGGTTAAACTGTGACAAAAATTGTACCCCTGCCCTATAATACATATTTTTACATAAGAAAACCTTTACTTCTCCTTTAACCCTTTGAGTGCATTCCATACCCCTATGGCACTCAAAAGGTTAAATGTATATTAGCCCTGTTCTTATTTTTATACATCACTTTCCCTTTGACTCTTTGAGCGCCAGAGAGGTATGCAGTTTATTGTGAAGTAATGCGTTGCGTAGCCGTCTGGCACGCAAAGGGTTAATACTGCAGAACTACGAACATGTAAGTCAAGTATTCACATTGCTGCTATCCAGCCTATGTTAGTCTTGGCACTGTGCAATGTTTTATCTTCCTTTTTGGATGTTTGCTCTTCCAAATTCAACAATCCCATTCCGTTCTGAAAATATGTTTATGCAGAGCAGACATGAAAGCTCTTCCACAATGCTCTGCCCATCAGTGTTGTTTGTCTGGACACTGGTAGTGTGCACAGGATAATATCCAAATACAGCATTCCAGCCTCTCTATAAAGTCTTCCCCAGGAGCCTTAGACAATTTATACACATATATGGAGTGAATAAGCATTCCCTGTCTAATTTATCTGTGATTTCAGGATGACCGATTCCAGAGTCTCCGTATTAAACTACAGTATAATTTGGATTGAAGCATCATATTTTTGCATGGAGTTCATAATGTGTACCAAACATTTGCTTCCTGAATGTCCAAGGCTGGCATTTACAAGGAGCTTCTATACAAATATTTTTTAAAGGAACATTGGCACTAAAATACATCTTAAATAAGAATGCTGTCTGTATTGCCCCTCATCCTTACTCCTTCTCTCTCTGTTTTTCTTTTCCTCTCTTCCACCCCCCCCATGCTTTTTCTGGATGAGCCAATTTGTTCTAATCTATTGTCAAAATCTTTGTTTCTCCTCCTGTTCTTTCCTTCTTTTTCTTCCTTCCTTCCTCTTTGTTTTTCTTTATTTCTTTCTTCCAATGATCAAACTTATGATTACCAGCAAAACTGGCCCGCAGAGCATGCAATCTACAGGGGAACCAACTTAACAGAGTTTACAATACAGATATATATTAAGTGACAGAGCTTGCAATTACAAGTGTAACTGAACCCTCAGTGCATGCCATATGTAGAAGACTGACCACAAAGCTTGCAGTCCAGTTTTTGAACTGTGTTAGTCATGAGTTCTCCTATAGATTGAGATTAAACAATTTTGAGATTAAACGCACACTGTATGATGCTAGTAATGGAATCCGGGAAACGATAACCAGAGTGACCTAGTCAGTGCCTCTGCTCTACAACAAGGGTTGAGCCACAGGCTTTGTGTGGCTGCGACACAGGTCCACTCAAAGTCCAGACAAGGTATTCAAGTCACCAGAGGCAAAGGTGTAGTCGAAAAGTTCTGGATGGAACAGACTGACAAGATTCGTAGTTTGTTGATAGTCCAAGGTTAAGGCAGGCAACAATCAAGATAATAGCAAGAATCAAGCAGGGGTTCAGGAATTCCAGAGAGAAAGAGTACAAAGTCCAAATCTGAGGTCAAGCCCAAGAAGCCAGTCACAGAAAGAATGCCAGGCTGAAATATTTGAAGGGCTAAGACATTAGTGTAGAGTAAATGGGATTAAATACTGTGCTCAGTGTTGGATTTGCAAGTGCACTCACAACGTGAAAGTTACCAATCAAAACTCAAATGAGTGCTGGAATGTAGTCACAGTAGTGCACCTGTGTGCACCTAAAGACAGAACAGGATGAGATTTGGGGTGGTGGCTCAGGGGATAGGTTCACTATCGCCCTCTATTTGGTGACCAACACAAGGACACATTACACCTGGTTGAAAAGGGTGACATCAGAATGTTGCCCTCATGAAAAGGGCAACATGTCTATGTCGCAGTCATCAGAATGTCGCAGTATAATAGTATTGTCAAAGCAGAGTTGTGGTGACCCATTCTTGCCTGATTGCGACACGCAAACGATTGTGCTTTAGCAGCTGACGTTCTGACTCTCGCCTTGCTCTGGAACCTTGTATTCCGGTTCTCTGTTTCCCGGGAGAGTGCAGCATCAGACTCATCCCCCACTGACCGTTATAAGGTGAGAACACAGACTTAGAGCTTACTGTAAGCTTCTAAATGTAAACATCAAGTAGTACATACTTTTGCTATCCCGATATTAGGGATACGTCTACATTAAATTTGGTCATCTAATCCAGGAGCAGTCTCATGCCTCATAAAAGGACAAAAGGAACTCCTACAGTTGACCTTCTCCTAGCAAAAGTACCTCAGAGAAACTTTGCAGCTCTTCCTAAATTGCAAAAATCCAGTAAACCCACCTCCCCACCATTTAATGCAAAGTCATCAGAAATGCACATATATTTATGTTAGCCATTATTTATTACAAAAAAGATTGTTTATGACCTAGTTAGCTTTGTAGGAATTGGCAGCTGGGAGAGAGAGTGGAATGTTAGTATCTGACACACCAGGTTGTGCCAGCCAGTGCTACCTAATTTGCATAAACGGCAAATAAATAAAACTGAATATAAAAAGTTCCCAGTGGCAGCCTCATTACAGCAGCCAACGTTTATCATCAGCTACCTCTGGAGCTCAATGCACTAGATCTGACTAGTAACAGGCAAGGACGTTCTTGAATACTGTGGGCTGTAACTTTATAATACTGCTATCTTTATGTTAGTTGCCAATTAAATGTCTTCACAAGATAACCTGGTCACCAACAGGGCATGTTTCACTAGGAGTAAAGTAGTAGGTAGGATCCACGTTTTTCCTTAATTTCTATCAATAATCCAGTGTGAGGCTACTTTGATGTTTAAATATGTGGGCCATCCCTGCGGTATCCTATTGAAATATAATCACCTACATGGCGATCTTGAAAAGGGCAACATCAGAATGTTGCACGCTTGCTATGCAGCGACATCAGGATGTCACCGTCTTGATGTGCGGTGACATCAGAATGTCGCCTGCTTGATATGCGGTCACATCAGAATGTCGCCTGCTTGATATGCGGTGATATCAGAATGTCGCCTGCTTGATATGCAGCCACATCAGAATGTTGCCAGCTTAAAGGTCGCCCTTATGCAGCATTTCACTGAACTGATTAACAATGCTGCTCAAAGGACAAGTGACTGTAATAAGTGTGCCAGCACACAACCCCTCTAGACTTCCTGCACAAAACCGACAAATGACAGCTCTACTTCCAAAGACGTTCTGCAGCAGATGCAGACTTAGCTATTTTAACTTCAGTCCCAGAAAGCTGTAGCTAATGGACACACAGTTATTACCAATACCAACAGGCTCCATGCTTGTTCTCTCTCTCTCTGCCTTCTGAGTCTCCTCCGCCATCTGTTTGCTGCTCCCCTTGCCTGTATCCACATGGACTTTGACAGATAGGTGTGGTCCCTAGTGGGAGGCTTCTGGTGTCTGCCGCACATGGTTTCCTGATATAGCCCTGGCAGTGGGCTTCTTCTCTGAGCTCATGTATACTGTAGCCCCCAAGAACCAATGTCATAGTCAACTCTCTGCCTCTGGAGGACCCTGTCTGGGCAACAACACAGCTGGAACCTTGACCAACCAGTTTGGCTACTGCCCAGGGGGATGGGAGTATGTACCCCAGGGATGGGTAAAGAACATCATCACCCAGGTGAGAGGACTGCAAAGGGTACAGTGTATGTTCCTAACGAGGCATCAAAGACATTCCCACTTGTGTATGTATATCAGTTACCTGCCTATGGGAATTTAGGATTATTGTGCTGCTTATTCTACTTTTTTATGATAGTTTGACTGATTTAGGATGATGATAGATGTAATTCAATAGCTTAAGAGCCACATGTTGTTATCTCCATTTTAATTGCAAGGGCATAGCCATATGTGGGCCCTAGTCCTTCCACTTCAAAAGTAAAACACTTCACTGCCCACTGGAGTTCAATTTCTACTTTGTTTTAGTACTTCTTTAAAACATTCTTGTAGCAATACATATGGCTATTTATGCATTATGAGGTCAGAGGTATGAGTCGCTGATGTCTGTATATTTAGAAGTCAGAGGTAGGAGTACCTAATGTCTGTGTATTTAGAGGTCAGAGGTAGGAGTACCTGATATCTGTGTATTTAGAGGTCAGAGGTAGGAGTACCTAATGTCTGTACATTTAGAGGTCAGAGGTAGGAGTACCTAATGTCTGTACATTTAGAGGTCAGAGGTAGGAGTACCTAATGTCTGTACATTTAGAGGTCAGAGGTAGGAGTACCTAATGTCTGTGTATTTAGAGGTCAGAGGTAGGAGTACCTAATGTCTGTGTATTTAGAGGTCAGAGGTAGGAGTACCTAATGTCTGTGTATTTAGAGGTCAGCAGTATGTGCCTCTGTTGTGTGTAAACTTGGAGGAGAGAATTGTGTGTCCCTGTTGTATATTTGCAGGGCAGATATATGACCATATAAGCATATATTGTAGGTGTGAAGGGGTACGTTGACCTATGGTATGCATATTTGGTAAGCAGAGGTAATCTTTCTTCTTGTTTGTACATTTGGAGGTCAGAAGTATTTATTATATTGATCTTTATATGTCACTACCTGTCTTTGTGTTAGGAAAAGGTGATTTTTTTATAGTCCTTTCTGAATCGCTGAAGTCATTATAAAGTGTTTGTTCCACTTTAACTAGTAAAAGTCTGAGTTGTACCATTTTTATGTTAAATGCCCTTGAATTACATGGAGTAAACCTCTTTACGATCAGCCAGCAATGAACCAGATGCTGAGTGCCATATGCCTTTTAAATTTCAAAGCAATATTTTGCCTTCTCTCTAACACTCACTGGGATATGATAATAGAAAAAAAACAGTTTCAATTCCAACCCCTTCCACTGAAGATTTCCAATTAGGGCAGTCACAGAATCTAATTATTTTACATTTAATCTGTGTTGATATTTACACAGAAGATTATTTGGCGTTGACATCTTGACATTTATAATAATTACTATTGTGGCTGTTCATGTTAGAACCCAAGGCATTTTCCCATTTTAATATTAAATACAATTGCAATATTCTGCCTGCTATGATCATTTGAATCTCTCAGCAGGAAGCTAACTGTTCCATTGGGCTAACAGTTATAATTGCTACCTGCGCTTGAGCATTTGACCATTTTACTTTTGTACCCTAGATTCTAGAACTGTTTTACAAATGCTGACAAGGAACAAATTATATTTAAATGGATATGACCTCTTTCAATTTTAGCCCACTGAGTGCCAGAGACGTATCCAACACAATTAATTGGATACCGTTCCAATAATCAAAGGGTTAAAGGGATAGTAATGTTTCATAATAAAAGCAGCTCTAATTAATCTTCATAGAATTTGGACTTTGGAGAGTGTTATTTCAATTCTGTCAGAGTTGTAGTTCAAGAGTAATTCAATGACAAAGTATCCCCCCTCCCACCCCTTTTACTGATGTAACACTGTTCAGCCAGAACAAAAGAGAGGTGCCCAGGTAGACTGCAGAGAGGGACAATCTTCAATTAAGATAAGGGAAAAACCTGAAAAACTTGTCAAGGGGGGCAGGGTTTTCATTGTTCTCATAGGAAGAAGATTGTCCCCTGCTGTTATCTGTCTGGTCTATGGACTGCATTCCACATTTGAGAAGAGATGGATTACACTAAGTAAATGGGGCGGGAGGGGGAAACTTTGCTTGTGAATATCTCTCAAACCATAAAGGTTTGAGAGATAAGACTTATATCATTCTTCATGTTTTTTTAATGCCTATAAAATAAAATAAAGTTAAAACGAAGTACTACTATCCCTTTTAAGTGATACTTTCCTTTTAGCAATGCGTATATGTTAATTCTATGTTTGATGCCCAACATTAATTTCAAATGATGCTCAAATTCTATTTTTTAATTGTTTAAAAGAGGCCATTGTTGAAAAGAAATACAGTGGGTGTTTTATCTGATTATTTAAATCCAGGGTTGGGCAACCTGAGTCTGTGCAGCTGTTGATGGACTAAAACCCCCATCATCCTAAGCTGAACACCGGCTAACTCAAGTTGATGGGACTTGCAGTTCAATGACAGCTAGAGACCCTCAGGTTTCCCACCCTTGGGTTAAGGTTTACTGTGAGAGAAATATATTCTGTATAGAGTTAACCCTTTGGTACTCAAAGGGTTAAACTGGGGCACTTCCACTGCAGGGAGATGCCTCATTTAATAGTGAGTGGCACTCATAGGATTAATGACCAGACCTACCCTTGTTTTGTTTTGTTTGTTTTTTTATTTTATTACAGTTGTCATAATAACCATGTGGCACTGTTGCTATCATTTTCAATGGAGAGCATTAGTCTAAGACTCAGGTTATCTATCCCATAGGAAGCAATAGAAAAATTAAATTAGCCCTTTGGACACCAGTTGGAGCTGTTGCTAACAGCTTGATAAAAGAAGAAAAAAGTTGATCTCTAATTACTTCAGAATTAAACATCTGCCAGCAAAGCAGAAAAACAATGTATGTATTTTCATAATGAAACATTACTATTCCTTCAAGGTTTAACTTGTAATTAAAATTAGCTGTTAGTGTGTAGTAAAAAAAAAAAGAGGAGGATTGGTCTACAACTAAATTTCCCATTAGGCAATGCAGCAGCTGCCTAGAGCAGTAGATTGTGATAGTCACCTCAGCTCTGCTGGCCACACCCATATTTGTAGTTATGGGTGTGGCCAGCAGAAATCCCAGTGCCCATGCCACTCCTGGCTTTTGGTGGCTGGTTCATTTACTAGTCTGTATAACCTGTTACTGGCTATTTAACTTCTTGGATTCTAGAGAGGTGTCACTGCGTTGGTGACCTTCCTAGCAATGAAGGGATTGAGAGACTTTGGGCGAGATTTTCAGAAAGTGGTGGTAACTGAAATAGTCTGTAATCAGATTAAAAAGGTCTTACGCCATGGTCCAGCAATTCTCAGGCCAATTTCCGTCAATGGAAAAAAAAAAGCCATCTTAAAAATGGGTGTGGTTTAATCTACCGTCATATTGTAAGGTATTTACAGAAAAAAATATTAATTTCCTGGATGGCACACCGTCAGCTGAAGATAAACATGTCCAAAACTGAACTGCTCATTTTCCCTCCAAAACCTTGCCCAACACCTAGCTTCACCATTACAGTTGATGGAATTGACATTGATCCAGTCAGCTCAGCACGCTGCCTTGGGGCCATATTTGATTCCTCTCTTTCCTTCTTCCCACACATTCACTGTTGCTAGAACATCTTGCTTCTTTCTCTGCAACATTGCTAAAATCCGCCCATTCCTCTCCCAACAAACTACTAAAACTCTTGTACATGCCCTCATTCTGTCCCGCTTAGACTATTGCAATATTCTACTAACTGGCCTCCCTCTACTCATCTTTCACCTTTGCAATCTGTTTTAAACTCTGCTGCACAAATAACCACACCCTCCCCAAAAATTGAACCTGTTCACATAATTCTTAGACATCTGTCGTGTTTCCCTATTCAGCAACGCATCAATTACAAAGTCCTTCTTCTCACCTTTAATGCTCTCCACACTACTACCCCTCCATACATCTCTTCCCTCATCTCCTCTTATGTTCCCGGCCGCCTCCTTCGCTCAGCACACAACGCACTGCTTGTTGCACCATCCACACCCTCTGCCCTCTCCCGTCTCAAACCTTTCTCACTTTCTGCTCCCTACCTATGGAACTCCATACCCCTCTCTCAACGTCTAGAACAATCCCCCTCTGTCTTTAAGTCTATCCTGAAATCTTATCTTCTGGAGCACTAGGACCATGCACTGCCTTTGGCCAAACTCAGCACTTGTAATCTCAGCACTTGACACCCTCATACCGTGTTGTCTATCTCCTTTTACCCATTTAGACTGTAAACTCCTTGGGGAAGGGACCTCTCTCTTATAGTTTATATGACTGTGGCACTTATTTTATCCCCTCTTATTTATTGTAACTTACGTCTATTGTAAGGCGCTGCGTACACTGTGTGGCGCCATATAAATAAACATATACATACATACATACATTTCAACATCACTTTTTTGTCTGATTAACATAATTTTTTCCCAACAAAATAAAAACGGCCTAAAGTAGGAGAAGACAAATTAAAGTGCTATTAGTAGCAGTGAGAAGCAATTTGTCGTTTCATAGACAAAATCAAATACATTTTCAACATTAGAATTTGTAAAACTCAATGTTCATCAAGATCTTGTTAACTTTATTTTTAATTCTTTAGACGTCACAGATATTGTCCTTTTTTTACCACCAACCCATGATCCGCCAATTTTTTCATGATGACGACTTTTTGAACATGTCGTCCTTTGTGTGTTATAGGCAAATAGTATTTTGTATGTCAGTGAATAAGGATAAGAGCGGATGGGTGTGGGGTGTGGCTGGAAGTGGGTCTGAGGGAGCTTATTAACCCTTTGAGAGCCACAGATGTAGGCAGTGCATTACAGAGGAATGCATTTGCATCCCTTTGGCACTCACAGGGTAAACCCCTTGAAAGCTAGAGATATTTGCAATGCTTTGGAGATGTCTCTAGCATCCAAGCAGTTAAAGACAGCTAGCTACTGTATTATAGGAGTGACAACTCCTAATAATAACTCCCCACGTACCTTAATATGACCAGAAAATCCTCATAGCCACTATAAATATTGCACTTGTGCCTTTGAACAATAGATAACATTGAATCAGTCCGGGATGTCATATCCATGGAGGAGGACATGACAGTTGCAGGCAGGCAGAGTGCACGTTAAAAGGGAAAGTAATTTTTCACAAAAACACCAACTCCAATTAATCTTCATAGTATTTTAGCCATGGACAGTGCTATTTCAGTACTGTCAGAGTTGTAGATCAAGAGTAATTGAATGATAAAGTATCCCCCTCCCTCTCTTTTTACCTAGTGTAAGCCATCTCCCCTCAGATGTGGAATCT
The DNA here is from genome assembly GCA_037306005.1 of Rhinophrynus dorsalis. Lineage (NCBI taxonomy): Eukaryota > Metazoa > Chordata > Amphibia > Anura > Rhinophrynidae > Rhinophrynus > Rhinophrynus dorsalis. The sequence goes on from CM074724.1 coordinate 52,594,235, forward strand.
GGCCCCTTGACCAGACAGCTCACAGCAAGGGACAATCTTCTTACTGTGATCATAAGGAAAACCCCCCTTGACAGGTTTTTCCTTATACTCACTGAAGATTGTCCCTCTCCGAGATCCATCTAGACAGTCTTGTTTCTGAGTTGAGCAGTGTTACATCACTAAAAGGGGGCGGGAGTGGGATACTTTATCATTCAATTACTCTTGAACTACAACTCTGACAGTATTGAAATAACACTCTCCGTGGCCTAAATACTATGAAGATTAATCTGAGCTGCTTTTATTGTGAAACATTACTATCCCTTTAAAGACCAGAGTTGTGCAGGGATAAGATTATCATGTGTAGTGGGTGGGGTTTGTCTTGTGGTCCTTCTAGCAATTGTCATGTCTGCCTCCATGGACATAATATCCAGGACTAAGAAGTGGAATAGGGGCTATTAAGAGGTTCTGGCCATAGTAGGGTAAGTGCCGGGTTATTAACGTAAAGCTTTGCAATGCGTTACATACCCCTCTGGTGCTCAAAGGGTTACTAGGGAGTGTTACTTATTCTTTAATATGCCCTTGCCTGGGGCTGGCAGAGATTTCTAATCAGCCTTGTCTATTTGCAATTTGTTTATTTACAGGATACGGCTCATTAAGGAAAGAATCTGGCGATGATAAAACAGATGAGGATGCAGAAGAGGGTTATTCGGAGGATGAGATGTACGCACAGAAGGGCCTGCGGAGATCGCAAAGCATGAGATCTGTAAAGGTTGTGAAGGGACGCAAAGAGGTATTTAGTTTATTACTGTATCTTATAAGCCTTTCTGGCTTCTTCTTGCAGAAAACTACAATGATCAGAGTACAAAGTCAATAAATCTGTCACTGAACCTTAAAATATCTTTTTTTTTTTTCTTGCTTTGAGGCTGATATATTAAGAAGACCTGGGGGAGATTTACTAAGCGGTGATAAGGTGGGGTTAAAGAGGTGATAAAGTGGAGATGACTTCTCCAGTGATATCACTTCTCCAGTTCCTATGTTATTCTATAGAGCCCATGCACGAAGATTTCTTCAACTTTGGAGATCTTAGTGCAGAGGTCCCACAGAATAACATAGGAACTGGAGAAGTGATATCACTGGAGAAGTTATCTCCACTTTATCACCGCTTACTGAATCTCCCCCTGGAGTAATTGCAGGAGCAAACCAACTGCAAAATAGGGGACAAAAATTCCCAGTGATTTAAAAAGGGCTTGTTCCCCCATTTAAATCAAGGGGGACTCTTATTTGCCCACTGTGAAGCAGTTGTTTTACCCCAGAATGTCTCCAGTTCTTATAATACTTGCCTCTCTTTGGGGCAGTTAAATAGATTTGTGCTAAAAAATCATAATAAAAAGAACTGTGATTATGATTGCATTTTAAACACTTGGGAAGCCAGGAAAAGTTGATTTTTGTAAAGTTCCTTGTGAGTTTTTTAATGCAGTGTGAATGTTTGGCGGCATCTATGCTACTCGGGTATTGCTGAACGTATATTTAAAGTGGAGCTTTCATCAGATAACAATAGAGCCTCATATGATAATTACATTAGCGATATGCACATACCTAGCATTATTTTCAAGAATAATTGTGGCATTAAACAAAAATAGAACCTTTTATGCAGACAGGCACCGTCTGGGATCTTGCTGTAGGCACTGTCTGTGCCTGCGCTGTCTGTCCCTTCCGGTGCCTTTCGGCACAAAGGCATTCAACTCACCAATCATGGAGGTGAAGGGGACGGACAGCGCAGACGCACAGATACAGGCTCTGCAAAATGTCTGCGCTGTCCCCCGCTGCCTGCCTGCATAGAAGGTTCTATTTTTGTTTAATGCCGCAGTTATTCTTGAAAATAAAACTAGGTATGTGCATATCACTAATGTAATTATCATATGAGACTCTATTGTTATCTGATGAAAGTTCCGCTTTGGATGAAATGTTATTACTTATTTAAAAATGTCGAGAGCAAAGTAAGTGTGCTAACCAGCAAAAGGCACAGGGCCTGGGACACACAAATAAACACAGAACAGTACAGTGTACACAAAAGGACACTAAACAGGTCAACATGCACCAGGGGACACTGAATAATACAAAGTACAAAAAAGGGCACTGAACACTATAGCTACATAAAAGAATACTGAATAGTACAAAATATGCAACAGATCAGTACAATATGCAGTTACATACATTGATCAGTGCAACATACACAAGGGAACACAGAAAAGTGTAATGTACAGAAGAGGACACTGAACCGTATGACATACACAGGCAGACATTGAACAGTACAACATACACAAGTGGACACTGGACTGTATAACACACAAACAGACGGACATTGAACACTACAACATATACTAGAGGATACAGATAGTACAAAGTACAGAAGAAGACACTGGACAATACAGCATAAACAAAAGGACAATTAACAGCATAAAACTACACAAGAGTGTGCAAAATACACAAGGATGCTGATCGGTACATTGTACACAAGAGGACAGCGAACAGTAGAACATTAGAACATACATAAGAGGGCACTGATCAATACAACATACTCAAGAGACTGTGGAACAGTACAACATAGTCAAGAGAACGCTGAGTTCACAAAGACACTGACAATCACAATACACATCAGCAAGTACTGATCTGTACTAACTAGCCCAACTAGACCAGCACACAGTGACTGAACTTCACACACACTGATCTACAGAAATGTCACTGAGGAATGTTCTCCACAGCAGGATGGCACAGAACCCGGCCAGAAGATAAATGCCTAAGATCTGCCTGCATCTCCTCTCAGGGCAGCTTAACAGACCTTATCCAGTGTTGCAAGCTTTATATTGTAGGCTTCTTCAGATCAGCCTCACCAAGGAGGCAAATATCAAAATAAGACCAGCTTAGTCATAGTTTTCTTTTAACTTTATTTTTTAATTGACAATATTGAGGCTAATGTGTACTAAGAAGAACTGGGGTAATTCTGGGGCAAGTGAACTACGTAATGGGGGGCAGGGGTGGCAAATAAAAATTCCACTGATTTAAATGGGGCCTGTAACCACTGATTGCTAGGTCTTCTCAGTGCATTGTAGACCTCTAGCATTGAAGGGTTAAAAGATCCATTTATTTGTCCCTTATAGTGCAATTGTCTTATTCCAACATTACACCAGTTCATCTAAGTGCATCTGCAATGCATTGCACACCCCTCTGGCACTCAGTGGGTTAAACTGCACTATCTCTGGAAATATGTATGTTCCGGCAGTGGATGGGGCCCTTGTCTTATTCAGATGGAAAACCCTACAGTATATGGTTTTTCATAAACAGTTGATTCCTTTTATAGCCCCATTTAAATCAATACATTTTTTGGGACATATATTTGTCCACTATGGTTTAGTTGGTTTGCTCCAGAACTGCTCCACTTCATCTTGATAAATAAGGATCTTAATGCCTTGTGCTGTAAATGAAATACCGGAGCCAATGTATTAAGTGGATCTAGAGCAATTCTGGAGCAAAAGGGATTCATAAAAATCCCCCAAATTGCCACTGATTTTAAATGACTATTTTCACCCCTTGAATGCTAGCACATGGCTAATCCATAGGCTGTCATACAGACTTTCACCGCTGCAACACTTCAGCGACCATTGGTAATAACTGGAGAGTGACAGCATGATCCTTTCCAGTTGTCCATCAGATCAGAGCTGTTGCCATAACACAATGGGCCTTAGATTTCCTCCAGTGTTGTCCTTAAGGATAACTAAGAGGATTAACACCTTAAGGACCACACAGTTATACAGTGCATTGCACCACAATTCATTGTACACTTCTCTGATCCTTAAGGGGTTAAAAAGACAGAAGTTTGCATCTTAAATCTTAGCATTGAACAATTTTAGGAATCCCTGTACAGACACCCCCACCCCTAAGACTTCTTCTCACCACGTCTGGGACTGTGAGCTTCAGAGAAACCACTGATGAATCCTGTTTTGGTGGCTTAGCAGCAGATGATTCCCAGTGGTCTTGATAATGCCACCACCAGTTGGAATGAGGCTATTGTAGGCAGTATTATGTCTTACAGGGTATGAGGCAAGAAGCCTAGAGGGAACATTTTTGCAGTGCGCTTGATACCTTTCTGGCAGTCAAAGAGTTAACCCCTGGATTACCAGGGACACCCTTCTGATCCTCAAGGGGTTAATAGTTTAGTTAATTGTTGTTGCTTTTTAAAATTGATACTCTGTGAAAAATTAACCTTTATTGGTGGCACAGTGTGGCATGTCATGCTAATCAGTTTCTGTGCAGCTCCAGTTATTACTACACACTGTGCTATGAATGCATCTAGGCAGATCCCACACACTATGCTATGAATGCATCTAGGCAGATCCCACACACCGTGCTATGAATGCATCTAGGCAGAACCCACACACTGTGTTACGAATGCATCTAGGCAGATCCCACACACTGTGCTATGAATGCATCTAGGCTAGTGATGATCGAGCACCCCAATGCTCGGGTGTTCGGGTGCTCTGACCGAGCGCCCCCGGAGGCTCGAGTGCTCGGCCGAGCACCCGAGCCCCATTGAAGTCAATGGGAGGACTCGAGCATTACACCAGGCACCCCCTGCTCTGATGAGGGGAGGGTGCCTGGTCCATAGGAAAAGGGCAGAAAATGATGGAAACACCACAGAAATGGTTCAGGGACAGCATAGGGAGGATGTCTGGATGCATCTTGGACTTCAACGTCGCTGCTGGGAACGATGTTTCGCCCGTAGTACGCCATTTTTACAGACTGACCGTAAAACACACAAAAAGGAAGATAAAAACGACTTTAGGCGAAAAATTGTTACCAAACAGTATTTGCTGTATATTTACTTGTATATCATCTGCAAATTCTGCAAAAAATTTCCTCGATTTTTCTGAACTGGGGCCATGATTAAGAGGGAAACGTGCGCAGAGGCAAATTCTCCCAAAAATTTCCTCGATTTTTCTGAACTGGGGCCATGATTAAGAGGGAAACGTGTGCAGAGGCAAATTCTCCCAAAAATTTCCTCGATTTTTCTGAACTGGGGCCATGATTAAGAGGGAAACGTGCGCAGAGGCAAATTCTGCAAAAAATTTCATAGATTTTTCTGAACTGGGGCCATGATTAAGAGGGAAACGTGCGCTGAGCCGACCATCTAAAACATTATGGGTGAGGGTCTGCTGCGGAGCTGACCATCCTAAACATTATATGCGAAGGCCCGCTAGCGAGCTGACGCTATAAAACATTATATGAGAGGGCCCGCTAGAGAGCTGACCCAATAAAACATTATATGAGAAGGCCCGCTGGTGAGCTGACCTATACAAAAATTGACAAACAGCGCCCGCTGGTGAGCTGGCCCTATATAAAAATTATATCACAGGGCCCGCTGGTGAGCTGGCCCTATATAAAAATTATATCCCAGGGTATATGGAAGAGAGTCAACCATATACCCATTTTTTGGGTGGAAGGGGTGAATGGGAATACAGAGTATTCCCATCATTGTAAATAACATATCTAAAGTGACTTTATGTTCCCCCGGGGCTTTCCTCCAGTGGAGTGGAGAAGTCAGGGGAAATCCAGGCCTTGTTCATTTTTATAAGTGTCAACCTATCAGCATTTTCGGTGGAAAGGCGGATACGCTTATCTGTTATGATGCCACCAGCAGCACTAAATACCCGCTCAGACAGAACGCTGGCGGCAGGGCAGGCCAGCACCTCCAAGGCGTAGAGTGCCAGTTCATACCACGTGTCCAGCTTGGACACCCAGTAGTTGTAAGGCACAGAGGGATCATTGAGGACGCTGACACGGTCTGCTACATACTCCTTCACCATCTTCCAAAACTTTTCCCTCCTTGTGACACTAGGCTGCGCATCAGGGTGAGGGTGCTGGCGGGGTGTCATGAAGGTGTCCCACGCCTTGGAGAGTGTTGCCCTGCCTTTGTCGGAACTGCTGTGTGCTCCCCTTTTCTCCCCTTCTCGGTTGGCCAAGGTAGCACGTACTCTGCCGCCAGCGTTGTCAGATGGAAAATTTTGAAGCAATTTTTCGACAAGAACCTTCTGGTATTGCACCATTTTGCTTGTCCTCTCCACCGGAGGAATGAGAGATAAGAAATTCTCTTTGTAGCGGGGGTCCAGAAGGGTGAACACCCAGTAATCCGTGTTGTCTAAAATGCGTGTAACGCGTGGGTCACGGGAAAGGCAGCCTAACATAAAGTCAGCCATGTGTGCCAGAGTACCAACAGGCAAGATTTCGCTGTCCTCACCAGGAGGATGACTCTCAATCTCCTCATCCTCTTCCTCCTCTTCTGCCCACCCACGCTGAAGAGATGGAACTAAAGTTCCATGGCTACCCTCTGTAGCGGAGGCAACCGTGTCTTCCTCCTCCTCCTCCTCCTCCGCCTCCTCCAATTGTCGCTGAGAAGACGAAGTGAGGGTGCTCTGGCTATCACCTTGTGTAAGCTCTTCCTCCCGCATTTCCACCTCTTCCACATGCAAAGCGTCGGTTTTAATTGTGAGCAGCGAGCGTTTCAGTAGACACAGAAGTGGGATGGTTACACTGATAATAGCGTTATCGCCGCTCACCATCTGTGTCAATTCCTCAAAATTGCGTAAAACCTCACAGAGGTCTGACATCCATTCCCACTCCTCACTTCTGATTAGAGGAAGTTGAACGGAGAGGCGACGACCGTGTAACAGCTGGTACTCCAGTACTGCCCTCTGCTGCTCACAAAGCCGGGCCAACATGTGGAAGGTGGAGTTCCAGCGCGTGCTCACGTCACACAGCAGCCGGTGAGCTGGCAATTGTAAGCGCTGCTGCAGCTTCAACAGGCCAGCTGAAGCTGTAGATGACTTACGGAAATGTGCACACACGCGGCGCACCTTCGTCAAGAGATCATGCAAATTGGGGTAGGTTTTTAGAAATCGCTGAACCACTAAATTAAATACATGCGCTAGGCATGGTACGTGTGTGAGCTTGCCGAGCTCCAAAGCTGCCACCAAGTTACGCCCATTATCACACACAACCATGCCTGGTTGCAGGTTGAGTGGCGAGAGCCACTGCTCGGTCTGGTGACTAATCCCCTGCAACAGCTCTGAGGCCGTGTGCTGTTTGTCCCCAAGGCAGATCAGCTTCAGCACGGCCTGTTGACGCTTCCCCACTGCAGTGCTACACTGCTTCCAGCTACCGGCTGATGGGTGAGTGGCGCTGCGCGCAGAGAATTCGGAGGTGGAAACGGAGGAGGAGGAGCCAATAACGTAGGTGCTGGCGGAAACCCTGATGGAGGTAGGGCCCGCAATCCTCGGCGTGGGTAGCACCTGTGCCATCCCAGGGTCCGAGTCGCTCCCAGCCTCCACGACATTCACCCAGTGTGCCGTCAGTGAAATGTAGCGTCCCTGTCCACAAGCACTTGTCCATGTGTCAGTCGTTAAGTGGACCTTCCCAGTAACTGCGTTGGTCAGGGCACGGGTGATGTTACGGGACACATGGTGGTGTAAGGCGGGAACGGCACACCGGGAAAAGTAGTGGCGGCTGGGGACTGCGTACCGAGGGACAGCTGCTGCCATCAGGCTGCGGAAGGACTCAGTCTCCACAAGCCTAAATGGCAGCATTTCGATGGCCAGTAATTTGGAAAGGTGTGAGGTTAGTGCTATGGCCTGTGGGTGGGTGGCTGGGTATTTTCGCTTGCGCTCAAATTCCTGGGTTAACGACATTTGGACGCTGCGCTGGGACAGGGAAGTGGATGTGGTCGCTGATGGTGCTTCAGATGGTACAGGTGCAGGGCGGGAGGTATGTGGGCCTGCGCCTTCGACAGGCGATTGGCCGGCACCGAAAACAGGGGAAGAGGAGGCAGTGGTGTGGCCTGCAGACACAGATTGGCGATCCTGGCGTTCCTCCCACTTATTACGGTGCTTGGATGCCATGTGTCGGATCATGCTGGTGGTGGTGAGGTTTCTAGTGTTCATGCCTCGGCTCATTCTGGTGTGGCACAGGTTGCAAACTACAATTCTTTTGTCGTCCGCACTTTCCTTAAAAAAACGCCATACCGCGTAACACCTACCCCTTGGCAAGGGAGATTTACGCAAGGGGGTGCTCCGTGGAACATTTGCGGGCCGGTTTGGTGCGGTCCGCCTTCTTTCTGTAGCCACACCACTGCCTCTTCCAGCCTGTTGCGGTGCTGCAGATGGCTCACCCTCAGGACTGCTGTCATCGCTCGGCTCTCCACCTTCCCAGGTGGGGTCAGTCACCTCATCGTCCACCAAGTCCTCCTCCACTTCCTCACTCTGATCATCCTCCTCATGTCTTGATCCCACCACATACTCAGTCATTGACAACTGTATATCATCCTCCTCATCAAGGTCTTGAGACAGTAAAAGTGGTTGATTTGATGGCAACTGTGTCTCATCATCATCATCCACTTCCTTTGACCTTAAATGCCGTTCCCCTCTGTCATCTTCTTGTGATTGGGTACCCTCTAGAGGTTGTGAATCAGGGCACAAGATGTCATGTTCCTCTGCAAGCGTGCTTGGAGAGAGGTTCAAATGAAGGATTGGTGATGAGACGAGCTCCTCACTATATCCCAGTGTGGGATCACTTCTTTGACCAGACCCTCTATGGTGGGAGGAAGGATGATCAGGGTGAGGATTATGTTGACCAGACTCTTGGCTACTGAGAGTGGACTTGGTGGAAGACAGGGTGGTGCTTAACCGACTGGAAGCAGTATCAGCTGAAATCCAACCGACCACCTGTTCGCAGTGGTCTGACCTCGAGAGTGATGTCCTGCGACGCCCTGTAAACTGAGACATGAAGCTAGGTATGGTGGATGTCTTTCTTTCTTGTGCTCTGGCACCAGGCACAGTTTCTACGCGTCCTGACCCGCGCCCTGAACTATCAGGATCACGTCCACTTCCCCGTCCCTTTTTACCCGCCTTCTTCATATTACACGGAATATGTGCTGCAAATCTGCAACTTTGCACACTAAACAGAATGTGCTGCTTATCTGTGGCTCGACACAGTGAATGGAATATGTGACTTTGATATTTTACACTTTGAACACTAAACAGAATGTTCTGCTAATCTGAAACTTTGCACACTAAACAGAATGTGCTGCTTATCTGCGGCTCGGCACAGTGAATGGAATATGTGACTTTTATATTTTACACTTTGCACAGTAAACAGAATGTTCTGCTAATCTGAAACTTTGCACACTAAACAGAATGTGCTGCTTATCTGCGGCTCGGCACAGTGAATGGAATATGTGACTGATATTTTACACTTTGCACACTAAACAGAATGTTCTGCTAATCTGAAACTTTGCACACTAAACAGAATGTGCTGCTTATCTGCGGCTAGACACAGTGAATGGAATATGTGACTTTGATATTTTACACTTTGCACAGTAAACAGAATGTTCTGCTAATCTGAAACTTTGCACACTAAACAGAATGTGCTGCTTATCTGCGGCTCGGCACAGTGAATGGAATATGTGACTTTGATATTTTACACTTTGCACAGTAAACAGAATGTTCTGCTAATCTGAAACTTTGCACACTAAACAGAATGTGCTGCTTATCTGCGGCTAGACACAGTGAATGGAATATGTGACTTTGATATTTTACACTTTGCACAGTAAACAGAATGTTCTGCTAATCTGAAACTTTGCACACTAAACAGAATGTGCTGCTTATCTGCGGCTTGGCACAGTGAATGGAATATGTGACTTTTATATTTTACACTTTGCACAGTAAACAGAATGTTCTGCTAATCTGAAACTTTGCACACTAAACAGAATGTGCTGCTTATCTGCGGCTAGACACAGTGAATGATATATGTGACTTTGATATTTTACACTTTGCACAGTAAACAGAATGTTCTGCTAATCTGAAACTTTGCACACTAAACAGAATGTGCTGCTTATCTGCGGCTCGGCACAGTGAATGGAATATGTGACTTTGATATTTTACACTTTGCACAGTAAACAGAATGTTCTGCTAATCTGAAACTTTGCACACTAAACAGAATGTGCTGCTTATCTGCGGCTAGACACAGTGAATGGAATATGTGACTTTGATATTTTACACTTTGCACAGTAAACAGAATGTTCTGCTAATCTGAAACTTTGCACACTAAACAGAATGTGCTGCTTATCTGCGGCTCGGCACAGTGAATGGAATATGTGACTTTGATATTTTACACTTTGCACACTAAACAGAATGTTCTGCTAATCTGAAACTTTGCACACTAAACAGAATGTGCTGCTTATCTGCGGCTAGACACAGTGAATGGAATATGTGACTTTGATATTTTACACTTTGCACAGTAAACAGAATGTTCTGCTAATCTGAAACTTTGCACACTAAACAGAATGTGCTGCTTATCTGCGGCTCGGCACAGTGAATGGAATATGTGACTTTTATATTTTACACTTTGCACAGTAAACAGAATGTTCTGCTAATCTGAAACTTTATATAATAAACGAAACGGATAGCTTTAATTAGTATTTGGTGTCAGATGCATCGCAGGTCTCAATCCTTTAATAAAGAACCAGAGAAATTCCAGGCACATGAGAAATGATGAAGCCAGGCCACTAAAACTAAGTGCCAACGCCTCACCAATCCTCAAGAAAACCTGTATAGAGGCCCGTTCAATGCTTCAAGGAGATATGTACCATAATTAAAAGTATTAATCTTTATTAATTGAAAAATAAAAAACATTGAAGACAAAACAAAAAACTTAAAGGCACTGATTGAGTTAAAGCGCCTTTATAAAATCACAGCGCAGCTTTCATACTTTCTCTGAACACGTAAATGATTGCAACAATGTACTTTAATAATAGCGATATTGTAAGGCAGCTAACTAAAAACCTTGTTATTTCTTTATATATTAAATCCAAAATTGCTAAATCCACCTCACTATGTGGATGGAGTAGCTATTAGGATATTCCAAGTATTTTATTTGCACCCTTTCGGTGCCAGACAATGCTCGCTCCGAAGTTACTATCCTCTATTAATATTGAGATAGTTTATATATTAAAGGCAGTTAATTAAGTGAATATTAATCTCAGATCTATATTGTTAGAACAGCAAATGTAGTAAATACTTCATCTTGCATCGTACTATTGTCACTACGGATGCCTGTAAGCCTAAGATTTTCCTCGTAGCTCTAACGATGATTAAATCTTAGCTGTTCTAGATCTCCAAATATTTGTTTTTCAAAGTTGCCTGAATGATTTCTACAACTTCTCCTTTAGTTCCTAAATCTAAATATAGTTCCTGTTAGAAGATATCACCCTTTACTACCTCTCGTTTATCTTATCATAACTCAGACCACCATCTGCATCTACTCGCTGCTCTCACTATTTTCTTGACCGAGCTCAGAGATAAATCATAGTTAGGGGTAACCTTTAATTAGTACCCCACTTTGCAACTGCTGCGTAAAGTAAAGTACATTGTTGCAATCATTTACGAGTTCAGAGAAAGTATGAAAGCTGCGCTGTGATTTTATAAAGGCGCTTTAACTCAATCAGTGCCTTTAAGTTTTTTGTTTTGTCTTCAATGTTTTTTATTTTTCAATTAATAAAGATTAATACTTTTAATTATGGTACATATCTCCTTGAAGCATTGAACGGGCCTCTATACAGGTTTTCTTGAGGATTGGTGAGGAGTTGGCACTTAGTTTTAGTGGCCTGGCTTCATCATTTCTCATGTGCCTGGAATTTCTCTGGTTCTTTATTAATCTGAAACTTTGCACACTAAACAGAATGTGCTGCTTATCTGCGGCTAGACACAGTGAATGGAATATGTGACTTTGATATTTTACACTTTGCACACTAAACAGAATGTTCTGCTAATCTGAAACTTTGCACACTAAACAGAATGTGCTGCTAATCTGAAACTTTGCACACTAAAAAGAATGTGCTGCTAATCTGCAACTTTGCACACTGAACAGAATGTGCTGCTAATCTGCAACTTTGCACACTAAACAGAATGTGCTGCTAATCTGCAACTTTGCACACTAAAAAGAATGTGCTGCTAATCTGCAACTTTGCACACTAAAAAGAATGTGCTGCTAATCTGCAACTTTGCACACTAAACAGAATGTGCTGCTAATCTGCAACTTTGCACACTAAACAGAATGTGCTGCTAATCTGCGGCTAGGCACAGTGAACGGAATATGTGTTTTTTTTTTTAAATCTCTGCCCCCCCAAACAAAATAAACTGCTGCCCCCACACACAGTAGTCCTAAAAAGGACTTTTGGGTCTTTTTTTTGTTCAACAACACTTTTCTTCTCCCTACACTGACTTTCCCTTCCTATCCTCATCTCTCCCTGGCTAAGACTGAGCCGAACTCGCTGGTCAGGTGCTATACAGCACCCGATCACGGGTTCTGGCCAGCCAATCAGTGTAATGCCAGCAGCCAACATGGCTGCTGGCATTACACTGATGTCAGAGCCTCCCTGCACGTTTATTGGCTGCGCAGCAGCCGCGAAACGTGCGGGGAGGAGACCCGAACATGGCGGGCGAGCAGATGCGGTACTCGTACGAGTACCGCCATGTGCCGAGCAGAGCGATGCTCGAGCCGAACCGAGCTTCGGCCGAGCATGCTCGCTCATCACTAATCTAGGCAGATCCCACACACCGTGCTATGAATGCATCTAGGCAGATCCCACACACTGTGCCATGAATGCATCTAGGCAGATCGCACACACTGTGCTATGAATGCATCTAGGCAGATCGCACACACTGTGCTATGAATGCATCTAGGCAGATCCCACACACTGTGCTATGAATGCATCTAGGCAGATCACACACACTGTGTTATGAATGCATCTAGACAGATCCCACACACTGTGCTATGAATGCATCTAGGCAGATCACACACTGGGGCCATTTGTAATAACACAGAAAGCGATAAGATTGGTCTCAAAGGGAATGAATTAGAATGCAGCTCTGGTATTAGCATAAAGTGCCACATTATATTGATTTCATTATACTATGTGCCAATGACCAGTTCTGAAACACACGGATTGCACCATAGGGGACAAATTGTTTAAACTGGGCTTTTGAATGTTAGAGAGGTTTACAGTGCATTGGGGAACAATGTGTTACTGACCCAGCTAACATCCAAAGTGTTACATCAATGGGATTTATTTAGGGTTGCTACCCAGCCGGTATTTTACCAGCAGGCCAGTAAAAGATTGGCTTCTGTCCAACATTAAGTCTATGGAGAGAATGCCATGGCCGGTATTTTTTTTAAGGAAAGGTGGCAACCCTAGATTTATTAGAATTTCCCTGTTTTAAGGTTTACTCCAGAATTGTTCATATTGTACATGCTTAAGGCCTTATGATTTTATGTATACTTTGTAATCATTCTTTATTGTCATAAGAGTCCTGATCTCTTACAATTAATGTTTTTCAGTTACGATATGGATCACTCAAGCAGAAAGTTAAGAAGAGACCACAGCTGTATTTTTGAACAGATGTCACTGCATCTCTTCAGACTGGCCTTCTGTGTTACAGTGATTTCCAATTCAACACATCACTGCTCAAGATATTACTCATTTCAGAACCAGCATTAGTATCCAGGGGTTGTGGGATAAATAGTATTGGATAAGACTATATTAGTTCATTCAGTGTTCTTTCGTTTATCTGTTTTTAACTCGTGTAGACTACACATTCTCAAAGTTGGACCCTCTTAACGGCGCAAATTTTACAGATGTTATCTCATGAGCACAGATGGTTCTGTCATTTATACAGGAGAGTCTGTTAACCCCTTGAGTGCCAGAGGGGTACGCAATGCATTGCTCTGCACTCAAAGGGTTAATGCTAATGACCTCTGCCAAGCATTCTGAAGCAATATGTTGGAGCCGTCTCTAGTATCTAGGGAGTTAAATGTACAGTAAAGCTAAGTGTTAGTATTGTAACTTACACAGTAATATAAGTAAACCTTTTCATATTATAAATGTACTAGTTGAACAGCCCGTTATACGGGCCACAGTGCCACTGCCACCCGGTCGCGGGGCAGTCACGCGCAGTAGAGACTGCCCGCGTTGCGGCTGATACAGAGCTGGATGCGGCGCGGGCAGTCTCTACTGCGCATGACTGCAGCACGTGCAGCAGTGTCTACTGCGCATGTCGCGGCGTTACACACGATTTAGCAAATTATTATATAGGATATGCAGTTTTTTCACTGGCTGGAAATTTTTGTTTGCCCTTTTTACTTCCTGTTGTGCCGTAGCTAGCATAGGCCCCAGACCTGGAAAGGAAGAGAGCAAGAGAAAATGGCTTCCCCCAGCCTGCTTAAAAACTTCATAAGCAATTTCCTACATCCTAAAAAGGGCAGTAAAGGGTGTATAAATAGTGGGCTTGAAAATAAAGAAGGTTATAAAAGCAAACTGGAATTATTATGCAATAACCCAACTGAACCATAGAGAACACACAAACAGCCCTGTTAAATTAACCCCTTAACGACCGGTGAAGTGCTAGGACCATCCTCCATAAACTTCCCTAAAGGACTGATGGCGGTCCTAGCACATCACTTATTTTTCTGAAACTGACCCCTCCAAGACTGGAGCAGTCCCCATCAGACTCCCGTTCGGCGAGCCAGCACATTGATCAGTCACATGTGCCGGCTTACCGGAATCCGTTCACCGGATCTCTGGTCGCTAAGGGGTTCAATTGTGCTTTTCACTCCTTGAATGCTATAGCGGTCTCCAATACATTGCAAAACAATGCATTGTAGACCTCTTCGGGCATTCAGAAGGTTAAAAAAGCCCTACTCAAGTGCATGGGAATTTAAAAATGTTTATTTGTCCCCTGTAGTGCAGTTGGTTTACTCTAGTTTGCTTTTATAAATATGGACCTTTGTTGCATAGCTGTTAAATAACCTCCTTTATTTACAAGGCCACTTCTTATACCTTTTACTGGCCCTTTAAGCTGTGTCAGTATATGGAAACTCTTACATATATATATCTGTGAATGTTGCAGCTTGTTCTTTCAAATAACAGAAGTATGTATTCTAGTGTTTGTGTACATTTAACTCTTGAGAACCAGTCGTTAAAGGAATAGTAATGTTTATGTTGTAAATAAACCAACATATTGTAATGTTTGAGTTTTTCCAGTAAAACAAGGGAAGACCCACTGCTTCATTCAAAAGAGTCTGAACCTGTCACCTTGAATTATATTGCATATTTGAAAACTTTATTCAAAACTGACTGTTAACAAACAGTCCAGCAGATGGATAGTTTAAGAAATATTCACGCTTTTGTTTCTGGGCAAAGTGAAAGTCTCCTGGTGTAGCACCGTGCATAATTACATATAAAACTTCACTGAAAACCTTAATTAGCATATGAAACATCACAGGAAAGCGTAACTATCATGTGAACTATCGCTGGTACTGCAATTAGCATATGGTTCCAATTATGAATATCTCCTTAACCCTTTGAGTGCCAGAGGGGTACGGAACACATTTATTCCGTATCCCTCTGGCACTCAAAGGGTTAACTGTACATTTCCTGTCTTTTGGCTATCATGACACATAGGCAGTTTTTTATGATATTTTCAAATACGCAAATTGGATTCAAGGTGACAGGTGCACTTTAAGTCCAAATTACATTTTTGAGGTCACCACTAATTGATTCTATTGCTATCACATTCCCTGGAGAACCTCAGTTGACGACACCTTTTGTGGTCTGGATTTATCTGTAATAAATGTTTGAAGCATCTCACAACTATTGTTGTACCTGTCAGAAAAAGCCTTAAAATATATATTTTCATAAGAACACACTACTGTTCCTTTCACTGCACTAAGCTGATGATGTTTCCACCTGTGCTCATGTGAGATACCCCAAGGCTGACATACTAAAACAACTGGAGCAATTCTGGAACAAACCAACTACACCATAGGGGATAAATACATATCACATTTATTTAAAGGGATAGAAATGCTTGACACACACACACAAACACACACACACAGACATATACTGCACCTAAAAATTTAAGTTTGGACTGTAATATGTTTTGAATAAAACGTCTCTCAGCAGCGGGAGTATCCTTTTTATAGTCTGAAGGATAAACCCTACAATATATATGTTTTTACATATTAAGTGTTATTATCCCTTTAAATTATGCTTTTAACCCCAAGAATGCATTGATGTCCTCCCTAACATTCAAGAGGTAAAAAGACCCATTTAAGTTAGACAATTTTATTTTGTCCCCTTTGTGCAGTTGGTTTTCCAGAATATCTCTGTGGTGGTTATGCACTAAACTGTGATAAAGAGGAGATAACTTCCCCAGTGTGATAAACTCTATGGAGCCAATGCAGTAAGATCTCTCCAGACTGAGAGATCCTAGGGGTGGAATTCAAGAAACGTACACATTAGGGTGACCACATTTCCATTCTACCATTCCGGGATATGTGGTCACCTTAGTCCCGCGGCTGAGGCTCCTGCTGGCGCTGACCATCTTTCTGAGGCTTACAAAGAGTAAGCGTTCCCAGTGGGAACGCTTACTCTGTATCAGCCTCAGAAAGATGATCAGCGCCAGCAGGAGCCTCAGCCGCGGGTCTCATTTGCAGCACCAGCATACCTTCTCTATCCCAGCTGTCTCTCAGCCAGCCAATGAAGACCATAAACCAAATACATTTCATTGGCTGGCTGGACTGGTGCATGTTGCTCCATTCCGGGACTATTTGTTGTCCCAGTGGGGGGGACGTGGGAAACAGACTCCCAATAAGGGACAGTCCCGGGCATTCCGGGACGTGTGGTCACCCTAGTACACATGCACTGAAGGCATTTTTCCTTCGCAGATAGATATTGTGCATGTTCTAATCC
Source organism: Rhinophrynus dorsalis (assembly GCA_037306005.1). Taxonomy (NCBI): domain Eukaryota; kingdom Metazoa; phylum Chordata; class Amphibia; order Anura; family Rhinophrynidae; genus Rhinophrynus; species Rhinophrynus dorsalis. The sequence goes on from CM074724.1 coordinate 52,611,072, forward strand.
AGGAAGCCGTATATCTAATGCTTTTTGAATTGTGAAAAATAAATTAACTTTTATGACGACACTATGCAGATGTATAAAATAATTTGCAGTAGCACTTCCTGCATTAGGCAAATTCGCTATACCACTCAGATGGAATCCTGGCCAGGCCCACAAAAAAAAAATAGGCGCAGCTGTTCACCAATCTTGATTTTCATGCGCAATTCATCAAAATCATGCGCAAACCTATTCGCTAGTGGTTTTCACACTGAAATAGCACATGCACGTTTCTTGCATTCCGCCCTTAATGCGTAGGGTCCATAGAGTAACATAGAGCTGGAGAGTTTACACCACTGGAGAAGTTATGTCAGTCACCTTAGCGCATCTCTCCCTGTAGTTCTTCTAGTACATCAGCCATCTTGAGGCTTGGGAGATCAGGGCTGAGATTCACTAAAGGGTGATGAAGAGGTAATAAAGTGGAGATAACTTCTCCAGTGATATCTCTTCTCCAGATCCTATGTTATTGTATGGATCCTATTCACTAAGATTTCTCCAGCTTTAGGGATCTTAGTGAATAGGCTCTATAGAATAACATAGGAACTGGAGAAGTGATATCACTGGAGACGTTCTCTCCACTTTATCACTTATTTATCACACCTTAGTGAACTTCTCCCAGGAGTACTGACTGATAAACCCTGATGTAGGCTTTTTTTTTCCTTAACTTGAACAAATAACTCAATTATGTAATGTGGTGTCTTCTTACCCCCTTGAATCATAGAGAGTTCTGCAGTGCGTTGCTTTGCAATGCATTGCAGACGTCTCAAGCTTTCAAGGAGCTGAAAACTTTACTAATGATTTATAATACTTGAGTGGTGTATGTAATTGTGCTTTACACTGTAAGGTATGTTTTGTTGTGATGAGCCGAGCCTATATATAGGAATAGTTATTTAATTAGGTGATGGGTTGTGCAATGCTGGATACTTTTTTTTTTTTATCTATAACACTTTACATCCAGAAGAAAAAAAAATGGTCCCATTGAAGAATGGGCATTTAGTCTTAAATTATTGCAAAGAATGTTTAAGTAACTAAACCGTGTGTTAAAGCTAAAGAGGGAGCAAGCAGGAGAGTGCCCCTTTAGCAGGGCTGCTCCTGTGTAGACTTCACAACAGCCGGGTTTCTCATTCGGCAAAGTAGGTAACTGTCAAGAGTACAATATATTGAAGGGAGCATCAGAACAGTGCTGGCCACCCCCACATTCTGAATTATGGGTGTGGTCAGAGTAATCACAATTCCCCTGCTACTGGTTTATAGTGTCCAGCTATTTACTAGTTTATATGCTAGTTTACTGGCTACTACTTAACCCACTGGTGGCTTGACATGTCTCCACAGCATTGTGAAGCTGCTAAGGGTATTTGCTGAGCCTTCCAACAGTTAATGGGCCTGGGGAAGGAGTCATATGATGATCGGGGTGGTGGTCATGATTATGGGTAACTAGGGAAGCTTGCGATGTAAAGCTACAGGCTGCTTTGTGCATCCTAGTTATGCAGCTTACAAGCTGATTCAGGGTTCAGAAACCATAGTTGTCTCCACTGTCTGGTCAAAGAATTCACTTGCAGTGGCTGCACACTCAGTCCTATGGGCTCCATTTCAGACTATCGAGTCTCAACAGTGCTGGTTATGGGAGCTGCAATCCCACAAATGTAGTCAGTTGCGAAACTGTCACTTTGTAATAAATGTGTGATTCTCAAAGAGCTTTCAGAATCAAATAAATTTGTGTGCATTTTTTTTAATTGCAAGAAGTGGTTTCCAAAATAATTAACTTTATTTATGCACCAGTTTACTCCCCTAAAGCACCAGAGGGGTGTACAATACAGTGTTTTGCAATATGCTGAACACCCCTGTGGTCCTCAAGGGGTTAATCAGATCGGCTAGTTTTGTCTGGCAGTAAGTGGCAGTTGGTAACGTAAAGCAGACAGGAATATGTGAATCGTGCTGGCATGCTTGACAGTTTTTTTTACACAGGCAAATTAATAAAATGAAATATCTTATAAATGAGTGTTTTGAATACATAACGACTAACATATAGATGATTTCTTTCAAAATAACCTGTTTGTTAAAAGGAATAGTTTCAATTTAATACAAAACTTGCCAGCATGTCTGGTGAATACTACATGCCACCCTGACCCCATGCCGAATGCCACTCCCTGCTTGCTAATACTAGTTTATTTACATACATAAATATATAAAGCTTAAATTCATTATAAACTATTTTTTAAATAAAAATGTCTGTCATAAATGTGATTTTGAAAGTGCTTTTAAAATCACTTATTTGTTGTAAAGTGACAGTTTAAGTTTACAAGGAATAGTAAGCGCTTATAATTCCCTCATAGACTGCAGTAGCAACAGCACCACCTGGTGACAGAGCCAAGAAATGCAGAGTTTGATTTAAGAAAATACAATTGAGCTGCAATACTATTTAACCCCTTAAGGACCAGAGGGGTGTGAAACGCATTGCAAAGCAATGTTTTGCAAACCCCTCTGGTCCTTAAGGGGTTAAATTCCGTATCTCTCAGTAACAGTGTTTTATTCATCAGGAAATGCCATATTATACACATACACATAGAATATCCTTTACTAGAATGAAAAAAATTGTCAGTAATGCATTACAGTTGCATTATTCTTTCTGTATCATATCCATTGGGCAGTCTTCTACTACAACTTGCATTTTAAGGCTGAGTATATTTATAGTTTATCATTATGAGACATGGACATTTATATTAGCTGATTGTTGGATTTAATTTATTTGCTTATTTGATAAGTGCTAATGTATTTGCTATTGCCTGTGAGAAATCTCACAGGGTCGCAGGTTCTAGTCCTGGCAATGTCAACTCCAGGTGAGGGCTGGCAACTTTAAAGGGATAGTAATACTTCGTTTTAACTTTATTTTATTTTGTAGGCATTAAAAAAACATGAATAATGATATAAGTCTTATCTCTCAAACCTTTATGGTTTATGAGATATTCACAAGCAAATTTTCCCCTCCCGCCCCTTTTTCCTAGTGTAAACAATCTCTTCTCAGATGTGAATCTGGTTGTATGACCAGACAGATAACAGAAGGGGACAGTCTTCTTTGTATTAAAACAATGAAAGCCCTTCCCCCCTTGACAAGTTTTTCAGCTTTTTCCCTTATCTTAATTGAAGATTGTCCCTCTCTGCAGTCTACCTGGGCACCTCCCTTCTGATCTGGTTGAACAGGGAAGGGATACTTTGTTTGTGAATATCTCTTAAACCATAAAGGTTTGAGAGATAAGACTTATATCATTCTTCATGATTTTTTAATTCCTACAAAATAAAATAAAGTCTAAACGAAGTATTACTATCCCTTTAAGTGTGGGGGCAAGTATAATTAAGCACCTAATTTGTACATTGCTCTTGCCCAATGTCCCGGCCCACCCCCTCTTGTTAATGTTACAGCTGACAATGTTATGAAGTAAGGCAAGTGATACCGAAGAGCTTATAATTAAAATGGTGGTACACTTGTGATAACACACTGCTTATAATTGAAATGGAGCTATACCATACCTCCCAACATTTCAAATGGCCAAAGAGGGAGGGGTCTTGCTGGTGGGCAGGACATTACTTTAGGTTATTTCATCACTAGTGACATCTCTTTGTGTTACTGAATAAATGATTTAGTGCAAGAACAAAGTATTTTATTTACACAGACTAATTTATAAATACATATACTGAAGTTCAAACAACATTAATGTGAGTTATATTGCTGTGGAGCAATGTAATACACATATATACACAACATACAGTCTGATCTCCTAAATAGAGGGACACCAGGGTGGGAAAGAGGGACTTAGGTATTTGGGTCTCAAAGAGAGTCTGTCCCTCCTAAAGGAGGACACTATATGCTACACTATGGACACTATGCTATACTAAAGATATCACAAAGCTTACAAATTAAATGGAACCATGCTACTAATGTAGCTCAGTAAACTGTTTATGCCATTACAGAAGCAAGTGGGAAACTGATTGAGGCAGTGGACCACCATCCCAGAAATATGACTGGCCCGGGGGGGGGGGGTACAACTGCCTCTGCCCCCCAGGCCAGTGCTTCCCTGGTCAACTTAGCCTTTCACCCTTCTAAGATAGATAAAATGAGTGCCCAGGACATACTTGGGAGAAACAATCTCAATGTAGCCTTCCAGGTAAAATACTTTGATTTGTGCGTGTTTGTGTGTCATTTTATGTGGATACCAAGTTGATACCGTGTTAGCTGTACAATACAGGAGGCAAATATAGTCAAGTTGATACCTGCTTAGTTAGCCATTAAAGGTATCAACTTGACTTTATTTGCCTTCAGTGTATGTGTACACACACATACACACACACTTTCTTTTCATAATGAGGGCTACTATTCCTGTAAGTCTGACTTCAGTTGTGAAGCCCAGCCACCTTGCCCACATCTTGAGTGTATTACGTTGATCCATAAAACAGGTAAAAGGAGACATCTTGGAGTCAATTAGAAGAGCCTTGTGCGACTTACAAAGCCTGCTCCTACGGAGGCAGAAATACTATAACGTGCCTGCTGCCCTTTAACCCCTTACATGCTAAAAACACTTCCATTGCATTGTAAAAGTGCACTGGGACATTTGTTTTGCATCTAAGAGGTCACAGTAAATATACAAATAAAATCCACAAAACATCTTGTGTAATAATAAAAAAAAATAATAATTGAGATTGGAATGATCGTTTCCCCACAGTATAAGCTTACATAGGTCATATGTTAAAAAAAAAAAAAGTGGAGACGTTCTGGGGCAAACCATTTGTACTATAGGGGTTCTTTTGAACATACAAGTGTAAATAGTTTACTGTGTCAGAGTATCTCGGCTTTATATTTGTACTTTTCTTTGTTTATAAAAGAAAGTGTGATAGTCTTGTCTTTTGAAGTTTTCTCTTTTTCTTGTATTTATGTTTTACTTTTTCAGTGTTTGGGCTTTGTTACTGAACTTCTGTCTTTTTTTGCACTGTACATCTCCATCCTTTGAGTCGACTTTCAAATAGAATATGGTCTTTTGATGCTGGTACATCCACTGCAGGCGGTGGACTGGGCCTGAAGGTGGGATGTTCTGCAGTGTCATTAATACTTTTACCTTCAGAATCTTCAGTACATCTGTATAAAACTGCATTTGATTAAAATTGTATTATGTACAATTTTTATTTCTCCTCTGATTCTATCCTTTTTTATTGCTTTGTACAAAAAAAACATGTAAAACACACAGGCCTTGTGTGCAAAAGAAAAGTGAATTCCAACTGCACCATAGAAGAGATGTAAAAACAATTTTAACCCCTTGAATACCTGTGAGGTTTCTAACACATTGTTCTCATAGCTGGAAACTCTCCGGCTTTGGCTTCTAATTACCTGGTCTCCAGGGCAGAGGCTGATTGTCCGTATGTGGGGAGTTTTTAATAAAACGCTGCCCACTTCTGTGCCTTCCAAGTGTGATCCCAGCACTCCGCTGCAAGTTCGGCCTCCTTCCCAGGCTATTTCTCAATTTTATTTGCTATATTTTGAAGCCTTGCTCCCACTCGTGATTAAGCCCTGCCACTTTACTGACGTGAAACGCGTCATAAATCTCTCCCATCAGCAGCTGAGGACTCCCCTCCGGGTAGTCCACATTGCCAAGTTCCCAGGTATGATTGTTCTGCAATGCATCGGAAACCTCCCTAGAATTTAAGGAGTTAAAAGTAACTAAATAGTGACGTCTCACTTATTGAATGTGCTTCCAAAGAAAGATGAGCCATTTTTTCTTATAAGCATAGTTCTGTTGTATCTGAAATGAAAGCCCCTTGCAGATGTTTGTGGTGATGATGGATACTGTGTACAGTCCCATTGGAATCCCTGCAGACGTATCCTTTCCAGCTTAGCTATTCACTAAGAAAACACTGTGTAAACTCATCTGCCTTGTGCATGTGAAATTATAATGTTACTTGTTTCAAAAGCAGGGGTATTGTTTTACATTTGTAAGGCTGATGCAGCTGTATTAAATTAATTATTTTTTTAAGCATTTCTAAAGACTGTGTTCGACTATTGACTGTTTTCAACTGTGTTTAGATTCAATTTGATGATCACGGTTACCCAAGGTTTCTGATATATTAGCTGTCCTTGCAACTTTAGTCACCAGACTCGCTCATGTATGTCAGGTAAAATGGTCCTTTGTTCTAATTTGGCACCTTGACCTTACCATATAAACAGAACTAGGGAGGGTGACAGCTGTCTTGCTGCTGTTGGACTACAATAGCAACTGACTCCCACTCCCGACACAAATGCTTAAAGAATTGTTATCCATTGTACTTCTCAGATGTGCTTATATTTTAAAGTGGAACAAATACTGTATAACAACTTAGGTGATTTTGAATACGCTTTCAAAATCACATTTTTGTTATGTGCCCTAACCTACCTTCTTCTAGAGTCTAGGCCCAGGCTGTCTAAAGTAAGTCCACCAGCAGGCCAGGATGTAAGGATTTCCCTGATTAAGCACAGGTGAGATAATCAGTGGATCATTCATTGTGACTGACTCACCTGTGTTCATACAGGGAAATTCTTACATCTTGTACTGTTGGGGGTCCTAGAACTGAACTTGGACAGCACTGGTTTAGGTTATAAACTCTCATCAGCAGAATCCTCTGATTCTTTTGTATTCTGTGTTCTAACTGTATGTTTTTACATCTCATTATGTATATTCCCTATTGTGCAGAATGAGTTGACATTTTATGAATAAAGAATAATAATATTAGCCATATTTTATTTAAAACCATACTTTGAGATATTTAACTGTTACTTACTGGTCAGCAGGGAGTCGATTGGTATGGAATGTTATTATCTGGCCGGCATTCCATTCATTATTATCTAACTTGCATAGAAAGACCAATAAGTAAGGCTAAATATCTTCAGAACTATTATTTTAAATAAAACATGGCTAACATAACAAATAGGTAACTTTGAAAGCTCTTTCAAAATAATCTACATTGTTTTAAGGTGTTGGCTCAATATTTAATCCCTTGAAGGTTAATGACAATTGTGATGCATTATTTAGTAATGTGGGGGGTTAATTAGCTTTTAATGTGCAGATGAACTAAAGTGCCTTTAGGTTGTTTTGTAGATCAATAGTTGCATTACTTAACTTTTGGGGGAGGATTGTGGAAAAAGAGAGAGATCTTAAACATTTTTACATTTCTTTCATTTTATATGTATATATTGAGAAGGAGAACTTTTTTCCTGTTGTCTTTTATCTCTATGTCAGACTGGAACCACTGATTTAACTGCTGTATTCTGCTTTAATCTTGAAAAACTGACGTGATTATGGGTCAGAATTAGTATCCGTCTGAACAATATTAATAAAGTGTCTTGGTGTGGATATTATATGGAATTTACTTGGATATCTGAACTGTATTGTACAATATGCAACATTGCTACCTAAGATGGATAAGGTCATAACAAAGACAACAGCTTTTATTACAAGTGTGTATAGCTTTAAAGAACAGAGTACTGAAATCCATTCTTAACCCTTTGAGTGCCAGAGGGGTACACAAAGCATTGCCCCTCTGGCACTCAAAGGGTTTAAAAAAAAACAAAAAAAAAAACCTAACCCCTAAAAATGATCTGTTACACACATTTAAGCCTTTGAGTGCTATAGAGCAGTGGTTCTCAACCCGTGCCCTCAGTAGCTACTAACAGGCCAGGAATTGAGAATTTCCTTTTAAGAGCACAGGTGAGTTAATCAATACGACTGAGCCTCTGATCAACACACTTGTGCTCTAGCAGGGAAATTCCTAAGTCTTGGCCTGTTAGTGGCCACTGAGGGCATGGGTTGAGAACCTCTGCTATGAAGTTATTCAATGCAATGCATTTGATACTCCCTGGCACTCAAAGGGTTAAAGCAGAACTTTCACATTAAACCAACCCCCCACCATCGCTATAACTCTCCAAGTGATACATCGTTTTAGAAATAAAAGTACCAAATAGCTCGCCACTATTGAAATAATAAGGATGTTGTTTGTCATTAAGAATATGGAGAGAGCTGCCATGTTGATGATGCAATGTTTGATTGGCAGCGCTACCCCTCCCAGGACGTGTTGCTCTACCTTGAAAAGCCTGCCCCGATCCATGTAGTGTACACTTCCTGACCTGCGTGCCAGTTCAGGGAAGTTCTGATGTCATGATGACAGAGGGATTGTTGCCTAGCAACAGGGGGAGGTACTTAGAAGCCATGGGGTAAAGCTTTTTCTGCACCTAGGTACTTTTTAGAAGCAGGATATTTCCGTGAGGTTAACCATTTCGACAACAAAAAATCAACATATATGCATATCGCTAATATAACAATATAATTAGATTAGCTTTTGAAGGACGTGAAAGTTCCGCTTTAATACCTAGTACTTCATGCTGGCATGTGTAAAAATTCTCTGTTTCTTACATGTGCCCTGTGGGGGCTCCCAAGTTTGCATTTTTCAGAACTTCCCTTACCATAGCTATCTTGATAGGGTGTCTAAGAAGTGATTATTCTGCATGGTCTTTAAATGGACTGAGATAAGACAAGCTTTATGAATAAATAGCAGTGGACGCCAGTCTTAATACATTAGCAGTATTATCTCCGCACAATTTACCAAAATGTGTCTATATCGGCTGTCTACACATGCATGCTTACTATTAGATTTACAGGGGAACTATCACCCCGCACAATCTTTACTCTCACTAAGTCCCCATCTGGCGACTAGCTGCTTAGTAGCGCTAGTCGCCAGAATAATTACCTCATTTAATAGATTTCTCCTCTCTTCCATGGGCGACAGACAGGACGGAGCGCGGACATCTTGCCATTGTGACGTCCGCGTGCCTGCGCTGTCAGTCCCAGCTGGGTGTAGGAGGCGTTGCTAGGAGCCAGTTGGCTCCGGCTGGGACTGACAGCGCAGGCACGCGGATGTCACAATGGCAAGATGTCCGCGCTCAGTTCTGCCTGTCGCCCATGGAAGAGAGGAGAAATCTATTAAATGAGGTAATTATTCTGGCGACTAGCGCTGCTAAGCAGCTAGTCACCAGATGGGGAGTTAGTGAAGGTAAAGATTGTGTAGGGTGGTAGTTCCCCTTTAAAGGATCTAACATAAAACAACTACATATTATAGATGCTGACTGGAAATACATGATGTTTAAAATTATATAACCCAATTTCCTTAGGTGTTAGCATCCCTTTATCAGCTTACAGAGTATGATTTAAAGGTTTAGTAATTGTTATTGTGCTTGCAATGCCTAGTAAAAGCATCTACTGGCAGATATTTTATTCACAATTTAATATTTTTTGGGGAGAAATGTAATTCAAGATTTTTTTTGTGCCCTAATGGCAATGTTGCTGTTGTCATGTATGGAAATCTAGAGGGAGACGCACTAAGGTGTGATAAAGAGGTGATAAAGTAGAGATGACTTTATCACTGATATCACTTCTCCAGTTCCTATGTTCTTCTACAGAAGCCAATGCAGTAATATTCCTCCAACTTTGGAGATCTTAGTGCATAGGCTCTTCAGAATAACTTAGGAACTGGAGAAGTCATCTCTACTTTATCACACCTTAGCGCATAACCCGCCTTGTGTCTGAAACACTCAGAGAGACCAACAGCACCATCATAAAACTGAAAGACCATGAAAAGAATGCAGTCATCCTTCTAAAAAAACAACAAAAACCCCTAAAACAATTTGCCTTTACCCTTCTATAACTCATCAGGTAAAGCCTTTAATATATTTCTTTTCATAATAACTATTACTTTTCCTTCAGCACTTTGAGTGTTAGTGACCTATAAGGACTGGATTTCAGTACCTGAACTGTACTGTTCATAATTCTGAGTTCACTGTGCTTCCAGAGAAATGATGAATACATTATAGAGAGATGACCATTGATTTTAAACTGTACAATAGATGCCTCAGCAATAATTTTAAATGTTTTGTATAGATTTTGTTTGTTTAATTTGTGTTTAATATTACACAATAAGAAATAATAACAAGATGCAACTTTTTGTTTTTCATGAACATTATCCAGTTTGAAAGTGAAATTGAGAACAATGGTAAATTAAGCACATGTTTTTAACAGAGATGCCACATTTCTTTCAGGCTTTACAGGGATGAGTTTACATTAACCAGCAATGCAAGCTAATGGCCTTATTCTTCAAGCCAAACAGGTACAGTTCTGGAGCAAATCCCTTTAAAGGGATAGTAATACTTAAAATGTAAAAAAATATATGTTGTAGGGTTTCTCCCCCTGACTAAAACAAAGGTACTCCTACTGCTGAGAGATCTTTTATTATAAAAATTATAACAGCTCAAACTTGAAATTTTTAGATGCAATATCACAGTGGCCTGAAAATTTACAGTGGAGCAGTTGCTACACCATCCTATGGAGATTTATGGTCTACAGACCAGAGCAATCCATAGGATCGTGTAGCAACAGCACCACTGTAAATGTTCAGTTCACTGTGATATTGCACCTAAAAATTTAAGTTTGAGGTGTTATAATTTTTAATAAAATATCTCAGCAGTGTGAGTACCCTTGTTTTACTCAGGGGGATAAACCCTACAACATATATTTTTTACATTTTAAGTATTACTATCCCTCTAATGCTAGTGGAGTCTCCAGATGATTGATGCATTGGAGTTCTCTTTAGGGCCTAACTGCCCCATTTATCTCATTGGATTTTTTGCGATTGTAATTTCAAACCTACGGTGCAGGTGATTTGACTCAGAATATCAGCTATTTATATTCCTACGTATGGCCCTAACCACTCTAAACATGAATATGATAGATTTTGATCATTTTTAGGGATGAGTGAAAGAATCCTGTAAGTTCAGATCTTGTACAAAACAGGCTTTTATTGTTTTCCCAAATCATAAAGTAGGAAATGCAATCACTTGCTTTTCATTAGAGAAAACCAAAAGCTTCACACATTCAGACATCCATCACAGCATGTTCCAGTCTGGGTTATTTGTCTGAACAAGGTACGAGAACTTCTTCAGGCATATCTGCTAGATGTCTTTCTCATCCTTCTCCCTCCATATTTCCTTTGTTTTCCCATTCTTTAAAGGGATAGTAATACTTGCAAATTACTAATCCCCATGTTGTAGCTTTGTTAAAAAGAAACGTATTGCCCCCAGTGCAATGTCTCAAACCCTTATGGTTTGAGAGATGACAGCTCTCAAAGTTCCCCCCTCCCTCCCCCTTCCCTGACTGAACGCTGACTGCAGGGGAAGCTGTAGTACGACAGTCTTATGTGCATCAGGCGGCTCTGCAGCTGAGCCGAGATCGCGTTTATAAAAAATAATTCTTTCACTGAAACGGTCGTCTACATGTGTTTGGTTTGCAAGCACACGTAGAGGACTATTTTAGTGAAAGATTTCTTTTTTATAAACACGATCTCGGCAATGCTGCAGAGGCACCTGATGCAAGTAATACTGGATATCCCTGCAGTCAGAATTCAGAGTTCAGTCAGGGAAGGGGGAGGGAGGGGGGAACTATGAGCGCTATCATCTCTCAAACCATAAGGGTTTGAGAGATGACACTGGGGACAATAAGTTTCTTTTTAACAAAGCTACAAAATGGGGATTAGTAATTTGCAAGCATTACTATCCCTTTAACCACCCTCCTTGTGTCTTCCAAGCTTCTGGATCCATTCTAGGCAGCACACTGCAGTTTAGTTGCTCCTTTCCTTCTCATTCTCTTTCTCTTCAGCCCACATTTCTTCCCAGTCTCCACTCCCTCTCCCACACTCTGTCATATTCCCCAGTGCCCATTCTCATTCTCCTGTGCTACACGCTCCTTCCTAGGCCCCTCACTTTCCTTCTCCTTTGCCTCCTGTTGCCCCCCTTCCATCCTCCCCCTCTTCCTTTACATGGTCCATCAGTCTGTCCTGCTTTCCCCCAGTGCCTACATGATTTGTATGAATCTGTAATTTTTTCAGGGCCTCCAAACTGATCCCTTTAACAAATCATGGACGTTTCACTCTCTAGCAAATATCTTTACCTTTCATTCTTTCTCTAGAATTGTCCCTAAGGTCTGTAAAGACATTTTGCATCTTTGAAGGAGCATGTGCTAAAATATAACTCCCTAGGATATGAAAGGTAATTGTAGGCTAGTGGGAGCAGTTTTCCTTTGCACTCCTCACTTCCTGCTCTGTCTTACACAGTAGAGTACAGCCTCTTGAACAGGAAGTGAAGAAGGTGAATAAAAATTGCTTCCCTTAGTCAGATGAAAAACAAGAAGTGCAATTTAGCCCTTTAGCTGCCAGAGATCTTTCTAACACATTGTGAATCAATGTTCGAGATGTCACTAGCAACCAATGGGTTAAAATATTTGATTTTCTATCAACATTTGGAAATCTGTACCTTTGTACAACATGATATGTTATAAAAGCAACTTATATTTTTAATATTGCATTTGTTATCCGTTAATTCAAGCTGCCTCAGTTGAAGAATTATGGTATTATATCTCCTTTTGCATGCTCTTGACAAATATTGTAATACAATAGCACGAAAATGGTTTTATCAGTGCTAGATTGTGATCTTGCTTGAATTTTGTAATAGTCAATAAAAACAATTGCTGTTTACCAAGCACAGAAAATGCAATGATACTGGATATATTGCAAACGAGCCTAATAAAATCTTATTCAAATTAAAGTCTGTATGTTTTTTCAGTTTGTATTGTGTGTTTGTTGATTATTGTATTCCTATGCTAAGTGAAGGTCAAGGAAATCACTAAAAAGTGTATATATTAACCAGTTATGGGATGAGCAGCACATTTCAGAGCAATGCATTGCACATTTTCCTTGGGCCTTATTCAGCGCACCTTTGAGTACCAGAGTGGACTGCAATTCATTTGCTTTGCGATGTGTTGCAGTCCCCTCTGAATGGGGAGGGCTGGCAATGTTTGGCCTGGGGGCAAGTACAATCAAGAGGCCTATTTCTACTGTCGCGCCAGTCCAGTGTCCCAGCCCAAAATATACAGTGCGCAAAAACTTTGCATATGGCAATTTCTGTTAGTTACAGTTTCAAAAGTCCATCAGATGATCTGTACCAAGACCAGTGGGATCATAGAGCGTATATCATCATTACTTTTGGATATACTACAGGCTCAGCAGATTCTCTTCTCTTGTGAGTAGAACCATTTATATATTCTATATCAACAACAGATGCTCCTCTCAGATACTCTTAGGGTTGCCACCCAGCCGGTATTTTACCAGCTGGCCGGTAAAAAATTGGCTTCTGTCCAATGTTAAGTCTATGGAGAGAATGCCATGGCCGGTATTTTTCTTAAGAAAAGGTGGCAACCCTAGATACTCTTGCGCACCTGTTTTTCTAGTTGTGGTCAATGTCCCAGCCCAGCCCCTTTTGTTAATGTTATAGCTGACATTAACGTTATGAAGAAAGGCAATTGATACAACAGAGCTTATCATTTAAATGGTGTTACACTAGTGATTATCACAAAGATTACAACTGAAATGGAGCTACACCACTAGTTTAGCTCTGTAAATTCTGTTTACTCCATTTAGAGCAGCCATAGGGAAATTGAGTGAGGCAGTGGCCCACTGGCCCAGACTTATGACCAGCCTGGGGGGTAGATTACCCCCTGTCCCCCAGGCCAGCCCTCCCCTGCCCTCTGGTCCTCAAGGAATGAAATCTCCCACTGATGGGGAAAAGTCATCCCCATGGAAGTTTGAAGGGGCAGGATGAACTAAGAGGCCTGGGTTGGATTTGAGCAGCTGACATCAGAAGAGGAAACACTGAGAGAAAACACTCTAACAAGCTTCTTGAGTTGCTATGGCAATGATTACACTATTTTTTAAACCATGTTTTTAGAATAAGAAATGTGCAGACAAAAATAAAAGATAGGTCCGATTTACTTTCTTCCCTTAATCACTTAAAGACCAGGGTTCCTGGGGTGTGTGGTCCTTCAAGGACCAGATTGAAAACTGTGACGTGCCGGCCCACGTGACTGATCACGCGTGCCGGCACGCTGAATGGGGAACTGAAAGAGATCGCTCCGGTCTTGGAGCGATCAATTTCAGTCCCCGGTATTACTCACATCGCTCCTGCAGGAGAACAGTGAGTAAAAAGTGACGTGCCAGGACCATCACTGGTCCTTAAGTGCTGGACAGCCGTGATGGTCCTGGCACATCAATGGACGGGAAGGGGTTAATATGCTACTGTACATATCTCCATATTGTCCTAGGAGGCACTTGGCCCTTTAACCATTTGAGTGCCAGTGGCGTATGCAATGTATTGCTTTGCAATGAGTTGCGTACCACTCTGGCACCAAAGGGTAAAAGGTTATTTTTAAGGCAGCAGAGATTTCGGGAAATGTTATCTGTTCCCTGTAGTGCAGTTGCTTTGCTCCAGAATTGCTCCACTTGTAGAATAAGGACCCGTGTTGCTTTGTGTAATGCTTTATGAAAAAAAAAACTATATTCAATGCAAAACTGAGTCTTCTTATTTCTGCCTAGGTGAGTCAGTTGTACAGCTTTAGGTATAAGTAGCTGTTTTGGAGTTGTATAACCAATTATTCTACAGGGTCATTATTATCTCCCATTCCTCTGAATCAGCTGCTCAATCAGCTGTTTGCTTTCACAGGGGAGATGAACTAGTAAATCTACTTATGTGGGGGGGGGGGGCAATCAGCATATTCCAGCAAGACAATAAAAATGCAGAGTCAGTAACACTGAATAGTTCACGGGCTTCCTTGCTGGAAAATGTCTGCAAATATATACATATCAGTGCACACATAATCCAGGATTCGGAATAACTGCACCTTTATCTCATAATTTAGCAACAACTAAAAGAGAAATGTACATATAGGACTACAGAGAATTTAAATTGTTTAAAAGAAGGCTGGATTACATTGCAGGTGAAAAATGTTACCTCTGCTGTTACCTCACAGATTCCTTTGACTTTTCTAACTGGTTATCGATTTCATTGGAGCGCTTTGGCATACAGAACTACAACACAGAATATCAATCAATATTTGTTTTGATTATATGTATCAGATCCATCAACTTGGGTTCCCAGTCAGTATAACACCTGTTGCTAAAATAAGCACGGACTAGGGTAGGGCTGGTTAACTGTGGTTCTCCAGCTGGTGCTAGATTTGAACTCCCATCATCGACAGATATAGAGAGAGTAACAGAGGAGCAGATACAAAGATCTCAAAAGTGAGTACAAAATCATAAAAGAGAACATGTATGGAAGATCACGTGGAAGAAAGGTGGGAGGCAAAAGACAGAGAGAGAGAGAAACTAAGACAGCGCAAGAGAGTATGAATGAGAAGCAGGAGGAGATTGAGACAATTATACAATGAAATGAACACTTGGAGGGGTGTGTGTTTAATAGTATGTGTTTTAGATACAGTTGCTAGTTATGTACTTGAAAACATACCCAGTGATACTTGTGGGTAATAACCTCCACATGCTTTACTCCTCCTATACACAACACAGACCTGTTCCTGCTCCAGAGAAGACGCACTATGCTGGCGACTTGGGCAGGATACACTGCTACTGGGCTGCCAAGATCACTTGCTGGGCAAAGTTGTCAGAGAGGATGAGGGAGAAAGAGCCTTCTCACTAAGACATGACTCCTGTACTATAAACAGGCAAACTGTGGCCCAGCATTTGTTATTGAACTATAACTTCATCATGCATCATCTGACAAAGGATGGTGGGTATTGTAGTTCAACAACAGCTAGATATCTGCAGGTTGCACATACCTACTGTACTCATTGCTAGTGCTTCCAGTCAGTTCAGCAGAGCAAAATCCCCCAGGACATTATGAAAGACAATACAGTACCATGTTGATTGTGCATTATTATACAGGCCTCGGTGTGGCTGCTATACAATCTGTATATAGAGGAGAGCTGGCCCATGTGTTCCACCTCTGTGCATCAAGCACATCCCAGCAGAGGCAGTGACCAGGGAGATAGACAATCCCTCAGAGTCATATCTCACACAGAGATGTATGCACACAGATATCCACACTGAGACCAATGAACACCCAGAGACAGACATGCACACAGATACACACAGACACATATTTGTGCTCACACAAAGTGATATACACACACACACCCACAGAGGATGAAGCACACAGAGAGACTATGGGGGAGATGCACAAAGGAGTGATAAAGTTGATATAACATCTACAGTTATATTACTTCTACATACCTTATTCTTTTCTATGACGTCTATGCACTAAGATCTCTCAGACTTTAGGGATCTTAGTGCTTCAGATCCACATAATAACATAGGAGCTGGACAGTTCATGGCACTGGAGGAGTCACCCCTTATTGCATCTCCCCCAGTGTGTCATAGATGTAAAGGGTGATACTGTGCTAGCTGTAGAAAAAGAAGGAGACTTGTAGCTATCACAGTCTCCCACATTGGTGTGAGCCTGTGCTTCCTTCCCTGGTAGTGTGTTGGGCGGCATGGTGGTGGCTACTTCCTCTTTACTCAGCATGGACAGACACTGGCCTGAACGCCTGTTTATGGGCCTATGTTATTGTCCCTAATTGGGTTCCGCCTCCTTCTGCTTCTTTATATATCTTCCTAGGCCTCCGAGACATTGCCCTTACGTGGTGTTTCTGATAGCTTCTTCTTGCTCCATTGTGATCCATGCCTGTCTGAGTATTCGCTCCGTGTATGACCCGGCTTGTCTGACTACCCAATCCATGCTCACCTCTGATTCTGTCTAGCTTCGCTCCGTGTATGACCCCGACTTGTCTGACTACCCGTTACCATGCTAACCATTGGTTCTGTCTGAGGATTCGCTCCGTGTATGACCCAGGCTTGTCTAACTACCCGCTACAGTGCTGACCACTGGCTCTGTCTGAGGACCTGCTCTGAGTATGACCCTGGTTCGTATCTACCTGCACCTGTCTGACCTCTGGGTCTGTCTGTGGGTTCGCTCAGTGTGTCTCCCGGTGTGCCTCCCTAGGCCTCTGGACTCTGACTCACTTTGTGTAGTCCCCGGTATCTGTATTTCTCAGTGTAGTCTCCGGTGTGCTTCCTATTGGCTCTGGCCACTGTCTGGCTCCATGTGTCCTCATTGCGCCTACCTTTTGGCTCCGGCCTCTACCCGATTGTGAGATCTTGTGCGTCTCCTCCGCCTCTGGTCTCTATCGCTCCATGTAGTCTCCGTTTGTCAGGTCAGTGGCTCTGGCTACGACTTGTGCTTGTGTAGTCCCGGTGTGCCTGACCTATAGCTGTGACTGCCTACTCGCTCCCCATTGCCTCTACATCGAGACCTAGAGTAGTCCTGCGCTCTGTATCACTGTGGTGTTCTCTTCTACCTCTGTCTGAAGTCCTTCCACAGTGCAGTGCACAGCACAGTGTGCAGCTCCCAGTGGAGCCTGGGGCCACGCTTGTCTGGGTCTGGGATTGTGTGGGTTATTATGTACCTTGCTACATTCTCAATAAAGGTGGTTACATTTTATACTGTGTCTGTCATTATTTGCCTGATTACCGTGACAGTAGCATAAATAGAATACCTTTATCTTTACCTATACAGGGCCGGATTTACATCTCAGGAGCCTGTAGGCACAGAATTCTGAAGCGCCTCCCCCATCCGATTTGCCAACTCCACTGGACACCTCCACAATGCTCATCAGCTCCATATTGCTCCTATCAGCTCCATATTGTCCCTCACAGTGCCCCTATCAGCTCCATATTGCTCTTATCAGCTCCATATTGTCCCTCACAGTGCCCCCATCAGCTCCATATTGTCCCTCACAGTGCCCCCATCAGCTCCAACTTGCTCCCCATCATCTCTATATTGCCCTCAAATTGCCCACATCATCTCCATATTGCCCCTCACGTTGCCCCCATCATGTCAATATTGCCCCTCACGTTGCCCCATCATCTCCATACCCCCTCACATTGCCCCCGTCATACCCATATTGCCCCATCATCGCATGTCATCTTCCAGCTCTCTGCATTATTGCTAAAAAGCCGACAGTGACAAGGTAGCTCAGTAGCTACAGGTCTTCAGCGCAGACCTCTCCTCTCCATGTTGTTGCGGTGCCAAGCGGGGGGGGGGCAGGGGTGACTGGCGAGGCTAATAAAAAAAAGGAACCCAAAAACGATCCCAGTGACAGGCGCCCCTCTGTGGGATGTGCCTGTAGGCAGGTGCCTACTCTGCCTTATTGCAAATCCGGCCCTGCCTTTAAATGAGTTGCTCTAGGATGCAAGCTTTCAAGACACTAGGGGGGAGATGCATTACGGTGTGATAAAGGGGTGATGAAGTGGAGATGCATTCTCCAGTTCCTTTGTGATTCTATGGAGCCAAAGCACTACGATTTCTCAAGTGGGATAAATCTTATTGCATTGGCTCCATTGAATAAGATAGGAACTGAAGAAGTGATATCACTGGAGAAAGTATCTCCACTTTATTACCTGCTTATCAATCCTTGGTGCATAACCCCCCCACTCTGTCTCTTCTTCAGTCTTCATTCTTATTATGCATGAAGAAAAAAACGGGGGTTATGCGCTAAGATGCGATAAAGATGCAATAACTTCTCCAGTGATACCACTTCTCCATTTCCCATGTTATTCTATGGAGCCTACGCACTAAGTTCTTTCCCACTTGAAAGATCTTAGTGTATTGACTCCATAGAATAACACAGAAATTGGAGAAGTGATATCAATGCAGAAGTCATCTCCACGTTATCACCTCTTTATCACACATCTTTATCACACATTAGTGCACCTCCCCCCTTTAGAGTCTTGAAATCTTGCATACAATGGAGGTTATGAACTAAGGAGTGATGAAGTGGAGAAAACTTCTCTAGTGATATCATTTCTCCAGTTCCTATGTTATTAGAGCCTACGCAATAAGATCTGCAAAATTGGAAAAATCTTTGTGCATTGGCTCCATGCTGCTCAGCCAGATCAGAAGGGAGGTGCCCAGGTAGACTACAGAGAGGGACAATCTTCAATTAAGATAAGGGAAAAACCTGAAAAACTTGTCAAGGGGGGGCAGGGCCTTCATTGTTCTCATAGGAAGAAGATTGCACCCTGCTGTTATCTGTCTGGTCTTACAGCCAGATTCCACATCTGAGAAGAGATGGCTTACACTAGGTAAAAGGGGTGGGAGGGGAAACTTTGCTTGTGAATATCTCTCAAACCATAAAGGTTTGAGAGCTAAGACTTATATCATTCTTCATGTTTTTTTAATGCCTACAAAATAAAATAAAGATAAAACGAAGTATTACTATCCCTTTAATCACACCTTATTGCATCTACTTCCTATGTGCGATAGTGCACACAAAGAGACAAATGCACACAGAGAGAGCCATTCACAAACACACACATTGTAGATCTATTGCATTCAAGAGTTTAAAAGCCTCATTTAATCAACAGGATTTTGTTGTCCCTTATGGTGCATTTGGTTAGCCTAAGAATTGCTCCAATTTTCTTTGTACACGGACCATATTGTTTTATAAGACTTAAAAATGATATGGGTGCCAACACATTAATAATTATCGCAGTATAGCGTTACACTCACGTGGCAATCTCTATTAGTAAGTCAGTCTACTGATAAAAAAATCAAACCTAATTAAAGAATAGCTAGAGGTTTTGTCCCCAGTATCCTGATTACTCTGTAAACAATGCAACATATTTTAATTAACTTTCCCATCAGATGCTCTTTTAAATAATTCATCTTTGATAAAATAATTAATGAAGATGTGATCACAAAATGTGTGAAACGCAAGCAGGCACAAAGATAATTAGAATTAAATTAATTACTTGTTTCATTATGATCTTTCTTTGCTGACATGAATCCTGGACCTATGTTGTCAGTGGTAAAAAGAAAATCTGACATGAGTAAAAGTATTAAAGGAACAGTGACACCAATAAATGACTTTAAATAGCACATACTTTTAGCTCACACGTGTAAAAATGATTTATTCATATGTTACATCCATAAAATATAATCCTAAATGAGGCATGTGTAAATTGTCCTGTTGGAACACATTTATTTATTGTTGCTTGTACTGAGAGATAAAGGCTGAGGTCAGATAACTGATTTGATTAGGTCACATTTCTTTTGTATTATCTTATTCCAACCCATTCACATATAATAAAGTACAGTCAGTAGAAGCTCCCTCAGAGCATATGTACAACTAGATTGTAGACCTCAGATTCTATTGTGAAGTATAGGCTATTTAATCTTTTGAGTGGTAGAGCGGTGTACAATGCATTGCAGACGCAATGCATTGGATACCCTTCTGTCACTCAAAAGGTTAAGTGTATATAACTTCAGTTCTGTTCTTTAGCTGTTAGTATTTCTTTAACACATAGAAATGAAATTGAGTTAAATACTTTTAAAAGTATTTCAGATTCGCATCTGTAAAAATATTTTTTTTATTTTAGATTCCTAAAATCTAATACTAAACCATTGCTATCAACTTAAAAAAATGAATTTGTCTCTTAAACTTATGGCTTTCTGATCAAGTGGCCCACTAATGAAGAAACTTGAACTTAAAAGGTAATGTAAATTTCATCCATTTCATTTATATATATTATAGTTGAAGAGTCTTTGTCAGCCGGTCGCGGTGCAGTCATGCTCAGTAGAGACTGTCCACGCCGCGGCTGATACAGAGCTGGATGCTCTTTCGGAGCGCCTCGCTCTGTATCAGCCTTGTCACAGGCAGTCTCTACTGCGCGTGACTGCGTCGTTACAAACTTTCTAACAAATTATTATATAGGATATCCATAAAACATGCATTTGTTATGGCTTTAAGATTCAAGTGTAACAACCGTTTTTGGAGTTAAAAAAACAACTAATCCCTTAGAGCAGAGATTGGCAAAATTTGACCTGTGGGTAAATTTAATCTGGCCCTTGGATCTGGTTGGCTGGTGCAAATATAGCAATCCCACAATGCACAGAAAATATCACTTCTGACATTCTCTGCAAAGAAAAATGAAAACATTTAATACAAAGCAAAATTTGATACAAATGTATCATTATACCAGTACAGAAAGCCATTTGATACATACTGTTTTTAGTGGCCCCATTGATAATCAGAGTCTCAAGAAACAGCCAGACATAGCCCTCTGTCACATCTCAGGAGGATTGTTAATTGGTCAGGGGTATTAATATGTATCTAAGGTATTTCTTCACCATGTCTGTGAAGTGTTGGACCATATGTACAAAAATAAAATGGCCATTGATTTAAATAGGGCGTCTAACCCACTGAAGGCTTCATAATCTCCAGCACAGTTGTCTGAAATGTTGATAGCACCTAGACTGAGTAGAGGCTTTTATTTAAAGGGACAGTAGAAGGTTTTTGAAGATGCCCTTTAATATGAATTCACACTTGTTGTAACAATGTAGTTCCTGTTACAAATCTCATCATTTTTCTAATCTAACATTTTTCTAATGTTTAATATTTTGAATAAAATAACCTTTTTTGCATTCTCAGCTATGTGAGCAATTATATTCTGATTTTGTTAACATTTATATATACACACAGATATAAATTCTTTGTAAACAAGGCACAATAAGGTACATAAGTACAATTAAGTGTATAAACTGTGTAAAAAAAAAAAATAGGTCTGTGTCATTTTTGTACTGTCCATAACAAGTCCCATATAAGGGAAATGAAGCAGAACATGAATTATACCTAGATAAGCCTAACTGCAGAGGTTGGACTCAACCCTTTACAAGAGATATGTCTGTAGTTTAAGTCCACTATAAATATCTCACAGATCATAACAGCAGGCCTTAAAATTTTAAGTCCTTTGCTACTAGCCAGACCTGAAAAGTTACTCGCCACTGCAAGCCATAACATACCCACCAGGGCTGCATTTCTACTCGCCAGGGCTAAATTTTCACTCTCTAGTGGCGAATGGAAATTTTGAGCCCTGATAACAGTAGTGGAGATCTGGTCCCCAACCAGTGGGAACAGGAAACAAATCTCAGCATAACAGCTACAACAGCAGTGCAGTTTTTGTGGCTCATTATAGTGAAGTCTGCATGTGTCTACCTCCCCACATGCCCATCAAGATCCAATGTCCCAGGTCATGTCCTCTAAGTTGCATCTGCAACAGTCATGTACGAAACCTAAGGTCTTCACACACTCTCTTCTGCTCTCCCACATCAAGCAAACATGTGTACAGGCCCTATTTTGAAAGAAGGATTTAGCTCTAGGTCATGACTCACCAAGCGTCTCCAAGCTTTGGTTTTGGCTAAAGTGGAAACATTCTTACTTGTCCGGAGTCACAATTTTTTTTGTGCAGAGAGCAGAATTATGAATTTCATCCTTTGTTTTTTGGGGTGTTACTTGGTCTGAACAGAGGACAGTAAAGCTAGTTCCATATTTAGGATTTTGATAATGTACAAATGTTTGCCCAATATTTTTTATTTGTTTACGTTATCAGAAAGAGTGAAATGGTTTGCCAGTATATAATGGGATTCAGGGTCAGATTCATCCCAGACATCCCTAGTCAAGGCATGCTAGTAGCCCTTAACTCCACCCATGGCCACACCTCACATGACCCCACCCACAGTCCCATCCATTGTTTCTTGGCACAGAAAATAACCTTGGCCTAGAACAAGCAAGAAAGAAAAAAGCTTTAACCTGCTGATTGCTAGAGATCTCCAACTCATTGTTCTGTAACGCATTGAAGATCTATCCTGTAAAGGGGTATATAAATTCGTGGAAGGACGTGAGATTGCTTTGGCCACACCCACAGTTCAGGGTATGGGTGTTGCCAGCACAGCAGAGGCTCTTCTCAAAATATGAATCTCTAGGCATTTGCCTACTCTGCCTTTTGGGAAATCTGACCCTGATTGCAAGCAATGTTTAGTCCTCCTAGCAGGGGAAATGAAGCGTTTCTGTGTAAATTAAATTTGAACCTTTCTGAAATATTAAGATACAAATAGAAGCGCTGACCAAAATAATACCGATTGGAGAAACTTCTAATCACTGGTTAAAATGTCCCTCAAACCCAGGACTTTATGGGATTATCCCATTTCTTCTCATATTTAATTTTGGAGAGAGGGGCTTTTTATTCTGATTCTTAATATCATATTGTTTGTAATTATGGGATAAGTAGAGGTTATTGATTGAGTAATAGGAAGTTGCATCACAACATACTAGTTTTTAAAAATGCACACTTCTCTCTAGCTTCTTCTATCCCAGTGATCAGCAAGTGATGAGGGAACATTAAAATGAATTTAAATAACATAAAATAAAGGATGCTCGGCGTGTATTCAATAATTCTCTAGAAAACTAACTGCACCGCCGAGGAGTGATTTTAACCCCCTCAATGCCAGCGAGGTCTCCAACATGTGGATTAGCAATGCTTTGGAGATTTCCCAAGCATTCAATGAGTTAAAGGGATAGTAATACTTTAATATTACTATTCCCCATATTGTAGCTATTTCAAAAAGATTTGATTTGTCCCCAGTGTCATCTGTCAAACCTTTATGGTTGAGAGATAACCGAACGCAAAGTCCCCCCTCCCTCCCCCTTCCCTGAAGTCAGCATTGTACTGACTGCAGGGATATCCGGTCTTATTTTCATCAGGCGGCTCTGCAGCAGAGCCGAGATCATTTCAGTGAAATAATTATTTTTCACTAATGCGATCTCGGCTCAGCTGCAGAGCCACAAGCCTGTCGTACGACAGACTTCCCCTGCAGTCAGTACAACGCTGACTTCAGGGAAGGGGGGAGGGAGGGGGGGGAACTTTGCATTCGATTATCTCTCAAACCATAAAGGTTTGAGAGATGAACCTGAGGGCAATTCAATTCTTTTTCAAATAGCTACAATATGAGGAATAGTAATATTAGAGTATTACTATCCCTTTAAATGTCCCATTTAACCCAGTGGGATTTTTCCTTTCTTCCCTATGGTGCACTTGGTTTGCTCCAGAATTGCACCTCTGTAGCCTGTTGAATACAGACCCACTGTGCTGCTTTTTAGCAAGCTGGGGAATATATTTGCCTTTGCAAATCTCACTTCCTGACGAGCATAACCTCCCAACATTTCAAATGGCCAAAGAGGGACATGTTTATTTTAGGTGTTATTGCTGGGGGTATGGCTGTTTTTCCACAGACATTTTTTACTTCCTGGTTGTCACGCTGTAACACATTCACTATTCTTATAGGCTACTGCTTGTTGCCAGAGTCAGTCTCCACCTACTTGCTAGGCCTTAAAGGCCACAGCAAGTCACTACTACTACCTTGCCCTCAGGGCAGGGCTGGCAACTTGTGGCCCAGGGGGCAAATTCAGTCAAGTGGCCCGTTTCTATATCACTTAAGCCCACTGTCCCAGCCCCACCTCCTTTTGTTAATTTTAATATTGGCATTAATGTTGTGAAGTAAGGCAACTGATACCACATAGCTTATAGCTTCAATGAGGCTACACTAGTGCGCTCCTACAAAGCTTACAATTTAAGTACTGCGACTCTAGTTATACTGTAGAGCTTACAAGGGAATGGGTTATACTACCTCCATTTGGATTGTTCCTCTGTGGTGTCGTTTGTGTAGCTCCATTTCAGTTGTAAGCTCTCTGGTATCACTAGTGTAGCTTCATTTACAGCAGCAATTGGGAGATTTAGTGAGGAGCAGTGGCCCACCAGCCCAGACATATGACCGGCCCAGGGGGCAATTGCCCCCCTGCCCCCCAGGCCAGCCCTCCCCTGCTTGCCCTTTCGTGGTGTACCTGTGCGCTATAGCTCTTGTTATTCCGATGCTTGATTCCTGTGTATGACTCCTGGTTTAGTCTGACTTCAGCTCCGCTTGATCCCTGACTGCTCTCCGTTCCGGTGTGACTCCTGGCTCTGGCTGACTACCCTCTCCGATATGACTCCTGGCTCTGACTGACTATCCGCTCCAATCTGACTCCTGGCTCTGGCTGACTACCCGTTCCGGTTTGACCCCTGGCTCTGGCTGACTACCTGCTATGATCTGACTCCTGGCTCTGGCCAACTACTTGCTCTGTTCTACTCCTGGCTGGACTGATTGCCTTCCGGCTACGGCTGAAAGTCTACCCTCCTTACCACTGGCCTACATTCTCCGCTAGCACTCTCGGTGCCTTGGTGATTCCTCCTTACTAGCGGAGTACAGTTGCGTCAGTCCGTGATACCGACTTTCCTGTTGCCTACCATCCTGTACTGTGCTATTGGTTACCCTAGCGTTCTAGGGAGATTCTGCCTCTGTTGCCTGTCCAGTCACCCTAGCGATCTAGGGAGATTCTGCCTCTGTTGCCTGTCCAGTCACCCTAGAGTTCTAGGGAGATTCTACATTTGTTGCCTGTCCAGTCACCCTAGCATTCTAGTGAGATTCTGCCTCTGTTGCCTGTCCAGTCACCCTATCATTCTAGGGAGATTCTGCCTCTGTTGTCTGTCTAGTAACCCTAGCATTCTAGGGAGAGTCTGCCTCTGTTACCTGTCCAGTCACCCTAGCATTCTAGTGAGATTCTGCCTCTGTTGCCTGTCCAGTCACCCTAGCATTCTAGGGAGATTCTGCCTCTGTTGCCTGTCCAGTCACCCTAGCATTCTAGGGAGATTCTGCCTCTGTTGCCTGTCCAGTCACCCTAGCATTCTAGGGAGATTCTGCCTCTGTTGCCTGTCTAGTAACCCTAGCATTCTAGGGAGAGTCTGCCTCTGCTGCCTGTCTAGTAACCCTGGTGTTCTAGGGGAAATTTCCTCTGTTTCCAGGGGCTTTACAGCTGCTCCTGTACTAGTAGTACTACCATCCTTGTTACTAGAGCTTACCAGCAGTCAGAGTGTTACTCTATCTGCCTCCAGTCAGGCGATCCTGTCCTTGTCCTAACCTGCCCTGTGAAGGTTGAGGAGGTGTCCTGTCACTGTCCTTATATCTGGCCCTGTGAAGGTTGGGGGAAGTGCTATTTATTTTATTATTGTGCTATTTTTAATAAAGATCATTGTTTTACCATATTTATACTTGTCAGTGTTGTTATTCCTAAGTCACTCCGTGACAGTATGATAGTGATCTCTCCGGTCTTGGAGCGGGCAATTTCAGACACTGCTAGTGCTTACAGCATTCCCACAGAAGCGTGTGAGCACAAAATACGAGAAGTGTCTGGAACCATTACCAGATGTTAAGGGGTCAAATTCCAGCAAAGCCTGAAAACTTTGTGAATATCTGTGAATGTTACAAATAGGGATGACCGAAAATCCTGTTTTTTTTTTATCAGGAAATGTTGTGGAAAACAGATTTTCTGTAGATAAAAAACTATTAAATGTCAGCCTTTTCACTACTGCCAGTTAAATTCCTGCAAGGACTTTGCCTAGTTTCCACCTATGCTTTCTATGACAATGAGAATTCCACTGCAATACTAGTGCTTCTGAGCTCTGAAGTGGAGAAATCCACAGTTTAAAGCAGAACTACCACCCGACACAATCTTTAGCTTCACATCTGATGACTCGCTGCTTAGTAGTGCTAGTCGCCAGAATAATTACCTTATTTAATAGATTTCTGCTCTCTTCCATGGGGGACAGGCATTGTGCCATTGTGACGTCCGCACACCTGCAATGTCAGTCCCAGCCGGAGCCAAATGGCTCCTAGCAACACCTCCTAGACCCGGCTGGGACTGACAGAGCAGGTGCGCGGACGTCACAATGGCAAGATCTCCGCGCTCCGTCCTGTCTGTCACCCATGGAAGAGAGCAGAAATCTACTAAATAAGGTAATTATTCTGGTGACTAGCTATACTAAGCAGCTAGTCACCAGATGGGGACTTAGTTAAGCTACAGATTCTGTCTGATGGTAGTTCTGCTTTAAAGTAGAATTGTGAGCAGGAGTCCTATGGCAATGTAAGCCTTGAAAAAACACTTTTACTTTCTCCTTAGTAGGATTCATGGAACACTGACCACTCGTTTGTGGTGGGGTGTCACTGTCACAGTCTGACACAGCTATTGGTCTCTCTGCTAAATCCTCCACTATGGCAACAGCACTAGAATTCAAGTTATCATCTTTTAGTGTTAAAAGGCTTACCATAGTACTTAGTGCTGCTGAAACGGCAGCACAGTGGCTCAGTGGTTAGCACTGTTGCCTTGCAGCGCTGGGGTCCTGGGTTCAAATCCCACCAAGGACAACATCTGCAATGAGTTTGTATGTTCTCACCGTGTTTGCGTGGGTTTCCTCCGGGTACTCCGGTTTCCTCCCACACTCCAAAAACATACTGATAGGTGAATTTAGATTGTGAGCCCCAATGGGAACAGGAACCAATATGAGTGTAAAGCGCTGCGGAATCTGTGTGCACTATATAAATAAAGGATTATTATTATCTCACTTTTTACACACAGCCTCCTTAGGAGAAGGATCATCATCATTTATTGTACAAGCTGCAGAAACCATGGCTGTAGTCATTTGTTTTTACTATGACTAACCTCAACACATCCATGCATTCCTCCTAGTCCTCCTACCTTCTCTTTACCACTTCCCCTACCAGGGGTGGTCACACCAAATATTGATTTAATTTAGATTTTTCTTCTGTTCGCTCACTTTGCATTTTGTAAATTGATAAAAATATAATATTAGCAAGTCTTTTTGAAAGCATTTTTACTTTACAGCATTTTTTTACATCTGACTAAAACTTTTTCACAGTACTGTATATGTAAATCTGTTCAAATTCCCCCAAAAGTTAGGAGCCAGACTCTTTGGATTTTCACACCCCATAAGTGTAGATCTGCAACCCTACAAGCAAGGCCCTCATCCTCCCATGTGTCTGTCATTCGGCCTTGTGTGTGGAACACTTCTGGGTCAGGCCTAGTGTTCCACGGAGGCCAAATAGAAATTCTCATTGATTTGGATGGAGAATTTAACCTTGTGATTGCTAGAGTAGTCGACAATGCACTGAGGTACATTCCAGGGATTGTTGCCATTTAAATGAATATGCTTTCATATTTTTCTCCTGTGATGCAGCTGTTTTTTCCCAGAATTCTCTATTTGTCTTTGTACGTAGGGCCCAGAGGTGTGTTTTCTTTTGTCAGTCTGTACCTTTGTACTCTGTTGCCACATTAATAATAATGCAGACGAAGGCACATACATATGTTGCTAAACACATGCACACATACAACTCACCTACTCATCTCAGTGTACATAAATTGTTTCAAGTCAAGTTAAGAAAGCTGCTTTGGAGCACAGAGAACTCTTTGTCTCGCTCTAGCTTAGTGATTTTTAAAAGGTCCCTAAAAGCACATCTCTTCACAGAAGCGTAACATAACATTTCCCTCAAAATCCTCCCTACAGCTAACACAGATATGTTTCCCTTCTCTTCCTCAGAATCCCTCCATGACAATATCACCTGAATGTTCCCCTTACAGTTCCTTCTAGCACTTTCTTCTCCCTATTGTGTCACAATCTGTGGCTGAACCACTCGGCTTAAAGGGATAGTAATGTTTCATAATAAAAGCAGCTCTAATTAATCATCATAGTATTTGGGCCTTGGAGAGTGTTATTTCAATTCTGTCAGAGCTGAAGTTCAAGGGTAATTCAATGACAAAGTATCCCCCTCCCGCCCCTTTTACTGATGTAACACTGTTCAGCCAGATCAGAAGGGAGGTGCCCAGGTAGACTGCAGAGAGGGACAATCTTCAATTAAGATAAGGGAAAAACCTGAAAAACTTGTCAAGGGGGGAAGGGCTTTCATTGTTCTCATAGGAAGAAGATTGTCCCCTGCTGTTATCTGTCTGGTCTATGGACTGGATTGCACATCTGAGAAGAGATGGCTTACACTAGGTAAAAGGGGTGGGAGGTGAAACTTTGCTTGTGAATATCTCTCAAACCATAAAGGTTTGAGAGATAAGACTTATATCGTTCTTCATGTTGTTTTAATGCCTACAAAATAAAATAAAGATAAAATGAAGTATTACTATCCCTTTAAGCAGTTAGACATTTTGTGCCAGTCCCTCACCTCCTATAGAGTGCAAGTTCAGAAAGGTCAGATGCATAATTTAAAAAATAAATAAATAAATAAATAAATAAATATAATATGTTAAATGAATGTACGTGCATCCCCTGATATGTTAATGACTTGGACAAGGGTATGGCTGTTGATGTAGTATACAAAAACCTTTGATTATGTACCTCACAACAAGTAACTACATAAGGTAAGAGGCTTCAGTTTGGGAGGTGATATCTGTGCATGGATAGAAAACTGGTTAAAGTGGATCTATCACCTTAAATAAAGCTCCCCCCCAATAATTAGTCATATAGCGATAAGCTTAGAAATAGTGCTATTACCGAGCATAAGTATTGAGTAATTAAGAAATCCTTCTTCTTCTGAGACGGGCGGCCGTGCATCAGCACAGACATCTTGGCTCAGAGACATCTGCACTCCTGCGCTGTCCTTCCCGGTCTCCTTCATGGTACCTTAAGGTAACAGGAAGTGACTGACAGTGCAGGCATGCAGATTACTCTAAATCAAGATGCCTGCCCATCAGTCTCAGAAGAAGTAGGATTTCTTAATAACACAGTGCTTATGCTGGATAATAGCACTATTACTAAGGTTATCATTATATGCCTAATTATTGGGGGGGACTTTATTTAGGGTGATAGTTCCACTTTAAATGATAGATGGCAGAAAATTGTTGTAAATTGAACTTTTTCAAGTTGGTCTAAAGTTGCAGTTGAGTCAGAATCCTCCAGTTCAGGTAGGAATGATCCCCTGTCTGTCTGTCTTATCAGTCATAAGTGTTATTTATTCTTATTTAATTCTCCTTTATTCCTTCACGTTCACAGAAAACAACTGTTTACCCCCAATACACTTATCAAGCAACACCTTCTCTTTGTCTGTCTACTTATAGCACCAAAATTCATCAGCTTTCTCTCTTTCTTTTTTGGGACTGATCCCTTCTATACTTTAGCACTGCAGAGATACACGGGGAATCTCCATGTGAGTGGAAGGAGAAGTTACATTCTTATCACTGATTTCAATGCAATGCAAAAAGTGGAAAACTGCACTTTTCTCAGGAATTCCCATTTTTGGCATGTTTCTCTTTTGAAGTGAAAACTTCCACCCTTCTCTAGTTAGAACATAGGCCACTATTCATGTCTTAGTGTGCAAGGGAAATCTCTGGTTCCCATTGCTCCCCCATTTTCAAACCCACTCATGGTCAGATCTCACCTGGTACTCTCATTCATCAATGAGCAAGTGCCAGGTCAATCACCCTACTTCACTGGCCAAGTTCAGGCTGGTGTATGTCATATAACCCCATGATGTGCATACACATATGTGTGTATGAATTTAGTAATTTTGGCATTTAATGTTTTATTAATTGTTTCCCTGCCTTGGACATGCAAGTCAGGGAACGTTGTCTGATCATAAAATATCATAAAAGGTATCTGTTATGATTGTGGTAAAGAGCAGCATATCTGGCACAATACTCTTCTTTATGAATTCTGACCTTAGAGCGGACCTGTCACTTTAGTTCATTTTTAAGTGATTTAACCCTTTGTGTGCCAGCTGAGTATCCAACACATTGCAAAACAATGTATTGGACACCCCTCAGGCACTCAAAAGTTAAAACTGCCTATATGTTGTCACAGAAAGAAGGTAGATGTGGACGCACACTTGGGGGCTTTGTACTCCTGCACACATATATTGTACCCGGTGCTGAATCTCCAAAAGGTCTCCCATTGACCCAATGCCAGATAACGATGTGGACAGGAGAAAACACTCAAGGCAATGTGCTAATGCAAACTAGGCTAATGCTGATCCTTATTTGTGAACATGGTTTCACAAGGGAAGTTCAGCATTAGTCAAGTTTGCATTAGCACATTGCCTTGAGTGTTTTCCCCTATCCACACCACTATCTGTTGTCATACCTGTCATGCCAAGGCATGAGTTGGCCTTTGCAGGGCCTCTGGTTTCTATAATTCTTTTGTTTATTTTGTATTTGTATGTTATTCAAAGTGCATATAGAGTGCCATAAAAAAAGGTCTTGGGCCCTGTGCTTTGATGGGGGGTTATCCAGAGAACATGTGTAACCTGTCAGGCCAAACCTCCCCCCAGGTAACACCCAGGGGGGTTGGCCTCTTAGAAGGAACTGTGGAAAGTATTTAATATGGGTTTTTGGATAAAAAAGGTGAATTTCTTTGTAACAACTGGAACAGAGAACTTTTACCATCTGGTAAATGTATGTAGGGATCTCTTGTATTTCTCCCATTTTATTTTATGGACTGTTTTGCTTATGTGTAATCTTTATTTGTGTATGTCCTTTATTTCTGTATTTTTGTAACCAGCACTGTGAAGCCTTTTTTTCAGATTAAATGTTCCATTAATCAGCTCTTCTCTGTTCTCTAATATAAACTCACTACTCTGAAGGAAGCTCAAGTAGCACACAGTACTAAAGGGTTAATTATATATGTCTGATTATTAAGGTGATTTTATACTGTTATTCTGTTGTGTTTGGGGTGACCTAAGACATCCAGATATAAAGTCTTGGTGGTGGCAGCAAATTGTAATACTGGGGAGATTGTGCAGGAGGGATTTCAGGGGTTCATTTGGTGGTTGCTAGGAATAGTAACAGGTAACCAGGAGTCTGGTATTGTTAACCATTTCACTCCCACACTCTCCCCACTGCCTCAGCAGGGCCTATAGCCTTCGCTTGTGACAATACCCATTGGTTTGTAATATAAATAATTTCTGAGAAATGTACTTTTATTTGTTGGCGCGCGCGCGCACACACACACACACACACACACACACACACACACACTGTGCCATTAATGAATCTAGATAAAGCCCTCATCCTGGGGATATTTCTACTGGCATATTGAGTGACATGTTTGACCTTGAACATAACTAACATTTATTTTACAGAAAAATAGCTAGTACAATATAGTCGTGTGAAAAAGAAAGTACACCCTCTTTGAATACTATGGTTTTACATGTCAGGACATAATGACAATCATCTGTTCCTTAGCAGGTCTAAAAATTAGGTAAATACAACCTCAGGTGAACAACAACACATGACATATTACACTGTGTCTTATTTATTTAACAAAAATAAAGCCAATATGGAGAAGCCATGTGTGAAAAACTAAGTACACCCTTACTGCTTCCATAGGTATTAAGGTGCTAAGTAGCAGACAGGTGCTGCTAATCAAATGCCCTTGATTAATTTATCATCAGTAAGTGTGACACCTCTATAAAAGCCAAAGTTTTAGCAGTTTGCTGGTCTGGAGCATTCAGGTGTGTGTTAACACAATGCCAAGGAGGAAATACATCAGCAATGATCTTAGAGAAGCAATTATTGCTGCCCATCAATCTGGGAAGGGTTATAAGGCAAATTCCAGACAATTTAAAGTCCATCATTCCACAGTGAGAAAGATTATTTAAAAGTGGAAAACATTCAAGACAGTTGCCAATCTTCCCATGAGTGGACGTCCCAGCAAATTCACCCCAAGGTCAGACAGTGCAATGCTCAGAGAAATTGCAAAAAACTGAAGAGTTATATCTCAGAATCTACAGGCCTCAGTTAGCATGTTAAATGTTAAAGTTCATTACAATACAATTAGAAAAAGACTGAACAAGTATGGTTTGTTTGGAAGGGTTGCCAGGAGAAAGCCTCTTCTCTCTAAAAAGAACATTGCAGCATGGCTTAGGTTTGCAAAGTTGCACCTGAACAAACCACAAGACTTCTGGAACAATGTCCTTCAGACAGACAAGACCAAAGTGGAGTTGTTTGACCATAATGCACAGTGACTGGCAAAAACCAAACACAGCATATCTGCACAAACACCTCATACCAACTGTCAAGCACGGTGGTGGAGGGGTGATGATTTGGGCTTGTTTTGCAGCCACAGGACCTACAGGTCCTGGGAACCTTGCAGTCTTTGAGTCGACCATGAACTCCTCTGTATACCAAAGTATTCTAGAGTCAAATGTGAGGCCATCTGTCCGACAGCTAAAGCTTGGCCGAAATTGGGTCATGCAACAGGACAATGATCCCAAGCACACCAGCAAATCTACAACAGAATGGCTGAAAAATAAGAGAATCAGCGTTGCAATGGCCCAGTCAAAGTCCAGACCTCAACCCAATTGAAATGCTGTGGCGGGACCTTAAGAGAGCTGTGCATAAACAAATGCCCGCAAACCTCAAAGAACTGAAGCAATGTTGTAGAGAAGGGTGGGCCACAATTCCTCCACAACTATGTGAGACACTGATAAAGTCATACAGAAAACGATTACTTCAAGTTATTGCTGCTAAAGATGGTTCTACAAGCTATTGAATCATAAGCATACCTGGGAACTCTCCGGTTTTGCCCCGGAGACCCGGTAATTCATTGTCAAACCCGGAGTCTCCAGGGCAAAACCAGAGAGTCAGATTCTCCGGATGTGGGGAAACCCTGCCCACTTGTGCTGAATCCCACCCTGTTCCTCCCGCTCTGCACCCTCATCTACCCCTTCCCTAGTGCATTCTATATGTTTTTTTATGTTTAGTAGTCCCGCCCCTCCTTGGGATTAAGCCCCACCCCTTTTTAAATACTCAAATGACATCTTTTCTCTACCCTCATCGGCACTAGAGGGCTGTCCTCTGGGCAGCCCCAGGTAAGAAGTTCCCAGGTATGATCATAAGGTGTACTTAGTTTTTCACACATGGGTTCTCCATTTTGGCTTTATTCTTGTTAAATATATCATGACACGGTGTAATATGTCATGTGCTGTTGTTCATCTGAGGTTGTATTTACCTAATAAGACGTACTAAGGAACAGACGATTGTCATAATGTCGTGATATGTAAAAATATAGAAATCAAAGAGGGTGTGCTTTCTTTTTTACATGACTGTATAAATGTCTTTGGATGACAAGAACACTTTAATATTACCTATAAGAACAACTTTTCTATTTGTATTTGCAGGGTACATTGTGCCAGTTCGATGAAGTGTTAGCTTTTCTACCTGGTATTATATGAGACCAGCTGAGTAATGCACCATTGCACGCCACCAGCAGGGCATTACACCATTGCTGAATGATGGGTGACCTGTTAAGCCTTTGAATGCTAAAGAGATTTCCAGTGTATTTTGCATTGGAGACATCTTAAGTATCTAAGGGGTTAAATATGATTGTTTAGATGGGGCAAGAAAGCACAGTCAAAAAATTACTAACGTAAAGAAGCCTCCAATGAGAAATAATCAGAAAATACTGGATTTAAACCCTGGGATTCCGGAGGCACACCCCTGAGATCATGGGATTTTAGTAAAAGTCCTGACACATGGGGTCAGACCCTGAGAGTTCCCAGGTGTAAATTGCACAATGTATATATGTTTTACCATTTTCCCACAGATCACAGCACAATGTAACATACGGCTGGACTGCTGGGCGCATTTATTTGTGTTATGATGTAATATTTCCTGTTCCCTTTATACAAGGCAGATGTGTCCCAGCAAACACATGCACATTAATGTGAAACAGAGAAAGGATTGCTACACAGTTCTTAACAATATGAACACCAGAGGAGTGTGAAACACGTTACAGAGCAATGAGTTGCTCACCAATCTGGCATTCAAAATCACTAAATATATAAGATGTCTGTCTATCTATCTATCTATCTATCTATCTATCTATCTATCTATCTATCTCTAATATAAAATAAGCAGTTGGCCGGTGGTCCAGTGACTGATTATCCCCACTCTACTTTGAACACATGAGGGCTCTGTAAGGGTCTTGTAAGGAGATATGGGGTAAATTTGCATGAGTCGACCTCATAATATGTGCTAAGCTGCATTTTAAATTTCATTCCTCTTATAAAGCCTTAACCCTTTGAGTGGCAATGCGTTGGACAGCTCTATGGCACTCAGTGTTAAAAGGATAGTAATGTTTCACAAAAAAAGCAGCTCCACTTAATCTTCATAGTATTTGGGACATAGAAAGTGTTATTTCAATAATGTCAGTTGTAGTTCAAGAGCAACTGAATAATAAAGTATCCCCCTCCCACCCCTTTTTACTGATGTAATACTGCTCACCTCAGAGCAACAAGACTGTCCGGATGGATCATAGAGAGGGACAATCTTCAGTGAGCATAAGGAAAAAACCTGAAAAATCTGTTAAGGGTATAATTTTTCTCACAGTAAGAAGATTGTCACTTGCTGAGAGCTGTCTGGTCAAAAGACCAGATTCCACATCTGAGGGGAGGAGGCTTACACTAGGTAAAATGGAGGGGAGAGGGACACTTTATCATTCAATTACTCTTGAACTACAACTCTGACAGTATTGACATAACGCTCTCCATGAAACATTACTATCAATTTAATTATGCCATTATCACAGTGATATTGCCATGGTTAGGATTTTGAGTGTATTTTTTGCAAAAGGCTTATTTGAATATTTACATTTTACTTAATGTCCCACTTTCATATTCCAGTGGGTGTGTTTTTATGTTAATGTGATTTTTCCATACGCACTAAGGGTTTATAGTTCTCTCTAGTGTTTGGAGCTCTATCTAGAAGCCATTTTGCTGTAGCCCAGCAGAGACATCATTTCCTGTCAAGTAGTCAGTGGGCAGTTCTAATTGTAGTGTTTAGAACACTGTGCTCTGGAGTCTTCATTCCAGCACTTTGCATTATCCCAGAAGGGGGCTGCCAGGGACATGGGGCACACTTTTAAAATCCAGGATTGTATTTCTATGGCAAATCTTGAAATACCCTACTACAGAGTAGTTTAAAACCAGCCTGATTCTTATCCTCACTGCGGACTTATACCATTATAACATGTAAGTGAGATTTATAACAACATCATATGTTATTGACCATGAATATATCATTCTTAGTGCAAATGGCAAAGTATGTCTTTTTTTGCCAAAAGAGTGCTTGAATCACATTACCAAAAATATTCACCATCATATCAAACCTTTGAGCAATTCTGGGGCAGACTTTTAACCCTGTGGATGCCAGATTATTGATTTACAATGAATTGTAGACCTCCCTAACATTCAAGGGATTTAAAGCCCCATTAAGATCAATAGTTTTTTTTATATTAATTTTCCCCTGTGGTACGACCAAACGGCCTCAGTTCTTTTTAGTACATCAGCCTCTGTGAGTGTCCATTTACATGTCAGTCAGACCCCACCTGCAGTGGAGGCACTGTGAAGTGCGCTGTTCCTATGGGGAATCAGGCTTTGAAGTTGCAGGAGACCTGGACACTAAGGGCCATATGTTCAGAGAAGTAGCGAAATAGGTTTTGTCGTTTGTAACGACTTCTCAAAGTACAGTGTCGTTGGGATCATTACTATTTTCAGAGAGTATCGGTTGTGATTGGAAATATGTTGTTTGTCCTGACTGAAATTGTCATATGTAACGACAAAAAAACGTCTTAACTAAAGACAAAAATGTCTTCAAAAATGTCTTTACTAACGACAAAAATGTTTTAACTAAAGACAAAAATTATCATTCCCTCCACTTTTTTCTTAACCCGTTAAGTACCAGCCTCGCGCGTACTTTGAGGTCCCTTAAGGACCACGGAGCATTTTTTTTTTTTATGCAATCCTATTCCGCACTCCCGAACTGCGTGCAGCCACGCGGGGAGGCCGGAATTCCATGACGGTCCTGGGCCGTCATGGGTCCTTAAGGGTATAACAACCCATGATGGTCCAGAACCGTCATGTGTCCTTAAGGGGTTAATTTACAAATTTTGTCTTTTGAAAGACATTTTTGTCATTAGTTACGACAAATTTCTTTTCCTCTATACGACACTAGAGAATAGTTTAGCTACGCCCTTGCCCCGCCCATTTGCCCATCAATTCTGGAGTTGTGTCGTACACAAAGGACATTACTAGTTTTTTGTTGTATACTGTATATAAAATATGTTGTTCATGCATTCAATTACTTATTTTTGTCTTTCATACGACAATTTTTTGTCTTTATCTCTTTGAACATACGGCCCTAAGAAGTGGAATTTTATTCTTTGTACACAGACTAGAAACCAGACAGACTAAAGGTCAGATTTTTCCTTAGTCTTGTGAATAAAAAAGAAAATAAAATTTGTAATTCATATACAGGATTCAGTTACAACCCCCTCCATTTTTTTTAAACTAAGAAGCATAGAAATATAAACTAAAATTCACTGGCGAGAGATGAGAGAAGCAATGTGCAACCACGGTTAGATTTACTTTTTCACATTAGAATAACTTTATAGAAAGAAATGTTTGTAATGCGCAGCTAGTGGTTTAGTAGGGGGAAATGATTAACCTTTTGAGTGCCAGAAGGGTGTGCAATGCATTGCAAAACAATGTGTTGCTCTCCCCTCTGGCACTCAGAGTTAAATGCAGTCATCATATAGTTTAATCTAACCACATATAATCTGGCGCTTGAATAGTTGTTGGAACTACACTATAATCAGAAAACAGTGACAGCAGAGGACAAAAAGATATTTTAACAATAAAATATATTTTAATGACACATCAAGACAAATATCTGTGTTTCTGATGTTTAGAAAATAAACAATGTGACAATAAAAAATATACTCCAACACTATATAAAAAATACCACCAACATAAAATATAAGATGTTAAAGAAATTATTAGGATAAAGTGATCCCACCCTCTCTCACTGGAGGGGAATGGTAACACCTATATCCTCCAACATCTAAAAATGACGGGATTTGTCTTTAGGGAACCAAGAACACCTACAAGACTCTGATGCCACAGATATGTCCCTTTAATTATTTGAAACAATGTAGCCACTATATGGAATTAATCAGTTTTATGGCAACATAGTGTCAATACATCCTACATATAATCTACATTTATTGAGATAAATAAACTGTATATTATCTTTATATAGATTAATGTGTCCAAAAAGTGGTAGCTGCTTTGTACATTAACACTTTAAGGATCAGTGGGATGTCCTTAAAGGGTAAAGGATTGGTAAAGAAGTGTCCTGGATATGGACAGAGAGAGGTACAATCTAAACTGAGATAATGGGCCATATGTAGAAAGACAAAAGTGGGGCAACTATACGGTAATCAACAGCACCGAATGGGACAAATAAAACATGCCATTGATTTAAATGGAACCTTTAACCACTTAAATGCGAAGGTCTCCAGCATATTGTGACATTGTGCATTAGAGACTTCTCTAGCATCTAAATCAATGGGAATTTGGGGAAAGTTTGTGTCCCCTGTGGTGCAGTCATGTTGTAATTATTGGCCAAACAAACTGTGCCATAAGGAACAAATGAAATCCCTAAACTGAGTTAAACCTTTAAATGCCAAAGAGGTCTCCAATTCATGTGTGGCACATTCCCCTTCCTTATCTCTCCCTCCCAATGAAGCAATCAACAACATATTCTTCCACTGTCTTGGGGACATCTTTGATTGTGCTATTTCCTGTTCTCCCATATTCAGTCATCCTCTGCCTCAATATCATCCAAATGCTACTAATGAACTTAATGGCATTTTAGGAGACTCGTTGCTAGACAAAGACTATAGACCTGGAAGAGGTGACCAGTGTCAAATAGCAGTAACAAAAGAAAGAAGTCCTGTCTTACATACAAAGGGTATTGAAGTAAGAGTGGATAGCATCATTTTACCACTGCACAAATCATTGGTAAGACCTCACCTCAAATATGCAGTGCAGTTTTGGGCACCAGTTCTGAAAAAGTATATTCTAGAATGGAGATAGTACAATGAAGAGCAACAAAAATAAATAAGGGAATGGAAGACATGACATATGAGGAATGTCTAAACAAACGTTGTTTATTTTCTCTAAAGTCATCAAATACTAGATCTTGTTACAATGTACAGTAATACTATGCAAAAGTCTTAGGCTGGTGTGAATGCTATAAAGCAGTGTTTTTCAACTCCTGCCCTCAGGACCCACTAAAAGGCCAAGACTTACGTATTTCTCTGCTAGAGCGCAGGTGTGGTGATCAGAGGCTCATTCACATTGATTAACTCACCTGTGCTCTAACAAGGAAATCATGTGATCAGAGGCTCATTCACATTGATTAACTCACCTGTGTTCTAACAAGGAAATCATGTGATCAGAGGCTCATTCACATTGATCAACTCACCTGTGCTGTAACAAGGACATCATCAAATCCTGGCCTGTTAGTGGGTCCTGAGGACAGGAGTTGAGAAACACTGTTGTAGAGTAAGAATGCTTTCAAAAATAGACATGTTTATAGTTTATTTTTTTAATCAATTAACAAAATGCATAGTGAGTAAACAGAAGAAATATCTAAATCAAATCAATATATGGTGTGAAACTACAAGCCTCCGGTGATCTGAGATCGTGAGCCAATTGATTAAGTTGTATACATTTTTAATGGTCATAAATGCTTTATATGTTTTTACACTATTGGATTAGTTTAATTACATGGTGCAGTGAATTCTAGTTGTTTGCAACCATTGCTTCTAGGACTCCTTGTTATTCTTTACACTGAAGATGGTTCTTAATGACTTTGACTGTATGTTTGGGGTTATGTCATGCTGCAGAATAAATTTGGGGCCAATAAGAAGACTCCCTGATGGTATTGCATGATAGATAAGTATCTGCCTGTACTTCTCAGCATTGAGGAGATCATTAATTCTGACCAAATCCCCAACTATATTTGCAGAAATACAGCCCCAAACATGCAAGGAATCTCCACCATGCTTCACTGTTGTATGCAGCCACTCATTCTTGTACTGCTATCCAGCCCTTCAGTGAACAAACTGCCTTCTGCTACAGCCACATATTTCAGATTTTTTATAGTAAGGTCTGTTAAATTGTGGAATTGCTTGTCTAATGATGTTGTAATGGCAGATACAATGGATACATTTATAAGATTAGATGCATTTCTTTTAAGAGGGAACATACTGGGTATGTATACTTATTCCTCAACCAAGATACTACCAAAACTATTATTCACTCACTAAACATTTCCCACCTTGACTATTGCAGGGCTCAAAATTTCCACTCGCCACTAGCCAATGGCGAGTGAAAATTTAGCCCTGGCGAGTAGAAATTCAGCCCTGGTGGGTATGTTTTGGCTTGCACTGACAAGTAAATTTTCAGGTCTGGCTAGTAGCAAAGGACTTAAAATTATAAGCCCTGGACTATTGTAACCATATGGCTGTACTTGGAGTACAGTACTCCCACTAAATTACTTCTCTCTAATTCATTTGATCCAAAATAATGCTGTCAGTCTCTTCTTCCTATCAAAGGGTTACTGTCTTTTCAGATGCTTACACTGAGTTCTACTAACTTCACAATCAAATTTAGAATACTAGCATTAACCTGCAAAGATCTACAAAAACTGCTCCCTCCCTACCCTTCTATTCTAATCTACCACTCTCATCCATTATTATAACATGTTTAGTGTTGAGCGAGCGTGCTCGGCCGATGCTCGGATCGGCTCGAGCATCGCTCTGCTCTGCACATGGCGGTACTCGTACGAGTACCGCCATGTGCTCGCCCGACATGCTCGGGTGAAGAGGATCTGTGCCGGAAGAGGCACAGATCCGAAGACGCTCCGCTGGACCACCAGGGAATGGAGGTACGGGGGCATTGCGGAGATGAAGGGGGCATTGCGGAGATGAAGGGGGACATTATGGAAGAGGGGCATAGACTCTATGCCCCTCTTCCACAATGTCCCCCTTCATCTCCGCTATGCCCGTCTTCCACAATGTGCCCCTTCATCTCCGCTATGCCCCTCTTCCACAATGTCCCCCTTCATCTCCTATGCCATAGAGGAGATGAAGGGGGACATTGTGGAAGAGGGGCATAGCGGAGATGAAGGGGGACATTGTGGAAGAGGGGCATAGAGTCTATGCCCCTCTTCCACAATGTCCCCCTTCATCTCCGCTATGCCCCTCTTCCACAATGTCCCCCTTCATCTCCGCTATGGCATAGGAGATGAAGGGGGACATTGTGGAAGAGGGGCATAGCGGAGATGAAGGGGGACATTGACCAGGCACCCTCCGCTCATCAGAGCAGGGGGTGCCTGGTTTAATGCTCGAGTGCTCCCATTCATTTGAATGGGGCTCGGGTGCTCGGCCGAGCACTCGAGCATCAGGGGGTGCTCGGTCAGAGCACCCGAGCACCCGAGCATCGGGGTGCTCGCTCATCTTTAAACATGTTCTCACTTAAAGGGATAGTAATACTTAAAATGTAAAAAAATATATGTTGTCGGGTTTATCCCGCTGAGTAAAACAAGAGTACTCCCACTGCTGAAAGGTGTTTCATTCAAAAGTTATTAATTTTCAAAGTTGAATTATTTAGGTGCAATATAACAGTGGCCTGAAATTGTACAGTGGCGCTGTTCCTACACCATCCTATGGAGATTTATGGTCCCGGGACCAGAGCTGTCCATAGGATCGTGTAGCAACAGCGCCACTGTACAATTTCAGGCCACTGTGATAGTACACCTAAAAAATTCAACTTTGAACTGTAATAACTTTTGAATAAAACACCTTTCAGCAGTGGGTGTACCCTTGTTTTACTCAGGGGGATAAGCCCTACAACATATTTATTTTTACATTTTAAGTATTACTATCCCTTTAAGACCTTATAAGCTGCACCTTCACTATGCAACTCACTACCATCTAATGTTAGACAGTCTGGATTTTCATTTTAAAACACGTGCTATTCCATAAAATATCTACTTATGTGTTTAGAATTAGTACTCATCTCTGCAATCAGGTTTGTTAAAGAAACCTATGAAGAGTAGATTTGTACTCCCTTCTGGTGCTCAAAGATTTAATATGTATGCAGAAAATGTAGCCTAGATTACATTGTAGTTGATAAGTGGTTATTACTGG
This sequence comes from Rhinophrynus dorsalis, assembly GCA_037306005.1. NCBI lineage: Eukaryota > Metazoa > Chordata > Amphibia > Anura > Rhinophrynidae > Rhinophrynus > Rhinophrynus dorsalis. The sequence goes on from CM074724.1 coordinate 52,652,850, forward strand.
TTTCATGTAATTGATTCCTATTGAAGTTTATGGAGACATGTATAAATGATACACTTGATAAGGTTATCAACTACAATGGGGTCTACAATTAATAAGAAAAGTACCTTATTGTAAAATAATAGAGGTGCTTAATAGTTATGAGCCTGCAACTACCCACAGACACATGTTTTGGCCTTCTTAGGCCTTATCAGTGAGGTGAACCTGTATAGTCATTTTAGGGAAGCGGCCCATGTCTGCCTCCCCCCTTAAATGTTGGGCTTGGAGCTAAGGGTATAGTAGTTTTGGCTTGCCCAGTTACCACAATTTAGTATTCTACATATGTCCCTATAAATATAACTGTTCCATTGTGAGGTGAGAGATAACATTGGGAATCAGTAATATCTTTGTGCCACACGTCACGTTTCGCATCTGTGTTGTCTCTTAGGATGGAATACAAGAAAATGAAGACTATTTTTGAAAGCCATTAATTGATGTGCTATTTGCAATTACTCACATTTTAATGCAAGTAACATACTAACTCATTGATGCTGAATATGAAAATGTGTGCTAATTGCTTGCTGAATTAGGAGTAAGAACTTTCACCTCTACTAACGCCACTCCTTACTCACTTATTCAACCTCTCACTGTCAACTGACACCTTCCTATCCTATTTCAAACATGCACTAATCACACCCATTATAAAGAACCCCTCCCCGGACACAAACTCACTGTCAAACTACCGGCCCATTTCCCTACTCCCGTTCACCTCCAAACTCCTTGAGCGCCTCGCATATAACCAGCTCACTAAATTCCTCTGCTTGATCCCTTGCAATCTGGATTCCGTCCTCATCACTCCAGCCAGAGTGCCCTCACTAAAGTGGCCAATGACTTGCTCTCTCCAAGTCAAAAGGACACTACTACTACTCATTCTCCTGGACCTGTCAGCTGCCTTTGACACAGTAGATCACCCACTCCTCCTCCAAGCCCTCCACTCTCTAGGTCTCTGTGACACTGCCCTCTCTTGGTTTTTATCATATCTCTGCAACCGCTCCTTCAGTTTGTCCTACTCTTGCTCCACCTCCCCACCCCTCCCACTGTCTGTTGGAGTGCCTCAGGGCTCAGTCCTGGGCCCCTTGCTCTTCTCAATTTACACTGCATCCCTTGGCAAACTAATAAACTCCTTTGGGTTTCACCATAATCTCTATGCTGATGGCACTCAAATCTATATTCCCTCCTGTCCCAGGTATCTGACTGTCTGTCTGCTTTGTCTTCCTGGATGTCCACCCATCAACTCAAACTTAAGCTTGGCAAAACTGAACTAATTATCTTCCCTCCCTCTTCTACCAGCCTTATCCCAAATATTACCCTCACTGTCAACAACACTACCATCACACCAACCCCTACAGTATGTTGCCTGGGGGTCACATTTGACTCCGCCCTATCCTTTATTCCTCACATCCAGTCAATCTCCAAATCATGCTGCCTCCACCTCTGCAACATCTCCAGAATCCGACCCTTCCTCACTCATGACACTACTAAAATTCTAATCCAAACACTCATCATGTCCCATCTTGACTACTGTAACTCACTACTAACTGGCCTTCCTCTCACCTGACAAACCCCACTACAGTCCATAATGAACTACGCAGCATGACTACTCTACCATACCCACCGCTTCTCTAATACCAGCCCCCTCTGCCAATCCCTACACTAGCACATATAATTAAATTCAAAATCCTGGTGCTCATCTATAGAGCCCTTACTAACACCTCACCCCCCTATATCTCATCTCTCATTTCTAAATACACTTCCACTCGCCATTTTCATTCTGCACATGACCTTCTCCTGTCCACATCTCTTATTACATCCTCCCACTCCAACTTACAGGACTTCTCCCGTGCTGCACCCGTGCTCTGGAATTCCCTCCCCCACTCCATCAGACTCTCATTTTTTGGCTTGGTTGTGGAGGACTCGTTACTGGAAGTTCATGAGGGAATGGCAGCTACTACTAGTGAAGGACTGTTAAGAGACTCTGTGTTTGTCCAGGTTATATAACAAATTTATGGTTATTGCTATTTGGTTAGCGCTGGTGTAAGTTTTGACAATGACATTTTAGCCAAGCCCACTTTTTGAAATGCATTCGCTAAGAAAGCTCAATTGGTCGCTAGTTCAGAAGACATGAGCAATTCAGTAACATTTTGGCGATAATCATTTTTCCATCAAGAGTACATTGTAAATAATGATTGCATGAGTTTTTTGAATTCCACCTTAGAAATTTAAGTTCAAAAGAAAATGTAGTTATTCTGAGGCAGACCAACTGCACCCAGGGCCAGATTTATCGTAAGGCAGAGTAAACATCTGCCTACAGGCACACCCCACAGAGGGGTCCCGTTTTTTTTTTTTTTAAATGTATTTTTATTTCTTTTTTAATTATTGTAACCACGTACTCTGTCATGTCTTCACCTCTTTCTGCACAGACCTTTAGCTACAGAGCTCCCTCATGAGCTCTTTAGTAATGCAGAGCGCTGGGAGATGACATCATCTCCCAGCGCTCTGCATTACTGAGCAGAACACCGCGCGGGAGCTCCAGCAGTTACAGGTCTGTGCCGAAGGAGGCGCAGACCTGTCCTGCCACGCCACTGGAACACCAGGGAGGAGGTAGGAAACAGGGGTGGCCGCAATGTGAGGGCAATATGAAGCTGATGGAGGGCAGTGTGAGGGCAAAGTGAAGCTGATGTGGGCAATGTGAGGGCAGTATAGAGCTGATGGCTGGCAATGTGAGGGCATTATGGAGCTGAAGGGGGCAATATAGAGCTGATGGGGCAATGTGAAAATGATAGGGGCAATGAGAGGGCAATATGGGGCTGATGGGGGCAAGTAATAGCTGATGGGGCAATATGGAGTTGATGGGCAAATGTGGCGATAAGGGCAATGTGAGGGCAATATGGAGCTGATGGGGGGCAATGTGAGGGCAATATGGAGCTGATGGGGGTCAAGCTGTAACTGATGGGGCAATATGGAGCTGATGGGGCAATGTGAAGATGATAGGGGCAATGAGAGGGCAATATGGACATGATGGGGGCAGTGTGGAGATTAGGAGCATTGTGGAGGTGTCCATTGGAGATGGCAAATGGGGGGGCGTGTCACATTTCTGTGCCTACAGTCACCTGAGATGTAAATCCGGCCCTGACTGCACCATAGAGGATAACACATTGCAGAGCAATGAGTTGGAGACCTTTCTAGCATTCAGTGAGTTTAAAGACTCTCTTAAATTTTGGTATTTTGATAATTTATTTCCCTATGGGCCAAGAACTGCTCTTCTTTGTGCAAATGGAAAACTGTATCTCGCATACTCAAGGTGTGATTATGTTCACCTACAGGGTCCAGTACATTATGTGTAATCAAGCAGGTGTTACCATACAGTAGGAAGTTATGTCATCACAGTGAGGTTTTTGGTAGCACTAAGAGTGCACTCTTTCTTGCTGAAAGACAGCTAGCTGCTCTGTTTTAGGAGAAGTAATACCTCCTATTTATAATTCATGATACTGTGGCCTGAAAATTCTATTGGCCCCTATAAATCTCAAAAGATAAAAACATCAATCAGTCCTGGATGTCATTTCCATGGAAGAGGACATGACAGCTGCTAGCAGGACCACAGGGCACAATCTCCACCCACTGCATGTGTTAACCTTAAATAGGTTCATTTACTCTTCCTGCTTCAATTTAACAAAAACTGCCAGCAAAGAGGGAGGGGAAAAAAGAAAAGAAGGGAAGAAATTAATGGGGATGGAAAACAGAGAGCACCATAGAAAATGGAGCAAAATTGGGAGAAAATAGCTGCACTATAGGGGACAAATAAAAAAGTCTAAAATTCCCATTGTTTTAAATTTTAACAACTCGATTGCTAGGAAGGTCTCCAAAAGCATTGTGCATGATCCAGTATTGTGGCAATGCGTGGATGAGTTAGTATATTACTAATATGTGGATTAGTTAGTATACTAACAATATGTGGATGAGCCGGTATTGTAGCAATTCGTGGGTGAGTTAGTATTCTAGCAATATGTGAATGAGCCAGTATTGTGGCAATTCGTGGATGAGCTAGTATACTAGCAATATGCGGATGAGCCGGTATTGTGGCAATGCGTGGATGAGTTAGTATTCTAGCAATATGCGGATAAGCCTGTATTGTGGCAATGCGTGGATGAGTTAGTATACTAGCAATATATGGATGAGCCGGTATTGTGGCAATGCGTGGATGAGTTAGTATACTAGCAATATGAGGATGAGCCGGTATTGTGGCAATGCATTTTACACTTCTCTGTTCCTCATGGTTTTAGTAATTGCTGACCCTTTTAAACTGTATTTTATGCAAAAATTGGAATAATAATAATATTGAAAGTTGTGATATAATTTCTGTCTAAAAGACAAGCAAGACTGGATTATTTTTTTTTAACTGATTTGGTGTTAGAGTTTCAGATCACACTTGTCTGCAAAACTTCCTGGTAGTATATTGCCCACTTATGATGTGATTGTTTCTCTTTAAGGGAACAAACTGAGGAGGACAGAAAAGAATATGATGACAAAAACCATAATGGGAACCCCTTTCTTTAACAGTTTCCAGCTTTGTCCACACAAAGCTAAAAAATTATCTGGATAAATTTGCTAATTAATTCTGTTTAGTTCCCAGAATACACTACAGCCACTATAGCTTATTATAATAATTTACTTTATATAGCTGGCCAGGTCTATATCTAGCAAAATTATTATAAAATATTTTTCCTCAAATACAGAGGAAATGTAGGTAATTATTAGGGCTTTACAGAATTAATAGTAAAGACATATATATTTACCAGACAATAATTATAGATTTCTTAGAATTTCTTTGGGCCTGGCTGAAGATGACTGGAATACTTAAAGTGGATGTATCACCTTATAAAAAGGTGTTACCATCTGCTTTGTTAATTAAAGTTATTGTAGAAAAGCTGTTTAAAAAAAAAATACAACTACTTATAAAGATATCCCCTCTTCTGTGCTGTGCCCTTCCGGATTATGGGCACAGCACAGCTCTACAGCAGATCATATTTTTCCTCCCACCTCCTTCCCTGCTGCCCCAGGGAGCAAGTTCACGCTTCCCTTTGGTGTGCTGTGAATGGCTCCTTGTATTATAGCAAGCTGCGATTAGCATTATACTGAACACCATAATGTAGCTGCTGTCACACTTCCCACCTGATAATCACTCTTTGTTTGAGCTAAAAAAACCCCTCTAATTTTACTGTCTTACACATCACCATAATCATCATCAGTAGCAGCAGCACCATCATCAGACCCGTTCTACTCCCTTGGTGGCGACATAGATGGTATACCTAGTGTCACAGTCACAGAAAGCTCATGCAGCTGCCCCTCTGTAGTGTGACTACACATAGCCACCTGGGAAAAAAGGTTACCCTTTTTAGAAACACATCTCAGGTCCCTAAGGATGTGGTGGCATCAGTACTGTCTGCTGGTGCACTTCAGCAACAGCAGCCCTCCAACTCTTCTTACTAATATGAAACAGTCTTGCCAGCAAGCAGTATCAGCAACACAGGAGATTACTACAACTCCTCTAAACTCTCTCTCTCTTTCTCCCCCCATCTCCCATTTGACATTACACTCTAACTACCAAGTAAAACAGCATGGTGGGAAATTCTGCCTTTTAGAGCATTCTAGATATAATTCTTGCAACTATAGAGAGGATAGATGTAAATTGCTAAGTTCTCCAGGGAATTTCATTGGAGGTTGGGAAAAGGATGACATTTGAATGGATTTTCTATCAGTGGGAATCTTCATCACTGCCAGAGTTACTATAGCTACAACCTGTGTTGCTGAAGGAGAGGTGTAAACTAGTAGATCTGCCAGCCAATAAGCACTACAACGAGGTATGTCTTTTCTACCAGACATTCAGGGGTTAAAAAGTTCAAATTTAATTACAATGACAGTAATGAATAGTTGAACAGAAGTAATTATTAATATATATTTACAAGCATATGTATATATATATATCAGTACTTCTGATACAGTGATATTCTTGGTCCCTGTATATTTGTACTTGACATTCTATATAGCCATTTAAGAGCCAGTCTACCCTGAGGCATGGATAATACAGTCTTGGTCCTTCCTCCTGCCTGTCAACATGCAACATTAAAGTGTTACCATTACTAGCTATTGTCACACGTTTTAGAACTTTATTTGAGGTGTAAATAGTGTTTATCACTTGTGGTTTTGGGGGAGCTTTTAAAGTTTTTTTGGAGGGTCAAGCAGTGTCTATTATAAATTTTTGGGTGATGCTGTCTGCCATCACTGGAGTTGGAGTGATGTTACCTGCCACTAGTGCTTTCAGTGAGATTAAAGGGATAGTAATACTTCGTTTTAACTTTATTTTATTTTATAGGCATTTAAAAAACATTAAGAATGATATAAGTCTTATCTCTCAAACCTTTATGGTTTAAGAGATATTCACAAGCAAAGTTCCCCTCCCGCCCCTTTTTCCTACTGTAAACAATCTCTTCTCAGATGTGAATCTGGTTGTAAGACCAGACAGATAACAGAAGGGGACAATTTTCTTTGTATGAAAACAATGAAAGCCCTTCCCCCCTTGACAAGTTTTTCAGCTTTTTCCATTATCTTAATTGAAGATTGTCCCTCTCTGCAGTCTACCTGGGCACCTTCCTTCTGATTTGGTTGAACAGGGGGGGGGATACTTTGTTTGTGAATATCTCTTAAACCATAAAGGTTTGAGAGATAAGACTTATATCATTCTTCATGTTTTTTTAATGCCTACAAAATAAAATAAAGTTAAAACGAAGTATTACTATCCCTTTAAGAACAGTATTGGTTAGGAACTGTAAGACTTAAGTGGATAGGATTGAAGTGTGTATATATATATATCTATGTATGTTGAGAAGGAGGGAGTGCTTTGTCAGTGTTCTCCCTAATTCCATGCTCACACTTCTTTATACCACTTCACTGTACTGGTCTGTGGTGATAACTGCAAAAACTGAAGAGTGTGCATAATTAAACAATATATGAGTGCAGAAGATTAAAAAAAACCTAGTGGTTGCACTTACATAGACCTTCTTGGACAAATCATGTATCAGGGGCCCCATCTCATTGAAACTGTATCCTCCACATCTGTCCGCAGGGTGCATGGTGCTGAAAAAGGTCCTTCCCTAGGATAAAAAATAGGTGAAAATTAAAAGAATACATAATAATTCAACTCTAGGTAATACATTGAAAAGCACGTAAAGGTATAATATTAATACTGTAACACAGAGACAAAGTAAAAATCTATATTGAGAGCTCTAGGACTAAGAATATTGGATTCCTATGCTCTTTAAAATTTCCTTTGACTCAGCCTGAGTCTATTGTGGTAATGGTTACATTATCATGTAAATATTCAGGAAACACCTTAAAATGTTTGGATACCCTATGTCAGGGCTTATAATTTTAAGTCCTTTGCTACTAGCCAGACCTGAAAAGTTACTCGCCACTGCAAGCCAAAACATACCCACCAGGGCTGAATTTCTACTCGCCAGGGCTAAATTTTCACTCGCCATTGGCTAGTGGCGAGTGGAAATTTTGAGCCCTGCCCTATGTGTCTAATATGTTTTAGTGCTGACAAAATCTAGTCTTAAAGTGATAGTAATGTTTCACAAAAAAAGCTGCTCTGATTAATCTTCATAGTATATGGGCCATGGAGAGTGTTATTTTAATACTGTCAGTTGTAGTTTGAGAGTAATTGAATGATACAGTATCCCCTTCCCACCCCTTTTACCTAGTGTAAGCCACCTCCCTTCAGATGTGGAATCTGGTCTCTTGAATGGACAGGTCGCAGCAAGGGACAATCTTCTTACTGTGAGCATAAGGAAAACCCTGCCCCCCTTGACAGGTTTTTCAGGTTTTTCCTTATGCTCACTGAAGATTGTCACTTGCTTCAATCAACACAGACAGGTTATCAGTGTTACATCAGTAAAAGGGGCAGGAGGGGGACACTTTATCATTCAATTACTCTTGAACTACAACTCTGACAGTATTGAAATAACGTTCTCTGTGGCTCAAATACTATGAGGATTAATTGGAGCTGCAATTCACATATTGGTCATCTTGGTATACTTTGACCTAAAATATTAATTGTTTTAGAATCCAAATGTACAATTGTAGTACAATATTTTCTGCTACAACCATACATTCTTGGTTGTGATAGAAATGTTTAACATGATATACCTGCCCACCTGGCAAAGTCAACGCAAAGAGTGTAATGGGCCCATCCCTCCATGTCCTCCCTGATCGCCCTGCCACACATTTTACATATCAGCTAGGTGAAATGGTGCAATTCTAGGTAAAACCAAGAGTACAATGGGGGACAATTTTTTTTTAAATTAAAACTTTTTATTGCGTTTTCAAATTTGAAAATCATAACACACAGTATTAACAGGGATGAATGTGTAGTCATATAGTAAATAGGATCTATTATCCTGTGGTTAGGTGATCACAGCCCAATCAGCCACAAAAGTCGGCAGATTCCATCCAGGCAGCAGTTCTAGTGGACTGATGTGCCCCTCCAGTTGAAAGGGACTATCTATTTGTTGCAGCTACTTTCACCACATAGGTGGCCACAGACAAAAGCTGAACAGTCCCAAAGATGAATTAGCAAATCCCCAGAATGGAAAAATGAGCATATGGTCCATGCTACATCCCCAATGCGATCCGCCTGCTTTTAGTTGGAACAGCAAGGCCCAGGAGAGGACCCCCAGCAGCCAACCCACACCAAAAAGTTCCCAGGAGTCGGGACAGACCTTGCCCCACCGCCACTGCTTTAAATGGAGCTTTAAATCCCTTGAATGCTAGAGAGGCCTCCAACACATTGCTTTGCAATGCGTTGGAGTACTCTCTACCATTAAAGGGGTTAAAAACCTATTATACACCAATAGGAATTTTGCGAATTTTCATTTCTTCCCTGCGGTGCAGTTGGTTTGCTCCAGAATTGCACCACTTTAGCTTGCTCAATTCTAAGGTGTAGTTTATCTTTAATTCTAACAGAAATACCATTCAGAAGCACTTTGTTCAAAAGAACTGGAGCTATATGGAGTGATGCAATGGACAATCAAATCCTCTGAAATAAACTAGCTGTCTATAGTATGAAATATGGGACTACTTTGATTAAATACAGGACAACAATGTTTTAGCAGAATTATTTTATATGTCTACTCAGGGCTTATAATTTTAAGTCCTTTGCTACTAACCAGACCTGAAAAGTTACTCTCCACTGCAAGCCATAACATACCCACCAGGGCTGAATTTCTACTCGCCAGAGCTAAATTTTCACTCGAAATTTTGAGCCCTGTGTCTACTAATTTCTCCAAAACATTTTTTTTATATATTACCAATAATTTTTCCACCAGAAAAAAAGCCCTGCATGTAGACACACTTGAGGTTGGACTTCATTCATGTGACCAATGTTATCATGAGTTTTATTTCCAAAATTCCTGTTAAAGTCTATGCAGAACTTTAGAGATACAATCAGGGAGAAATATATGTATTATCTGTAGTAGAATTCAGAGCTGATGGCAAAGTGCTATTATTTAAAGTTCCACTAGATGGCAACACTGCCTAAGTATTCAGTGCTACTCAAACGCTGACCCTAGAGATTTACCTTATTCTAGACAGCTGATGTTGAAGCAGTTACTGATGTTCATATTTTTGTTACAACAAAACTATTGAAATAATTGTATTTTGTCTACAGGTCTTCATATTTGAATGAGACCCAAAATGCAAATAGGATATGATTAAAGAGCGTGATTCTCTGAAAGACCATGTTCATCCTTCAAAAGTTAAAACAGGTGAGTTAGGCCTCCAATATTACTGAGATATGAAATAGCTGAATCTACTTTAACATTTTAGTCAACATGTAGCAAAATAACACACTGCTCATCCCACTTACATTCAAATTATTAACTCTATGAGTGCCACAGGGGAACACAATGCATTGCAGAGCAATGCGTTGCATACTCCTCTGGCATTCAAAGGGTTAAAGTATCTTTTAAAGCTGTAATAAAGTTGTATATTACCATTCACTGTAGTCTGTTGCTTATTGAGAAAAGTATCAGTACCACCACTGCTTGGAGATAGTTTTATAAAAAAAAAGTTATCACAACGCAGATTTTTATTTTAACCCTTAAAGTGCCAGAGTGGTATGCAACAATTTGCTTTACAATGCATTGCATAACTCTCTGGAGCTCAAAGTGTTAAATGTACTAATTCAATAGTCAGCTTAGTATGCGTCACTAGTAGCTGCCTGGAAGCGGTGCTATAGTTTTCTAAAACGAGCAACTATTGGGAACAAAAGTTCCCCAAATACTTTTTATTGTCTGGTTTTTAACACTTCGGCTTACAGTTGAGACTTTATCTAGTTCAAACCACATACCACTTTAGTTAGCGCTCCTAAATGCAGAAGAGAATGCTGAAGATGGAGCCATGACTGGAGAAGGCCAACCCATCAAAATGGCGACCAGACATCACAGTGTTAACAAGCCTGATCACAGAGAAATCACCAGTCCCAATGCGAAACTGCTTATCCTATAACATAGAGTCCTAGAATGCGTCGCTCACTGTGTGCGTAACCGCACATGTGCAATAGGGACTCGCAGAAAGGCTGATCCGGAGCAGGGAGCTCTGGAAGTCTGACAGACTGTCTGTGCTCCTAGCTTGGGGACAGCAGCGGAGGCAGCTGGGTGACAAACTGTCACCCAGCGCCTCCGCTGCTGCCCCAGAGCCGGGAGCACAGATAGGCTGTGAGCCATCCGGAGCTCCCCGCTCCGGATCAGCCCGTGTATACCGGCTTTGTAACTAGTACAACTATAGCATAGAAAAGTGTGGGTAAAGTCAGCAAAAGTAGTGTAGGGATAACATCAGTAGGAATTAATATAAGAAGAAGATCCAAGATACATAACAGGGCCACACAAGCATTTCACACATTTCATCCTGTGATCCCAAATGGCACAGCCATGGCTAGCATGTTGCATCCATGGTGCTCTGGCAACCAGTGTTTTTGTTATCGAGGGTTTGTATAGTGTATCACTAAATTCCTATATAACTTTCTGTATACTGTACTGAAGGAGAAGATGGCCAGTTATCTCAGCACTAATAGGAATGCACTGGAAAGTGGTAAAGCAGAGCATCCTATCCCAAGATAGGAGTCAATACATTGCTTATCTGAATTTTGCTGTGTGCCCATTGAGTGAGAAGATTAATTGTGTCTCTAGAGGATTTTATTGGGTGACTCGTGAGAGAGAGGCATACCGGATCTACTCTTTACAGACAGTGGCTGCAAATGGACTTAATAAAATACTTCCCTTCATTAGCTTTCTCCAAAACTGTTGATTTCTTCATTTCATACAGGAGGTGTAGGCCCTTGTTGATATGGGCAGCATTATGGCATTTGATATGAGGTCCCTATTCATGGCACAATTTTGTCCATGTATGGCGATGTGACTGATTTAGTGGCTACCGTGATAACACATTTCCTTTCCTTGTACACATGTTGGCGTGGAGGACCCTTTACATGGATGGTAGTATGAGAACGTGCACTTCACTGGCTTTGTGAGCCTTTTGGCAATACTATGCAAACAGAGTCTGTGACGTAACGCAGTGGTATGCTATGCCTACTTTGGGCCCATACCCAGCTGGATGACCAAGATGTGTTGAAAGATAGTGGGATATGCTGCTTTACTAATTATGGCGAAATGGGGAAGATGGTTCTACCGTGCTACACAATGGATAGCCGAATATGCACTTTGATTGTGAGGCATGTTGATGAGATGGGACTCACTATATTGTTTCCTGTAGATCAATCTTCCTTCTCTGTCCCTGATCATGACTTCTCTCTTTCACACTGTGAGGTTTGTTTACACTGTGACATTTGTTTCTCAAGATGATGGGTGATGCTTCTGCAGTGTTTTCTTCATTTTTGTCATCCTCTTCTGGTGATATGTGGTGTGTTTCTTATAAAAACTCCCCTTGGAGCCAAGACATTGAGTAGAATAAAATCCATTTCTTTATCATTTGTGAGAGATTGCTACATACATTGTAGTCCACAAGTATTTGGACAGTGACACAAGGTTGTTGTTTTGGCCCTGTATTCTAGCACATTGGATTTTAAATGAAACAATGGCTACGAGGATAAAATGCAGAGAGTCTGCTTTAACTTGATCTTATTTACAGCCGTAAACCTGGAACCGCCTAGGAATACAGCTCTTTTTACGCACAGTCCCTCCATTTCAGGGGACCAAAATTAATTGGACAATTGGCTGCCCAGCTGCTTCTGCATCACTGGTTCATGCACAAGACAGTAACAAAATGTCTACAGGTGATTCTAGGTGTGTGTATCCAGGAGTACATAGACAAAAAAACAAACCTTGTGTCACAGTCCAAATACTTATGGATTGTACTCTGTTGATCTAGATTTTACATGCCTTTCCCCCTGCCACAGTATTGTCACACTGCTGGATAAAATCACATTGTGTCTTGCTTTAGTTATTGGCATACTTGCCTCTCTTAACATAATAGATCATCAATGCGATGGTCTATATCTGTTATTCCTCCCATTTGGCATGGATAGCCGGTGATTTGATGACTTATAAATTTTGATTTATGCTATATTGCCTTTATGTTTCAGTTATATATTATTTTTTGATGTCCAATCACTTTGTATGCTTTCAGTGCTTTTCTGTTTATTTCCACACTTTTGTTTGTAGCGCAATTTGTGACACTCATGTCACATGACCTTTGGGATCAACCTCTTTGTCTTGAGCTTCCGGACTGGCTACTCAGTACACGACCATGTATGACACACAGCACGCATGACTGTATAAAGACACTTGTATGCTGGTGAAATATTAATCTTCATTAAAGTTCATGTGAGAAAGACCTGTGAATGCTGAGCTTGTTTCATACCTATGTCTACATTTTTTGCACAGAAATCCATGATAATACCAAATTACTTGCATGCTAGCGTTTTGTTTATATTGGAGCAGGTAAGATGTAGGAAATGTATATCTTTATGTTGTATGTATATATTTATATGGTGCTACACAGTGTACTTGTTCTCCTCTGCTCTGTGGACCACAGCAGTTGCTTTCTTCCAGGTTGCAGTGTCACGTGTGTCATGATGTCATCCATCAGCGCCTATATCTAGGCACTTTCCTAGCCTCTCGGTGCACTTACACAGTGTACTCTTAGCGCTTGTGTAGTGCAGTCTTGCTCTATAGCTGTCTTACCTGTTGCTGACCCACTGCCTTGTATAGACCTCTTGTTCTGCCTGCTGATTCAGATTCCTCATTGCCTGATAGTTGCTGACCCTGCCCTGTACTCCTGACACTTCTATTTGCTTGCTGATTTGAATTCCTCGTTACTTGATAGTTGTTGACCCTGGCCTGTACTCCTGACACCTCTGTTGCCTGCTGATTCATACACCTTGTAGCCTGACAGTTGCTGACCTTGGCCTGTACTCCTGACTCTCCAGCCTGCCATCTCAGGTCTGTTATCCATTACTTTTGGGCCTTCTCTTATTCCTCTTGTATCTGGGTTTAGTCTTGGGGAGTTTTAGCTACTGTGTGGGCTATGGACTATATCACCATACACTAGCCAGCGCTTTCTAGCCTTCGCTCTCCCCTGCAGGAGAGCCGTTACTGTTTATTGAGAGACCATCCTGGTCAGGGTCCCAGCTCAACTGGGATCGGACATCTGGCTTCGCGGCCAGCATCTGTATATGGCCCTTGGCACAGGAGGTCTTCAGTAGACAATCTTCGCAGTACTAGCTTCGAACCCTAGAAGCGCTCCAGAGCACTCTCTCTCTTGTAGTTTCCCACCTGCTCCTGTATACTCGTGACAAAAATGGGGTTTTAACCCTAAATTTTATTGTGGCCTTCCATCACATTGGTGTGTGTGTGTGTGTGTGTGTATGGGGGGGAGATGTACAAATCCATTGGCAAAGCTCTACTACTGTTATCACCCAACTCTGGTAGCTGCACCATAGGGCTTACACCAGAACCATACCTGGAAACTTTGTCTTTTAGAGTCCCCGGAGGGGGCTCATGTGCTGCCTCTGGGGGGATATAAATGATGGGATTCATGTCACAAAGGGGCAGAGTTTAATAGGGTAGGGGTGGGGCTTAACAGAATATGTCATACAGTGGGCAGAACAGGGTAGGAAGGAGAGGAAGTGGCAGGAAATGGGAGGAACAGGCAGGGAAGGAGTAGAAGTGGACAGAGTTTCAGAAGAAACCACTGGCACACACACTCTCCTATCATTAAGACTGTAATACCAGCAAGTCCTTTAAGCCTTCTCCATAGCATACACAGCAAAGTGGTGTGAGGTTACACCATATCCTCACTACAGCAGAGGAAAAGAACACCCCAAATACCCATACACTACCATAAATCCTCACCTTAATGCCTCCTTTTGGAACAAGAGGCATCAAAGTGAGGATTTGTGGTGCAAACTGGCATTAGGCAGGTGCAGAACAAGAAAATCTATTGAAGAATCAGGTTTTGTGCAGATTACTATTCGTACATTCTCCCCATGATGAAGCAATATTTTGGAGACTCCTCCAGCATTCATGCGTTTAAAAAAATAATTTAAATAAAATTAATTTTCTATATAACCAGTATGGTCAGCTGGTTTGCCAAATTGCCACAAAATTGACCCTATTTTCCTTCTGAACATGGCTCTTGGTATTAATAAGAAATATGTTATGAGATACATAAACAAGTTACAAACTGGTTTCTACTGTAATCCCCATCAGCAAGGACAAAAAAGTATTAACCCCATGGTTCTTAGATCTCCAAATCCTTGCCTGTAAAGGAGTATATACACTGGTGTAGGAACATTGCGATAGTTCTGGCCACACCCACAATTCAGAATGTGGGTGTGGCCAGCACAGCTGAGATGACATTCAAAATTTGGAGCTCTAGACAATTGCCCACTCTGCCTATTCGAAAACCAAGCCTTGGAAGCAGACCCATTTTGTATTATTATTAATAATCTTTATTTATATAGCGCCAACTAATTCCACAGCGCTGTACAATTTTGTATGCCACATAAAATCTGATAATGGATTATAGCCTTATACCTGTGTGAAGAAATGTAATTGGTAAACCTAGAAAGGTTAGATAAATGTACATAAGAATAAAAGGTTAGAAAAATATCACAATAGAGCCGGTAGGCTGCATTATATTGTAGTTGAAAGGATGTGGTATATGGTTACAGAGTGTGAACAGGATGACATTATTAGAGTATATAATCATAACACACTGTTATTTGTGTATTTTATTCCAAACTTTGAAGGCCAACTAACATGAAAAATAAAAGTAATGGTAAATAACTCAGGGCAATATGCACAGAAGAAAGAGGAGCAATTCTGAGACAAAACAGATGTACTTTAGGGGGAAAAAAAAGAAAGTTATTGAAATTTCCATATATTTAAATGGGGGTTTATAACCCGCTGAATGCTTTAGAGATCTCTTGTTGCGTGTTAGTTGCCCTTTAAGACATTCAGGGGAAAAAAACTCTCAATTCATGCAACTGGTGTACCAAGAAGCAAACCAGTTCTGGGGCAAACCAGCTGCACGATACGGGACAAATAAAAATTCTCATTGATTCAACCCAATGCGTTGAGCACTCCTCTGGGAATCAAAGGGGAGCTTTTTTTTTTTTTTTTTTACACAACTTGAATGCTTTGCAATGCATTTGAGACCCATATAGCATTCAAGGTATTAAAAGCCCCATTTAAATGAATGGGGAATTTTATTTGTACACCCTACGGTGCAGTTGGTTTGCGCCAGAATTGCTGCATTTCTTCTTAATAAATCAGCCTTCCTGTGTTTTCTTTTGAGCTTATTTTAAAGTGGAAATAACATTTTATAAAGAACGTTCAAAATCATTTATGTTAGCCATTCTTCATTTAAAAGTAAAGATTAAAAAATATTTACCTTTATACATTTTACATTTATATAGATTAGCCAGGACTTTATTAATCTTTCTACTATATAAAAGGCCAGATGTATGTTTGTCAGATGCAGTCATGTGCAGTAGAGACTGCCCGAACAGACAAAACGCTCCATCTTCCCAGCTGTCATCCAGCCCTGGGTCCATACCAGTGTGTGAGGGAACCCTGGCCCTGGTCGAGCAGTGTCCAGCTAAACCCGGAGGTGCGAGGTGCGTTCATGAACCCCCTGCTCTGGGTGAAGGCGCTCTCCAGCACACACACCTGAGACTGATGAGGTAGAGACACACTCCCTCTCCTGGTACCTCACGCGCTGCTGTGACCGAGGCCGCAGGTGCAGGGGCTGGCGGGTGCACGGCTATCTAACACCTTTGAGTGTCATTGCTCTGCAATGCGTTGTGTACCCCTCTGGCACTCAAAGGGTTAACCCATTCAGTTCCATTCACTTTGGTCCGTGTACATGGGCTTTTACACTAGTAAATAAATAAATAAGAAATACAAAATACTTCCAGGTAAGGAAGTGGCAGTTGGGAAGGGGAGTGGAATGTTAGTATCTGGCACAGCAGGCTGTGTCAGTACGGAGCAGGGCACTCCGAATTCAGACCAGAGTCCTCTCTGCGCACCTTCCTGGGACTGCTTGGTCCCAGGAAGGTGCGCAGAGAGGGCCAAGGTCTGAATTCGGAGCGTCCCGCTCCGTATCTGCAGCGGCATGTTCGGGCAGTCAGTCCTGCACATGACTGCAGCGCCGCCAGTGTTAGCCCGTGTACACAGGCTTTAAAACTAGTATTTTCATATTTTGCATACTCTAGAGCATGGGCAGGCCACCACAGGGGAGCGCTAAATGACTGGTTGGCAAGGGGGGTGTTTACTATTTGATAGATTCCACAGGCTGGCCTACAACATCATTGTATACTGCAACACTGATGTACTGTATATGGGGGTGTTTTGACAGTATAAATGTGCTCAGTCTTAAAAGTCTGAGAGTTTATTAACCTCAGTCTCGACCCTTTGAGTGCCAGTTGGGTACGCAACACATTCAAAGGGTTAGCTTTAAGGAACAGGGCAGATTTTCCTGATTTCCCTGACTGAGCACAGGTGAACTAATCATAATGAAAGAGCCACTAATTACACACTTGCAAATGGACAGGACTGGATTAACATCCCAGGGACCTCTATTCAAGGCACTATAGGTGCCCTTAGCTCTGCCCATCCCCTCTCATGACACTGCCCCCCGTCCCATACATGTTCTCTAGCCCATAACAAGTGAGAATGAAATAAAGATTTTACCTTTTGTTACTAAAGAGATCTCCAACACATTGCTCCACAATGTTTTTGAGATCTTTACAGCATCCAAGGGGTTAAATAATAGAATGTAAAGGGGTATAAATCTGGTGAAGGACATTGAGATTGCTCTAGATTGTGGGCGTGACCAGTATATAGTTGCCTGTTGGGAAATCTGGCCCTTCCTGTGCTCAAGCAGGGAGATCCAGAAAACCTGCATTGTTAGTGGTGCATGAGGACCACAGGGATGTAGAATTTATTTAACCCTATAAGTGCACTAAAGGGTTATTTGTCTCCTTAGTGTTCTTCAGCAGTAGCTAAGGTACAAGCCAAATAAAAATCAGCGCTTTGTTATCACTTTCTACAGTACAGAGATCTATGATTGTGTTCCACTCTCCCTTCCAAAAATAATTAGGATAAGTACTGGTTTAATTAGATATCTAGTAATTATTTCTATCAAACATTTTTCTACCTATCAATTATTGGATTACATTCTGCTTTTCTTTTATAAATGTAAACTACCTGTTTAAAAGGCAATAGTTTTCCAAACAGCGCTAAAACACGGGTCTAGTCTTCTGTTGGGGGTGTGGCTCGGACTGTTATGTGCATATAAGTGTCAGACTAACCTAGACTGGCTTAGAAGAAGCTCACTGATCATCAGGGCAATATGTCGCTTTTTAACATGATGGCTGTGACTGTTGTGCTAGGACTGGCACTATCTGATGCCTTTGTTTCTGGTAAGTCTTAGGCACACATGAAAACCAAGCATATTCAAGGTGAGGGCAAGTGAATGGCTTGGTATAAAGGAGCTGTACATCTTTACTATGAATTCCCTTCTCCTCCATATATTACAGGGCAATTCCTATTTAGCAAACCAATGGTACCCCCACTTCTGGGAGATGCTTTGGTTCAGTGTTACTACATTTTTGATATTACACCATTAGCAACATTCATACCACTGAATTCTACAGGAGAGGTGAGTGTCAGGTTATGATTTCAATAAAATGTGTTGGTTACCCCTTTATACAATCATTTTCTAATAATCGGTTCCCAGCAGTGGCAGTACCCTTGATTTACTCAGTAGGAATAATTTTACAAATTATGTTTTTTTTGTTCTTAATAACACTTTACTGATGCTTGAAAGAAGAAGTAAGTTTTTTTAATGAAAACTATTGTTACAGTGCTTTTCCTTCCAAGTAAAAACACCCATTGGTGACAGTTGTTTAATTCAAGAGTTATATCCATTCACCGTCTCAGGAAGTGATGAAACTATTACTATCACATTCTATGGAGATCTGCAGTCAGTGACTGGCTGCTGCCCTATAATGTAGTAGAGAAACTGAACACCGGGGGGGTTATGTACTAATCTGTGATAAAGAGGAGATGACTACTCCAGTATAATACACTCTCCAAGTACAGTTATTCTATATAGCTTTTTCACTATGATTTTTTCAACTTGAACTAGACTGTTTATCACACTGGAGAAGTCTTTTCCACATTATCACACAGTAGTGCATAACTCCTCAGGAGAACTATCGCTGATTTTTCTGAACACCAGAGGGCACCTGTTCATGTACAAAAACAACAGCTTAATCTGTATTATTTTGAAAAAAAATTCAGCAGTGTGGGTTATCCTGTTTTACTCAGCAGGAAAATCCCTACAATAAAAGTGATTGTCAGACTGAAACTTTACTGATTCTTTGACTGCTGGTAACAACAAATTATTAGTTTCATTCCTCTTTCAGGTTTTTACATATATTTATGGGGCCATATTTATCAGTCTGTTGCTTACATTGCAAGGGTTAAGGTTGTCACCTTATTTATGAAATGTTGCTCAATGCTTCTTACTCAGGTATCTTGGAGGTTTCGCCATAGATCTATTATGACTGAGGAGCAAATCACACTTCTTTGGTTAGTGGCAGTGGGGTGATACTTTAGCAGTTTTAAAGAATCGAACAATGCCTGATGCCCCAGCTCTTGTCAACAATTTATTACATTGGGAGCAGACATGCCAATTAAGTTGGGACAGCATTATGAGCCCCAGAGGACAAATATGGGGAAGGGCACAAATGGGATCTGAAGAGAAACCCTGTATATTCAATGCTGCATTAAGCAGGCCGGTTTCCTATCCTGAATGATGTAGGTCCCAACAGACCTTCTGAATAATGCTTCAAAGCTAGACACAGGGGTTTTTCTGGGACTGTGAACTAAACCATGGAGTTTGTGGCTGAGAACCATAGACTTCCAGGCTGCATTCCAACCAAGGGGGTTAGTTTTCAGAACTCCCCAAATGACTGGTAATAGCCAGTTTGTGGTTACACAATGCAGGACTGGGTTACTTTACTAATTATGTTTCCATTTGGGTAGTCTTAGCAAAATGTGATAATTGTCCTTTAACCCTTTGAGTGCCAGTGGGGAATTCAACACATTGCAACACAATGATTTGGATAATCTTCTGGAATTCAATGGCTTAACCACTTCTCTAGTAAGGATGTGATACCCTCTAAAACTGCTAAGGACATGGCACATCACGTCCTCTGCAGTGGGGCAAAGAAGGGGTTAATTTAGGGGACGGTACATGCATGTGCAAGGTTTTCTACTTGCTTTGTGCTACACAATATTATGAGCCTACAGTGATGCTTTGTAGTGTGACTGCCCAGGGGACAATAACAGTAGGATATTCCATGGTTTTCAAAGAAATCAGAATCTCAAACGTGGCAATGTAAACATAGGCCCTATTTTTCCTATAGTGCCACGTTTTGGAAATATTTGTCCCCTCCCTTCATTTTAATGTCAAAAGGAATCTCTTAATTTGATGCAGCAGGTTGTCTATTTTTCAAAACTGTATGTTTGCCTCTCTTTTTTTCTTCTCTCAGTTCTTATGACCAATTAGTATATGCAAGTAATTCAAAAAGAAAGTAGCAGGGAGGTTTTGTGCTCCTAGCCACCCCTACTGTATGTCAACCCATAGCAGTTGGGTATCATTGTTTTCAAGCTGTCAGTAGGTACTGAATACAGTATGAGATACCATCGTTTTCACATTTTTTTTTAATATATCTGGTTAATATATATATATATTAAAAAAAAAATCAGATGTAATGTATTTTTTTCCTCTCATAGACCTGATTTCTGGAAAAGCCAATGACCCCTCATTTGATGCAATGTGGTTGCCTTCTTTCCAAAATGCTTTGTCTACCTTTTCTTTATTTGTGAAATTGGTATGTAGGGGTGGGCGAAAAGTGTGAAAAATTTTGCCTTTCCGCCTATGCAAAAATGTCCTCCTTTTCGCTTATTTTAACAACATTTCTGGCTTTGTTAACACATTTTCCACTTATATTTCCTATAGGTACTACATTTCCCACTGTAATATTACTTCTTCTGAGGGCTGAAGTTTAGAAATAAGTGGCTGAAAGTCAAAGTTGTGAGTCCTACAGCAAAATATGGCTTGAAAAATGTGTTAGCATGCAAAATGCATTTGACCTTTGCCCACAACACTTTCTTACTTAAGTAACACTGGCACATATTCAGGATGATATCAAGTAATAAAAAAAATAAAGTACAACCTACAATGTGGCAGATATGTATTGTAAACAAAGATAGAAAACCCACAGCGCTAAACTACCATGATTAATATATTTAATGTGAAGGATGTGAATGAATCTAGTGATTAAGGTATAGAACGCTGCAAGACAAGAGGTGGATTGTCCCCAAACCCCCAAACTTAGGAAAAATCTAGAAGAAACACAAAAGCAAAAATTAACCTGTGCTGATCCATACTGATAATATAAATTGTAAACCCCGTAATAAGCCTTTATCATAATTGTGCTGTGCACAGATTCAGGATGATATCAAGTAATAAAAAAAAACAACATAAAGTACAATCTACAACGTGGCAGAAATGTTTTGTAGTGGTGGTGGGGGACTGGCATGGTGTGATCTGTGTATGTATTTTTACCATTATCATACTCTATCCTCCTTCTCAGATTATTGACTCATATCAGTCATAGCATTGGTCCCAAGTGGGGTAGATGGTGGCAACCCTTCTTCACATCCGTCCTCCACCTCCTCATCTGTGCTGCTGTTAATATATTTGTCCTGGCTTCTTCTGTCATGTGTGGTTTTTGCTACTACTGCAACTACTGGAGCTGGATGTTGATGTAATTCTACTGCCATTACTACTAGGTATCAAAGGTGCAGCACTTATAGCAGCAGCACCAGAGGTACTTGTCATATCTAACACAACTTGTGTTGCTCGGTACTCAGGTGTGTGTGGCTGAGTGGGACTTGGACTTTGAAGAGGCAATGATGCTGAGGATGACTGATAGGGTGACTGTGTGCATTTTTGACATCTGTACTTGTCCAGGGTCAGACTTTCCAATGGCTTTCTCAAACAGTTTATAGACAGGCACAGTGCTCCTTAAAAGTGGTGGAAGATACAGCCTTTGACTTTCTGCTAACCTTATAGTCCTGTCATCATCCTCACTCTCAACTTCATCTGTATCTGAACAAGAGAAGGATGCTGGAGGGATATATTCTAGATCTGCATCATCATCAATCATCATTAGGTCATCCTCAGCAGCAGCATCATCACCTGACAGTTCTTGCCCACTACTACCCTTATATTCCCCTAAGATTTTGGAGGTCTCAAACAATTTCTTTTTACATTTACTATAACAAAATTCACTACTACTTTGAGGACAGATGTTTTGGTGTGTCACTGTCTGATTCAGCAGGCAGTTCAGCTGCTACACCTTCCTCAATTATGCTTTTGCCAGCATCATTAACACTTGAATGTGACTTGTTGTCATCTTCAGTGTTCTTCTTATATGGTTCTATATTTCTTCTGGCACTGGTAGTGCTGGACCTAGTTTTGCTGGGACCATGACAAACTGCATCCTCCCTTGGAGTAAAGGGATCATCATCATTGATTGCACACGCTGCAGCAACCATTGCTACAGTAGGTTTTTGGGCTACTACTTTACTCTCACATCCCTACACTGCTCCACCCCCCCTTCCCCTTGTGCGTTTGCTGGACATTCTGCAACTACACTGTGTTTTTTTACTGTACAGTGCACAACACAACTGATGGAGCTGTATGATGCCTTGCCTAAGCCCAGTCAGCTGTCTGTCACTGTCACCTAAGTTTTTATGTTGTCCACCCTGTTGTCTTATCACAGTCTGTCCAAAAAAATTATAACTGAAAAAGAAAATCAACAATGTCTTTCCCCAGACTTCCCCACCCAGCACAGGGACAATAACAGCAAGATCAGCAAGCAAATAGGTTACCTGTGTCTTGCCTGTCACATGGAATTTTGGAGTATTTGGGGGACGGTATCCGTTTGAAGTGTTGCATGTAAAGTTTTGCTTCATAAAATGACGCATGATTTTGCAGTGTCATTTGAAGTGTCACATTTAACGTTTTGTGTCATAAAGTGACGCACATTCAACATTTTGCGTCGCTCCGAATGCTGCATTCACCATTTCGTGCGTTAACATGTCTCAATAATGGTGCAATAATGACGCAATATGGGTGCAATATTGATGCATTATGGGTGCAATAGGGGTGCAATAAGGATGCAATATGGGTGCAATATTGGTGCCTTAAGTACACAATATGGGTGTAATATTGACGCATTATGGGTGCAATAGGGGTGCATTAAGGACGCAATATGAGTGCAATATTGGTGCAATATGGGTTTGATTTGGTGGGTTTTTGGTTGGATTTGGGTTGCACCAATATTGTGTCCTTAATGCACCCATATTGCTCCCATACTGTGTCCTTTTGGTGGGTTTTGGTGGGTTTTGGGTTGGATTTGGTGGGTTTTTGGTTGGATTTGGGTTGGATTTTGGTGGGTTTTGGGTTGGATTTGGTGGGTTTTGGGTTGGATATGGATTGCACCCATATTGCATCCTTAATGCACCCATATTGCACCCATACTGCATCCTTAATGCACCCATATTGCGTCCTTAATGCATCAATATTGCACCCATATTGCATCATTATTGCACCCATACTGTTACATGTTAACGCACGAAATGGTGAATGCGACATTTGGAGCAACGTGAAATGTAGAATCTGCGTTACTTTATGACTCAAAACTTTAAATGCGACACTTCAAATGAAGTGGCAAAACAACAAACTTTTGTGTGGTATAGAAATATTTCTTCCTAATGACTTCAATGGGTAGAAAAGGTGGAAAAAAGCAAAAAAAGGGCAATTTTCACAGGAAGTTTTTCGGCAAGTGGAAAGTGCCATTATTTGCCAATTTCAGTTTGAGACGAAAATGTTCGTCCATCCCTACTGGTACGATCATTTTAGTTCAGGTAGGCAATGTCAAAAAGAAAAGTGATGGGTGTGGTTTAATGCTTCTGGCACCCACTACGGTATGTCAGCCTACATTTTTTATTGTCTGTAGTTATAAGCATTTAAGTGCAAGTATGTCCTATAAAAAGAGAAAGAAAAGGACAGATTGATAATTTTTAAAGGAAGACCTATGGATAAAAGCATGAATTTTGGCATTTTAGAAAGGTGAGTTAATACAGAAGTTAGAACTATAAATAGATAAATAAATGGGCAGTTATTTGTCATTCACTATATTGGAATTAAAAAAATAAAACAAGAAACAACCCCCCCCCCCAAAAGAAACCCACAAACTTTTCATTTCGGGTAAAATTTCTAGGTCATGTTAAAGGATATACAGAAACCAATGGTATATTTTTGAAAGTTCAGGGTCTTGTGAAAAAAATGGTGCATGATATTAGTGGGTTGTTCATAGAAAAGCATAGAAAAGCATATAATATTGTCATTTGACTGTACACTGCAATGTAGGTGTGAAAACATTAATAGCAATGGGGGGGAGTAAAAGTTAACACTGTTTGGTTCATAAAATCATTCATGCTGTAATACATATAGATTCTAAACTTGTAATTATATTAACATCATGAAACAGTTTAGATGCAGGACTGCAGGGGGGAGATACACTAATGTTAGTGAAAATGACAAAGAGGGTTATGCACTAAGGTGTGATAAAAAGTGATAAAGTGGAGATGCCTTCTCCAGTTCCTATGTTCTGCTATGGAGCCAATATACTAAGATCTCTCCCACATGAGAAATCTTAGTGCCTAAGCTGCATAGAATAACATTGGAATTGGAGAACTGATATCTCTGGAGAAGGCATCCCCACTGTGTCACCTCTTTATCACATCTTACTGCATCTCCCTCAAAGTGTGTCTAGCGATGAGTAGAGATCCCTTCTCCATGGAGAATGACACTTCATTATTCGCACTAAGAATTATCTATGGAGGGGGGTGGGGAGGTAAAATCTGATCATTAGCATATGATGTTGGTATAATGCTAGCATTGTGTTGGGGAGGGCAAGTGGGAGAGTGGAGAGGATGAGTTCAGACTTCAGCATCAAGAACATCAACAGAGGTTGGAACAGTATGGTATAGCTGAAACAGTAAGGTGTACCTGAAACAGTTTGGTGCAGCTGGACCAGAATGGTGAAGTAGGTCCAGAATGGTTCAGCTACAACAGTTTGGTGTTTGATTCAGAATGTAACTGCATGGTGCAGTAGTTCCAGAGTGATGAGGAGGGAACAGTATGGTGCCGATGGAACACTGTGGTGCAAGTGCAATTGTATAATGCTCCAGAATTGCACTTGGTTAGCTTATTGAATATGATCCCCAGCTTCCAATGGGAGGAAAGCTGATATATTGCCATTGTTCAAAAAGGGGGCAAGATCAAAACCAGAAAATTATGGACCAGTGAGCTTGACTTGCATATTGGGTAAGATATTAGAAGGGTTACTAACTGACAGTATTCAGAACTATGTGAAGACAAAAATATTATTTGTAGAAGCCAGCATGGTTTTGTGAAGAATATATCATGTCAAACTAATTTACTTGCATTTTACGAAAAGGTTATGTAGTAATTTGGACAAAGGAATTGCTTTTGATGTAGTATGCTTGGATTTTACAAAAGACTTTGATACAGTGCCGCACAACAGGTTACTGTATAAATTAAAAGACGTTGGTTTGGGAAGTGATAGCTGTGCATGGATAGAGAACTGGTTTAATGATAGATGGCAGAGAGTTGTAAATGGAACCTTTTCAAGTTGGTTTAAAGATGTAAGTGGGGTGCCACAGGGGTCAGTCCTGGGCCCAATGCTTTTTAATTTATTAAAAGTAATGTCTCGGGGCCGTGGTGTAGCAGCCGTAGAAGATGGCTGTGTGAGACGATAGCTCTTGACCTCAGGATCTGAATATAGCTTTTATTTGCTTAATGACCTCTGCATTGTGGATCTTCATCAATCTGAGGTGGCACCTGCTTCATTGTGGGTCATGATGAAAAATAAGAATTCCAAGAAGAACCCGAATTTGCTGCATTTTTTTCACTCCTAAATCTAGTGGTTCTCAAATCACTCTGCGCACTGAGATGGCGGAAGGTGGTTTACATCCGAGTGGGGTACAGGCTAACAGCTCTCCTCCACCCTCTGTCTTGGGACAATAAGATAAAGATAATAATTGGTCTGAAGAGGAGGAACCATTGACCAAAAGGGATATACAGAACCTACTGACTGCACTGAAAGCATTCCTTCACGACGAGCTTGAAGAAATCTGCTATGATATAGTACATATTGGCGGGAGAATGGAAGCGGTCAAATATGAGGTCGCGAATCTCATTTCCTTTCGTGATCACTCTCTTAAACATTTGTCTCATCTCCAGCAACAAAACACAGATCTTATAATTAAGATGGATGATCTGAACAGCCGACAAGGCCGAAATAACTTTCACATAAAGGGGGTGTCTGAGTCAATCGAAAACAATGGTCTAATAAATAAATAAATAATGCCCTTCCTGCAGCATTTTTTTATTAAAATCATTAACTCTGAGGATTTGAGAGCATTCCACATTGACAGGGCTCATAGGGCACTCCGGCCTTGTGACCCTCCTACAGGGTGCGCCTAACATATTCTGATTTGAGCCTTGCCTTTGGGCACCTTATGTCGCCCTAATACCTATTAAGAATGTTTGTAATAGTGCCACGGTTGGCACCTCTAACTAATAACTATCTGGGTCTCTGATGTTAGAATGTTAATGCTAATGTAACCTCTCCCATCTTACTGTCGGGGTTAATCTGTTTTTGTTTTCTGATTCGGCTCCTGTGGTCGCTCTAATGCAGAGGTGGTATGAGAACTCTTTTTTGCTTTCATCGCTGTTTTGGATCTGATCTACTCTCTCTTTCTCTTCTCCACTTTATGCTCCTTTTGTTGTCTTACTTTCTCTCTCTCTTTCTCTCCGCTATGCTCTCTTCCCCCCTCCCTACAAACATTGGACTGCCTCTTCCTATAGCATTGGATGGTTCATTCCAAAGTGTATTTGAATGGCTGACCCTACAGATATCGCTCCAATAACACGAAGTATGAGCTGTGATTCGCCCCTGACCTCCTCTTCACTGGTCCTTTTATCTTATTATGTTAAAGGGCTCAATTCACTGTCTAAACGGTCCATAGCTCTGCATGAATTCCACCGTGTAAAAGGCAATGTAGTCTTTTTGCAAGAAATTAATTTTAAACATTCCAGGGAATTAGCCCTTACGAATCACTTTTATTCTAGTGCGTTTCTAAGCTCAACGGCAGTAAAAAAAAGTGGAGTAGTGATTTTAGTTCATAAATATATTCGGTTTGTACTTAAGAAAACCCAAAAGGATCCAGACAGGCGTTTTGTTTTTGTTAAAGGGACTATTGATAATCAAGTATATACCTTTGGCACTTTCTACTCTCTGAATAGCTCTCAATTTCCCTTTATGAGGAACGTTTTAGATCACTTGGAGTCTTTCCGAGAGGGCACACTTATATAAGGATGGGGGATCTGAATTCTCCTCTAAACCCGGTACTGGACTGCTCAACAGGTTCCTCTTCATACCCACCCTCTCTCTCCAGGAATCTTTGTCATTTACTTCACAATCACCGTTAGATTGACCCATGGAGAATATGCCATCCAACGGGCAGAGATTATACTTCTACTCTCATACACACTTCCTTTACTCTCGTATTGACTACTTTTTTATTCCACATGAACGATTAGCTTTAGTGGAAGCTACCTCCATAGGCTCTATCACATGGTCAGGCCACACTCCTGTTTTACTATATATTAAATCCGTATGGGGCAGAACTGGTCCCCCTCAATGGAGACCAGGTGAGACTCTCTTGTGTCAAACGGAAGTGAAAAAGGCTATAGAGAAAACGATTTTGGATTATATCCGGGAGAATTCTGGGCATGGGTCTTCATCACTCATGGTGTGGGCAGCCCGTGAATGTGTGGTTCAGGGGGGAACTTTTTAAATTGGCTTCTACCAGAAGCAAAACACTCAATGCTCAACTCCTTTTCCTTACTCATAAGATTTCTCAACTTGAGACCAACCATAAAAAGTCAAACTCTGTAGAAGTCTTGCAACAAATCTCTGCATTACTCCTTTGATTGAAGTCTCTCTTGAACCTTTGTATTTAGAAGTTATTTCTTAAAACTAAACAAACTATTTGAATATGGGAATAAGGTGAGTTCCCATTTAGCCAAGCAAATTAGAGCATGTTTCACTTCACACTTTATCCCCTGTATTAAACAATCATCTGGTTCTCTGACGTATGATTCCGCTTCTATTGCTGAAGTGTTCCGATCGTATTATAAGGATCTTTATAACTTGCCCTCATCTCAACTTTCTACCACCATACTGGAGGACAGTATAAATTCCTATCTTAAGGCAGCCAATTTACCCAAACTGACTTCTGAGGGTATAGCTCCGCTTGATAGCCTGATTACTTTACAGGAAGTATGAACAGCTAATTCTGCTCTCCCTTCAGGCAAGAGCCCTGGTCCTGATGGGTACACACGACCATTCTATCCTACTTTTTCAGATCAGCTAGCCCCCCTTCTTTTGAAAGCTTCTTTTGAAAGCTTTCAGAGTTTTTCCGGATGATGTTAAATTTCACCAAGTGCTTTCTGAAGCCCATGTTGCGGTCTTACCCAAACCTGGTAAAGACTTTCAACAATGCGCTAGTTATCATCCCATCTCATTGCTCAATTTAGATTTTAAGATGTATGACAAGATACTAGCAGATCGTATTAAACCAATCCTTCTTTTATTGGTCCACTTGGACCAGGCAGGATTCCCCGGAGGTCCGAGGCTTGTGGTAACACCCGTAAACTTTTAAATATAATGCATCACCTTTCTTCCCACTCAACCAGAGCACTCTTCCTGTCAACAGATGGTGAAAAGGCTTTTGATAGGGTGAATTGGACTTTTCTTCGCCACAAATTAGAAATGTTTGGCTTCAGCCCTGCGTTTTTTCACTATATTATACCCCTATTGCCTGAGTATGGGTCAATGGACTACTTTTGGAAAACGTTTTGATTAGTAACGGAATGAGAGAAGGTTGCCAGCTCTCCCCTCTCTTGTTTGTTCTAGTAATGGAACCGTTGGTCTGATACTTCCGTTTAAACTCTTCCATCCTAGGTGTACATATGGGGGGAATGGAACACAAAGTAGCCATGTCTGTGGATGACGTTGTTCTTACCCTTTCCAATCCATCTTCATCAATGCCAGAAGCTCTGGCTGAATTAAACTCTTTATCAGATTTTAAGATTAATTTTTCTAAATCGGAGGCTGTCGATATAGGGTTACCCTCAACTGTTATGTTGGAACTGTAGTCACGTTTTTCAATTAAATGGTCACATACTTCAGTTAAATAATAAGGAATTAATCTAACTCCTTCCTTCTCTGCTCTCTATGACTTGAATTTCCCTCCTCTCCTGCAAAAAATCCGCTCTGACTTACATAAATGGGGTATATATGGCTCTCTTGGTATGGACAGCTAAATATTTTTAAAATTAATATCCTGCCATGCGTACGTAGTAATACGTACATCAGACTCTCCCCATCAAAATACTGTGCTCCTTTTTCAAGCAATTAGAGAGTGTGATTCATTCCTTACTTTGGCATTCTCCCGAGTGAATCTGGACACCCTCTACTTGAGTAAACAGTGTGTGGGGGAAGGGGGGTTGAGCCTTCCCAACTTACAACAGTATTATCAAGTAACCATTCTGTCATCCTTTTTTCGATTGGACCCATAATAGCCAATCCAAGCTCTGGGTCAAGATGGAGGTTAGTAGTTCCCTAGTCTGATCCTCTGGTAGAGGTTTTTCTACCTCCTTCATCACGCAACTGCCTAATTAAAAAAGTAATCCTATTATTTCTAATATCATTGATATATGGATGACTTGTAATAAGAAGGGGACTCTGTCCTCTTATCCATCTCGAGCTTCTCTGATCTTCTGTGCTCGGAGGTCTCCATACTCTTTGCTTCCTGGGGCATTTCCAAAACGGTCTAAAGACAAAGCATTTCAAATAGGAGATTGCATGGTTAAGGACAAAATCACCTTGTTCTCTTCATTATGCTCCACTCTCTCTCTCCACCCCAAGCTGATATGTGGAACTTTCTTTGTCTTCAACATTTTCTAAACTCTCCCCTGATCAAATCAGGATAGTCCTCTCCACCTTCTAAATTTAAGCTTTTGCTGTTATCACCAAATTGGCTTAAAGGAATATTGGGGTAGATTTATGCAATTCTGTCTTCCCCACCTTTCTTCGTAAAACATGGCTACACACTAGCTTGGGAGAAAGAAATAGGAGGTATGCTCCCTGATGGTGCACAGTATAGTATTTGGTTGTTTGCTGCTTGCTCCTCAATTTCAGCACAAACTCTGGAATCTTACTACAAGTTGGTACCACACACCATCCCGGCTACATATTACGTCACCTGGGGTCAGTTCTCTTTGCTGTCGTTGTTCAAGAGAAGTAGGTACATTGCTTCATATATGGTGGATGTGTACGGAGATCCAAACAAACTGGACTGATTGCTTGAGAGAGATTGATAATCTATTACATATATCCCTTAAAGGGATAGTAATACTTCGTTTTAACTTTATTTTATTTTGTAGGCATTAAAAAAACATAAAGAATGAGATAAGTCTCATCTCTCAAACCTTTATGGTTTAAGAGATATTCACAAGCAAAGTTTCCCCCTCCCGCCCCTTTTTCCTAGTGTAAGCCATCTCTTCTCAGATGTGAATCTGGTTGTAAGACCAGACAGATAACAGAAGGGGGCAATCTTCTTTGTATGAAAACAATGAAAGCCCTTCCCCCCTTGACAAGCTTTTCAGCTTTTTCCCTTATCTTAATTGAAGATTGTCCCTCTCTGCAGTCTACCTGGGCACCTCCCTTCTTAGCTGGCTGAACAGGGGGGGGATACTTTGCTTGTGAATATCTCTTAAACCATAAAGGTTTGAGAGATAAGACTTATATCGTTCTTCATGTTTTTTTAATGCCTACAAAATAAAATAAAGATAAAACTAAGTATTACTATCCCTTTAAAAAAGATGATTGGCAAACCCTCTTTCTGCGTAATCTCCCGTCCCTCCCATTTCTCCAAAAACTCATGCTTTTTACTATGCTCCATGCGGCCAAGGCTTTGATTCCCCAACACTGGAACAGTATAGAGCCACCTGCCATTAGATGCACTCTCTCTTGTCCATTTTTTCAGCTTGATTTGGGTATTCTAGGCGCTATCCGTGGAAAGATTCTATTCCCACCTTGCCCATGGTGTATTTTTTCTTCTTCTCCAACCTCCCTTCTTCTCCCTCTCCCCCCTTCCACTTCACTTCTTTACCTTTATACTCTGAATATCATTTGGAGTCAGGAAGGAATTTTTTTACCCATCTGGGACTTAATATGGGATAGGCATAATGCTGTCCTTAACATAAGAAAAAACCAATGACCAAAAAAGGTTTGAGGCTTTTACAGCAGGAAAATGGGCAGACTAGATGGGCCGAATGGTTTTTATCTGCCGTCAGATTCTATGTAATTGGAAATGGCTTCAGTGGAGTATTTTTTTTTGCCTTCCTCTGGATCAACAGAGGTGATTTGGCATTGGCTGGACATGATGGATGCATATCTTTTTTCAGCCTCTCCAACTGTGTTACTGTGTTACTAAGTTATCCAGTGTGATAAACTCTCCAGGCCCATAGAGCATAGGCTCCCTAGATCACCATAAGAACTGAAGAGTTTATTACACTGTATGTTATCTCCTATTTGTCACACCTTAGTGCATCTTCCCCCCTGTTCTTCTTTGCACATCAGCTTCAATGCCCATTTGTGTTTCATTGTTTGCAGAGCTTTGAAAGTCATTGGCTAGGCTGACCATTCGTACTGTTTTAAACGGGACAGTACCTTTTTTTCTTATTTCCAGACTGTCCCGTCTTTTTAATACAAATGTCAATTTTGCCTCGTTTTTAGTATAACATACATAATTTTAATTTTTTTTGTAAAAAAACGCGGCTTGTTTATTTCTCATAAGATAAAGTAAATTGGAACTTCCTTTCATCATACTAGTGGTTTTACTGTGGTTTTACTGTACACAAAGATTACAGTAGAGTCTTATGACTCGAGTGACTCATAACTGTCTAAGACTCTCAAGTTTATGGTAAATTACCATAGAGTCTCTTAGACAGTGATTTGACAATGAGTCATAAGACTCTATGGTAATCAATGCGTACAGTAAACACAATAAAATCACTAGGTTGTGTGATGAAGAGAGGAAGATCCGATTTACTTCAGTGGCAGGCTTTTTGGCCAGAGAGAGAGAACACCGCTAGTAGGAGACGGAGCAAACGCGTTCTCGCTGCTTGCAGCTTACTACGATCGGACTCGGAGTGACGGAGTCCCACTGTCCGTCTGTCCCACACCCCATCTGTCCCACACCCCATCTGTCCCACACCCCATCTCGTTTTTGTCTTGAGGAAATATGGTCAGCCTATTAGTGGCAGAATTTCTTCATAGGGATTAAAGCATCACCTAATGGTCAATTTTATATACTTTTTTCTGATTAAGAAAAGAAAAGAAAAAATTGAGGTGTCATAACTTTTTAATTAATTCTTACAACAGTAGTCCTTGTTTTACAATATATATGTATTTTTCATAATAAAATATTTATGCCTTTAATGCTCAGCTTTTAATCTTCTCCTTAACATTTGCTTTATCTTTCTTGTCAAGGCATAAATGTCAAATTTAATTTTGAAGAAAATGTAAATGTTGATTTACCAGAGGGGGAGAATCCCTTTGAAAAAGGAGATACTTCTACAGATTTTGAATTGGAAAATGGAAATGGTGATGATTCATTAGAAGGGGACAATTACTTTGAAGTGGAAAATGCCCACAGCCCTTTCTTTGAAGAGGTGGAGGAGTTCCTTCAAGGGATTTACCCTCGAATGCAGAAATGTACCAATTTATATTGTGGTTCATATAAACAATGCATCAAGGTCAACAAATCCCGGTTATGTATTAAAATTGTTTTCCGTAAGTATCTAAGAACATCCAGGGTTGCATTTCATGTTTTCCTTGTATGGTGGATTTCTTAGTTTGTATGGGATTTGTACATGAGCAGAACTAACTTAACCCTCTGAATGTCAAAGGGTTATGCGATGCTTTGCATACCACTCTGACATTCAAAGGGGTTAAAGTAGCATGATCCAATAATAGTAATTCCCCACTTATCTAAATCTGAGCAGACAATTCTATTGACCTCTGCGAATCAGTTCTCCAACGAACAAAATGTCACAGCTGCGCTCAGATATCTATAATAGCACACATGATATGTAAAAGCAATCTTCTTTATTGATCATAGGATATAATAACAAATAAGTAACAAACGGTATGGGGTAGAAGTGAGGCAGGACACACATGGGAAGGTCCCATCAATCTAACACATTTCATGCTAAGTTGCGCTTACTCATAGACTCACAACATTTTTAATTAGTACTGAATAGCATGATCATGGAGGAAGACATGATGCATTTTCCCGCACTAAATGCTTTCTGGGAAATAAACATGTTAAACTCAGTCTGCTCCAGTAGAAACAGAGAAAGCAATTTGCTAGTTATTGATTGTACAACCATTGTGTTCTCTCTGTCAGACACTGAGAGTCAGAAAGCTGAAAATGAGCGTGTTTCTCATAATTTAGGTGAAATCACAAAGGAAGCCTCTGGGGTCAGTTTTCTGACCAAGGAGGAAACCAGCTAGAAATCTGGAGAGTCGAAGCAGAGAGGGAGCACTGTTCAAAGTGACGTTAGTTTAACAAACACAATTTCCTTGCAGCTGAAGAAAAGGTAAAAGTTGTGTACACATTTTATCTCTTCAGAGCCATGATAGTGCTAAGGGGCTTACAAACTATTAGGGCTTCTCCATCCACATGTTTCTAACGCATTTCACATAACAACAAGATCTACTTTATCAAATGATATGGATGAACTGACTGAGGATGGTACATTAATCCCCCAATGTATCTAATAAAAAAACATACACTTGATCCATTAACTGAACCATTATTCAGTTTACAGACAATATCACAGTATGGACCTTACACAGAATGCTAAAAAAATGCAATTTTAGAGCAAGCAAACTGCAGCACAGAGGGAAATAGAAATGTCCGTTGAGTTAAATTAGACTTTTAACCCTTTGAGTGCCAGAGAGGTGCACAACACATTGCAAAGTAATGCTTTACATATCCCTCTTGCCCTCAAAGGGTTAATCCCTTGAACACACTATAGGTCTCCAACATATTGCAAAACAATGTGTTGGATACCTCTCTAGCATATAGGGGGTTAAAGGCTCCATATAAATCAAACTGGAATTTTAGTGAATTTCATTTGGTTTACCCTAGAATTTCTAAATAAGGCTCTGTGTCTCATAGAATTTTGTTTTGTTTTTTTTAATACAATCAATCTCTCAAAACAGAAGAAAGTGAAAAATATAAACTAATTCAACCAATAAAACTGGAAATATCCCATTTTATTTTAACCCTTGGAGACAAGAATGTTCTTAGCTAATGTTGATGCACTTCACTTCTGTCTAACTATTTGAACGCCTCTGTCTGCTCTCCTATGGGGCGCACAGAATGGAGAGAATCATAAACGAGTGTGGAATTACCTGGGTTGCTGATGATGTAAGATAGTGATTCTCCATGTTAGTCCTTGGGACACACCAACAAGGTGACCTTTTCAATAAGTCCATGCTTGTTCACTGGTGAGTAATCAGTGGCTCACTCATTGTGAGCTTAATCAGGGGTATCTTAACCCCTTAAAGACCAGATGACCTTCTATGACCATCACGGTCCTTATACCCTTAAGGACCGGTGACGGTCATAGCATGTCACATACATTTTACTTACAGCACTCCACTGGGAGCTCTTGTAACGGGAGCTAAGGATGCCAGCTTATCCTTAGCCTTCGTTCTGGGTCTCTTCCTCCTGGATGCGCCTACAAGTGGGTAGCTGGTCTGGTGAAGCTGGATGGCTGGCTGGAACACTGGAACATAGGGCTATTGAATGGGAATCAAAGTGGACTCTTTAAACCATTCAGGAATGAAGACTCTGTACTCCTTCTTAGTTCCAAATGACTAACTCTTTATTCAACAATACAAAGGTTTTTATACAACATTTTGGGAATTTCCCAACATGGCAACAAATGGCAACGTAATACAATTCAACAGATACAATAGGAAACAGCAAATGATGGAGACATGACACAGTGGGGCCAGACATGATTAAATTAGGTGGACAATGATTCAATAGATACAATAGGAAACAGCAAATGGTAGAGACATGACACAATGGACTGTTGGGGAAGGGCTTGCAATACCATGGGGCCCCCTGGGGTTACTCTACACACCTGAACAAAGGCAGTATGATTGACATAATCACCACCACAGTACAATGGAACCAAGTGTTATATGCAGTCAGAACCCCAGACTAATCCCATCACACAGACAGTGATAACACACACACCTTTGAAGTATCATGGCACAAACAAAAATAAGTAACCCCTAACTGCCCAGGTAGGATTGTAGGCCCAGAATTAACACAGGGCAGTGTATTACCCAGTCCCTTTACAGCAAGCCAGGCTTTGATTTTAGTCTTTTTGGCAGAGCCGTCCTCTGTTATAATGTCTCAAAGTTCTCCATAGCCTGTGATAATGGGCTGGAAATCCATATGCCCAGAGAGGGCTTCAGTAATGGACTGTGGTCTGTTAAAGTGCTGTAAGTAAAAACGGTGTCTAAAATTGACTTTTCCAAGACTGTAGCACTCACTATTAGATGTCAAAGCAGTGCACCGGTATGCATAACAGGTTACGTGTAACGGTACTTTGGCAAGGATCAAAGCGGTCCTTAAGGGAAGTTAACTTCCCTGGACCGCTGGCCCTTAAAGGGTTATAACCTGACCCGTTTGTGTGTCCAGAGGACTGGTGCTGAGAACATCTGATCTAGTTGCCCGGATATGGTACATCGGTCCTATTTTTACCAGGATCTACCTCCAAGTTTCTCAAAGATGTTGAGACTTCATCAGTTCTTCACGAAATGCTATCCTGCTAAGATAACTCAACTCATGGGCACCAAAATACTAGCACACACTTTATGTATACTCCATAGAACTCTGAGAGAGGGATACTTGGAACTATATATATATATATATATATATATATATATATATATATATATAAAAAGTGGAGTATTTCTGTAGCAAACTCACTGCATGCTAGAAGACAAATTAAAAATATTTACATTTCCATTGATTTAAATTGAGCTTTTAACCCCTTGTATGCTAGAGATGTTTCTATTTCCAAGCAATGTGTTGGATAATTTCTAGCATTCAAGAATTCAAATGTTCACCCCCCCAGGCACAGTTGATTTGCCCCAGCCCAAGTTTGCCCCCATGTATTTCTTCCCATCTATAGTGTATTTGGTATACTGATCTTGTATTGTATTCTGGGTTTCTTGGGGGGGGATCAAATGTCATTGCAATCCATAATTTCCAGTGTGTCATAGTATACTGGTACCTCATTGGTTCCAGACAGAAAGTATGGTCAGTATATGGATGAATCTACTAAAATCACTATTATGTATAAAAAGGGGTATAGATGCATGGGACGAGAATATAATTCCACCTCTTTATAAATCCTTGGGAAGGTCTTAAAACTGATTTTATTCAAAGCAGATACAAAGCACTCTCTGGGGGACTTTTTACTCAAAACGTTGAACAAGATACAAGGGATCATCCATTAAAGTGATAGTAATATTTCATAATAAAAGCAGCTCTAATTAATCATCATAGTATTTGGGCCATGGAGAGTGTTATTTCAATTCTGTCAGAGTTGTAGTTTAGGAGTAATTCAATGATAAAGTATCCCCCTCCCGACTCTTTTACTGATGTAACACTGCTCAGCCAGAGCAGAAGGGACGTGCCCAGGTAGACTGCAGAGATGGACAATCTTCAATTAAGATAAGGGAAAAACCTGAAAAGCTTGTCAAGGGGCGCAGGGATTTCATCGTTCTCATAGGAAGAAGGTTGTCCCTTGCTGTTATCTGTCTGGTCTATGGACTGGATTCCACATCTGAGAAGAGATGGCTTACTCTAGGTAAAATGGACGGGGGAGGAAACTTTGCTTGTGAATATCTCTAAACTATAAAGGTTTGAGAGATAAGACTTATATTGTTCTTCATGTTTTTTTAATGCCTACAAAATAAAATAAAGATAAAATGAAGTATTACTATCCCTTTAAGATTGGCGCAAAGGCACCCTTTTACCAAAATAAAGGCAGGGACTCCATAGTTTAGGGCTGCAAGGCTGTAGAATTCTTTGCCTCTGGAGATTATGTTAACAGATATTATAGATACTTCCCAAAAACTATTTTACACCTTTTTACTGAGAACATTATAGAGAACTATGACAGATGGTTAAAATGCAAATGTTGATTCAAGGATATATCCTACTGCCTCTCGGAGTCAGGAAATAATATTTTCCAAATTGGGGCATAATTTGAAATTGCTTCACTTTTTTTAACTTCCTCTGGATCAACAAAGGGGATATGGCAAACGTTGAACTGCTTGGACACATATATTTTTTCAACCTCATGAATTATGTTACTATGTTGCCATCTCCCAAAGCATGTAGGACAGTGTTTCTCAACTCCTGTACTCGGGACCCACTAACAGTCCAGGATTTGATGATTTCCTTGTTAGAGCACAGGTGAGTTAATCAATGTAAATGAGTCTCTGATCACCACACCTGTGGTCTAGCAGAGAAGTCCTGGCCTGTTAGTGGGTACTGAGGACCGGAGTTGAGAAACACTGATGTAGGACTATACTGTATAGAAGATAACAGAAGGGAAGTAGGAGATTAGTTAAACCACGCTTGGTCAACTTTTGCTCCTGTAATGCACTTGTTTCTCTATGTGGGTAGAGCATATAAACTGAAATGGTTTCTAACTAATTTTGTGGTTTTAAAATAGGTGGTGAGTGGAAAGATGAAGATACCCTTGTTCCATCGGATGTTAAGGATGAGGATGATTTTGACTCCAAATCAGATGAAGATATTGAGCTGGAAGCACAAGCTGATGTCAGCCAAGACCTTGATGTAGACACAGATTCCACACTTGTAGAATAAAATGCAAATGATGATATTTAATCTGCAGTCGATGTATGACTTATAACCTAGGAGAAGCTTAGTTATAAAGTAACACAGACAATGTTTAGTAAAAAAGAAACAATGGACTTGATTCTATTAGGGCCTACAAAATAAAAAGGCGATGGTAGTTTTGAAGAGACACGTAGGCATTCTATGACTCGTGCTGTGACCACCTAACAAGAGTTAAATATGCACAATGCTCTATAGATATGCACCTGTATAAATCAATGGGAAGCCCAAGCTATTTGCTATTCTATTGTATATGGTGAGTTTTAACACACATTGAGGGGATAAATGTTCTTCCTGTTTTTATGCTCCTTCCAAAGTCAGGTGTAGAGTCCCTTGTGCATGTTAAAAACCACGGTTGTAAAAGAGAACAGCATTAAAAACACACCCACTCACACACTTTGAGTCATCACAACACCAGAAACCACAAGACGAAGGCCAAATCACCCATATCAATTTTTCTTCTTATGATCCCTCCCCCACCTTGTGACAAAGACAACCATATAATTACACATCTCCCCATTGTAAATTGGAAAATGCATGCCTCTTCTTCCTCCTGCCCTCCCATAACAGTAATGCAACCCCCTCTGCTCACATGTTTTAATGTGTATCACCTACCTTGATGTTAGAGTTCCAGCGGTGTCTGCAGCTGCAGTCTCCTCCACAGTTAAAAAAAGGTTAAAAAAAGAAAACAGGACCCTAACAACCCACTACCACCATCTCCACTAAAAATGAAATAAAACAGAAAACACATCCGATTTGGCTAGAGAGAGGGGTTCTTGTTACACGTGTGATGCCTTAATCTAAATTGTAATAGGTTGGGATGTATGACCTATATAATACCTCCTCCAATACAGTGGCAGCATGGGAAGAGATTTGAACGGAGATTGACCATATAAAAGCCAAATACTGTCAATTTTTTCTCTCATAAGCTCAGGTGACAGACAAAGCAATACTGTGGGGGCTGTTTTCTGTTTTAATTTCATTTCTAGTGGTGATGGTGGCTGTTAGGGTCTCTTTAAAAAAAAGAAAAGAAAAGAAAGAAAACTTTAACTGTGGAGGAGACTGCAATATAAGACAAGGGTGCCCCGGACACTGCCAGACCACCAACATCAAGGTAGGTGATATACATGGAAAACCCATGGGGAGAGGTTGCAGCAAAATTATTATGGGAGGGCGTAGGAAGAAGGGGAGCACACTACTAATATGCTTGTGTGATATCAGTGATTTTACCACCCTAATAGAATTGAGCCCAATATAGGAACATATGTGCAAAACCAAAAGTGGAGCAATTCTATACTAAACTGACTACATAATAGGGAACACATTTTCTCATTGATTGAAATAAGGTTTTTAACTCCCTGATTGATAGAGAGGTCTTAAGCACATTGTAATGTTCCAGAAGTTTTCTACCTTTGTGTTTGTACATAAGATTCATGGTGGGGGGTGTCATACACTACACAGTGATAGAGAGGTGATAAAGTGGAGATGTCTTCACCAGTGAGATCACTTCTCCAATTCCTATGTTATTCTATAGAGCCAATGCACTAACATCTCGAGAGACAGATAAATGTTAGTGTGTAAACTCCATAGAACAACATTAAAATTGGAGAAGGCATCTCCACTTTATCAGCCTTTAGGACATTTTCCCCCTAGTCTCTTCATATTGCCTTCAAGATTCTGCCCTGCTTGTATTCACACAATGATTAGAAAAAAAAACAAGAAAAGATTATAGAACAGATTTAAATTATGCTTTTTAGCAGCAAGAAACATGAAAAGTATATATACCTTTCCTGCCTGTTTGCATAATTATTTGTTCTATATTTTCCTCAAAACACTGGAGCGTGGCTGTTGATGGAGATCATGTTTAGTGGATCATTTCTTACAGTTCTTTATAAAGTACAGTGCTCTTGAAACCACATAGATTTCTTCCAATTAAATAAAATATGCTAAATCGACTGTGCTTTGGGGATTATAAAACGTGATGTGCAATCAGTAAACGTGCATGTGTATAAATAAATATCTCATACTTATACAAGTTGAGATGGGGAAGAGTCAAACCAAACATAAAAGAAAATACATACGTCACAGTATAACCCTTCAAGAAGGGTTTACTATAGAAATGTCGCTCTCTAGTTGGCGACCATCCAAATGGCGCATTATAAATGTTGCATGGGTCAAAGGGGCGATATTAGAATATCACCCTAATCAAAAGAGCGATATTCTGATGTCACACTTTTACAGGTCGCCAAATAAAGGGCGACATTGATGTTCCACTGAATCATAAAGTTTGTGCTGCTGGGTGCTCCTCCCCCCTTTCTCCCCATGTTCCATGGAAGATTGGAAGCCATATAATAGTCCCTGAAATTTGGGATCCCTTGCCCCTTCCTTGAATGGATGGCTGCTGATGTATGTGAAATGTAAGAGATTAATAAAAAAATGTACCTCAAATAGATTGTTTTGTTTTCTAAATATTGCTGATTGCTGCGCTGGGTTCTCTCTCCCCTTCTTTGCATGCTAAGTTTCTCCCTGTCATTCTGCATGCAGAGAAGGCGAGAGAGAGCCCATCACAGCACTCAGCAGCACTTAGAAAGCAGATTGAGGTACAATTTTAATTAACTGCTTACATTTAACATACATCAACAGCAATCAGAAGCATGCATTACTGGGAACAGTTCAGAGCTGTTGTGGTTTTTGTGCTTTTGTTTTTGTACGAGTTACCTGCAGAATGTGTTACACAATTTATTAAATATTTTCCTGCTGGGAGAGCAAGATGATCTATATGCTTTCCCCCTTCGGCAACAAAATGGTTAATCTATGTGCTTGCAGTGAGCAGCAGGATTAACTATAGTGCTACAAGCCAATGCCTCCAAAAGATGACTCTGCTGCCTGTATGTTAATTTACTGGGAGTTACAGAATTTTACTAG
The DNA here is from genome assembly GCA_037306005.1 of Rhinophrynus dorsalis. NCBI lineage: Eukaryota > Metazoa > Chordata > Amphibia > Anura > Rhinophrynidae > Rhinophrynus > Rhinophrynus dorsalis. Next base: position 52,693,655 of record CM074724.1, read on the forward strand.
TACTTCTATTATACAAACATCTACTTTGCTACTTCAGGTAATTTGCTTGTACTTTCATCCCTGCTGGGGTTAGGGTTTCCACCCAGCCAGTATTTTATCAGCAGGCCGGTAAAAAATTGGCTTCTTTCCAATGTAAAGTCTATGGAGGGAATGCCTTGGCCGGTATTTTTTTGAAGAAAAGGTGGCAACCCTAGGTGGGGTAGCACCAGGGCCGGCCCTTACTTGGGTCCCGGTGGGGCCATAGACCCAGGCGGCACTCAGACAGGGGCGGTAATTTGCTGCCCCAAGGCATGTATTTTGTGTGCAGAATCTACCCACTGCCCGCACTGATGACGGCTGGGACCGTGTCACATGCGGGTATCCTTTTAAAATGTCACCCTCTATTGGGCGCACAACACAACGGCTCATTCAAAATGCCGTTGTGCTCATAACAGCGATATCAGAATGCCGCCTGCATGAAAATAGAGATATTCTGATATCGCATGCCACAATATAGTGTCCTTCAAAAGAATTCTGCATCACTGTTAACCACTTGAAGACCAGGGACATGAAGAGACAACCCGTTCTCTCCCCAGCCACTGCAGTTCATCTCACCCCAACTAGAGGCTCTCCATCAACCCATACACTGCCATTAAAAAGATTTTAACTCCATGTTACTTTCCATGGCTTGTGCTGTCCGCTCCCAGCTGTGCTCTCTAAATCCCGTTCCTTTTACTTGTGTGAATCCTCTGTTTGCAGCTGGTAAGCCAAGCACTTATTAACCCTTTGGGTGCCAATAACATGGAGAGAGGGCACATGCAGGTGACAGAGGAAGTGGAGTGGAGAAACCACGACTGCAAGGGAGGTGTTAAGAGGCGACATGAAATGAGAACTTGTGGAGACTACAGCATAAAGGACGAAATATATGAATGAGTGGCTATTGTTAGTGGCAGACGGGTATGCAACACATTGCAAAGCAATACGTTTCATATCCCTCTGGCACTAATAGGGTTAAAATTGAGGTGGATGTGAGCATCAACAGGGAGCAGGATGAGCCATTGGACCTTAACTCCTTGTCTGCCAACCCTTTTGACTCAGTACGCCCTGAATGAAACTCCTGGGTGACATTTGGGAGAGCGTTTGGGAGAGGACAAGATATTGTGGGAAGTAACAAGGAGTTAAAATCTTTTTAATGGCAGCGTATGGGTTGATGGAGAGTCTCTGGTTGAGGTGAGATGAACGGCAGTGGCTGTAGAGAGAACGGGTTGACTCTTCATGTCCCTGGTCTTTAAGTGGTTAACAGTGATGCAGAGTTCTTTGGAAGGACACAATATTGTGGCATGCGATATCAGAATGACGCTATTTTCATACAGGCGACATTCTGATATCGCTATTACGAGCACAACGGCATTTTGAATGTGCTATTGTGTTGAGCACCCAATAGAGGGCGACATTTTAAAAGGATACCTCACATGCGGAGACGTTGTGTGGCGCATGCCGGGATTTTCTTCCTCTCTTCGGAGGCCAGTGCAAGTTTAAAACTGGCACCCAGACTGACGAAGAAAATCCCAGCATGCACCACACTGCAGTCCCGGCTGTCATCAGTGCAGGGCAGTGGGGAAACTGAGTAAAAAGCAGGAGAAGAGCCAGACAAGCAGAGAACAGAGGGAGCGAGCCAGAAGAAAAAGAGAAACAGACAAGGGGGGAGGAAGAGGCACAAGTGGTGAAAAGAGAGGCACAAGGGGTGAAAAGAGGGGAACAGAGAGGCACAAGGGGTGAAAAGAGAGGCACAAGGGATGAAAAGAGAGGCACAAGGGATGAAAAGAGAGGCACAAGGGGTGAAAAGAGAGGCACAAGGGATGAAAAGAGAGGCACAAGGGGTGAAAAGAGGGGAACAGAGAGGCACAAGGGGTGAAAAAAGAGGCTCATGGGATGAAAAGAGGGGGAAAGACAGGCATAAGGGGTGAAAAAAGAGGCACAAGTGGTAAAAAGAGGGGAAAAAAGAGGCACAAGGGGTAAAAAGAGGGGAAAAAATAGGTACAAGGGGTGTAAAAAAACCCACTACAGTTCTATGTGGTTTTAGGGGCAGGAGAGGGGTTAATATAATCAAGGATGTGTAGTGTTTTGGTGGGCGTGGTTTTGGTGTGGGGGGGCAGCATTTCATCCTTGGACCCAGGCAGCAAAATGTCCTGGGCCGGCCCTGGGTAGCACGTCTCCTCCTGCCTCCATTACAGGGCTGGCTTCCTCGTGCAGCTGAATCCTCTTCCTCTGCAGTCTGCCTTGCCGCTGCAATGTTTGTTGACTACACACACTACAGCCACATACTAGGATTTGGTGTGCTGGTAACCCGTTCTGTCGCCTGTACTTATTCTATCTTAAATGGCATGCCACTGCTGATAGCTGACTACAACTCCCATCATCCCCAATAAAAGATTACTTTGAGTGCCAGGGAGGTATCCTTTGCTTTACCTCTCTGGCACTCAAAGGGTTAAATATGCACATTTTGTTTCTGCAGGAAGCCTTGTTTGGGTCAGCTTGATGACCCAAAGTGTAAGCAGTTTACGTCTTGCATGCTTTAGAAGATTTATCCCTACCACTGTAGTGAGCTAGGTAATCCTAGCTCACTACAGAAGTAGGGATAAATCTTCTAAAGCATGCAAGACGTAAACTGCTTACACTTCTAATAACTACTGTATTGAAATGTTGCCCTGTATGCAACCTTTAAGCCTGCAACATCAGAATCTCGCCCATTTTTATGCGGTTGAGATTCTGATCTCACCCTTTTCATGGTGGCAACATTTTTAACTCACTGCTGTGTTGGTCGCCAAATAGAGGGCAACATTTCAATAGGATATCGCGAGGGGTATATCCAATTAATGCACATTTTAGCTGTCCAAATCAGATATATCAGTCTATCTTTGGGATATCAGAGTATATCTTGTTACTAAGACAATCTTGACCTTATTTATCAAGCTAAAGAGATGCAGTTCTGGGAACAACAACAAGAGAGAAAGGGGTGCTGCCGATATGTTACTTCTACAATGAGCACATGAAATATGGGGGCAATATAAATATAGATTCCCACATATTTATTTCCCCCTGCATTTTCTCCAGTTACTGGTATACCGTGTGGAGTCCCAGAAATTCCAGTCCATTATACTGTCAATAACTGACAAAACTCACTGGAGCACCATGGGACAGACTTGAGAATGAAAACCTTTTATTAAAACGGGTAAATAAATAAATAAAAGATACAAATGAAAAGCAGGTCTCCCTTTATGTTTTATCCAACAGCCCATTTCCTCAGGAGGCTCTCACAATAGGGAGACTTGCTTTTTATTTGTATTTTTTATTATTTATCAGTTTAAATCACTTGTTTTAATCTCTAAGTATGTCCCGTGGTGTGTCACCGATTTTCATCAGTTTTTGACTATACAGTGGATTGGAATCGCTGTGAGCCCATGTGTTGGAGCACTGAACGGGGAGAGCTCGGTCAAAAATCCCCCAACGCTGTACACTGGTAACTGCAGGAGTTGCTGGTGGAAATAAATCCGTGTAATCTTTTTTTACATTGCTGCCATATGTCATGTACTCATTGGAGAAGTACCATATTGTCAGCCCCTTTCTCTCTTTTTGTTTTCTTTGGGATATCGAGGCTTTACTGGATTGTTGTACCTTGGACTATGAATACTGAGGGAGCAGCTGACACAAGGAAGGACACTGGAAATAGTGTTACCTGAATGGATACAGTCTGACATTCTTCAAATACACTGTTTGAGTTCCACCTCTTTGTGTGGTAATTCAGCATCGAGTAAGGATAAGTTTGGCACACTCTTCTTTATATTGGATACACATTATGATATGAGTCTCCCCCTTTCTTTCTTTATGTTCGTTCTGGAACAAACCAGTTGCACCACACTGTGGAAATGAAAAATCTGCAAATTCCCATTGATTTTAAAGGAGCTATAAAAGCCCCATTTTTCAGACAATATGGATTTACAGACTAGCCGCGCCGTGGCTGATGCGGAGTGGGGTGCTCCGAATTTAGACTGGAGTCCGCAGAGAGGACTCAGGTCTGAATTCGGAGCTCCCAGTTCCGTATCAGCCGTGGGGCGGGCAGCCTCTTCTGAGCATGACTGCAGCATGAGCAGCCATCTCTACTGTGTATGATGGCTTCTGACAAACATCCTTAGCGAATTATAATATAGGTTATTGTTTCAGTATTCCAATATTTTTCGCGCCAGAAATACAAATGTTATTACTAGTGTTGAGCGAGCATGCTCGGCCGATGCTCGGATCGGCTCGAGCATCGCTCTGCTCGGCACATGGCGGTACTCGTACGAGTACCGCATGTGCTCGCTCGCCATGTTCGGGTCTCCTCCCCGCACGTTTTGCGGCTGCTGCGCAGCCAATAAACGTGCAGGGAGGCTCTGACATCGGTGTAATGCCAGCAGCCATGTTGGCTGCTGGCATTACACTGATTGGCTGGCCAGAACCCGTGGTCAGGTGCTGTATAGCACCTGACCATCGAGTTCGGCTCAGTCTTAGCCAGGGAGAGCTGAGGATAGGAAGGGAAAGGCAGTGTAGGGAGGAAAAAAACCAAACTTGTGAAAAAAAAGAACCAAAAGTCCTTTTTAGGACTACTGTGTGTGGGGGCAGCAGGTTATTTTGTGTGGGGGGAAAAAAAACAAAAAAAAAAAAAAAAAAAATATTCTGTTTAGTGTGCAAAGTTGCAGATTAGAGCACATTCTGTTTAGTGTGCACAGTTGCAGATTAGAGCACATTCTGTTTAGTGTGCAAAGTTGCAGATTAGAGCACATTCTGTTTAGTGTGCAAAGTTGCAGATTAGAGCACATTCTGTTAAGTCTTCAAACTAAAATATCAAAGTCACATATTTCATTCAGTGTGCGTCGCCGCAGTTTAGCAGCACATTCTGTGTACTGTGCAGAGTTGCAGAATAGGAAGAAATACTGTTAAGTCTTCAAACTAAAATATCAAAGTCACATATTCCATTCAGTGTGCTTCGCCGCAGTTTAGCAGCACTTTCTGTGTACTGTGCAGAGTTGCAGAATAGGAAGAAATACTGTTAAGTCTTCAAACTAAAATATCAAAGTCACATATTCCATTCAGTGTGCTTCGCCGCAGTTTAGCAGCACATTCTGTGTACTGTGCAGAGTTGCAGAATAGGAAGAAATACTGTTAAGTCTTCAAACTAAAATATCAAAGTCACATATTCCATTCAGTGTGCTTCGCCGCAGTTTAGCAGCACATTCTGTGTACTGTGCAGAGTTGCAGAATAGGAAGAAATACTGTTAAGTCTTCAAACTAAAATATCAAAGTCACATATTCCATTCAGTGTGCTTCGCCGCAGTTTAGCAGCACATTCTGTGTACTGTGCAGAGTTGCAGAATAGGAAGAAATACTGTTAAGTCTTCAAACTAAAATATCAAAGTCACATATTCCATTCAGTGTGCTTCGCCGCAGTTTAGCAGCACATTCTGTGTAGTGTGCAGAGTTGCAGAATAGTAAGAAATACTGTTAAGTTTTCAAACTCAAATATTAAAGTCACATATTCCATTCAGTGTGTATCACCGCCGTTTAGCAGCCTATTCTGTGTACTCTGCACAGTTGCAGAATAGTAAGAAATACTGTTAAGTTTTCAAACTCAAATATTAAAGTCAAATATTCCATTCAGTGTGTTTCACCGCCGTTTAGCAGCCTATTCTGTGTACTCTGCACAGTTGCAGAATAGTAAGAAATACTGTTAAATTTTCAAACTCAAATATTAAAGTCACATATTCCATTCAGTGTGTTTCACCGCCGTTTAGCAGCCTATTCTGTGTACTCTGCAGAGTTGCAGAATAGTAAGAAATACTGTTAAGTTTTCAAACTCAAATATTAAAGTCACATATTCCATTCAGTGTGTTTCACCGCCGTTTAGCAGCCTATTCTGTGTACTCTGCACAGTTGCAGAATAGTAAGAAATAGTGTTAAGTTTTCAAACTCAAATATTAAAGTCACATATTCCATTCAGTGTGTTTCACCGCCGTTTAGCAGCCTATTCTGTGTACTCTGCACAGTTGCAGAATAGTAAGAAATACTGTTAAGTTTTCAAACTCAAATATTAAAGTCACATATTCCATTCAGTGTGTATCACCGCCGTTTAGCAGCCTATTCTGTGTACTCTGCACAGTTGCAGAATAGTAAGAAATAGTGTTAAGTTTTCAAACTCAAATATTAAAGTCACATATTCCATTCAGTGTGTATCACCGCCGTTTAGCAGCCTATTCTGTGTACTCTGCACAGTTGCAGAATAGTAAGAAATACTGTTAAGTTTTCAAACTCAAATATTAAAGTCACATATTCCATTCAGTGTGTATCACCGCCGTTTAGCAGCCTATTCTGTGTACTCTGCACAGTTGTAGAATAGTAAGAAATAGTGTTAAGTTTTCAAACTCAAATATTAAAGTCACATATTCCATTCAGTGTGTATCACCGCCGTTTAGCAGCCTATTCTGTGTACTCTGCACAGTTGCAGAATAGTAAGAAATACTGTTAAGTTTTCAAACTCAAATATTAAAGTCACATATTCCATTCAGTGTGTTTCACCGCCGTTTAGCAGCCTATTCTGTGTACTCTGCAGAGTTGCAGAATAGTAAGAAATACTGTTAAGTTTTCAAACTCAAATATTAAAGTCACATATTCCATTCAGTGTGTATCACCGCCGTTTAGCAGCCTATTCTGTGTACTCTGCACAGTTGCAGAATAGTAAGAAATAGTGTTAAGTTTTCAAACTCAAATATTAAAGTCACATATTCCATTCAGTGTGTGTCACCGCCGTTTAGCAGCCTATTCTGTGTACTCTGCACAGTTGCAGAATAGTAAGAAATACTGTTAAGTTTTCAAACTCAAATATTAAAGTCACATATTCCATTCAGTGTGTTTCACCGCCGTTTAGCAGCCTATTCTGTGTACTCTGCAGAGTTGCAGAATAGTAAGAAATACTGTTAAGTTTTCAAACTCAAATATTAAAGTCACATATTCCATTCAGTGTGTATCACCGCCGTTTAGCAGCCTATTCTGTGTACTCTGCACAGTTGCAGAATAGTAAGAAATAGTGTTAAGTTTTCAAACTCAAATATTAAAGTCACATATTCCATTCAGTGTGTGTCACCGCCGTTTAGCAGCCTATTCTGTGTACTCTGCACAGTTGCAGAATAGTAAGAAATACTGTTAAGTTTTCAAACTCAAATATTAAAGTCACATATTCCATTCAGTGTGTGTCACCGCAGTTTAGCAGCCTATTCTGTGTACTCTGCACAGTTGCAGAATAGGAAGAAATACTGTTAAGTTTTCAAACTCAAATATTAAAGTCACATATTCCATTCAGTGTGTATCACCGCCGTTTAGCAGCCTATTCTGTGTACTCTGCACAGTTGCAGAATAGTAAGAAATACTGTTAAGTTTTCAAACTCAAATATTAAAGTCACATATTCCATTCAGTGTGTGTCACCGCCGTTTAGCAGCCTATTCTGTGTACTCTGCACAGTTGCAGAATAGTAACAAATACTGTTAAGTTTTCAAACTCAAATATTAAAGTCACATATTCCATTCAGTGTGTGTCACCGCAGTTTAGCAGCCTATTCTGTGTACTCTGCACAGTTGCAGAATAGGAAGAAATACTGTTAAGTTTTCAAACTCAAATATTAAAGTCACATATTCCGTGTAAGATGAAGAAGGCGGGTAAAAAGGGACGGGGAAGTGGACGTGATCCTGATAGTTCAGGGCGCGGGTCAGGACGCGGAGAAACTGTGCCTGGTGCCAGAGCACAAGAAAGAAAGACATCCACCATACCTAGCTTCATGTGTAATTTTACAGGGCGTCGCAGGACATCACTCTCGAGGTCCGCCCACTGCGAACAGGTGGTCGGTTGGATGACAGCTGATACTGCTTCCAGTCGGTTAAGCACCACCCTGTCTTCCACCAAGTCCACTCTCAGTAGCCAAGAGTCTGGTCAACATAATCCTCACTCTGATCATCCTTCCTCCCACCATACACGGTCTGGTCAAAGAAGTGATCCCACACTGGGATATAGTGAGGAGCTCGTCTCATCACCAATCCTTCATTTGACCCTCTCTCCAAGCACGCTTGCAGAGGAACATGACATCTTGTGCCCTGATTCACAACCTCTAGAGGCTACCCAATCACAAGAAGATGACAGATGTGAACGGCATTTAAGGTCAAAGGAAGTAGTGGATGATGATGATGATGATGAGACACAGTTGCCATTAAATCAACCACTATTTCCGTCTCAAGACCTTGTTGAGGAGAATGTTATACAGTTGTCAATGACTGAGTATGTGGTGGGATCAAGACTTGAGGAGGATGATCAGAGTGAGGAAGTGGAGGAGGACTTGGTGGACGATGAGGTGACTGACCCCACCTGGGAAGGTGTAGAGCCGAGCGATGACAGCAGTCCTGAGGGTGAGCCATCTGCAGCACCGCAACAGGCTGGAAGAGGCAGTGGTGTGGCTACAGAAAGAAGGCGGACCGCACCAAACCGGCCCGCAAATGTTCCACGGAGCACCCCCTTGCGTAAATCTACCTTGCCAAAGGGTAGGTGTTCCGCGGTATGGCGTTTTTTTAAGGAAAGTGCGGACGACAAAAGAATTGTAGTTTGCAACCTGTGCCACACCAGAATGAGCCGAGGCATGAACACTAGAAACCTCACCACCACCAGCATGATCCGACACATGGCATCCAAGCACCGTAGTAAGTGGGAGGAACGCCTGGATCGCCCATCTGTGTCTGCAGGCCACACCACTGCCTCCTCTTCCCCTGTTTTCGGTGCCGGCCAATCGCCTGTCGAAGGCGCAGGCCCGCATACCTCCCGCCCTGCACCTGTACCATCTGAAGCACCATCAGCGACCACATCCACTTCCCTGTCCCAGCACAGCGTCCAAATGTCGTTACCCCAGGCATTTGAGCGCAAGAGAAAGTACTCAGCCACCCACCCACAGGCCATAGCACTAACCTCACACCTTTCAAAATTACTGGCCATCGAAATGCTGCCATTTAGGCTTGTGGACACTGAGTCCTTCCGCAGCCTGATGGCAGCAGCTGTCCCTCGGTACGCGGTCCCCAGCCGCCACTACTTTTCCCGGTGTGCCATCCCCGCATTACACCACCATGTGTCCCGTAACATCACCCGTGCCCTGACCAACGCAGTTACTGGGAAGGTCCACTTAACGACTGACACATGGACAAGTGCTTGTGGCCAGGGACGCTACATTTCCCTGACGGCACACTGGGTGAATGTCGTGGAGGCTGGGAGCGACTCGGACCCTGGGATGGCACGGGTGCTACCCACGCCGAGGATTGCGGGCCCTACCTCCATCAGGGTTTCCGCCAGCACCTACGTTATTGGCTCCTCCTCCTCCGTTTCCACCTCCGAATTCTCTAAACGCAGCGCCACTCCCCCATCAGCCAGTAGCTGGAAGCAGTGTAGCACTGCAGTGGGGAAGCGTCAACAGGCCGTGCTGAAGCTGATCTGCCTTGGGGACAAACAGCACACGGCCTCAGAGCTGTTGCAGGGGATTAGTCACCAGACCGAGCAGTGGCTCTCGCCACTCAACCTGCAACCAGGCATGGTTGTGTGTGATAATGGGCGTAACTTGGTGGCGGCTTTGGAGCTCGGCAAGCTCACACACGTACCATGCCTAGCGCATGTATTTAATTTAGTGGTTCAGCGATTTCTAAAAACCTACCCCAATGTGCATGATCTCTTGACCAAGGTGCGCCGCGTGTGTGCACATTTCCGTAAGTCATCTACAGCTTCGGCCGGCCTGTTGAAGCTGCAGCAGCGCTTACAATTGCCAGCTCACCGGCTGCTGTGTGACGTGAGCACGCGCTGGAACTCCACCTTCCACATGTTGGCCCGGCTTTGTGAGCAGCAGAGGGCAGTAGTGGAGTACCAGCTGTTACACGGTCGTCGCCTCTCCGTTCAACTTCCTGTAATCAGAAGTGAGGAGTGGGAATGGATGTCAGACCTCTGCGAGGTTTTACGCAATTTTGAGGAATCGACACAGATGGTGAGCGGCGATAATGCTATTATCAGTGTAACCATCCCACTTCTGTGTCTACTGAAACGCTCGCTGCTCACAATTAAAACCGACGCTTTGCATGTGGAAGAGGTGGAAATGGGGGAGGAAGAGCTTACACAAGGTGATAGCCAGAGCACCCTCACTTCGTCTTCTCAGCGACAATTGGAGGAGGCGGAGGAGGAGGAGGAGGAGGAGGAGGAGGAGGAAGACACGGTTGCCTCCGCTACAGAGGGTAGCCATGGAACTTTAGTTCCATCTCTTCAGCGTGGGTGGGCAGAAGAGGAGGAAGAGGATGAGGATATTGAGAGTCATCCTCCTGGTGAGGACAGCGAAATCTTGACTGTTGGTACTCTGGCACACATGGCTGACTTTATGTTAGGCTGCCTTTCCCGTGACCCACGCGTTATACGCATTTTAAACAACACGGATTACTGGGTGTTCACCCTTCTGGACCCCCGCTACAAAGAGAATTTCTCATCTCTCATTCCTCCGGTGGAGAGGACAAGCAAAATGGTGCAATAGCAGAAGGTTCTTGTTGAAAAATTGCTCCAAAATTTTCCATCTGACAACGCTGGCGGCAGAGTACGTGCTACCTTGGCCAACAGAGAAGGGGAGAAAAGGGGAGCACACAGCAGTTCCGAGAAAGGCAGGGCAACACTCTCCAAGGAGTGGGACACCTTCATGACACCCCGCCAGCACCCTCACCCTGATGCGCAGCCTAGTGTCACAAGGAGGGAAAAGTTTTGGAAGATGGTGAAGGAGTACGTAGCAGACCGTGTCAGCGTCCTCAATGATCCCTCTGTGCCTTACAACTACTGGGTGTCCAAGCTGGACACGTGGTATGAACTGGCACTCTACGCCTTGGAGGTGCTGGCCTGCCCTGCCGCCAGCGTTCTGTCTGAGCGGGTATTTAGTGCTGCTGGTGGCATCATAACAGATAAGCGTATCCGCCTTTCCACCGACAATGCTGATAGGTTGACACTTATAAAAATGAACAAGGCCTGGATTTCCCCTGACTTCTCCACTCCACTGGAGGAAAGCCCCGGGGGAACATAAACTCACTTTATATATGTTATTTACAATGATGTGAATACTCTGTATTCCCATTCACCCCTTCCACCCAAAAAACGGGTATATGGTTGACTCTTAATCTTCTCATCCTCCTCCTCCTCTTCCATATGCCCTGTGCTATAATTTTTATATAGGGCCAGCTCACCAGCGGGCCCTGTGATATAATTTTTATATAGGGCCAGCTCACCAGCGGGCCCTGTTTGACAATTTTTATATAGGTCAGCTCACCAGCGGGCCTTCTCATATAATGTTTTATAGCGTCAGCTCACTAGCGGGCCTTCGCATATAATGTTTAGGATGGTCAGCTCTGCAGCAGACCCTCACCCATAATGTTTTAGATGGTCAGCTCAGCGCACGTTTCCCTCTTAATCATGGCCTCAGTTCAATAAAATCAAGGAAATTTTTGGGAGAATTTGCCTCTGCGCACGTTTCCCTCTTAATCATGGCCTCAATTCTGAAAATCAAGGAAATTTTTGGGAGAATTTGTCTCTGCGCACGTTTCCCTCTTAATCATGGCCTCAGTTCTGAAAATCAAGGAAATTTTTGGGAGAATTTGCCTCTGCGCACGTTTCCCTCTTAATCATGGCCTCAGTTCTGAAAATCAAGGAAATTTTTGGGAGAATTTGCCTATGCGCACGTTTCCCTCTTAATCATGGCCTCACTTCAGAAAATCAAGGAAATTTTTGGGAGAATTTGCAGATGATATACAAGTAAATATACAGCAAATATTGTTTGGTAACAATTTTTCGCCTAAAGTCGTTTTTATTTTCCTTTTTGTGTGTTTTATGGTCAGTCTGTAAAAATGGCGTACTACGGGCGAAAGATCGTTCCCAGCAGCGATGTTGGAGTCCAAGATGCATCCAGACATCCTCCCTATGCTGTCCCTGAACCATTTCTGTGGTGTTTCCATCCTTTTCTGCCATTTACCTATGGACCAGGCACCCTCCCCTCATCAGAGCAGGGGGTGCCTGGTGTAATGCTCGAGTCCTCCCATTGACTTCAATGGGGCTCGGGTGCTCGGCCGAGCACTCGAGCCTCAGGGGGTGCTCGGTCAGAGCACCCGAACACCCGAGCATTGGGGTGCTCGCTCATCACTAGTTATTACCTCTGTGACGTCCTTCAGCATTCATTGAGAGCTGGAATGCACGTGTTCCACTTTCCCACAACAGCTTTACATTGATGGAACGCATGCTTCACACTTACATTACCTGGCATACCGAGGTGCCATTCAGTAAGAAACGCAGATGTGCTCCAGTTACCCATATACAGAAGAAATACATGTCACACTAAATAAATATCCACCATGGAACACACATGCACTCCATCTACTCAATCCCACAATATAAATCAACCTTTTGGAACTCATCTATGCTCTACTCTTCAGATATAATCTAGGGGCATCTATGTATTCTACCCCATAGGTGAAATGCGCAAGGTAAGTGCCTCCACTAATAGTACTGCCTCTGCATGCCAGGAAAGAGAGAGGAACGGTGTATCAAAGAGGACACCCAGCATTCTAGCTATTAAACTTAGTAAAAACATTATAGAAAAGATAAGGAATTCCACTACACATACAATTGCACAACTACCCCAGTCCACTCTGAAACTGCACTTATATCTACCAGTAACTAAAACAACCTACCCTAATATAATTTTAGACCAGTGGTTCTCAATCTTTTTTTTGTTTGAGGCACACCTAACACATAATCTACAATATCTGGGGCACCCCTAACATATTTAATGTACTTTATCAAGGGCATAAGAAGGGTTCAATACATGAATATGCAGTTATAATTCTAAATTATTTCCAAAATGTGTTGTGTATCTTTAATGTAGAGGGAAGATTAATTACATATTTCTGTAGAAAAAAATAAATGAAGCCGAAGGTTTGATCTGGCGAATAGATCCCGGGAATTATGGGGCGCCCAGGAGAGTCCATTACAGATTTGTGGAGTATAGGAATAGGATACAGAAATTGTATGCTGGGTTGTTGAATAATGGTAAACTTGTACTCTTCTTTAGTGATAATACCCCTCCTGAGTGTCCCATCTATCAAGAAGCTCAAAGATGTACAGAATGTTTCATTTGAATTATTTTCCAACCTCTTGTATGATGTCTTGTCTTACAAAAGTTGTTTGCCTTCTTTTATGTACTTTACAGTGTTCTGAATCACTATCACTATTCTAAAAGAAATTCAAAGTCCCATGTTTTATTCTTTTAACCTCCTCATTTCCCTCTTCTAAATCTTCTTCCCTTTTCCTCCTTATTGGCCCTCCTTGCTTGAATAGGTCAATATTTTGGTCCTTTTCTTTTGTTTTTAACCATCCTAGGGTGCCCCGTGTTTTCTATGAAGACTGACAAAACTGGACTTTTAAATAAAAATTTATAGAAATTGTTATACACAGAAGATATAGTTTAGTTATTATGATTATAAAACTTAATTTTAATGTAGAGTAGATCATTATGTATGTATCACGGTGCCCGTGCTATTGCTGGCAACATTCTGTCAGTTTTACTTCCTGCTGCCTTTTATTGGTTGGTGTGGCTTTGCCCCGCCCAGTATTTGTCCTTATATACTGGGTCTTGTCACTTCCCTGGTGCCCTTTCGTGGTGTTTCCGTTTCCAGCGCTTGTTCCAGTTATTTGTGTGATCTCTGTGTATGACCCGGACTGCCTGACGGCTGACGTTCCTGCTCTGTGTACCGACTCGGATTGGCTGACGTTCCTGCTCTGTGTACCGACCCGGCCTGGCTGACGTTCCTGGTCTGTGTATCGACTCGGATTGGCTGATGTTCCTGCTCTGTGTACCGACCCGGCCCGTCTGACGTTCCTGCTCTGTGTACCGACTCAGATTGGCTGAAGTTCCTGTTCTGTGTACCGAGCTGGTTTGGGCAAACATTGTCCGTGTATCAGGGCCTGCCTGCAGTCCCATCCGGTATCCAGTCCTCAGACAGAGCCTCTGTTTCCTTGTTGCCGCTCAGGCAGTGTAGTCACGGTAACCCTGTCACTTACTGTGTCACGCGGGCGACACTCCAGTGTGGTAGATCCATCTGGTTGCACCATGGTACGCTTGATCTTTTACTGCTACAAGCTGAGGTAGGTCTTGCTATGGGCGCCTCAGGCTGCTCTCACTTTCTGGCAGTCGACATTAGGTCAGAGCATTCGTTAACCCCTTCGGGAGAGGTGCCATTTTCCACCAGATTTCAGTCATTGCAGTCTCCGTTGGGTGTTCCTCTGAGCATACAGTTGCAGTCCTCCGTTACTGCTACGGCAGTCTACCGCTTGTCCTGGGACTCCGTTTACTCCTGTGGCATTACTCGCTATTCTGTCACTCTCTGCAGAGTGAGAGTCTTGAGGGCCTCGCGCTATTAGGGCCTATCAGCCTTCCTGGCCTAATAGTAACCATTTCACTGCTGTCTCGTTTTGAGTATCACACGAACTGTACCTGACCTGTATCAGTATATTATTGTTACTAATATATACATATACGGGACCCGTGTGGCTACAGATTACTGTAACCTGACATGTGTCAGTACTATATTGTATACATATATTACTGGACCCGCGAGGGTTATTATTATTCTGTGTTTTTTCAATAAAACTGTGTTTTATCTAACCTACTGTGTCTGAGTGTCAAATAAAACCGTTACAGTATGGGCTGCACTAGATGTGACTGCCATGACTTAGGCCTGGAGGCAGTGAGTTTCTTTTTAAATAGGGAGGAGAATATGCAAGTTTCACAAAAATATTTTTTTGTATTTTAGGACACTTTTTAGTTAGAGACACAGGGTATTACCATGGGCACCAGGTTTGCCCCTGCGTACGCTAATTTATTTATGGGACATTAGGACATCTTGGAAAATTTTGTCCAAGGCACATGCCTGGTGCATTATGGGAGCTACACTGATGACATCATTTTGGTGTGGGAAGGTAGTCAAAGATTCTTTAGAGGAATGTATTAACAATTTAAATTGTAATAATAGAGGAATACACTTAACTTACAATATAAATAATACAAAAGTACAATTTCTGAATCTGTCTCTTAGGATAATCAGGAATAAAAAAGTGCTATTTTAAAAGATAAGTATTGTGCAATCCTTAAATACAGGAAAATAGTTGCCATCTACCTAGATGGCTCAATAATGTACCTTACGGGCAATATCAGATTGCATAAAAATTGTAGTTGATGGGAAGATTTTGTTGAAAAGAGAGAGGAGGTGAAGCAAGATTTTGCAGAGAGAGGTTATGACAGAACAAAGAATTTGAAATATGAGAAAATCTTACACCCTAAGAATAGTAAAAAAAGGAACAAAAGATTAAGAGGAAAGTCAAAATGGTTCCTTTTGTCACTAAGTACAGTATCTTTGCTCAAGATATTAAGACATCTTCAGAAAACATTGAGAAATATTATGACATGACCACCAGCTGGAAGGAATAATTGGTTGTTATCATTTAGTGGTATATAAAAAAAATGCATAAACATCATCGATTTCACAGCTCCGAGTAAGCCTAAACAATTCCAAAAGGTCCTATTATCAGTTTTTTTCCCCAAAATACTAGGTAATTATAGGTGCAACAAGAGAAAGTTATCTCAGTTGCAAAAATATGGAAAACAAAATGGGAATGGTGGAAGATAAGAGCAGATATTCTATCCAACAATGTATCAATTGTGACACCACCTTTGTTGTATATATGATTTCTTGCCTATGTGGGAAACAATATATAGGACATACTTAGAACATACGTACTTATATAGGAGCACTTAGAACAAGAATTAGAGAACATCATAGGAAAATAAGACATAAGGAGGATGATCATAGTGTTCCCAGATATTTGTTGTCCTAAGGGTAAGAAAGAAGGATTTGTGGTCAAAGGAATAGAATATGTTCCACCTTCAGTGAGTAATAGGTTTAGATCATTGTGTAAAATAGAATCCATTTGGATAAAAGAAATTGTAGATGTTAGTTTAGGGCAGGTTAGTTTAGTTACTGGTGGATACATGTATCCATCTCTTTGTGCAGTTTCAGGGTGGATTGAGGTATTTATGCAATCTTAAGTATAGTGGAATATCCTATAGTAACATAGTTGATGAGGCTGAAAAGAGACATACTCCAGCCCATGCCAAATCACCCCTGTTGATCCAGAGGAAGGTAAAAAAAAAACAAAAAAACAAAAACATTTAAGCTATTTCCAATAAAACCCAAAGTGGGTAAAAAGATGCTTCCAGTCTTCAAATGTCAGTCAGATAGTTCCCTGGATCAAAAACCTATCTGCAATTAAGCCAATCTGACATAATTCTCAATATTGTTCTGTGCTAGATAGGTATCCATTATTTTTTTTGAAAGTTACAATATATGAAAGCACAGCATCCTGAGGCAAAAGGATTCAATAGTTTTGCCACCCTTACTGTAAGAAAAGCCTTTGTTTTAGTCGAAAGCGCCTTTCCTGTAGTCTTAATGGATGACCTATCATTCTTAGCTAAACTCTTTGAGTTAATAATTTATTGAAGAGTTCTTTGTATTGACCTTGAATATATTTGTAAATGGTAATCATATCACCCAACACACATCTCTTCTCTAATGTAAACGAACCCAGTTTGGCTAGTCTCTCTTTATAACTCAGATCCGACAATCTCTTTATCAGTTTTGCTGCATGTCTCTGCAGGTTTTCCAGTTCAATAACGTATTTTTTAAAAACTAGTGCCCAAAACTGTATTCCATATTCTAGATAAGGCCTTACCAAGGATTTACATAGAGGTAGAATTATATTAGCATCCTCTGCATCTATGCAGGATAGTGCCATATTTACTCATGCAGTGGCAGAGTGACGCTGTACACTACTGTGAAGTCTATTGTCTGTCAGTGCTCCTAAATCTTTCTCTAATGAGAATTCCCCAGGTTGTTTCTTATTTAGTGTATATATACCATGTTTGTTTCTACAGCCTAAATGCATAACCTTACAGCTTTCTACATTAAATGTAATCTGCCATTTTTTCTGCCCATTCACACAGTTTATTTAAATCATTCTGGGGAGAAAAAACATCCAGTCCTTTATGTATTTCCTTACACAGGTTAGTGCCATCAGCAAAGACTGAGACATTACTTTCAATTCCCAATTCTAGATCATTAATAAATAAATTAAAAAGCACTGGGTCGGGGATTGAACCCTGTGGCACCCCACTTACAACTTTAAAGGGAAAGTAACACTTAAAATGTAAAAAAAATATGTTGTAGGGTTTATCCCCCTGAGTAAAACAAGGGTACTACCACTGCTGAAAGGTGTTTTATTCAAAAGTTATTACAGCTCAAAGTTGATTTTTTTAGGTGCAATATCACAGTGACCTGAAATTGTACAGTGGTGCTGTTGCTACACCATCCTATGGAGATTTATGGTCCAGGGACCAGAGCTGTAAATTTACTTGTAGCAGTTTCTCTGTCACGGTGTGTTACGACTCTCAGACAAAAGGTTAGGTAAAAACACAACTTTATTGAGAAAATTTAAAATAATCCCATAGGGTTTCATACACGTACATACAACACATAAATAGCAAGGTAGAATGGTAATATGGAATCAGACTCTACGGGCTCTTGCCAATATACCGGGCAGGGCACCCTGGGAACGCAATGGAAAGATGGCTCTACCGGCCTTGCCAAAATACCGGGCAAGGCAGCCAGACAATAAAGAGGGTGATACAGGCTCTACCGGCCCTGCCAATATACCGGGCAGGGCAACCTCACGGATACCCAACAAAAATAGATTCTACCGACCCTGCCAATATACCAGGCAAGGCAGTCTGAAGGATCACAATGGACTAGGTTCTACCGGCCCTGCCAGAACCGGGTAAGGCAGCCAATAAATGGAAATGCAATAGGCTCTACCGGCCTTACCAACATACCGGGCAGGGCAACCTAAAGGAAGAGGTGTCAACCCAAGTGGCCCTCATACTGTCAGAAGGTAATGACAGTGAAAGTTGTAAATAATAGTGAGTCCAATACTGCAAATCAATATTACCCCAGGATAGGGTATGGATGGAATAACAGCAGTCTAGACTGGAAGGCACTCTAGGTACCAACAATATGAAAGTAGCGAGCCACAAGGTCAGGAGCAAACCAGCGTCCGCACGCTGGGAACCAACAGAGTTTTATATAGTACAGCCGCAAGGCTTTGGAGCAAACCAGCATCCGCACGCTGGGAACCAACTGAGTATTGTATAATACAGCCGCAAGGCTTTGGAGCGAACCAGCGTCCGCATGCTGGGAACCAACAGAGTTTTATATAGTACAGCCGCAAGGCTTTGGAGCGAACCAGCGTCCGCACGCTGGGAACCAACAGAGTATTGTATAATACAGCCGCAAGGCTTTGGAGCGAACCAGCGTCCGCACGCTGGGAACCAACAGAGTATTGTATAATACAGCCGCAAGGCTTTGGAGCGAACCAGCGTCTGCACGCTGGGAACCAACAGAGTATTGTATAATACAGCCGCAAGGCTTTGGAGCGAACCAGCGTCCGCACGCTGGGAACCAACAGAGTTTTGTATAATACAGCTGCAAGGCTTTGGAGTGAACCAGCGTCCGCACGCTGGGAACCAACAGAGTTTTGTATAACACAGCCGCAAGGCTTTGGAGTGAACCAGCGTCCGCACGCTGGGACCCAACAGAGTACCCAAAGGCTTGGTGTCGTGAGACAGTGAAGCAAACCAGCGCCCGCGCGCTGGAACCGACTGACTGGAATGTCGCCACGCGACCGATGAACAATGTCGCCACCGCAGAGGAAACAGACTCAGGAACAACAGGAACAGCATCGTCCTCCAACCAGATCAGGAACGGTAACGGAGATCAGAGGCAGGAAGCAGCACTACAGGAGACTCAACCAGAACAGGACTGGAACCAGCACAGCATGCCTCAACACTGGAACAGCACGAACTCAGGAACACAGGTACTCAGGAGCAGCAGAATGGCCAATGAAGCTTTCTGTAGCATGGTGGAAACGAAACACTCAGAGACACCACGAAAGGGCAACTAAAGGGTGCCCAGGCTAGGTTTAAATAGGCAATATGAGGCGTTCCAAAGGCGCACAGCCAATGGGAGCCCCCTACAGATGACAGACATAGCAAAGCAGCAATCACGGGCACCGTGATATTCTCTTTCTACTTCAAGTATTAAACTACAAAAATAGCACCGGTTTAACCAACCTCTTCAAGTCCTACTTTGCTGCACTGCTCTGCTCTGCATTTCTTGCTCACAGCAAGTCAAACACCATTTCTCTCTACAAACTCTGCAGCCTGGGATTTACAGATTCCTGAACCTGCTAATTGGTATAAGTGGAGGGGTAGAGGCTATGTAGGATTCTGGGTCCTAAATACCTTCCCTCTACTATCCTCCCATACAAATTGTCACAATCTATATGTAATATTATAGGATATTTACCTAGAGAGGATAAGTTGATAAGTATCCAGTATCTAGGTTCTAAGGTATATTTCACGTTTAACAATAGCTGACAACTTATCAATTTCATAATCTACAAACCTGAATTTCTAAGTAGTAGTCAAAGTCTTTGATGATAAATGAAAGGCGTTGCCTTAATTTGTGGGAGGGGCTGTAAGTCCTTATAATCGACAGCAGCCTCTCAAGGCCAAGGCTCTTAGAACATCTGAGTAAGTTTTATGCTAAATTAATTTAGTTAACATGAGTTGGCTGCTAAGAACTAGCAAGTGTGGAAGTTATATATATAAAATTAGTGGTAAGAGATAATGTAGCAACAATGTAACCGGAACAGAAGTACATAGTCATTTAGTACCATGCACATGTTTGGCACTTTTAGCAATCTATGTCATGTATATGCAGCATTAATGATCAGCATTATTAGGGTTATATGGAATGTATGGCATCATACCTAAACACTCTCAGGATCAGTACATCCTTGCAATTACACTTAAAAGACTATGGAATTAACATCTAAGCCTTCTCCCCAGCAAACGTCTTAAACAAACCTTAAGTATCCTTTAAGGGATGGATTTATTTAAAATTGCTCCATGCTGCAGCCATTTAAAAAAAAAAAAAAAAAAAATAAAAATAAAAAAATATATATATATATATATGTTAGGATTACCCTACATTATAGCTTGATCCAGTATTGAAGGAAAGGGAGCTTATGGTTGCTCTGCAGTTCCTCTGGTCTCTACTGGTTCAGCAGGAGTCGACAGAATTGGAGTCCAGACAAGTATAGCTTAGGACATACAGCTTGAGTTTTTATCTACCATTTCTCCACCTAAACTTACTATTCAGGGCCATGATCACTAGCAAGTTTTAACCATGTTTTTTATCATAAGCTTACAGCCTGTTGCCAAACAAGTAAGATTAATAATTTCTCTTTACGTTCAGTCATCTGTATAGCATTGTAAGTAGGTTAGACTATTTCATTTTGCAGCAATCAGTAGCTATTTTCACTTCTCACTCGCTCTCTCTTCCTGTTTCATAGACTGGCTAATACAGCGACTGTTATACATCTAAGGGTTTATGTTATTCCTTTCATCCACCCAAAGCTACACTCAAGTTACAGGTATTGAGTTGCTTTAGTTTGACTATAGGCCCATTCAGTGGCAGGCACATCCTTCTTTACATATAAAAACAAGAGAGTGTGACGAATGCACACCGAGAAAGAGCAAAATAAATTGTTTTGCTCAAAACATAGTAGCCTCTCGAGTGCTGCTCAAGTCACATTTTTCACTTCCATGTGCCATTGCAGAGAGAACATTTCCATATTCATATCAGACTGGTCCTGCCCACAGACAGTCCAGCTCCAAAATGTCAGGCAAATCCTCTCTGCACGAGAGAAACAGTACAACCCCAGACGTACGTTTCGGTCTATGGTGTCTAGTCCTTCCCAGTCGCTATCAGTTAGCCAGTTCAACCATCTTACAGAATTCCTGACAAACCTAAGTTGAGCCATGTTGCAAGTCCAATCCAAAGCAGCAGCTGAATTAGCCCAATTCAATTTCATCTGTGACTGGAGCCAGCTGGACAATTAACTTTTTGCTGGCTTTTTGCTGGACTTAAAGCTCCATCCTGTCAATCAGGTTACCACTCGGCCAATTTATGCCCAGCCACCCCTGCAGCAGTAGTCAGCAGCCCAATGCCAGCCACTTCCACAGCCCCTGCCCAGCCCTCCACTTCACTCATGCCAAATTTACCTTCCAGAAACAAATTAGGGCATCCTATTCATTAAATGGGCAGCTCGGCCATTTGTAATAATTTGCCCCAAAGGTAAATTTGGTAATAAAGGACTAGGTTCTATCTATCTAATGTGCTTAGAGTCATTTTGTGCAAAACACCCAGACAGGCACTTAGTGGATTTTATTGTTTCCGGCTTTAAAGAGGGCTTTAACACAGGCATCATTTCCTGCCCAGTGGAGTCCCTAGAATTCCCCAATTTGCATTCTGCTTTAGCTGAACCTGACATAGTATCATCTTTACTAGCCATATAATTTGCCAAAGGTTTTCTCCTGGGCCCATTCCCTGCTCCTCCATTTCCAACATGAAGGATTAATCTGTTAGGTGTAGCTACAAGGAAATTTTCACTCAATAAGAGACTCATTATAGATTCCTCTGCCCCACACTCAGCATTACTACACAATATAAACATCTTAATACCTTCAGAGGCGTACTCCTTGCAATATGCAAAAATAGAAGAAGCCATAACCGTGATTAACCAAGCTCGTCCTGGTTGTCTGTTGTCCAAAACAGATATCATGGATGCTTTTAAGTTATTACCTGTTCTCGAATCCCTATGGCACTTACAAGGTATCAAATGAGAGGAACAATACTATTTATATAATAGACTCACGTTAGGGTCTAAGAGAAGTCGCAAATTGTTTGACTCATCTGCTGACATATTATGCTGGATATTTATAAACAAATACCATGCACTACCTCAATAATTTCCTGCTAGTAGAACCCTATACCAATTCACCAAAAGGCACTCTCCAATCTCCTTTCCTTATTTAATAAAATCAATGTACCAGTGGCTTTGGAAAAAAACTCAAGGACCCACCTATCACGGTGCCCGTGATTCTTGTGCGACATTCTGACTTCTGGGTTTGTGCTTTGTTGTCTTTTATTGGTGCTAGCTGGCTAGCCCCTCCCAGGGCTAGCCTTTATATACGCCCTCCTGTCACTAGGCCGGTGCCCTATGAACCAGTTCAAGAAATCAATCTAGCTCTGTCATCCCTGTCACAATAAACATGAATATGTTTCGGAATTAAATTTCTCTCGCATTAAAAATAGTGTTCTTCCTTTTTGGCCTCTAATCAGGCTTACCTTCTAATATCTTCCCTAGGGGTGCTGAGTCACCTCAGGGGTCCCCAAATATATTTCTTTGTCCATTTACTTCAGTCCCTGAAAACCATGAGCACAAATGAAAGTTGTTGCCTTAATTTGTGTGAGGGTCTGTAAGCCCTTATAATTGTCAGCAGCCTCTCCCACTGGGAGCTTACCATCAGTGAGCCCCCCATCCCATGACTTGCCCTTCAATTAAAACAATCCTATAAGGTCAGCCATCTAATCAGGCTTACCTCCTCATATCTTCCCTAGGGGTGTTGAGTCACCTCAGGGTCTCCAAATATATGTCTATATCCATTCACGTCAGTTCCTGAAACCCATGAGCACAACTTTATTTTTACATACAGACTCTTACTTCCTGTTCTGCTCTATTAGTCAGAAACTCATCAAGGTAGGAAATGAAACCAAGAGCTAGAGATTCACACTGTTCATTCGAGTCACTCTTTTAGAAGAAATGAAAGGACTAAAGAAAAGAAAAGGTGAGTTTCATCAGCTTGAAAAACTGATACTCCCTTCACATAAGCAATAGACTGATTATTCTTTAATTTGGTGTTTAAAATGAATTACTTGAAAATAGCTTCTACACAGGTCCTTGAGTCTGTCAGTGTGCCACCTGTTAAAAAGAAATGGAGTGTGTGTGAGTTCTTATAAATGTCCCTTCCATTTCTGGAAGTGTCTACAGTCTATTACAGAGTGACTACTTTAATGTACTCATAGGATACATTCAACCCTTTGAGTGCCAGAGAGGTGCAATTCATTCCATAACCTTCTGGCACGCAAAGGGTTAAACCTTTGAATGTCAGGTGGTAATGCAAGGCATTGCTTCACAATGTGTTGAACCCCCTCTGGCATTCAAACAATCAATGGGACATGAGGAGGGATGTACTAATATGGTTCCATGTTAAAATAGGTGTCGCAACTATTTTTTTGATGTTGTGTCTGCCTATGGCCTATGTACTAACATAGCTGTTGCCGAAAATTCTCCTGTTTATGCCTCTTGCACCAAAGGGAGGGCAGTGGGGGAGTGTATGAGCCTGTTTGTTTCATTATGTCTTGCTTCACACCATGCACTAACTGTGGAAAATTAGGCAATATTGGTCCATTTTCCTGAGAGTGTTATAGGGTAAGTGTCCGGGTCTTTCTGGCATTAAAGTCTTAACAGTAGTGCAGCGCCGGTATGCACAGAGTGATCATAGTGCTCAGGCATAACGCAGTAAGTGATTTCAATGGCAATGCAGAAATACAGAAAATGAGTTGTGTCAAGTTTTTGTAGAACTGTAGTGCAGGTGAAAAAAACAGCGAAGCAAAATTATATAGAAATGTCTCAAACCGTGACAATTTTGCAGCAAATGTTCACCAGAATTTGAACACGAGGTATAATCTGTCCGTGAAAAAAAATTGACAGAAATGTAAGTTAAGGAGTCATATGTCCAATCTAGTGGTGCTTCTCTATGACTAGGGAGAAGGGGGCACCATGTGAAGTTTCTGATCAGAGACTGGAGCTGTGGTTGTTGGTACTGGCTTTTCAAATCCCACAGATGCATTGCTCTTCTGCAGAGCCCATAGTGGCAGTCTCTGATCAGAGACTTAATGTGGAGCCTCCTCCCTTGTTTTATTGTCTTAGAGAAGCAGCACTAAATTGGCCAAGCAACTTAGCGATTATTAACCCCTGAGCTACTGGACCAAGTTAATGGTAGTCGGGTACATAGCCAGAGATTTAGTTATGAGGGTTTACTATTCATTTAAACATTTCTATTCTCTTAAAGGGATAGTAATACTTCGTTTTATCTTTATTTTATTTTGTAGGCATTAAAAAAACATGAAGAATGATATAAGTCTTATCTCTCAAACCTTTATGGTTTAAGAGATATTCACAAGCAAAGTACCCCCCGCCCCGTACAGCCAGATCAGAAGGAAGGTGCCCAGGGAGACTGCAGAGAGGGACAATCTTCAATTAAGATAAGGGAAAAAGCTGAAAAACTTGTCAAGGGGGGAAGGGCTTTCATTGTTTTCATACAAAGAAGATTGTCCCTTTCTGTTATCTGTCTGGTCTTACAACCAGATTCACATCTGAGAAGAGATGGCTTACACTAGGTAAAAGGGGCGGGAGGGGAAACTTTGCTTGTGAATATCTCTTAAACCATAAAGGTTTGAGACATAAGACTTATATCATTCTTCATGTTTTTTTAATGCCTACAAAATAAAATAAAGTTAAAACGAAGTATTACTATCCCTTTAATGATGAGTTCCAACTTCGTTACTTGTTCAGCAAAGTTTATAGCAACCCATGCACAAAAAGAGAAAAAAAGAGACTCCCATTGTGAAGATCAGTTGTGACAATTAACCTGTGCCAAAACACCCTGTGAGTAAATACTCACAAAAGGTTGAAATCCCACTTGCAGTATGTACGTCACAACTATAACACCTCTCTGGGAAATCAAATTGCCCCAGATGCAGTCAATCCATAAAGTAGGACCGATGCATAAAATGGACTTCTCCTAAAGAAAACCAGCTCTTTCCGAACGGTCCAAGAACATGAAATACAGAAGACCAAAAGGGTTGTCAATAGTGTAATACAGTATGTTAAAAATATTTTAGAACACTGAGATGGTACTCACAAAGGAGGGGGCCAGGTACTACTAAAGCTTACAGACAGCTCTACTGACTGCACTGTTTGTCAGGTTTGCTAGTACCTGACCACCTCCTTTGTGATTATCATTTCAGTGTTCTAAAATATTTTTAACATACTGTGTTACACTATTGGGCACCCTTTTTTTCTTTTGTATTTCATGTTATAGCAACCCATGGTTACCCAGCTGTTTGACTACAATGACATCATCTGACTCAGCCATTTTGGAATTTAAGTGTATGTCCTAATTCCCTCCTTTAACCATTTGAGTGCTAGATGGGTGTCCAACACAATGTAAAGCAATGTATTGAACAACCCTCTGGCACCCAAAAGATTAACACCAATATTACTAAAACGAGTTTTAGCACCACTCATGTCCCTTCTGATCATGATTAACTTCTTTCACTAAAACAACATAATTACATCTTGGGTTACAAAGTGTTGTGCAACTGCACACCCTTCTGGATTCTGGCATTCAAAAGGTTAAAAGCAGCTTAGTTTAATATAGTAACACAGTAACATAGTTGATGAGGATGAAAAAAAGACATGCACTCATCAAGTCCAGCCCATGTCAAATCACCCCTATTGATTCAGTGGAAGGCAAAACAAAATACCCCATTGAAGTAATTTTCAATTAAGCACCAAGTGGGTAAAAAATTCCTTCCTGACTCCAAATGGCAGTCAGATATTTCCCGGGATCAACAACCTATTTGAATTGAAGCTATCTGTCATAATTCCCAATATAGTTCTGTGCTAGATAGGTATCCATTGCTTTTTTTAAAAGAACAGGTACAGTATCTGCAAGCACAACATCCCAAGGCAAAGGATTCCATAACTTTACCACCCTTACTGTAAAAAACCCATGTCTTTGTCTTAGTCGAAAGCACCTTTCCTGTAATCTTAATGGATGACATCTTGTTCTTAGCTCAGCTCTTCGAGTAAATAATTAATTGGATAGTTCTTTGTATTGACCTTGAATATATGTGTAAATGGTAATTATATCACCCCTTAGATGTCTCATCTCTAATGTAAACAAACCAAGTTTGGCTAGTCTCTCTTTATAACTCAGTTTCCCCTATCCTTTTATCAGTTTTGTGGCCTGTCTGCTTTGAATCAACTTTGATCTTATAGCTGCTCCCAACCCACGGTTGGTTCTAACTGTGTTAGTATCGTGCACATGTACACTGCCCATTGTAGAAAGTCCAGAAAACCAAGTTCAGGCCTAGGGATTGCAGAAGCAGCAAATCAGAGCTCCTTCACATAATTGGGACAACGTATTCAAAAAGTTGTGGTAACTTAAACTGTCTATTCAGAATGATGGTTTAGTCCAGGGCTCAAAATTTGCACTCGCCACTAGCCAATGGTGAGTGAAAAGTCAGCCCTGGCGGGTAGAAATTCAGCCCTGGTGGGTATGTTATGGCTTGCAGTGGCGAGTAACTTTTCAGGTCTGGCTAGTAGCAAAGGACTTAAAATTATAAGCCCTGGTTTAGTCTACCATCATACTGCAAGGTATTTTCAGAAAAAAAATGTTATAACGATCAAATTTTTTTTTATCTGATTAATGTCATTTTTTTTTTTTGCGACAAAAGAAAAATAGTCTAGACTTGGAGAAGACAAATTCAAGGGATAGGAATGCTTACTCTTATCAAACTTTAATATTGTAGATATTAAAAATATAAATGCAATGATGTACGTGTTATCTCTCCTGCAAACCAGGCACACTTTGTAGACAGTTCCAATGAAGTATTTCGCCGGCCGGTCCCGGGACCAGGAGCTCATGCTGTCAGCTAGAGTGTGGATGTCTGTACAAGGGACGGGAGGGGGGAACTTTAAAAGCTTATATCTCTAAAAATATACATGTTTGAGAGACAACACATACATCATTACATTTAGATTTTTAATATCCACAATATTAAAGTTTGTTAAGAGCAAGCATTACTATCCCTTTAAAGCATTATATGTAGATAGGCAAGATAAGCAGTAGTATGCAGGGCAGGATATCCCAATAGGCAGAGTAGGCAACTGCCTAGACCCCCTAGTTTAGGGGGCACCTCAGTTATGCTGGTTACACCAACATTCTAAATTGTGGGTCTGGTCAGAGCAATCTCAGTGTCCCTGCACCAGTTTTATCCCTCTTTACAGGCAATTATTTAACCCCTTGGATGAGACATCTCCAACAAATTGTGTGCTAGCAAGCAGTGGATGAGACTGGGGGTGGGGTCAGGTGAAGTGTGAGGGTGTGATCATGAGTGGAGATAAGGGCACCTACAGTGCCATACCTAAGAGCACCTGGGATGTAAATAAGGCCCTGCTTCATATCCAAGACTAATCCATTTAAGTTTTTCAGCAAAAAACTTAAGAGGGAGTGCATTGGACCTTTAAAAAATGAGATGTTTGAGTTGATTTGGGAGAATAAGGAAAAAGCTGATGTTCTGAACATTTCTTTTCATTGGTATATACCAGGGAACAAGAAATGGTAGAAGAGATTCAGCAAGTAACAAGTAAAACCACGTCATTATCAGATACTGAGTTATCACAAGAATAGGTTAAGGCAGTGGTTCTCATCTCCTGTCCTCAGGATTCACTAACAGGCCAGGACTTAGGGATTTCTCTGCTAGAGCACAGGTGTGGTGATCAGAGGTTCATTCACTTTGATTAACTCACCTGTGCTCTAACAAGGAAACCATGTGATCAGAGGCTCATTCACATTGATTAACTCACCTGTGTTCTAACAAGGAAATCATCAATTCCTGGCCTGTTAGTGGGTCCTGAGGACAGGAGTTGAGAACCACTGGGTTAAGGGAAGAATAGACAAAATTAAGGCTGACAAAGCTCCTGGTCCTCATGATATACAGTAATATGCAAAAGTTTTAGGCAGGTGTGAAAAAGTTCTGTAAAGTAAGAATGCTTTCAAAAATAGACATGTTAATAGTTTATTTTTATCAGTTAACAAAATGCATTGTGAGGGAACACAAAATCAAAATCAATAGTTGGTGCAACCACCCTTTACCTTAAAAACAGTATCATGTCTTCTAGGTACACTTGCACAAAGACAGGGATTTTGTAGGCATATAGACAGATATATGATTCAACAATTATACCAAACAGGTGCTAATGATCATCAATTTAATATGTGGGTTGAAACACAATCATTAACTGAAACAGAAACAGCTGTGTAGGAGGAATAACACTGGGAGAAGAACAGCCAAACTCAGCTAACAAAGTGAGGTTGCTGAAGATAGTTTAATGTCCAAAGACTTACACCATGGAAAGACTGAGCACAGCAACAAGACACAAGGTAGTAATACTGCATCAGCAAGGACTCTCCCCGGCAGACATTTCAAGGCAGACAGGGATTTCCAGATGTGATGTCCAAGCTCTTTTGAAGAAGCACAAATAAATGGGCAAAGTTGAAGACTGTAGACACAGTGGTCGGCAAAGGAAACTTAGTGCAGTAGATGAAAGACACATCAGGCTTACTTCCCTTCGCAACTGGAAGATGTCCAGCAGGCCATCAGCTCAAAATTGACACCCATCTACTGTCTGGGGAAGTCTGGTCAGAAGTGGTCTTCAAGGAAGACTTGTGACCAAAAAGCCATACCTCTGATGTGGAAACAAGGCCAAATAACTCAACTATGCATGAAATCACAGAAACTGGGGTGCAGAAAAGTGGCAGCAGGTGCTCTGGACTGATGAGTCAAAATTTGAAATATTTGGCTGTAGCAGAAGGCAGTTTGTTCATGGAAGGGCTGGAGAGCAGTAAAAGAATAAATATCTGCAGGCAACAAGAAGCATGGTGGAGGTTACATGAAAATTTGGGGTTGCATTTCTGCCAGTTGAGTTAGGGATTTGGTCAGAATGAATGGTCACCTCAATGCTGAGATGTACAGGTGAGATACTTATCCATCATGCAATACCATCAGGGAGACACCTGATTGGTCCCAAATTTATTCTGCAGCATGACAATGACCTCAAATGTACAGCCAAAGTCAATAAGAACAATCTTCAGGGTAAAGAAGAACATCATCAAGTCTGTCTGGGATTACATGAAGAGAGAGAGAAGCAAAAGAGCCTGTCTAAATCCACAGAAGAACTGTGGTTAGTTGTCCAAGATGTTTGGAACAACCTGTCTGAGGAGTTCCTAAAAAACTGTGTGTAAGTGTACCTAGAAGAATTCATGATGTTTTGAAGGCAAAAGGTGGTCACACCAAATATTGATTTGATTTAGATTTTTCTTCTGTTCACTCACTATGCATTTAAACTATTAAATTGTCTATTTTTGAAAGCATTCTTACTTTACATCATTTTTTTCGCACCTGCCTAAAACTTTTCCACATTACTGCACATCCAAGGGTTCTTCAGGAACTCAAAGCAGCGTTAGCAAGACCACTCTTTTTATGTTTCTTAAAGACTCTCTCATCATAGGCTCAGTGCCACAAGAATGGCTGAAAGCCAATATATTTCCTTTATTTACGAAGGGAACTAAAACAGAACCTGGGAATTATAGACCAGTGATTTTGAACTCTGTAGTGAGAAAACTGCTAGAAGGGATAATAAGGGATTTTATTGAGGATTACATTGTGGAAAATAAGAGCATTTGCAGGAATCAATATGGTTTTATGAGGAATAGATCAAACAAACCTCTTGAGCTTCTATGAAAAAGTAAGTAGCAAGATACAATGACACACAGGAGAATGGAGTATAAAATAAGGAAATTAGGGCTAGGGGATAACTTTTACAACTGGATAGAAAACTGGTTGAAAGACAGGGAACAGTGTGTTGTTGTAAATAGAAAATTACCCAATACAGTTAAAGTTGAGCGTCGAGTACCTCAGGGTTTAGTACTTGGTCCACTGGTTTTGAACATGTTTACAAATGACTTGGAAATAGGTATAGAAAGCAACATTTCAATATTTGCAGAAGACACTAAATTCAGGGTAATAAATTCAGAACAGGATGTTTGTTCTCTATAGAGGGATTTACATAAAATGGCAGATTGGGCAAACAAATGGAAAATGAAGTTTAATGTGGGAAAGTGTAAGATTATGCATTTGGTTAGAAAAATCCCAACACTACTTATAAACTTAGAATCCTTGTAAACTACAAACTTGGAAACAGTGACCAGTAGCAAAAGCAAACAAAGTCATGTCTTGCATAAAAAGGGGTATTGAAGCAAAAGTGGATAACATTATTTTGTCACTTTACAAGTCATTGGTAAGACCTCAACTCCAATCTGAGCACCAGTTGCCTAATTAAGGGAATGGAAGACTTAAAGTATGAGGAACATCTTGGGCAACCTTTTTTATTTACTCTAGAGAAAAGCTGACTTAGAGGAGAACATGTTACACTGTATACGTATATGTGAGCTCAATACAAGGATCTCTCTGGTCCGCTTTCTATTCCAAGGCCTCATCAAATAACTGGGGCCAACGATTATAGTGGAAAGGAGGTTTCAAGTTCAGCAGAGAAAGGGGTTTTTACAGTAAGGTCTGTTAAATTGTAGAATTCCATGCCCAAGCATGAGGTAATGGCAGATACAATAGATACATTTAAGAGAAGATTAGATACATTTCTAGCAGAAGGGAACAACAGAGTAATACCCATTTAGGAGTCAGGAATGCTTTTATAATTCTTGTTTCTTGGTTATACTGTGGCAAAATCTGAACTTGATAGACTGTCTTTTTTCAACCTAATTTACTATAAAACTATGTATAAAATATTAATTGGTGTTTCCACTCCTTGGCAATCATTGCATATTTCATAATGCTTAGGATCAAGAGATGCATCAAGGTAATTGCAGCAGGGAACTAGATGCCTTACTTGCACTGTCAGCGTGGTTTCTAACCCACAGGACTCTCAATCTTTTTAGCATGTTGGCAATATTTGGTGAGCCAGCTTCTGATGCTCATCACAGCATGTGAATGGAGAGAGATGAAACTGAGTTCAGACTTTCCCTCTCTCTTTCTACTAGTGCTTCTGGGCAAGATAAAAAATTGGCAGCCAGCAACTTGAAATTGAATGAGTGGCCCCACAGCTTAAATGGAACATTACTTCCAGATTGTACTGAGGTCACTTCAGTGCAACTTGGAAGTATCTGATATGAAATGGAGTGGGAGACAGCACAGTGGTGGTGGTGCACTACTGTGTTACAGTTTTCCACTCCTACAAAAAATGATTAAAAAGGGGACTCACCAGGAGATCTTTCGGAATCCTGGGTGGTCAGGCTGGGGGACACCTCGACATAGGGCCCCAGCATCTCAGGAGCCTCTGTTATGCCACTGCAATTGGTGTAGCTCATCTGGGGCTGGATTCTATTACAGGTGCTAATTTTATCACTGATTTTATCTCCAGTTTTCCCCATAGACTTCAACAGGAAAATGTTCGCTAAAACGGGTGTTAACATTTAGAACCTACAAAAGAATCCAAACCTTTAGCACTCATAAGGAAGCAAAAGGAAGAAATGTTTTTGCTGATTTCTTATGCTCTCCATGAAAATGTCAGTCAGTAAATTCTGTAAACAGTTTAGGGCCCCAGGAAAAGACTTGTGTTTGTGTGCCTATACATATTGGATATCAGTGTACTCAGGAGATATGTAGCGTTTGTTTTACTATAGTAGTTTGTGCATAAAGTTGTGAATTTGCTGTAAATTTCTCAAACATTTGTGATAACACCTATTTTTTAAGTGAAGTCACCAGAGTTAGGTCACCACTGGAAAGAAAAAACGGAACTGGTGCTACACGTGTGACACAAACAGAAGACAGGTATTCATGAAGCTATATGACTCACAGGTACTTCATAGGTGCTCTCTGAAGGCAGTACTCCAACACTGCTAACAAGACTTGAACAAAAACAAATGAGATCGGATGCACGCATCTTCTTCCGGTGTCCACAGAATCAAACATGACAGCAGGATCATAGAGTCTATTAGTAAGCTCATGGCAGCGTGAAACACGTCAGACATCTTTTAGGTTCCATCCATATGTGCACAGGTGTCTCGTTCCCTCTGTATTGGGCCATGTACAACCTAGGTTTTATCTATTTTTTAATAAAGTTAATTTTTACATGCCCTTTTGGTCACGTGATCCTGCTGTCATGTTTGATTCAATGGACACCAGAAGAAGATGAGTGCATCCAATCTCATTTGTTTTTGTTTATGTCACCACTGGCCACACGGCAATACAGAACTTAGATTGATTTTGGTAGAAACTCCTATATGATCTGGTAGCTCAACTGATGTAATTCAATATCAAGTATTGCAAGACATTAAATATTGTACATATCCTCATAAAATAGTAATTTATATGATGCGGAATCTACAGCCTTAAGCTGGATCAAAAGTAGAGATTTAGTGGTTAAGCCTGCAATGGATCATTAGACGACAAGCTGCTGGTGCGTTAGGTTTAAATGACAAAAATGAAATTATACTTTTTTGCAATGATCATTTTATGTTTGGTTTTTATTTTACTTGCGGATTATATATTTGTTTGGTATTACACTCTTTAATAGCATTGGTGTTGATGTTCAATTTCAGTATTTGTATTGAATGTTATAAATAGCATATTTCATTCTTGCCCTCTCTAGGTAGTATGCTATACCTTTAAACCTTTTGTCTGCGAGGAGAGGTTATTATTATAATTCTTTATTTATATAGCGCCAACTAATTCCCCAGCGCTGTACAATAGGGAATAGACATACAGAGATATTAAACAGTACAAATCAGATGTGGAGAACAGAAGGATCAGAGGGCCCTGCTCGTGAGAGCTTACAGTCTAGAGGAAGGAAGATTGGACACAGAAGGTGTAAGTGCTATTGGGTAGAGGAGAGCTGAAACGTGCAGTGTTATACTGATTGCCTTGCCAAAATGCCGGAGAGGGGATCTGCTGTCGGTGTAGAAAGGATTTGCTCTCTGTACATCCACAGAAAAAAAGAGAAGACCCACCAAAATGGGGGAGAATTCTCAATTGTTTCAGCGCTTAGGTAATCAAAGAAAATATAGTCACGAGGGAATAAATTAAAAAGTATATAGTGTGAAGACAATCAACAACACCAATAACAAGGTAATAGATACCTAACCAAAATACATATATATATATATATATATATATATATATATATATACTTAAGACTATGGAATTAATGATAGTAATAATAAAAGTAAAAGAAAAAATAAAAATGTATATAAAGAAGAACTTAAAATTCCAATATACTGTCTCAAGTCTTTCAACACGTATATATTATATTATATTATATTATTTTGTATAGGTTATTAAATTCCCACTTAGAACATGTGGGAATTCCAGTTGCTCAGTTCAATCAAAAATGGAGATAGCAATACCAAATGGAGTACTTCTAAGGCTGGTTCAAATATTATGCAGTTTGTAGTCTCTTCTTCGTGGAGGTGTCATATAGATTCACAGTACATCACAGTATGTCCCTGAGGTCTGCTGCCCCTTTACACACTAGTGGATAGCGTGGAATTCAGACCAAAGACTGTAGAACAGGAAAAACGAAGAAAAGGGCGCAGGACCCTCTAAGGGGGGGTCACTGGATTATCCAATATACAGTTTGTGCTTTTAGAGGGTCCTGCGCCCTTTTCTTCTTTTTTCTTTTTGCTCTCTATATCCCTGTCTGCAATGCCATTGCAGTGATTGTGCTTAATAAATAAGCTTTTATCGGGTGAGTGCAGGCATTCTTTTTCTTTTTTGCAATTATTTTTTAACATTTGCTTGCTTGCTTATTTTGTGTAGGAAGACATTTCAGCCATCTGCTCATTTGTGAGATCATCTACATTCAGGAAATATATGTGGTTATGTATATATGCTTTTATGTAGTTATTGAGATGCCTTAAGGTGGTTTCATCATGTAACCAATGGAATGTTCATTTTTAGTATGCTACATTTGAAAATACACTTTTGCGTTTTTCCACATATGTAGGAAAAAACTATACATATTTAGTATTGGTGTAATCAGCTGAATTTGTCAAGAAAAAAAATATTCCATAACTATAAAGTTAACTACGGAGATCATACCTAATAATATGGACAGCAAAAATGCTGAAAATGTGTTATGCTTCCAGGGTTCAAAAAAATTCCCTAAGCCTCTGCAACGGAAGTGTAGTGCCTTATAGTCAGATCTGCTCCCACTGAAACAGAACTGCCGATAAAACCAAGGCTGCAGCGTGAGCCCCAGTGGACCAGAGGGGAAGTTAATGTTCCCTCATTGGTCCTTTGAGAGAGGATGAACTGGGAGATTCCGAAGATTCAGAGCTAAGTCTTGCGCAGCCTTTATAGATCCTAGTGGAAGGCTTCCATGCAGTACACTAACAGTTTATGGAAATTGCAGTTTATGGCTATGAGTCACCATTTTCCAGGTTGTGTTGCAGTTCGTTGATAGCTGACAGGAATGGTTTTGGGGCTGCATGGTACAGCCAGGGCTATTTACAAGATCTGCTGCCACAGAAGCAGACTAAGTAAAATATGAAAATTGACCTTTAATGCTTTTAGACATAATAAATAGTGTAGATTTAACTGTCTGCATATCAGAGAGGTTCCCAAGATATTGTGAAGAAATGCTCTGGACACCCTGTTGAAAATAGGTGTTTCGCAGAAAGAGTAATTGACCACTAACAACTGCAAAGTGTGATTTAGGTTTCTCGCTGTGTTACACCGAAACAGATACGCAGAAGTTTCCACTGAATTCCTGTGGTTTGGCTGAAAAAGACAAGAGGGGAGCTGCACTAAGGTGTGATAATGTGGTTATAAAAATGAGATAACGTTTACAGTGAAATTAATTCTAAATAGTACCTATGTCATTCTATGGAACCTATACACTAATATTTCTCAAGTGGGAGAGATTTTAGTAAATAGGCTACATAGAATAACATGGGAATGGGAGAAGTGATATCACTGAAGAAGTTGTTTCCTCTTTATAACACCTTAGTGCATCTCCCCAGTGTATTTTAGATCCAGGAACCAAAATAAATGTCAGACTACCCCATAACACCATAACTGGAGGCATCTTAGTACAGAAGTGGCATTTAACCACTTCTATCAGTGGTGTGACAACAGGGGATGATGCAGAGGATGATGTAGAGAGGATGCAGAGGATGATGCAGAGGGGATGCAGAGGATGATGCAGAGGGGATGCAGAGGATGATGTAGATGGGATGCAGAGGATGATGCAGAGGGGATGCAGAGGATGATGTAGAGAGGGTCCAAAAATGTTTGCACTGGGGCTGTCACTGCTCACCGTGTACACCGCTCCCCCGGCCGCTTCTGTCTCTCTGCGGCGGCGGCGATTCTTCCGATCGCGGCTCTGTCAGTCCGCGTATGCGCAGTTCACGCCTGCCTTCTGGCGGGCCAATGCGCATGCGCCCGGTCCGGGCTTCCATTTCTCCAAACCCCTCCAATCAGTTGCTCACCCCTCAGCCAGCCTTTCTCCCAAATTCTCCCCATTGGCTGCCTCTTGTATTTAAACGGGCTACCCCAGGCTTAGGGTGCCCGTTCCACTTGAACTTGCCTTAGGCTTCTGTTCTGGGCTCTTGTGCAGTTATTGATCTCTGCTCCTGGTATTGACCCTTGGCTCTCCTGACTACGCTTGATCTCTGCTCCTGGTATTGACCCTTGGCTCTCCTGACTACGCTTGATCTCTGCTCCTGGTATTGACCCTTGGCTCTCCTGACTACGCTTGATCTCTGCTCCTGGTATTGACCCTTAGCTCTCCTGACTATGCTTGATCTCTGCTCCTGGTATTGACCCTTGGCTCTCCTGACTACGCTTGATCTGTGCTCCTGGTTTTGACCCTTGGCTTCGCCTGACTACGTCTGATCCGTGCTCCTGGTCCTGACCTTTGGCTCCGTTTGACCCTCCCTCTCAGCCTGTTTCTAGTCTGTCCTGCCGGCCTGGTGTCTAACGGTTCCCAGGTATTCCCATCCTGGTTGCACCCCGGCTCAACCGGGGTGGAACAATCTGGTTTCGCGACCAGCACCTCTAACCAGCTTCGGCTGCAGCAAGGGAGTACCTGGCACGCCGTCACCGCCCACCAGCTACGCACCCCAGCCCGTACACTAGCATCAGTACCAGTGCCGGCACTCACAAACACAGTTCCCTACCCACCGTATGCGTGACAGGGGCCCACTTGTGACTAGTTACACCAGTGCCTTGTTTGCATAGTCTCTGATGGCAAAAAGCTAGTGTCAAACTAATGTAAACTTTTATGTTCTCCCTTAAATACCCAAAAGCAAGGAAATTCAAGGTTATCCCCATAGTGACTAGGGCTTTTATACATTAGAGGACAAGAGCAATTTTGGCCTTTCTAGTATGCCTTTGTTCAACCATATTTTTCCTCTATTTCATTTAATCCAACCACACAAATTATATACCATTTTTTAAGTTTTTTAATATAAAAAAAAGAAAAAAAAAAGAAAAAACAAAACAACATTTTTATAGGTTTTTCTATGATAATTTGTGCTCAATTGGTTCATTTTAACAGGGATTGGATAAACGGTATCAATGATCATTCATACTCTCCAAATGTCTCTTTCTAGGAGGGCACTGTCCCTCTGAGATGAAAATTCATATGTCCCTCTTTGCCTACATGGCATCCATCTTTTTAGATCAGACTGTGTTGCATGCGTGTGTATATAAGTGTGTCATATTGCTACACAGCTATGAAACACACATGAATGTTTGTTTAAACTTCAGTATGTGTTTATAAATCATATTGTCTAAATAAAATATTTTGGTCTTGCTCTAAATAATTTATTCAGTTGCACAAGTGGTGGCAATTGGTCTTCAAGTGATCTACCTCTAGTCCTACCCCCAGCACTAATTTAACTCAAAATGCCCCCCTCCCCCCTTTTCCTGTTGGGAGCTCTGGTCTCTGCTCTTCACTTACTCGCTAATCACAGTGAGGTAGAGAGAGGCAGAGAACAGTGACAAAGGCCATATATATTTACATGGCCTTTGTCATGTGGCTTCATTGGCCCTGAGGCACACTGCAATCGTTAAGCCCTGACGTGCCAGGACCATCATATGTCCTTAAAGGGATAGTAATACTTCCTTTTAACTTTATTTTATTTTGTAGGCATTAAAAAAACATGAAGAATGATATGTCTTATCTCTCAAACCTTTATGGTTTAAGAGATATTCACAAACAAAGTATCCCCCCCCTGTTCAACCAGATCAGAAGGGAGGTGCCCAGGTAGACTGCAGAGAGGGACAATCTTCAATTAAGATAAGGGAAAAACCTGAAAAACTTGTCAAGGGGGGAAGGGCTTTCATTGTTTTCATACAAAGAAAATTGTCCCCTGCTGTTATCTGTACTGTCATACAACCAGACTCACATCTGAGAAGAGATGGCTTACACTAGGAAAAAGGGGCGGGGAGGGGAACTTTGCTTGTGAATATCTCATAAACCATAAAGGATTGAGAGATAAGACTTATATCATTCTTCATGTTTTTTTAATGCCTACAAAATAAAATAAAGTTAAAACAAAGTATTACTATCCCTTTAAAGGAAGGATTCCTGTGGCCGTCCTGGCATGTCACCTGTCATTATTGTATTTAAGTTTTGTGAACCTTCATTATGCACTCTATGTGCTTTGTTTACTAAGTTATAGGTGACATTAAATGGACAGGATTAATTACATTATTATTATTAAATTTTGAGATGTTACTTACAAAACATGGGGGTTGCATAGTTAACATTTGCAGAATTGTAACCTTGAATTTCTCTGGTTTGGGTTGTTTGAGTGAGAATTTTTATTTTAGTGTTAACAATTTTTTTTATTATGGTTGGTACCTGCACTCATGTTTCCAGGTGATTTAATTGAACAAGGAACCACTGCTAGTTCCCAATATTGCATTTTGAATGAAGTCTACATCACAACAGATTTTGAAGAATACATTTAACACTTCAGTTCCTGAATGGGTCATAGATTGTTATTGATTAATTTGGGTGAAATTGATTATAGGTTTTGAGTGATAACTATTGTTTGTTTAAAACGTTGATCGGCTGAGTTGCTGTTCAATCAAAGCAAAATAAGTCCTTATACTTATTCCCAGTTAGTTTATTATTTTAGGTTTTGATTGATTGATTGCTTGACTGAGCAAGATAAATTGAAAGTGGATCTATCATCTTAATTCAAGGTTTCTTATTTGAAAATTTCATTATAAACTGCAATGTGCCATGTTAGCCAAAAGACCATCAAATATACAGTTAAGGAGAAAGTTATACTTGGTACTATATGCTAATGTATGCTAACTGTGGTATCTGTGTGGTACCAGTGATGTTTCATATTTTAATTAAGCTTTTCATTAATGTGTATTATGCTCATGAATCAGTGTCATTGACATCTCATATGCTAATGAAGGGTTTCAGTGAGGTTTCATATGCCAATGAATTGCTTTGCTGCTCCATGACACTTTCTCTTTCTCCAGAAATAAAAATGTGAATATTTCCTAAAAACAATGCATCTGCTGGACTTTTGATCAACATGACACATAGTAACACCTGAATGAGGTTTTCAAATATGTAAAAAAAATCAAGGTGATAGGTCCAGGTTAACACACCAAACCAGGAGATCAATTGAAATTTGTGAATGATCAAAACCCTTTGCCTTTTGGAAGTTCACTTTGCACTTAAATAAAATGTTGTTTAATTTATTATGCAGTATCTGATTTACCACATTAACCTGAGAGCTATTTTTGCACCAAGTCTAATACCATAAAATGTACAGTAAGTATAATGTACATTGTATTATATAAAAGTGTGATCTATGCATACCATAAGCCAGGTCTGCACATGCTTTTGAATTATAAACTTCTGTGTAAAAATGTGCAGTGCATGCATAACCATCATTTTAAAGCTAAATATTTCAGTAAAGTCAACTTTTTTAAAATGTTAATGTAGTATTGCATATGAGCTATCAATGCATACAATTTGCTGTCAGCCTGTTTACTACATTTGATGAAAATTTTTTGTAGTTATTTATTTATTTAGAAAATGTTTTACCAGGAAAAATACATTGAGCTTTCTCTCATTTTCAAGTATGTCCTGGACAGTTTTCAGCAGAGGGTTGCATATTTACACAAATTGAGAAACATTATATATTACATGTTATTAAATATACATACACATATGAACATACATGCATATGGAATATTAAAATTATATACAGTTACACTCTGTTTTTAGATATAAAGAAGCATTTACTTTTAAGGATTTTAGACTGGGAGCAGATCTGATTATTTCAGCAGATTGTTCCAGGCCATTGGAACTCTGAAGGAGAAGGCAGATCTTCCTGCTTCTTTCTTGTAGTGTGGTATACGCAGTGAGTTGTTAGCAGTGGAGCGGAGGTTATAGTTAGTATGGAGAGCAGGAGTGAGCATACTGCTTAGGTAGTCTGGTAGTTTTCCAGAGAAGTGGTTGTGTACTAAGCAAGAAAGGTGAAGGGCACGTCTAGATTTGAGTGTTAACCAATTTAGTTCTTTTAGCATATCACAGCGATCAGTAGTGTAATTACATTGGAGGCTAAAGCTGCATATTGAATTATACAGGGTGTCAGGTTTACTAAGATGAATTTCTGGTGCTGGAGCATAAACTACATCACCATAGTCTATGACAGGCAGCAACATCTGTTGCACAATACATTTTCTAACCAGGGGACTTAAACATGATTTGTGTCTAAAAAGAGTACTGATTTTGGGATAAAGCTTGGAGGTTAATTTGTCAATATGATGACCAAAAGTGAGGTTGGGTCAAGCCACATACCAAGATATTTGTAGGAGTCCACTGGGGCCAGTTTACGATTAGACTCCGTTACAATGGATAGGTAGGTATTGCCGAGATTACGCAGTTTGTGCTTTGTGCCAAATATCATTGTGACAGTGTCATGGTTTGTTAAGACTCTCAGACGCAAAGTTAGGTAGAAACACAACTTTATTGAAAAGTTTAAAACAACCCCATAGGATCTCATACATATACAAACATATACATAGAAATGACAGGAAGAAGGTGATAATAGCGAGTAAGGCTCTACCGGCCCTGCCAATATACCGGGCAAGGCAGCCTGGGCAAGCAATGGAAAGGTGGCTCTACCGACCCTGCCAATATACCCGGCAAGGTAGCCTATCGGATAACAAGGAGAAACAGGCTCTATCGGCCTTGCCAATATACCGGACAAGGCAGCCTATCAGACTATCAGGAGTATACAGGTTCTACTGGCCCTGCCAATATACCGGGCAAGGCAGCCTATCAGACTATCAGGAGTATACAGGCTCTACCGGCCCTGCCAATATACCGGGCAAGGCAGCCTAACGGAACACCATAGATATAGGCTCTACCGGCCTTGCCAATAACGGGTAAGGCAACCCCAAAATGGAAACGACTGGAAGGTTCTACCGGCCTTACCAATATACCGGGCAAGGCAGCCTTAGAGGAGATGGTGCCAACCACTATGGCCTTAATGACTGTCAGATGACGATGACAGTATGGAGATGGTATGTAAAGGCTATGAGAGCTAGTGGTAATACCAGGTATTCTGCACACATCAGTACCCATGTACTGAGAGAGAGACTAGCTGTCTAGGACAGGACAGCGCACTGGGAACCAT
The DNA here is from genome assembly GCA_037306005.1 of Rhinophrynus dorsalis. Lineage (NCBI taxonomy): Eukaryota > Metazoa > Chordata > Amphibia > Anura > Rhinophrynidae > Rhinophrynus > Rhinophrynus dorsalis. Next base: position 52,734,385 of record CM074724.1, read on the forward strand.
CAGACTAAATGAATAGTAGGCCGTGAGGCAGTGGAGCGAACCAGCGCCCGTGCGCTGGAAACTAACAGACTAGATGTATAGTAAGCTGTAAGGCCATGGAGCGAATCAGCGCCCACGAGCTGGGTACCAACACCGGAAGGCAGTGGAGCAAACCAGCGCCCGCGCGCTGGAAACAAAAAGACTAGATGTATAGTAGGCCGTAAGGCAATGGAGCGAACCAGAGCCCGCTCGCTGGGAACCAACAGACTAAATGTAGAGTAAGCCGAAAGGCAGTGGAGCGAACCAGCGCCCGCGCTAGTAACCAACAGACTAGATGTAAAAGAGAGACAGAAAGGAAGGACGATATTGAAGTTGGCTCCTCCTGGTTATGCTCACGTTGTAGTAAGCCCGCGATCCCAGTGCATGGGAAACAACAGCTTTGTTTGATACTCTGTTACCAAAGCCGCCTTCTATAGAGTGGCTAAGAGAAAGGAAGCGGAGTGTATTGGGAGTTATTCCACAAGCGACGCTGCTGACTGGTGTATGTCTAATCATCACCCTGACGAGGGTGAAAGGAGATTCGAGACACTGGGACGCTGTGGCTGAATGGAGACTTAGAGCAATCCGGGAGGATAAAAAGGCTTGTTGATATTATTTATTTTGTACGTTTTTAATTGAATGCGCTTGTTAAATAAGAATAAACACCGCTTTTAGATTGTTTCTTTTTGCGCTTTATTATATGTGCATATAGACTAGATGTATAGTAAGCCGTAAGGCAGTGGAGCAAACCAGCGCCCGCGCGCTGGGAACCAACAGACTAGATGTATAGCAAGCCGTAAGGCAGTGGAGCGAACCAGCTCCCGCATGCTAGTAACCAACAGGCTAGATGTATAGTAAGCCGTAAGGCAGTGGAGCAAACCAGCGCCCGCACGCTAGTGACCAACAGGCTAGATGTGTAGTAAGCCGTAAGGCGGTGGAGCAAACCAGCGCCCGCACGCTAGTGACCAACAGGCTAGATGTGTAGTAAGCCGTAAGGCAGTGGAGCAAACCAGCGTCCGCGCGCTGGGAACCAACAGGGTGGAAATGTCGCCTGCGCGACTGTAGAACAAGGTCGCCACAGATGAAGGAAACTGGACGCAGAAGATGAACAGGAACCAGCACAATGATGGTCAACAGGATCAGGAATGGCAATGAGGACTGGCAGCAGGAAACAGCAACGTCGGGCGACTCCAACCGGAACAGGCACCGGAACAGGCACCGGAACAGGCACAGCTGATCAGGAGACTCAGGAACTGGATGAACTCAGGATAACAGGAACACAGCTAAAGGCCCATTAGCTTCAGTAACAAAATGAAAGTGGAAGCAGCCAGAGACACCACGAAAGGGCAACCAAAGGGTGCCCAAACTCAGTTTAAATAGGCAAGATGAGGCGGGCTGAAGGCAGACAGCCAATGGGAGCCCCCTACAGGTGATAGACACACAAGGCAGCAATCACGGGCACCGTGATAGACAGTTTTGTCTGTGTTTAAGAACAATTTGTTTCTTGCTATCCATCTTTAAACCTCATAGAAATCATGTTGTAATATGGCCTCAAGGTGAGATATGTTTGAGTTTTTAGCATAGAGTATGGTGTCGTCTGCAAACGTGTACTAAAGATGATTTGCAAACCTTGGGCAGATCATTTAAAAAGAGAAAATAGAAGAGGGCCAAGAATGGAGCCTTGAGGAACTCCACTTGTTACTTTGAGCGGAAGGGAGTCATTGCTGGCAACTGACACATACTGCATTCTGTCTGATAAATAGGATCGGAACCAGTTTAGAGAATTATTACCCAGTCCTGATCTTTGGAGTTTATTTATAAGAATATTATGGTCTACTGTGTCAAAGGCCTTGGCAAAATCTAGGAAAATGGATCCTGTGAGGTCACCATTTTCCATGCCCTTCTGGATATCATTGGTTACTTTTAGGAGGGCCGTGACTGTTGAGTGATTTGGCTGAAAGCCTGGTTGATGCGGGGTGAAAAAACTGGTCTGTTGGTAATATTTATTTAGTTGCACGTGTACACATTTCTCTAGGATCTAAGATCTATTGTATTTTTTTAGTAAATAAATTTAGTATGTGGATTTACAATATTTTTCAGGTCCTTCAGATTTAAAAAAATTTTATTGAATCTACAAGGTTCATAGACTAACAATGGAACGTTTATAATTAAATTTAACCTGACACACTTCGAATCCACAATTACCACATGTTGCTTTCCAAATACGAAAAATACCATTTCATATTCCATGCCTCAGAAGACGCCTTAGCAAAATATGTGTCAGGGGAGTTTGTGCAATGCAATCCAGTTGATTGTTTTCATATTTATCATTATGCGCTGCTATAACAGTTCTTTTTTCCTCTAATTGGAACTTAAAGGGACACTAATGTCCCATGAAAAAATTATTCTTTTTTTCTAGAGGTAATAAAATAAATTATGTGACAAAAATCCTATATCTCAAACCTTTACTGTTTGAGAGATATTCGTATGTAAAGTTCCTCCCTCCCTCCCCTTCTCCTGACGTCAGCGCTGTGCTGACAGCAGCAGATCCCGGTCTGGGGACCAGCCGACAGCTCTTCAGCAGAGCCGAAATCGCGTTATTTAAAAATAATTACTTCATTTGAACGGTCTACAAAGTGTGCCTGGTTTGTAGACCGTTCCAATGAAGTAGTCCTTTTTAAATGACGTGATTTCGGCTCCGCTGAAGAGCATCCTCGAGTCGGTCGACTTGAAACTCCTGATGTCAGTTGTAAAGGGAAAATTTCAATGAGAATATCTCTCAAACCATAGAGGTTTGAGAGATAGGATTTGTGCAACATAATTTATTTTTTTAACCTACAATAAACAAGAATATTTTTTATGGAACATTACTGTCCCTTTAATCTCTCTTGTTTGTTGTGAGCAAATGTAGCTGCAAGATAGTTTTACCTAGGAACATGCTCCTCTGTTCTATAATGTATGTGGCAAGCTGGTTATTATTGCCCCAGCACATACTTCATGCTAATCTGTTCCCTAATATAGCACTGAAAGAAAAGAACGAGAGAGTGGCACCAAGTAACCTGCAATTGCTGGGGAGCAAGGGATTGAGTGTGAAGCTAGAGATCTCAGGCAGTGTGGTGCTATACCCTTGTGCGGCCTAAGCCGGAGTTAAAGGTGCTGGCCGTGAAGCCAGATAACAGGATAGGTACAGGCCACACTGCTAATCAGGTACATGGTGTCTGGGTTGGATACCAGTTGATGGAGGATAGTCGGATGAGAAAGCTTTCAGACTGGCGGGGAGCAAACACACCTGGTTTGCAAGCACACTTTGTAGACCGTTCTAATGAAGTATTAATGTTTGATCTTGCATTTTCTGCTCTGCTGAAGAGCCTTCATCAGGTCAAATGACCGTATTCTGCAGCTGTCAGCTAGAGCGCTAACTTCTATCATGAGGTAACTTTAGCAAGGTATATCTCTCAAACCATAAAGGTCTGAGAGATAAGCCGTACATCGTTTTTCACAGTTTTTTTACAATCCTATATAATAATTCGCTAAATTGTGTGTAACGCCGCAACATGCGCAGTAGACACTGCTGTGCGTGCTGCAGTCATGCGCAGTAGAGACTGCCCGCACCACTGCTGATACAGCTGTGTATCAGTCGTGGCGCGGGCAGTCTCTACTGCGCACCACTGCCCCGCGACCGGGTGGCAGTGGCACTGTGGCCCGTGTAACGGGCTGTTCAACTAGTATTAAATAAAAGTAAACGTAAGTATTACTATCACTTTAAAGGGGAATTGTAACCTAAGAATACTTGGCTCTTAATGTTCTTCAAACAGCAGTCAGCTAATTCTATTTACAACTTTTGTATTTGTATTTGATATATATGTACTGCTAATTGGTTCAGTTTAGAATATGATAAAGACTAGTGTCCCTTAAGAGTTGTGCTGATCGACTGAAGCTTATTGTTGTTTGGGTGTGTGACCTAGTGGTAAACTTCAGCAGAGATCTTTATACGCAGGTAACTGGCGATGTAAGGCAAAAATAAATACATAGATATACCTGACTGCTATATGAAGGAAACCTACATAGATAGGTAAGTCAATGTGTTAAACAAATAAAGAGCTACTTATTTCTGCTGCATAGTTTCCCTTTAACATGTATAAGCCACTGGAACGTTAACTATGGCTGTACAGCTGGTGAGCCTCAAAGCATGTTTACAGAGGACAGCAGAATGTACAGGATGTTCATTCATAAATTCTACAGATAATGATATTTCAAAAGCTAATGTTATTTTCTGTGCTTTACATTTAGCTCAGTGGCTCCCTGCTACCTGTGTGATACTGGTTAGTCTTCTGAAACTGCTGGAAGTAACTGTAATATTTATAACAGGTAATATAAAATGTCAATGTTTTTCTTCCTATTGGAAACAGAGCATTTCTGAGGCATACTAATTGCCATACCTGGGAACTTTCAGTTGAGGGCTACCCGGAGGTTAGTCCTCTGTTCAGCAGGGGGTAACAAAAATGATGCTAATCGTGTCAAAAAGGGGCGGGGCTTAACTCGAGTGTTGGGGGGGATTTAACCCTTTGAGTGCCAGAGTGGTACGCAATGCATTCCGTACCACTCTGGCACTCAGAGGGTTAAATGTGTCACACAGAAGGCTGGGGACGGAGGCACAATGGGAGAAAAAGCAGATGTGGCAGAGTTTCAATAGAAACTTTCCACATCCAGAGGAATCTGCCTCTGCCCCGGAGACCCGGTAAAGCTCTGTCAGAACCGGAGTCTCCGGGGCAAATCCGGAGAGTTCCCAGGTATGCTAATTGCATCATAGGGAACAAAATAAAAATACCCCCAAATTTTCATTGATTTAAACGGGACTTAACATCCCTTGAATGCTAGTGATGGATCCAGTGAATTTTGGATCAGTGTTTGACACCTCTCTAGATGAGCTTTAAGACCCTTTTTTATTCAGCTGGAAATTTTTATTTGTTCACTATTGTGCAGCTGGTTTGCCCGAGAATTACTCTACTTAGTAAATCAGCCTCGTAATGTGATGTATTTCAGAGACAGCTAGTTTTTCAAATATACTTTTTCACCAAAGATTCAGTCATGCACCTAAATGGAGATTCTTTTTTAACGTATCTGAAAAAATATGCATAGAGCTCAGAAATCCACAGTTTTGAAGTACGTTAACAGCAAAAAAATAAGAATGAGAGCAACAGACCATTCAGAAATTAGATGGGTAAGTTGATTAGTGAGGATAAAGCTGATATTCTCAACAAATAGAGATGGGTGAAAAGTCTCTTAATTTCTTTAAAGTGTTAGTAATGTCTAAAAAAAGTTTTTTTGCATTTAGAAGAGCTTAAAAAGCTGAGCTAAATGCAAAAAAACATATCTCTCAAACCACTATGGTTTAAGAGCTACAGGCGTTTAAAGTTTGATTTCTCCTACTGACAGCTGTAAAGCTGTCAGCAGGAGATTCATGTCGGTCGACACAGAGGCGCTTGAGAAGTGCCGGGATCTCGTTTCTTACACGGAATCCCTTCATTGGAATGGTCTAAAACGTGTGCCTAGCGTTCAGGCACACGTTTTAGACCATTCCAATGAAGGGATTCCATCGCTATTTACAAATTATTATTATTGTGACATACCAAGGAACAACCAAAGGTACAATAACCTAAACAAATCACAAGTACAACAAAATCATTATCAGTTATGTGGTTTACACAAGAAGTGGTCAAGGGAAGACTGGACAAAATCAAGACTGCCAAAAGCACCTGGTCCTAACTGTATACATCCAAGGATTCTTCGGAAACTTAGAAGAGTGAGGTACAAGCTTCATACATGATTAGGTTCCATTGTGGGTCCCAGTGGACAGAATAGAGATCAGACTGGAGTACTGGAAATACAAAGAACAGTAAAACAGAAAATGAGAGGGTAAAGACAAAGGGGGAGCCCCTTATGTGGAATCACTAATAAATTATAATTTACCTTTACCAGTAACTCCCAGTGATTGGATAATCTCAAAATTATCTGCTGAATTGGACTGCTCTTGCAGGACTTCTTCTTGGGATATCAAAGCATGTCCTAAGACTATATCGTTCCGTGATGACTAAGAATCCCAATATTATTATTATTCAGCACTAACTTATTCTGAAGAGCTGGAACAAGACAACCACACACACACAGTAGACAGTCCTATCCTTTAAACCCCTTTTCCCTGGAGCTCTCCGGTGGCTACTTGTGTGGGCTTCCCCAGCTCATCCTTTTGGAGGTCAGAGCAACCAATCTGGGACTGAGCTGCTCCCTTAGAAATTTGAACCAACCAATCCAGGAGCTTCCAGCATGGTGCTGTGATTGAAACCACCCACTCGTGTTCCCAGCCTTTTGTCATTTAGGTAGAGTGGAAAATTTGCAAAGCACCGGGTCCAGGGAAAAAGTGTGCTTGTTGAGTTACTTGTCTAACTTACCCAGGAGCCCAGTGCCAGCTCCTATCTCCTCGCAGTGTAGGTGGAAGTGTGTATCTGTGTGTGTGTGAGGGGGGAATGTAGCAAGCAGTATTTCTGTAGTCTAAAACAGAAAGACATCATGTTGGCACTCACAACTCTAAATTGTTTATTATGACCACAATTGATTAAAATTAAAACAAAAAATAATATTTTTTTTTGGTGGAAGTATATTATAGTGCAGTATTTCTCTGGCCACAGTGAGACAAAGAGAGCCTCAGAGGCTGTACTGTATCAGACTGCTTCTAAATGACCCAGGTAAGCTTTTAAAAATCTACACACACGGGCAACCACTTGGATACTAGAGTAGTCTTCAGCACATGCAAGGGGATGACACAGATCCTTTGTGAGTAAATTAATCCTCTGCTGAGTCTGTGTGATGTAGGGATCATGCACTTGGCCAGATAGTTTTTTGTCCCACCACTAACTTGGCTGGAATCAGCTCAGTTAGTGGTAGACACACAGGAGAGAAACTATCCAGCCCAGTGAATGACCCCTGCATCTCAAGGACAGGTAGACATTGCAGTGGAGGATGATGGACGATCCTTATTTCAAACATAGATTGCAGTAACAGTGCCACCTAGCCACAAAAATATAAACTCAAAGTTACTGGGTGGTCTTTGTAAAGCTGATGCAAAAACTATTTTCTTATATATTCTATAATTTTGTGATACATTTTGTTTTACCTGAAAGTGTAAGGGAACTCATGCTAGCCATTGTTTGTGTTTATGGTTTCCTACTAGTTCGGAAGTTTCCTTGTCCGACTCATGGAAACTTTACTGGATCATCTCAGAATGACACTCACCAAAAGCCTCTAAATTCCTTTACTGAAAAACACCATGCAGGCATTCTCTCCAAACTGTCTGACTTGTTTGTCACATCAGGTAAGAAAAATTATATTGTGTTGCAATGTATGTATAATTCTACAACGTCTTGACATTTTTTTCATTCTCGGATAGTTGCATGATAGTGGGCTACAAGGTATTTGGTGGGATAGAAGGTTAGAATTGCTAGTTTATAGGGTATTAGAAATGATTACAGGGAAACTGTAGTCTAAAGGCTGTTAAATGGATAGAAGGTATGGGAGGATCTTTCATTTACGTGAGTTAAAGGAAAGCTAAAATCGAAACTGGGTTATATAATTTTAAATATATCCTACAACTTTGTATCTATAAAGCCTTTTTATTTAATTGTAGCTGTTTAAAATACAATGCGGATTTAGATTTTCTAATGCAGTTCTATAAGGACACCACATGGTTTCTTTTGTTTGTGCAGCTTATAATGAGACAGGAGAGATCAGGCAGTTCAGTTATTGCTACAAGTACCTATCCCTTCTCCATATATAAAGACTCCTCTCTTATCTCTTGGTGGGTTTGCAGACAGCACTTCATTATTAATCTGAGACAAAGGATATAAATGCATGTGTTCACTGGGCATATGTAAGAGTAGTTGTTTAGTGTCAGGTAGTAAATAGGTAATTTTTCAAATATTTAACCCTTTGACTGCCAGAAGGGTGTCCAATGCATTACAAAGCAAAATGTTAAATGCTAACCCCCATTTCATATTTAGGAATCAGAGTTCTTAATCTTAGCAAATATTGTAAATTATCTATAAATCTATTTCAAATACGTTATGCACTATGAAAGTTCAATTTTACACTAGTTCAATAACAGCCACAGTACTTGTTATAGTTCCGGGTTATCGTTAATCATGCTGTATGAACTATTAAAGCTAGTCAACTACATCTTCTCTATCTATATATATAAAAGAAGACTTTGTGTCTGGCAAAACACACCCAGGGGAGGCAGTAAGGAGGAGTTACTGCTCCCATTGGGTGATTCAATGGGGGTGTGATTTTTGGCCTGCCCCCACTATCCAGCCCGCCCACCACGATCTAAGGCTGAAAAAAATGGCTGCCACTCACTCCTACACCACAGACATACACACATGCCCCCCATACACTGGCAGACATATACACACATATACACACACACGCACACTGAGCAGCTGAGGATGATGGGAACTATGTTCACGCTATAGCTGGAAGGCCATGGTACAAATCTGTATTATGCATCAGGGTTCCCAGCACATAGATACAAGGTTATGGGCTCACTACAATAAACCACTCATATGCAGCTTCTTCATTCCCTGTATGTGACCCTGCACAGCCCTGCCAATTACTGCAAGTGAGCCAGTTTCTTACCAATCAGCAGGCAGGATACTGGGGAGCTGACTTTCTAGCACAGAGAATCTGGTAAGTGGAACAACGGCAGAGACATGATCAGGCAGTGCAGAGCAGGGCTTCAGCTGAGCTGGTAAGTGGCAGAGACATGGTTGTGACTGTATTTATATATTGCACAAAGAGAGAGAAAGAGAGCAGATTGTTTGTTAGTCTGTCTGTAAGTAGAGGTTCCAGTTCCTGCAATCATCTCCATGCTGTACATAGCTCACTGTATAGCATGTATGACAAACTATTTATATATGGTCTGGCATTGTATAGTATGCAGTCTGCACGTGTCTGTGTATAAGGACTGGCACTATACAGTATAGGAGGGACAGTGACTGTTTGAGACCCAAATCCCCCTGCTCCTCTATTTAGGACATCACACTGTGTGGTGTATATACCAATGTATCAGATTGCTCCACATCAATAAAACCCACAGTAATGTGGGTATAAACTTCTGTATAGATCTTATAAATTAGTCTGTATAAAAACATACTTTCAACTTCTTCTAAATCATTCACTTACAGAAAGAGTAACTTATCCATTTAAATGCCAGAGGGGATGCAATGCATTGCTTACCTCCTGGCACTCAAAGGATTAAAAATTCTCTACAATGGTCTGGCACTGTATAGCAGTGGTTCTCAACATGTGCTGTCAGTGGCTATTAACAGGCCAGGATTTTAGAATTTCCTTTTAAGAGCACAGGTGAGCTAATCAATATGACTGAGCCTCTCATCAACACACTTGTGTTCTAGCAGGGAAATTCCTAAGTCCTGGCCTGTTAGTGGCCACTGAGGGCATGGGTTGAGAACCTCTGCTGTATAGTATACAGTCTGCATGTGTCTGTGTATAAGGACTGGCACTATACAGTATAGGAGGGACAGTCCCTGTCTGAGACCCAAATCCCTCTGCTCCTCTATTTAGGAGATCACACTGTGTGGTGTATATACCAGTGTATCAGATTGCTCCACATCAATAAAACCCACAGTAATGTGGGTATAAACTTCTGTATATATCTTATAAATTAGTCTGTGTAAAAAAATACTTTAATCTTCTTCTAAATCATTCACTTACAGAAAGAGTAACTTAACCATTTCAATACCAGAGGGGATGCAATGCTTTGCTTACCCCCTGGCACTCAAAGGGTTAAAATTCTCTAAAATACACCACCAGCCACGCCCCCAGTAACACCATCTAACACACAAGTGTCCCTCTTTGGCCATTTGAAATATTGGGAGGTATGTTACTTACACTGATCACACTGTATGTAGTATGTTCTGATTTGCATCTGTGTGTCACTGTTTGTGTATGTCAGTGCATGTGTGTGTGTATGTATGTGTGTTGCATGCATCTCTGTCTATCACTGTGTGTCACTGTCTGTGTATGTCAGTGCATGTGTATGTCAGTGCATGTGTGTGTGTGTGTATGTTGCATGCTTCTCTATCACTGTGTATCCCCCTGTATATGTGTGTGTTTGCACATGTCTGTGTATCACTGTGTGTACCTTTCTGACACGTACACCCTACGCCATATTTCACTATCATAACATTTATTAAAAAAAAAACATTCCCTGCATAACATAATGGGCAACGCCATCCCAAATTGCTAGTCATATATATATATCTATATAATTCTGCTTATGATTTACTGTATATAACGAGGAGAATCATATTCACTGTCGTTTCAGCTTTTCATAACAAAGTGGCATCTTGATGTTACTATATATTGACAGTTGCTAATTGCACCAGTTATACTGTATATAGTAGATTCCATCCAGTCACCTGCAAACTTCATCACTACCCTTCATAATCTTTATCTGTCCACAATCATCATTCATTTACAGCCAATTCTCCATTTTGAGCACTCCTAGAGCCTCGACTACGTTCTGAAAATGGAATGCTACACCACTGATATATTTGCTGTAACTTAGGATACCTTATTACTTGTGCACCAATTATTTTTTGTGCTTATAATGGTTCTAATTTTATTGTAGTTTGTTAAGTTTATTTTGGGTATGGTATTAGAGATTTAGTTACAGTTATACTTTATGGTCAGCACAGGACAGGCTAGCAGAGGTGTGGAGAGGCTTAGGACCATTTTGGAGGGTGAGTTGAGGTGGCTGCATTCCTGCTGTACATTCGTCCCTGACACACTTCATTGTATTCAAGCTGCAAAAACTGTCTAGCTGATGCGGCCCTGTTTGCTTCATTGCCACCATAATGATTTGATAACGGTCTATCCGTTGTATCTGGCTGCATTTCACATTTATATTGTTTAGGCGGATATGTGCGGCATATAGGACTGCTATATCACAGTTGGAGGGGTGCGTTGCATGATGTGCTGTTTTTCCTTTATCCCAATGACTCTAGAAAAGTGATTTCTATTTTTTTTTCATCTTGATCACATCTCTGATCATTCATGATGTTGTACTATATATACAGTACAATGTTTCTCTTGCATCTGAGTGGGGTATATATGAACCATGGGGGTAAAATGCCCTCCACCAGGAAGCCATGCCTTTAATAGCAGTTAATCTGAAACTCCTCCAATACCTTAGCCTATTTTACCCCTCCCATTGATCAAACCATCAGTTTGTTTTTTAAGTGCTCCAAGAAGTGGAGACCAGGGCAGCATCTTCCCAAAGATATGTTTTTTTTCTTTTATGTCATTTTTTCCTTTTCACCTTCTGTCAGGAGGGTGCCCACAGAGGCAGTGAAGGACTGACCCCTGGACACTCACCACCGCTGGATAGCACAATTATTGGATTACCATACCAAGTATAGAGGTAGCTATGATATTAGGATTAAATTCACCCTCTAGACTGGGTGTACTCCCCAAAATAAGCATGCCCCTCAGTTCAGGTACCTTAAGTAAGTTGTGATGGGGATCTGAAAGGTAAGCAGGTATGTTCTTCATAGCAGGCCCTGATGTTGCCTGCAGGATTCACAGGCACACATGCTTGGTTTGGAGTTTTTGTTTATGGTATCTGTTGAATGGGAAAACCCACAGTGATGTCATCAATGGGACCAGAAAGTTGTGTCTATCATTTTCCATTGCCTAGTGATAGCATTTTTGCTTGTTTCAGTCAAGTCTCATAATTGAAGTTGGCAATGTTGCTTATTCTTTCATTACACTACCCTAAATATAAAAGAGTAACAAACAATAGGAATCCCTTCTCTTAAGGGGGTGCCCTTTTTAAACCTGCACTCCTTTTCATGATTTTTTCTCTTCTTGTGCTAACTTTCAGGGATAGGGTATATGTCTTGTATCCCTATCAGGTTTATAGGTATCCATTGTTATTTTGTTCCGATTCTCTGGGGCAAGCTTAGGAATGAGGTGGGTAGGACTACCTGTGAAACTAGGGTTCGTAATTATAGACAAAAAACATTCATACCAGATTCCTACATAGTATCATTTTTAGCTTGCACAATAGGCAAGCATAAAACAGAGATTCATTGGTCGGTACTATACATATCATGTGGTGTCTCTGTTTTCCTCTTCAGCTTCATCCCATCCTATGACAGCCTCTAGTATTGAACCTAACTAAGTAAAGCAATTATCACAGTCCATTGCAGCTATTCCAGGCTATACTGGCCAGTGTTTAAACAAATAGTTGTCTAACCCACCCATTAGATCTTCCAGGAAATGAGTAGCATCACCAAACATAGGACAAGATTAATCCCTTTCAGTGGAATCCACTTCCTTTGAAGAAGACATGAAGTGTTAAATGAATCCAAGAATCCTCAACCATAGATGAACATATTTTTGATAGTACTGATTTGATCAGGACAGAAGGTCTGATTAAAGGGATAGTAACACTTAATATGTAAACAAAATATATATATATATCGTAGGGTTTATTCTCTTGACTAAAAGAAGGGTGCTCCCACTTCTGAGAGGTGTTTTATTCAAAAGTTATTGCAGTTCAAACTTGAATTTTATAGTTGCAGTATCTCAGTGGCCTGAAATGTTATAGTGACGCTGCTGCTACACCATCCTATGCAGATTTATGGTCAACTGACCAGAGCTGTCCATAGGATGATATAGCAACAGCACCACTATAAAATTTCAGGCCACTGATATACTGCACCAAAAAAATTCAAGTTTAAACTGGGATAACTTTTGAATAAAGCACCTCTCAGCAGTGTTAATATCCCTTTAAAGCAATGTTATATGTTCTTCATGTTTCCGAACAATTCAAGGAATCAACATCACACCTTACCTGGATGATCTGTTGGTAAAATCCAAGACAAAATAGATTCTGCAGTCTCATCTACAAATTACAATGGACATACCCGAGAACAGTGAATGGATTCTCAATCTAAAGAAATCCAACTTGATGTCAAGCCAGTGTGTACCGTTTTGAGACTACAAATACAAATAGTTCTTCAAGTCACATTACTCCCAGAGATGATACTCTCCCTGAAAACCATAGTTTTGTCCCTGCTTGGAGACAAAAGACCTACAATGTGACACTGAATGCAGATAGTGAGTACCTTGTTTTCCACGATATAGGCTGTACTGTTCCCATTTCCATATGAGACATCTGCAATCAGACATTCTATGGAAATGGAACAATAAAATTCCAGCACTAAACCATGGCATACCCTTAGTCCAAGAGATACACCAATCTCTCTTCCACCCTCTCCTTACTTTCCCTTCTCCCCACCCCCTTTTTTTTCTCACCACCATTCCTCTCCTTCAGCTGGACTCTCTCTGGTTCTTTCATCTTTTAGACTTTCTGTTTTTGTAACATTGCTAGTTAGATCTTCCCCTTCTCACATTATGCATGATACCATGTATTTCATTGTACAATTCAAAGCAAACTTTTGTATAGTAAAAACAAAACACTGTACACTGATGCATTTTCTTTCCTGGACATGTACTTTTTTATGCTCTACTAAATGTTAAAAAAAAAACAAAGCAAAAAACAAACAAAAAAACAAAAACAAAACAAAAAAATACAAACTCATCCTGTCAGTCATCATCAACATTGTCTCCTCTTCCATGTCCAACTCCCACACTAGTGTTGAGTAATCAGCAACAGAGATCGTAAATATCCCCAACCCTAGATATTCTAGCATTCAAGGGGTCAAGAGTACCATTTATCAGTGAGAATTTTCAATTCACCCCTATAATGCAATTTGTTTGTCCCAGATTTGCACCTCTTTAAATTCCTGAATAAGGCCCTTAACCCCATGAGTTCCAGAGGGGTGTGTAATGTAATGCATTGCTCCCCAATGAGTTCTCCTTTTCCTTTGGCACTGACATTTAAGTCATTGGAAAATTTCTACTTTTCTCCTGTGATGACAACTGACTTGCCACAGAATTGCACCTTCTTACCATACATGGGAACTATGGGGGAGATGTATAAAAAAGCTTTCGTATTGAATATTTAAGAACATTGTGAAATTCACAATGGCGCAAAAGGTATAAAGAAGTAAAGTCAAATCCTATATAATAATTCGCTAAGATGTTTGTCAGAAGCAGTCATGCGCAGTATAGACTGCCAACGCACAGAATGCTGGGAGCACAGAATGCTGGGAGTTCTGTGCTGGGAGCATTCTGTGCTTTCGGGCAGTCTCTACAGTGCATGACTGCGTCTGCGGCAGGACACAGAGCAGGACCAGCCTCGTAACCCTTTGAGTGCCAGAGGGTACGCAATGCATTGCAAAGCAATGCGTTGCATACCCCTCTGGCACTCAAAGGGTTAACATCACCTGGACCTTGGCCCGTTTACATGGGCTTTTACACTAGTTAATAAATATAGGGATAGGGGAGAGACAGCACAAACACTAAATCTATCTATTGCTCTGTCTCTCCCCTATCCCTATATCTCTTTACATGTGAAATTCTTTTGGAATTTGGAACTAGCAGCAAAGGACGTGTCTATAGGAGGCCTATATATATATATAAAAATATATGTGTAAAAGCCCGTGACATGGGCCAAGGTCCAGGTAATGTTAACCCTTTGAGTGCTAGAGGTTAAGGCCGCTACCTCACTACTCCACGCAATGAAGTTTTGCGTTGGCTCACTCATGTGATACAATCATGCGCAGTAGAGACTGCCCGAACGTGCTCAGTCTCTACTGCACATGATGGCTTCTGACAAACATCCTAGTGAATTATTATACAGGAGATATATATATATATATATATATATATATATATATATATATATATATATATACATATACACACACACACACACACAAAAAAAACTTTTTCAGGGACAGTTTATAAAATTTATATTGCCAAAAAGACTCAGATACATTGTATAGGAACTGGACAATCATTTAATCAAAAACTGTTCTCTGTTTTAAGCTGAATTAAGCCCCTTCCTTTTTTGTATTGACTTCCTCACACATAATCCATCTATCACTGCATATGTATATATTTACTCGGTGAGCTGCTGTATAATTCTCTTTCTAAGTTTATAAATACGTTCGAGAATATTCTGAGAAAATTTGCAGTAAATTCACAATTGAGAATATTTTTTCCCATACATATCTATCACTATATACTTCCATTAAGAACAGGTTATATCTAGCTTAAAGCGGAACTTTCACCCCACCATGACCTTATCTGTGTGTGTGTAGTATTAATGTAGTTATAAAGCGCTGTGTAATTTTAAAAATCAGAAAACTGATCAATAAGGCACAAGAGAAGATTAAAGTTTAACCTTGTGACGTGTAGAGCATTGTGAGCGCTACTGCGAATGTCAATCTGGTTACCGTGCGGTTACTTAGTCACTCTTATCATTCTCTGTTATCCCTCCTGTGTCCTCCTTGTCCTGCCCTTATGTGACACGTCACCTGGCGCGCACGAGCCTGTACTAGACTGGAATTAACTTTCAGCCACATTTTGCCCGTACCTGAGCCAGTGGTACAAACGCAAAACATACCGTTATAGCTCAGGTACGGGCAAAATGTGGCTGAAAGTTAATTCCAGTCTAGTACAGGCTCGTGCGCACCAGGTGACGTATCACATAAGGGCAGGACAAGGAGGACGCAGGCGGGATAACAGAGAACGATGGGAGTGACTAAGTAATCGCACGGTAACCAGAGTGACATGCACAGTACACTCACAATGCTCTACACGTCACAAGGTTAAACTTTAATCTTCTTTTGTGCCTTATCGATCAGTTTTCTGATTTTTAAAATTACACAGCGCTTTATAACTACATTAATGCTACACACACAGATAAGGTCATGGTGGGGTGAAAGTTCCGCTTGAAGATTTAATAGCTAAAACAGACTCTATTTTTGGCATAATTAGCAAAATCTTTTTATAAATACGTTGTGACACAATTTTTACTTCGTGAAGACCTT
The DNA here is from genome assembly GCA_037306005.1 of Rhinophrynus dorsalis. NCBI lineage: Eukaryota > Metazoa > Chordata > Amphibia > Anura > Rhinophrynidae > Rhinophrynus > Rhinophrynus dorsalis. Next base: position 52,750,443 of record CM074724.1, read on the forward strand.
TTCTACTCCACTTTCAAAAATGTCGAGTGACTGGAGTTAGTACTTAGCAAAAACTTCATTGAACATTTATACATATCCTTCTGACACTGTGTAACAATTCTACAGACACTTTCTTTATAACTCCAGTTTTAAATATCGCTCCCATTGTCACTAAACATTTATATATAATCTTATGTGCCTTTGAGACGATTTTATAGAATTTTTTTTTTTTTTATTACCTCAGTTTTATAATTCTTCCCCTATATTCCTCTCCTTTAGACTTTCGATGTGAGACTTGCCCTTTCGGTTGGACTCCATTCAAAGGCACATGCTATTACTTTTCAAATAATCGTTCTTCATGGAATTCCAGCCGAGAGGACTGTAAGAGGATGAAGGCGGATATGGTTTCTCTGGAGAATGCTGAAGAAATGGTTGGAGATATTATCTATATTTATATTATTTTTTTTTTTTATAAAGAATTATTTATGGAAAATTAAGCAAACACTGATGAAGACTGTACTCACACTAAGCAGAGTTTAAAGAGGAACTCTCAACTTAGAGAAACCTGACTTTCTAAGACAGCTTAATGTTGTTTAAGCTGTAATCAGTTTTTTTTCTCATTTTTAACCCCTTAAGGACCAGCGGTCCTGGGATGTTTCCATCCCGTAAGGACCTATTTGATCCTTGCCGACGCACCTGTACACATGACCTGTTGCGTGTATCGGCACACTGCTTTGGGGCCTGAAAGAAATCACTCCAGTCTTGGAGCGGTCAATTTTAGGCCCCATTTTTACTTACAGTGCTCCCGGTGGATCGCTGTAAGTAAAACGTACGTGACGTACTATGACAGTCATCGGTCCTTAAGTATTTAAGGACCATGACGGTCATAGTACGTCATGTAGTCCTTAAGGGGTTAATGCAGTAGATGTAGAGATATTAGCTGTTAAAGTCCGGATCATAACGACAGTTTCTTTTAGGCTGCGGTTCCAGCTCCGGCCTGCAGCCTGTCAATCTTGCTCAGTTCCCCATCCCACATAATGCCTCCTCTCCTTCAATAATGGAGGATTCCTGCAGATGACCCTGCATGATCTCTAGTAAAAGCACGTCCAGGTCATTGATCATGCACAGACAGGGTGCATTCATGCTCTCCAGCCTTAATAATCAGTGCCAGTCCGCTTGACTAACTAAAACTAGCCACAGAGGCAAGCGGACTGAGTGTGACCAGTGTTGTGCTTGGTCAGATTTCTATATTAAACTTATTTGCCAGGTATGTTATGAAAGGTTAATGTTATGAATGAGAAGGCAGTATTTTAACATTTTCAGTGCCAGAACTGTACCCTGCATAAGGGAAAACATTTCTGGCACTGAAAGGGTTAAATACTGCCTTCTCATTCATAACATTAACCTTTCATAACATACCTGGCAAATAAGTTTAATAATTCAATTGTCCCCAGTGTCATCTCTCAAACCTTTATAGTTTGAGAGAAAACCGAACGCAAAGTTTCCCCCTCCTGCCCCCATCCCTGAAGTCAGCGTTGTACTGACTACAGGGATATCTGGTTTTATTTTCATCACGCGGCTCTGCAGCAGAGCCGAGCAGGGGAGGGCTGGCAACTTGTGGCCCATTTCTATATCTCTCAAGCCCACTGTCCCAGCCCACCCCCTTTTGTTAATTTTAAAATTGGGATTAATGTTGTGAAGTAAGGCAACTGATACCACATAGCTTACAGCTGAAATAAGGCTACACTAGTGCACCACTACAAAGCTTACAATTTAAGTAATGCTACACAGCTTACAGCTGAAATAAGGCTACACTAGTGCACCACTACAAAGCTTACAATTTAAGTAATGCTACACTGGTTATACTATAGAGCTTACAAGGGAATGGGTTATGCTACTAGTGTAGCTCCATTTGGATTGTTCCTCTGTCGTTTATGTAGCTCCATTTCAATTGTAAGCTCTATGTTATCACTAGTGTAGATCCATTTCAATTGTAAGCTCTATGTTACCAGTAGTGTAGCTCCATTTACAGCAGCAATTGGGAGATTTAGTGAGGAGCAGTGGCCAACCAGCCCGGACATATGACCGGCCCAGGGGGCAATTGCCCCCCTGCCCCCCAGGCCAGCCCTCCCCTGGAGCCGAGATACTGTTAGTAAAAAAACATTATTTCACTGAAACGGTCTTCTAAGTATGCTTGCAAACCAAGACCATTTCGGTGAAATAATTATCCGGATATCCCTGCAGTCAGTACAATGCTGACTTCAGGGAAGGGGGAGGGAGGGGGAACTTTGTGTTTGGTTATCTCTCAACCATAAAGGTTTGACAGATTAACCTGGGGGCAATTTAATTATTTTTTTAAATAGCTACACTATGGGGATTAGTAATATTAAAGTATTACTATCCCTTTAAAGTCCCATGTACTGCAGCTGGTTTACTCTACTTCAGTTAATATTCGTGCATCATTCACACTATCTTAACCCTTTATGTGCCAGAGGGGTGCACAATGCATTGCTTTGCAATGCGTTGCGTACCCCCTTGGGCATTCAAAGGGTTAAAGAACAGAGTACCACTTTCTGTAAGAAATTTGAGATTATGAAGAAAAACTGATCCCCCCCACTTCCTGAAAATCAGAGCAAACAATTTTATATATATTCTCTTAAACTGTTAAACTGTGAAAACATTTCCACATATATTTTAAAGGGACATTCACAAAAACAGCAACTCCAATTAATCTTCATAGTATTTGGGCCATGGAGAGTGTTATTTCAATACTGTCAGAGTTGTAGTTCAAGAGTAATTGATTGATAAAATATCCCCCTCCTGTCCCTTTTACCTAGTGTAAACCGCCTCCCCTCAGATGTGGAGTCTGGTCCTGGGACAGGACAGATCACAGCAAGGGACAATCTTCTTACTGTGAGTATAAGGAAAACCCTGCCTCCCTTGACAGGTTTTTCCTTATGATCACTGAAGATTGTCCCTCTCTGCGATCCATCTGGACAGTCTTGTTGCTCTGAGGTGATCAGTGAGCAGTGTTACATCAGTAAAAGGGGTGGGAGGGGGATACTTTATCATTCAATTACTCCTGAACTACAACTCTGACAGTATTGAAATAACAATCTCCATGTCCCAAATACTATGAAGATTAATAGGATCTGCTTTTATTGTGAAACATTGTTAGCCCTTTAAAGGGATAGTAATACTTCATTTTATCTCTATTTTATTTTGTAGGCATTAAAAAACCATGAAGAAGAATATATGTCTTATCTCTCAAACCTTTATGGTTTATGAGATATTCACAAGCAAAGTTTCCCCTCCCGCCCCTTTTACCTAGTGTAAGCCATCTCTTCTCAGATGTGGAATGCAGTCCATAGACCAGACAGATAACAGCAGGGGGCAGTCTTCTTCCTATGAGAACAATGAAAGCCCTGCCCCCCTTGACAAGTTTTTCAGGTTTTTCCCTTATCTTAATTGAAGATTGTCCCTCTCTGCAGTCTATCTGGGCACCTCCCTTCTGATCTGGCTGAGCAGTGTTACATCAGTAAAAGGGGCGGGAGGGGGATACTTTGTCATTCAATTACTCTTGAACTACAGCTCTGACAGAATTGAAATAACACTCTCCAAAGTTCAAATACTATGCTGATTAATTAGAGCTGCTTTTATTATGAAACATTACTATCCCTTTAAATGTTACAAGCAGCTATTATATACCAGCATTTTGTATTTCAGCTAATGTAACCAGTATGGATGTGTGAAATATTTTCCCACAACAGAGAAAACAGTGAAAAACTGCACTTTTTGCCTTTGGCAGGAATTCCTGGGAAATGTGTTTTTTTTCTGCTTTTTATCACTATGGCTCATGTTAAACCATAAACGACACACAGTCCCCGCAGCCTTGTCCCACAGTAACCATAGAACCACACATTGTCTCCCAAGCCTTGCCCATTGAGATATTACACCTAAGTTTGAGACTCAATAACTTTTGAATAAAACGCCAGTCAGCATTTGAGTACTCTTGTTTTACACAGGAGAATAAACCTTACAATGTATATCTGCATACAAGTCCCCCCTACTTACTCAACAGTTAACATAGAATCACATTGCCTCAAAATCTTTGCCCCTGTTAACCATAGAATCACACACTGTAACCCATCCTTACTCAGCATTAAAGGGATAGTAATGGCTGAAATGTAATGCAGCTCTGATTAATTCTCATATGCTGTGGGCCAAGTAGAGCTGTATTTCAATACTCATCGATTTGTAGTTCAACAGTAAATCAGTTATAAAGTATCCCCCCTCCCTGTTGGATGGTGAGCAGCGAGGGGCAATCTTCAGTGAACATAAGGTAAATCCTGCCCTCCTTCATCAAGGGGTTGAAACTAAGATACATACCACTGTAGGAAAACACTGCTGCTGCTTAAGTGACTGTTTCCTGCCCTGTGTCTAATACTTGTCCCACTCCAGTGAGTTATAGCCCCATTACAACTATTTTGTTTTGGTTATTATCCCTCTCTTACCTGGCAGCAGTGTGTTGAAGCTCAGCATAAATAACAGCTAGCAGTTCATATCCACATAGTCCTGTTGCTCTATGCAGTCATCAATTGCAGGGATCAGCAGCCCCCCCCCCCCCACTGTCCTACCTGCTCATTGGGGTACAGCAGGCCGGGGATGAGCTGATACTAAGATACAGAGCCCTTACTGGCCAGAAGCAGCTATGATCCTCAGAGTCCTGTGCAACTCCTGTGTTTGCTTCTGTCTGCCTGTGTGATTTATAGATAAAGTATGATTGTGTAGATTTGATTGGAGCTGGGGGGTATTGCTTTCATGTCTCAGCTCCACCTGCACAAATAACACAATGCTTGGTTTCAGTGTAAAGGAGGGATGCTCTTGTTTCTAGTGGTACCATTCTTGGGCACATGGAATAAATCTATCTGCTCTGAAAATGGTGAAGCCTGCATCTTTCAAATACTACTCTTTCAAAGAAGGGTTCCCCCTGATTTCTAGTTCCCCCTCCTCATTACCCTAAACACATCAATGTAGTACTGCTGGACCTCCAGCTTTTGGAGACTACAACTGATGGGCTGGTTAGGAATGATGGGAGTTGTAGTTTCCGAAAGCTGGAGGGCCAATAATTGACTACTTCTGTTTTATGCCTCTTCAGGAAACAAATATAGTGTAACAGTTATCTTGCTCATGTTTGAGTGTGCTCCATACTCTATAAAAGTCATTTTGGTCAGACAGTCCAATGTAAAGCATAAGTTATCATTCTGTTGCAGCAGTGACCACAGAACCTATCCAGAAAAGTATTTCATGGTCATGTGACACTGCCTGGATATATCAAGTTATACACTCTGGGAACATGGACATCTGCACATTATTAACAACAACCTCCTTATGAGGAGAATCAGAGACAGCAGATTTCTCATGCACATAAACCCAGAAGGACAGAAGTGTAACTCAATTTCTATGCAGCTATCCATGTTAATTTATCTTTAAAAAAAATGCAGGTTAGTTCAGTTGCACAATTCTGTATTCCAGAAATTTATTTTGAACCAAATTCTCGAGAGGCACGGATACTTCTGGATTGGTTTAAAAAGGAATGGTGAATTTTGGCAGTGGATGGCTGGTGAAAAATTAAATAAGAATATGTAAGTAGTTTTTATATAAATTATGTATGCAGATGTAATGTGTTTGATATAAATCATCGGTTCATTTCTAGAGATGCCTAGGTTTGCCATCTAGCAAAATAACCATGTACCTAGAGGTGCTCTGCTGCCATGTCCAAAAGTTACACTATAAATCAGGGGTAGATCCAACCTTTGACATTCCAGCTGTTGGAAAATAAAATTCCCATCATCCCCAAGGAGCCCCATTTAAAGTGGAAGTGTCACCGTAAAACTAATGATGCAGTTTTAAAAAGTTTTGGGAAAAAAAGGCCACAGATCTACATATATACCATTAAAATGTTATACAAAGTTAAAAATATACATGTGAGCAAGGAAGCTGCCATAGTGGTTTTAGCATAGGAAATGCCTGCCATCAGTGTTAGAGGAATCATCCTGTCTTCCTTCCTCTCATTATCAAATTTCCTCTGCAGACAATACCAGTGTAGTTCACACCTTGATTGCCAAAGAGCTGTGCAAGTTTCTTTGCACACTTATCAGACATTTAACCCATTAACGACCCATGACGGTCCAGGGGCGTCATGGGTAGAATCCTGTTACGGATCCATGACGGTCCTGGACCGTCATGGGTTAAATGATAGCAGCGCGCCTCAATGCACATGCTATCATTCATTCCAGGTTGAGACTGAGCGCTCTGGTACTCTGGTATCCCCCTGAGTAAAACAAGAGTACTCCCACTGCTGAAAGGTGTTTCATTCAAATGTTATTAATTTTCAAAGTTGAATTTTTTAGGTGCAATATCACAGTGGCCTGAAATTGTATAGTGGTGCTGTTGCTACACCATCCTATGGAGATTTATGGTCCCGGGACCAGAGCTGTCCATAGGATCGTGTAGCAACAGCGCCACTGTACAATTTCAGGCCACTGTGATATTGCACCTAAAAAATTCAGCTTTGAAAATTAATAACTTTTGAATGAAACTCCTTTCAGCAGTGGGAGTACTCTTGTTTTACTCAGGGGGATTAACCCTACAACATATATTTTTTTACATTTTAAGTATTACAATCCCTTTAAGGGGTTAAAGGGATAGTAATGTTTCACAAAAACAGCAGCTCCAATTAATCTTCACAGTATTTGGGCCATAGAAAGTGTTATTTCAATACTGTCAGAGTTGTATTTCAAGAGTAATTGAATGATAAAGTATCCCCTCCCACCCCTTTTACCTAGTGTAAGCCACCTCCCCTCAGATGTTGAATCTGGTCCTGAGACCGGACAGCTCACAGCAAGGGACAATCTTCTTACTGTCAGCATAAGGAAAACCCTGCCCCCTTAGGTTTTCCCTTGTGCTCACTGAAGATTGTCCTTCTCTGCGATCCATCTGGACAGTCTTGCTGCTCTGAGCTGAGCAGTGTTACATTAGTAAAAGGGGCGGGAGGGGGATACTTTATCATTCAATTACTCTTGAACTACAACTCTGACAGTATTGAAATAACACTCTCCATGGCCCAAATACTATGATGATTAATTGTAGCTGCTGTTTTTGTGAAACATTACTATCCCTTTGAAGGGCTGTATATGTATTTAACCATTTGATACACATGCTTTGAGAGCCAGAAGGGTTGTCACTTTGCACATACTTAAATTCATAAAATCTAACCCTTGATTATAAGACTTGTAATTATAATATGTAAATAGGACAAATATTATAGTACCACCAAGATTCCCATATATAACATTCTTTTATTTATTCCTCCTACACTTTTACTGTTCTCATACTGAAAGGGATAGTAACACTTAACCCTTTGAGTGCCATCTGGGGTACGTAACGCATTGCAAAGCAATGCTTTGCGCAACCTTCTGGCACTCAAAGGGTTAATATGAAAAAAAAAAAATATATATATATATATATATATTGTAGTGCTTATCTTCTTGAGTAAAACAGGGGTACTCCCACTGCTGAGATGTGTTTTATTTAAAAGTTATTCCAGCTCAAACTTGATTTTTCTTCTTTTATTTTAAAGGTGCGATATCTCAATGACCTGAAATTGTACAGTGGTGCTGTTGCTACACCATTCTACCAATGTTTATGATCAACTGGCCAGAGCTATCCACAGGATCAAATTTCAGGCCATTGAGAAATTGTACCTAAAAACTTAAGTTTGAGCACAATGACTTTGAATAAAACACCAGTCAGCATTTTACTCAGGAGAATAAACCTTACACTATCTATTTATTTGCATACTAGTTGAACAGCCCGTTACAAGGGCCACAGTGCCACTGCCACCCGGTCGCGTGGCAGCCACGCACAGTAGAGACTGCCTGCGCCGCGGCTGATACAGAGCTGGACGCTCCTTCAGAGCGCCCAGCTCTGTATCAGCCGCGGCACGGGCAGTCTCTACTGCGCATGACTGCAGCACGCGCAGCAGTGTCTGCTGCGCATGTCGCGTCGTTACACACGATTTAGCGAATTATTATATAGGATTAAGTGGAACTATCCCTTTGAAAGATGATGGTTATTTTACTGTAGATGGCTGCTGTAGCCTGTTTGGCAGCTGGTGGGTTAAATCGGTGATTGCAATAACTGGTCTCTCCTAGGAGTCAGCAGCAGTTCACCTTAGTCTTTGTTGCATATTATACCTTCACATGGCAGGGGTTTATATTACAGGCTTTTATAAGTGTTTTAGTTTCCCTGTAGAACATACAGTGGTGCAGTTTTTGCCTGAAATAGGTAAATTAGTAATATAGTGAGAGTGATAGTCACTGCAGGACATAAAAACGTTTTCCATCTTCAGAATCACTTTAACCATTTGAGTCTCGTGGGGTGACTAATTAGTGCACACTCTGGCAATCAAAGTGTTAAAGGGATAGTAATGTTTCACAAAAACAGCAGCTACAATTAATCTTTATAGTATTTGAGCCATAGAGAGTGTTATTTCATTACTGTGAGTGTTGTAGTTCAAGAGTAATTGAATGATAAAGTATCCCCCTCCCTCCCCTTTTACCTAGTGTAACACTGCTCACCTCAGATGTGGAAACTCGTTCATAGACAAGACAGATAACAGAAGGGGACAATCTTCTTCCTATGAGAACAATGAAAACCCTGCCCCCCTTGACAAGCTTTTCAGGTTTTTCCCTTATTTTAATTAAAGATTGTCCCTCGCTGCAGTCTACCTGGGCACCTCCCTTCTGATCTGGCTGAGCAGTGTTACATCAGTAAAAGGGGGCGGGAGGGGGATACTTTGTCATTGAATTACTCCTGAACTACAACTCTGACAGAATTGAAATAACACTCTCCAAAGTCCAAATACTATGATGATTAATTAGAGCTGCTTTTATTATGAAACATTACTATCCCTTTAAGCAGGTATTTGTTTGCAAGCATACTTCGTAGACTGTTCCAGTGAAGTATTTCTTTTTACATTGTGGTATTTTGGCTCTGCTGAAGAGCCGCCGGCCAGTCCCGAGACCAGGATCTCATAATGTCTGCTAGAGGCCGACGTCTGTGAAAGGGTATCGTTTATTTTTGTAATAGCTGCAATACTACATTTTTTTTTATATAAAGACATTAATAACCCTTTAACACTTTGTGTGCCTGAGAGGTATCCAAAGTATTGCAACACAATGCATTGGATAACACTCTGACACTCACAGGGTTAAAGTTGCTCTTGGGTTGGAGATGGAATGGAGACAACCACACAGAGGGTGGATCAGGAGAGCTAGGGGAAGTCTGTGCTAGCAAGACACTGCGCAACAACAAAAAGTGCTAATAGCTTGAAAACACTTTTAATACATAAAACACATCTAACACAACATATAAGTAACATTCAAGATGTTTTAAAATCGCTTAAGGTGACAGTTCAACTTTAAATCAATGTGTTATTCCTCCCCTCCCATGGTACAGTTGGTTTGCCCAAGAATTATTCTAGATCTTTTCAGTATATGCGCTTTACTGACTCTTCTGAGAGGCTGAATATTCCATTAATTAGAGAAGGAGCAGCCACATAGGATGCCAAATAGCATCACCTCTGATGGCCACACCCACAATGTTTAGTTGTGGGCGTAACCAGAACAATCCTGATGATCTTGCAGTAGACACCTACATCCAGTTTTGGTCAGGTTTATTGTCTAAAATACACATGGCATTACTATGTAATTTATATACTAATTTGCCCAAATTGTTTGCCAGTTTACATATCCCTGCTCTGCTTATTATGCTTATTTAGCACTTTGGATTCTAGATGTCTCCCAGTTGCTGATGAGAGCCACTGTTCCTGCTATCAGGGCAAAAATGTATATTCTAACAACACAACCATGATTTTGGAGGAGGGGCAGGTGAAGAAGAATTACTGGCAATCTTCTTGTTTTCTCCACATAGACTGGGGGCTACTTATTGTGCTGCTACTGCCTCAGACGCATCATTGGAGCTAGTCATGGCAAGTGGAACTTTCATCATCCATCACCCATGTTACTTCTGTTGTTGATCCCATTCCCTTTTAGCTGCCTAATTATCCTGATGCTTAAACACCTCAGCAGCAAGAACAGCAGTTGCAAATGCCACAATTATGGCAGACTCAGGAGGACATTTGACAATGACCTTTAGTGTTTTGAAGCAATGTAAATTATTTATTTCTCCCCTATGGTGCACATATACTTGCTTTTTCCTTAAAATTACTAACATTTCTTTCATGGATAAGGCCCTAAGTACAATATCTGTAGCAGAAAACAGAGGGTGGGACTGGAGGGGGGTGTGTGTGTTGTGGGTGTGAGATAGTAAGACTGGAGGCATTAGTGTGAAATGCCTAGAGGCATATAAAATGTAAATACAGCCCTAAACCTCTGGATCGGATTATTTCTGTGTCCTAATCCATGCATTCTCTCAGCAGACAAATACTAGGAGGAAAGGGTAATGAAAATTGCATCACTCTCCAGGATACATTCATTGCTGAAGACTGCAGCAATCCCAACAAATGGATATGTGAACAGAATTCCGCTTTGTATTCCTCTTTCAAACCAGATCCCAAGTAGATGAAATCTAGTACCTGTTTCTGCACCGACATGATATTAAAATGGAATTATTACATTTTACTAATCCTGCTCCTAATTGAGAATACATGGTAAAAAGCACAGGACTGCAACGTGCATCCGCAAAACTGCTCCTGTCAACCATTTGGAAGTGGGCATCAGAAAACTGACCGCCCCTCTTTTAGTAGGAGAGATGGAGGCAAACAGGAAGTCCATGATTCATGGGCCTCCTACTTCACTGTTTGTCTTGCACAGCCTCATAGACTGCTAATATTGGATTAGTAGAGTTGCCACCTTTTCTTCCAAAAAATACCGCCCATGGCATTCCCTCCATAGACTTAACATTGGACAGAAGACAATTTTTTACCGGCCTGCCAGTAAAATACCGGCTGGGTGGCAACCCTATGGATTAGAAAACATCCTCACCTCTTCTCTTACCTCTCATCATAGATATTACTAATTCTGTTAGCTCAAATCTGACATCTTATTACAATATTATTTGACAAGATCAGAACACCTTCATTACTTATACACTTTAATAGATCTTGACGTATATCTTGTAATTTATAGTTTTGTTGCCTTACAGGTACATTTCTTTTTATTTTGAATTGTATGTACTTTATTACATTGTAACTTTGAACTTAATAAAGAATTTTCAACCCCCCCCCCCAAAAAAAACCCCCAGAAAACATGGCCCATATTTATAAAAATAAATTAAAGTTGTTCTGGTGTAAACCAACTGCACCATAGAGGACACCAAAAATTCTTGTTTAAATTGGCGTTTTAACCCTTTGAATGTTAGAGAGTTCTCACGTGCATTGTGAGGCAATGCACTGGATACCTCTCTAGCATTCAAGGGGTTAAAAGCTCTTTTCAGGAGCATAGGAATTTGGGAATTATTATCTGTCCCCTGTGGTGCAGCTGGTTTACTCCAGTATCACTCCAGTTTGGTTTATAACATACCTCCCAAGTGTCCCTCTTTTTGACCCAAATCCCTCTGTCCCTCTTTCCCACCCTGATGTCCCTCTTTTTAGGAGATCGGATTGCATGGTGTGTATATAAGTGTATCATACTGCTCTACAGCAATAAGATTCACATTATTGGTTGTTTAAATGTTAGTATATATGTTTATAAATTATTCTGTATAAGAAAAATACTTAGATCTTGTTATAAGTCATTTATTTGGTTACACAAGGAGGTATCAATAGGTCATGAAATATCCTAAAAATTCTCTGTAACATCCCACCCACCAGCCACGCCCCCATCCACACCTCCTAAACCAAAAGTGTCCCTCTGTGGCAATTTGAAATGTTGGGAGTTATAAGTATGGGCCCATGTCCCTATCAGTTAGCACTCTGTTGGGACTAACAAGCTATACCCTATGTGACAATGAACCGCAAGGCTTGAAATCTTGCTGTTTAGTCTCCACTGGGGCTCATTTTTCTGATGCCCGTTTGGCTTTCCATTTAACCATTTGAGTGCCAGAGAGGTATCCAACACATTGTGCTCTTTGGCACTCAGGCAGTTAAGGCTCTGGAGCTCACATTGCAGCCACCTTCACTGGCACTTCTGCTCCCAGAGGGGTAGAACTGCCGAAAGAGCCATCATTGCATGATAATTGCCTTTTTATCATCGTGTTAAGGCATAAGTATTAGGATGGGGTGCTTGGGATGGCGGTATTTTTTATTTTTTTTTTTACAAAATGTTAGCTTTCTTTTAATTGAATATTAACACATAACATTGTCTGGATTTATATATATTTAAATACCTTGTGCTCCATGATAACATCTGTAAATAAAAATTGTTTTCTGAGGCTTAAAGTCTGTTTTACATACGCACTTTTGGGAAAGTCATTCTTGCCTTTTCCTGATTTCCATTAACGTACCAAAGAGGCTCATGGAAAATGAACAGAAGCAAATACTGCTTATTCTATGGCTAGTCACTACTCAATAATATAGCATTTTATCTTTCTACTAGTGTAAAAGCCCGTGTACACAGGCCAAGGCCGGGTAATGTTAAGAGGCCGCTACCTCAATGCTCCATGCGATGCAGTCTTGCATCTCCTCACTCACGCTATGCAATCATGGGCAGTACAGAGTGCCTGAACGCAGGCAGTCTCTATTGTGCATGACTGCATCGTGACAAACATTCTAGCGAATTATTATATAGGATTGTTATTAGAGGAGAAACTCACATGCACATATCTGCCTAATCCCACTCAAAATGATAGTCCAGTCCCAAAATGAAAGGCAGGTTTTCACTGTACTAGAATACCTGCTAACCCTAATGTTAGAACTAATAAAACTAATATCTCTAATTGTAACCTGAATTAACTGTCTCTGCTGTAACCAGGGCTGGATGTACATCCCAGGTGCCCCTAATTAAGACACACTAGATGCCCTTAGCTCTGCCAATGGCCACACCCCCATTCCTCACATGACCCCTCCCCAGTCCCATTCACTGTTTCCTGCCACAGAAAATACACTTGGCCTATAACAAACAAGAATGAAAAAAGGTTTAACCCATTGTTTGCTAAAGAAATCTCCAATGTGTTGCTTCACAAACATACAAGATATTAAATCAGTGGTTCCCAACCCATGCTCTCAGGGCCCACTAACAGGCCAGGATTTCGGAATTTCCTTTATGCAAGTAAATCAAACCCTCCTTAGACTCTAATTAACACACCTGTGTTCTAGCAAGGAAATCTTTAAATCTTGGCCTGTTAGCGGGTCCTAAGGGCATGGGTTGGGAACAAATGGGTGAAATAATAACCTGAAAAGGGTTATATAAACTGGGTCAGGGACACTGACACTGCTCTGGCCACACAGACAATTCAAATGTGGGTATGGCCATCACAGCTGAGGCGTCCCTCAAAATTTGTCCACTGGGCAGTTGCCTACAATGCCTAATGGGAAACCCGACCCTGGGACCCTCAGGAATGACAAACAGGGCGTCAGACTGGCGAACAGACTCAATGCGGTACACATAGTACTTGAGACATTGCACTACTTCCAGCAAGTGAAGATCCCTCTCTTTGTCGGATGTAGGATCAGGGCAGAAAGAGGCCACCACAATTTCCTGATTAATGTGGAAATCAGAGACCACCTTTGGGAGAAACTCCTGAGAAGTACTAAGAACTGCCTTGTCCTTGTGAAACACCAAAATGGGTGGTTTACAAGACAGGGCATGCAACTCCGCGACAGGTCAAACAGGCCATTTTCCAAGTCAGCATGAGCAGAGGAATAATAGCCAAGGTCTCAATGGAAGGCGCTGAAGGATGCCCACAACCAAGTTAAGATCCCATTGAGGAGTAGGGCTCTTAAAGGCAGGATGAGTATGAGCAACGCCCTGAAAGAAAACCTTGACATCAGGAAGGATAGCGATACGTCTCTGAAAGAAGACAGAGAGCGCAGATGTCTCAACCTTAAGGGAACTCAAACTGAGGCTCCTGGAACACATCAGAGGAGTCCACAGGAGCCTCTGGAACCAAGGGAATGTTTAGGGAGTTTAACACTGCCCTGATCAGGCCTTCAGCAGAGGATTAGGGTCAGCCTCAAAAGGGTCCCGAAAGAATTGGGAAAAGACCACCGCAGAACATTCCCCCTAGTCAGAATCTATTAACAGTTCCTCTTCAGAGAAATCTGATACATCGGTAATCCCTGCGGTTTTGGCAGGGAAGACCTGATAGGATTAGGGGGCTGCCAAGACTGGAAGACCCCCCGCAATTGCGACAGAAGGAGTTGTAAGTTAGACTTTAGGTCTCTAGTAGTAGCCTTAAACTCTTGCATCCAAACTGGCTCTTGTGCATGGCTGGAGGTCCCTGGGGGAGATGCAGGGACAGCAGAGCATGCTGGGCATAAATGACCTGAGTATTCCCTAGGTAACCCTGATTGAGGAGCAGTGCACAATGGGGGACACAGAGACCCCAATATCCTTAGTCTTAAGTCTAGCCCCAAGCTCCAACTGAATTGACATCCTCAGAGTGTAAAAACGTTGCAAGTATAAGGAAACAACTCAATACAGTGTGTAAGATCAAAATTTCACCCCAGAAATCACTAATTTGCACTTATCTGGCAGGCAAAGGGTTAATCTGCAGAGGCGAGAAGGATAGTCCAAGCCCTGCGTAGGATACTCGTGAAGGGAAAGCAGAAAATGGCTGTCACGACAGGAGCCAATCAGAAACAAGTCCGTAAAGCACGCGCTCATGGGAAATGTAGTTTTCCCTAAAAAAGTACCCGAAGCCCCCTGAGCCCCCCAAAGTACAAAGAACGTTGACCGGATAATTGAGCAAGGGCAGACAAACAAAATGAGCCATCTCTGAAGTCGCTACGTTGAGCAGTTGCAGATATTTGTCTCAAAATGTAAAGTCCCATAGAGGTGAATGGAGCAGGGCGTCTATGCGGTAAAGTGCGCCTTTATTTACAAAATTTTACAGTGAGGTAAAAAAAGTTGTAAAAACACCAGAAAACATATTAAAAGTCAAATAAACACTGTACCCTGAAGGGAAAAGTGCAAAACCCCCCAAAAAAGATGCCAAATGAAAGGCAAAGGATTACACTTACCACAGAAACTCTGCTCCAACCCCCCAGCAGACATACAGACAAACCCAATGAGTGCAGGAGTATGTAGTAGGAACTCCAAAGGAGACCTCTGTGCGGAGAGGAAACGTGGACCTCAGCACTCAGTGGGTTGCTCACCTTTTCAGCAGGTCTTCTGTCTTCAGATTACCATGTATAAAGAAGAAGCCTCAGTGAGCAACTCCTAGTTAATGAACTGGCCAAACAAGATTTCCCCCCAGGGCTAAGAGGTCCACCAGAGCGCCTTGAAACTGAGCTATCCACTACAGAATGTCAATAATGGTAATCCGCCTAATGGTGATATTCCATATCTAACAGAAAACAAAAAAATAAGCTAAAACTATAGCAGAACTGTTCTCTTGCCTGTATCTTCATCAAGGAACAAATCTTTCTGGAGAGGGGTGGTTAGATGCAGCTAAGGAGATGAGGTAGGCTCCACCCAGCATTCTCTTGTTCCTGCCTACTTAAAGGGGCAGTCCCTACCCAAAGTTACCAGTAACCTATATTGGACGACAGAGAAAAATATATAAACATACATCGGTGAGCTGCAGCTTGTTTCCACAGGCACTGACAGCAAAGGATCCATGTTTGGCATACCCTTCATTCATAAAAACCTATCTGAGAGGCTCAACGAGAACAAACAAAAGCAAATATTGCTTGTTTTATGGCTAGTCACTGCTGAGAAGCATCACGTTTTAGCTCTCTGGTGCCATTAAAGAAGCCAAAATGTACACCTGGAGTTAGCTGGTATTTTCGTGCAGAGCAAACTTATCATTATGGAACTGGACCTCAGATAAAGTAGAATTAGTGTGATTATACAGTTGAAAATTTCTCCTCTAATGGCACTAGAGAGCTAAAATGTGAAACTTCAAAATTATGACTAGCAGTAGAACAAGCATTATTATTCTCAGTGAACCTCTCACATATTTTGGCGTACATTTAAAAACCCTTAGGATATCCAGTGTTCCACATGTGAACCTTGCTCTCAGTGTCTGGGTATCACGGTCCCCGTGTTTTTGCTGTCAATCTTTGCTGTATACCTTTGCATTGGAGGAAGCTGATTGGCCCGCCCAGGATGTTCCTTTATATGCTGGAGGTTGGGCACTTGTCAGTTGCCCTTTCGTGGTGTTCCTGTTCCTACGCTTTGTTGCTAGTTCCAGTATCTCCTGTGTACTGACCCGGCTTGCCTGACTACTCTGCGGTTCATGCTCTGTGACCTGACCCGGTTCTGGCTGACGACCCTGCTCCGTGATCTGACTCATTTCTGGCTGACGACCCTGCTCCGTGATCTGACTCGATTCTGGCTGACGACCCTGCTCCGTGATCTGACCCGATTCTGGATAAAGACCCTGCTCCGTGATCTGACTCGATTCTGGCTGAGGACCCGACTTCGTGATCTGACTCATTGCTGGCTGCTGAATCTGCTCTGTGATTGACCTGCTTCTCGTTGGTGAAGTCTGCTGCTGTCCGGTTCCTGTTCCGGTGTTCCAGTACTCTGCAGTCGCTCCGGCGACATTCTGAACTGTATAGAGACACTGTTTCTCTCTCTCGGCAGTAAGCTGTGACCAAGGGTACTCTGCCTTATGCTGGTTGTTGTCACTCCTTCTCATACCGAACCACTTAACCCGTGCGATGCCATTGGTCTCCGTGGTGTGCCTTCCGTAATATCCAAGTATATGGTTAACTGCTGAGCCACTTTTGGTGTTCCTCTCTATATCTTACGAGCTCCCTCTGTGCACCGACGGTCGGTGCTCGGTGTCTGTTAGTCCGCTCGCTACTGTGTAGCTGCACCGGAGGGGTGCTCTGGCTCCGGCCTATTCACGAGAGAGGGTACGCTTTCAAGCCGCACTTCAAGTGCGCTGGCTCCATACAGCTTGTGCAGTAACCTTCACTGTGGCATCCAAGGGGTGTCCAGGCCCCATCTGTTTGGCACTCGCAGGGTTATTACGTAAACTAGTAAGGGCGTTTATGGTTCTGGTTTCCAGCACTGGCAGTAGTATTCCCAGACAGCCCACGGAGGTGGTATTGGTTCAGCTTTAGTCATAAGGGCGCAGTCCTATTTCTACTTGAGAGTGTATTCAGTCAGACACCATTTCTATCATTACTTGCTAGAGACTGTTCGATATATCCTGGGCGTTGGCCTATCCTGATCCTATTCTGCTGTTGTGCACCTATTACCCCTTAGGGGTTATTCTCCATTATATCATTGTGTGCATTCACTTGTCAGTTTTACCATTACTGTTATTCTTGTACTGGCCCTTAGGGGCACTATTTTACTATCCAGTTCAATAAAACTGTGTTCTTACTTCATATCCTGGTCTGTGTGTCAGAAAACTGTAACAGTACGATAGGGCCATGACCTCAGACGGGAAAAGTGATAGTAATACACAGAACCTCCAATGGAGGATGGACGTTCACGAGCAACGCCTAGACCAATTGGCATTGGCCATGCAAACTTTGCTTGAACGTACGGTACACCTTGATAAACCAAATCCGGTGGTCACCCCAGTTATGACACCGGATAATCCTACTGGGCAATTACTGGCTCCCCCCAGAAGTTTTACGGCGGCGGCGCCGTTACCGCTAAGATATGATGTCGAACCCACACTGTGTAGAGGTTTCCTTAATCAACTTGAGATATTCCTAGAACTCACACCCCATGCTTTTCCAAATGACCGTAGCAAGGTGGGGTTCATGATATCTCTGTTAACGGGCAAAGCCTTGGCATGGGCTAATCCTTTATGGGAACAGGCTAAACCCTGTACGTTGAGCTTTAACGAATTTGTTAAACAGTTTCGCAGAGTATTTGAGATACCAGGGCGAGCCAGCTCTGCGACAAAAAAATTGATGGTATTACAGATGGGCGATCGTACTGTGGCGGAGTACGCTATAGAATTTCGGATTCTAGCAGCCGAGGTGGCCTGGAATAATGAGGCATTACTGGTAGCCTTCGTACAAGGCTTATCCGACTCCATTAAGGATGAAGTCGCTGCCAGGGAGGTACCTACTGATCTAGATGAGTACATAGAATATATGATACTCATTGACACTCGCATACGCGAGAGACGCCTGGCTAAAAGGGTTAGTTCCAAAATCCATGGGCACGACAGGCGTTTTGACCCACCCTCTCCTCCCATTCCTCCTGGTCAGGCACTCGAAACAGGGGAGCCTATGCAGATTGGCTTCACTAGGTTATCTAAAGAGGAGAGGGCCTATCGCAAAAGACAAGGGCTCTGCTTGTACTGTGGGCAAAAGGGGCGCTTACTATGCACTTGCCCGGTACGTCCGGGAAACGCACGCACCTAGGGTACCTTGGGGGACAGGCCCTAGGTGGTGTACAACCGTCCCCAGATCCTAGTTCCAAAAAACCCACCATACCGGTGAGTTTTCTCCTTGATGACCAAGCTGTGGAGGTATATGCTCTGGTAGATTCTGGCGCAGCAGGCTATTTCATGGATCGGGCATTTGCTGAAAGATACAATATTCCTCTGTCTAAAAGGGATATTCCGCTGGCCATTGAGGCTATTGATGGCAGACCCCTTGAACCAGCCCTTATCACCATGGAGACTATTCTCATCACTATGTCTGTTGGGGCCCTCCACAAGGAGGAGGTGCGCTTCCAGATTATTCATTCACCTCATCATGCAGTCATTCTGGGGTTCCCTTGGTTAATGATGCACAATCCCCAGTTTGACTGGCAAACGTGTGAAATTAGGTCATGGTCTGACTACTGCTCTGGTCACTGTTTATCTCGCCCAGTTAAGATTATGTGTACCTCTCCTTCTGTGCCAGCTGAATACTGCAAATTCAGTGACGTATTCAGTAAAGGTGAGGCTGGTGCATTGCCGCAGCATCGGCCTTATGATTGCGCTATTGATTTGCCCCCGGGAGTGGTGCCACCGAGGGGTAGGACATACCCATTGTCCTGTGAAGAGAATAGGGCCATGGAGGAATACATTGAGGATGCCCTTAGACGAGGGATTATTCGTAAATCATCCTCTCCGGCAGGTGCAGGCTTCTTTTTCGTGAAAAAGAAGAGTGGCGAGTTACGACCATGTATTGACTACCGTGGACTTAATAAGCTAATGTCCAAAAACGCCTACCCCATTCCACTCATCACCGAGTTATTTGACAGGTTGAAAGGGTCATCTACCTTCACGAAACTCGATTTACGTGCTGCTTACAATCTTATAAGGATCAGAGCCGGTGATGAGTGGAAGACGGCATTCAATACTAGGTCAGGCCACTACGAATATCTGGTTATGCCATTTGGGTTATGCAATGCACCTGCCGTATTTCAGGAATTCATTAATGACATCCTCCGTGACATGTTACAGTCCTGTGTGGTTGTGTATCTGGACGATATATTGATCCATTCCGCTAATTTAACCCAGCACATCCAGGATGTTTCTGAAGTACTGCTTCGATTACGCAAGAACAAATTGTTCTGCAAACTAGAGAAATGTGAATTTCATCGTTCCCAAGTATCCTTCTTGGGCTTTGTTATATCTACTGATGGCTTAGCTATGGACCAAGAGAAGTTGAATGCTGTCTTACAATGGCCACGACCCAAGGGGTTAAAAGCCATCCAAAGGTTTCTAAGCTTTGCTAACTATTACAGAAAATGTATTCAAAACTTCTCTACCATTACGAAACCTCTTTCTGACCTGACGCATAAGGGCGCTGATTAGTGTTGAGCGAGCATGCTCGGCCGATGCTCGGATCGGCTCGAGCATCGCTCTGCTCGGCACATGGCGGTACTCGTACGAGTACCGCATGTGCTCGCCCGCCATGTTCGGGTCTCCTCCCCGCACGTTTTGCGGCTGCTGCGCAGCCAATAAACGTGCAGGGAGGCTCTGACATCGGTGTAATGCCAGCAGCCATGTTGGCTGCTGGCATTACACTGATTGGCTGGCCAGAACCCGTGGTCAGGTGCTGTATAGCACCTGACCAGCGAGTTCGGCTCAGTCTGAGCCAGGGAGAGCTGAGGATAGGAAGGGAAAGGCAGTGTAGGGAGGAAAAAAACAAAAATTGTGAAAAAAAAAGAACCAAAAGTCCTTTTTAGGACTACTGTGTGTGGGGGCAGCAGGTTATTTGGTGTGGGGGGAAAAAAACAAAAAAAAAAAAAAAAAAATATATATATTCTGTTTAGTGTGCAAAGTTGCAGATTAGAGCACATTCTGTTTAGTGTGCACAGTTGCAGATTAGAGCACATTCTGTTTAGTGTGCAAAGTTGCAGATTAGAGCACATTCTGTTTAGTGTGCAAAGTTGCAGATTAGAGCACATTCTGTTAAGTCTTCAAACTAAAATATCAAAGTCACGTATTCCATTCAGTGTGCGTCGCCGCAGTTTAGCAGCACATTCTGAGTACTGTGCAGAGTTGCAGAATAGGAAGAAATACTGTTAAGTCTTCAAACTAAAATATCAAAGTCACATATTCCATTCAGTGTGCTTCGCCGCAGTTTAGCAGCACATTCTGTGTACTGTGCAGAGTTGCAGAATAGGAAGAAATACTGTTAAGTCTTCAAACTCAAATATCAAAGTCACATATTCCATTCAGTGTGCTTCGCCGCAGTTTAGCAGCACATTCTGTGTACTGTGCAGAGTTGCAGAATAGGAAGAAATACTGTTAAGTCTTCAAACTAAAATATCAAAGTCACATATTCCATTCAGTGTGCTTCGCCGCAGTGTAGCAGCACATTCTGTGTACTGTGCAGAGTTGCAGAATAGGAAGAAATACTGTTAAGTCTTCAAACTCAAATATCAAAGTCACATATTCCATTCAGTGTGCTTCGCCGCAGTTTAGCAGCACATTCTGTGTACTGTGCAGAGTTGCAGAATAGGAAGAAATACTGTTAAGTCTTCAAACTAAAATATCAAAGTCACATATTCCATTCAGTGTGCTTCGCCGCAGTGTAGCAGCACATTCTGTGTACTGTGCAGAGTTGCAGAATAGGAAGAAATACTGTTAAGTCTTCAAACTAAAATATCAAAGTCACATATTCCATTCAGTGTCTTTCACCGCCGTTTAACAGCCTATTCTGTGTACTCTGCAGAGTTGCAGAATTATAAGAAATACTGTTAAGTTTTCAAACTCAAATATTAAAGTCACATATTCCATTCAGTGTCTTTCACCGCCGTTTAACAGCCTATTCTGTGTACTCTGTACAGTTGCAGAATTATAAGAAATACTGTTAAGTTTTCAAACTCAAATATTAAAGTCACATATTCCATTCAGTGTCTTTCACCGCCGTTTAACAGCCTATTCTGTGTACTCTGTACAGTTCCAGAATTATAAGAAATACTGTTAAGTTTTCAAACTCAAATATTAAAGTCACATATTCCATTCAGTGTGTTTCAACGCCGTTTAACAGCCTATTCTGTGTACTCTGCAGAGTTGCAGAATAGTAAGAAATACTGTTAAGTTTTCAAACTCAAATATTAAAGTCACATATTCCATTCAGTGTGTTTCACCGCCGTTTAGCAGCTTATTCTGTGTACTGTGCAGAGTTGCAGAATTATAAGAAATACTGTTAAGTTTTCAAACTCAAATATCAAAGTCACATATTCCATTCAGTGTGCTTCGCCGCAGTGTAGCAGCACATTCTGTGTACTGTGCAGAGTTGCAGAATAGGAAGAAATACTGTTAAGTCTTCAAACTAAAATATCAAAGTCACATATTCCATTCAGTGTCTTTCACCGCCGTTTAACAGCCTATTCTGTGTACTCTGCAGAGTTGCAGAATTATAAGAAATACTGTTAAGTTTTCAAACTCAAATATTAAAGTCACATATTCCATTCAGTGTCTTTCACCGCCGTTTAACAGCCTATTCTGTGTACTCTGTACAGTTGCAGAATTATAAGAAATACTGTTAAGTTTTCAAACTCAAATATTAAAGTCACATATTCCATTCAGTGTCTTTCACCGCCGTTTAACAGCCTATTCTGTGTACTCTGTACAGTTCCAGAATTATAAGAAATACTGTTAAGTTTTCAAACTCAAATATTAAAGTCACATATTCCATTCAGTGTCTTTCACCGCCGTTTAACAGCCTATTCTGTGTACTCTGTACAGTTGCAGAATTATAAGAAATACTGTTAAGTTTTCAAACTCAAATATTAAAGTCACATATTCCATTCAGTGTGTTTCAACGCCGTTTAACAGCCTATTCTGTGTACTCTGCAGAGTTGCAGAATAGTAAGAAATACTGTTAATTTTTCAAACTCAAATATCAAAGTCACATATTCCATTCAGTGTCTTTCACCGCCGTTTAACAGCCTATTCTGTGTACTCTGCAGAGTTGCAGAATTATAAGAAATACTGTTAAGTTTTCAAACTCAAATATTAAAGTCACATATTCCATTCAGTGTCTTTCACCGCCGTTTAACAGCCTATTCTGTGTACTCTGTACAGTTCCAGAATTATAAGAAATACTGTTAAGTTTTCAAACTCAAATATTAAAGTCACATATTCCATTCAGTGTGTTTCAACGCCGTTTAACAGCCTATTCTGTGTACTCTGCAGAGTTGCAGAATAGTAAGAAATACTGTTAATTTTTCAAACTCAAATATCAAAGTCACATATTCCATTCAGTGTCTTTCACCGCCGTTTAACAGCCTATTCTGTGTACTCTGCAGAGTTGCAGAATTATAAGAAATACTGTTAAGTTTTCAAACTCAAATATTAAAGTCACATATTCCATTCAGTGTCTTTCACCGCCGTTTAACAGCCTATTCTGTGTACTCTGTACAGTTCCAGAATTATAAGAAATACTGTTAAGTTTTCAAACTCAAATATTAAAGTCACATATTCCATTCAGTGTGTTTCAACGCCGTTTAACAGCCTATTCTGTGTACTCTGCAGAGTTGCAGAATAGTAAGAAATACTGTTAATTTTTCAAACTCAAATATCAAAGTCACATATTCCATTCAGTGTCTTTCACCGCCGTTTAACAGCCTATTCTGTGTACTCTGCAGAGTTGCAGAATTATAAGAAATACTGTTAAGTTTTCAAACTCAAATATTAAAGTCACATATTCCATTCAGTGTCTTTCACCGCCGTTTAACAGCCTATTCTGTGTACTCTGTACAGTTGCAGAATTATAAGAAATACTGTTAAGTTTTCAAACTCAAATATTAAAGTCACATATTCCATTCAGTGTCTTTCACCGCCGTTTAACAGCCTATTCTGTGTACTCTGTACAGTTCCAGAATTATAAGAAATACTGTTAAGTTTTCAAACTCAAATATTAAAGTCACATATTCCATTCAGTGTGTTTCAACGCCGTTTAACAGCCTATTCTGTGTACTCTGCAGAGTTGCAGAATAGTAAGAAATACTGTTAATTTTTCAAACTCAAATATTAAAGTCACTTATTCCATTCAGTGTGTGTCACCGCAGTTTAGCAGCCTATTCTGTGTACTCTGCAGAGTTGCAGAATAGTAAGAAATACTGTTAAGTTTTCAAACTCATATATATTAAAGTCATATATATCGTGTAAGATGAAGAAGGCGGGTAAAAAGGGACGGGGAAGTGGACGTGATCCTGAAAGTTCAGGGCGCGGGTCAGGACGCGGAGAAACTGTGCCTGGTGCCAGAGCACAAGAAAGAAAGACATCCACCATACCTAGCTTCATGTCTGATTTCACAGGGCGTCGCAGGACATCACTCTCGAGGTCCGACCAGTGCGAACAGGTGGTCGGTTGGATGACAGCTGATACTGCTTCCAGTCGGTTAAGCACCACCCTGTCTTCCACCAAGTCCACTCTCAGTAGCCAAGAGTCTGGTCAACATAATCCTCACTCTGATCATCCTTCCTCCCACCATACACGGTCTGGTCAAAGAAGTGATCCCACACTGGGATATAGTGATGAGCTCGTCTCATCACCAATCCTTCATTTGACCCTCTCTCCAAGCACGCTTGCAGAGGAACATGACATCTTGTGCCCTGATTCACAACCTCTAGAGGCTACCCAATCACAAGAAGATGACAGATGTGAACGGCATTTAAGGTCAAAGGAAGTAGTGGATGATGATGATGATGATGAGACACAGTTGCCATTAAATCAACCACTATTTCCTTCTCAAGACCTTGTTGAGGAGAATGTTATACAGTTGTCAATGACCGAGTATGTGGTGGGATCAAGACTTGAGGAGGATGATCAGAGTGAGGAAGTGGAGGAGGACTTGGTGGACGATGAGGTGACTGACCCCACCTGGGAAGGTGTAGAGCCGAGCGATGACAGCAGTCCTGAGGGTGAGCCATCTGCAGCACCGCAACAGGCTGGAAGAGGCAGTGGTGTGGCTACAGAAAGAAGGCGGACCGCACCAAACCGGCCCGCAAATGTTCCACGGAGCACCCCCTTGCGTAAATCTACCTTGCCAAGGGGTAGGTGTTCCGCGGTATGGCGTTTTTTTAAGGAAAGTGCGGACGACAAAAGATTTGTAGTTTGCAACCTGTGCCACACCAGAATGAGCCGAGGCATGAACACTAGAAACCTCACCACCACCAGCATGATCCGACACATGGCATCCAAGCACCGTAGTAAGTGGGAGGAACGCCTGGATCGCCCATCTGTGTCTGCAGGCCACACCACTGCCTCCTCTTCCCCTGTTTTCGGTGCCGGCCAATCGCCTGTCGAAGGCGCAGGCCCGCATACCTCCCGCCCTGCACCTGTAGCATCTGAAGCACCATCAGCGACCACATCCACTTCCCTGTCCCAGCACAGCATCCAAATGTCGTTACCCCAGGCATTTGAGCGCAAGAGAAAATACCCAGCCACCCACCCACAGGCCATAGCACTAACCTCACACCTTTCAAAATTACTGGCCATCAAAATGCTGCCATTTAGGCTTGTGGACACTGAGTCCTTCCGCAGCCTGATGGCAGCAGCTGTCCCTCGGTACGCGGTCCCCAGCCGCCACTACTTTTCCCGGTGTGCCATCCCCGCATTACACCACCATGTGTCCCGTAACATCACCCGTGCCCTGACCAACGCAGTTACTGGGAAGGTCCACTTAACGACTGACACATGGACAAGTGCTTGTGGCCAGGGACGCTACATTTCCCTGACGGCACACTGGGTGAATGTCGTGGAGGCTGGGAGCGACTCGGACCCTGGGATGGCACGGGTGCTACCCACGCCGAGGATTGCGGGCCCTACCTCCATCAGGGTTTCCACCAGCACCTACGTTATTGGCTCCTCCTCCTCCGTTTCCACCTCCGAATTCTCTACACACACCGCCACTCCCCCATCAGCCAGTAGCTGGAAGCAGTGTAGCACTGCAGTGGGGAAGCGTCAACAGGCCGTGCTGAAGCTGATCTGCCTTGGGGACAAACAGCACACGGCCTCAGAGCTGTTGCAGGGGATTAGTCACCAGACCGAGCAGTGGCTCTCGCCACTCAACCTGCAAGCAGGCATGGTTGTGTGTGATAATGGGCGTAACTTGGTGGCGGCTTTGGAGCTCGGCAAGCTCACACACGTACCATGCCTAGCGCATGTATTTAATTTAGTGGTGCAGCGATTTCTAAAAACCTACCCCAATGTGCATGATCTCTTGACCAAGGTGCGCCGCGTGTGTGCACATTTCCGTAAGTCATCTACAGCTTCGGCCGGCCTGTTGAAGCTGCAGCAGCGCTTACAATTGCCAGCTCACCGGCTGCTGTGTGACGTGAGCACGCGCTGGAACTCCACCTTCCACATGTTGGCCCGGCTTTGTGAGCAGCAGAGGGCAGTAGTGGAGTACCAGCTGTTACACGGTCGTCGCCTCTCCGTTCAACTTCCTGTAATCAGAAGTGAGGAGTGGGAATGGATGTCAGACCTCTGCGAGGTTTTACGCAATTTTGAGGAATCGACACAGATGGTGAGCGGCGATAACGCTATTATCAGTGTAACCATCCCACTTCTGTGTCTACTGAAACGCTCGCTGCTCACAATTAAAACCGACGCTTTGCATGTGGAAGAGGTGGAAATGGGGGAGGAAGAGCTTACACAAGGTGATAGCCAGAGCACCCTCACTTCGTCTTCTCAGCGACAATTGGAGGAGGCGGAGGAGGAGGAGGAGGAGGAGGAGGAGGAAGACACGGTTGCCTCCGCTACAGAGGGTAGCCATGGAACTTTAGTTCCATCTCTTCAGCGTGGGTGGGCAGAAGAGGAGGAAGAGGATGAGGATATTGAGAGTCAGCCTCCTGGTGAGGACAGCGAAATCTTGACTGTTGGTACTCTGGCACACATGGCTGACTTTATGTTAGGCTGCCTTTCCCGTGACCCACGCGTTGTACGCATTTTAGACAACACGGATTACTGGGTGTTCACCCTTCTGGACCCCCGCTACAAAGAGAATTTCTCATCTCTCATTCCTCCGGTGGAGAGGACAAGCAAAATGGTGCAATACCAGAAGGTTCTTGTTGAAAAATTGCTCCAAAATTTTCCATCTGACAACGCTGGCGGCAGAGTACGTGCTACCTTGGCCAACCGAGAAGGGGAGAAAAGGGGAGCACACAGCAGTTCCGACAAAGGCAGGGCAACACTCTCCAAGGCGTGGGACACCTTCATGACACCCCGCCAGCACCCTCACCCTGATGCGCAGCCTAGTGTCACAAGGAGGGAAAAGTTTTGGAAGATGGTGAAGGAGTACGTAGCAGACCGTGTCAGCGTCCTCAATGATCCCTCTGTGCCTTACAACTACTGGGTGTCCAAGCTGGACACGTGGTATGAACTGGCACTCTACGCCTTGGAGGTGCTGGCCTGCCCTGCCGCCAGCGTTCTGTCTGAGCGGGTATTTAGTGCTGCTGGTGGCATCATAACAGATAAGCGTATCCGCCTTTCCACCGACAATGCTGATAGGTTGACACTTATAAAAATGAACAAGGCCTGGATTTCCCCTGACTTCTCCACTCCACTGGAGGAAAGCCCCGGGGGAACATAAACTCACTTTATATATGTTATTTACAATGATGGGAATACTCTGTATTCCCATTCACCCCTTCCACCCAAAAAACGGGTATATGGTTGACTCTTAATGTTCTCATCCTCCTCCTCCTCTTCCATATGCCCTGGGATATAATTTTTATATAGGGCCAGCTCACCAGCGTGCCCTGGGATATAATTTTTATATAGGGCCAGCTCACCAGCGGGCCCTGTGATATAATTTTTATATAGGGCCAGCTCACCAGCGGGCCCTGTTTGCCAATTTTTATATAGGTCAGCTCACCAGCGGGCCTTCTCATATAATGTTTTATTGGGTCAGCTCTCTAGCGGGCCCTCTCATATAATGTTTTATAGCGTCAGCTCACTAGCGGGCCTTCGCATATAATGTTTAGGATGGTCAGCTCTGCAGCAGACCCTCACCCATAATGTTTTAGATGGTCAGCTCAGCGCACGTTTCCCTCTTAATCATGGCCTCAGTTCTGAAAATCAAGGAAATTTTTGGGAGAATTTGCCTCTGCGCACGTTTCCCTCTTAATCATGGCCTCAGTTCTGAAAATCAAGGAAATTTTTGGGATAATTTGCCTCTGCGCACGTTTCCCTCTTAATCATGGCCTCACTTCAGAAAATCGATGAAATTTTTGGGAGAATTTGCAGATGATATACAAGTAAATATACAGCAAATACTGTTTGGTAACAATTTTTCGCCTAAAGTCGTTTTTATTTTCCTTTTTGTGTGTTTTACGGTCAGTCTGTAAAAATGGCGTACTACGGGCGAAAGATCGTTCCCAGCAGCGATGTTGGAGTCCAAGGTGCATCCAGACATCCTCCCTATGCTGTCCCTGAACCATTTCTGTAGTGTTTCCATCTTTTTCTGCCCTTTTCCTATGGACCAGGCACCCTCCCCTCATCAGAGCAGGGGGTGCCTGGTGTAATGCTCGAGTCCTCCCATTGACTTCAATGGGGCTCGGGTGCTCGGCCGAGCACTCGAGCCTCAGGGGGTGCTCGGTCAGAGCACCCGAACATCCGAGCATTGGGGTGCTCGCTCATCACTAGCGCTGATCCCTCTCAATGGTCTGAGGCAACTGAGATGGCCTTTGAAACCCTTAAAAAGGCATTTGCTTCTGCTCCTATACTTTCCCACCCTAATCCCACCCTGCCTTTCACGCTAGAGGTTGATGCCTCCGAGGTTGGGGTAGGGGCAGTTCTATCCCAACGCCCCAAGGAAGGGGGTAACCTGAGGCCGTGTGGATTCTTTTCCAAAAAACTGTCCAGTGCCCAGAGCCATTACGAAATTGGTGATAGGGAGTTGTTGGCTATCATCTTAGCATTAAAAGAATGGCGACATCTCTTGGAGGGCACAAGAACCCCAGTGTTGATCCTCACGGACCACAAGAACTTGATTTACCTATCCGAGGCTAAAAGGTTGTCATCTCGCCAGGCTCGATGGGCCCTATTTCTGTCCAGATTCAATTTCATAGTCTCATACTTGCCTGGTTCTAAGAATATTAAGGCAGACGCTCTGTCTAGACAATTCTGCACAGACATTGAGAGGGATGAGGCCCCGGTCCCCATAATTCAGCCAGATAAGATCTTGGCTACTATTCGTACCAGCATCACTTCGCCACTGGGAGAGCAAATCTTGGCGTCACAAACCCGGGCACCTCCTGAAACCCCAGTCGGCAAGTGTTTTGTGGACGAGCTGTTCCGTACCCAGTTGCTTGAGAACTACCACTCATCTAAGGCGGCTGGGCACATTGGCAGAGATCAGTTGGCATGGTCATTGTCTCAAACATTCTGGTGGCCTTCCCTGAAGGCCGACCTGTTGCCATGGGCGGAGTTCACCAGGAACTGTGCGGTTAATTCATCGTCTGGGAACTCTCCGTTCCTTGTCAATTATGGGTTCCAACCCTGTCTACTCCCAGACTCATTTCAGGCCCAACAGATTCCTGCTCTGGATGAGCACATGGAGCAGCTCCACTCCACTTGGGCACAGGTGCAGAGGTCCCTCAGTCAGTCCTTCCTCAGACATCAGAGGCATGCCAATCGCAGACGGCGGCCAGCCGTTTCCTTCCAGGTTGGGGATAGGGTATGGCTCTCCTCCAGAAATCTCAACCTGCAAGTGCCCTCGAACAAACTGGCTCCCCGGTTCATTGGGCCATTTAAGATCATTCGCAAGATCAATCCTGTGGCATACGCATTGGATCTACCTACTAATATGCGTATTCACAATGTGTTCCATGTGTCTTTACTGAAGCCCTTGGTTTGCAACCGCTATACTACCACTCCGGTGGTTCCTGGGCCGGTGGATGTGCAGGGCCAAGAGGAATACGAAGTCCAGAGCATTATTGACTCCAGGAGATTTAGAGGCAAGTTGCAATATTTGGTCCACTGGAAAGGGTATGGGCCAGAGGAGCGCTCTTGGGTTGACCACAGGGACCTCCATGCTCCACGTTTGTTGCTCAACTTTCACTCTAAATATCCTCAGAAACCAAGACCCTCCAGCAGGGGAGGGGGTCTTTGAGAGGGGGGTACTATCACGGTCCCCGTGTTTTTGCTGTCAATCTTTGCTGTATACCTTTGCATTGGAGGAAGCTGATTGGCCCGCCCAGGATGTTCCTTTATATGCTGGAGGTTGGGCACTTGTCAGTTGCCCTTTCGTGGTGTTCCTGTTCCTACACTTTGTTGCTAGTTCCAGTATCTCCTGTGTACCGACCCGGCTTGCCTGACTACTCTGCGGTTCCTGCTCTGTGACCTGACCCGGTTCTGGCTGACGACCCTGCTCCGTGATCTGACTCGTTTCTGGCTGACGACCCTGCTCCATGATCTGACTCGATTCTGGCTGACGACCCTGCTCCGTGATCTGACCCGATTCTGGATGAAGACCCTGCTCCGTGATCTGACTCGATTCTGGCTGAGGACCCGACTTCGTGATCTGACTCGTTGCTGGCTGCTGAATCTGCTCCGTGATTGACCTGCTTCTCGTTGGTGAAGTCTGCTGCTGTCCGGTTCCTGTTCCGGTGTTCCAGTACTCTGCAGTCGCTCCGGCGACATTCTGAACTGTATAGAGACACTGTTTCTCTCTCTCGGCAGTAAGCTGTGACCAAGGGTACTCTGCCTTATGCTGGTTGTTGTCACTCCTTCTCATACCGAACCACTTAACCCGTGCGATGCCATTGGTCTCCGTGGTGTGCCTTCCGTAATATCTAAGTATATGGTTAACTGCTGAGCCACTTTTGGTGTTCCTCTCTATATCTTACGAGCTCCCTCTGTGCACCGACGGTCGGTGCTCGGTGTCTGTTAGTCCGCTCGCTACTGTGTAGCTGCACCGGAGGGGTGCTCTGGCTCCGGCCTATTCACGAGAGAGGGTACGCTTTCAAGCCACACTTCAAGTGCGCTGGCTCCATACAGCTTGTGCAGTAACCTTCACTGTGGCATCCAAGGGGTGTCCAGGCCCCATCTGTTTGGCACTCGCAGGGTTATTACGTAAACTAGTAAGGGCGTTTATGGTTCTGGTTTCCAGCACTGGCAGTAGTATTCCCAGACAGCCCACGGAGGTGGTATTGGTTCAGCTTTAGTCATAAGGGCGCAGTCCTATTTCTACTTGAGAGTGTATTCAGTCAGACACCATTTCTATCATTACTTGCTAGAGACTGTTCGATATATCCTGGGCGTTGGCCTATCCTGATCCTATTCTGCTGTTGTGCACCTATTACCCCTTAGGGGTTATTCTCCATTATATCATTGTGTGCATTCACTTGTCAGTTTTACCATTACTGTTATTCTTGTACTGGCCCTTAGGGGCACTATTTTACTATCCAATTCAATAAAACTGTGTTCTTACTTCATATCCTGGTCTGTGTGTCAGAAAACCGTAACACTGGGGAAACCAAGTGTTCCTCAGTGACCACTTGTAAATTTATGTCTAGGATTAGCTGTTTTTTTTTTTACAGAGGATACTTACC
Organism: Rhinophrynus dorsalis; assembly: GCA_037306005.1. Classification (NCBI taxonomy): domain Eukaryota; kingdom Metazoa; phylum Chordata; class Amphibia; order Anura; family Rhinophrynidae; genus Rhinophrynus; species Rhinophrynus dorsalis. The sequence goes on from CM074724.1 coordinate 52,781,534, forward strand.
TATAACTTGGGAACTGGACTGCCCTTTTGAGCTCGATTAGTCTGATATTTATGTGTGACTCCCCATAGAATAAGCAATATTTGCTTTGTTTTCTCAGTAAGCCTCGCCACATATTCTGGTCTGATTATAAAAAACTTTAGGGTGCCTCCATATGGGTGACGAGTATCTGAGATGTGTACCCCTTATTACTTCAGAAAAGTGACTGACCGTAGAACAAGCAATATTTGCTTATGTTTGTTCTCAGTGAGTCTCCCACAAATTTAACTGTTTTAGCAATAACAGAAAATAAAGTTCTCCGCTCCCTCCCCTTTCTGCCTGACGAGCTGTAAAGCTGTCAGAGGCAGAATCCGGTTGCCCGACTGTAGGCAGATCTTCAGGAGCGCTGTCATCTAGATATCTAACTATAATTACTTCATCGGTATGGTCTACAACGTGTGCCTGGCTTGCAAGCACACGTGGACCATTCCAATGAAGTAATTATACTTAGATATCTAGATGGCCGCGCTCCTGAAGAGCCGCCGTTTGGTCCCGGAAGAAGGATTTCATGACATCCGCTGTACAGCGGACGCATGAAATGGGGAAGGGAGCGGAGGTCTTTATTTTCTTACATCTCTCAAACCATAACGGTTTGAGAGAAAGGATTAAGCACATTAAATGTTTTTTTAGTGCAGCTACGATTTAGAAGATACTTTTTTTGGGACTTTACTATCCCTTTAAGTAGGGTTGCACACACTATCAGCTTTTGTTTGAAAACACTGTCAGCAACTGTCGTGTCTGCCTCAGTGTGCGTGACACTCAAGATTGATTTGCATATTCTATCTATTGGGTAAAGACACAAGGTCAACATTCGTAGGAGCCATTAGTACGTTCTGTACATAGTAAACTAATGAGTGATTAATATTATTATTATTATCGGTAAGTGATAGTTCTCTTTCATGGGGGGGGCATATAAAAATCCTTCTTAGTGTATGTTTAAGAATTGTCGCTAAAATTCACAATAAAGCATAAATTCAAGTTTGTAAACATATCTATCTGAAAAAAATTCACAAATGAGAATATGTTTTTGCCTAAATAACTATCACTATATACTTCCATAAACATAGAAACATAGGATTTGACGGCAGATAAGAACCATTCGACCCATCTACACTGCCCATTTTCCTACTGTAAAAACCTCAAATCTTATTTGGTCCTTGGTCTTGTCTTATGTTCAGGACAGCCTTATGCCTACCCCATGCATGCTTACATTCCTTCACAGTATGAAAGGCGCAGTAAACATTTTTTTTATGAAAAAAAAATATATTGTAGGGATTCTCCTATTGAGTAAAATAAGGCTTCTCCCACTGCAGAGAGATTTATATTTCCAGAGTTATTACAGTTTAAACCCATGTTTTTATATATTAGCAGTGCCCTCTAGTGGTCAGATTCTAATTAGATTTCCTGTTAGATTCTAATGGAGAGGAAAGTCAGAAAAGTCAGACACATACAGTTCTCCATAGAATGTGATACAAACTGCCTGTCACTTCCTGTCAGTTAGAACTATCAGGAAGTAAACACAGTAAATTCACTTCCTGATTATCTGAACTGCTATAAACTTTGAATAAATTATTTGACAGCGATGGGAGTGACCTTGTTTTATTCAGCAGGAAATGCTCTGTAAAATATGTGTTTTCATAAAAAAAAGGTTTACTGCTCATTTAACTTCTACCACTCCTACTGGGAAGCTATTACACTTATCTACTACCATCTCAGTGAAGTAAAACTTTCTTACATTGCATCTAAACCTGCATCCCTCTAGTGTTAGACTATGGCCTCTTGTCCTAACATTTTTACTTCTTTGAAATGTACTTACCTCCTGCACTTTGTTGAATCCCTTCATGTATTTAAATGATTCTATCATATCCCCTTATACCTGGTTTTAAGATTTAATCACAAACGCTTTATTTTTGGTACAATTAGCAAATTTCTTTGACTGGGGTTATCACTTAGTGAAAATGTCACTAAACATTTATACACATCCTTATGTCACTTTGAGGCAATTTCACAGGCACTTTCTTTATTACTCTAGTTTTATCTTTCTTCCCCACTGTGCTTTCCTTCCTCTCTCTCTGCTTAGTTATTTTAATGGAATAACCTGGTGAAAAACATGTGAACAACATGTGGCTCACCAGCTAGTGTTAGACTACAACACCTATAATGATGGCATTTGTAGTCCACCACCAGCTGTTGAGCCACAGATTTCTACCTCCCAAGTGTCCCTCTTTAGGAAGGACAGTCCCTCTTTGAGACCCACATCCCTCTGTCCCTCTTTCACATCTTGATGTCCCTCTTTTAGGAGATTAGACTGTGTGATGTTTATATAAATGTATCACATTGCTTCACAGCAATAAAACTCACATTCATGTTTGTTTAATTTCAATATATGTGTTTATAAATGAGTCTGTGTAAATAAAATACTTTGATCTTTTTCTAAATCATTTAGTCAGTTACAAAAAGAGGTGTCAGTAGGTCATGAAATAACCTAGAAATTCTTTGAAATGCCCCGCCCACCAGCCACACCCCCAAGCAGCACCCCCTAAAACACAAGTGTCTCTCTTTGGCTATTTTAAATGTTGGGAGCTATGTAGATTGCTCACCCCCCAGATATGAGTACTGAAAGTCTTGACCCTCCTTGTCCTCTGCTGGAGGAAGTGAAAACTGGAGGACCCAGCATGTCAGGTAAGTGAGAACTGTGTAAGCAGGGGCGGGCTGGCCCGGGGGGCAGGGGGGCAATTGCCCCCCGGGCCGCAGGGCCAGCGCGTGTAGCGGGCCGCCATGTTAGACATGTGACTGACTGTCTGTCAGTCTTAGCGTGCAGGGCCGCAGCGGAGGGGGAATTGTTACTTTTTTATGTTCTCTTCTCCCCACTCCGCAACGATGACAGCCGGGACAGTGTCATAAGCGGAGATGCCGCTTGGTGCAAGCTGGTGTTTTCTTTTCTCTGTTCTGAGGCCAGTGCAAGTTTAAAACTGGCGCCCAGACTGAGGAAGAAAACCCCAGCATGCACCACGCAGCGTCTCAGCGTGACTCGGTCCTGACTGTCATCGGTGCGGGCAGTGTGGAGAAGAAGACAACGAGGCATAAGGAGGTACTGGGGGTGGGAGAGAAAGAAGTATACAAGGGGAAGAAAGAGAGGTACAGAGGAGAGAAAGAGGCACAATGGGGAAGGGGGGAAGAAAGAAGTACATGGGGGAAGAAAGAGAGGTACAAGGAGGGGGAAGAGGTACAGAGGGGAGAAAGAGGCACAATGGGGAAGGGGGGAAGAAAGAGAGGTACAAGAAGGGGGAAGAGGTACAGAGGGGAGAAAGAGGCACAATGGGGAAGGGGGGAAGAAAGAAGTACATGGGGGAAGAAAGAGAGGTACAAGGAGGGGGAAGAGGTACAGAGGGGAGAAAGAGGCACAATGGGGAAGGGGGGAAGAAAGAGAGGTACAAGAAGGGGGAAGAGGTACAGAGGGGAGAAAGAGGCACAATGGGGAAGGGGGGAAGAAAGAAGTACATGGGGGAAGAAAGAGAGGTACAAGAAGGGGGAAGAGGTACAGAGGGGAGAAAGAGGCACAATGGGGAAGGGGGGAGAAAGAGAGGTACAAGGAGGGGGAAGAGGTACAGAGGGGAGAAAGAGGCACAATGGGGAAGGGGGGAAGAAAGAAGTACATGGGGGAAGAGGTACAGAGGGGAGAAAGAGGCACAATGGGGAAGGGGGGAAGAAAGAAGTACATGGGGAAGAAAGAGAGGTACAAGAAGGGGGAAGAGGTACAGAGGGGAGAAAGAGGCACAATGGGGAAGGGGGGAAGAAAGAGAGGTACAAGAAGGGGGAAGAAAGAGAGGTACAGAGGGGAGAAAGAGGCACAATGGGGAAGGGGGGAAGAAAGAAGTACATGGGGAAGAAAGAGAGGTACAAGAAGGGGGAAGAGGTACAGAGGGGAGAAAGAGGCACAATGGGGAAGGGGGGAAGAAAGAAGTACATGGGGGAAGAAAGAGAGGTACAAGGAGGGGGAAGAGGTACAGAGGGGAGAAAGAGGCACAAGATGGGGAGAAAGAAGTACATGGGGAAGAAAGAGAGGTACAAGGAGGGGGAAGAGGTACAGAGGGGGTAAAGAGGCACAAGATGGGGGAGAAAGAAGTACATGGGGGAAGAAAGAGAGGTACAAGGAGGGGGAAGAGGTACAAGGGGGAAAGAGGTACGGGGGGGGAAGGTGCAAGGGGGAGGAAGAGGTACAAGGAGAGGAGAGGTACAGAGGGGAGAAAGAGAGGTGCAAGGGGGTGAAATAAGTACATGGGGTGAAAGACGTACATGAGGGAGAAAGAGAGGTGCAAGGGGGAGAGGTACAGAGGGGAGAAAGAATTGCAATGGGGAGAAAGAGAGGTGCAAGGGGGAGAAGGCACAAGGGGGTGAAATAAGTACATGGGGTGAAAGACGTACATGGGGGAGAAAGAGAGGTGCGGGGGGGAGAGGTACAGAGGTGAGAAAGAGGCACAATGGGGAACGGGGGGGGAGAAAGAAGTACATGGGGGAAGAAGAAAGAGGTACAGAGGGGGGGAAGAGGTACAGAGGGGGGAAAGAGGCACAAGATGGGGGAGAAAAGTACATGGGGGAAGAAAGAGGTACAAGGAGGGGAAAGAGGTACAAGGGGGAGAGGTACAAGGGGAGAAAGAGGTGCAAGGGGGAGAAGGCACAAGGGGGTGAAATAAGTACATGGGGTGAAAGACGTACATAAGGGAGAAAGAGGTGCAAGGGGGGAGAGGTACAGAGGGGAGAAAGAATTGCAAGGGGGAGAAGGCACAAGGGGGTGAAAGAAGTACATGGGGCGAGAAAGAGAGGTGCAAGGGGTGAAAGAGGCACAAAGGGGTGAAACTGGCACAAATAGTGGAAATGGGCCACTTGATTAAATTTGCCCCCCAGGCCAAATGTTGCCAGTCCTCCCCTGTGTGTAAGTATCTCTGTGTTTGCTAACCATGTGCACTACTGACCTAAAATGATCTGCGTAAATCCTAGGCACTTTGCCTTCACACTTTCAGTTAACTGTGTATGTTTGCTAATAAAATTGGACAGTGTGTGTGTGTGTGTGTGTATATATATATATATATATATATATATATATATATATATATATATATATATACCTGTAAAATTTTCTCATTTCCATGGGATATTCTTGAATCTATGGATAAGTACATTTAGTTTCTTACCTTTCCTCTACTTGTATTATTTATGGTAACTGTGATTTTGTTATTTCTTGTTCCTTTCTGACTCTCCTTTTATTATAAGGGATCCAGTTTTGAACATTTGCTACAATTTCAAGTGAGAATTTATCATCTGTTTATATCATTTATACCTTAAAGGGATAGTAATACTTAAATATTACTAATCCCCATATTGTAGCTATGGTAAAAAAGAATTGAATTTCCCCCAGGTTCATCTCTCAAACGTTTAGGGTTGAGAGATAACCAAAGGCAAAGTCCCCCCCTTCCCCTTCCCTGAAGTCAGTGTTGTACTGACTGTAGGGGAAGTCTGTCATATGGCAGGCTTGCAGCTCTGCAGCAGAGCCGAGATCACATTAGTGAAAAAGAATTATTTAACTGAAACGGTCTTCTACATGTGCTTGGTTTGTGCTTGGTTTGCAAACACACACAGAAGACTGTTTCAATGAAATAATTATTTTTTACTAACTCGATATCAGCTCTGCGGCAGAGCTGCCTGATGAAAAACAAGACCGGATATCCCTGCAGTCAATACAACGCTGACTTTAGGGAAGGGGGAGGGGGTACTTTGCTTACGGTTATCTCTCAAACCATAAAGGTTTGAGAGATGACACTGGGGGCAATTGAATTCTTTTTACCATAGCTACAATATTTAAGTACAACTATCCCTTTAAGTGAAGGTGGTTTACACCATTTACTGTTTAGTGATCTGCACACTTATATAGGCTATTCTCTGTATTAACATAGAATATGGTGTTATATATTTGCCATCGATTGGGGTGTATATCTAATTAGGTTCACTTCATGTATTTTTTAGTGATTTTAAATGTCTGTCCTATTTTTGTATTGTTTGCACTAATAAAGATATATATTGTATTTTTGTAAAAAACTTTTCTGATCTGAGTGCCTTATTTAAAGGACTTTTCTGGTATGGAGGTTGTTGTTTTTTTTTAGACCTTTTTGTTCCATTTTGTTATATGGTTATCTTCCGAGTCCTGAGTGCACCCCATTATTTGGTTTCGTTAGATTAGAATTTCATATTTTTTAAGATCAGTGCCCACCATATCCTTGTAGTATATCTAATCAGAAAGGTTGCAGTTGGTTTAAAGGGACAATAATACTTAATATGTAAACATATATATATTGTAGTGTTTATCCCCCTGAGTAAGAAAGGGCACTTCCACTGCTGAAAGGTGGTCAGTTGACCATAAACCTCCATAGGATGGTGTAGCAACAGTGCCACTGTACAATTTCAGGCCACTGTGATTCAAGTTTGAGCTGTAATTACTTTTGACTAAAACACCTCTCAACAGTGAGAGAACCCTTGCTTTATCAGTGGGGTAAACATGACAACATATCTTTTTTTTTCACATTTTAAGTATTACTATCCCTTTAAGATGTTGAGACAAAGTGAGTCCTATATGAACTGCAAACCATGTATCCAGAAGAACTCAATATAGAATTCAAACTTGTGGCTTTTTTTAATGATTTGTAATATTGTATGTCCGTAGGGTTATTTTATACATATTCTATATAATAATTCGCTACAAAGTTTGTAACGATGCAGTCATGCTCAGTAGAGCCCGTGACACTGCTGATACAGAGTGGTCTGTATCAACTGTGGCGCGGGCAGTCTCTACTGCGCATGACTGCCCAGCAACCGGCTGGCAGTGGCACTGTGGCCCGTGTAACGGGCTCTTCAACTAGTATATATATATATATATATATATATATATATATATATATATATACTAGCAGTGTAGGACGGTGTTGCCCTTCTGTTTTTATTTGTAAAACTGTATTGTGAATTCTAGGTTCATGCATAGACACAGAGACAGACTCACATTACAATACATATAACTGTATTGAGAAGACTGCGTTCATACATAGACACACACTACCATATATTCATACATAGACACTCAGAGACTGACACAGTTATACATACAGACACAGCCACATACAGACATTCATACAGACACACACACCTACGTACATGCATACAGCAACTAAAACAGGGGAAGGTGGGAGGAAAGAAAGGGAATGGAATTATAACAGATTTAACCATTTGAGTGGCAGAGGTGTAGTAAAGGTATTGCACAGTCCTCTGTCACTGAAAGTGTTAAGCAGCTGTCCCTCTCTGTAGTGGCCCTGGTGAAGTGTAGTCCAAACAAAGATTTGTAATGGTGTCCTTGGGATTTTCTGTGTATTCAATATCGGCCTTGGTATTCTTTGTATGAGGGTATGGTATTCCATGCATAAAACGGCGATGTTCTGAACATGGTTTTAATTATTAGAAACGTCAACTTTTCACTCCGTATTATTGATCAGTGCGGGCAGGGTTCTCTTCCTCCCGTGTGCTAAGGAGTAGGCTTGTCCTTGATGTGAGGGGATATTGTCGGCTATGAAAGGACAACAGCGGAAAGTGCGGAGCTTCAACCCTCCAAAACACAAGCTTTTCAGTCGGTATTATGATCACTGCGGGCAGGGTTTGCTTCTTCCTGTCTGTTATGGAGTAACCTTGTCATAGATATGAGGGGATATTGTGGGCTTGAAATCAGCAAATATACAATTTTTGACTGCAGTTCCAAAGGTCGTAAAATATATGTTTTCATCTATATATATAAAAGATATATAAATGTAAATCGTGTAGGCTGAGAGACTTGTAACACGTGTCTTGGTATACTGCATTCCTCAGAGAAGGTATAGCATGAAACACGTTAGAAGTGTGCCATCCTACAAGAGTTATGTTTATATATCAAAAATATATTTAATGACCTTTGGAGCTGCACTCAAAAATTGTATATTTGCTGATTTGCAGGCCACAATATCCCCTCACATCGGAGTTTAAACAAGAAGGCTACTCCTTAACAGACGGGAGGAAGACAACCCTGGCTGCAGTGATCATAATACCAAATGGATATAAATGTGAAGTGGTCAGAGGCGGAGGAGGATGGTGTGAGATGGCTTCGTCCTATCGGAGGAGTGATCGGAGTATAAGTGAACCAGTGGGTGGATAGACGAGTACAATGGTCCCTGGGCCCCCGTACTTTGCGCCGCCCGCGCATCCTCCTTGGCCTGCTGAGCCGCAGAGCCGGTACGGTTCATCCGCCCAGTGTGTACTCCCCTGTGCTGGACAGAAGGGTATTGTAAAATCTAGCAGGGAGAAACATAAGTGAGCCTCCTTCCAGGTAAAGTGCGGACATCATTATATACACAGGTTCAGAAAGACCCTAGGCAGTGGGTACTGCAATACCAATACACCTGGCACTTCTCCAAGGAAATCCAGTAGGTCACACACACACATGGCTTACCTATTAGTCTGTTTAGCAAAGTATTGTAGTAACTAATACTCCTACCTTTCTGAGGCTGGTTTTCACCATCACCAAGGATTTTGTGTGTGTGTATGTGTGTGTGGCATGTGTGTCTGTGTGTGTGGCATGTGTGTGCGTTTGTGGTGTAGAAGCAAGTGGCAGCCATTTTGTTTTTTTCCTCAGTTGGATAGTGGTGGGCGGGCTGGATAGTGGGGGCAGGCCAAACCCCCCACTGAATCACCCAATGGGAGCAGTAACTCCTCATTACTGCCGCCCCTGGGTGTGTTTGCCAGGCACACAGAAGTCTTCTTTTTATATATATATATATATATATATATATATCTTACTAAAAGGAGAAGCTTGGAAGCCAAAATTCTCTGGCACTAAACACACCCAGGGCGTGCACTAGAAGGAGAATCTTGGCAGGCAGCCAAGCAGTTCTGAGGAGACATTCATGTTTCCTCATACATAACACAGGGGCGTGATTTTCATAGGAGTTGCTGAAGGCCCCTGGTTATTCCTATGAAAATCTCTGTAAGGACATGGCCCCCCAGCCACATAACACAGGGGCGAGATTTGGCCCCCACCAAACGACTTACGTGCCACTGCAAAGTGAGGGATGGGTGCAATATGAGTGCAATATGGGTGCAATAAGGATGCAATATGGGTGCAATATGAGTGCAATATGGGCAATATGAGTGACTATAAATAAGCCCCAGGACCATGACACTCATACTCCCGATGAAGTGGAACTGATACTCCACGATATATGTTGAGCTATCCCTGTCACTCACCTATGGTCCCTTTCACTGCATGGTGTCTCAATAACGTGCAGGTTACTGTTAAAAGCAAAGGAAAAAAAATATATCCCGAAGAAGGGGAAAAACAGAATTACCCTTGAATTGTACTCCTGAAATACCCCAGATGGTCTAATTATAGTGGTGACGAAAAGAAGGAAAGAAATAACTTTTGTAATAAAAATAATCTTTATTAAGTATTTGATTTAAAAATGTTAAAGTCATAATTAAAATATATGATTGGTGAAATAGGTCTGGGAGTGAGAGATTAAATGATCAAAAAAGATGTAAATAGCGAGGGCAAATGACTGTATTTATGACACTTAAATTGGAAACTTGTATAAGCTGTGCACTCACGAGAAATTGTATTGTTCCCAGGACTGTACTGAAGGATAGTACTGGATTAAATCCAACAAACTGCCCTGAACTGGATTTAGTATAGCGTTTTAGTGCACACTTGAAGAATAGAATATATTCATTAGCCTTAATAGCTTAATATGACTATAGTATGAGTAATGAGAAGTGAGTCAATAAGTGGATAGAATCAAAAACAGGGCTACTGAATGAAAGAAGTAAAGTACGGGTCTTACACTGCTGATATGGGGAACTAGAAGTATAAGTTCCTACAAGAGGTACTATGCGATATCATGGAGTAATGATCTATTACACTTAAAATTAATGTTGGTATTTCTGCTCTGAGTCTGTGAGTGCGGTCAGAGCTATACAATAAAATAAACAGCCTCCCAAATCAACTGTATTGTCTAAGTCAATGTTAACTACAGTGAGTATAAGGGAAACACCTGAAAAACCTGTCAAGGGGGGCAGGGTTTTCCTTATGGTCACAATAAGAAGACTGTCCCTTGCTGCGACCTGTCCGGGCAAGAGACCACATTCCTCATCTGAGGGGAGGGGGCTTACACTAGGTAAAAGAGGTGGGAGGGGGATACTTTATCATTCAATTACTCTTGAACTACAACTCTGACAGTATTGTAATAACACTCTCCATGGCCCAAATACTATGAAGATTAATTGGAGCTGCTTTTATTGTGAAACATTACTATCCATTTAAAGCCCAAGATGGGCAATACGTGGGATTTTATGTTTGCATTTTTTATTTAAAAAAATTACTAAACTTATAGGCTTTTCATTGTCTATCCATCAGTATAAACTGGCCCAGGGTAGGTTAACCCTTTGAGTGCCAGAGAAGTACGCAATGCATTGCAAAAAAAAAAAAATAAATAAGTTGTGAACTGCTCTGGCACTCAAAAGGTTAAAGCAGAATGTGGCACTGGCTTCTAGATGAAGCTGGCAGGGGAAGTAGCTGTAAACTGGAGTGCAGTCACCTTCATTTAGTGCTCACAGAACAGGTAACAGCTAAATATCTTATTATATTTACATCTATATAATGTTAATAATCCTTTTCCTTAAAGGTATAGTAATACTTAAGATGTAAAAAATATATGTTGTAGGGTTTATGCCCCCAAATAAAACAAAGGTACTCCCACTACTGAGAGATATTTTATTAAAAAATTATAACAGCTCAAACTTGATTTTTTTAGGTGCAATATCACAGTGGCCTGAAAATCTACAGTGGCGCTGTTGCTACACCATCCTATGGAGATTTATGGTCTACAGACCAGAGCAGTCCACAGGATGGTGTAGCAACAGCACCACTGTAAATTTTCAGGCCACTGTGATATTGAACCTAAAAAATTTAAGTTTGAGTTGTTATAATTTTTTAACAAAATATCTCTCAGCAGTGGGAGTACCCTTGTTTTATCCGGGGACATAAACCCTACAACATATATTTTTTTACATTTTAAGTATTACTATCTCTTTACGATGGGCTGGTTGTACACTGGATGAATGCATCAATAAAACTGGATACCAGGTGGAACTATTGTTAAGTTTCATATAACAAAGTTTTGTGTGTAAGACTTGTGGTGCAGGAACCTACTATCTGTATGTATGCATAATTAGCATTCTCCTTATGATAATTGTCTGTATTGACTCAAGGGAGGAAGATATAATTATGCCTCTTTACAGGTCCATGGTAAGACCCCACCTAGAATATGCTGTTCAATTCTGGGCGCCCTTTCTGAAGAAGGACATTATGGAACTAGAGAGAGTGCAGAGGAGGACTACAAAACTAGTAAGGGTAATGGAAAGTTTTAGTTATGAAGAGAGGCTAGAAAAGTTAAACTTGTACACACTAGAGAAACGGCATCTTAGAGGGGATATGATAATACTATATAAATATGTTCAAGGCCCATATAAAGGGCTTTCAAAAGACCTGTTCATTAACAGAACAGTACACAGGACAAGGGGTCACCCGCTTAGACTTGAGGAAAGGAGATTTAATCTACAACAGCGGAGGGGTTTCTTTACGGTAAGGACAATAAAGGTATGGAATGCACTTCCGGAGGAGGTGGTGCTATCAAATACATTGGATGCCTTTAAAAGGGGCCTGGATACTTATTTAAAAGAGCATAATATAGAGGGCTATGCACGTTAGTATTGGGATTAATATTTAGTTAGGGCTTGTTGATCCAGGGAGAAATCTGATTGCCATTTGGAGTCAGGTGCCTTCTTTTGGGTCAGCGATAGTAAACAGGAATAGGAAAAGGGTTGAACTAGATGGACGCAAGTCTTTTTTCAACTTAAATTACTATGTAACTATGTAACTATATGTATATCCACATAACTACTACACCTGTTGGTGTCATGTAAATTAAAATATACATACAACAGCCTCAGCATCTTTCAGCAACGCATGTTTTTATTTAACAGGAAGAGCCATACAATGTATATTTCTCATTAAACAGTTTACTGTTCTTTTAAATTGGGTTTTTAACCCCTCAAATGCTGGAGAGAATTGGCTTTGGCGACCACTCTCACATTTGGGTGGCAAATATCCAATTTAAATCAATGGGAAATAAAAATTCCCTAAATTTCCATTGGTTAAAAAGGGATTTTTACATGCTAAGAGGTCTCCAACACATTGTGAAGCAAAAAGGTGGAGTCCTTTCTAGCCTTCATCAGGTTAAAGCCTCATTAAATTAAAGGGAATTTGGCTATGCTTATCTGTCCTCCATGGTGTAGTTGGTTTGCTCCAGAATTGTTCCAGTTCTACATTGCATATCAGGCTCACTGGAGAGTGTGCTGTAATATTACCCATAGTGCTCTGCCTCTTCCCACTGAATACATTACTACACGGCATAATAAGACAACAACATGACTTTTGCTTTTGAAGACACTTTAATTCTACTAAAGAGAAAGATTGAACATGCCTTATTCAGATTAATGCATTGGTCTTGAGGGAGAGTTACAGGAATGGAAGATGACAAGAAGGAAAGTTATAAGATCACTAAGGTCTGGCATTATTCTTGTCCTCTTGCTTGCTCTTCACTTTCACCTTTGCCCTTTCCTTTCCCCTTCCCTTTGCCTTTCCCTTTGCCCTTCCCCTTTCCTTTGCCCTTTCCTTTGCCCTTACCTTTGCCCTTCCCCTTTCCTTTCCCTCCCTCCTGTTCTTGAGACATTGCCTGATCTTGAATAGATCTTTGTTGCCTAGCTTCACCTGATCCCGCTTGGACATTATGCTGTCCACTATTTTCAGGTTCCTTCCTGTGCTCTAGTGCTTTCTCATGGCCCTTCCCATGCTCGGCTCCCTTCCCGTGCTCTAGTGCTTTCTCATGGCCCTTCCCATGCTCGGCTCCCTTCCCGTGCTCTAGTGCTTTCTCATGGCCCTTCCCATGTTTAGCTCCTTTCCCATGTTTTAATCCTTTGCCATGTCCCTTGCCATGTTCTGCTCCTTCGCCATGTCCCCTCCCATGTTCTTCTCCTTGTTGGCTTGGAGTGCCTTCTCCTGCTTCTCGTTTTGGCCTATTCTTGTCTTCATTATCTTCAAAAGTTCTGCGTAAATCGTCTTCCGCTAGAAGATACAATTTTAAAGTTTACAAATTGAATTCCTGTTATAAATACAGTGGTCTATACTTTCAAATTAGAAATTCTGGGGCAGATGAACTGCTTGAAATAAACCACAAATTCACATACATTTTAATGGGGATTTCAATAATAGAGTTGTTTCCAATGCATTTTGCAGTTATTAGAGAGACCACTCTAGAAAACGGTTTAAAAGCCCAATATAAACATGTGGCGATTTTATTTTCGTTACTGATGGTGCAGTCATTTTGCTCAAGAACTGCTGCACTCTGGTCTGTATAGATCTGGTCTGTGAATTCTATGTTTATTCACTTGGCACCAGCAATGGGATACAACCACTGTAGTTAATTACATGCTGTGCCAGAGAACTTGATCTTCAAAATGTAACCCATTGAGTGGCAGAGAGGTATACAACACATTGTAACGCAATGAGCTGGACACCTTTCTGTCACTTAAAGGGTTAAACATGTATACTCTTATGCGTAAAAGAAAAAAATAGCAATTCTGGGGATAAAGAAACAGCATCATGAGGAGAACTAAAAAATAATCCCCTATATTCCATTGATTTCAAATGGGTTTTTTAACCTCTTGAATATTAGAGAGTTCTCCAACGCACTGGCGATGTCTCCAGTATTCATGGGAGTTAAAGATTCCTTTTTAAATGAATGTGAAGTTTTATTAGTCCTCTAGGGTTCAATAAGTTTGCTCCAGAATAGCTACTGCTGATTTTGTGCGCAAAGATCTTACAGCCTTATTCACACACCTATGAGTACTCCGGATCTGCCCCAGAGACTTCAGTATGTAGAGCTTATTACCAAGTCTCCTGGACGGAGGCTGATTCTCTGGCTTTAGTGAGTTTCTAGTGTTCTATCCACTTACCCCCCATTCTAGAGTCAAACCCCATCCTTCCTCCTCTCAATCCCACACAGCCAATTAAACCCCAACTACGTTATGCCAGATTCACGTCATTCAGACACTCCAGATACCAGCACATAAGCCCTCTCCTGGGTCTCCAGAGGAGAAAGGCCCATATTTATAAAAGCAAACAAATTATTTTGGAGTAAACCAACTGCACCACAGGAGACAAATAGAAAATGGGATTAAAAAGCCCAATTTAATCTAACAGGAATTTGTATTCATTCCCTTTGGTGCAGTTGGTTTACTCCAGAATAACTTATTTTATAAATATGGGACAACATTCCCAGATATGCTTATCCATCAACCTAAAAAGGAGCAGTTCTGGAGTGGGCCAGCTGCACCATAGGACAGAAATGGAAATTCCCATTGCTTTAAATGGTGACCCCTTCAGTGCAGGAGAGATCTCCAAAGCAAGACCTCACGAGCATTCACAGGTTTAAATGCCATAGTTATTTCAATGCGAATCAGTGCAATTTAGTTTTTAATCTCAAACCTATGGTGCAGTTGGTTTGACCCACAATTGCACCAGTTTTGATTCCTACATGCTTCCTTAAGGGCTCTAAACATGAAAATAGTAAATGTGACCTTTAGTAGGGAGAAGTGAAATAATCCAGTCAGTTCTGATTTTGTACAAAACAGGCAGTTTCTCACGGCCTGAACCACAGCTTTTCAAACAGGTGTTTTCTAGGGTGACCACGGATCCCTTATTGGAGGTCTGTGTCCCGCGTCCCAGGTCACCCCCCACCGGGACAACAAAGAGTCCCGGAATGGAGCAACAAAGCGGGCACCCACAGCCTACCTACATTAGCGCAGCACCACCAGCCAATGAAATTTATTTGCTATATGGTCCTCATTGGTTGGCTGAGCCAGCCAATTAGGACCACATAGAAAACATATATTTCATTGACTGGCGTGTGCGAGACAACTGGGATGGTGCCGGTATGCTGGCACTGTGAGTGAGATTGAGTTCCATGGCTGAGGCTCCCGCTGGCAATGACCATCTGAGGCTGACAAAGTAAGAGTTCCCAGTAGATTTCATAGCCAGTGATGACAGTATGCATGAAACTGTGGCCTCAGCTACAATTCTCTCTGCTTACCCTAGGCTGGGTTCCCACTGGTGCTTTATTTACCTGCTATTTTGAGTTGCTTTTCATGCATGAAAAGTATAGATAACGTGATTACAGCAAAAAAATAAAATGTATCACACTTTCAAAGAGGTTTAAATCCCAGTGTGCATTTCAAAGGGTGAAGTAATTATTTTTCCCATCATACCCACATGAGGTTGACCACATGTCCCAGAATGGCAGATTGGATATGTGGTCACCCTAGTGTTTTCATGTATTACTTTATGTCCAGGGTTTTATGGACAAAGTGTTAAAGCCAAATCTAAATCAAAGGATATTTTATTTGTCCCCTATGGGGAAGTTAATTTGTCCCATATTTGCTTCAGTTCAGTAATCAATAACCGTGGAGGCAGATATGGGGGGGGAGGGTTGGAAACTGGAAGAACTTGCATAGGTTTTCAGTGTAACACAAACTGGGAGCAGTACTCTAAGCTTTTCTAATACATATTGTAACAGAGGTGAGTGAGTCTATGCCATGAATAACAAGGAAGACACAGGAGACCAGTGCTTCTCGGCAAGGACTGTATAAGTCTATGTCTTTCTGTTAAACAAACTAAGAGCCACTAGGATATGGTTCACCAATAACAAACCCCACCGTATCTTATTCTTCTCATAAAATCCTAATTTGGACTGATTATTATTAAAGGAGAACTAACATCTGCTAATAATACCTTGCTACGGCCAGAACATTTTAAAGGCCCCTATGAATTCTACTCTAGTGCATTTGCTCAATAGATACAATCTTTAATCAATCCTTGAAGTTGTGACCATGGAGGTGGACATGACAGTTGCGTGACCTCACACTCTGCTCACTGCTCATGGTAATCTTAATCTTTTAAGGACCAAAGGCCTATTCCTCCAAGGACATGACATCCAGGAATTAATGAAGATGTTATTTCTTGAGCAAAGTCACAAATGCAAAATTCATGGGGGCCAACAGGATTTTCTGGCCATAGTAAGGTAAGTCAGGGTTATTACAAAGTGCTGTCAGTATACTTACTAAATATTGCTCTCATGCATTTCATCCCACATGGTGTCCGGCAGCATCTCATGTTATTCTTGCATTCCCCATCAGCAGCACAATCGGCCATTCTGGTGAAGTTAGGGAAACGGATTGGGGGTTTATCTGAAGACCCTCTTTCCCTCTGACCATTTCTGTCCTCTCTGTTATGTTCCTTTATGTATTGTTCTTTCATCTTTTTCATCAACTCTGGATGTTTTTGGAAATAAACATCTGGGCACATTCCCTGCTGATCATCATCTGTATTCTGAGCAGCACCTGCCAATGCAAAAATAAAAATAATTAGCCAAAGTTTTTAAATAACTGTAGATTTTTGTCTGCCCCCTTTATTCCATTTTAGTCTGATAATCTTCTTCTGTCATAGGCACAGTCATTTTCTGGACTCTATGGGCCTTATTTGTAAAAGTAAACAGGAACAATTCTGGCATCCCCAACTTTCCCATTAATCTAAATGGGGCATTTAACTCCCTGAATGCTAGAGAGGTCTTCGACCCATTTGAGGTTTCTATCATATTCTATGGAGAACTGTTTGTCAGTGACTCACCTCTCCTAGAGAATGCAACAGAATAACTAATTGGAATCTGACCACAATATAAAAAACAAGACTTTATAACTGTAATATGCATATGCATGTCTCAGAAGTGGGAATGCCCTTATTTCAATCAACAGGAAATGCCCTATAATATATATATATATATATATATATATATATATATATATATATATTTCATAATAACATTTTCCTGCTCCTTTAAAATCAGTTGTCATGTATCCCCTATGATATGGTTGGTTTGCCCCAAATTGCCTTAGTTCTTCTTAGACATTCATACCCACTCCCTCACTGAAAATCAGTGACTATCTATCTATCTATCTATCTATCTATCTATCTATCTATCTATCTATCTATTTTTGCATTTTGTTGCTACACCATCCTATGGAGATTTATGGTCCTGAGACCAGAGCTGTCCTTAGGATCGTGTAGCAACAGCGCCACTGTACAATTTCAGGCCACTGTGATATTGCACCTAAAAAATTCAACTTTGAAAATTAATAACTTTTGAATGAAACATCTTTCAGCAGTGGGAGTACTCTTGTTTTACTCAGGGGGATAAACCCTACAACATACTTTTTTTTACATTTTAGGTATTACTATCCCTTTAAGGTGAAAGTTCCACTTTAAACAAATTGAGTTACTCACTGCAAGGATATGGTTCCCATAATTTCAATTTGAGCCACTAGTGTGTCAGTCAAAATGACAGAGATGTTGATTGACTCAGTAGCCTGTTATGAATTTAGTGCTGGCTGTAGAACACCTTCAGTCTTTCATTTGCACTGATTTGATTTGTCATTGACACCCTTCAACCTTGACTTTAGCCCAGAAGGTTCTATGACATTAATCCTTTGAGTGCCAGAGTGGTACACAATGCATTGCTTTGCAATGTGTCATACCATCTGGCACTCAAAGGATTAAGAAGTACCTAAACCCTTTAGGGGTCCAATACATTGGAATGGAGTGGATTGATGGAACAAACCAACTACACAATAGAGGACAAATAGAAATTCAAATTGTTCTCATTGGGGCTTCTGAGTGTTTTGGTGACCTGTCTAAAAATCCAAGGGGCTAAAATCCCCAGGTACATCAATGGGAACTATGGGAATTTTATGCGTCCTTTATGGTGCAGCTGGTTTGCCCCAGAATTACTTCACTTTTCTTTTGAAAATAAGGCCCACATACAGTATACAAATAGATTTTGGAAAGAACACATTAGCCCATACATATAAAAGCCAAGTGGGCCAATTCTGGGGCAAACCAATGGTACCATAGGGACAAGGAAAATCCCCATAATTTCCATAATTTAATCCCTCTAATTTATTGCAATAATTTTGTGCAATTTGAATTCCTGCATAACGCTGTATGGCAGCTATGTACAGCTCTGGGTCTTGGGACACATCAGCAGGTCAGGTTTGAAGGAAATCCCTGATTAGACACAGATGGAGCAATCACAATGACTGAGCCGCTGGTTACTCCCCTGTTAAGAAGCATGGACATCCTGAATAGCTTCACTGCTGGTGTGTCACGAGGACTAACATTGAGAAAATCTGCACTACAGGGGCCATATGTTCTAAAACAGGGGTAGCCAACCTTGGTTCTCAAAATCTAACAATAGGGCATGTTTTAAGGGTATCAGCTGGAACAAACATGGACTAATTAGTGGTCCACCTGTAATTCATGGATATATTGAGAACATGCACTACTGGTAGGTCTAGAGAGCTGGCTACCCCTGTTCTAAAGAAATCTAATATTGGTGCAAACCAACTGTAGTATGGTGGGGATAAAAGTGGTGCATTGAAATCTCTCTAGCATTTAGTTGGTTAAAAGCCACATTTGTATCAATGGTAACTGTTTTTTGTGCCCAATGGTGCAGTTGGTTTGCTTCAAAATGTTTCAAACTCAAAATTACATTTATACCAGTGAATGTCAACTCCAGTCCTTGGGTCACGCCAACAGGTCAGGTTTCAGGATATCTCTAATCAAACTCAGACAGCTTATTGATTATTGAGCCATTGATTACTTGCCTTCAATTAAAGAGGGTTATTTTGAAAAGCTGACCTGTTGGCGTGCCCAGAGGACTAAATTTGAAACGCACTGTTTTATACACGTCCCATTAATTCTTTATCTTACCATATCTAAACGAGCTGGCCACAGCTATGAAGAGTAGAACGAAGAGAACTTCAATCTTCATGGTTCTGTGGAAACCTGATGTGAGTCAGTGATAGGAAGAGAGAGGTTCTACAAGGGATTCCAAAGGATGGGACTCATATTTATACCAGACTGAGGAGGCTTGATCAGGAACAGGTTCACTAGTCTTACATTACCAGATTATTCTAGTTGAAAGAGTTTGAATGAAGCATATTATCTGTAACCTTTTTCCATAATAATTACTGTTATCTGTGAAATGTGATAGCCGGCATGGATATGAAACCTAAAACCACTGGGCATTGTTGTGAGTTCCATGTGTATCTTTATGGCAATGGCAAATGTCATCTGACTTTATACTTATTTTACCTTTAAAATCCCAATGATTAAAGACAGTGGGTAAACTTAGAATATAATGAAATATTGTGGCACATGTAGAAAATGGAGAGGCAATTCATACAGTGCACCGATATTAACCCATTTCAGACCAGTGGGGTACACAATGCATGGTGCACCCATTTGTTCCACAAAAGAATAAAGGTCAGTTAGCATTATAGAGAACCCCCTTGGAAGGACTGCTGGGGATCATACTATCAATTATTTATACATGTACTGTGATAATTTATCCATGGTAGATTTTGGGCAAGAAATCCACTAATTACTAAATCCAGCATATTGTTTTCATAGCTGGGCAGTAAAGAGGAGACACTAATATGTGAATAACCAGCAATATACTTATATATTTAAATAACTTAGGCTACTTATAAACTTAATGGAATAATTTTAGGTGACTCATTGCTAGAAAAAGACCTGGGTATCCTTGTCAACTGCAAACTTGGAAACAGTGACCAGTGTCAAACAGCAGTAGCAAAGGCAAACAAAGTCCTGTCTTGCATAAAAAGAGGTATCGAAGCAAGAGTGGATAACATTATTTTGCCATTATACAAATCATTGGTAAGACCTCACCTTGAGTATGCAGTGCAATTTTGGGCACCGGTTCTGAAAAAGGATATACTAGAACTAGAGAGGGTACAGCGGAGAGCAACAAAATTAATTAAGGGAATGGAGGACTTGACATATGAGGAACGACTAAACAAACTTGGTTTATTTACTCTAGAGAAAAGACGACTAAGCGGAGACCTTATCACATTGTACAAGTATATGAGAGGCCAATACAAGATCTCTGCGGTGAGCTATTTATTCCAAGGCCTGATCAGGTGACCAGGGGACACCCCTTGAGATTAGAGGAAAGGAGGTTTAAACTTCAGCAGAAGAAGGGTTTTTTTACAGTAAGGTCTGTCAAATTGTGGAATTCATTGCCCAGGGAGGTAGTTATGGCAGATACAATGGATACATTTAAGAGAAGATTAGATACATTTCTTTCAGAAGGGAACATAAAGAGTTATACTGTTTATCAGTAGGCTGATCAGGAAAGTCTGATAAAGACTAATTTAATTGGTAGCAGGAAAGCTATAAAATTCACAGTTACTGAGGTATGAAGCGAAGGTTGAACTTGATGGACTTGTGTCTTTTTTCAACTTAATTTACTATGTTACTATGTAACTTGAAGAGAGTTACAACATGATTTACTCTAGAGAAAAGACTACTAAGAGGAGATCTTATCACATTGTACAAGTATATGAGAGGTCAATACAAGGATCTCTGCGGTGAACTATTCATTCCAAGGCCTGATCAGGTGACCAGGGGACACCCCTTGAGATTAGAGGAAAGGAGGTTTAAACTTCAGCAGAGCAAGAGGTTTTTTACAGTAAGGTCTGATAAACTGTGGAATTCCTTGCCCAAGGAAGTGGTTATAGCAGATACAATTTAAGAGAAGATTAGATACATTTATTTCAAAAGGCAACATACAAAGTTATACTGTTTATTAGTAGGCAGATCAGGAAGGTCTGATAAAGACTAACTTAACTGGTAGCAGGAAAGCTATAAAATTTTCAGTCACTGGGGGTATGAGGCAAAGGCTGAACTTGATGGACTTGTGTCTTTATTCAACCTAATTTACTATGTTACTAGGTTACTAGGTTACTATGAAAAATGTTTCACCTCTTTATTATTTACTTCATTCTATTTACTAATCCCACTTTGACTTGATAGATTTTCATAATTACATTTCACTCACAGAGCATATTTGAAGAGTATTTTCCTGGGTATATCAGACAGAGTTGATTTGTAGGTCCATCATTGTCCTCATTATATATAACACTTTGATGAGTTTGGGATTACTCAGACTTTGGTATTAACAATACAAGGCTAGTTTAATAATTGGACAAACTGCTGTACATTGGGGATAGTTTTTAATAAACAACTATATTTTTTTAATTAATCTGAAATAAAGTTTGTGTTTTGTAATCAGGAAAGCTATTATACTCCTTTGTTACACAGCACTGTACGAGTTTATATATTTGGGGCCTGGGGTGGACTGTGGGAGCGGAATAAAGTACAGCAGTTTCAGTTGGAGCTAATACCACCACTCTGTTGTTTCTTCTTTTTTTCATTATTTTGGACTGCATTGTGAGCCCCAGTAGATCAGGGAGGGAAGCTGAATGGGTGGGGTATGAAAGTGAGCCCTTGCACTCTGTGGCTGATGACATAATTAGATTCTGAACTTAGAGATTTCCAGCTTTACAGATCAAAGTCATATGGTGCCCAACTTAGAAGTCCCATAGACTGTTAGGGAAGGGATCTCCATCTCTACCCTTGCAGTCTATGGGGCTGCACATGTAATTTGTTAAATCCCCAAATTCCAGGTTAGAATCCAGCCTGTTGCAAGCCATGAGGGTTTATCCAGTCACCTCCCCAGAGGCTGAAACTACAACGTGTGCTTGCAAACCAGGCACACCCTGTGGACATTTCAAATGAACTATTTCTTTGTAACTACTGCAATCACGGCTCTGCTGAAGAGCCGCAGTACGGTCTGTGGACTGGGATCTCCATCTATAAGTTTGAAAGCTGACATTAGCAAAAGGGGAGGGAACGGGGAACTTTGCAGACTGATATCTCCCAAACCATAAAGGTTTGGGAGAATGGAAAAGGTGCAATTAATTTATTTTTAAATATCTACTGAATTAACTGTATTGAATTTCAAGTATTACTATCACTTTAAGTCATGAAATAGCATTCACTATGCTCTCTGTACAGGAGTACTGGAGCACAGTCCTACGGCACATCCTGAATCATGTGTAAAGAATTCTCATTCATTGTTCGTGCCCAGGGTGTGGAGAAAAGGGATCTACCAAAATGTCCAACACTTACACGTTGCCTCTCTCTTGGTGAATATGGTACAAAGTGGTGGTTTCAGTTCAAAATGGGCTTTGACAATGTAAAATGGTTGTGTAACCTGCTTAAAGTGTTACCTCTAAGGTGGGCAAACCAGCACTGAAAGAATTAACTGTTTGAGTGGCGGAGAGGTAAGAGGATTATGTATAATTAAAGGGTTAATAGAATATTTAAAAGTGGGCAGAACTTCGTGCAGTCCTGCATAAACAGTGCTCTTTAACTCTTTCAGTGTCGGGTTGCTTGCCTTAGAGGGTCACTTCCAACTTTACATCTTTAAAAAATCCCTTTATACCAACATATGCTTTTCTCCCGCATTCACAGATGTAGACCTCATGTAATAGATTTCAAACCGTGACAACACTTAAAAGGATAGTAATAATTAATATGTAAAAAATATATATTGTAGTGTTTATCCCCCTATTAAAACAAGGGTACTCCCACAGCTGAAAGGTGTTTTATTCAAAAGTTATTATTAGGTGCAGTATCACAGTGGCCTGAAATAGTACAGTGGCGCTGTTGCTACACCATCCAATGAACAGCTCTGGTCAAATGACCATAAATCTCCATAGGATGGTGAAGCAACAGCACCACTGTACAATTTCAGGCCACTGTGATACTGCACCTACAAATTTCAAGTTTGAGATGACATAACTTTTGAATAAAACACCTTTCAGCTGTGTGAGTACCCTTGTTTTAATCAGTAGGATAAACCCTACAGCATATTTTTTTACATTTTAAGTATTACTATCCCTTTAAAGGGACTGTTTTCTAAATGATCTATTTCTCCATATACCTGACAGGTTGAACAATGTCTGCATCTTGCCTCTGAGTCTAAGCCTGATACTTCAGCTCAAGCTTTGTACTATAACTGAATATATGAAAAGGCTTTAAAGGAAAATCAACTCCTCCTATTCTGGACAGAAATAGAAATGTCTTCTATGCATTTTCTATACAGTCATGAAGGAGGGGCACAAATAGGATATGATAATGGGGATTTCCACATTTATTTTAGTGCAGAGTGTAAACACTTTTTGGGGGCTCAGCCTCCTTTTTGTCAGGGGACAGGTCATTAGGTTGTTGAAAACTAAATGAAACATTAACCTATTTTTCAGGAATAGGTGATACCTGATTATTTTTGTTTTCTGCAGAATTCATATGATCTTGGCAAAAAAACCCCCAAAAAAACAAAAACATAATAATTTTCCACTTGCTGAGCTAAGTTGTTTTCCTGACCTTTTTTTAATAATAACCTTTTATGTTTTTATATCTAAGGATTAGTAGATCTCCAATGATTTTCAAGTGTCGTACATAATTAACTGAGAATTATGATTTATTTAACTGTACTGTAAATGTCATATGTTTCACCTTTTGGTCTAAAATGATATTAGGCAGGTTAACTCCGTGTGGAACAGAAATGTGACTGTGTACTGACATCTCTGACACCTGAGAGGTTGTGGTCATATTAGAAAAAGTATAAAAACCCCAAATAGCTTAACTAACCCCTTAGATGCAATGCAATAGAAACAGCTTTAGTATCGAAGAGGTTAACAACACACAAAAACATAGACTTTTAATGACAAAGAAGAACCAATACAGTCTGTCTATTTTCCTATCTAGATAAATCTCAGGTGTTTTTGAAATCCCTTACTGTGTTAGCCTTTACAATTTCCACTGGGAGACTGTTCTATGAATCTATCACCCTTTCATAAAGTAGTACTCACACACATTACTTCTGACTTACACCCTCTAACTTTAGATCATGACATCTTCTTCTAGTATTTTTCTTTTCCTGAATAATAAATCCTTAAATATATTTAAAGGTTTTATCATATCCTTCTGTTCATCCTCTCTTCTAATTTATACATATTAAGGCTATTTTGGTACATTTTGCCATGAATGCACTGCAGCATTTTAGTATCTCTTCTTTGAACTACCTTCAAATTATTAATGTCCTTCTGGAGATGCCGTGTCCAGGACTATTTGGAGAACTCCAGTTGAGTACGTAAAGCTCTCAGTAAAGTGACTTTAATACCTCCCTCCTGCTGCTAATTCTGCTTCCTGTACAGGCCAGGACCCTGTTTGCTTTTACCACTGCTTTACTGTATTACTTGCCTATTCAAGTCACTTTAAATATTATCTCCTAAGTCCCTTTCCTCTGCTGCTGTTATCAGCAAAGTACCATTAAGCCTGTGTTCCACCTCAAGGCTTTTGTGCCCTAAAAACACTCACACAAGCTTGCACTTTACAGAATTAAACTTTAAATCCCACACTTTAAATTCCCTCAATTTTTGGTATGCATCCCCCCAGATGTTTTAACCCTATTAAAAATCTTTGTATCTTCTGAAAATAGGCAAGCCTTACCTTGAATACCATTAGCAATATCACTATTGAAGATATTAAAGAGAACAATACCAACCACTGACCCCTGAAGTGCCCTACTAGTAACCAATCCTTCATCTGAATGTATTCCATTGACTATAGCACACGTTTGCCTGTCGTTGAACCAATTTCTCTTACAGTAAACTGTCCTTGAGTCCGATCCTAAACTATGCATCGTAAGAATCAACTTACTATGTGGGACAGTGTCAAAAGTTTACAAAAATAAAAAGTGCATCTATTGCCTCACCCTTTTCTATTGCTTTAGTAATATAGTAAATAAATTCAACTAGGTTTGTTTGGCAAACTAATTCTATTATAAAGCCATTCTGCCATGGATCTTAAGTAATCAGACTTCATATATTTGACAATGCTTTCTTTTAATATCGTTTGTATTATTTTCCAAACTGATGTCAGACTCACAGACCTGTAGTTACTACAGTCCTCCCTACTGCCTTTTTTTATAAGGGGTTCTACAGTGACAACTTTACAGTCATATAAAACCACTCAACAGTGACTGTTTAAAAAGCTTTGCTAGGGGACTTTGTTTTCTTGGATAAACCTCATCTGGTCCAACTGATTTGTAAATGTTTCATTTTGATAATACAGATTAAAACATATCCTTAAAGGGTAAATTGTCTTGTGTCTACTGCTTTCACATTAGCAGTCCACTTGTTTGGGTTCTCATTCCTCACAGTTTTCTTATTTCCCAGCACATATCTACTCATTTCTGACTTTAATCATATTATACCTCGTTAGTTTTCTCCGTTTGCTAATATACCTAAATACAGACTTGGCTATCTTCACTTTGGCTTCTGATTTGGCACATGTTATAATGTGCCGACCTCGCTCTGTTAAACTTTGTAAACATTTCTGTCTTCTTCTGATTCAGTTTGGTTGTACGTCCTGTATGCACATTTTATCCTTTATAATACCTGCCATTTAGAGAACCAGATAAGCATGCTTTTCCTTTTAATTTTATTAACATACCTAATGCAGAGTTCCTTTGCAGAAAAACGTTGACTGTTATAATTGTTCACATTGACTCTGTCCAACATGAAAAATAACTGCCTACCTCTGATAAGTAATATCTTACATCTCCACGTAATAGAAAAATCAGCTTTTGAAAACTTTTTTTTTGTGTGGGTAGTGATGCACAGGTGCTAACTGTATACTGAACCTCACTGATCGGTGATCTCTAGTCCCTAGGCTCTCAGCCATACACTTGACATTATATTGGTATTAGTGAATACCAAATCTAGTAATGCTTCTTTGAAAGTTGGCTCCTTTGCCTTTTTTTTTTTTTACAAAGAAACCATGATCTCCCTACTCTGCACTATTAAAGCAAGAGGAACCTGCCAGTCCTCATCTGGCATATTTAAAGGGATAGTAATATTTTATTATTACTGTACTCCATATTGTACATATTTGTAAAATAATTTAATAACCCCCAGGTTAATCTCTAAAACATTTATGGTTTGAGAGATAACCAAAGGCAAAGTCCCCCCCCTTACCTGAAGTCAGCGTTGTGCTGACTGCAGGGATATCCAGTCTGACTTTCATCATGCGGCTCTGCAGCAGAGCAGCGATCGTGTTAGTGACAAAGAATTATTTCACTGAAACAGTCTTCTACATGTGCTTGCAAACCAAGCACATGTAGAAGACCGTTTCAGTGATAAAATTCTTTGTCACTAACGGGATCTCGGCTCAGCTGCAGAGCCCCAAGCCTGTCGTACGACAGACTTCCCCTGCAGTCAGTACAACTCTGACTTCAGTTAAGGGGGAGGGAGGGGGAACTTTGCGTTCGGTTATCTCTCAAACAATAAAGGTTTGAGAGATGAGCCTGTGGGCTATTAAACTATTTTACAAATATGTACAATATGGGGGATAGTAATAATAAAGTATTACTATCCCTTTAAGTCTCCCATAACTATTACATCTCCCGTCAATGAAATATTTATTTGCAACACCAGTGTTTTTAATCGGTGCTTTTGTCACAGGGGGTCTATAAATTATTCCTATCTGTACATCTCAATCTCCAGTTTCAACAGTTTCTAAAACATTTTACAGTTTTACTTAGACTTTATGTTGTTCTTCTTTACTTGCCTGTGTTTCTGAAAAGACTCTACTCAGGTATAATTGTGCCAGTCATGAAATTTATTGTACTAAGAATCAGTGATAGTCACCAGATCAAAATTATCCCTCAGAATTATTGAAATTAATGAAGGGAGTTTATTTCCTAAACTACAAGCATTTGTACACATTTCACTGAGAAATTCTGTTTAATATAACACTGACTTTCTAGGTGTCATGTACCAAATATATTAATTACTGGTCTTATTAATATTAAAGCTAATTCCATGATCCTTTGCTACATCACCAGACATGTAAACTCCCTTTTCATTGTCACCTTGTGTGGGGAGGGAATTATATTTGGCTGCTCCCTTCATTAGATTAAATAAATGCTAATGACCCCTCTAAATTCCTAATTTATTAACTCTGCTTCCCTACTAGCAGGATGTAAATAATATTTTATTAAATAGATGTCTAACACACCAAAGGCTACTTAACCTAGTGTGAAATGGAGTACTCGCTTCCTGCATGTACACAGGTAAAACCACAGATGCCATTTGCCCAACATAATTTCCTGGCTCACAAACCTCTTGCACTGCCCTGAGCTCATATGTGGCAAGATGGATAACAATATGTCTCTGACTCCAAAAGTCCTTATAATGACTCTTCTATATCTCTGAGCAGTAGCTCCAGGAAGGCACCTACCCCAAAGGGTTAACACTGCATTTATACATCAAAATACACATTACCAATACCCACATACTACATGAAACATTATAAATTTGAAACATAAAAGGAGAAGCTCATAACAATAAGCTTCATCACAAGCATATACAGGATGGGTTGAAACTCAGTGTTAATCCTTTTAATGCCGGAGGGGTATCTAAGAACAAGCAAAAGAGAACTGCACTCCAAACGTAGTAGATAAAACCAGTACAGATCTTTGTTACAAAGTATTAGGACAGGCGTTACACAAGCCGCAATAGTCTCACGCGTTTTACACCTGGGTGCTTAATCATAGACATCTATCTAAGGACACCCCTCTGGCTCTCAAACAGTTCTACTATCTCATACCTCTCAACATTTTAAATGGCCAAAGAAGGACACTTTTTTTTTAGGCAGTGTTGCTGACGGGGGGAGTGACTGGTGAGTGGGGCATTTCCAAGAATTTTTAGGTGACTTTGACCTATTGACTTCTCTTTATGTAACTGAATAAATGATTTAGAACAAGACCAAAGTATTTTAATTACCAAGACTAAATTATATACTCATATATTGAAGTGTATACAAACATTAATATGAGTTTTATCGCTGTGGTGCAATATGATATACTTATATAGACACAACACACAGTCTGACCTCCTAAACAGAGGAACACCAGGGTGGGGAAGAGGGACAGAGGGATTTGGGTCTCAAAGAGAGACACTTGGGAGGTATGCTATCAGTGCAAAAACAGGCAGAATAGAATCTAGGAACAGGGAGCCAAGGTATGGGATAGGTTCAGAAAAATGAAGCAAGTATGGAGAATATTTAAACATGTTTTTATACAACTTTATTCAGTCGCACAGATGCAACTATTTGGATAAGATGACCACTAAAATATCCACTAGGTGTCACTAATGTCACCTCATATGAAATTCCTAACTTATTTTTAAATTTACTCTCATCAAAATCACCTTTTTTGACCCATATAAAAACCAGAGAGGTGTGCAATACATTGCTTTGCAATGCTTAGTGCACCCAATTAGTTCCTAAAGACTTAAAGCAGTATTAGACAATATGACGTATTTTAAATCAGGCATAACATTTCCCACACTAGACAACAGCATAAGGACATAATTCTACCCTTGTGAAAACAATTCCCTGCTATTGCTTAACATACAGCAATTTTCCATTTAAATTGCAGGTGAAGTATATATAATATAATAATAATAACATAACACACAAGATACCATAACCTGAATTCATCTTATGCAAACCTTTATTATTTTAATTGTGGGAGGTAATCATTACTATTAACTAATTTAAGGTCAATTTATAGTTTGGATTGCTTTTGTATTTGTTACTTTTGATTTAATGTAGACATGACTCCAATTGCACCATAGGGAAAAAAATTCTACAAATTCTCTTTTATTTCAGTTGGACATTTAACCCTGTGAATGCCTGAGGAGTATGTAAAACATTGTAAAGCGATGTGTTAAATAGCCCTCTGGCACTCAAATGGTTAACACCTGGAGTTCTAGAGAGGTAACCAATGCATTTCTCGAAGCAATATATTGTAGACCTCTCTATCATTCATGTAATTAACTGTTCCATTTAAATCAATGAGAAATTACATTCCCCCTGATGATATAGTAATTACATTTCCCCTCATGATACAGTATGTTTGTCCCAGAATCTCTCCAGTACTTTTCTGTACATCACACTCAGCGAAGTGTAGACCTCAAAGCCTCTCTCAACTGATCATGGAAGACTACAGAATGCAATTAAGAGGACCTGTCACCTTCAGGCAAATTTTGTATGTCTTACAGAGAAGTAAAATCTGCCTATATGTTGTATTAACTAGTTTTGTGCAATAAATAGTTTCTGAGAAACTGTCCTGTATGTTTTGATGGCACATTGTGGCACGTTGTGCTAATTCCCTGTCAGGTATGTAGTAATTAACGAACTCACTTTCAGATGCAGGAACCAGAAGCAATGTAGTCACTCTTGCTGGAGCAGTACGTAGGGAGAGGGCTTATGCGAGACTACAGACCCCTCTCTGGAGTAGACTGCAAGCATGGGCAACGGATAGGCAGAAGAGGACTGGATGAGCCAAGCCTGAGTCAGGGTACCAGAGATCAGAAGAGTCCAGGGAGCCAAGCCAAAGTCAGGATTAGGGATGGGCGAAACTTTCCGCCTCAAACTGAATCATTCCGCTAGTAAACAGAGACTCTCCGGTCGACATTGAGGCCATTGATGGAAGGCCGCTGGTACCACCTCAAGTCAAGCAGGAGACATGCCCTTTATCAGTGGGCATTGGAGCACTTCATAAAGAGACCCTACAATTCCAGATTATCCAGTCTCCCCATTTTGAGGTCATTTTGGGGTTTCCATGGTTGCATAAGCATAATACCAGACTGGACTGGAGAACTTGTGAGGTATTGTCATGGTCTGAACACTGTAAAACTCACTGTCTGAATCAGCCTACCAAAATCTTGTGTACCTCTCCCTCTTTACCGCTGGAATACCAATCATTCAGTGATGTGTTCAGTAAGGGTGAGGCTAGCACTTTGCCGGTACATCGTCCCTACGATTGTGCTATTAATCTTGTGCCAGGCACTATGCCCCCGAAGGGTAGGACGTACCCCTTGTCTGGTGACGAAAACGGGGCCATGGAGGAGTACATCAGTGACACCCTGGCTCAGGGTATTATACGAAAATCTTCCTCACCCACGGGGGCTGGATTCTTTTTTGTGAAAAAGAAGGACAGGGAACTCAGACCCTGTATTGATTATAGGGGTCTTAACAAAATAATGATAAAGAATGCCTATCCTATTCCACTCATGACTGAATTGTTTGATCGTTTAAAGGGCGCTTCCATTTTTACCAAACTGGACCTGAGGGCGGCATACAATTTAGTTCGGATCAAGGATGGTGATGAGTGGAAAACAGCTTTCAATACTCGTACGGGGCACTACGAGTATTTAGTCATGCCATTTGGTCTGTGCAATGCCCCGGTGGTATTTCAAGGATTAATGACGTCCTACGAGACTTTTTACAGTCCTCTGTGGTCGTGTACCTAGACGACATTTTGATTTACTCTCCTGACCTGGAGACTCACCACGGACATGTCTCGGCGGTCTTGCAAAAATTAATGGAGAACAAGCTGTATTGCAAACTCGAGAAGTGCGAGTTCCATAGGTCCAGTGTGGCCTTTCTAGGGCATGTGATATCTAAAGAGGGCTTTGCAATGGATAAGGGCAAGCTTGCAGCAGTACAACAGTGGCCGCTGCCCACGGGTCTCAAACCTTTGCAGCGATATCTAGGATTCACTAATTATTATAGGAAATGTATTTGCGACTATTCCAGCATTGTTAATCCACTCACTGATATGACCCACAAGAGTGCCTCTGCCCCAGAATGGTCCCCAGGGGCAATTAAGGCATTTGAGACACTAAAATTGGTGTTTTCTACTGCTCCAGTTCTGTCGCATCCTATTCCTGGGTTGCCATTTTCTTTAGAGGTGGATGCTTCTGTGACTGCAGTTGGGGCAGTCTTGGGCCAAAAACCAGGCCCTGATAAGACTTTGAGACCATGTGGGTTCTTTTCGAGGAAGTTGACCAAAGCACAGAGTCTTTATGACATTGGAGACCGGGAACTCCTAACGATTATTCTGGCCTTAAGTGAATGGGGACATCTGTTGGAGGGCACTAAGGTGCCTATTTTGATTCTGACTGATCATAAAAACCTCATGTATCTTTCAGAGGCTAAAAGGCTTTCTCCGAGGCAAGAGAGATAGGCGCTATTTTTGTCTTGTTTCAATTTTATTGTCTCTTACTTGCCTGGTACTAAGAATGTACGAGCTGATGCCTTATCCAGACAATTTGGCTCAGATCCTGAAGCTGACTCTATACCTGTGCCTATTATTCCTCCGAACCGTATACTTGCCACCCTGTGAACCAGTATCACTTCTCCCTTAGGGGAGGAGATCTTGGCATCCCAGGCCAATGCTCCTCCAGAGAAACCTGTGGGCAAGTGCTTTGTGGCTGAGCCCTTTTGGGCTAAACTAATGGACACTTACCACTCCTCCCGGGCAGCTGGCCATGTTGGGAAGAATTAATTGATTTGGTCATTGTCCCGTATATTTTGGTGGCCTGGCATGAGGGATGACTGTGCGGCATTTACAGCAGCCTGTGCCACTTGTGCCTGTTCCAAGGTTCCCAGACACCTTCCTGTGGGTCTCTTACAGACTGTTCCTAATGGGGACCGACCTTGGTCACACGTATCTATTGACTTCTTGGGAGAACTGCCGGCCTCTAAAGGGTTTACTGTAATTCTAATGATAGTTGACAGGTTCTCTAAAATGGCTCATTTTGTGCCACTCCCTGGTTTGCCATCTGCTAAGGAGCTGGCAATTGTGTTTGCCAGGGAGGTATTCAGACTCCACGGGGTACCCAAGGTGCTGGTCTCGGATCGTGGAAGTCAATTCGTCTCAAGATTCTGGAGGGCCTTTTGTGACCAGATGGGGATTCAGTTGTCCTTTTCCTCGGCATATCACCCCCAGACTAATGGGGCCTCTGAGCGTGCTAACCAGGAATTGGAGCAGTTTTTGCATTGTTTCATTTCCAGTCATCAAGACAATTGGGCTGACTTGTTGCTATGGGCAGAGTTTGCCAGGAACAGTGCGATGTGTAGCACGTCTGGGAGCTCACCCTTCCTGATCAATTACGGGTTTCAACCATGCTTGCTCCCAGATAACTTTCAGGCACAGCAGATTCCAGCTCTGGATGAGCATATTAGGCAGCTCCGCTCCACATGGGCACAGGTCCAGAATACCCTACGTGATTATTTTGCACAAGCCCAGCGGCATGCCAACAACAGACGCTTGCCGGCTCCTGTATTCCAGGTGGGGGACCGGGTCTGGTTATCCTCAAAGAATCTCAGGTTGCAAGTTCTTTGTCTCAAGTTTGCTCCTCGGTTTGTGGGGCCATTCCGGGTACTCCGTAGAGTTAACCCTGTTTCCTATGCGTTGGAATTACCGGCCTCCATGAACATACATAATGTGTTCCATGTGTCACTTCTTAAGCCATTGGTGTGCAACCGCTATATAACCACTCCTGCTGTCCCTGGTCCTGTGTGCATACAGGATAATGATGAATATGAAGTGCAGAATATTCTGGATTCACGTAGGTTTCGTGGTCAGGTCCAATACTTGGTGCATTGGAAGGGTTATGGTCCAGAGGAACTCTCATGGGTTAACCACTCGGACATTCATGCTCCAGTTCTGTTGCGCAGATTCCATGCCAAGTTTCCTGACAAACCTAGACCCCCTCAAGGCAGGAGTGGGGTCTTTGAGAGGGGGGTACTATCATGGTGCCCGTGATTCTCTATGCGACATTCTTACTTCCGGGTTTGTCTTGGCTGTCTCTTTTTGGTGCTAGCTGGCTAGCCCCTCCCAGGGCTAGCCTTTATATACTCCCTCCTGTCACTAGGCCGGTGCCCTTTCGTGGTGTTCCTGACCTTACGTCATTCTGTGCTCCTGTTCCGTGTTGATCTGGTTTTCGTCTGACCTTGTTCCTGTTCTGCTCTCTGTGTACCAATCCAGGTTTTGGCTGACTACTGCTCTCTGTGTACCGATCCAGGCTTTGGCTGACTACTGCTCTCTGTGTACCGACCCAGGCTTTGGCTGACTACTGCTCTCTGTGTACCGATCCAGGCTTTGGCTGACTACTGCTCTCTGTGTACCGACCCAGGCTTTGGATAACTACCGCTCTCTGATACTGATCCAGGCATTGGCTGACTATAGCTCTTTGTGCTGCCCCCGATATTGTTGTCAGTCTTTCAGTATTGTTGCCTCCAGTTGCGCTACGCTCTGCCTGTGATTCAGTGTGGCCTCCATTACGTACACCCAGTCTGTGGTCTCCGGTCACTAGCGGTTTCAGTTGTCAGTCATCCTATACTGTTGCCTTCCGCTACGCTACTCTCAGCCTGTGAGTTAGCGGGGTCTCTATTACTAGCTACCCGGCCTGTGTCCTCCGGCCGCTAGCGGTTACTCTTTTCAGCTCATTGCTATACGCTTAGCCTGTGAATCAGTGTGGCCTCCGTTACGTGATAACCAGCCTGTGCTCTCCGGTCACTAGCGGTTACAGTTGTCAGCTCATTACACTACGCTCAGCCTGTGATTCAGTGTGGCCTCCGTTACGTATACCCAGTCTGTGCTCTCCGGTCACTAGCGGTTACAGTTGTCAGCTCATTACACTATGCTCAGCCTGTGATCCGGTGGGGCCTCCTTCCATGCTACTTCCAGAGCGCACCGTTCTATATGGTGTTACTACCTGTCAGTACTCTCTCTCTGTTGCACCAGTCACCAGGCTGCCTTACCTGGTATTCGGTAAGGCCGGCAGAGCCTTCTCTGTTCCTTGTTGCAACACTCACCAGGCTTCCTTACCCGGTATTTGGTAAGGCTGGTAGAGCCTCCTCTGTTCCTTGTTGCACCAGTCACCAGGCTGCCTTACCCGGTATTCGGTAAGGCCGGTAGAGCCTCCTCTGTTCCTTGTTGCACCAGTCACCAGGCTACAGTATTACAAGTGCCATACATATCCTAATGAATAGCAAATGCCCAATATACATATAGGATAATACCAAGCTGCTCCACTGCTTTTGGATCAGGGTCTTGTGTATTTTCAGACGTTTTAGACACAACTTTTAAAAATCCCACAAGAAGCTCTTTTATGGATCCCATATGAATTACATCTACTCTCCAATAAGCATATACATCTGTCTGACACTATGCTTAGTGTGTGTTGCTTGTATCGTTTAGCATATAGCATATTGTGTTTAACATCTTGTGTATTGTTTGTAGTGTATTGGATTTTGCATATAGCGTATTGTGTTTTGAGTATTGTGTTTTGTGTTTCGCATAATGCTTTTAGCATTTTTCTTTTGTGTATATCATATTGCGCATAGCGTATTGTGTATAACTACATTTAGCATCCTGTGTACTGCATATAGATTACTGTAGTTTGCATACAGCACATGGCTTTTAGCATTTTGTTTTGTATTGAGTTTATCATTTTGCATATAGCATATTGCATTTAGTGTTTTGTGTATTATGTTTTATGTACAATGTCTAGGGTTTTATGTATAGCATATCAGGTTTTGCGTAAAGTGTATTGCTTTTAGTGTTTTTGCTATAGCGTATTGCTTTTAGCTTATTGCATATTATGTATCGCGTTTAGCTTTTTGTGTACTGCGTATAGCATATCGTGTTTGGTGTTTAGCGGTTTTCATACTTTGTTTTTCATATATCGTATTGTGGTTTTAAGTTTTGCGTATTGTGTATTCCATTTTGCATATAGCGTATTGCATACATATTATGTGCTTGTGTATGTGTGTATGTATTGCGAGTGTGTGATTATGTGTGTGTATTTTTTGTGTGAATTGTGTACCGTATATATTGTGTCTGTGTATTGTGTGTGTATGTTGTGTACATTATACATGTACTGCATGCGTATTGTGTGTGTATGCATTGTATCTGTGTGTATTGCGTTTATTGTGTGTATTGCGTTTATTGTGTGTATTGTGTGTATATTGTATGTATAGTGTGTGTATGTGTATTGTGTGTATGTGAGATGCATGTGTGGTGTGTGTGCAAAAAGCCCAGCAATTCCTTGCAGAGATTTTAACAGGAGTGACCAGTGGGGGCTTTGCCTCCCCCGGCCACACCTGTGAAAATCACAGCCCAATGAAAGGTCCTATGAGAGCGCCAGTATAGAGGAGATTTGAATAACTCCTCCTTCTTACTGCTGACCCTGCGTGTATTTGCCAGGCACACAGAAGTCTCCTTTAATATATATAGATGGATTTTGGTGGGTTAAACTGCATGGCTGTTGGATGCATCCTCTGCTGCTTTATCTCGTCCTTGTAGGACCGCTGCACTGAAGATTTGTTCCTACCATGTCAGGACCTCGACCTCTAGGTCATGGCAGGGCACTACCATAGTTTCAATAACAGAGGTCTGCATTGAAAGTATGGTAGTGCCCTGTGCAACAGGTCCAGCAAAGAGGAGGCAAACCAGCCAAGGAGGTTGTGGCAATTCATGCATGCCGCCCATTGCTCTGATCTTCAGGTCATTGAAGGTGGGTAGAGAGAGAGAGAGAGAGAGAGAAAGGGAGGCACACAGAAAAAAACTACAGAGATGAAGGGAGCATGTTTCACAGGAGACAGGGTGAGACAGAGGGTTGGGAGAAATAGAAAGGAGCCTTGTTCTCCTTGTCCACTCCTGTCAAAATTCTACCACCCCCAACCCCCTCATACTGTGGGAAATCATTATGGAGGAGATTATAATATATCCTCCTTACTACTGCCCTAGATTGAAAAACCAGTTTGTTTTTTTCAGCTTTTGTTATTATATGAGTTATTCCAATTTTTAATTAAGAAAGAACCAACACCTCCTAATAATAACCCCTCACTTACCTGACTATGGCCAGAAAATCCTAATGGCCCCTACAAATTTTACCTGTGTGCCTTTGTTCAAGAAATAACATTGTTAGTCAGTCCTGTATGTTGTGTTAATGGAGGTGGGCATGAAAGTTGCTATCAGGACTATAGGGCACATACTCTACTCAGTGTACATGTTAATTTTAAACATTTTAAAAATAAAGAGTTGTGCAATGCATTGCTTCAAAATGCTCCCCCCCCCCCATCCTAAAGAGTTACATAGACATGCACCGAGACTAATTCAGTGTGGGGAAAAAAACAAAAAACTGCCAGTAACTGTCATGTCTGCCGCCATGGATAACATGACCTCCTCTGGGAGGTGCACTAAGATTTCATAAGAGGCCAGAATGGGACATGGTGGCTTATTTCCTTTGATTACATGTTGACATGTACTCTACAATGTCTTTGACATCATATCCGTGTGAATATGTCACAGATACACCAATATCACTATGCTTTCACCATGAAGTCTTCAGGTTTATGAGTTTGCAGTGACAACTTCAACAATGGCTCATTTACATACTGAATTGCAGCTTAATGAGCCATTGTCATATTCTGTGGTTGTGTTTTTATGTTAATGGGGACCCTGACCATATGAACAAAGCTATGATGGTTTCTATGGAGACAACTGCCTTCCATTAATTTTTTGAGTGCAATAGGGATATGTATTGTGAATCTTCTGAGTGTCATAGGGATGTGTACTGTGCATCTCTATAGCCCTGAAATGTTTTAAATAGGGGTGGGGGAAAGGTCCCGGCATGTTCCCGTGAAAAAATCTGTCAGTTTTTTCGTGGGAAGATCTGCTTTAAATAAAGTGCTTAAAATCTTCCCTGTTTTCACCCACTGACAACAATTTTTGTCTATTTTTTTCAATTACTAGAAAGTTTTTGCCCCTTTAATCACATGTTTTTCACCTTGTCTCTATAAAAACATGACATTTTACCGGAAGTGAAACACAATACAAGCAGCCACAGAGCGAGACATAGGTGCTAGGCTGTTGTGTTGTGAGCTGGCTTGCAAAATTGAGGCAGGAGAGGCTCATTGTGACTGCTATCACTATGAGCAAGTTTAATAACAATTAAAGGAGGAGCTGGAAGGACCGTTATACATCCATTGAGTCTGAGGAGGAGGAAGTGACCACTAAGAGTATTGAAGGATCTAGATGTCCTGCTTTCCAAGAACAAATGCTGGTCAGTCCCCCTACATCACTCCTAGGGACCTTGGGGACATTTGTGTCAAGGGCAGAGGAAGACGATGGTAGACAAGTGAGCAGAACAGGTCAGCTACCTGTGCCTGTTGCCAGTGCTGCATCTGCTGCCAGTGCTGCCCCTGCTTCCAGTGCTGAATGTGCTGCCAGTGTGTCTTGTAATTCTCAACAGGGGTGGGAAGAGACGATGCCAAGTGTGACAGCAGGGGACC
This sequence comes from Rhinophrynus dorsalis, assembly GCA_037306005.1. Lineage (NCBI taxonomy): Eukaryota > Metazoa > Chordata > Amphibia > Anura > Rhinophrynidae > Rhinophrynus > Rhinophrynus dorsalis. The sequence goes on from CM074724.1 coordinate 52,818,951, forward strand.
CTAAGTCACACTTGCCATCCATAAGCAGTCCCGCCACTATTACTACTACTACTAAGAAGTCCAGCAGCTTGTACAGAGTGTTAAGAGTCAAGGAGGGTGTGATCATATTATTGAGGAGGAAGACTCAGGGACTGAAACTGATGTGGTTGGTGTTAGTAGTAGTAATGGTGATGGTGAAGCAGCTGGTGGGACTAGCGTTAGGGGAGTGGTAAATTAAGTAATTCAGAGCATCCAGACTAGCAGTCAAGGGAGCCCACAACATTACCCTGACCCCGAGAGTCCCCTTCCCCTCTCTGCATTGTCCAGGTAGAACATGATCCTGGAGAAGGTAGAATTGTTGTCTAGCAGCAATAATACCACCACCACCAGGCACACATATCAGCTGCCTGTGCCTGCTGTTAATGCTGCCAGTCTGCCTTCTTCAGGTCAACAAGAAATGGCAAGTGTGACATTAGGGGACCGTCTGTCACATTTCTCGTCTCCTCCTCCAACCAGCAGTGAGATGTCTGTCATAGAGCAGCAGCACAGAAGGACAGGTGGTGTTGGTGATGATGATGGTGGAGAGGCTGGGGTGGAAGAGACATTGATGGAATTTTTAGCCCAAACTGAGTAGGTATGGGAGACAGGGATGGGCATCACCACCACCAGCAGCAGCAGCAGAGTTTCCTATTGTTCTAATTCCTGCTGCTGCTGAGTTGCCAAGGAGCAGGCTAGTGTGCCACAGACCACAGTGGGAATGGGGTCCAGTGATGCAGGACTAGGACAGGTTTCATTTGCCAGTAGCAATACTCCTGGTCCTAGATGTAGGTAGTAGCAACAACAACAGCATAAATTATCTGCCCCAACCAGTGAAGGGAAATGTGGAGATGAAGAAGAAAGAGGCCATTCTTCTCCACCTTTCCTCTCCCCCCTGAGGTCCTGGGTGTGGGACTATTTTTCTCTTGGGGCAGGAACAGTGCAGTCATCAGTGATGGCACTGTGCACAATTTGTGAGGAGGGAATGCACCTTGGCACATCCACCCCAATAACACACATGAAACCCAGACACCATTACATTTATGTGAAAGATGTTAATGCCAAACACCCACCAAAGAAATCGGGCACCACTGTTGCTGTTCTCCCTGACTCTCCCCAAAGGCAACAAGAGGAGAGGCGAAGATCAAAGAGGAAGAAGAATAGAGAAACCCAGCCAGAGTCTGAAAGTTCGATGGTGAGCAAAACATCTGGCTCGCCATCACCTTCTTGCTCTAGGGTAACTACATCTTCTGACGATCTACCTCATTCATCTTTACCACTCCCACGGATTGATATTTCCAAGAGTGCCCAGTTTTGCCACAATACAGACACAACCCTTGCCTGCAACGGAGAAGTCGTTCCTCCTTGGATAGGCGCGTGAAACTCAGCTGCATAGGCTCACTACTACTGTTTGTGGTGCCCAGAGGCGTGGGAGGAGAGGGAGGTATGGGTGGGCAATTAAAGATAGGCAACAAATCAGTGGTTGACCTCTGCTTGCGGTCTTTATAGAGACTTCTTTCCCTTATGTGGGTATCAATCAGTTTAGTGAAATCAATGAATCTGTCCAGCTCTTCTGGTAACTCACGAGCTGCTATCTCTTCCTTTATTTTGTCATCGAGACCTTGTGTGAAAGCTGCCACAAGGGCCTCATCGTTCCAGCCAACCTCTGCAGCGAGTGTGTGAAATTCTATTGCATAGTCTGCAACCGTACGTGCGCCCTGCTGAATTCTCATCAATCATTTTGCTGCAGAGGTGGGGTGCCCAGGAACCTCAAATACACTGTGGAAGACCCTTATGAATTTGTTAAAGTTTGCCGTAATAGGTTTGCCCATCTCCCAAATTGGATTCGCCCAGGCTAGCACTCAACCTGTCAACAACGAAATCATGAATCCCACCTTACTTCTTTCGCTCGGAAAAGCCTGGGGCACCAGTTCCAAAAAAAATTCTAGCTGGTTTAGGAAGCCATGGCATAAGGGGGGATCCCCATAATATCTCAATGGGAGAGGAGCAGTAGCAGACAAACCTCTATTTGGCGTACTGGGAATCAAAGTCTGTGCCATTGGTGCCAAAACTGGGGTGGCCACAGATGCCTGCACAGGTTTGTCTAGGTGAACGGTACGCTCCAGAATGGTCTGTTCGGCCAGCGACAATTGATCCAAACATTGCTCATGTGCATCCATTCTCCAATGGATACTCTGAGAGCTACCTTCACCTGAATTGTCTGAGGTCATTGGCCCTTTCGTCACGGTTTTGTAAGAACGCTCAGACAGTTAGGTAAGGTTAAAAAGCTTTATTGAAAATAAATATAACAATCACCCTACTCAGGTCCAAATTTATAGATCTAAGACTTTGTAGGCTTGATCCGTGGACAGGTTCAGGAACAAGAATAACCTCAACAGCCCCACATCGCCAATAGGTGACACAAGGAGATGGGTAACTGCAGGGCAATTCTCTAGCAGACTAGGGATAGCGGAGGCAACACAGACAGTGTTCAGGTAGATACCTGACCCTAGAATTCTAGGGTTAATGGAGGCAACACAGGCAAGAAGGCTAGGGTTAATGGAGGCAACACAGAGTGGACATTGACAGCAATCTGACCCTAGTACTCTAGGGTTAACGGAGGCAACACAGGCAGGACTCTGGCAGTGGTCTGACCCTAGAACGCTAGAGTTAACGGAGGCAACACGGACAGGACTATGGCAATGACTTGGCCCTAGCAAGCTAGGGTTAACGGAGGCAACACGGACAGGACTTTGGCAATGACTTGGCCCTAGCACACTAGGGTTAACGGAGGCAACATAGACCAGACACTGGCAGTAATCTGACCCTAGAACACTAAGCCCTAAGGCTTACCTGTTTCTGACATTTGTTCCCAGAGTCAGAACTGGTGGGTTGCTGAGGCTGCTGCGACTTGTACCCCTGATTGTTAGAGCATGTACCCTTTTTAAACCTTAGGAAACTTTTTGTTTCTGTTGTAAACCTGGTACTTCTTAACAAATTACCTCTTTGGACCCTTGAGAGCTAACACAGGCAGATGCAGTGTTAACTGGTGCCTAATTATGAACCTGTGGAGATTTTAACACCTCTGCATAGGTTCTCTTGCCAATTTCAAATGGCAAACTTTCCTTAACCATAGTTTCTGCTGCATATTGTGGGACAGGCAGGGCTGGATTTATAATAACGCAGAGTAGGTATCTGCCTACAGGCGCACCCCACAGAGGGGCACCTGTCATTGAGATCATTTTTTTTTTTTTTTAATTAGCCAGCCTTATGTCGGACATCCAGAGCTGGATTGTGCCCCCTACCACCATGCAAACTTGCAAAACCGAACCATGTCTCATATATGTCTTCTAATGCAATGCATATTGTTACAGCTTGTCACGGAGTGACTATGAAATTAACACACTGACAAGTACAGATGAACTTAATATAAAACTTTATTAAGTACAATAAAGACAGGTAGTAATAAAACAGGCTGGTGGCAACAAATGACAACAGTAGTAAGGTAATGACACAAAGTGGCAGTAGATGGTAACACACCTTCACGAGACCAGGGACGAAAAGTGTACTCACTTTCCTCACCCTTCACCAGGCAGGTGAGCAGTAATGGAATGGCCCTTGGACTACACAGGTATATGCGAGGATAGTGCTGGTATACCTCATACACGGAAAGAATGGCACACCTTCACGAGACCAGGGAGGACTAGTGAACTCACTATCCTCACACTTCACTAGACAGATGAGCAATAATGGAAAGGCCCAGGGGCTCACACAGGTAGATGGAATAACAGTGTGAGCATACAACGCTTATGTCTGCATAGTACACCTTCACGAGACTAGGGAGGAACAGTGGACTCGCTTTCCTCACCCTTCACCAGGCAGATGAACCGTAACGGAAGGGCCCTTGGACTTACACGGTAGATGTAAGGGCAGTGCAGAGCACTCCCACACACACACACACCCTCGACAAGAAATGAAAAAAACGCACCAATACCCAGACAGGGTATACAATAGGTTGGTAGCCAAAACTGAGGCTCGATAAGGCAGCACGCAAAACTGGGACGGCCACGGGAGGTCAAACACATGGTATAACCGACAAGCGCCGCTAACGGACGCGAGCGCAGAGTGGAAGGCACAGGCAACACGGAAACCAAACCAAGGCGTGGAATGGTAACGGAGCGCATCAATGGAGAGGGTAACCCAAGAGGAAGCCAATGGTCAGAACCAGATTGGGTAGTCAGACGTCGCCAGTGGTCGTAGCCAGAGCTGGTAGTCAGACGTAGCCAGGGGTCAGAGCCGGAACGGGATAGTCAGACGTAGCCAGGAGTCAGAACCAGAACGGGTATTCAGACTAGCCAGGAGTCAGAACTGGAACGGGTAGTCAGACGTAGCCAGGGACACTAATGGACCAACAGTAATGGACCAACACAGCAATAAGCTCAGGTACACCACAAAAGGGCAAATAATAACACAGGTTGAGGTTTAAAAACCCTGACAGGTGGGTGGAGCGATGACCTCACCAACAAGAAGACCCATAAGAATAGTGACTCAGCGAGAGCGACAGTCAGGAAGTAAATAATGTCGCATATAGGCAATACTGCGAGAGGCAATCATGGGGCACCGTGATACAGCTATACAGCATCCAGCTGCATGGGGTCCTTCTAAGGAGCGGGTGCGTGCATTAGATGAGTTGTACTGTTGGAGGAGCATGGTTATAGCGGCAGGTCTGCTGAAGGCTCCAGAGCATCCCACAAGCTCATATTCCTTCAAGTTGCAGCGCCACCAGGTCTCCTGCCTATTGTTAGCGGTCATCATTTCCTCTGCTACTATCAGCTCTAATATTGACAAAAAAAATGATCATTGTACTTCAACTCCCATCATCCTTACCCATGTAAGTACTGCCCCGGCTCTCTCTCCTCTTCTCTGCACGCAGGAATGACAGGGCAGAGCAGAACACGCATAGAAGGGGAGAGAGAGCCGGGGCAGCGATCACATGGGTAAGGATGATGGGAGTTGAAGTACAATGATCATGTTTTTGTCAAAACATTGTTTTGAATAACCCCTGTATGCCCGTCTAAATAACAATTTGGGTGAACAGAACACTACAAGTGTCTGAGGCCAGTGGGAAGGATGTGGCTATGATGAGTCTTGGAGGTTCCACTAAGGTGTAATGAGGTTTGGAAAATTGAATTGATATGTTATTTATTCTTCTCACTGTATGTATGGATGTGTAGTGCATGTTGCACATTTCAAACAAACAAAAATCATATACTCTCCCTCATTATCCCATTGTACACTAGAGTGTTGAGTTACACAGTGTGGTGTTGTGGACAAGGGAGTTGTGGTGTCCAAGGGCAGTGCCAACTCAGTACCTTATCAGTATTCCGTTACCCTCAATAACTAACCCAGTTTGGATTCCCCAGGTGCAAAATAATGCCAGCTGCAGAGGAACAGTAAGTTAAAAAATGTTTTTGTGGAAAATGAAATTTGGGTCTCAAGGATGGGGGGGGGGCACTTCAGATTTCTGTGCCTACAGGCTCCTGAGATGTAAATCCGGCCCTGGGGGCAGGCTTCTTGTCCCTAGCTGGGGTATTCTCACTCTACTGGCCATTTTACAGCTTAAGAGCTTGAGGGCTCAATCTAAATGTTGGAGACGGCTGTTTTTTCTGCCAACGGCATTTTTTGAATGACAGTAAGCTAGTCAATTGCCTGTGCTGTGAAAAAATACAGGCAAAAAAAGAGCCGTCGTGTAATGAAGTTAAGAGGTATTTTCACCCATAGAAAATGATGAAAACATAGTAATTATCAATTCAAATGTCTGCGTTAGCCATGAAAATCGGATAAAGGACTCAATTTATCACAGGACAGTTAAGACCCATTTTTTTTTTTTTTTTGCTTGAGTTCCTTATCGGCTCTTTAAACAGCCGACGCAGAAACTTCCTCAGTGGATGTATTTATATGGGGCCCTAAGCCCCATATCTATATATCCAAAGTTTGAAAAATGTGTAAAAAGCTAGTTGAATTAATCCTATGAGTGCCAGTGGGGTATAATTACTAAGGGTGGGCAAAAAGAGTGAAAACTTTCTCACATGAGTTTTCACGAAAACTTACCGATTTTTCACTTTATCCGCTATAGTTTTCGCCGTTCTGCCTATGCAAAAATGCCCTCCTTTTTGCCTATTTTAACAAATTTTTTTGCCTATTTTAACACATTTTCTGCCTATTTTTCCTATCGGTACTACATTTCCCACTGTAATATTACTTCTTCTGAGGGCTGTAGTTTAGAAATAAGTGTCTGAAAGTCAAAGTTGCGAGTCCTACAGCAACATTTGCCTTGAAAAACGTGTTAGCATGCAGAGTGCATTTGTACTATGCCCACAATGCTAACTTCCTGCTTAAATGACACTGGCACATATTCATGATGATGTCAAGAGATTAAAAAAAAAATAAAGTACAACCTACAATGTGGCAGATGTGTATTGTAGTGGTGGTGGTGGGGGACTGGCTGGTATGGTGTGATTTGTGTGCATACAGTATATATTAGTTTTTACTGTTGTCATGTTTGCGTCAAAGCTCTATCCTCTTTCTCAGATTATTGACACACATTACTTGTCTCTCACAGTGGTCCCAAGTGGGGTAGATGGTAGCAACCCTTCTTCACATCCCTCCTCTACCTCCTCATCTGTGCTGCTGTTAATATATTTGTCCTGGTTTTGTCTGTCATACTCCTCTGCAGCAGGAGCCATAGGCGTTATTTAAACTGAACTGTTGGCACTGGCATTAGCAAACTTTCTGACACATAAATAACTTCACTACTTCTTTTTTCTACCCTAGAGCCCTGGGAACTTTTTAGAGTGCTTCTGCTGCTGCTAGCTGCGGCACCTTTGGCCCTCTGATAGTTTGTTTCCCAGTCAGACTGTCGTAATTTGACTAATCTGGTCTAACACTCACCTATTGATTACTGCTTCTGGCTGCAATTGCGTTCTCCTGAGTGGCTGATTATCTGTGCATGACCTGGCTTCTCCTGACGTCCCTTCTGGTTCCTGACTCCTGGCTTGTTCCTGACATCTCTGATCTCCATATTCCTGACCCCGGTTTGTCTGAGTACCTGTCTTGGTTCCTGACCTTGGTTTGTCTTTAGGTTTACGCTACTGGATCACGATTTTGCTTTATTTGCTTTTGTTATTTTAATAAAGGTGTTTTGCATTTTACATTTTTGTGTCTGTCTGGTTCTTGGACCCTAACACAGACCTGTTGTGGTGCTTCAGGTGGGATCTCATAGAGGAGGTGCCTAGGTGTGAGCCCGCTTTCCCCCTGCTCACGTGCCTTTTGCAGAGACAACAGATAGCAACATGCTTAGCTTGAGGATCCTGAGTGAAATATCTCCATACTGTGGACTTCATGGAATGAGGGGTCCCTGAGGTGGTGGTGCTGCTACTACTACTACTACTACTACTGGGGCTAGATGTTGATGCAATTCTACTGTCACTACTACTAGGTGTCAAAGGTGCAGAACTTACAGCAGCAGCAGAGACACTAGTCATATCTAACATTGTGGATATTAATAACGTGTGTTGCTGTTGCTTGGTACTCAAAACAAGTGTGTGTGTGTGGCTGAGTGGGACTTGTACTTTGAAGAGGAGATGATGCTGATGATGACTGCAGGGCCGGATTTATAAATAGGCAGATGCCACATTTGTAGGGGTGCCTGGCAATGGCCCTGTCATGCCCACCGGCCCTTCCATCTATTTGGGGATTGTGCCTCCAAAAACTTAATGCAATGCAGCACCTCCGAGGGTCGGGTGCTTCATTTCAGTGCCACAGCACCGTCACAAGTGAGTCTTATGCACAGTTCCCATCCCTCAGTCGCATTGCTCAAGTAACGGTGAGAAGGTAAAAACTGAACCATGTATGCGCACACAGCCTACACTGTAATATTTCTTCCTAAATTTGTCCCCATTGGTACTTGCAGGCAGTGAGTGAGCACATGCGGATGCCAGCGCTGAGCCAGTCTAGTCAACTTACTGTGACATTGTGTTGTGTGAGTTAGCCTAACGCGAGTCATCCCTTACCAGGTACTCGAGTCTGCTCTGAGTCATTTAACACTGCAGTGACTGAGACTGTTGCATTGTAGAGGGGGGCATATACACAAGTGGAAACATTATCAGCTTGTGGTGTCAGTCAGTGGGGAAGCCCAGCAAGAGTGCAAAACTAAACAGAGAGACAGGAAGACTGTTGTGCTCCTGGTTTCCTAGTTTGCCTTTTGCAGTGGACATAAGCAATTAAGCTGCTTTCAAATCTGCATCTAGGACATTTAACATAGCCCTAATCCATTATTTTATTATATGTGTAGATTATCAATACTATATTTATATACTTCCCTGAACAACAAATGCTTTGTCCACCCCTGCTCTGGTCCTCAAAGGGTTACCTTTTACAAGTAATGTCTCAAATCAAATAAATTGTGCTTTGCAGATTTGCACTAGCATCCTAGAAGTTAGCATTTGTCAATGAGCAAAAGGGCAAAACAAAATATATACCCCATTACCTTCTTAACCAGTTGGCAATGGGTTAAGAAGATAATTAGGTCTAGATTTTGTTTTGCCTTTTTGCACATTGACAAATGCTTACTCCTAGGAGGCTAAGGCACATCTCCAAGCACAACTGATTTGAGACATTTCTTGTAAAAGTTAACCCTTTGAGTGCCAGAGTGGCAAGCAATGCATTGTGTACCCCGCTGGCATGAAGAGTTAATAAAATAACTTAACATTTATCGGTAATATCCATTCCAATGCCACAATGCCACACCCACAGTGACACCCCTTATATAAAAGTGTCCCTCTTTGGCCATTTGAAATGTTAGGAGGTATGCTTCTTTCTGCTGATCTGGTAATACAGGGGTGGACACACCCTGGCCTCAGGTTCCCCCAGCAGTTTGTGTTTTAAGGATCTCATCAATTAAACACAAATGAATATTGTTGCCTCTGACAGATTCTTCAGAATGACTGAAGCACTGATTGATTCTCCTGTATTTGTGAGGAGATCCTGACAACCTGCAATGTTTGAAGGGACTGAGGACAGGTTTTTGCTCCCCAGAACTAATATACACCAAGCCTGCAGCACTTAGAACAAGACCACTGGGGATTCACTAAGGAGGAGAATCACTAAGCGGTGATAAAGTGGAGATGACTTCTTCAGCAGTATCACTTCTCCAGTTCCTATGTTATTCTATGGAGCCCGTGCACTAAGATTTCTTCGACTTTGGAGATTTTAGTGCATAGGCTCCATAGAATAACATAAGAACTGGAGAAGTGATAAACTTCAAAAGTCATCTCCACTTTATTACCAATTCATCACCGCTTAGTGAATCTTCACCAGATCTTCTTCCCTGCGTGGTTGTGAGAAGAACTAGACTCTCTGGAAACTGAACTCTAGAGCTCTTTAACATGTCCATTCAGGGCAGGGGTCAATCATCTCTAGAGCTGCAGATGGACTAGCTTTTGTAATTTTCTTGCTGGGAGGAAGATTTGGTGAATCCCCAGTGCATTTGGACCCATATTCAATAAGTTAAGAGGTTTGATTCTGGAGTACACCAACTGTTAATAACCTTTCCCAAATTCACATTGATTTAAATTGGACTTTTAACCCCTTGAATGCTATAGTGGTCTCCAACACATTGTAAAAAAATGCACTGGAGACCTCTATAGCATTTATGGGGATAAAAACTAACGTATAAATAATTGGGAATATTAATGTCTCCTATATGGTTCAGTTGGTTTGCGGCAGAATTGCACTTCTGTGGCTTATGTTGTTTCCCTGTTGTGAGCTTGGTGTGTAAAAATACAGTATTGTTCACACTGCATTATGTAGGATGTTTTGCACTGTACTGGCATTAATTAAATACTACTGTGTAGTGTGGATGAGTGGATGTTATATGGAAAGGCGGGTGCCTGGATTATGGGGTGGATATCCTATGGCTAAAATTGTGCTTATCTGATGTGTGGGTGGCATGTGCGTAGGGGGTATCCCCAGTGGGTGCAAATCTGGTGAATAACATGTGTGCCTGTCTGATTGCTGAGTGTCATGGTTATATGTGTGAGTGTCTGGTTCATGAATGGTTATTCCACAGTTTCACAGTATTTTGTGTATTTACTTTTAGCTATTTTGGTCAAAATTGGTTGCATTCCAGCAATTTTAAATATATTTTTTCTTTGGGCGTGCTTATCAAAACCTGGACTGGAATTGTACTTTATAGTGATAGTAATGTGTAAAAAAACTTTTTGGCATTTAGAAGAGCTTAAAAAGCTGATCTAAATGCAAAAAAACGTATCTCTCAAACCGCTATGGTTTAAGAGATACGGGCGTTTAAAGTTTGATTTCTCCTACTGACAGCTGTCTGCAGGAGATCTGTGTCGGTCAACACGGAGGCACTTGAGAAGTGCCGGGATCTCGTTACTTACACGGAATCCCTTCATTGGAATGGTCTAAAACGTGTGCCTGAACACTAGGCACACGTTTTAGACCATTCAAATGAAGGGATTTTGTGTAAGTAACGAGATCCCGGCACTTCTCAAGCGCCAGCCTGTCGACCGACACTGATCTCCTGCTGACAGCTTTACAGCAGGAGATCAGCTTTTAGGAGGAATCAAACTTTAAACGCCCGTATCTCTTAAACCATAGCGGTTTGAGAGATACGTTTTTTGCATTTAGATCAGCTTTTTAAGCTCTTCTAAATGCCAAAACGTTTTTTTAGACATTACTAACACTTTAACCCCTTAAGGACCGGGAAAATCTGAGTTTGATTTGACTTAAGGACCGGAGCAATTTTGACTTTTTTGACTATGTCTTTGTTCAACCATATTTTCTCTTTAATTCCTTTTGTGCACCCACATAAATTATATACTGTTTTTTTAAGCACAAGTAGGGCTTTCTTTTGATACCACAATTATATGAATACCTCATTGTTTAATTTGATTAAAATAGAAAAAAAGAGGAAAAAAATTAAAAAAAAACAACATTTTGCTTATATTTTCGTGTCAGGATTTGCATACAATTAGTTTATGACAAAAAATACCCCTAAATATATTCATTTGCTTCTCCTGAATATAAGAATACCCAATATGCCTAGTATTTCAATCACTTCCTCACATTTACAAGGTAAATATTACAAGATGGATGCCATTATTTCCAACTTGTAATTTCTCAACAATTAGCATGTGAGCATCATAGCTTAGCTGACGGTGCCAGAACCAAAAATGTCCCACAAAGGTATATGTTTCTGAAAACTACACAACATAAGGTAAATAATCAGGAGAATTTTGGAGTTTTTCATGCAGCTATTTTTCCAGAAAAAAATTTCAAAATTGTGGTAATATTTTGTTTTTTTGCAGTTTTCACACTTACATTTCAATACTACTGTTGATATCAAGCACATGATAGGTGAAGATTTTTAAAGATGCATTGTTTAGTGTTCAGCTCCTTCTTCTGAGTACGGCAATACCCCATATGCATAGGTTTCTCAAGGTTTGGGAGAGCTACGGGGCCCAAATTGGAACATGCGCGTTTCCAGTTTCACACTTTGAATTTTCACAGCTTGCATCACTGGTGCCATGTCTCATTTGGGGCTGTGTAACAGTGCTCCACTCTAAGATTTCCCCCCAAAAGTATATATTTTTGGAAAGTAGACACCCCAGGCTTTCATTTTATGTATGTTTTCAATTTTTTTACGCAGCCATTTTACCACCAATCGCTCGTAAATCTAGACGTAAGTTAAAAAAACAGCGTTTTTCACACTTGCACTTCAATGTTGATGTGAATTTCAAGCACATGATAGGTGAAGATTTTTAAAAATGCATTGTTTAGTGTTCAGCTCCTTCTTCTGAGTACGGCAATACCCCATATGCATAGGTTTCTCAAGGTTTGGGAGAGCTACGGGACCCAAATTGGAACATGCGCGTTTCCAGTTTCACACTTTGAATTTTCACAGCTTGCATCACTGGTGCCATGTCTCATTTGGGGCTGTGTAACAGTGCTCCACTCTAAGATTTCCCCCCAAAAGTATATATTTTTGGAAAGTAGACACCCCAGGCTTTCATTTTATGTATGTTTTAAATTTTTTTACGCAGCCATTTTACCACCAATCGCTCGTAAATCTTGACGTAAGTTAAAAAAACAGCGTTTTTCACACTTGCACTTCAATGTTGATGTGAATTTCAAGCACATGATAGGTGAAGATTTTTAAAAATGCATTGTTTAGTGTTCAGCTCCTTCTTCTGAGTACGGCAATACCCCATATGCATAGGTTTCTCAAGGTTTGGGAGAGCTACGGGGCCCAAATTGGAACATGCGCGTTTCCAGTTTCACACTTTGAATTTTCACAGCTTGCATCACTGGTGCCATGTCTCATTTGGGGCTGTGTAACAGTGCTCCACTCTAAGATTTCCCCCCAAAAGTATATATTTTTGGAAAGTAGACACCCCAGGCTTTCATTTTATGTATGTTTTCAATTTTTTTACGCAGCCATTTTACCACCAATCGCTCGTAAATCTTGACGTAAGTTAAAAAAACAGCGTTTTTCACACTTGCACTTCAATGTTGATGTGAATTTCAAGCACATGATAGGTGAAGATTTTTAAAAATGCATTGTTTAGTGTTCAGCTCCTTCTTCTGAGTACGGCAATACCCCATATGCATAGGTTTCTCAAGGTTTGGGGGAGCTACGGGGCCCAATTTTGAACAAATATTGAATTTTCACATCTTGGTTAACTGATGCCATTACTCATTTTGGGCTATGTTCCAGTGCTGCACTTTAGAATTTCCCCTCAATAGTGTATATTTTTGGAATGTAGACACCCCCAGCTTTCATTTTAGGTGTGTTTTCAAATTTTTTACACGGCCATTTTACCACCACTTTCTCATAAACTTGACGTAAGTAAAAAAAAAGCGTTTTTCACACTTTGCCTTCAATGTTGATGTGAATTTCAAGCACAGAATAGGTGAAGATTTTATAAACTGAATTGATTAGTGTTCAGCTCCTTCTTCTGAGTACGGCAATACCCCATATGCATAGCTTTCTCATGGTTTGGGGGAGCTACGGGGGCCAAATTGGAACATGCGCGTTTCCAGGTTCACACTTTGAATCTTCACAGCTTGCGTTACTGGTGCCATGTCTCATTTGGGGCTGTGTAACAGTGCTCTTTTTTTAAGACTTCCCCACAAAAGTGTATATTTTTGGAAAGTAGACACCCCAGGCTCTCGTTTTAGGTGTGTTTTCCAATTTTATACACTGCCATTTTACCACCAATCCTGTGAAAATTTGACGTAAGTAAAAAAAATTCAGCATTTTTCACACTTTGCCTTCAATGCTGATGTGAATTTGAAGCACAGAATAGGTGAAGATTTTATAAACTGAATTGATTAGTGTTCAGCTCCTTCTTCTGAGTACGGCAATACCCCATATGCATAGCTTTCTCATGGTTTGGGGGAGGCTACGGGGGCCAAATTGGAACATGCGCGTTTCCAGGTTCACACTTTGAATCTTCACATCTTGCGTTACTGGTGCCATGTCTCATTTGGGGCTGTGTAACAGTGCTCTTTTTTTAAGATTTCCCCCCAAAAGTGTATATTTTTGGAAAGTAGACACCCCAGGCTCTCGTTTTAGGTGTGTTTTCCAATTTTATACACAGCCATTTTACCACCAATCCCTCGTAAACCATGACGTAAGTAAAAAAAAAAAAAAACAGCGTTTTTCACACTTAGGGTTGGCGGCAGTATACTGAGCTGCATACAAATTGGTTTGGGAAACAATTTCACCTAAAATGTCTTCCCCCAAAAACAAATCAAAAAAATTATCATGGGTAAATCCTTCCACATCAATTTGAATCCCTGGGTTGCCTGTGAATTCTGAGATTTGTGGGCATAAATTGATACCCATTCATTAGGATCCGGAGTGGCAGGTGTTGGGGCATTTCTTTGGGCAGGTCTTTTGGCAGGTCTTTGGGCAGATCTTTTGGCAGGTGCTGGGGCAGTTGCCAGGGCAGCTCTTGGGGCAGCACTTGGGGCATTTCTTTGGTAGGTCTTTGGGCAGATCTTTTGGCAGGTGCTGGGGCAGTTGCCAGGGCAGCTCTTGGGGCAGCACTTGGGGCATTTCTTTGGGTAGGTATTTTGGTAGGTCTTTGGGCAGTTCTTTTGGCAGGTGCTGGGGCAGTTGCCAGAGCAGCTTTTGGGGCAGTGCGTCTTTTCTTGACAGAAGGCCCAGCGTCATCACTAGAGCTGCTCTCACTTTCTGAAAACTGCGCTATGTCAAAATCTGACGCAGTGTCTGTTGCCTCAGAGTCAGACGCCAAAAAGGCATATGCCTCTTCAACGCTGTACCTGCGCTGCATTTTGCCCACTAAAAAAGCTTTTTTTTTCTTACGCTATCCCTAAACCTAAATCTAACCCTAAAACTTACCCTAGCCTACGTATATCCTGAACCTACCTAACCCAAATGAACTACCTATCTAAACTGCACTTATTATATATATATATATATATATATTTTTTTTTTTTTTTGGGGGGGGGGTTTGGGGTTTTTTGGGTTTTTTTTTTTCTTCTTACGCTATCCCTAAACCTAAATCTAACCCTAAAACTTACCCTAACCTACGTATATCCTGAACCTACCTAACCCAAGTGAACTACCTATCTAAACTGCACTTATTATATATATATTTTTTTTTTTTTTGGGGGGGGGGGGTTTGGGGTTTTTTGGGTTTTTTATTTTTCTTACGCTATCCCTAAACCTAAATCTAACCCTAAAACTTACCCTAACCTACGTATATCCTGAACCTACCTAACCCAATTGAACTACCTATCTAAACTGCGCTTATTATATATATATACTAGTTGAACAGCCCGTTACACGGGCCACAGTGCCACTGCCACCCGGTCGCGGCAATCAGGCACAGTAGCGGGCAGTCTCCAGTGTGTGTGACTGTAGCACGTGCAGCAGTGTCTACTGTGCATGTCCTGGCGTTACACACGATTTAGCGAATTATTATATAGGATTTTTTTTTTTTGGGGGGGGGGTTTGGTTTTTTTTTTTTTTTTTCCTAAACCTAAATCTATCCCTAAAACTTTCCCTAACACACGTCTACACTAAACCTACCCAACTACCTACCAAAATACCTAAACTATATTTATTATTAAAAAAAAAAAAAAATTTTTTTAAAATTAAAAATTTTTTTAAAAAATCTAAAAAAATTCAAGGGGGATGGGGGGTGTCCCACAGATCAGAAAACACTGATCTGCAGCAAATTGATCACTCCAAGAGTGATCAGATGGGGGGGCACTTATTGATCACTGCAGAACAGTGATCAAAGGGTTAATTTTCTTTATTTAAACTTTTTTTTTTACTTTTTTTTTAACAGGCACACTGGAACACCATCTCCCTCTGTCTCTCTCCACCTTAGCAGTATGCAAGGTGGAGGGAGGCAGAGAGATCTGACAGGGACAGTATTTACAAATACTGTCCCTGTCATTCAGGTTTTGCAACATGTGATTCGCTTTTGAAGCGAATCGCATGTTGCAACAATGTTTCAGCCGCTTGTTACTAAGTGTCCCGATACTGGGACACTTAGTAACAAGCGGCTTGAACTCTTCCATCGCTCCGTGCGGCCGCGATGGAAGAGTTTAACCCTTGACGTACCAGGACCGTCAAGGGTCGTTCGATCACATTTACCCTTGACGGTCCTGGTACGTCAAGGGTCGCTAAGGGGTTAAGGAAGTTTTGACCAACTTCTATTGATTTAAGCAGCCCTCCCACCCCCAGGTGCAATGTTCATTGTCTCTAGGACACTATATAATGCCTGTCACAGAGTCTCTCTCTCCATCAATGAGTGAAGCTGGCAAAGATTCAGCTCTCAGGATAAAGTAAATTAAGGTTCGTAAATGAGTAAAGCAGGAAAGATTCAGCTCATAGGACAAAGCATATTAAAGGTTAGGACTTGCCTATAATGGGGTACTTTGGCGAGGTGGCAAGCTTAGCATACTTTGGCCATATTATATGAGACTTAACTTTGTCATTTACACAAAATAAATATCTCCAGAACCCACACGAAAAGAGGTCCTCACATTACTGATCAGCATTTAGGCCCTTATATTGCAATTGTTTTGTTCCAAAATTGCTCCAGTTCTTCTTAATGTCAGAATATTTTTAAAGTTAGAATAAAATCAATATTTTACATGTTTACTGTGAAGAATAAATCTAAAAATGGTTTTGGCCACAAAAGAGGGTGGGGTTAAATGAGGGGTGTGGATAGGGATGGGGCCAAGGGCACCATAGGGTGCTGTGCCTAGGGCCGCTTGAGATGTAAATCCAGCCCTGGATGACTGATAGGGTGACTGTGTGATTTTTGACATCTGTGCTTGTCCGGGGTCAGACTTTCCAATGGATTTCTCAAACACTTTATAGACAGGCACAGTGCTCCTTAAAAGTGGTGGAAGATTCAGCCTTTGACTTTCTGCTAACTTTATAGCCCTGCCATCATCCTCACACTCAACTTTTGTGTTACGTCGGTATTCTATTGCAGAACCAGAGTAAAACAAAACTGGCGTAGACAGCACATTTCAGAGTTCTAACAAAATTGGCGGTCTGCTTTTATTCAACTACCGCCTACAAAAAACTAGCAAAATATCAAAGTCCGAGGAAATAGGTGTACGGTTGATGACAGAAAGATCAAGTTTAGTGTTAGATGTGTTCCTCACATAACAAAATCCAACATAGAGTGCCCCCCTTTGACATATTAACCCCTCCTTTTAAAAGTCGACTACAGTGATTTTCTTTCACAGTAATTAGACAAATATTGTACTCAACACTTTAACCCCCCTTTAAAATTCAACTTACAGTGCTCCCATGACTGTCTTTCACCATTTATGGGCTAGATTCTATTACAGGTGCTAATTTTATCACTGCTTTTGGGCTCAATGCAAATGTTGGCGTCGGCAGAAAAAACTGGCGATGGTGGTTTTGTATGTCAAGTAAGCAATGCAAATGTTCCCACTAGTAAGAAATAATGGCAGTTCTGAAACACACGATGCCCGTCACCAGAACATCAAGATCTCGCTCATTATGGACAATGGAGAAGCGAAGCCCAGAGCCATTCAAATGTTTGAGTTAGGGCTAACGCGAGTTAAATTGCAACATATTCCTCCAGAAATCTAACACCCATTTTTTTTGGTTAACATCACACAACTCAGAGTAGAAAACCACCATTGAGGAAAATGTAATTCAAGGACATAAGCCAAGCATACAGAGGTCAGATATTAACCCCTGCAATGCCTAGCAAATACAACAACAAGGCCTACAACAGTGGTTCACAACCCCTCCACCTAAGACACCCCTTACATGCAATCATTGAGGGCACAAGGGAATTCCCAAATACAAATAACATATGCCCAGTATCAGGTCCCACTGTGTCAATGGCAATGAGGAGGATATAGTGCATCAAATGTCCCATACACACATCTCCCCAAAAAATGTGTAAAATTAATATTACCAATCACTAATGCAGAACATAGCAACATGGGAAAAGTGACACACCCTGAGCTGGTGCACATGGAGCACCAACGACATGATATCCTGGTTGTGAACCACTGGCCTACACCATACAAACAAGTCACAGGCAAACGATAAGAATCCAGCAACCCCACAGGGACAAGGGGAACACAAAGCAGCACAACATAAGCCATCCCAAAACACCTTTGACAAACAGGGGTTAACACACAACACGACATGAACACCTGTCACTCCAACAACAAATAATTTTGTTTGGTTTGGTATACTCCCAGAGTGTGTGTCAGTTATCAGGTGTCTTGTTTGGGGGTAGGGGTGGGCACCGCCTGGTGGTTTCCCCCTGTTGGTTAACCAGTTCCTTTTTTCCCGTCCTTCGGTATCATTGTATATCCCTATGAGTGCACCTCAGCTGATTACAGTTTTATCCTGAGTAAGGAGTTATGTACAGAGCTGGTGCGATTCCTCCCCTTTGTTTTGGTCCCATCATTATGACCACATGAACAACACCTTACTGCTGTTTAACAGTGAAAACCCACCCTCCTCAGATGTAGTGTGAGACAGACACTGGCAGAGAGACACATCAACACCAGGATGTACACATGCTTGTAACCTAAGATGACAGTGCAGGTGAACGTGTGAGAGAGTTAGGGCTCATCCCCCTCCTCCTCCAAGCACCCCTGTCCAACAGCTGTCACCAGCTGCAATTGTTCATGATCCGGGTGAAGGCCTGCCATGCTTACATGTTTGTGTGTGTGTAGCACAGTGAATATGTGTAACGAAAGCTAGGAAGGGACCACACCGCCTTCCGCTGTCGTTCCCAGGTCTCTCCCTCTCAACGCCAGATAAGCGCCGTCGGATGCACCGGTTGAAGTATGGAGGGTCACTGAAACAGTCGCAGGATTGCTGGAAGCATGGGCAGTAGAGAGTGAGACCTCTACTCCCAGTCAAAGGATCACTGGAAGATGTCGCAGGAACACAAGGATGAGAAGATGGAGTCCACGTCACCGCCTGACAACATACAAAGTCGGGTCGCAGGAAGCTGGCAGCAGGTGGTCGATGATTCAGGATACTTGGTGAAGATGGGTATCAGAGTGGACCCTTTAGACCATAAGTGTAACGTTTTTTTAGGACACTCAGACACAGAAGGTTTGGGTAAAAACACAGTTTTATTGAAAACACATAAATTAGAGTAACCCACACGGGTCCAGTATATACAGACAGAAATAATACTTAGACAGGTCAGGTTACAAATAGATTTAGTAACCCACACAGGTCCAGTGAAACACAAAGGTACAACACTGCCACAGGTCAGGTTACAGTTCGTGTGAATCCTAGAAGAGACAGTGGAGAGAAGGGTACTATTAGGCCAGAATGTATGGATAGGCCCTAATAGAACTGAGACCCACAGGAAACTCTCTCCGCAGAGAGTGACACAAAATGACAGAGGCCATACAGAGGAATACGAAGGCCCTGGAAATGACAGACTGCCAGAACAGTCAAGGGTGACTGATACTATATAGCAAGGAATAACGTCAATGTAACCTGCAGTACAGTGTGACCCAAAGTGCAACCGTACCAGCCCCAAGGGGTTAAACAAACGCTCAGATCTGAATATGGCCGCGGGGACAACTGAGGCTGAACAAGGCCGTGGGGACAACCGAGGCGCCCAGGGAACAAACCAACGTTGGGTAATAGCAAGGAACAGATCAAGCGAACCATGGTGCAACCTGATTGACCTCAACCACCAGGGTGAATGGATCACGAGGCACAATAACTGGAGACTGGGTCACAGTAAGCAGGACTGCCGGAGCAGAGCATTAGAGACTGGGTCACAGTAAGCAGGACTGCCGGAGCAGAGTATATGAAACTGGGTCACAGTAAGCAGGACTGCCAGAGCAGACTATACAAGCCAACCGAGGACTGTCAGAAGACAGTGCAAGCACGGGAGGCAGGTACTCCAACCGGATCACCGGATGGAGCGAGAAATCAGGCCAAATCGGTACACAGAGCAGGAACGTCAGTCAATCCGGGTCGGTACACAGAGCGGGAACATCAGCCAAGCCGGGTCGGTACACAGAGCACAAACATCAGCCGGGCCGGATTGGTACACAGAGCAGGAATGTCAGCCAATCAGGGTTGGTACACAGAGCAGGAACGTTAGCCAATCCGGGTCGGTACACAGTGCAGGAACGTCAGCTAATCCAGGTCGGTACACAGAGCAGGAACGTAATCAGGCAGAGTAGTCAGGCAGTCCGAGTATTACACAGGATTCACACAGAAGTCTGGAGCAAGCTCTAGCGACAGGAACACCACAAAAGGGCATTGCAGCAGTGACAGGGCTCAGTATTTAAGGGCTAGCACTGGGCGGAGCAAAACCACAATAGCCAATAGAAGGAGCCAGGAAGTAGCACTGAGTCACAATGTCGCCACCGATAACACGGGCACCGTGATAGTACCTCCCTCTCAAAGACCCACTCCACGCGGAGAGGGACCCGGCTTCTGGGGGTACTCGGCATGGAATTGTAACGGTTTGTTTGACTCACAGACACAAAGTTAGGATAAAAACACAGTTTTATTAAATACAATAATACATAAAGAACCCTCATAGGTCCTGTAATACAAATCTTATAGTACAGACACACGACAGGTTAATTAGGCCCACACAGGTCCAGCATATGTATAGGAGACAACAGTTTATGCTGACACGGGTCAGGCAGATGATAAGTTTTCCAGGTTACAGCAATGCAGGAGTTAACGTTCATCAAGAGAGGAAAACAGTCCCATACGTTCTGGCAACAAGCTGCTTCTTGAAAACGCCAAAGACTTAGTTCACAGCGATACCAGTCCACTGAAAAAACAGGAGTGCTACGGGTGCTGACACGGAGGCAACACTAGCAACCGGTTATGACAGAGTGGAGCGTAACCAATGGCAATGTACCGGTGCTATCACGGAGGCATCACTTGCAACCAGTTTTGACAGAGTGGAGCATAACCAATGGCAATGTACCTGTGCTATAACGGAGGCAACACTTGCAACCGGTTTTGACAGAGTGGAGCGTAACCA
The DNA here is from genome assembly GCA_037306005.1 of Rhinophrynus dorsalis. Taxonomy (NCBI): domain Eukaryota; kingdom Metazoa; phylum Chordata; class Amphibia; order Anura; family Rhinophrynidae; genus Rhinophrynus; species Rhinophrynus dorsalis. The sequence continues at coordinate 52,839,581 of CM074724.1, forward strand.
ATGACAATGTACTGGTGCTATAACGGAGGCAACACTTGCAACCAGTTTTGACAGAGTGGAGCGAACCAATTGCAGTATACCGGTGCAATCATGGAGGCAACACTTGCAACCGGTTTAGACAGAGCGTAGCCAATGGCAATGTACCGGTGCTATCACGGAGGCAACACTGGAAACCGGTATGCGGAAAGGAGGACTAGGCCAGAGGCGCTCTGTAGAGCCAGATGGAAGACTAGGCAAGCCTGTGGGGCAGAGGTGCCAAACACAGTATGGCACCGGAAGTCAGAATGTCGCCGAGGTGACCAGGACCACAACGGGAGACTGCAGAGTCGGAATCCAGGAGCAGGAACGTCAGCCAGGCCAGGTCAGGATACAGGAGCAGGAACGTCAGCCAATCCGGGTAGGTACACCGTAGCAGGAACGTCAGCCAGGCCGGGTCGGTACACAGGAACAATCACTGGAGAGTAGTCAAGCAGTCCGGGTCAGTACACAGGCGCAGGAACAGGAGAGTAGTCTGGCAAGCCAAGTCGGTACACTGGAAACATCATATACAAACGTAGAACTGGCACAGGAACACCACGAAAGGGCAGTGAGAGGGTGCAGGAGCCCAGTATATAAAGGTTATACTTGGAGGGCTAAACACAGGGCAACCAATGAGGACCTCACATTGGATAACTGACAGAAAAAATAAAAACAAGGAATCACGGGCACTGTAATAGGAATCTGAGCATCAACACAGGAGTGTGGAGATCATTCAAATTTCCCCAGGAACACTCCTCAGGGCCATAGCCCTTCCAATGAACTAGATACCGCAACAGTCCCCTGAACCTACGGGAATCAATGATGCTCTGAACTTTGTACTCATCCTGACTTTGCACCTGAACAGGACCGGGGACCGCAGGAGTGGTAGTATAACGGTTGCATACCAATGGCTTTAGAAGGGATACATGGAACACATTGTGAATCCGCATGGATGCTGGAAGATCCAGTGCATATGTAACTGGATTAATTTTGCGGAGAACCTTAAAGGGACCGACAAATCGAGAAGCCAATTTATTACAAGGGACTTGCAAACTGAGGTATCTGGAAGATAGCCATACCCTATACCCAACCTGGAAGGAGACAATGGGCAACCTCCTGCGATTAGCGTGACGCTGATAACGCTGGAACGAAGTACTGAGGGTCATCTGTACCTGTGCTCATGTGGAACTGAGTTGCCTGATATGCTCATCCAGAGCCGGAATCTGCTGCGTCTGAAATGAGTCCAGGCGCAAGCATGGTTGGAACCCGTAGTTGATGAGAAATGGGGAGCTCCCAGATGATGAATTAACCGCACAGTTCCTGGTAAACTCTGCCCATGGCAACAGGTCGGCCCAATTGTCATGATGATCAGACACAAAACAGCGTAGGAATTGTTCCAATCCCTGATTGGCACACTCCGCAACCCTGTTGGTCTGGGGATGATAGGCAGAAGAAAAGGACAATTGTATGCCCATTTGGTCACAAAATGCCCTCCAAAATCTGGATACGAATTTGCTGCCACGATCCGACACCAGCACCCTGGGTACACCGTGCAACCTAAATACCTCTCTGGCAAAGACAATAGCCAACTCCTGGGCAGAGGGAAGGTCAAGAAGAGGCACAAAGTGAGCCATCTTGGAAAATATATCGACCACCATCAAAATAAAGGAATACCCCTTAGACACTGGCAATTCTCCCAGGAAATCAATCGGAACATGGGACCAAGGACGCTCACCATTAGGTACAGGTTGAAGCAAGCCAACTGGGATGTATCTAGGGGATTTGGCATGGGCACAAGTAGTAAGGCTGCCGTGAAGGTGGTTGAATCAGCACGTAAGGAGGGCCACCAAAGCAACTGCGAAAGAGACCAAATCAATTGGTCCCTACCAACATGCCCAGCCGCCCAAGATGCGTGATAAGCTTCTAGTAGGCGGGTACGAAAAGGCTTGGCTACAAAACACTTCCCTACGGGGGTGTCAGAGGGTGCGTGTCATGGTTTTTGATGAACACTCAGACCAGACTGGTAAGGTTAAAATGACTTTATTGATATAAAGTTTACACACGTAATTAGGCCTTTAGGACCACACTAGAAGTATAGAAATATTGGCAGGTAATACAGGAATAGCAGGCCAGTGATAGGAACAATTGTATGAATGGTAACAATCACTGGTAACGAAGGTCCAGGAGGAAATGACTGGCACAACCCAGACGCCTGGGAGGAACGGAACCCAAAGGAGCGAGGCAACACTGTTGGCACAACCCAGACATCTGGGCGGTACTGAACCAAAAGGATCGAGGCAACACTGACCCTGGCACTGGGTGCCAATAGACAGAGACAACTATCAAGCAGATCCTAGAACTCTAGGGGTGGATCATAACACAGTGTGAGTATATATATAGGCAACCAGTGCACCCTCCACAGAGGATGGTAATAGCGCAACGCTGACTCTTGAGCCCAAGGCTACTGCAGAGTTGAATATGCACGTCTTAACCTGGAGAGTCAAGGTACGCAAGGGTCAATAGGTAACGCCCCGTGATAACTGCAACTCCCAAAGGGAGTGAGCCCAGTGCTGTAAGGAGGTGGACACAGAGAGATCAGAGTAACTCAGTCAGTGCTATGAACACTGTACCGGTACTTCGCGTGTGCACACCGCCAACGGTGGTAAGAGAGTAGCTACAGTAGGAATGCTTAGCTGATGGTTGACAGAGTAATAGTACCACGCGGCGCTACCGACTAAAGTAATGGCAAGGCCACAGGAAGTCTAACTTGAGCAACAGTGGCAATCAAGCGGTAGGTAAGATGCTACTGTCAACTGAGTGACAATATGCTAGACACTGTTGGCAACGGAACAGCGAGTCAGCCAGGAATGTCAGTAGTGGAGTGGGTTCGCAGCAAAATACGATCTGCAGCCGAGCGGGTTCTCAGCCAGAAACAGTCAGCAATGGGAGCGGGTCCTCAGCCAGATACGGTCAGCAACGGAAGCGGGTTCTCAGCCAGATACAGTCAGCAACGGAATCAGAAATAGAACAGCAAACTCAGGAATGTCGTCAGGCAGACCAGGTCATACACGAACAGCAATCACGGAGCATAAGTCAGGATCAGTACACCACAAAAGGGCACCATAGTGTTGACATGACAGAGGTTATAAAGGCTATGACTGGGCGGCAACAAAGATACTGACCAATCAGACAGAAGGAATGGAAATAGACTAGTCAGAATGTCGCTGCCTGCATCCAGGAGCATGGACACCGTGATAGTGCGGTAACTGTTAACGCTCTGTTTGAGTTTGCTAGTGTCATGGATTGGGCTCCCGGTGTCATAGCGGGGGTGACCATCGAGGCTTGTACTAGCTTCTCCAAGTGAGAGGTGCGCTTCAATATCGTTTGTACTGCCAGTGCCAACTGATCCATATGCTGCTCATGTAAATCCATCCTCCAATGGATATTTTGTGCATTACCTTCACCTGTACCATCTGAGCTCACGTCCCTTTCCTACTGTAACGGTTTTTTAGGACACTCAGACACAGAAGGTTTGGGTAAAAACACAGTTTTATTAAAAACACAGAAATTAGAGTAACCCACACGGGTCCAGTATATACAGACAGAAATAATACTGACACAGGTCAGGTTACAAATAGATTTAGTAACCCACACGGGTCCAGTGAAACACAAAGGTACAACACTGCCACAGGTCAGGCTACAGTTCGTGTGAATCCTAGAAGAGACAGTGGAGAGAAGGGTGCTATTAGGCCAGGATGTATGGACAGGCCCTAACAGGACTGAGGCCCACAGGACACTCTATCACGGTGCCCGTGTATTGCTGGCGACATTTTGACACATGATTCCTGATGCTTTCTTATTGGCTAGCATGTGATTACTCCACCCAGTGGTAGCCTTTAAGTACTGTGCCCTGTCACTCATACAGGGCCCTTTCGTGGTGTTCCCATTGCTTAGAGCTTGCTGCCGTTAATGTGTGATATCCTGTGACTACTCTCTCTGATCCTGTTCCTGCTCCATGTACCGACCCGGTCTGGCTGACGTTCCTGCTCCGTGTACCGACTTGGATTGGCTGACATTCCTGCTCCATGTACCGACCCGGTCTGGCTGACATTCCTGCTCCGTGTACCGACTTGGATTGGCTGACGTTCCTGCTCAGTGTACTGACCCAGCCTGGCTGAAGTTCCTGCTCCGTGTACCGACCCGGCCTGGTTGACGTTCCTGTTCTGTGGCTCCAGTCCAGTGCACTACCGCATCCGGTAGAGAGTATCTCCTGTGCTCTGTCTTCAGCGTGCTAGCCCAGTTGGTTGCCTCGAGTACTGCATTACCGTTCCATGACTACGACCCATTTGTGCCTTGCTGCCTCCTTCCTCCTTATCCAGGGCTGACGCTGATCTCGCTTGCTCACTATACGTTTGGCTTGTTATTGTTACCACTGTGGTTGGTCTCCTGGGCGCCACAGTTAGTCTACTCTCTTGCCAGTCGCTAACAAGCCAAGCGCCCATTACCAGGGCCGTTCGTTATTCACCTGGGTAGGAGATATTCATTGGCACATTATACACTGGCTAGTCACTTCTCCGTTACTGAGGTCGGTCTCCGGGGCACCTCAGTCGGCTCTGTCACCCGGCAGTTGCCATTGAGCCTAGCATTATTACATCCATTGTCCGACACCGTTACCTTGAGTCGCAGTCTGTGTGTATTCCTGGGTGTTCCGTTGTTCCTCTGGTTGCAGTACTACTGGTAGTCGTAATCCATCTGGGCCTCACTCACCCTTCCTGGGCCTAGTTGCTATTTTGGCACTCATCCACAGAGAGTGCATTTGGGCCTCGCTATTATGGCCTAATAGCATTTACCATCTGTGTCTCACTATATCACACGAACTGTTCCTGACCTGTGTCAGTATATGTACTGCTCCCTGATATATGTATACTGGACACGTGTGGGTTAATGTTATTTAGTAACCTGTCCTGTGTCAGTACTGTTTGTTTACTATTGCTGGACCCACGAGGGTTACTTTATTCTGTCTGGTTTCAATAAAACTGTGTTCTACCAAATTGCCTGCCTCTGAGTGTACTAAAAACCGTTACACACTCTCTCCGAAGAGAGTGACACAAAATGACAGAGGCCACACGGAGGTATACGAAGGCCCTGGAAATGACAGACTACCAGAACAGTCAAGGGTGACTGATACTATATAGCAAGGAGTAACGCTAATGTAACCTGCAGTACACTGTGACCCAAAGTGCAACTGCACCAACCTCAAGGGGTTAAACGAACGCTCAGATCTGAATATGGCTGCAAGGCCGTAGGGACAACTGAGGCACCCAGGGAACAAACCAACGTCGGGTAATAGCAAGGAACAGATCAAGCATATCGTGGTGCAACCTGATTGATCTCAACCACCAGGGTGAATGGATCACGAGGCATAATAACCGGAGACTGGGACACAGTAAGCAGGACTGCCGGAGCAGAGTATACGAGACTGGGTGACAGTAAGCAGGACTGCCGGAGCAGAGTATACGAGACTGGGTTACAGTAGGACTGCTGGAGCAGACTATACGAGGCAACCGAGGACTGTAAGAAGACAGGGTGAGCACTGGAGGCACGTACTCCAACCAGATCACTGGATGGAGCGGGAAATCAGGCCAAATTGGTACACAGAGCAGGAACGTCAGCCAATCTGGATCGGTACACAAAGCAGGAATGTCAGCCAGGCCGGGTCGGTACACAGAGCAGGAATGTCAGCCAGGCCGAGTTGGTACACAGAGCAGGAACGTCAGTCAATCCGGATCTGAACACAGAGCAGGAACATCAGCTAATTCGGATCGGTACACAGAGCAGGATCGTAATCAGGCAGAGCAGTCAGGCAGTCCGGGTCATACACCGGATTCACACAGAAGTCTGGAGCAAGCTCTAGCGACAGGAACACCACGAAAGGGCATTGCAGCAGTGACAGGGTAGTATTTAAGGGCTAGCACTGGGCGAAGCAAAACCACAATAGCCAATAGAAAGAATCAGGAAGTAGCACTGAGTCACAATGTCGCCAGCGATAACATGGTCACCATGATAGTAAGCAATACAACACTCCAGGATGCTTGTTCACTCCAAAAGCAACTCTCATTTTATTGCACCAAACGACACATATTTATACACAGCAAGCACATTGAAACTCCTGGGGAAACCAGATACAATGGGAACATAATTCAATCACAATACAGTAGACAAAAGGCCAACAGCAGATAGCTTAACAAACACAATGACTCAGACATGATTACATTTCAGATACAAAAGGCTTTGATGAACAAAGACTTGAGGGCTTGAACGAATTACTACACACTGCAGGGGGTCTGACTGCAGTTCATAATGGCTTAATTAACACACAGCAGGGGGTCTTGCTACAGTAAACATAGTCAATGGCTTGAGGGACTGCAATACACATTGAAATAATTAACCCCTCACTGTCTATTACCTTGGAAGCAAGCCACCAGTCTACCACAGGGCAGTTTTGTGTAATAAAGTCCATTCGCCCCATTCACATACAATGCATCCAAAGTCTTTTAGTGCACAACCAGGGCAAAACGTCCACAGTCTCCTTAGCTAAACAGTTTTATGGCCAGACAAGGGCTCAAGTAACGGGTAGGATCCGTTACAACATGCCACTCCATTGCTTGTCAATGTCTTGTCTAGGCATCAGGACCATGTGAGGTGTCCATCAAGGGGATGGCAAGCAGACATATGTATGTGTGTCACATGGACCCTGAGCACACGCCTTATCAGTATGTAGATCAAGATCCATGAAATAGCTCCTCTGTTTCATGGGTCTTGATTTACACACTGATGTGTGTGCCCACTCACATATACATATGTCTGCTTGCCATACCATGATACAAACCCCATAAGGTCATGATGGCTAGACCAGGGGTTCTCAACCCATGCCCTCAGTGGCTACTAACAGGCCAGGATTTGAGAATTTTCTTTTAAGAGCACAGGTGAGTTTATCAATACAACAGAGCCTCTGATCAACACACTTGTGTTCTAGAAGGGAAATTCCTAAGTCCTGGCCAGTTAGTGGCCACTGAAGGCACGGGTTGAGAACCTCTGGGCTAGACAACACCCTGACAAGCATTGGATTGTTCACTCCGTGTCAAATAACCAATCTGTACCCATGGAGTGCCAGTAAGGTCTCCAAAGCATTTCTGACCGATGTGTTGTCTACACCTCTGACACTCAAGGGTATGATGAAGGGTAAGCAATAGCATGACTGTTGTGTTCATAGTGCACCTTCCAGTCTTGATTTCACCATCTGCAGGCATTCATGGCATGACCCCTCATGGTCCAGGAGTTTGTTCCGGTGACACGCTGAATCCACGTCCATGAGGATCACCTGTTGGTGTCCATGTCAATTACAAATCTGATCACATATGACTATCTTGTGTCATTGATCACCCCTCCCCTGTCAGTGTTTAAAGGTATAGTAATACTGTTTATTTTTCATAAACCTATCTAGTAGGGTTTATCCCCTTAAGTAAAATAAGGGAACTCCCTCTGGTTTGCATTCCAAAGTTATTTCAGCTCAAAGTTGAATGTCTTAGATCAAATCTCACAGTGGCCTGAAATTGTACAGTAGCACTGTTGCTACACCATCCCATGGATAGCTCTGGTCTCAGCACCATGAATATCCATGGGATACAGTAGCAACAGCACCACTCGACAATTTCAGGCCACTGTGATTTTCCTATTTAAAAAAACAACTGTGAGCTGAAATAACCTGTGAATGAAACATCCTTCTGCAGTGGGAGTTTCCTTGTTCTACTCAGGGAGATGAACCCGAAAACATATTTCTTCAAACATTCTAAGCATTACTATCCCCTTAATGGTGATCATGTTGTTGATCTGTTTATATGTCTAAGGTAGGGCCTGGATTTGTGGGAGGGGCTGCCGGCAGTACTAAAGATCGTCAGCCTCTTTCACTGGGCGCCTGTCGTCATAGGGAAGCGCCCCTTCGTAATCATCCGTGGCAGTCAGGCTGAGGGCAGTAAGTCGGAGAAGCATCAGCGCTTCCTGTGAGTCACCCGGAAGTATCGCTTCCCAGAAGTATCACCGTCGGCGTCATCAGTGCAAGGCCATCGGCACAAAGGCGTTTGGTGCCTTTAAGGTATTTGAGTTTTACTGTTAGGGGCAGGTGTTTGCCCGTTTTTTATCTCGTTGATCGTTCATACAGACTGCATGATATACAAATTCGTAGAGCATTACGGTAACATATCTAATGTATATATACATTGTTAGAACTTTACTGCTTCATCCCTCATCATATACCTCAATGTTGTTCATGTTATATGCTCTTTAGACGGTCAGTCTGTGGCAATGTCTCAATTAAACCCCTAGAGGTTTCATGCTGTGCTCAAGGCATTGCTAAGCTCTGCCTCGCACACAAACATAAGTGTATATGGAGGAATAAGCAAGATTGCCTTTTATATATATATAAAAAAAAAAAAAAGTACAGTCTCGTTGCGCTGGTTGGTTCTCATCTGCCATCGAGATGTATATTTCTTTAGTTCAAACAAGGGATATGGAGCTATACTAGTGTTGCCACTAAGTTTACAAATGGATTGTTGCTTCAGTAGTGATACTATAGACCTTCGAATTGTAACTGAGTTTTTTAATGCATTATAGTTAACACCTTACATTCATGTTAATATGCAGTGCGCGGCAAGCAGGTCCAGCATCCAGATGTTAATTACTAGCATTTAATTCAGCCTCACAGGCCATACTAATTGGCATATTAGGCAGCAATACTGGTAAAATCACTACAGTTCAATGTCTTGTAGCTCAGGTTCAGCCAGCTATACGATACTAAGGTGCGTGTCTTATATACTCATTGTTAATGCATATTACCAGTACTATGGCTTGCGTTTTATGTATTCAGTATAATACAATCCAGATAACAGCCTCCTCTCATGTCTGTTTATATTAAATTGATCGTTACATTACATCCATATATGTCTATGTCCTCTACGCTTTATATTCAGATTGGCTGTTGGGGACCTAGGGGGGATGCAGCGTATTCCTTTGCTATGCGTTGCGTAGCCCCTTTGCTTCTCGGACGGTCAATCAGAAGGCTATGCCTTCCTTTGTATGAAGCTTTATTTTGCACTTTGATACCTTAACACTTTGCTATGTTCAAATCCTCTGAAGTCTCTTTCTCATTATGGTTCCTTGTCAGTACTTCATCGAAGCAGGAATAAAGAAATAACCTATTACACACTGTCATCAGGTAATTCTCTTAAGTAACTAAGGTTTGTAAGCTTTAAAAAACAAACAAACAAAAAAAAAAAAACTAACACTTTATGGGAATTAGTAATGTATTATTTATGTATCTTCAGTTAGGCTTACTTCGGTGTAACCTCAGGTAAGTTTGCACTTTAATTTCCAGCCTTTGTCCTCAAGTGTGGGTATATAAGGGTTCTTACCTCTTCGCAGAGGCAGAAGATCTCCTTAACCCTCCACACCGTTTCACTTATCAACTAATGGATCACATATCTGTGGGTCCACTAACCGTTTGTAACCTTGGTTGTTCCGTTTTCCGCAAGGGTTCTTACCTCTTTGAAGAGGCTGAAGAACCCCACATTTTCATGTCTACGTTTGTCTCAAACTTTACCTCACCACGGAGGGCGAAAGTTTGTCACAAAATTCTAATGTATTAATCACCTTGTCCTAATTTTAGCACCTTCACAACTCTAGGATTAGAAGCCCTGGTATATACTCAGCCGGTTCCCCCTCCCTCACAATTCTCATCTTAGGTTGACCATCCCTGGGGCCGGCGCCATGTCCCTTATAAGTCAGGCAGGTCCAGGACATTGGCACCGGCCAAGGGATATCGCCGACCTAACTACTGTCGATCTCCCTCACAAGATCCGGCACTTGGAAAATGGGTATTCCTCTAAATCCTCCCCTATCTATTTTTTATTTCTCATGCTCCTTTCAGGTCATGGATAGCTTAGAAGGAAGAAACCCGGAGAGCCCAAGTGTATCACCTGGCAACATTCAAGAAGCTGTAAGGCCCCGTTCCACTTCCATGCATGGACTGTGGCTAAACTGATGGCAGAGTTGACCCAACGTCATGTGCCTTATCCTGCTTCAACTCGAAAGGCGGAATTATTCCTCCTGCTTTTCCCTCCTGAAGCTAACTCTCCCAGATCTATCCCACCCCCTTCTCCAGCTCATATCCTAGCTAATATGGGCTCAGCTCTGACAGATATACACTCTCACTTGTCAGAGCTCGAAAGATTGGCATTAGTGTTGAGCGAGCATGCTCGGCCGATGCTCGGATCGGCTCGAGCATCGCTCTGCTCGGCACATGGCGGTACTCGTACGAGTACCGCATGTGCTCGCCCGCCATGCTGCACAGCCAATAAACGTGCAGGGAGGCTCTGACATCGGTGTAATGCCAGCAGCCATGTTGGCTGCTGGCATTACACTGATTGGCTGGCCAGAACCCGTGGTCGGGTGCTGTATAGCACCTGACCAGCGAGTTCGGCTCAGTCTTAGCCAGGGAGAGATGAGGATAGGAAGGGAAAGTCAGTGTAGGGAGGAAAAAAGCAAAATTGTGAAAAAAAAAGAACCAAAAGTCCTTTTTAGGACTACTGTGTGTGGGGGCAGCAGGTTATTTTGTGTGGGGGGAAAAAAACAAACAAAAAAAAATTTCATATATTCTGTTTAGTGTGCAAAGTTGCAGATTAGAGCACATTCTGTTTAGTGTGCAAAGTTGCAGATTAGAGCACATTCTGTTTAGTGTGCAAAGTTGCAGATTAGAGCACATTCTGTTTAGTGTGCAAAGTTGCAGATTAGAGCACATTCTGTTTAGTGTGCAAAGTTGCAGATTAGAGCACATTCTGTTAAGTCTTCAAACTAAAATATCAAAGTCACATATTCCATTCAGTGTGCGTCGCCGCAGTTTAGCAGCACATTCTGTGTACTGTGCAGAGTTGCAGAATAGGAAGAAATACTGTTAAGTCTTCAAACTAAAATATCAAAGTCACATATTCCATTCAGTGTGCTTCGCCGCAGTTTAGCAGCACATTCTGTGGACTGTGCAGAGTTGCAGAATAGGAAGAAATACTGTTAAGTCTTCAAACTAAAATATCAAAGTCACATATTCCATTCAGTGTGCTTCGCCGCAGTTTAGCAGCACATTCTGTGGACTGTGCAGAGTTGCAGAATAGGAAGAAATACTGTTAAGACTTCAAACTAAAATTTCAAAGTCACATATTCCATTCAGTGTGCGTCGCCGCAGTTTAGCAGCACATTCTGTGTACTGTGCAGAGTTGCAGAATAGGAAGAAATACTGTTAAGTCTTCAAACTAAAATATCAAAGTCACATATTCCATTCAGTGTGCGTCACCGCAGTTTAGCAGCACATTCTGTGTACTCTGCACAGTTGCAGAATAGGAAGAAATACTGTTAAGTTTTCAAACTCAAATATTAAAGTCACATATTCCATTCAGTGTGCGTCACCGCAGTTTAGCAGCCTATTCTGTGTACTCTGCACAGTTGCAGAATAGGAAGAAATACTGTTAAGTTTTCAAACTCAAATATTAAAGTCACATATTCCATTCAGTGTGCGTCACCGCAGTTTAGCAGCCTATTCTGTGTACTCTGCACAGTTGCAGAATAGGAAGAAATACTGTTAAGTTTTCAAACTCAAATATTAAAGTCACATATTCCATTCAGTGTGCGTCACCGCAGTTTAGCAGCCTATTCTGTGTACTCTGCACAGTTGCAGAATAGGAAGAAATACTGTTAAGTTTTCAAACTCAAATATTAAAGTCACATATTCCATTCAGTGTGCGTCACCGCAGTTTAGCAGCCTATTCTGTGTACTCTGCACAGTTGCAGAATAGGAAGAAATACTGTTAAGTTTTCAAACTCAAATATTAAAGTCACATATTCCATTCAGTGTGCATCACCGCAGTTTAGCAGCCTATTCTGTGTACTCTGCACAGTTGCAGAATAGGAAGAAATACTGTTAAGTTTTCAAACTCAAATATTAAAGTCACATATTCCATTCAGTGTGCGTCACCGCAGTTTAGCAGCCTATTCTGTGTACTCTGCAGAGTTGCAGAATAGGAAGAAATACTGTTAAGTTTTCAAACTCAAATATTAAAGTCACATATTCCATTCAGTGTGCGTCACCGCAGTTTAGCAGCCTATTCTGTGTACTCTGCAGAGTTGCAGAATAGGAAGAAATACTGTTAAGTTTTCAAACTCAAATATTAAAGTCACATATTCCGTGTAAGATGAAGAAGGCGGGTAAAAAGGGACGGGGAAGTGGACGTGATCCTGATAGTTCAGGGCGCGGGTCAGGACGCGGAGAAACTGTGCCTGGTGCCAGAGCACAAGAAAGAAAGACATCCACCATACCTAGCTTCATGTCTCATTTTACAGGGCGTCGCAGGACATCACTCTCGAGGTCCGACCACTGCGAACAGGTGGTCGGTTGGATGTCAGCTGATACTGCTTCCAGTCGGTTAAGCACCACCCTGTCTTCCACCAAGTCCACTCTCAGTAGCCAAGAGTCTGGTCAACATAATCCTCACTCTGATCATCCTTCCTCCCACCATAGACGGTCTGGTCAAAGAAGTGATCCCACACTGGGATATAGTGAGGAGCTCGTCTCATCACCAATCCTTCATTTGACCCTCTCTCCAAGCACGCTTGCAGAGGAACATGACATCTTGTGCCCTGATTCACAACCTCTAGAGGGTACCCAATCACAAGAAGATGACAGATGTGAACGGCATTTAAGGTCAAAGGAAGTAGTGGATGATGATGATGATGATGAGACACAGTTGCCATTAAATCAACCACTATTACTGTCTCAAGACCTTGTTGAGGAGAATGTTATACAATTGTCAATGACTGAGTATGTGGTGGGATCAAGACATGGGGAGGATGATCAGAGTGAGGAAGTGGAGGAGGACTTGGTGGACGATGAGGTGACTGACCCCACCTGGGAAGGTGTAGAGCCGAGCGATGACAGCAGTCCTGAGGGTGAGCCATCTGCAGCACCGCAACAGGCTGGAAGAGGCAGTGGTGTGGCTACAGAAAGAAGGCGGACCGCACCAAACCGGCCCGCAAATGTTCCACGGAGCACCCCCTTGCGTAAATCTACCTTGCCAAGGGGTAGGTGTTCCGCGGTATGGCGTTTTTTTAAGGAAAGTGCGGACGACAAAAGAATTGTAGTTTGCAACCTGTGCCACACCAGAATGAGCCGAGGCATGAACACTAGAAACCTCACCACCACCAGCATGATCCGACACATGGCATCCAAGCACCGTAGTAAGTGGGAGGAACGCCTGGATCGCCCATCTGTGTCTGCAGGCCACACCACTGCCTCCTCTTCCCCTGTTTTCGGTGCCGGCCAATCGCCTGTCGAAGGCGCAGGCCCGCATACCTCCCGCCCTGCACCTGTACCATCTGAAGCACCATCAGCGACCACATCCACTTCCCTGTCCCAGCACAGCGTCCACATTTCGTTACCCCAGGCATTTGAGCGCAAGCGAAAATACCCAGCCACCCACCCACAGGCCATAGCACTAACCTCACACCTTTCCAAATTACTGGCCATCGAAATGCTGCCATTTAGGCTTGTGGACACTGAGTCCTTCCGCAGCCTGATGGCAGCAGCTGTCCCTCGGTACGCGGTCCCCAGCCGCCACTACTTTTCCCAGTGTGCCATCCCCGCATTACACCACCATGTGTCCCGTAACATCACCCGTGCCCTGACCAACGCAGTTACTGGGAAGGTCCACTTAACGACTGACACATGGACAAGTGCTTGTGGCCAGGGACGCTACATTTCCCTGACGGCACACTGGGTGAATGTCGTGGAGGCTGGGAGCGACTCGGACCCTGGGATGGCACGGGTGCTACCCACGCCGAGGATTGCGGGCCCTACCTCCATCAGGGTTTCCGCCAGCACCTACGTTATTGGCTCCTCCTCCTCCGTTTCCACCTCCGAATTCTCTACACGCAGCGCCACTCCCCCATCAGCCAGTAGCTGGAAGCAGTGTAGCACTGCAGTGGGGAAGCGTCAACAGGCCGTGCTGAAGCTGATCTGCCTTGGGGACAAACAGCACACGGCCTCAGAGCTGTTGCAGGGGATTAGTCACCAGACCGAGCAGTGGCTCTCGCCACTCAACCTGCAACCAGGCATGGTTGTGTGTGATAATGGGCGTAACTTGGTGGCGGCTTTGGAGCTCGGCAAGCTCACACACGTACCATGCCTAGCGCATGTATTTAATTTAGTGGTTCAGCGATTTCTAAAAACCTACCCCAATGTGCATGATCTCTTGACCAAGGTGCGCCGCGTGTGTGCACATTTCCGTAAGTCATCTACAGCTTCGGCCGGCCTGTTGAAGCTGCAGCAGCGCTTACAATTGCCAGCTCACCGGCTGCTGTGTGACGTGAGCACGCGCTGGAACTCCACCTTCCACATGTTGGCCCGGCTTTGTGAGCAGCAGAGGGCAGTAGTGGAGTACCAGCTGTTACACGGTCGTCGCCTCTCCGTTCAACTTCCTGTAATCAGAAGTGAGGAGTGGGAATGGATGTCAGACCTCTGTGAGGTTTTACGCAATTTTGAGGAATCGACACAGATGGTGAGCGGCGATAACGCTATTATCAGTGTAACCATCCCACTTCTGTGTCTACTGAAACGCTCGCTGCTCACAATTAAAACCGACGCTTTGCATGTGGAAGAGGTGGAAATGGGGGAGGAAGAGCTTACACAAGGTGATAGCCAGAGCACCCTCACTTCGTCTTCTCAGCGACAATTGGAGGAGGCGGAGGAGGAGGAGGAGGAGGAGGAGGAAGACACGGTTGCCTCCGCTACAGAGGGTAGCCATGGAACTTTAGTTCCATCTCTTCAGCGTGGGTGGGCAGAAGAGGAGGAAGAGGATGAGGAGATTGAGAGTCATCCTCCTGGTGAGGACAGCGAAATCTTGACTGTTGGTACTCTTGCACACATGGCTGACTTTATGTTAGGCTGCCTTTCCCGTGACCCACGCGTTGTACGCATTTTAGACAACACGGATTACTGGGTGTTCACCCTTCTGGACCCCCGCTACAAAGAGAATTTCTCATCTCTCATTCCTCCGGTGGAGAGGACAAGCAAAATGGTGCAATACCAGAAGGTTCTTGTTGAAAAATTGCTCCAAAATTTTCCATCTGACAACGCTGGCGGCAGAGTACGTGCTACCTTGGCCAACCGAGAAGGGGAGAAAAGGGGAGCACACAGCAGTTCCGAGAAAGGCAGGGCAACACTCTCCAAGGCGTGGGACACCTTCATGACACCCCGCCAGCACCCTCACCCTGATGCGCAGCCTAGTGTCACAAGGAGGGAAAAGTTTTGGAAGATGGTGAAGGAGTACGTAGCAGACCGTGTCAGCGTCCTCAATGATCCCTCTGTGCCTTACAACTACTGGGTGTCCAAGCTGGACACGTGGTATGAACTGGCACTCTACGCCTTGGAGGTGCTGGCCTGCCCTGCCGCCAGCGTTCTGTCTGAGCGGGTATTTAGTGCTGCTGGTGGCATCATAACAGATAAGCGTATCCGCCTTTCCACCGACAATGCTGATAGGTTGACACTTATAAAAATGAACAAGGCCTGGATTTCCCCTGACTTCTCCACTCCACTGGAGGAAAGCCCCGGGGGAACATAAACTCACTTTATATATGTTATTTACAATGATGGGAATACTCTGTATTCCCATTCACCCCTTCCACCCAAAAAACGGGTATATGGTTGACTCTTAATCTTCTCATCCTCCTCCTCCTCTTCCATATGCCCTGTGCTATAATTTTTATATAGGGCCAGCTCACCAGCGGGCCCTGTGATATAATTTTTATATAGGGCCAGCTCACCAGCAGGCCCTGTTTGACAATTTTTATATAGGTCAGCTCACCAGCGGGCCTTCTCATATAATGTTTTATTGGGTCAGCTCTCTAGCGGGCCCTCTCATATAATGTTTTATAGCGTCAGCTCACTAGCGGGCCTTCGCATATAATGTTTAGGATGGTCAGCTCCGCAGCAGACCCTCACCCATAATGTTTTAGATGGTCAGCTCAGCGCACGTTTCCCTCTTAATCATGGCCCCAGTTCAGAAAAATCGAGGAAATTTTTGGGAGAATTTGCCTTTGCGCACGTTTCCCTCTTAATCATGGCCTCAGTTCAATAAAATCAAGGAAATTTTTGGGAGAATTTGCCTCTGCGCACGTTTCCCTCTTAATCATGGCCTCACTTCAGAAAATCAAGGAAATTTTTGGGATAATTTGCCTCTGCGCACGTTTCCCTCTTAATCATGGCCTCACTTCAGAAAATCGAGGAAATTTTTGGGAGAATTTGCAGATGATATACAAGTAAATATACAGCAAATATTGTTTGGTAACAATTTTTCGCCTAAAGTCGTTTTTATTTTCCTTTTTGTGTGTTTTACGGTCAGTCTGTAAAAATGGCGTACTACGGGCGAAAGATCGTTCCCAGCAGCGATGTTGGAGTCCAAGATGCATCCAGACATCCTCCCTATGCTGTCCCTGAACCATTTCTGTGGTGTTTCCATCATTTTCTGCCCTTTTCCTATGGACCAGACACCCTCCCCTCATCAGAGCAGGGGGTGCCTGGTGTAATGCTCGAGTCCTCCCATTGACTTCAATGGGGCTCGGGTGCTCGGCCGAGCACTCGAGCCTCCGGGGGCGCTCGGTCAGAGCACCCGAACACCCGAGCATTGGGGTGCTCGCTCATCACTAATTGGCATCCTTAGGGTCCCCGGCCATGTCAAGCAGCAACACGGCACCACAGCCAGGTAACTCAGGTTCCCTATCCCCTAGGATTACTCCAGCACATCTAGTTCTACCACACATCTGTAGGGACATAATAGAGGGGAAAGACATCGACTTAGTATCCCTGCTCATAGCCTCTCAGGATTTGGCCGAGCACAAGACGGTTAGCTGTGGGGATGTGTCCGTAACCTTAAAATCTAAGGACCCTAGGCTTTCCAGGAAATTATCCATTACTGAGTTTGTCCTTGCTTTCAGCATATTTAGGGACATCTTGTGCTCGGCCTTTCCTGGGCGAAGGCAAGAGCTTGATACTTACCTTTATCTCATTTCAGACTTAGCTTATAGATACGGGGGAACATCATTCTATGACTATCACTGCTCCTTTTCGGCCAAAGCAGCCGCAAGTCTCGCCCAATTTAATTTCATATTAGACTGGGGTGTGCTGGATAGTGAGCTCTTTTGCTGTCACTTTGCGGGCATCAGAGCTCCCACTTGTAGCACGTGCCAGTCTGCATAACATTCTCCCAACCTCTGCCCGGCTACCACTCAAATTCATTCTACCTCTTTAGATTTGCCATCCACATTTCAGGCCACAATTCTCTCCCCTTCGCAAAGCCTCCAAACTAGGGACAAATTGGGAAGGGTCATTCATTATATAGGTTCTACGCCTATTTGTAATAATTTCAATAGCAAAGGATGTTTTTTTAGTGGGTGTAGAATGAGCCACGTATGTACCCTATGTAAAAATGCTCACGCCAGGCCAATTTGCCCGAAAGCATTCACCAATAAAGCACCAACTAATATTTATATTGATGTACTAGAATCTTTATTGGCCGCTTATGCAAATACTAACTTAGTAAATTATGTTCTAACAGGGCTCAGAGAAGGTTTCCATACAGGGATAATCGCTACCCCTGGGTCAGTTGTCCAAACCTTCGCTCAGCTATTGCGGATCCCAATGCAGTTTCAGCCCTTCTCGCTAAGGAATATGAGAAAGGTTTTCTCCTCGGTCCATTCCCTTCACCACCTTTTCCAACATGGCGTATCAATCCTATCGGTCTAGCTACCCATAAATTCTCTAACAAACAAAGACTTATTATAGACGTTTCCGCTCCACATTCTTCCAGTATCCCCAGCATAAATTCACTCATACCTTCTGATGAATACTCTCTGCAGTATTCCACCATAAACGATGCCATCACCCTTATAAGACAGGCAGGTCCAGTATGTTGGTTTTCTAAAACTGACATCCAAGATGCTTTCAAACTTCTGCCTGTCCATCCCTTCCTATGGCACCTGCAGGGTATTAACTGGAAAGGGAAGTTCTACTTTAGGCTAACGTTTGGGTCCAAAAGCAGCCCAAAAATTTTTGATGCACTTGCTGAAATTTTGTGTTGGGTCCTCCTTAACAGGTGTCATTGTCCATCTATAGTCCATTACCTGGACGACATTCTCTTGATCGAACCTGAGGCCGAACCCCCACGCAGCCTAGATACACTTATCCAGTTATTTAATAATATAAATGTTCCAGTATCCAGAGATAAAACATTCGGCCCAGCTAAAGCCATAGAATTATTAGGAATTAAGCTAGACACAATGGCATTAGAAGCCAGCCTTCCTTTAATTAAGGTATCTAGAATTCAAATTCTGACCCACCAATTCTTAGAACTCAAGCACCCATCTAGAACTGAAGAGCAGACTCTCCTAGGGCACCTTAGCTAAGCTCTGCACATAATACCTCAAGGAAGATCATTAATTTCCCATATTTTAACCCTCTCAAGTCATCAGTCATCTAACACTTGTCAGTTAGATAACGCAGTGATATCCAACCTTAAAATGTGGAATAACTTCCTGGCCCACTGGAATGGCAGAGCCATGTTCCCGCCACTAATTTCTGAGGCCTCACCAGTCATTTTATCAGATGCTTCCCCGGCCTATGGTTTTTCAGCAGTTTGGAATGGAGAATGGTTGGCAGATTGGTGGCCTTCGGATGTCTCATCCATTCCGGATTTCCTGGCGACCTTGCCACTTTTTGAGTTCTATCCGATAGTGGCGGCGGCAGCAGTCTGGGGGAGCAAATGGTCTGGCTCAGCAGTAGTTTTTCAAACAGATAATTTAGCTACGGCCCATATCATTAATAAGGGCAGGTCTAATAACCACTCTGTTATGTTGTTTATGTGAAAATTAACATGGCTTTCTCTATATTATAAGTTATTTTTCCATAGCTTCCACATTCCAGGCCACCTTAACAAGGCTGCAGACGCTCTGTCTCGTTTTAAATTTCAGGAGTTCTTCAAATTAATGCCAGAAGCAAAGCCACTCACTGCATCAATCCCACCTTTCAAGGATCTAATAATGCCCTAGACCACTATACCAATCAAGCAAGCATCATTATGGGTGCAGCTCTGGCTCCTAACACTAGGAAATCTTGCTCTTCAGCATGGAAGGCATTCAATAACTTTTTGGTCTTATCTCAACATTACGTGTATTCACCAGCAGCAGTTCTGGCCTTCACAGCATATTGTCATACAGCCCTCTCTCTCCAAATACTATTAAAACATATATAGCAGGTATTCAGCATCATTTGGCCATTATCAACCAACTTTACCTTCTTTATTCAACAACTACCACATTAAATTATTCATTAAGGGTTTGAGTAAATTATGCCATCAGTCTCCTCGCCAAAGACTGCCAGTCACAGGGAAAATGGTTCGCAGAATGTTAGACGCATTATCAAGAGAACCATTTGGCCGTCAAATCAGCATAGTTATAGCTGCGGCAATCTGCTTAGCCTTTTTTGGTTTTCTGCGACCGGGAGAATTCACAGTTAAATCTATGAAAGACTCATTCCTCAAATCAAGCCAACTAACCTTCCATGACAATCATTTTAAATTAACCTTACTCAAATCCAAAACCGATCAGTTAGGGAAAGGGACCACTATTTCTTATTACCCAACATGAGATTCTTGGTGTCCGGTAAAGCATTTGCAGAACCTGGTCTCCTTGTCAGCTAGGCAATCTCATAATGGTCCGCTTCTTCCCATCTACAACAAACCATTATCAACGGCAGAGTTTATGAAATATGTCAGAATCTT
This sequence comes from Rhinophrynus dorsalis, assembly GCA_037306005.1. Lineage (NCBI taxonomy): Eukaryota > Metazoa > Chordata > Amphibia > Anura > Rhinophrynidae > Rhinophrynus > Rhinophrynus dorsalis. Next base: position 52,859,527 of record CM074724.1, read on the forward strand.
TCTCACTCGCTTAGGTTGGAACCCGTATTCTTTTTCAGGTCATTCTTTCCGCATAGGTGCTGCTTCTTCGGTTTCAAGAAATAGGGTTCCAGCTCATATTATCCAAAGATTAGGTAGATGGAGGTCATACTGTTTTTCTTCATACATCTTTGATCCGGTATCCGAAATGAAAGAAGCTCAAAGAGGTTTAACGTATTAATCTGCTGTTACTTTATGAAATAAAGCACTTTGTCTAGCATTTGTCTCTTTGGCTATTTTTCTTTTGGCCTCTAAATCAGGCTAACCCCGACCATTATAACCCCAGGGGCTTGGGGCCCTCTGGTGGGACTCCAAAGTTCTTTCATTTTCCAGTTCATCACCATCGGCCTAAGCCCCGAGTACAAGTCTAAGGCAGGGCCTGGATTTGTGGGAGGGGCTGCCGGCAGTACTAAAGATCGGCAGCCTCTGTCACTGGGCGCCTGTTGTTATAGGCCCCCCCGGTCGCTTCCCCCCCTCATTTTAAACTTCTTCAAGGGTGGACCTCTAAATCAGGCTAACCCCGAACGTTATAACCCCAGGGGGTTGGGGCCCTCTGGGGGGACTCCAAAGTTCTTTCATTTTCCAGTTCATCACCATCGGCCTAAGCCCCGAGTACAAATCTAATGTGTTCATGTTGTTCAAATTCAAGTCACATCATGGAACAACACCCTGATGTTGTTTGGCTTTCATATGTCTGTGAGTTGAACTTGGACAAATATGTATGTCTGTATGTGATGTGTGTGTTCAACCCTTCTGTAAAAGCTTGTGACGCCATTCATCGTGCATGAGTTGTGTTCACTGCATAGCTTTGCAATGCATTGGAGACAACTCATTACCTGACACCCATGTTAGATGTGCATGAGTTGTGTTCACTGCATAGCTTTGCAATGCATTGGAGACAACTCTGCCAAACAAAATGACATCTTGAATAGGAAACATGCATGGACACAGATGTTATGAAAAAGTGAAATTTTTATTGAAAATGCCTGGAGAAGGTTGGCCTTACTTTTTTTTTTTTTTTTGGAGGGTCTGGGGGGGCTGTAGAGGTGGATTCCCTCCGACTCTGGCGGGTTACTTGAGGGGGCCTGGTGGCTGGTGGTGGTTATGGATCAATGCTGGCCGGTGATGCATCACTGGACCCCTCCCGTGATGGCTGGCCCATGTTCTGCCTCTCATTTTGCCTGTGGCTGGAGTCCCGCATCTCAACCAGCATGTGGCCGAGGACCTCCATCATCCCGGTGTGGAACTGGAGCTGCTGTGTGTTCAACACCACCTGCTGTGCCTCGATGGCCCTGAGGCACCCCATGATCCACCCCAGGGTAAGCTCCACACGTCTCAGTGCTCGGGCACACCTCCTGATGACCGTGAACCACTGCCCCTTGATGGCCACACAAGTTGCATCAAGGGCCGCTGTGCCCATGGGTGTTACGGGCATGGAGGCAATGGAGGCTTGTGGAGGCGGTGTTGTATTGTGTTGGAGCGGACTCCCATGGAGTGCCTCAGGAGGACCTTCACTGGCATGGGAGCTTTGTGGGGAGAACAGGTGCCGATCCCTGGACCCCTCACTCCCCTCGTATTCCCTGGTGTCCGAGTGGCTGACCTGTGTTAGTGGGGGTGATGGTGGGGTGAACACCTCCTTTGCCTGGGGGCATTGTGGCTCCCCCAGGAGCCCCACATGCTCATACCCCATGGGCCATACAAATGTGGACCCCTGGGTGTCCTCCTGCCACATGTGTCCCCATGGCCTAGGGGTTGGCCCGAACCCGGACTGCTGTGGCATAGGCACCATCTCAGGCATCAGATGCCTACCTGTTGTTGGTGGTGGGGCCTGGTATCCCATCTGCTGCTGCTGCAGTGGTGGGTCCTGGTAGCCCATCTGCTGCTGCTGAGGTGGGGGGGTTGGGTAGCCCAGCTGCTGCTGCTGCTGTAGGGGGGCCTGGTAGTCCAGATGCTGCTGCTGTGGCTGCTGCTGGGGAGGTGGACCCTGGGGGCCATAGTGGGGCCGCTGCTGCTGCTCCCGTGGTGGACCCTGTGGACTGCTGACTGGTGTGGGGAAATGACATGATGTAATCAGTGATGTGAGCCATGACAGGAGAGCTGCAAGATTATGACACTGACATGTGAACAGTTGAGTGGCAGAATGGTATCCATTGCATTGCTTTGCAGTGCATTGGTTACCATCCTGACACACATTGCTAAGCTTGATGTGATCCCATACATTGATTCTACTAACCTACAGTAGTGCAGATTGGTCATCATGTGTACCCTGAGCATTGGGGATGGCAAGGCGTATACCTCCTTGCTATCCCCATTCATCAGGATACATGTGGTGACCACAACTAAAGCATCACACCTTGAGTGACACAAACCCATTGCATGTCATACACTTAGGCCTCAACAGCAAAAACACTATGACCTCTTAACACTGCAATGCACCAGTGATAACCAATGACTACTGAGTCCAACTGTCACGGTTTTACAGAACACTCAGACAATTTGATAAGGTAAAATCAGCTTTATTAAAAATAATAATGGACACAGGATCCCTTCACAGGTCCAGATCCGGACAGTGCCAAGGCACTTACAAATCTGAAAGGTCAGGGTACAAATAAGCAAAACAGGTAATAATATACATTCAGGAACAGATGACAGGAACCTGGAACTGAACCTCAACAGTACCACCTAGGAAGTGGCCCACAAGCAGAGGTAGGTACTGCAGGGCAGAATCCCCAACAGAAGTTGGGGAAGAGTGAGTACAACCCTGGTAACAGGAAAGCACCCGGACTGTCAATAGTCTGCCCTGGATGGAGAGTAGAGAGCCAGGCAATAGGACTGACAGTGGAGGAAGCTCAGGCAGACACAGGCACAGAACTAGCCCAGAGGACTGAGGTAGCCACAGGCAAAATAGACAGACAGAGGCTACACTCAGGAAATATAGGCAACTGGAAGCCACACTGACAGGTACAGGCTTACACTCAGGTGGTATAGGTAACCTTAGGCCACACTGATAGGCACAGGCTCTATCTCGGTAGCTATAGGTAACCAAAGGCAACACTGACAGGCACAGACTCTATCTCTGGAGATATATGAACCAACGGCAACACTGACCGGTACAGGCTTACTCTCGGGAGGTACAGATACCAATGGCAACACTGACAGGTACAGGCTTACTCTCGGGAGGTACAGATACCAATGGCAACACTGACAGGCACAGGCTTACTCTTGGGAGGTACAGATACCAATGGCAACACTGACAGGCACAGGCTTACTCTCAGGAGGCATAGGTACCAACGGCAACACTGACAGGCACAGGCTCAGAAGCTAGCGAGTCAGTGAGACATGGGATATGCAGCCAGCTGTATAAAGCTACAACCTAGATTGGTACCAGAGAGCGCTAGTAAGCCACAGCCTGAATCGTTACACAGAGAGCGGTAGTGAGCCACAGTGTGGATCGGTACACAGAGAGCGGTAGTCAGCCAAAGCCTGGATCGGTACACAGAGAGCGCTAGTCAGCCAAAGCCTGAATCGGTACACAGAGAACGGTAGTCAGCTACAACCTGGATCTACACAGAGAGAGGTAGTGAGACAGTCCGGGTCAGCAACGGTAGTACAACAAAACCGGATCATACATGGAGCAGGAAACACAGCAACAAATGTCAGGTCAGGAACACCACAAAAGGGCGCCAAAGGTAGTCAGGACTGAGTTTAAAAAAGGCAAACACTGGGCGGAGCAGAACCCAGCGGCCAATAAGAACCCAACAGGCAATAAGCAGGAAGTAGCAATGTCAACAGAACGTGAGATCATGGGAACCGTGACACCAACCAATGATGTCAGCAACAGTAACAGACACGCCAAACACACCAGCCAACATGATCTGTTGAATCCAACAACCCAATCAGCTGGAGGACACACGAACACACCCCCGGACAGCCAAAATCCTAACAAACAGAAAACGTGCATGGTTTTACTGTACTATTGGAGGTTACTTGTACGTTTTCCTATGTTATGCTATGGAGACTAAGCATTGATATGTCACGTGTCGTTTAGCTCTCAGTGCATTTGCTCCACAGAATAACACAGGGATTGCAGGTGTGAAGACACGACAGTTGTCATGTACATATTGTCACCTCTTTCTGACAGCCTAGTGAATGTCCCCCCCATCAGGATTGAGCCTTGTGGATCTCTTGCCAATGAGACCGCTCCAGCTCACATGGAGAAATCCTCCATCACTGGAGGAGGTTGGAAGAAGGAACCACTTGGGGAGGGGAACAGACAAAGATTGAAGGCTACGGGGCAGAGTTGACACACAGCCTGTCCTGAAGTGACGTCAAGAGCTTAACTTTAAAAGCCCTTATCTCAGAGAATACAGCATTATATTTAAAAACATAAAAGGATTACAGATTCAATGCAAAGTAGCACTCAAATCAAGGCAACATTAATACAGATGATAGTTTCCCTTTAATATATATATAGATGGATTATGGTAGGATTAAGTCTCATGTAACTCCCCGTTGGCTGTTGGATACTTCTTTTGCTGCTTTGCCTCATCATTGCAGGACCTGTTGCACTAAATATATGTTCATACCATGTCAGAGCCTTGACCTCCAGGTCTTGGCAGTGCCCTACCATAGTTTCAATACGCAGAGGTTTGCACATTGAAAGTATGGTTGTGCCCTGGCAGGTCCTGCTAGGGCACAAACCATTCTTTAATGCAACAGGTCCTTCAAAGAGGAGGCAAAGCAGCCGAGGAGGTGGCAGCAATTCATGCTTGTAAAGACAAAAGAAGAAGAAGGCTCTTCAGGTGCAATATTGTTTGTAGGCAGGTATATTCACCACCCTTCACCTCTTTAGAAGATATACTCACAAAATACGTGGTCAGTGCAACACTTCTATGTTCACTGACAGTTGTAATCAGAGGATATTCTTTCAACACTGTCCACCCTACAGTAATACTTTCTCAGAAAAATTCTCTATCAGGAATAGGGCTGCTCCTCACATCAACTCAAAAGAAGCACATATATGAAAAAAAAACACATACACGAGGGCGTCCAATCATGCCTGTTCTCCCAATATCACCAAATTTAGTATAAATAAATAATTATACTCACAATTGGAGTTGTTACTCAGGGGCTTATACCCACAAATAACATAAGAATATACCTGTCTCTGCGCAGGTCTCTTTGTATGTTGAAGAAGTTCAGAAGCTGTGCTGTAGTCTTTGTTTCAAAAGTTTTTTAATCCAAAGAACAATAAATTCTACAAGTAAAAAATGCTGTACCAAGCATTAGAATAATAAAAAGACAAAAAAAGATATTATTAAAACCAAACTTGCTGGCTCTGCATAACTTTTCTTAGCTCCCTATCTACTTTCTCAAATGCAGAAAACCCTCTGCCTCAAAATCTAAAAACCTTTAGACAGGTATATTCTCTGCTAGCGTGTTCTGTTATTTGTGGGTATAAGCCCCCGAGTAACAACTCCACTTGTGAGTATAATTATTTATTTATACTAAAACTGGTGATATTGTGATAACAGGCACAATTGGGCACCCTCCTGTTTGTGTTTTTTTTTCAGCAATTCATGCATGCCACCCATTGCACTGATATTCTGCTCATTGCAGGTCGGTAGAGGGAGAGAGAAAAACACTACAGAGGTGAAGTCCTTGCAGAGATTTTCCCAGGATTGGCCAGAGAGGCTTTGGCCTCCTCTTCCACTCCTGTCAAAATCCCCACCCACCCAAATTTGTGGAAAAGCATTATGGAGGAGATTATAATATCCTTACTGCCGCCCTGGCATGTGGCTGGCATGGACAAAGAATATCAGTCACATGCCAGCTTTCTTTTTTTATTAATATAGATACCTCCCGCACTGCATAATCACATAAGAAATCATTTAGGGACACTTCAACAAAAATCCAGAAGAATAAGTCTCAACCCAGGAACACACAATCTAACCCCCGCTACATCTAGAAAAGAAAAACATTAAAAGATGATAAAAGAGTTTGATTTTGGTCAGCTTTTCTTACTATTATTAGTTATTACAATTCTTAATTAAAATAACTAAAACGTACCTCACTATGGACAAGAAAAAACTTATGGCCCCTATGAATTTCACCCCTGTGTCTTTGCTCAAGAAATAACATCTTTAGTCAGTCCTGTATGTTATGTTAATGGTTGCTATCAGGACTACTGTACATGGTAATTTTAAACCTTTAAAGAACAAAGAGATGTGCAGTGCATTCCTTCAGAAAGCTTTTCAACCCCACCCCAAGCCTTAAAGAGTTACATGGACTCATGCACCGGGACTGCTTCGGTTTGAGAAAAAAAAAACTGCCATTAACTGTCATGTCTGCCTCCATGGATAACATGACCTCGTGGTGCATTAAGATTTCATAAGAGGCCAGAATGTGACATGGTGGCTTATGTGCTTTCATTACATGTTGACATATACTCTCAAATGTCTTTGCCATCATATCCCTGTCAAAATGCCACAAATACACTTTCATTTAATCCTTTGAGTGCCATAAGGATGTGTATTGTGCACCCCTGTAGCCCTGAAAGGTTAAAACTAGGGGAGGGTGAAAGGTCCCGGCGTGTTCCCATGAAAAAACAGTGAAAACCACATGGGTTTGTGGGAAAATTCTCTTTAAATAAAGCGATTAAAAGCTTCGCCATTTTTGCCCATTGACAAAAAAGTTTCTCTGTTTTTTCAATCCCTAGAAACTTTTCGCCCCTATAATCACATGTTTTTCACCTTTTCTCTGTAAAAAAGAGCCACTTTCCAGGAAGTGAAACACAATACAGAGAATGGTGCTAGGCTGTTGTGCTATGAGCTGGTTTGCAAAACTGAGGCAGGAGAGGCACATAGTGACTGCTATCACTATGAGCAAGTTTAATAAACATCCTAAGGAAATCTTAACTAGCTGGGTAAGCAAACTTGTATGCCCTACAGTACTATGTCAAAAATAGCAAGAAACCCCCCCCAGGACAACCCTCCACCCTCAGTACAGTGCAGTGAGTTAAAAAAAAACAAAAAACTGAAGCGTCGTAGGACAGCACCAAGGGATGTAGCGAATAACCTAGACCATCGCCTCTGGGCCCAGGGGGAGAAAGCCATCAAACAGTTAGTCCCGGAGAGCGTCAATACACAGGGCAGATATATGGATATCAAAGTAACCTTCAAAACCAGAAAGGATGGTCCAGACTTGAATATTGAAACAGGTAAGTCCAGCTGAAGAGCGAGTATGAGTCCTGGATCCAACAGGTAGTCAATCCATCTAAGTGCAGTACCTCACTAGCCAGAAAAGAAAGAATTATAATCCAATGCAGCTGAAATTCCTGGGTCCCAAGGTAGAACAGCACCAACAGAAACCAAGTCCTGGAACATTGGGCCAAAATCTTCCGACAGCATCCACCGGAGAGGTGAGGCAACAGATTTTGAAAAGGCCCATTTCACCGGACGCTTCCAGGCGTCCCAGGTAAAAGCATAGCCGCCACCCATAGCAGCCTTCAGGGTAAGCGCAAAGACGGTCATAGGTAAACTGCGGATATGGAAGGTGCTCTGCTCAAATTCGCCAACAAAACACTCAGTGGGATCTTCGGGACTCTCCAACGAACCATCCTTCAGGCTTCTAAGATGTTCCACTGCCACTAGAGGCTGAACCTCGATTGCCTCCTCCGGTGCCGTATGCAAGTTAAAGGGTACGTATTCCCCAATGGCCATTCGTAATTCAGCAAATTCCTCTTGTAGGACATCTCCAGTCTCCACTAGTAGAGCGTCCAATCTCAGCTTAGTCACCAAGCGCATATATATCCCTTCGTGAGTAACTCCGGTGCGGTAAGATATGGAGGAGCGGGGTTAGCAGGAGAAAAGTGCTGAGGTAGCTCAGGAGGCACAGCATCGGGGTCATCAGCAGAAGTTGACAAACTTAAGGACACAGTTCCCCGTAATACAACCAGGCCTTCATCCAACATGGTGGACAGCAAAGCCCTCCGGTCCACATGGCACGAAAAAAAACAACTCGGTGATGCTCTCATGGCAGGTTTAGTATCCTATACCACGAGGAATGAAACAACGCTCTGTCTCACAAGAAAAGCGTCTTAGGGTAAACAGCAATCTGAGATCAGTTGCAGCTAGGAGAATAGATCAGTAGCTTGTTGCACTAGGAGCTAGTAGGGAATGTGTCCATCTTGGTCTGCAGCTAGCTCTGCCCCCCTGTTTTTGCTTTTTTATTAATACATTTACTACACTTAGAGGCTTTTCCATGTCTCTCCATCAGTAGATACTGAACCAGGGTAGGTTAAAGCAGCGTGTGGCATTGACTTCTAGAAGCAGCCAGCAGGGGAAGCACCAACTGGAACAAGCTGTATAAAGGGGGTACTACACCTTCTGTAGAGCTCACAGAACAGATAACAGCAAAATACTTTATTATATTTACATCTATATGATTGTAATAGCCCTTTTCCCAAGGTGGGCTGGTTGCACCCTGGATTAAGGGAGAAGAAAACGTGGACACCAGGTGGCACTATTGTTAAGTTTCTAATACCATAGTTTAGAATTTAAGCTCTATGGGGCAGGGACCTTTTGTCCTAATGTATGTATTATTATCATTCCCCGTATGATAATTGTCTTTACAACCACTTAACTACTACACGTATTGTACCCCGTCTATATAGAATATTATCTGTAAAGTGCTAAGTACACCTATTGGTTCTGTATAAATAAAAATACACATACAATAGCTTGAACTGTAATACCTTTGGAACACAGCATCTTCCAGCAATTTGTGAACCCTTGTTTTAATTAACAGGAAAAGTCATGCAATGTATATTTCTCATCAAAATTCTTTTAAACTGGGCTTTTTAACCCCTCAAACACTAGAGAGAATTGACTTTGGAGACCACTCAAACATTTAGGGGGAAAATACCCCATTTAAATCAAATCCCCCAAATTTCCATTGATTCAAGGGCTAGTGAGGTATCCAATACATTGTGAAGCAAAAAGGTGGGGCCGCTCTATCCTTCATGGGGTTAAAAAGCCTCATATAAATGTATGGGAATCTGGATGTGTTTATCTGTCCCCTATGGTGCAGTTGGTGTGCACCAGAATTGTTCCAGTTCTACTTTGTATATCAGACTCACTGGAGAGTGTGCTGTAATATTACCCATAATGCCCTCCTCTTCCCACTGAGTACATTACTACACGGCACAATAAGACAACAACACGACTTTGCTTTTAAAGAGACTTTAATACTACTAAAGAGAAAGATTGAACATGCCTTATTCAGATTAATGCATTGGTCTTGAGGGAGAGTTACAGGAATGGAAGATGACAGGAGGGAAGGTTATACGATCATTAAGGTTTGGCATTATTCTTGTCCTCCTGCTTTTACTGCACTTAGACCTTTGCCCTTTCCTTTCCCCTTCTCTTTGCCTTTCCCATTCCTTTGCCCTTCCCCTTTCCTTTGCCCTTCCCTTTCCTTTCCCTCCCTCCTGTTCTTAAGACTGATCTTCAATAGATTTTCATTGCCTAGCTTCCCCTGATCCCTCCTGGACACCTTGCTGTCCTCCATTTTCAGGTCCCTTCCCATGTTCTAAGCCTTTCCCATGGCCCTTCCCATGCTCGGCTCCCTTCCCGTGCTCTAATCCTTTTCCGTGGCCCTTCCCATTCTTGGCTCCCTTACCATGTTCTAATCCTTTACCATGGCCCTTCCCATGCTCAGCTCCTTTGCCATGTTCTAATCCTTTCCCATGGCCCTTCCCATGCTCAGCTCCCTTCCCGTGCTCTAATCCTTTTCCGTGGCCCTTCCCATGCTCGGCTCCCTTCCCGTGTTCTAATCCTTTACCATGGCCCTTCCCATGCTCAGCTCCTTTGCCATGCTCTAATCCTTTGCCATGTCCCTTGCCATGTTCTGCTCCTTCGCCGTGTCCCCTCCCAAGTTCTTCTCCTTGTTGGCTTGGAGTGCCTTCTACCGCATCTCGTTTTGGCCTATTTTTGTCTTCATTATCTTCAAGTGCTCTGTGAAAATCGTCTTCCGCTAGAAGATACAATTTTTAAGGTTACAGTTGTATTTCTGCTATTAATATAGAGGCCTATAGGTGTAAGTGAGCAATTCTGGGGCAGATCAACTGCATCACAGGGAACCACAAATCATCCCCAGATTCACATAGGTTTAAATGGGGCTTTTAGCCACTTGAATTATAGAGATTTTTAATTAATTTTGCAGTGATGCATTGAAGAGACCACTCTAGTAAAGGGTTTAAAGGCCCAATATAATCATATGGGAATATTATTTTTGTTACTGATGTTGCAGTTTTGCTCCAGAGACTTCAGTTTGTAGAGTTAATTACCATGTCTCTGGCACAGAGGCTGATTCTCTGGCTTTAGTTAGTTTCTAGTGTAACTCCCTCCCACTTCTCAGCATTCTACCTACTTCCCACCCTGTTCTATTCACTTACCCCCTATTCTACAGCCAAACCCCACCCTTCCTCCTCTCAATTAAACACAGCCAATTAAGCTCCACCCATTTTATACCAGATTCCTGTCATTCAGACACTCCAGATCTCAACACACGAGCCCTCTCCAGGGGCTCCAGAGGAGACTGGCCCATATTTAGATGGAGTTATTCTGGAGTAAACCAACTGCACCAAAGGGGACAAATAAAAAAATCCTAAAACCCCATGCACTTGAATAGAGATTTTTAACCCCTTGAATGCTAAAGAAGGAATCCAATGCATTTCTTAGCAATTAATAGGAGATCTCTCTAACATTGAAAGGGTTAAAAGCCCAATTTAACTTAACAGGAAAGTTAATTTGTCCCCTATGGTGCAGATGGTTTACTCCAGAATACGTTCTGAGATATGCTTATCCATCAACCTAAAGAGGTGGAGTTCTGGAGTGGACCAACTGCACCATGGGGAGGAAATGGAAATTCCCATTGATTTAAATGGTGACCCCTTCAGTGCTGGAGAGATCTCTAATGCGAGACTTCTCCATCATTCTCGGGTTTTAATGCTGCAGTTATCTCAGTGCACATTAGTGCAATTTACTATTTAATATCAAACCTATGGTGCAGTTGGTTTGATCCTCAGTTGCACCAGTTTTATTCCTACATGCAGGCTTAACCCTTTCAATAACAGAGGGGTATGCAACACATTGCAGAACAATGCGTTGCGTACCTCTCTGTCACTGAAAGCGTAAATGACTCTAAACATGAAAGCAGTAGATGGGACTATTAGTAGGGAGACTGAAAGGGTTAATGACTCTAAACATGAAAGCAGTAGATGTGACCATTAGTAGGGAGACTGAAAGGGTTAATGACTCTAAACATGAAAGCAGTAGATGTGACCATTAGTAGGGAGACTGAAAGGGTTAATGACTCTAAACATGAAAGCAGTAGATGTGACCATTAGTAGGGAGACTGAAAGGGTTAATGACTCTAAACATGAAAGCAGTAGATGTGACCATTAGTAGGGAGACTGAAAGGGTTAATGACTAAACACGAAAGCAGTAGATGTGACCATTAGTAGGGAGACTGAAAGGGTTAATGAGTCTAAACACGAAAGCAGTAGATGTGACCATTAGTATGGAGACTGAAAGGGTTAATGACTCTAAACACGAAAGCAGTAGATGTGACCATTAGTAGGGAGACTGAAAGGGTTAATGACTCTAAACACGAAAGCAGTAGATGTGACCATTAGTAGGGAGACTGGAAGGGTTAATGACTCTAAACATGAAAGCAGTAGATGTGACCATTAGTAGGGAGACTGGAAGGGTTAATGACTCTAAACATGAAAGCAGTAGATGTGACCATTAGTAGGGAGACTGGAAGGGTTAATGACTCTAAACATGAAAGCAGTAGATGTGACCATTAGTAGGGAGACTGGAAGGGTTAATGACTCTAAACATGAAAGCAGTAGATGTGACCATTAGTATGGAGACTGAAAGGGTTAATGACTCTAAACATGAAAGCAGTAGATGTGACCATTAGTAGGGAGACTGAAAGGGTTAATGACTCTAAACATGAAAGCAGTAGATGTGACCATTAGTAGGGAGACTGAAAGGGTTAATGACTCTAAACATGAAAGCAGTAGATGTGACCATTAGTAGGGAGAAGTGAAACAGTTCCATAAATTCTGATTTTGTACAAAACAGGCTGTTTCTCACGGCCTGAACCACGGCTTGTGAAACAGGTGTTTTCATGTATTACTTTATGTCCAGGGTTTTATGGAATCAGAATGTTGGAAATGTAATTACTTGTTTTACATAAGAGGAAGAAAAAGGTTCACACTTTCGGATCTGAGTCGCAGCCCATTCTTCTGTAGTGTTCAAGGCACTGGAAACACCATCTATAGCAACGGCAATTTGTAAAATATTTATTTCTCCCCAATTATGCAGTTGGTTTGCTCCAGACCCCCTTAGGGTCTTATGCAGGAAGCAAACCATCTATACCATAGGGGTAAAATAAAAAATCTCCATTGATTCAAATGTCTTTTAATCTCTTGAATGCAAAAAGAACTGTTGGCAAACTCTCTAGCTTTCAAAGTGTTAAAGCCAAATCTGAATCAAAGGGCATTTTACTTGTCCCCTATGTGGTAGTTAATTTGCCCCATACTTGCTTTAGTTCAGTAATCAATAATTGTGTAGGTAGAGATGGGGGAGGGTTGGAAACTGTAAAACGTGTATCCGTTTTCAGTGTAACACAAACTGGAAGCACATCTCTAAGCTTTTCTAAATACCAAAGTACTTCCCCAAGTTTAGACCTTTTTTATTATGTCGGGGAAAAAAATGAAGTTAATCAGACAAAAAAATTACATTCAAATGAATATTTTTTTCTGAAAATACCTTACATTATGACGGAAGATTAAACCACACCCACTTTTAAGACGGCTTTTTCCCTTTGACAGAGATGGCGGAATTGGATGCAAAAAATGATGGAAACGTGTGAGAATTGACAGATCGTGGTGTAAGAACTTTTTTATTCTGATTACAGACAATTTCAGTTACCACCACTTTCTGAACATCTCGCCCTAAGTCTTTCTGTTAAACAAACTAAGAGCCACTAGGGTAGAGTTCACAATAATAAACCCCAATGTATCGCAGAAAATCCTAATGACAACTAAGAATCCATTCTAAGTGGATTCATTGACCAAAATTAATCTTCAGTTAATAGTAGATATATATCCATGAATGATTCTGTTGTCAGAACCCAAACTTCTTCTGAGGAAGGAAGAAGTCTTCAGTGGGAAGGGTATGTTGTCCTTGAGATCTGCAAAGAGGATACTCTGCCCAGATTAACCCTTTGAGTGCCAGATGGGTACACAACGCATTGTTTTACAATGCATTGCATACACCCCTGGCACTCAAAAGGTTAAGGCAATTTGGACCAATTATTATTAAAGGCGAAATAATATTTGCTAATAATATATTTATATGGCCAGAAAATCTTAAGGGCCTCTATGAATCTGCTCTAGTGCATTTGTTCAATGAATAAGATTTTTAATCAGTCCTGGAAGCTGTGACCATGGAGGTGGACATGACAGTTGCATGACCTCACACTCTGCTCACTGCACATGGTAATATTAATCCTTTAAGGACCAGAGGGCTGTGCCTCCAAGGACATGACATCCAGGAATTAATGAAGATGTTATTTCTTGAGCAATGTCATAAAGGCAAAATTCATTTCTGGCCTAGAAGATAAGTGAGGTTATTACAAAGTGCTGTCAGTTCTCCATAAGAAGTATTGGTATTCCTTTAAGCACACCTAACTATGAAAGTCATTATGTTAAAGGAACAGTAATGTCCCATAAAAAGGTATTCTTGTTTTGTAGAGGTTAAAAAAATAAATAATTTGCAGCAAATCCAATCTCTCAAACCACTATGGTCTGAGAGATATTATCATTGAAAGTTCCTCCTCCCACCCCTTCTCCTGACGTCAGCGTCTAGCTGACAGCAGAAGATCCCAGTCCGGGGACCAGCCAGCGGCTCTGCAGCAGAGCTGAAATCTCTCTATTTAAAAATAATTGCTTCATTGGAAAGCTGACAGCAGGAGATTCGAGTTGGCCGACTGGAGGAGGCTCTACAGCAGAGCCGAAAATCACGTTATTTAAAAAGAACTACTTCATTGGAATGGTCTACAAAGTGTGCTTGCAAACCAGGCACACTTTGTAGACCATTCCAATGAAGTAGTTCTTTTTAAATAACGTGATTTCGGCTCTGCTGTAGAGCCTCCTCGAGTCGGCCGACTTGAATCTCCTGCTGTCAGCTTTACAGCTGACAGCAGGAAAAGGGAAGCTTTCAATGCGACTATCTCTCAAACCATAGCGGTTTGAAAGGTATGATTTGTGCCACATTATTTTTTTTATGGGACATTACTGTTCCGTTTAACAAATTTATATCTCGTTATCCCTGTTTTTATGTTTCCTTTTAAAGTATACTTACTAAATATTGGTCTCATGCATTTCATCCCACATGGTGTCCGGCAGCATCTCATGTTATTCTTGCAGTCCCCATCAGCAACACAATCGGCCATCCTGGTGAAGTTAGGGAAACGCATTGGGGGTTTATCGTGATGTCGGTGGTGTTTCTCTGAAGACCCTCTTTCCCTTTGACCATTTCTGTCCTCCCTGTCATGTTCTTTCATGAATTGTTCTTTCATCTTTTTCTTCAACTCTGGATGCTTTTTGAAATATTCATGAGGGCACATTCCCTGCTGATCATCATTCGTATTCTGAGCAGCATCTGGCAATGGCAAAAAAGAAAAATAACAAAAAAGTTTTAAATAACTATACATGTTGCTCTACCCGATCTATTCCATTTTAGTCTGATAATCTGCTTTTGTCCTAGGCACTGAAGTTTTCTGGACTCTATGGGCCTTATTTGTAAAAGTAAACTGGAGCAATTTTGGCACAAACCAACTGCAGTAAGGGATACATTAAAATACCCAACATTCCTAATGGGTAATTTAACCCCCTGAATGCTAGAGAGTTCTACAAGCCATTTGTGGTTTCTATCACATTCTATAGAGAACCGTTTGTCGGCGACTCACTTCTAGAGAATGCAACAGAATAACTAATTGGAATCCGACCATTAGAGTGTACTGCTAATGTAAAAAAACAATATATAAAACTGTAATAAATCTGAAAATATGCATCTCTCAGCAATCTTATTTCACTCACCAGGAAATGCCCTACAATATATATATTTTTATAATACAACTAGTTGAAGAGCCCGTTACACGGGCCACAGTGCCGGCCGGTCGCGGTGCAGTCATGCGCAGTGGAGACTGCCAGCGACGCGGATGATATGAGCACCCCTCTCCGTATCAGCCGCGGCACTGGAAGTCTCTACTGCGCATGACTGCACCTCGCGCAGCCGTCTCTACTGAGCATGACGGCTTGTGACAAACTTGTGACAAACTTTAGCGAATTGTTATATAGGATTTTACTGCTCCTTTAAATCGGTTAATTTTCATGTATTCCCTGTGATATGGCTAGTTTACCCCAGAAATTCTTTAATTCTTTTAGACTTTCAGACTCATTCCCTGATGATCCATACATGCTCATACAGGATATCATTGAAAACGCTGGTTGAAAATCAGTGACTTCAAAGAGAATATGAATAAGTGGCTCTATCTATCTATCTATCTATCTATCTATCTATCTATCTATCTATCTATCTATTTTTGCATTACATCTGTAGTTTACTGTATATTGTCATCTCTATTCAAGCCTGCTTTTGGTTCACTGCTCACAACAAACAATGGCCTTCAATAGACCTGAATGGGTAATAAGGGACACTGTTCCAGATCAGACTCTAAACTAAAACAACTAGTAGTAGACTACAACAGACTGCAAAAACAAAACAAATTAAAAAAAAGAAATAGAAATAACAGATTGTTGTTTGAAGGATGTCTAACTAGGTAAGTCCTTTTGTTAAAGTGCAACTTTCATCTTAATTCAAGTTTGCATATTTGAAAACTGCATTAAAAACTGCCTATGTGTCATGTTAGACAAAAGATCAGCAAATGTACAGTTAAGGAGATATTCATTCTTTTTACCATATGCTAATGTATGCTAATTGTGCTAACTGTGCTGTACCAGTGACATTTCATATGCTAATCAAGCTTTTCAGTGATGTGTAATATGCTAATGAAGGTTTCAATGATGCTGGACTGTTGGCTAACATGACACATAGGCAGTTTTTAATGCAGTTTTCAAATATGTAAACTTGAATTGAGATGAAAGTTACTCATTGCAAGGGTATGGTTCCCATACCTTTTCTTTGAGCAACTAGTAATTGTTATTTGTCCTGAATGGTACAGTTGGCTTGCTCCAAAAATTGCTCAAATTTACTTTTACACAAGTGAACTCTAGTTCACTAGTCACACCAGCAGGTCAGGTTTCAGAATATCGCTATCAAGCCCAGGGAGCTTAATCATAATATCTGAACCACTGTTTACTTGCCTGTGATTAAACTGGGATATATTGAAAAGCTGACCTGTTGGTACACCATGAAGACTTAAGTTGAAATGCACTGTTTTATACACGCCCCATTCATTCTTCATCTTACCATGTCTAAACGCGCTGGCCACAGCTATGAAGAGCAGAACGGAGAGAACTTCAATCTTCATGGTTCTGTGGAAGCCTGATGTGAGTCAGTGATAGGAAGAGAGAGGTTCTACAAGGGATTCCAAAGGAAGGACTCATATTTATACCAGACTGAGGAGGCTTGATCAGGAACAGGTTTACTAACCTTACATTACCACATTATTCTAGTTGAAAGAGTTTGAATGAAGCATATTATCTGTAACCTTTTCCATAATAATTACTGTTATCTGTGCAATGTGATAGCCGGCATGGATATGAAACCTAAAACCACTGGGCATTGTTGTGAGTTCCATGTGTATCTTTATGGCAATGGCAAATGTCATCTGACTTTATACTTATTTTTAGACTTGTGCACGGGCAAAATTTTCAGTAAATTTCGAATTCGGACAATTTTTTTTTTTCTAATTCGGATGATCCTAATTTCGGACCGGGCCTATTCGATTCGGACGAAATTCTGATCCATTCCGAATTATTAGGCCGAATTTAACATGGGTTAAATTATAGCAGTGCGCCTCCGTGCACGCTGCTATCATTCTTGGCAGACAGGGTGTGCATTTAGAAAAAGATCCATCCCAAAAACGGACATTGTTGTACATTGCCAGTCTGTGCATGTCACCTCTACTCTAGCATGGGATGCCAGTCACAATGCAAACGTCGAACATCGAGAACCCATGCCTGTCATTCAATTTAGCATATGTTCGAACATCGAAACCCCATGCCTGTCCTTCAATATAGCATATTCTCGAACATCGAAAACCCATGCCTGTCACATCCTACTCAACATAAGTGGTCGACTTGAACTTGGACAAACTACATGTCACATTCTATGTTAGTACATGGGTAAAGATTAAGGTTTCATTTTCTGGTACCAGCCTCCTACCCTACTGTCCCTCTTTAGTACCCAAATTCCTCTCTCTCGTTTTCCTATCCTGATGTGTATATACATTGTAGAGTTTCATACTACATCAAGAATAAACATCAATGATTGTAATGTGATAGATGTAATGTGTTAAAAAGAAAAATTGAGACATTCTGTTGTGAACAAACTGCAACACAGGAGAGAAATAAAAAAAATGCTTGACATCTATACTGAAGAGGGGTCCACAGCATTGTCTTAGTATAGCAATATCACCGTTTTCCGTGAGTGTGCAATACAAGGCTCTACGGTAATTGCTGGGCATTTCGCAACGTCATAATCAGGGGATGATGGGAGTTGTATTCTAACTACTGTTAGGAAACACATAAGTGATGCACATTCATCTCCCACCTAGAAATTATTTACACACGAGGCAACTCCCCCAAGTAATACCTAGCCCCTTTCCAAGTGAAAGGACTTCCAGAAAGGCTTCAAATCTCTTAGTGACTCACCTGTTATTGCCAGTCAGCGGGACCCGGAGAGTAGGAGGGGGTGATGCTATGGCTGCAGATTAAGTCTGGCACGGTGCTCTTAGTTGGTCACTCGTCACAGTGTTGAAGCTCAGCCCGGCCAGCACCTTCTGGGTGGAGACACCTCACAGCAATCCTGTTCATTATACATCATGCACTGTTGTGCACTCATACTAGGGATCCCAAATGTTTAGATTCATTTCGTACAGGGGGCACCCTCCTGTATTTGTAAAACCTATACAATACAATACAAAACAATACAAAATAGGCATAATGTTTCACTATCACATAATTCACGTCACTGAAGCAGCCAGCAGGCATCGCCACTGAGTGAGCATAGGGCTGCCCGGCTGCTGACAGTCACACTGATGGGACACCCTGCAACACAGAACTGGCGGAAGAGCACAAAATAAACATGCTATGGGACGGCAAATTGCTGCCCCTGTCAAAGTGCCGCCTGGGTCCATGGACCCACTGGGACCCATGTAAGGGCCGGCCCTGTATTCGAACAAATACCTAATATTTTTTTATATTTTGCACAGGAACAAATATTACTTGCTCTTGCAGTGGCAATAACTGGAACTAATGCTGGCTGCCTACCTATGCCTAGCCTAATGCTACCTGCCTGTCTACACAACAACTGTACACTCTCTAATCTATTCTCTCTCTGAGCTCCAACAACGCAATGAGGAAATGCAGGCTGTCTGTCTGTGTGACTATGTCATTAGTCCAACCCCCATCATGAAACGAAGAAGGTTATTCGAATACAGACAAAAGAGGGAAGTAGTGCATGAAACGGAGAATGGAATTGGACTAGAGACATGGAGGGAAAATTATGGAGGGAAAGTAATTGAGCGCACACAGGAAGTACAAAAAAGTCCTGGTCAAAAGTAGTCAAAACTTTTGGAAATGTGTCGATTGCCGAAACTTCCGAATGTTTCGACGAATTTCGGACCTGGGCTGTTCGGAGTCGGATCATTTTTTCCGAATGACCCTTGAGTTTCGGATTGGCTGAATGTCTCCGAATGACCCCATTTTCGACGAAATCCGAATGTCTCCGAATGAATTTGCACATGTCTACTTATTTTACCTTTAAAATCCCAATGATTAAAGAGAGCTTAGAATATAATGAAATATTGTGGCACATGTAGAAAATGGAGACGCAATGCATACTGTGCACCAATATTAACCCATTGCAGACCAGTGGGGTACACAATGCATGGTGCACCCATCTGGCCCACAAAAGAATAAAGGTCAGTTAGCATTATAGAGAACCCCCTTGGAAGGACTGCTGGGGATCATACTATCAATTATTTATACATGTACTGTGATAATTTATACAGATTTGGGGCAAGAAATCCACAAATTACTAAATCCAGCATATTGTTTTGTTTTCGTAGCTGAGAATGTAGTGAGGAAACACTAGTATGTGAATAACCAGCAGTATGCGTATATATTTAAACCAGTAATATTGGGACGGCTTTGCCTGTGCAGTTAATAAAATAAATACCTCCCACAAAAAAAAGAAAAGTCCCATGCAGTTAGTTGTATGTAGTAATAGGGTTAAAAAATTGTGGATTTACGTGTAGGACTATTTTCCCCTGACATTCAGGTAAATCCAGAAAGGAGACAATGTTGTTAATGACTGGACTGTTGAATCTGAATGTGTGTGTTTGTATTGCTCGCATGTGTGTATTGTGTGTGTTGTGCTTGTGTGTATTGTGCATGTGTGTATCTGTTGTGCATGTGTGTGTGTGTGCATGTGTGATGTGGGTGTTTGTAGTGTGTGTGTGTGTTGTGGGTATGTGTATTGTGTGTCTGTGTTGTGTGAGTTGTGGGTGTGTGTATTGTGTGTGTGTGTGTATGTTGTGTGTTTGTTGTACGTGTGTTATTGTGTGTGTTTGTTGTGCGTGTGTTTTGAGTGTATGCATTGCATGTGTATGTATTGTGCATGTGCATTGCATGTGTGTATTGGTTGTGTGTGTTGTACTTGTGTGTTGTGTGTCGTGGTGTGTTATGCGTTTGTGTGTGTTTTTGTGCATTTGTGTATGGCATGTGTGTTTTGTGTGAGTGTTTGTGTTGTGTGTTGGAGACATGTGTGTTGTGCTTTTGTGTATTTTGTCTGTGTGTTTTGTGCGTCGTGTATATTTTTGTGTGTGTTGAGTGTGTGTGTGTGTATTTTCTATTTGTGTTGTGCATGTGTATTGCATGTATGTATTGTGCATGTGTGTGTTTGTGTGTGCATTTGTTTGTGTTGTGCATATGTAGTGCATTTGTGTAATAATTGTGTATGCATTGCATGTGTATGTATTGCGGGTGTATATGTACTGCATGTGTTTGTTTTTTATGTATTGTGTTTTGTGTATATTACGCATGTGTATATTGTTTCTGTGTTGTGTGTGTGTGTTTTGCGCATGTGTGTTGTACATGTGTGGGTGTATTGTGTCTGTGTGTATTACTTGTGTGTGGTGTTCTGCATGCTTTTTTGTGCATGTGTGTATTGCATGTGTGCTTTGTGTGCATGTGTGTAGTTTTTGTGTGTGTATTGTGGGCATGTGTGTTTTGCGTGTGTGTGTTTTGCGTGTGTGTGTATTGTGTGTGTGTGTTGCGGTGTATGTGTTTTTGCGTGTTGAGTGTGTGGGTGTGTTACGGTTTTATTGACACTCAGAGACAGTAAGTTAGGTAAAACACAGTTTTATTGAACAAACTTAAAATGGCAATAACCCTCACGGATCCAGTAATATATACAGAATATAGTACTGACACAGGAGAGGTTACATTAGTAAATACCCACACGGGTCCAGCAATTGTACAGGCAGTAATAACAATATACTGACACAGGTCAGGTAATACGTGTGATTCTCAAATGAGGCAGCAGTGAACGGGTTACTAATAGGCCAGGAAGACTGACAGGCCCTATTAGCGCGAGGCCCTTCTGACTCTCACTTGGGAAGGAGAGTATAAATAGCGAGTAATGCCACAGGAGTAAGCGAAGGCCCTTAGTAAGCTTATAGACTGCCGTAGCAGAGGACAGACTGTATGCCCAGAGGATGCCCAACGGAGACTACAATGCCAACAACTGGTGGAGAACGGCCATTTCCCCCGTGGGGATAGACGAACGCTCAGACCAATGTCAACTGCCGAGGTGGATAGTATCCTGAGGTGCCCAAGGAAGACCAACCTCAGCTGATGGCAGGAGTATAGGTCTAGCGTACAGTGGGCACAGAATGGAAGGCTCACACCGGAGTGTCGCCTGCGCGACACGGAACGTAACCGAGACCAGGCTGCAGGAATGATAATGCGGTAGGCAACACTGCCCGGATGCCAAGCCCAACGAGAGCCATAGAAGGAGCAGCAGGCAATTCTGGACAGAAAGTGAGCGGAGGCCCAACGGGTCGGTACACAGAACAGGAAAGACAGCCAACCTGAATCGGTACACAAGCAGGAACGTCAGCCAATCCGAGTCAATACACAGAGCAGGAACGTCAGCTGGGCCGGGTCGGTACACAGAGCAGGAACGTCAGCCAATCTGAGTCGGTACACAGAGCAGGAACGTCAGCCGGGTCAGGTCGGTACACAGAGCAGGAGCGTCAGCCAATCCGAGTCGGTACACAGAGCAGGAACGTCAGCCGGGCCAGGTCAGTACACAGAGCAGGAACGTGAGCCAGTCCAAGTCGGCATACAGAGCAGGAACAGATGCAGCAGAGTAGTCAGGAAGTCCGGGTCATACACTGAGATAACATGAGAAACTGGAACAAGCGCTGGTACAGAAACACCACGAAAGGGCAACAGCGAAGTGACAGGACCCAGTATTTAAGGACAAATACTGGGCGGGCCAATACCAATGCAACCAATAAGAGCCAGCTGTGAATAAGACTGACAGAATGTCGCCAGCATAGCATGGGCACCGTGATAGTAACCCACTCTCAACAACCCCCTCTCCCAGAGCAGGGACAGGGTTTCTGAGGGAATTTCTTATGAAAAGTATGCAGCAATCTGGGAGCATGGGGGTCATTCTGATTGACCCAGGAACGTTCTTCAGGGCCATAGCCCTTCCAATGGACCAAGTATTGTAGTCTCCCTCTGAAACTTCGGGAGTCAATGATAGTTTGCACTTCGTACTCCTCCTGACCTTGCACTTGGACAGAACCGGGAACCGCAGGAGTGGTAGTGTAACGGTTGCATATCAATGGCTTGAGGAGGGATACGTGAAACATATTGTGAATACGCATGGATGCTGGAAGGTCCAGAGCATACGAGACTGGGTTAATCTTGCTGATAACTTTAAATGGGCCAATGAATCGGGGAGCCAATTATTACAGGGAACTTGCAAATTGAGGTTTCTGGAGTACAACCATACCCTATACCCAACCTGGAAGGAGACCGCTGGCAAACGTCTACGGTTAGCATGGCGCTGATAATGCTGGAACGATTTACTGAGGGTCCTTTGTACCTGTGCCCAGGTGGAGCGGAGTTGCTCGATATGCTCGTCCGAGCTGGAATCTGCTGCATATGAAATGAGTCCGGGAGCAAGCATGGTTGGAACCCGTAGTTGATGAGGAACGGGGAGCTCCTGGATGATGAATTAACCGCACATTTCCTGGCGAACTCTACCCATGGCAACAGGTTGGCCCAATTGTCACGATGATCAGAACGAAACAGCGTAGGAATTGTTCCAATCCCTGACTGGCACGCTCAGCGGCTCCTTTGGTCTGGGGATGGTAGGCAGACGAAAAGGACAACTGTATGCCCATCTGATCACAGAATGCTCTCCAAAATCTGGACACAAATTGGCTCCCACGGTCTGATACCAGTACCCTGGGTACCCCATGCAACCGAAACACTTCTCTGGCAAAGACGATCGCCAACTCCTGGGCCGAGGGAAGGCCAGGAAGGGGCACAAAGTGTGCCATCTTAGAAAATCTATCGACTATCATCAGGATGAACGAGTAAACCCTTGACACTGGCAGTTCTCCCAGGAAATCAACCTCCAAGGTAAATGGAAGGGAGGGGTTAGGGTGGGATAACACAGGAGCTGATGCAAAAGCGGACTTCAGTCTCACAAAAGCCCGTTCAGCTGTCTCAGACCATTGGGAGGGGTTGGCGCCCCTATGTGTAAGGTCAGACAAAGGTTTAACAATTGTGGAAAAGTCTCGAATAAATTTCCTATAATAATTGGCAAATCCGAGAAAGCGTTTGATTGCCTTGAGTCCCTTGGGCCGTGGCCATTGCAACACTGCTGCAAGCTTATCCTTGTCCATAGCGATGCCATCTTTAGATATCACAAAGCCCAGAAAGGGCACCATGGACTTGTGGAACTCACATTTCTCGATTTTACAGAATAACTTGTTTTTATGTAATCTGAGCAGAACTTCAGACACATCCTTGATGTGTTACGACAAACTAGATGAATGTATGAGTATATAATCAAGATAGACCACTACACAAGCTTGTAGCATATCACAGAGGATATCGTTAATCAGTTCTTGGAACACTGCAGGAGCATTACATAATCCAAACGGCATGACAAGGTATTCGTAGTGTCCAGATCTAGTATTGAACGCCGTTTTCCACTCGTCCCCAGCTCTTATTCTGATCAGGTTATAGGCAGCCTGTAAATCTAGCTTAGTGAAAATAGAGGAGCCTTTCAACCTGTCAAACAGTTCGATAATGAGTAGTATCGGGTAGGTGTTTTTGGACATGAGCTTATTCAGACCACGATAATCAATGCAGGGTCGTAACTCGCCATTTTTCTTTTTTACAAAAAAGGAACCAGCCCCTGCAGGTGAGGTAGACTTTCTGATAATACCCCGTGAGAGGGAAATTTTGACTTGCCTGTCCCAAATTTCTGGCCCTCTGCCTGCGGTCTTTGGCCGCAATTCGTTCACTGATGCGGAAATCAATTAGTATAATGAAATCAATAAATTCATCCAGATCGTTAGGCACATCTCTGGCTGCCGTTTCATCTTTAATACGGTCAGCGAGTCCCTGAGCAAATGCTGCCACCAGCGCCTCATTGTTCCAACCTACCTCTGCTGCCAACGTACGAAATTCTGTAGCATAATCCGCCACTGTACGGGAGCCCTGTTGTATCTCCATTAATCTTTTGGCAGCGGAGGCAGCTCTATCTGGAACTTTAAACACTCTGCGGAAGGCACGCACAAACTCCCTGAAGTTTTGTGTACATGGTTTGGCAGATTCCCACAAGGGATTGTCCCATGCCAGGGCTCTGCTGTTATGGTTTTCAAGACACTCAGACCAGTTAGTGAATTAAAACACAGTTTTATTAAAAAACAAAATAAAGAAGCGCCCTCTATAGGCGATAATAGCGTAATGAATACAATCAGAGTAGCTATACAGATAAGTAATTGAGTACAATGGACAATATAGCATATCACAATGAAGGCTACTATAGCCAGGCTACTCAAGGGTTAACTTGCAAAAGACAGTCTCAATTGTGGAGTTTGGCACGCCCAAGCTGGTGAATAAAGCTGTAGATGTTAGAGCACAGGAGACTAAAAAAACAATCAGTACTACCTTGAATTATCTTGGTGCATAGCCCCCACGGGCGTAGCAAGGAGAACCACAATATCTGCAAGTTCTTGGATCGGTATCCCCCACGGGCGTAGGAATGACGGCAACAATATGTGTCAGTGCTTGAGTCAGTAGCCCCCACGGGCGTCACACTGGAACTGCAGTATGCAAGAGCTCTCCTTTAGCCACAGGAATCAGGATCAACGGAAGACAGCAACACTGGCTCAGGAACACCACGAAAGGGTGCGTGACAGATGTCAGAGGCGAGTATAAAAAGGTCACCGGAGGCGGGCCAGACCTGCTCAGCCAATCAGAGAGCACCACAAGCGAGAGTGACAGCAAAGGGATCACGGGCACCGTGATATCTGCCCGTCAGTAACGAAATCATAAAGCCCACCTTAGCTCGGTCATTCGGAAAGGCTTGGGGAGTTAGCTCCAGGTATAACTCTAGTTGGTTGATAAACCTTCTGCACAGGGTAGGTTCTCCATCATATCTTAGAGGTAATGGAGCTGTGGCAGTTAACCCTTTACTCGAGGCCACTTGCGTCTGGGATTGAGCTCCCGGTGTCGAAACGGGGAAGCCACAGAGGCTTGAACTGTTTATCTAGATGAGCAGTGCGTTCTAGTATAGTTTGTATGGCCAGTGCCAACTGGTCCAAACGCTGCTCATGTAAGTCCATTCTCCAATGGATGCTTTGTGCATTACCTTCAACTGTACAGTCTGAGGTCATGGCCCTTTCGTACTGTTACGGTTTTATTGACACTCAGAGACAGTAAGTTAGGAAAAACATAGTTTTATTGAACAGACTTAAAATGGCAATAACCCTCATGGGTCCAGTAATATATACACAATATAGTACTGACACAGGACAGGTTACATTAGTAAATACCCACACGGGTCCAGCAATTGTACAGGCAGTAATAACAATATACTGACACAGGTCAGGTTGTGATTCTCAAACGAGGCAGCAGTGAACACTTTACTAACAGGCCAGGAAGACTGACAGGCCCTATTAGCGCGAGGCCCTTCTGACTCTCACGTGGGAGGGAGGGTATAAATAGCGAGTAATGCCACAGGAGTAAGCGAAGGCCCTTAGTAAGCTTATAGACTGCCGTAGCAAGCGGAGGACAGACTGTATGCCCAGAGGTTGCCCAACGGAGACTACAATGCCAACAACCGGTGGAGAACGGCCATTTCCCCCGTGGGGATAGACGAACGCTCAGACCAACGTCGACTGCCGAGGTGGATAGTAGCCTGAGGCGCCCAAGGAAGACCAACCTCAGCTGATGGCAGGAGTATAGGTCTAGCGTACAGTGGGCACAGAATGGAAGGCTCACACCGGAGTGTCGCCTGCGCGACACGGAACGTAACCGAGACCAGGCTGCAGGAATGATAATGCGGTAGGCAACACTGCCCGGATGCCAAGCCCAACGAGAGCCATAGAAGGAGCAGCAGGCAATCCTGGACAGAAAGTGAGCGGAGGCCCAACGGGTCGGTACACAGAACAGGAAAGACAGCCAACAAGAATCGGAACACAAGCAGGAACGTCAGCCAATCCGAGTCGATACACAGAGCAGGAACGTCAGCCAATCCGAGTCGGCACACACAGCAGGAACGTCATCCAGGCCGGGTCGGTACACGGAGAAGGAACGTCAGCCAATCCGAGTCGGTACACAGAGCAGGAACGTCAGTCAATCCGAGTCGGTATACAGAGCAGGAACAGATGCAGCAGAGTAGTCAGGCAGTCCGGGTCATACACTGAGATCACACGAGAAACTGGAACAAGTGCTGGTACAGAAACACCATGAAAGGGCAACAGCGAAGTGACAGGACCCAGTATTTAAGGACAAATACTGGGCGGGCCAATACCACTGCAACCAATAAGAGCCAGCTGTGAATAAGACTGACAGAATGTCGCCAGCATAGCATGGGCACCGTGATAGTGTATTTATTGTGTGTGTTGCGTGCATGTGTATTGTGTGTTGTGGTGTATGTGTTTTTGTGTGCTGAGTGTGTGGGTGTTTAGTGTGTGTGTGTGTGTTGTGGGTGTGTGTGCGAATTGTCTGTGTGTTTGTACTGTCTCTGTTTTGCATGTATATTGCATGTATGTATTGTGTGTGTGTTGTGTGTGGTGCGTGTGTATGTTGTCTGTGTGTGTTGTGCATATGTATTGCATGTGTGAAGTGTGTGTGCGCATGTTTTGTAGTGTCAGTGCATTGTGTGTGTGTATGTATTTTGTGTGTGTTGTATGTGTTGTGGTGTGTGTGTGTGTTGAAGGCCCCTGCAATTATCACAGGAGTGGCAGGGGGTGGAAAGCATGTTTGTTTTTTGGAAGAGGAGATAGTGGGGGAGAGCTAACTCCACAGGCAGTATAGAGGAGATCTGAATATATTCTCCTTACTGCCGCCCCTGGGCATGAGTGTGTATGTTCAATTCATGCAGGTTTCTTCTTTTATACATATAGATAACTTGAAGAGGGTTACAACATGTATAACTTTTTCACCTGTTTATTGCGAACTAAGATCCTTCATTCTATTTACCAATCCCACGTCGACTTCATACATTTTCATAATTACATTTCACTCACTGAGAACATTTGTATTGAAGGGTGTTTTTTCCTCTTAACTATCTCTGGGTATATCAGAATGTGTTAATATGCAGGTCCATCATTGTCCTCCTTATTTATAACACTTTGATGATCATTGGATTACTCAAATTTTGGTTTGAGTGCCAGATAGGTAAGAGAATTATGTATAATTAAAGGGTTAATAGAATAATTAAAAGTGGGCAGAACTTTGTGCGGTCCTGCATAAACAGTGCTCTTTAACTCTTTCAGTGTCCGGTTGCTTGCCTTAGAAGATCACTGCGAGCTTTGCATCTATAAATGTAGAACTCATGTAACAGATTTCAAACCTTGACAGTACTTAAAGGGACAGTAAAACCTATAAATCATCTTTTTAATTTTTTGGAAGCTAGAGATCACACTATAAACAATTTGTTGGAGACATTTCTACCATTTATAAATTAAAAGCCATGGGGGAGATTCACTAAGCAGCGATAAAGAGGTGATGAAGTGGAGATGACTTCTCCATTGATATCACTTCTCCAGTTCCTATGTATTCTATGGAGCCTATACATTAAGATTTCTCCAGCTCTGGAGATCTTAGTGAATAGGCTCCATAGAATAACATAGGAATTGGAGAAGTGATACACTGGAGAAGTCAACTCTACTTCATCCCCTCTTTATCACCGCTTAGTGATTCTCCCCCATGCTATTCTGACAGTCCAGCTTTGTAAATGTCCTATTGTTTCACATACCTGATAGGATGAGTAATGTTTGCATCTTGACTCTGTGAGTCTCAGCCTCATTCTTCAAGGTCTGAGTAGGATTAGACTTTCTTATATTTCAAATTGTACTACAATTTAATATATGAAAAGGCTTAAATGTAAACTTAACTCTTCCTATTTTGGTCAGCAATACTAATGGACTCTATGCATTTTCTATACAGTAATGAAAAGGGGGAACAAATAGGATGTGATAATGGGGATTACCCCATTTATTTTAGTGCAGGGTGTAAACACGTTTCTGAGGGCTCATCCTCCCTTTTGTCTGCTGTCAGGTCATTAGGTTGTTGAAAACAAAATGAAATATTAACCTGTTTTTCAGGAATAGGTGATACCTGATTTTTTTTTTCAGAATTCATATGAGATTGGCAAAAAAACCAAAAGCATAATAATTTCCCACTTGCTGAGCTAAGTTGTTTTCCTGACCTTTTATAAAAATAACCTTTTATGTTTTGTATCTAAGGATTAGTAGATCTCCAATCATTTTCAAGTGTCATACGTAATTAACTGAGAATTATGATTTAACTTTACTGTAAATGTCACATATTTCATCATTTGAGCTAAACTGATATTAGGCAGGTTAACTCCGTGTGGAACAGAAATGTCACCAAGTATTAACATCTCTGACACCTGAGAGGTTGTGGTCAAATTAGAAAAAATATAAAAAAAAACCAACTCCTTAGATGCAATGCAATAGAGATAGCTTTAGCATCCAAGAGGTTAACAACAACACATATTTTTAATGACAAAGAGCAGGGCTTATAATTTTAAGTCCTTTGCTACTAGCCAGACCTGAAAAGTTACTTGCCACTGCAAGCCATAACATACCCACCAGGGCTGAATTTCTACTCGCCAGGGCTACATTTTCACTCGCCATTGGCTAGTGGCAAGTGGAAATTTTGAGCCCTGACAAAGAGGAACCAATACAGTCTGTCTATTTTCCTATCTAGATAAAACCCAGACATTTTTGAAATCCCTTACTGTGTTAGTCTTTACCACTTCCACTGGGAGACTGTTCTATGAATCTAGTACCCGTTCCATAAAGCAGTACTCACACACACATTACTTCTGTCTTACACCCTCTAACTTTAGATCATGGCATCTTGTTCTAGCATTTTTCTTTTTCTTGAACTTTAATAAATCCTTAAATTTATTTAAAGGTTTGTGTCATATCCTCCTGTTCCTCCAATATTCCAAGCTATACATATTAAGGCCTTTGAGTCTGTTCTGGTACATTTTGCCATGAATACACTGCACCATTTAAGCATCTCTTCTTTGAATTGCCTTCAAATTATTAATGTCCTTCTGTTGATGCTGTGTCCATAACTATATACAGTACTCCAGGAGAGTACTTACCATTACCAGCTCTCAATAAAATGGCTTTAATACCTCCATCCTGCTGCTAATACTGCTTCCTGTATAGGGCAGGACCCTGTTCGCTTTTCCCACTGCTTTACTGTATTACTTGCCTATTGAAGTCACTTAAAATATTATCTCACAAGTCCCATTCCTCTGCTGCTGTTGTCAGCAAAGTACCATTAAGCCTGTGTTCCACCTCAAGGCTTTTTGTGGCCAAAATCCACTCACACAAGCTTGCACCTTACAGCATTAAACTTTAAATCCCATACTCTTGTCCATTCTCTAAATTTTCAGTATGCATTTGGTTTTTCCCCAGATTTGTCAACCGTATTACAGATCTTTGTATCTTCTCATTGAATCTTCTGAAAATAGGTAAAATTTACTTTGAATACCATTAGCAATATCATTAATGCAGATATTAAAGAGAACAGGACCAATCACTTACCTCTGAGTTGCCCCACGAGTAACCAGTCCTTCATCTGAATGTATTCCATTTACTTTTGCCTGCCCTTGAACCGATTTCTCATTCAGTAAACTGTCCTTGAGTCCAATCCTAAACTATTCATTTTAAGAATCAACTTACTATGTGGTACTGTGTCAAAGACTTTTTACAAATAAAAAAGTACATCATTTTCCTCACCCATTTCTATCACTTGAGTAATTTACTAAATGAGTCAACTAGGTTTGTTTGGCAAACTCCTCCTGTTGTAACGCTATTCTACCATGGATCTTAAGTCATTAGATATTTCCCAAATGTTTCCCAAATGATGTCAAGCTAACAGACCTGTAGATACTATAGTCCTCCCTACTGCCTTTTTTGTGTAAGGGATACTACAGTGACATCCTTACAATCATATAGAACCACTAACCCTATACTATGCCTAACAATACTATCCCTAACACTACCCTATTACCCATACCCCATAGGTGTAACACTTACCTGTCATCCACTGTCAGACTTCTTCTGTAAACTTCTATCTGGCATCTTCTTCTTATCTTCATCCTTCCTCTTCTTATCTTGTTTCCTCCTTTTCTATTTCTTATATATCCAGTTTGAGTATAATAGAAAAAAACAAATGTGCAAATTATAAATGCCCCCCAAAGGTAATGAAGGTACCTCTCAGGCCACTGCCCAAGCCATATTAAGGGAAATTTGAACAGAGACTGGCTTTTATATGGCCAGTCTCTGTTTAAAATGGTTCCCAGGCTTCCAATCGCTGGGATGTGGACGTACGCACCTCCCAGCCAATCTGCTTCCAGAGGGTTTCATCATCCTTCCTGCTTAAAGCCGATTGGTAGCGGTGGCAGTGGCAGCCTGCAAGTATAACTTTAATATCTTTGGGGGGCATTTATAAGTTGCACATTTGCTTATAGTTGAATTGGATATATAATAGAACAGGAAGAAAGAAAATAGGAGGATGAAGAATGAAGACAAGAAGACGACGCCGGGCAGAAGATTACAGAAGAGGAGTGACAATGGATGACCAGGGTGCTGAAAACCCTGCTGGACATCACACTTACAGGTAAGTGTTTATTTTAATCTGATGTTGTTAGCTTTAGGGGGATTAACCCTGTGAGTGCCAGCGGGTATGCAGCGCTCTGAAATGCTTTGCATACCCCACTGGCACTCATAGGGTTAATACTGGTAAATCAAGTAAAAAAAAGTCCATCAAGTTCAACCTTTGCCCAAAAACCCAGAGACATGAGAATTATATAGATTTCTGGCTGCCAAATAATTTAGTCTTTATCAGACCTTCCTGTTTTGCCTACTAATACACAGTATAACCCTGTATGTTCCCTTTTGAAATAAATGTATCTAATTTTCTCTTAAAAGTATCCATTGTATCTTCCATAATCACATCCTTGCGGAAGGAATTTCATAATTTAAAGCGGAACTTTCAGTTCATACTTAGTCGTCATTAAACTCATGGCGACTAGCTGACTAGCTTTGAAATAGATGTTTTACCTTTAAAAAATAGCCCAGTGTAAAGGAATCCTTCCCGTTTGGGGACTGACGGGCAGGTTATTGCAGTCCGGACGCCTACACAGTCAGTCCCTTTCCAGTAACCATATGGTGCACTGCAGTGCTACTCAATGGAGACTGGGATTGACAGCGCAGGTGTGCAGACAAGATGTCTACGCTGTAGCCTGGGTTCTCCAAACGGGAAGGATTCCTTTACACTGGGCTATTTTTCAAAGGTAAGACATCTATTTCAAAGCTAGTCGCTGTGTGTTTAATGAATGCATGGCGACTAAGTATGAACTGAAAGTTCCGCTTTAACAGACCTTACAATAAAAAACCCTTTACTCTGCTGAAGTTGAATCCTCTAATCTCAAGGGGGTGGCCCTCTGGTTATTTGGTCAGGCCTTGGAATTAACAGCTCACCAGAGAGATCCTTGTATTGTCCTCTCATATACTTGTACATTGTGATAAGATCTCCTCTTAATCATCTTTTCTCTAGAGTAAATTTCTAGAATAAATAAACCAAGTTTGTCTAGTCGTTCCTCAAATGTCAAACCCTCATTAATTCTGTTGCTCTTCACTCTACTATCTCCAGAACTAGAATATAATTTTTCATAACTGGTGCCCAAAACTGAATTGCATAGTCAAGGGGAGGTCTTACCAGCGATTTGTACAATGGCAAAATTATGTTACCCACTCCTGCTTCAATAGCCCTTTTATGCAAGACAGGACTTTGTCTGCTTTTGCTACTGCTATTTGACACTGGTCTCTGTTTCCAAGTTTGTAGTTTACAAGGATTCCCAGGTTTCTCTCTAGCAATGAGTCCCCTAAAATGATTCCATTAAGTTTTTAAGTAGCATTGGGATGTTTTCTTCCCAAATGCATTACTTTACACTTCCCCAAATTAAACTTCATATTACATTTGTTTTCCCAGTCTGCCATTTTATGAAAATCCCTCTGTAGAGAACAAATATCCTGTTCTGAATTTATTACCCTGCATTATTTAGTGTCATCTGCAAATATTGATATTTTGCTTACTATATCTATTTGCAGGTCATTTATAAACATGTTAAAAAGTAGTGGACCAAGTTGTCCGTTTATAACCACACCCTGTTACCCATCCTTCAACAAGCTTTCCCCTAGCCTCAATTTCTTTATTTTGTACCCCAGCCTCCTGTGTGGCACTGTATCAAATGGCTTTGCAAAATCTAGGTATACTACATTAACTGCCTTACCATTACATATGTTGCTACTTACTTCTTCATAGAAGCTGAAAAGATTAGTTTGGCATGATATATTCCCCACAAAACCATGTTGCTTCCTGCTAATAATCTTATTTTGTGCAGTGTAATCCTGAATATAATTCCTTGTTATCCCTTCTAGCAGTTTTTCCATCACAGAGGTCAAACTCACAGGTTCTGTTTTCCCTTCTTAAATAGAGGCACTGCACTGGCTTTACTCCAGTCTTGTGGTACTGAGCCTGTGGTGAGAGAGTCTTTAAATACTAAAAAGAGGGTTCTTGTTAAAACTGCAGTGAGTTGCTGAAGAACCCTTGGATGAATACCATCAGGACCCAGTGCTTTGTCAGTCTTCATTTTATTCAGTCTTCCCATAACATTTTCTGTAATCAAGCTCTCCCTTGCAACTAAAGTTTCATTATCATTTTTTGCTAACCTAATTGTCTTTTTGCAATCTTCATTGCATTTCCTGTATTTCAAGAAAGAATGTTCTGTTCCTTCAGACTTAAATTGTTTAAATGCCTTTTTTCCTTGCCAATCCCTTCTTTACATTTGCAGTTAACCACATTGGCTGTGGTCTACTTCTTTTGCATTTGTTCCCCACTGGTATATACTGTTGAACACATTTCTGCAACCTAAATTTGACCAGTTTTTTACCATTTTTCTGTATTTTTTTGTAAATAATTTATTGCAATCTATGTGTTGCATTGATGCTCTTAAAGGAGAGCTCTGAGCTGTATCAATTAGAAAACAAACACGAAAAAGACGGGTGCCAATGGCACCTTATCCAAGGCTACATATACTGCATATATAATGATAAAATAAATGCGCTCACATTTAGAATATGTTGTGTTGTACCATACAATATACACATCTGAAATGCATGCAGAGAATATTTCCTATTGTCTCTGATAAGAAATCTGTGCTTGAAGTCTCTCCTTCGCTCAGCATAATAGGGAACTGCTCCACGAACAAATCAGGTATCAAAAGTATTCAAATTTTAATAAAATATAAAATAAAATATAAAAACAACTTTTAAACATTAATATTTAGCCTTCACTTCAACGTGTTTCGTAGCGCTACACGCTACTTTATCAAGAATAGAAAAGGCTTAGGCTGTGATCTACTTTTGCATTTGTTCCCCACTGGTATATACTGTTGAATCCATTTCTATAACCTAAATTTTAATATTTTCAGGATTTTTGCTTTTAAATAATTTATCACTATCTATATGTTGCCTTGATGCTCTTTAAGGGTAGCTGTCACCTTCAATGTTTCTTTCATTTGAATGCTCCTGTGGACTGAATCTTTTTATTTATTTATTTTTATTTTTTTATATAATGCCGTATTCTTCGAGATATTCATTTTTAAAGTTAATCCAGCAATGTCACTTCAGGACAGGCTGCCGGTCAATCTTCGTCTGTTCCCCTCCCCAAGTATTACCTTGATCCAACCTCCTCTGATGACGGAGGATTCCTACATGTAACTTTAAAAATATCTCGAAGAATACAGCATTATATTTAAAAAAAAAAATTACAGATTCAGTTCACAGCAGCATTCAAATGAAGGAAACATTGATACAGGTGAGAGTTCCCCTTTAACATTTTGAACTTAGCTTTTTTGAAATTAACAGTTTTGCTTTGCAGAACTGATGTCAATGTAACCGTGCTGTGATCACTGTTTCCCAAATGTTCACCTACCTTGATATTGGATACCATGTCTCTGTTATTCGTTATCACTAGGTCCAATACATTGTTATTTCTTGTTGGCACTTCCACCATTTGTGATGTAGTTTTCCCTAAGCATGTTCATAAATCCACCTCCCTTAGCAGGTGACCAATAAATCTAGACCGATCCTTATGCCGCTCTCAGTATGTCCTTTTTTCCATACACCAAAATTGAATCTGCCACAATATGACACAAGCGGATAGTTAGTGCCACGATACAAATCAGGGAGACTAAATGGTATCCGTCTAGTGGCAAAATCGCTTCTGATCAGGCCTAGACAGTTGCCCTTGTTCCCTCTAACGAATTGTGATATAGTAACCGATTGTATTCCGGACTGGATGTGCATGTGAATACTGGGCTCAGATCCACCTGTATTGTTCCAGTGTTCCAAGGGACTTGGTGTAGAAATAGTCATGTTCTTCGTCCCTAGATATAATGGACATCAAAGAAGGAGCATTTGGGCACATGAATCTGCTGTAGGAGGAATTTGGTGAATGGCACTCAATGGGTTTTACTATCACATACCTCCTAACATTTCAAATGGTCAAAGAGGGACACTTTAGTTTAGGTGGTATTGCTGGGGGAGAGACTGATGGGTGGAGTGTTGCCAAAAATTTTTAGGTGACTTTATGACCTGTTGACTCCTCTTTATGTAACTGAATACATTATTTAGAACAAGACCAAAGTATTTTATTTACCCAGACTAAATTATAAACTCATATATTGAAGTGTATACAAATATTAATGTGAGTTTTATTCTGGAGGAGCAATGTAATACAGTTATACACACCACACAGTCTGAAAAAGAGGGACACCAGGGTGGGAAAGAGGGACCGAGGGATTTGGGTCTCAAAGAGCGACACTTGGGAGGTATGCTATAAGTGCAAAAACAGGCAGAACAGAATCTAGGAACAGGGAGCCAAGGTATGGGATAGGTTCAGAAAAATGGGGCAAGTATGGAGAGTCTTTTAAAATATGTTTTATACAACTTTATTCAGTCACACAGATGCAACTAATTGGATAAGTTGACCACTAAATATCCACTAGGTGTCACTAATGTCACCTCATATGATATTATTTTAACTTTACTCACATCAAAAGCATCGTTTTGAACCATATAAAAACCAGAGGGGTGTGCAATTCATTGCTTTGCAATGCTTTGTGCACCCATCTAGTTCCTAAAGACTTAAAGCAGTATTAGCCAATATGACGTATTTTAAATCAGGCATAACATTTCCCACACTAGACAACAGCATAAGGATATAATTCTACCCTTGTGAAAACAATTCCCTGCTAATGTTCTATTGCATAACATACAGCAATTTTCTATCTAATTGCAGCTGAAGTATATATATAATATACTAATAATATAGTGCATAAGATAACATAACTTGAATTTCGTTTACGCACACCTTTATTAGTTTGAGGGAGGTAATCATAACTATTAACTAATTTAAGGTTAATCTATAGTTTGGATTGCTTTTGTATTTGTTACTTCTGATTTAATGTAGACATGACTCCAATTGCACCACAGGGACAAAAAATAACATTTCTACAAATTCTGATTGATTTCAGTTTGACATTTAACACCTGGAATTTTAGAGCTGTAACAAATGCATGTCTATGTAATGCATCAGAGACCTCTCTAGCATTCATAGTATTCAAATTTAAATTAATAAGAAATTATATCCCCCCCACACACTATACAGTATCTATGTCCCAGAATCTCTCCAGTACATTTCTGCTGATCATGGAAGACTACAGAATTCAATTAAGAGGACCTGTCACCTTAAGGCAAATTTAGTATGCACTACAGAGAAGTAAAATTTGTCTATATGTTGTATTAAAGCGGAACTGTCACCTATATGTGTCTCACCCCAATCCCTTAACTCTTATCTCTCCAGTCTTAAAAATACAATTTTCACTGTTGAAAATCCTTGCTGTACTGTTTAAAATACTTTTTAAAATGTCCGGTGCACAGAGGATGAGCGGTGTCATGTTGATGAAGTCGATTATGATTGACATTGCTGTCCCGCTATGTAGAGTGGAGTGGGTAGTGAAAGTACTGCCCATTTTTTTCTTTCCCCTGGAACGAGCTTAGGACGTGCACATACAAAGTTGTGCTTCTAAGCAAGGGAAGCAGGCTGCCACTATAGTGAGATCGCGTTCTCAATGTCTCCCTCTGACCTGGATGCACATAGGACCAAGAGTGCGTTAGACTACATGTCATGAGGAGGGTGGGCTGGATAAACAGACGCATGGGAGGACTGAAGAAGCGCTGCGGGACACGTCCCGCAGAGACCAGCCTGCTGACGTCAGAAGGAACCTATAACGAAATATATCTCTTTTCACAAACAAAATTGAAAAAAAAAATAAACAGGATCACATTACCTCTACCATTAAAAAAGATTTTACTAAATATTAATATACGTGAAAGTTCCCCTTTAACTTGTTTTGTGCAATAAATAGTTTCTTCGAATTTGACCTTTATGTTTTGATGGCACAGTGTGGCACGTTGTGCTAATTCCCTGCATGTTATGCTAATTAGTTCTCAGACCAAACCTGTTTCTTGCTACAGTCTTACAAGTGTATTGGGTTTTGAGTATTGTGTTTCTGTTATTGTGTTT
Organism: Rhinophrynus dorsalis; assembly: GCA_037306005.1. Taxonomy (NCBI): domain Eukaryota; kingdom Metazoa; phylum Chordata; class Amphibia; order Anura; family Rhinophrynidae; genus Rhinophrynus; species Rhinophrynus dorsalis. The sequence goes on from CM074724.1 coordinate 52,896,332, forward strand.
TGTGGTTCGCATATTGATTTTAGCATTTTCTTTGTGTATATTGTGTTTTGTGTATTACATTTAGTGTTTTGTGTATTGCCATGTGCGTATAGTGTAAAGTGTATTATGTCTTTCTTATAGCATAATGCTTTTAGCATTTTGCGTAATGCTTTTACCATTTTGCATATATCATGGTGCGTTTAGTGTTTTATGTACTGCATTTTTTGTATAGCTTATTGCACATTGTTTTTTTCATAGAGTGATTTGTGTACTGCTTTTAGCATTTTGCATATTGAGTTTTGCATATTGTGTATATTGGTTTTCATACCTTGTTTTGCATATAGCGTATTGCAGTTTGCGTGGTTTGCGTATTGCATATAGCTTTTTGCGTATTGTGTATAACGTTTTGATTATAGCATCTTGCATACATATTGTGTGTGATTGTGTTTGTGTGTGTGTGTGTGTGAATTGGGTATATTGTGTCTATGAGTATTAGAAACATAGAATTTGACAGCAGATGAGAACCATTCGGCCCATCTAGACTGACCATTTTGTTACTGTAAAAACCTCAAACCTTTGGTCCTTGGTCTTGTCTTATGTTCAGGACAGCCTATGCTTATACCATGCATGCTTACATTCATTCACTGTATTAACCTCTACCACTTCTGCTGGCAGGCTATTCCCCTTATCTACTACCCTCTCAGTGAATATATACATTGCATATATGTGCACATTGCTTAACATTGGTTATATATTTGCATATTGATATACATTTTATTAAAGATTTTTCATATTGGTAACTATTTCATTTATCTATATGTGCCACAGGTTATAATATTGTTAGGTATTGCCTTTACTGTTTTATTTACACTATTTATATTCATACTTTTATTTTTAGCTCTCTCCTATTAGATATTTTTTCTATGACGATATGGATGTTCTCACGCCAGTCTAGGGATTGTAGCAGCTGTTAAAGGGATCTTCTCCCTCTCTGGTTTGTTTGAATATATATTTTTAGTTAGCAGCACCAGTAGAGCACCCAGTGTCTACCACTTTATTCTTGTAAACTTATGGTAAGGTGAGAAAACCATTTTAAGATCAGGCACTGCATTTAAAGCAATGGGGAAAAGTGTCCCTTAACTGTCAAAGGAGATCATATTTAAAAGGAACATGTTACGTTCCTTTACAAGCCCCTTAAATAGAAAATTGTTCTTATATGAAAGAGTATGGGTAATGTTTGCATACATTTATATAAACATTATCATCATTATATAAATTAACCCCTGGTGGGTTATATACTAATGTGTGATAAAGAGGGGAAAAAGTGGAGCTTACCTCTCCATTGTTAGAAAATACTCCAGATGCTATATTATTATATGGAGCCAATGCACTAAGATATCTTTAGGCTTCATTAAATAGCTTAGGAAATGGAAAGTTTATCACACTGGAGAAGGAGACGTCATCTCCAGATTATGACCTCTTTATCACACGTTAGTGATATCCCTCTGGAGTATCAAACCAATGCATTACACCTCCCCGGTCCTCACAGTGTTAAGCTATATAATATCATGGGTAATTTTATTTTGTAGGCTGGGGGAAGCAATTTCCTTTTTCACTCCTCACTTACCACATCTGCATTTATTTATATTAAATCTTATCTGTCATTTATCCTCTCATTCGCTCAGTTAATCCAGATCTTTCGGCAGAAAAAAAACATCCTGTTCTGTGTGTACTTCCTTACATAGTTTGTGTCACCAGCAAAGACTAAGACACTTCTTTCAATACCCACTTCAAGATCACTAATAAACAAATTTAAAAGCTTAGGGCCCAGTCTGAACCTTGTGGCACTTCCCTTACAACTTTTGCACAGCTTGAAACGGTTCCATTTACAACTTTATGCATTCTGTGATTTAAAGGGATAGTAATACTTCGTTTTAACTTTATTTTATTTTGTAGGCATTAAAAAAACATGAAGAATGATATAAGTCTTATCTGTCAAACCTTTATGGTTTATGAGATATTCACAAGCAAAGTTTCCCCCTCCCGCCCCTTTTACCTACTGTAAACAATCTCTTCTCAGATGTGGAATGCAGTCCATAGACCAGACAGATAACAGAAGGGAACACTCTTATTCCTTTGAAAACAATGAAATCCCTGCCCCCCTTGACAAGCTTTTCAGTTTTTTCCCTTATCTTAATTGAAGATTGTCCCTCTCTGCAGTCTACCTGGGCACCTCCCTTCTGCCCTGGCTGAAAAGTGTGACATCAGTAAAAGGGGCGGGAGGGGGACACTTTGCTTGTGAATATCTCTTAAACCATAAAGGTTTGAGAGATAAGACTTATATCATTCTTCATGTTTTTTTAATGCCTACAAAATTAAAATAAAGTTAAAACGAAGTATTACTATCCCTTTAACCAGTTATCTTTCCAAGCACAGATATACTCATAGCTGGGAACTCTCCGGTTTTGCCCTGGAGACTCTGGATTTAACAATGTATTACCAGGTCTCTGGGGCAGAGTCTAATTTGCCGGATGTGGGGAATTTCTGTTGAAATTCTGCCCATTTGTGCTCCATCCCGCCCCTTCCTCCCAACCCCTGCCCTCTTCTCCTACTTCCCCAGGCTATTCTGCCTATTTTTTTTTGTTGTTTTTTTTGTCCTTCCCACCCCCTCGCAATTAAGTCCAACCCCTTTTATGACGTGAATCTCATAGTTTCTCTTCCCTCATCCGCATGACAGGGCTCCACTCTGGGGAGCCCAGATCTACAAGTTCCCAGGTTTGGATATATATTTCATGGCCAAAAATATGTGGACACCCCTTCTAATCAGTGAATTGGCTGTTTCAGCCACACCTATTGCTGACAGGTTCATAAAATCAGTCACACAGCCTTGAATCTCCATAGAGAAACATGAGCAATAGAATGACCCATACTGCTGTACTTTCAATGTGGCACTGTCACAGGATGCCACTTGGTAAAATTTTTTCTCTTCTAGAGCTGTCACAGTCAACTGTAAGTGCTGTAATTGTGAAGCAGAAATGTCTAGAGGCAACAACAGTTTTGACTCAAAGCAGTAGGCCACACCATCTCAAAGATTGGGATCTCTGAGTGCTGAAGTGTGTAGCTTGTAAAAATTGTTTGTCCTTAGTTGCAACACTCACTACTGAGTTTCAAACTGCCACTGGAAACAACATCAGCACAAGAACTGTTAATCATTAGCTTTATGAAATGGGTTTCCATAGCTAAGCAGCTACACACAAACCTAAAATCGCCATGCACAATGCCAGTTGTTGGCTTTAGTGGCATAAGGCTCTCTGCCATTGCACTCTGGAGCAGTGGGAACACTTTCTCTGGAGGGATGAATCACACTTCACCATTTGACAGCCCGTTGGATGATTCTGGGTTTGGCGGATGCCAGAAGATGACTACCTGCCTGACTGCATAGTGCCAACTATAAAGCTTGGTGGAAGAGGAATGCTGTCTGAGGCTGTTTTGCATGGTTCTGTCTAGGCTCCTTAGTTCCAGTGAAGGGACACCTTAAGGCCACTGAATAACATGACATTCTAGATTGATTCTGTGCTTCCACCTTTGTGGAAAGAGTTTGGGGAAGGTCCTTTCCTATTTCAGTATGACAGTCAGGGCCAGATTTCCCCCATAGGCAGAGAATAGGCAACTGCCTAGAGATCCAGATTTTGAGGGGTTCCTTAGATGTGTGGATGTAAGGATTTCCCTGATTAAGCACAGGATAGTCAGTCGAAATGAATGGGCCACTGATTAACTCCTCTGTGCTTAATCAGGGAAATCCTTACATCCTGGCCTCTTGATGGCCATTGAGGACTGAACTTGGACAGCTCTGATCTAATGGAAAGCCTTCTCAGAAGACTGGAGGCTTTTATAGCAGTAAAGGGGGGACCAACTCCATATTAATGCCCATGATTTTAGATAGAGATTTTTGACAAGGAGGTGTCCACATACTTTTGACTATGTAGTGTATCAACACCCAAATCTATAAATTATAATTTCTGAAAGGATTTTGTGAGACACAGCATTAAACAATTTTGCAATATACAAGTATTTTGCATCCACACAATACCCATGTCTAATTTACTATTTATCTTTTATAGAATCAAGTAGATTTGTTTAACATGATCTATTCTTCATAAATTCATGCTGACTCTCGCTAATAATATTGCTGTTCAACACATAAGCTCATACCTCCCAACATTTCAGATGGCCAAAGAGAGACACTTGTAGTTTAGGTGGTGTTTCTGTTGGCGTGACTGGTGGTCGGGGCATTACCGAATCTTGTTAGATTATTTCATGACCTATTGACACCTCTTTTGTAAGAGAATAAATTATTTAGAACAAGACCAAATTATGTTATTTACACAGACTAATTTATAAACACATTTATAAAAACAAACATTAATGTGTGTTTTGCTGCTGTGAAGAAATGTGATATACTTATATATACACTGCACCCACCCCATCGATAAAGTACAAATTTTAGTCGTAACGTCCTTTAACCCTTTGAGTGCCAGAAGTGGTATGCAATGACTTGCGCAACCCTGGCACTCAGAGGGTTAACAAACGAGGCGAGCGCTGGCTGCATAGATCAATCTTACTTAAGTTACATATCACAGGGGAGGGTAAAACTCTTTGAGTCTGAGTGTCAGATGGATGTTTCAACAGTGACCTACCAATACTTAGCACGCCACATGCATTAGTTTAGTCCAACAGTTTCTTCATGTAATAGAGGGTTTTAGTGTATTATGACAAATACATACTGCAGACTATTCATTCAATGCAGAACAAGGTTTCTGTAATGGAATTATAGTGTATAAAAAATATCTGCTATCCAGTAATATTATCAAATTGTATATTGTGTTCAACTAATACCACAGTAGCCATGGCCCATAATTATCCAATGTTCATAGTCGCCAACCTCTGTCACTAAAGGTCAGCAACTTGTGGCCAAATAAAAAAAAATAGCATGCTCATTTCATTCCTGCATTAAATCTACATTCATACCTGAAACCTAAGAGGAGGACTGCTGCAACTGCTGACTGTGATTGTTAACCCCAAATGAAACCAAAATGAATATGATCTAAGCATTGCCCTTTAATATATATCTTTTTTTTCACAATTACAAGAAGGAATAATACTGTGTTTAATAACTGAACACTTAACTCTAGTTAAACTGAGGTGGCATCCTTTGAAAACACTGCATTCTAAAGAGCATGTGGCTACACTCCGTATTATTCATGTCGCGTTGATGAAAAAGACGTCATGAGAATCTTGCCCTGCATAAAAGCACGAGATTCTCATGTTGCGTCCTTAAACAGTGCTGCAACCCAAGCCGCAGCATCCAGGAATGACTGATGAGACATGCAACACTGAACATTACAATTGTAGCCTGGTTAACCCATTCAGTGTCAGAAAGGTCCCCAATCATTGGGAACCTCTCTGGCACTCATATGGTTAAGCTACATATTGAGCAAATATGTCTAGGATTTTTAGTCCTTTCTTAGATATGTAGCTTAACCCTTCGAGTGTCAGGGAGATTCCCAATTATTGGGGACCTCTCTGACACTGAAAGGATTAACCATGCTACAATTGTAATGACCAATTTTGTCTGACATTAAATACTTAATACAGAAAAAGAAATGTCATGACCCAGTATATGAAGGAAAACATAACCTTTATTTCTTCAATGGATGTAATAATATACTTTCAAGGCTCTTTTGCATTATAAATGCACTTCCATTCATAAACCCTTTGAGGACTAGTAGTGTGGGCAAATGCATTGCTTTGGAATGCATTCCTTATCCCTCAGGTCCTCGGTGGGTTAATTCTAAGAATTCCGAGCCTGATGTGCTAAGAAGAATTGGAGTCATTCCTAACCAAACCATTTTCACCACAGGGGATAAATACAATTTGCCCAAATTCCCCATTGATTTTAACAGGGGTTGTATCCCATTGAATGCAATGTGCTTGAGACCTCTCTAGTGTTCAAGGGGTTAAAAATGCTATTTATATCAATGGGAACTTTTGTCTCCTTTGTTGCAGTTGGTGCCATAGAATTGCATGCCTCAACGTGTTCTTTCTAATATCAGAATTACCCATAGAAAACCTGTCATCCTATCCTATATAATAGAAAAGGCCAGATATATGTTTGTCCATTGCAGTCATCCGCAGCAGAGACTGACCAAACTCACAGAATGCTGGGCCTGTGTGCACAGGCTTTTACACTAGTATAATATAAAAGGCCAGATGTCCGATGCACTATCGAAGAAATTAATGGCATCACGCTAATCAGAAATGAATATTGATAATATGCTCGGATGCTGTGACAGCACTCACCACCATAACCTCAAACTACGGTGCAGGCAGGGGTCCCAATCCTCAAACACCGAAGTAAAAATAGAAAAATTGCCGCACTCGTCATGAAGAGGTTAAAACCAGCATTTATTTAAGGAGTTCCAAACAGACACCACATGGAACTAGATGTTTAGTTCCATGTGATGTCTGTTCTGAACTCATTCATGTTTTAAACCTTTTCATGACGAGTGCGACAATTTTTCTATTTTTACTCAGATGCCCGATGCAGTCATGCGTAGTAGAGACTGCCCGAACGCACAGACATTTGGGTAGTGTCTACAGCGCATGACTGCATCGCGTGCGCTGCCAGTGAGGCAACAGCAGGACACAGAGCAGGACCGACCTCTTAACCCTTTGAGTTCCAGAGGGGTACTCAACGGACCCCGGACCTTGGTCCGTGTACACTGCCTTTTACACTAGTAATAAATAATTCATTATAGTGCCTGGATTTATAGTCTTGTTATATTTCATGTTATGATATAAAGATTTGATTGGATACTAGATATATTGCCTACATTTGTAGCCCTGGTTTAAATCCTGTTATGATATGGAGCTTAAAACTCAGTTTTTTTGATTGCATACTAAATATATTGCCAAAGTACTGCAAATGAATTAATTGCAGGTATGTCCAACACCCAAAAGTTTAAAAGAAAGTTTTTTAAAATAAATTTGACATACATTTATCCAATTACTGTACATTAACCCTTTAGTTACAGTGGGGTGAACAGAGCATTGCTTTGCAATGCATTGGTTTTCCCTTTTGGCTCACAAAGGGTTAAATCACTTTTGATCATTTATGTGAGAAATATATGATATTGAATGTTTTTGAATTACTAAATCAGTCTAAACCAGCTGTTTACTGAACTTAGCTTTGGTTCTGTTACTTAAACACACACAGCATGTTGATTTGTTGATTGATGTTCTGCACCTGTTCTTAATGCTGTATATATGCTTACGTGGTTTCCTACCTGCTGATGCCAGTCTCAAACTGTGGCCTGTTATACTCTCAGTGACCTGTATATCTCCTTCATGCTGTCTGTCATAGTGTCTCTTATGTCTCTAGAAGATTCCCATAATCTAGATCACATTTATGTCTCTTCGCCTGTCTATAATGTGTGTGCAATTTACAAAAAATGAGGGTCAGTGATGCTAAACTAGGAATGAGCCTGTCATGTACTATAGAATGTTCTGTAGGGACATATCTTAGTGTGATTTCTCTTTTGGCTTCCATGTGCCATACACAGAGACCAAACCCTACAACACATAATACTGATCCTGCACAGAAATGCAAGGCAATTCACCCCTGAACAAGAGAAGCAGCTAACCCTAGTCTTATGTTTCATCCTTCTTTGTGCTTTCAGTGTGGTACAGCTGTTCTCTATAGCACATGACAGCAAAGAGTAGATGTCTGTACCTTTTGCCCTCAGGTGCATAAACAGCAAAGGATTCACATCTGGATTCCCCTATAAATTCTAATAGGACCAAGCGTAATTATTATTTCCATATGCTAAAAGAGTTTGCATCCTTGGTAGGAGACAGTCTTTCCTATAGAGTAGCCACAGCATTTGGTTAGCGTGTCCCTAGCTGAGTAGCTTTGACCCTCACTTTGCATATGCAAAGAACCCTTGTGATTTGTCTCCCTAAGGTTTGTAGGGCAATCGAAGTATGGACTTCTGTCTCTCAAGTGCCTAGAGAACAGCTGCAATTCATTTGTAAGGCCCAAGAAGGCAGGAGGTATGACTGGGTTTAGACTATTCTCTCATTAAAAGAAGAATTGATCTTTTGTGGCTGGGCTGTCACTTCTGGGCAGGATCTGTATGTACCACAGAATATTTCTTGAGGCTCCATAACCTTGCTGATGGATTAGCACTATAGTTGCCCCTAGTTAAGCATCTCTGACCCTCACAGTATATATGCAAATAATTATTGAGCATGGTCTCTCCAAGGGTTATAGAGAATTCAGGCTTGGTCTCATTGCTCTCAAGAAAGCCAAAATGTACAGTATTTATGGGTTGTACAGCTTCTCTCAAACAGAGGAGAAAGGGCTGAAACTTCAGGGCTGGTCTACCATTTCATAGCAGGCCCACTATAATGTGTGGCGGGATATTTAGTCTCTGTGTATGGCTCTTATGAGGTAAACATATTATATCCTGGCTAGGTTCAGGTGCTATAGAGCATGCTACAGTCCTTGGTTGTCTTTTCCTCTGACTCTCACTTTGCATATTTTGAAACAGGTGTTCTCTAAGTACTCTCAAGGAAGTCATAACAGGACACAATGTAGATATATTGATTCTTATCCACAATAGAGGGTTGTGTTCTTGCATCTCCTCTTCCTATTGGACTTTCCATATACCTCATCACCTTTCACTCCTGTTTCTTCTTCCACTCCAATCATTGCCAGTCCCCTTATTCCTACTACTCCCTCTGAATCTGCTGATTTTCTCAATCTCCTTTAACTCACTTTCAGCCCCTTTCTTTGTTCACTATGTCTTGCCTCTCATCTTAACATTAATCTCATTAAGAAACCCCAACACCATACAGCAATCCCACATGCTTTGCAGCCTCTACAGATAGATGTTCATCACATAATCAGATATGCCAAAGCCCAGGCAGAATAGAAAATAGCTTAGTTAGTAAAAAGAAGCAAAAAAAAATCTATAGGCATATTAAAAGTAATGTTTCACAAAAAAGCAGCTCCAATTAATCTTCATAGTATTTGTCCCATGGACAGTGTTATTTCAATACTGTCAGAGTTGTAGTTCAAAAGTAATTGAATGATAAAATATCCACCTCCTGCCCCTTTTACCTAGTGTAAGCCACCTCCCCTCAGATCTGGAATCTGGTCACTTGACTGGACAGGTTACAGCAAGGGACAATCTTCTTACTGTGAGCATAAGGAAAATCCTGACCCCTTGACAGATTTCTCAGGATTTTCCCTTATGCTATTTGAAGATTGTCCCTCTCTGCGATCCATCCAGATAATCTTGCAGCTCTGAGGTGAGCAGTATTTTACATCAGTAAAAGGGGTGGGAGGGGGATACTTTATCATTGAATTACTCTTGAACTACAACTTTACAGTATTGAAATAACACTCTCCATGTCCCAAATACTATGAAGATTAATTGGAGCTACTTTTATTGTGAAACATTACTATCCCTTTAAGACAAAAGAAGATGGGTATGAGAAGAGTGATAAGGCAATAGCTGATTGCTTAAATAACTATTATTTCTCAGTTTTATAGATGACTGTCAAGAGAGGAAACTAATGTAAAGGAAGAAGCGTTAAAAATAAGGAAAGGAAGCAGGTCTATGTACAGAGGAGTCCCGAGGAAGTGGCACAACGTATAAATACCACGAAACACTTTGAACTATATCATTTTAAAAACTTCTAATTAGATATAGCATGAAAGCTCTCTGGTAATTTTGTGATACTAGAGTATATTTGTTATTATTGTTAATTCAGTTATATTATTATTCTACTTAGGTTTTTTTGGTGCTTTTTAATTTATAAAAATTTAGTGCAATGTGAGCAATAAAAGTTAGAGACAGTGGAAGCCTCATGTAATTGTGAGTACCAGTCATGGGGGTTAATGGTGACGATCACTAGATGATAATAGTACTCTTAGGAAGTGTCTGTGTTATCTTTTCTTGTTTATGTATGGAGGAGGGTCTTAAAGATATTATTTCAATTAAATTAAAAGTAGGCAAGTCATCAGGTCCAGAGGAAGTACTTGCATCCCTTTAGCTGAATTTTCAGGCAGTCACTGTTGACAGAAAGATTGTCAGATGACTAGAGAACTGCAAATATTGTCCCACTTTACAGAAAGGGTAGTAGTGAAGACAACTACAGGGGGTTGAATCTAACATCAGTTGCTGAAAAATTAATGGAAACCATTTTGAAACAAAGAATTGTTGCTTATCTGAAAGCATTACTTTGCAAGATCAATGTCAGCATGGATTTATTCGATTAAGATCTTGTCAAACAAATCTTATTGAGTTTTTATTTTACTAAAATAGAAACATAAACCAGGGATGGTACAGTAGATGTAGCTGATGATGTTATTGGTATTGAAATGTGAGGATGAGAGCATCTTCTCCATTCCCCACTTTCTCTCCCTAACACATTTCCAGCATTACGACCACCCTACCTGCTAATGATTCAATTATTTCTCTCCTCCCCTTGCATAGATAATAATTAGTGCATATGATGAAGTGTGTCTTACTATCCATGGAAAAATGATCACCACACATCTCCAGACAACCTTCATCGTTGAATTGATTCTTAGTGCATTGCCCCCTGGTTACTACAACAGAAAATTACAATTCAATTAATACAAAAATATGTTTAAATGTAATAATGTCTGACTGAATAAGTTACCAGCAGTGGGAGTATGCTTGTTTTACTCAGCATTAAAAAGTTTACTGCTCTTTTAATTTCTCTAACAGACGGTAGTGTGCAGCATACATTTAAAGCAGTGGATATTGTATTTGTCCCCTGTGATACACTGTGTAGTCCATTTGCATCATTACATGCCCAATATGGCAAGAAGACCTGGGGTTTTAAAGGGGGTTGAGGATGTTTCAGGGCTGCACTGTACAATAGCCATTCAGTGGGAAGGGATTTCCTTGGCTGGAATGCAATTTATAAGTATGTTGTTCTCAGTCACAGCTTTTAAAAGTTGCCTTCTCAGCCTCCATGGACACCTGGCAGAGAGTTTTCAAGCCTGAAACAGAGGGTCCATGGAGGGGACTGTATAATACAGGAAAGAGACTGAACAGCAAGACCTCAGTCTTGTAAATCAGTCTCTTCACACTGGACCACAGAGGGATCCTGGGAATCTATTTTTAGACCATTGTTCTGCTCCAAAGTTGGTCTGTCAGACTGGCCTATAGGGCACTATCTGTATGATAGTTGACCTTTAAGCATGAGATCTGGGATGTTAGACCACTCAGCTAGTACCAAGTAATCCTCCTAGATCAAAGTGTATAAAATAAATCAAGGGAGCCGAAGAGAAATAAGATGAAATTCGCAATAGGCAGTGTGTATAAATTGTGTTTGTTCTAAGAGTCTCAGTGTTTACTGTAATAGAAGCAGTGTCAGAAAATCTCATTTCTTCCATACATCCATCATTACCTCTTTGTTGGTCAGTAGAGGGTGTTATGGAAAGTGCAAGGTATGGCAGATGCTGCTCCTTTCATAGATTGTGAAAAAAAGAAACTCAGTACAATTTGTAGCAAATTTTATTTGCCTTGTTCTTATTCCCAAGGGTTTCAGAGAGGTTGCCAACACTTTGTTAAGTCAAGGAGTTAATAATATATCTACATTGGTCAAAGCTCTGTGAACTGTAAAGTGACCCTTAGGCTCCCCAGGTAAGTACCAGTTATTGGATACTGTGCGATATACAACTGAATTTGGCCTAATGTGCTCTCTAGGAGCAACTATGAAGAAGAAAAACCAAGAAAGTGGGTGAAATCCCTAAAAATGAGGAACACTCGGAAGAATAAACAAAACATGGTAAAAGTACACTTTATTTAGATTAAATTAGAAATCAAAATAAAAGATGGTATAAAATAAACTGAAATCAGACCACAAACTCGTCTATGAGCCCAATCAGATGGTGAAGATGTGCCAGCCAAATACTAAAAAATAAACATTGCCTTTGATTAAAATGGTAATTTTAACCCCTTATCGACCCTTAACGGTCATAATATGTCATGGGTAGATCTGAGTTAATGACCCATGACGTATTATGACCGTCATGGAATTCCGGGCTCCCCCCGCGGCTGCACGCCGTTCGGGGAGTCCAGAACAGGAATCTGAAAAAAAAAATGTTCTGTAGTCCTTAAGTGACCGCGACGTGCCGAGCGGCTAGAGAGGTCTTCAACGCATTGGTTCAAAATTCAACCAAAACAATAACACAATAAAGGGTCCCAAAATATGAAATTTAAATAAAATGACAACATTGATAGTAACTAATAACAAAAATGAATGACCCTTGGCGGTCATAGTACTATGACCGTCATGGAATTCTGGGCTCCCCCCGCGGCTGCACGCCCTTCGGGGAGTCCGGAATCCAAATAAAAAACAAACAAACAAACAAATGCTCCGTGGTACTTTAGTGACCACCGCGTGTCTGCATGGTTGTTCGTTAAGGGGTTCAATAAAAAAAATGATGAATAGTAAAAAATTGTGAGAATGGTAAATTGTTCACCGAACTGTCCACAGAATCGTTTATGCCGGGGTAGTCAACTGTCAGACCTCAAGCTGTTGGAGAAAACAACACTATTATCCCTAACCAGGCAATGTCTGCTTAGGGATGATAAGAGCAGTAGACTCCAGCAGAAAGAGGTCCAATAATTGATTACTCCTTGTTTATGCAATTGCAATAGATATTAGAAAACGACCCCAGCTGGACTGAAATGAGAGTTAATTATAACGGAAGTTAAAGGCGCCGGGTTGTTCTCCGGGTTTCCCTCTTCTTGAAGCGGCTACAAGAGGGTAGCCGTGCCGGTCCTGTAGAGCGGAGTTCCTAGGAATGGGGGTCAAAAGGGATCCCTTAAACCATTCCTGTAGTAAAGACACAATGCAGATTCTATTCCAAAATGAATACTGTCATTTATTGGAAGTGGCCAGGGTTTATATAGCCACATTGTCAGGAGAAGGGGGATGTGACATGCAATTTGATACAATTCAATACAATTAACACATAGCACAATGGAAGCAGGTTTTACAGACAACCACAACACCAGACTAATCTCATCACGCAGACGACAATGGTGAATACACAACAGTGGGGAAGGAACACCTATTCAAACTTGGACCAGACAGTGGGACACACACAATGGAAGACCATAAGGTGATAACACAAAAATACAATGATTTAACCCCCTGCAGGGGTCCAGAATCTGTTACATGTATTACAGATGCACTTAGAGTCCTCAACTCTGGACTGTGATAACGGCCACAGGTCTGTTACAGTAATGATGGGTACTCGCTCTTAGGGATGAAGCATGAAGAAGAAATAATGACATTTTGAATTAATACACAAGTGATAGTGTTCAAGTTTAACTTTTGCAAAATGTCCTTTTCCAATCCAAAAATAAAAATCTACAAATATAAAACAGCAAAACAGATCAGCAACAGTACCATTTAAGTGTAGAATTTATTTAAACAAATAAAAACCAAACAAATCCAATTTGTTTGGATCCACGACAGGCAACCTACATGAATTTCTTTGCATGTTCTGAAACACTCAAAACTATTCAAAATGTTTCTTAAAGTAACACTAATACCCAAAACCAAACTGGTGTTATATACACTTAAATACATTGTATTCCTTGGTCTACAATCTAATTTACATAAGCTCGGAGGGAGCTGACATTCCTGCCTTCTCTAGACTCCCATTGATTGATTTTCCAGGAATATCTGTGAATGGACCGAGATAAGATAGTAATACAAAAGCAGCGGACACTGATCAAAACCAGTTAACTCAGTTTAGTTGGTATCTCTCAATACAAACAGCACACACAAGATTAATTAAATCCCCTTTGACCAGGACAATTTACACATAATTTATAAAGCAAGTTTAGGATTATATTTTAGGAATGTTACATATATTGACCTATTTCATGTTTTGGCTATTGGAAAGAAAATATTAAACAGTCCTTCACAAATATTATTGAAATATCATTGGGAGCAATTAGATTCTTAATACTCTTATTCTTGAACAAAAAAAAAAAACATATAGGATTTTGAGGGATGGGATCTTGTATGAGGCTATGACAATCTTTCTGAAATATTTTTCTAATGTTCATTGCAAATCCCTTGTTTTTTCTCTGTAGGTAAGCAAATGTACCCTACTGATAACTGTAGTATAAGCCTTCAGACCTGTTGTTTATCACATACCCTAACCCTATGGGCTCCAGAGGGGTGTGGAATGCACTGCTTGGCTGTGTGTTGGACACTCCTCTGGCACTCAAATGGTTAATGTATTAATCATCACTTTAGCCTCTTTGTCAAAATCATCTTCATTGTGCTCATTGCTCGTTTTAGTTTAACTCTTTGAGTGCCAGAGGGGTGCGCAATGCATTGCTCTGCAATGCACTACGTACCCCTCCGGCACTCAAAGGGTTGAAACAACACACCAGGTCCTACGAATGAAAGAAATGTGAAGTAATTCCAGGGCAAACCAACTATGTCATGGGGACAAATGCAACTTTCCATTGATTTATACTGCGCTTATAACCCATACAATGCTAGAGATTTAAATACAGTGCTTCACAATATCCTGGGGACCTAGATTACATTTAAGGGGATAAATGAACCATTTAATTCTATGGGAATATGGGCAGTTTTAGTTTCCCCCCTGTGGTGCAGTTGGTTTGCTCCAGAATTGCTCTACCTCCTTTAGTAGATCGGTCTCAGTGAATAGTGTCAGAAATGTCAGTGATCAGTGTATGAGTAATTCAGATGGACCGTGATGCACGGTGCATCTGTTATTCAATTGCAACCCTTCATGAACACTTCTCTGTAACTCTTTCACTGCTGAATTGCTAACCTTTGGGATCTAACATTTTTCTTCTTGAATGATGTGTCCTGACACCCTGCATCGGAATGACTTGCTTTGATATCAGTTCTGCTAAGTGGTGAGATCAGTGTCTGGTTCTACAGAATACAAGCAAGTTGTTCTCAACTTTTATTTTATTTAAGGCACCCCTGATACACAATCTAGAATTTCCTGGGCATTTGTAAAATATTATATGTAATTTGTCAATGGTGAAATGAAAGTTACAGGCATTTAAATTTTATTAGTATAAGCTCTCACAATCAGAATAATAAAAACAAACATATTGAGCATGCCAGTTTATATAAATACTAGTTGAAGAGCCCATGGGTGGATTGTCCTATCAGGGGATCGGGCATCCCCCCGTGGGCCGCTAGATCATGGGCCAGTGGGGGAAATCAGAGGATCTCACCTCACCGTCCCACGATATTTTGAAGGAGAGGTCTGTGTTGCCACCGGCACAGGCAATCTCTGTGACAGCCTTTGCATTTCTTGTTAGTCCTTTGAATGCCAGAGGGGTACGCAACGCATTGCTTTGCAATGCGTTGCGTACCCCACTGACACTCAAAGGGTTAATGCAGAGCTCTGGGATATGACATAATATCCTGGCGCCTGCTCTCCCATGCCGCACAGGGACCACAAGGGGGCGTCTATAGGGATGTCGGTGCAGCTAGTGGGCTGCTTTAAAAAAAAAAAAATGGCTGGGCTAGTATTCCCTTACAATCCACCCGTGGAAGAGCCCGTTACATGGGACACAGTGCCACTGCCAGCCGGTCGTGGGGCAGTCATGCACAGTAGAGACTGCCGGCACCACAGCTGATACAGAGTGGGATGACTGTATGAGCCGCGGCGCTGGCAGTCTCTACTGTGCATGACTGCAGCACACGCAGCAGTCTGTACTGCGCATGACTGCGTTTTTACACACGTTTTAGGGAACTATTATATAAGATACAAGTCAACAGTCACATATTATATGGATGTACCATGGCACCCTGTTTGAGAAAAGGAGCATATCTACAGGAGGAGCAGTTGCGCCAGGACCCAGCATTCAAGGAGGCCCAATTTTCCTCTGGGTGCAGCAGATTCTAGTGATTCATCTGCCAAATGTTATTTTTTTGCACTAGGGCCCTTCAGGGACTAGGTACATCACTGACTGTGAATCACTGATCTAAGTACAAAGACAAAACATCTGGAAAATACCACAACATTTTACTATTTATTTCTCCTTATTTAAGCATTTTATACTTTATTTCTGAATTACTCTTTGTAGTAGTAACATCATATAACATGCACTCTCATCACTCTCATTGGGTGCTCACTGAATGTTGAATGTGGAAATGTCAATTTGTAACAAATAGGTTCATTTGAAAGAATGTTTATAATCACTTGTATGTTATGTTAGACTTTTTAATTTAAATAATAGGTTATTTTGTTTTTCAGTTGGAGACCTTTCTGGAATTAAAGGGCTTAAAAGCCCCATTTATATATTTGGGGATGTTAATAAAGGAGCAGATATTTTACCCAATAATGTTTCCACTTTTGTTCCATTCATTCCCTGCCTCTCCATCCCTCTCCTCTTTATTTTCTTTCCACGCTTGCAGCAAAACTTCAAGCAGCTTTTTATTTAACCAAAGTTCATTTCATCTCCCCTCCCATATTTCCATTTCTTTTTGTCTCGTCATCCTTTCTCACAGAAAACATTTTGACCTGAAATGAATCACTATGACTGATCCACCAAGTCCTGGAAACCATCAGGACCTTAGATGTTGTATCAGAAGACTGGGATTATTTGCCCCTCCTTTGCTGTCCTAAGGTATCCAGTATTTGAGGAGAAGGAGGAGCCTTATACTCTCTTTTAAGCTTGGTTGCATCTGCCAACGGCCACAAGTCATAGGTGTTGTGGGAGGTTGAGAGAATTGCACTTAACAATGAAGATCTTAATAGGCTTCACCTTATTGGCTGTTTGTGTGGCTCTCCCAGCAAAGGGTAAGTGAAATGCGCATACGGTTTGTTGGCTAGGTACATTCACTTATTCTTTTTTTTTGGTCTGATAACTTACAAGGTGACACCTCATCCCTTTAATACTAACAACTTATGAAAAATGCCTACTGCATGGCTGTATAGGAACCATTGCAGCAATAGTGCTCTAATGGGCAATCATTGTTCTTCATCTGCTTTTGATTACAGCTCCCATCATCCTCATCTTGTCAGCTGTAGTGTGAAACATTTCTGATCCCTGTCAAAGGTTCTGTCTTGCAGTATGGAACTTTGATAAGAGGGCAATATTAGGGGATAAGTTTGCAAAACTATCTAAGTAAAAACAGAGCTTTCATATTAGAGTCATATCAGTTGGTAGGATCCATGCACACGATTATGAAAACTAGGTAGTCAGTAAAGGTGGTGTAACTTGGTGGGTAGTGGAAGCCTCATATGTATGAAAGCGGAGTACACAGCTGTCTATGTGAGACAGAAAAGAGTGAAAGGAAAGGGAGAGATGAAAATCTAGGAGATATGAAAGAATGAGAAGCAATATAGCAATGAGTGAGAGGGTGAAATGAGAAGGTGACAGAGATGCATAAGCACTTGAAGAAACATACATTAAATAATAACTTCCCCTTGCTTTGTAATAGCCAGAAAACTCTATTGGATCCTATGAATGTTGCCCTTGTGCCTTTGTTCCTGAGATAACATCTTCAATCATCTCCACCATAAGGAAACAAACATGACCATTGCTAGTAGGACCACAGGATCTCAGACACTTCTAACTGCACATGATAATCTTATACAGGCTCATGAACTCAGCCTGCTTCAGTTAAAAACAAAACAAAAAAACTGTCAACAAATGTCCATGTCTTCTTCAATGGACAGGACATCCAGTACAAACTGAAGATGTTATCTCTTGAATCAAGGAGCAAGGGTAAAATGTAACCAATATATCTAAAATCATAAGTATAACATGAAGGGGTGGGCCACCAGGGCTATGGTCACACTAAAATGTTTGTTGTATGTATGTATTTATATCTTTATTTATATGATGCCACATAGTGTATGCAGTGACTTACAACAGGTCAACAATAAATGGGGATAAAATAAGTGTTTCATTCAGAAACAATAGGAGAGAAGTCCTTGCCCCATGGAGCTTACAGTCTTTGATGCATTCAGAGCCAGTTTCCACCAATCCAGCTGTGGGCACACTGTAGCCCTCCAGCTGTTTTGGACTACAATTCCATTCAGGTTCACCTAGCCACTGACCCACTGAGGATGCAATTGAACAACTGCTGAAGGGTGAAGGCTGCCCACTGCTAATTTAAGCTCTGCTGTACCCAAAGCATAATTATCTTTGTTCATTGGAGAGAAGAACATGTAGAAGGGAATATGTTAACAACGAGAGAGAGATGAAAACGAAGGATCTCCGGTGAGGGGAGCAATAATGAAAGGGACCCTATCAACTAAAAACAACTTTATTGATTTTGAATCATCTGGTGATATGAATTAGCCATTTTTTTTATTTAAAAAACACATTTTTGAACTTTTCAGAGCTTGCTTTATCTAATAATCTATAAATGTAAGTAACTGGAAAATTATTTTTCTAAATAAAAATGGCTAATGCAACATACAACTGATAACACAGCATAAATGACTAATACAAAATATAGGTGATATTGAAATCTCTTCCAAAATCCCCAGTTATTTATATATAACAGTAGTTGGTCTAAAGTAACACACTTGAATGATTTAGTCAACTAAGACCTGGATTCCACTGCAGGTGAAAAATGTTATCACTGGTTTTCTCTCACATATGTTTAATGAAGTCTATAGAGAGATTTCAGGGGTAATCCCAGGGGTTATAGAAAGGAACGTCCCAAAAATAATATAAGTATGTAACATCATCTAGAACATGTCTTGTGTACATTTGAACCTGGAACCTGTGACTCTTCTCCGGCTGTTTATTAGACTACAGTTCCCATCAGGGGAGAATGAGGAGATTTGTAGTCCAAAAAAAGTTAGAGGTCGGCTGGTAAAATATTGAGTTGTAGTCTAAATGAGACGGGATGAGATTATTAAGAGTTACAGACCAACAACAGATAGAAGTGGGCACCATGCTCTCCTCAAGTGTCCTAGTCATTGGCTTTCATGCCAATGACTAGGACACTTGTGGAGAGCATGGTGCCCACTTCCAATATTTGGGGACTATTTGGACAACTGGATACCCCACTGTTGTTTACCCTTGTATATCTGTAGATTAAACCAGATATAAAGTTATCACCTGCAATGGAATTCAACCCTTTGTTGACTATTTTCAAATACTGGATACAATCACACAAATAACAGCAGTATTTGAGAGCTTTTTGATTGATACAAATTTAGATCTTTCTTCATTTAAGTGCACCATTGGAACTTAAAGGGATAGTAATACTTCGTTTTAACTTTATTTTATTTTGTAGGCATTAAAAAAACATGAAGAATGATATAAGTCTTATCTCTCAAACCTTTATGGTTTATGAGATATTCACAAGCAAAGTTCCCCTCCCCGCCCCTTTTTCCTAGTGTAAGCCATCTCTTCTCAAATGTGAGTCTGGTTGTATGACAGTACAGATAACAGAAGGGGACAATTTTCTTTGTATGAAAACAATGAAAGCCCTTCCCCCCTTGACAAGTTTTTCAGCTTTTTCCATTATCTTAATTGAAGATTGTCCCTCTCTGCAGTCTACCTGGGCATCTCCCTTCTGATCTGGTTGAACAGGGAAGGGATACTTTGCTTGTGAATATATCATTCTTCATGTTTTTTTAATGCCTACAAAATAAAATAAAGTTAAAACGAAGTATTACTATCCCTTTATTTTGCTTTTATCAACACAGTTCAAGAGAAATGCACTAAGGTGATATAAAGGTGAGAAAAACTCTACAATGAGAGAAATTATCCAGTCTATATACAACACAATCTCTATAACTTGAAAAATAATCTCCACAATTTAATATATACAATACAGATGTTTTTTGAGTGTCACCACTGCTGGTGAATGAAATGTTCTTAATTTCCAGTCAGTGTTTCAATCATAGTCTTCAACAAGAGCTGATGAAGAAATAGGTTGTAGCCAAAATATTAAACCTAAATAAACCACTTCTTATTCGCCCTGTACTGGAATGGTTCTCAAGGGGTTAAGTATCTTTGTTTATGTATTACAGCTTCCACAATGTTCTCTTCAGGCACCTAATTGATGTGCTTAGTCATTTAGGAGTGCGCTGATCACCATTTTTACCTATTAATTTTTTTCACCAGTCTTATATACTTTCTCCCTGAAGTGTGTCATACATATATTTTGACTGTTATAAAAAAGAATATATGTTTTTCATTATCTTGTGTTTTCTGTTCTGTTTTTGTTCTGCCCTCTTATATAAACATCTCAAAAATGTATCAGACTCCTCTGCTGTAAAACAATAGAATTCTTGATGGTATGGAAGTGCTGTTCATTCTTTTCTCATAAAGATCTGACCAAAATGGTCATAGACACAAAACCAAAAGTGGATCAATTTTGTGGAAAAACATCTGAACCATATAGAAACATAGTTCATGAGATTGGGGGGAAAAAGACGTCCATCAAGTTCAGCCTTTGCTGCAAGACCCTTTTTATTGATTCCCTATGGAAGCCATTTATGGTTATGTCACAAGTGGGTAATAAAGTTCCTTCTTAAAGGGATAGTAATGTTTCATAATAAAAAACAGCTCTAATTAATCATCATAGTATTTGGACTTTGGAGAGTGTTATTTCAGTTCTGTCAGAGTTGTAGTTCAGGAGTAATTCAATGACAAAGTATCCCCCTCCAACCCCTTTTACTGATGTAACACTGCTCAGCCAGATCAGAATGGAGGTGCCCAGGTAGATTGCACAGAGGGACAATCTTCAATTAAGATAAGGGAAAAACCTGAAAAGCTTGTCAAGGGGGGTAGGGCTTTCATTGTTTTCATATAAAGAAGATTGTCCCCTGCTGTTATCTGTCTGGTCTTACAACCAGATTCACATCTGAGAAGAGATGGCTTACTCTAGGTAAAAGGGGCGGGGAAACTTTTCTTGTGAATATCTCTTAAACCATAAAGGTTTGAGAGATAAGACTTATATCATTCTTCATGTTTTTTTAATGCCTACAAAATAAAATAAAGTTATAACGAAGTATTATTATCCCTTTAACTTCAAAAGGATGTTGAAATCTCCATGGATAAATATCCTATAATAGTCCATGTACATGGGCCAAGCAATGCGTTGCGTACCCCTCTGGCACTCAAATATCCTATAATAGTCCGTGTACATGGGCCAAGCAATGCGTTGCGTACCCCTCTGGCACTCAAAGGGTTACGAGGCCGGTCCTGCTCTACGTCCTGCCGCCGACGCAGGCATGCACTGTAGAGACTGCCCAAAAGCACAGAATGCTCCCAGCACAGAACTCCCAGCATTCCTACACCTTCCAGCATTCCGCACTCCCAGCATTCTGTGCGTTCGGGCAGTCTCTACTGCACATGATGGCGAATTATTATATAGGATGTGATGAATAACTGTCATAATTATCTATGTTATTCTGAGCTAAAAAAGTATCCAATATTTTTTTTTTAAATTAGCTACAGAATCTGTTTACATAGCCTCCCAAGGTAGGGAGGTCCCTTAGTTTAAAAATCCCCTTTCTTTATATTTGTAATTTTTCAATCCAGTTATTAGTTTTGTTGCATATTCTGTACTTTTCCAGAATAATATTGTTTTTTATTAAAACTGTACTCCATATTCTAGATATGATCTTACTAATTTACTTACTTATTTATAAAGAAGTATAATTATATTAATATCTTGTGTACCTGTATATACAAATATTTGACAATATACTATTAGCTTTTTCAGCAGCTGAATGACACTGCACACCATTGTTTAGTTTATCTATCAATACTTCCAACAAGGATTCCCCAAGTAGTTTCCCATTTAGTTTGTATATGTATATATATATATCATGTTTGTTTCTTCAGCCCAAATGCATAACCTTACATTTATCTACATTAAACCTCATCTGCCACTTTCCCACCCATTCACTCAGTTTATCCAGAGAAATAACATCCTGTTCTGTATGTATTTCCATACAAGGCTTAGTGACATCATCAAAGATAGAAACACTATTTACTGTACCCACTTCTAGATCATTAAATAAATAAAACCCTGAGACACTATACCAGTAATATTTGTAGACCTAGGTCAAATAGGCCTTGGTGTAGGGTGGCTTAATAGTAGGGCCGGCATATTGAACAGCTTGTCCACTTTGGGCCAATCCGTTTCCTAACCGTTTAAGGACCTTTGCAAAGAATTTGACAATATAGCAAAGTAGCAGGTAATGCAAGCTGGGGGGGGGGGGGGGGGTATGCTGTATACCTAGAAGCATTAATTGCAGAAAGAGGGAGCTGGCCATGCTACTCTACAGATCTCTGGTCAAACCTTACTTGGAGTATTGTTTCCAGTACTGAAAACCCCATCTCCAGTAAGTTACAGATATTTTGGAGAGAGTTCAGAGAAAGGGTACCAAAATTGTGAATAATTTACACGATGCAAATTATCAGAAAGGATTTAAAGACATGAACATGCATAGCTTGGAGGAGATAAGTGAGAGAAACATTCAAATTCATATAGAAAGTCAACAGAAGGGAAGAACCTTTCAAAGGAGCAGAGATGTTAGTACATGAGTTTATAGTCTAAAACTAGAGGGACACAGGTTTAATGTAATGTAAAAAAGTTTTTCTTCACTGAGAGGATAGTAGATAAATGGAATAGCCTACCAGCAGAAGTGGTAGAAGATAATAGAGTAACATAATTTAATAATGTATGGGAGAGGCATAAGGTTGTCCTGAACATAAGACAAGACCAAGGGCCAAAATAAGTTTTGAGGTTTTTACAGTAGGAAAATGGGCAGACTAGATGGGCCGGATAGTTCTTATCTGCCGTCAAATTCTATGTTTCTATGGTCCTTACAGGATTAAACAACACATACTATTTTATGTTCTTGTGATTCTACGGATCCCTGGCAACCCGTCCTCATGCCAATCATGCCTAACTAGCAGGCACAGCATTATGATGCCAAACGGCCATAGGATGCTTGCAATAAGCCCTGTGCTTTCAAGCTGGATTCAGAGCATTAAAACAGCACAGATCTGCAGCCTCACCAAGAGGAACAGGTTGGAGGTGCAGCACAGTGAGGATCTGCTCCAGTTTGTTGTATATTTGGGTAATTAACTGTAGGTAAAATTATGCACTTCTGGCACAGTGTAAAAGTGAATGGCAAATATTATGTAATTCAAGCCTTATGCTTCCCATTCCTTCCTTAAGGGAAAGTCTAATCAGCTCTACCATAAAGCATCACCAGTCTGTTTGTTGAGCAGTGGGAGAAGACATATAACACATTATCACCTAAAATGAGGACCTGTTAAAAAAGGAAAACACAAAACCATACAAATTTCCCAAATTCCATTGATCTTAATGGACTCTTTAACCATTTATATGCTAGAAAGTTCTCCAGTACATTACTTTGCCTTACATTAGAGGCCTCACTAACTTTTTGATAGGATAAAAGCCCCATTTAAGTCAATGTAAATATTCATGTCCTATGGTGCAGTTGGTTTGCCATAGGATTACTATGGTTCATTTTAATAAATTGGCTCAGATTCTCGTCCAGATTATTATACCTAGGCAATCCATCCACAAATATATTATTTTTAAAGGGGCAGTATTGGCTAGATAAAATACCTTTTCAACCCACTACCAGAGTCCTGAGAGCTACAGTAACAGAGTTCCCATAGCTTATAACTCACAGATATGTGCACAGCTGGTTGATATCAGCTCCTTACATAGTACTCATGGGAGCTGATATTACTCAGCTCTACAGATATCGGTGTTGTGCACAGTAAACTGGCAATCAGGTGAGTTATAAGCTACAGGAATTCTGTTCCCATAGCTCTGAGGGCAGTGGCAGTGAGTTAAAGTGTTCTTATATTGACCCTATACTGTCCCTTTATGAAAGTGGAAGTCTTCTATCTATTGCATTACATATTTTAAAGTACAACGAAGGCTGATGTACTAGGAAGAAATGAGGTAATACTGGGTAATTGTGGGGCAAACCACCTGTACCACAAGGGACAAATAAAACATCCCATTGATTTAAATGGGACTTTTAAGAACTTGAATGCTAAAGAGGTGTCCAACGCATTGCAAAGCAACAGAGTGGAAGTAAAAACCCCATTTAATCAATGGGAATTTTGGGAATTTTTATTTATTCCCTGTGTGGTACTTCCTATGGAAATATTTAGTAGATCTTAGTCAAATGACATGTTTACAAATTGTATTCATAGAGCTGTATAAATTGTATTCATAGAGCTGTATAAATTGGATTCATAGAGCTGTATAAGTTATATTCATAGAGCTGTATACATTGTATTCATAAAGCTGTATAAATTGTATTCATAAAGCTGTATATGTTGTATTCATAGAGCTGCATAAATTGTATTCATAGAACTGTATAAGTTGTATTCATAGAGCTGTATACATTGTATTCATAGAGCTGTATAAATTGTATTCATAGAGCTGTATAAGTTGTATTCATAAAGCTGTATACATTGTATTCATAAAGCTGTATAAATTGTATTCATAAAGCTGTATATGTTGTATTCATAGAGCTGCATAAATTGTATTCATAGAACTGTATAAGTTGTATTCATAGAGCTGTATACTTTGTATTCATAGAGCTGTATAAATTGTATTCATAGAGGTGTATAAATTATATTCATAGAGCTGTATAAGTTGTATTCATAGAGCTGTACAAGATGTATTCATAGAGCTGTATAAATTTTATTCATAGAGCTGTATAAATTGTATTCATAGAGCTGTATAAGATGTATTCATAGAGCTGTATAAATTGTATTCATAGAGCTGTATAAATTGTATTCATAGAGCTGTATACGTTGTATTCATAGAGCTGGATAAATTGTATTCATAGAGCTGTATAAATTGTATTCATAGAGCTGTATACGTTGTATTCATAGAGCTGTATAAATTGTATTCATAGAGCTGTATATGTTGTATTCATAGAGCTGTATAAGTTGTATTCATAGAGCTGTATAAATTGTATTCATAGAGCTGTATAAGTTGTATTCATAGAGCTGTATAAATTGTATTCATAGAGCTGTATAAATTGTATTCATAGAGCTGTATAAGTTGTATTCATAGAGCTGTATAAGTTATATTCATAGAGCTGTATAAATTGTATTCATAGAGCTGTATAAATTGTATTCATAGAGCTGTATAAGTTGTATTCATAGAGCTGTATACGTTGTATTCATAGAGCTGTATAAATTGTATTCATAGAGCTGTATATGTTGTATTCATAGAGCTGTATAAGTTGTATTCATAGAGCTGTATAAATTGTATTCATAGAGCTGTATAAGTTGTATTCATAGAGCTGTATAAATTGTATTCATAGAGCTGTATAAATTATACTCATAGAGCTGTATACATTGTATTCATAGAGCTGTATAAATTATATTCATAGAGCTGTATAAGTTATATTCATAGAGCTGTATACATTGTATTCATAGAGCTGTATAAATTATATTCATAGAGCTGTATATGTTGTATTCATAGAGCTGTATAAGTTGTATTCATAGAGCTGTATAAGTTATATTCATAGAGCTGTATAAATTGTATTCATAGAGCTGTATAAGTTGTATTCATAGAGCTGTATAAATTGTATTCATAGAGCTGTATAAATTATATTCATAGAGCTGTATATGTTGTATTCATAGAGCTGTATAAATTGTATTCATAGAGCTGTATAAATTGTATTCATATAGCTGTATAAGTTGTATTCATAGAGCTGTATAAATTGTATTCATAGAGCTGTATAAATTATATTCATATAGCTGTATAAGTTGTATTCATAGAGCTGTATAAATTATATTCATAGAGCTGTATATGTTGTATTCATAGAGCTGTATAAATTGTATTCATAGAGCTGTATAAATTGTATTCATAGAGGTATATAAGTTATATTCATAGAGCTGTATACGTTATATTCATAAAGCTGTATAAATTATATTCATAGAGCTGTATAAGTTGTATTCATAGAGCTGTATAAGTTGTATTCTTAGAGTTGTATAAATTGAGGCGTTCTGGGGCAAACCATTTGCACTATGTGGGAGAGCTAGAAATTTCCATAAATTTAAATGGGGATTTTAACCCCTTGAGACCTCTCTAGCATTCAATGGGGTTAAAATTCCCATTTAAATCAACAAGAATCTTTGGAGTGTTTTTATTTCACCCCTATAGTGCAAGTGGTTTGTCCCGGAACACCTTCACGTTTCTTTTGAACATACGGCCCATAGTGTGAACTGCTTCTGTTAGCTTTTACAAAGTGTGGAATTGCTGTCTGATAGAAGGCACTTGGCGGGTCAGTTCCAGTAGGAAAAGACTTATCAAGATAGCCACGTCTGCACTGTGCACCCAGGCTGATCAGGTAGACAGACAATTTGGGAGTAAAGATAACATCTTAATTAACCTGAACTGTCTGTGAGGGATTGATGTCTCACAGTTCAGGTCTCAGGGGAAGAGCTCACAGTCTGTCTGTGGTGAAGTAGTGCAGTGTGCATAGCTTAGAACTCTCTGGATTTGCCCCGTAGACCCCAGTTTTGGGTTCTAATTACCAGGTCTCCAGGTCAGAGGCTGATTCTCCGGATGTGGGGAGTTTCTTATGAAACTCTGTCCACATCTGCTCCTTCCCCTTCTGTTTCCCCCCATTTCCCTCCCACTTCTCCTCCTTCCCCAGCATGTTCAATGCACCTTTTCCAGGTCTGTGAAGCCCCGCCCCAACTCGTGATTAAGTCCCACCTCCTTTTGGACGCAAATTGCGTCACCTGTCTCCCCCAGCGGCACCAAAGGTGTCCCCCTCTTGGGAGTGAAAAAGACAAAATTCCCAGGTATGGCAGTGTGTAAAGTTTAGCAGTTCCCTAAACTCCAAAACAGATGTCAGGAGCTGTTTTGGGATTCCACATTTCATACCTGGTATTCTTCATAAAGACTAACTAATAAAGAGACTCAAGGTACTCATTATGATGAATGCATACTTCTTGCAACTCTGTACTGCAGTTTTAAATCCATGGGAGCATACATTGATGATGTTCTAAGCATTTGATGGGGAGATGGATGCACTAAGGTGTGATAAAGAGGAGATGACCTCTCCAGAGATATCACTTCTTTAGTTCCTGTGTTATTCTGTTGAGCAAATGCACTATGATCCTCCAGCTTTGGAGATCTTAGTGAATTGGCTCCATAGAATAACACAGGAACTGGAGAAGTGATATCTCTGGAAAGGTTATCTCCTCTTTATAACGCCTTAGTACATCTCCCCCGAAGAGTTAATAAACTCTTGGATCCTTAATTACATTTCAAAATAGCTTAACACTGAATATTGTTTCCCACTATGGGCCGTATGTTCAAAGGGATAACGACAAAAACTTGTCGTATGAAAGACAAAAATAAGTTATTGAATGCATGAACGACATATTTCCTATAGAGTATATGACAAAAAACTAGTAATGTCCGTTGTGTACGACACAACTCCAGAATTGATGGGCAAAGGGGCGTGGCTAGGGCACGGCTAAACTATTCTCCAGTGTCATACAGAGGAAAAGAAAATTTGTCGTAACTAACGACAAAAAAATGTCTTTCAAAAGACAAAATTCGTACGTTAAGAAAAAAGTGGAGGGAATGTGTTCTGAATGTGAGAATTTTTGTCTTTAGTTAAGACATTTTTGTTGTTAGTTAAGACATTTTTAAAGACATTTTTGTTGTTAAGACATTTTTTAAGACATTTTTCTCTTTAGTTAAGACATTTTTTTGTCGTTCCATACGACAATTTCAGTCAGGACAAACGACATATTTCCGATCACAACCAATACTCTCTGAAAATATTAATGATCCCAATGACACTGTACTTTGAAAAGTCGTTACAAACGGCAAAAGCTATTTCACTACTTCTTTAAACATATGGCCCTATGTATGTTTATAAGGAGTTTTGCATGTATTAATGAATTGTCTCTATGAAACAAGTCTCAATTAACCCTTTGAGTGCCAGAGGGGTATCCAACGCATTGCTTTACAATGTCCTCTGGCGCTCAAAGGGTTAACATGCCCTCCAGCACCTGCACAACAATTCATTTAGAGTGTATATATAATGCAGTTATTGGCTATATCAACTTTGGCTGAAATGCAAACTTTCAAGGCTACTTTGGTCTTTTCCTCTAGAATGGATTTAAAGGAGAAGTAACACCTCCTACTAACACACTCCCTTACCTCACTGTGGCCAAAAAAATTCTAATGTCCTTTATGAAGACTTCACGAGATAACTTCCATTAGTCCTGGATATCATGTCTATGGACGCAGTCATGACAGCTGTTGGCTGCCTGAAATAAGTTGAGTATATGAAACTACTTAACCCTTTAAGGATAGAGGGGTGTGTTATACATTGTGAAGCAATGCACTGCACACCTTTCTGGTCCTTAAATGGTTAAGAGTACCATTTTCAGTGCGTGGAGTTCGCATCTTGAGCTCCCGACATCCAGAACTGATTGAAAGTATTATTATCTCTTGAACAAAAGCACAAAAGCAAAATTCATAGGGGCCATTAGGATTTTCTTCTTATAGTAAAGTAAGTAGGGGTTTTAAATAGGAGGTGTTATTTTTCCTTTAAAGGGATAGTAATACTTAAGATGTAAAAAAATATATTTTGTAGGGTTTATCCCCCTGAGTAAAACAAGGGTACTCCTACTGCTGAGAGATAATTTATTGAAAAATTATAACAGCTCAAACTTGAATTTATTAGGTGCAATATCACAGTGGCCTGAAAATTTACAGTGGCGCTGATGCTACACCATCCTATGGAGATTTATGGTCTACAGACCAGAGCAGTCCATAGAATGGTGTAGCAACAGTGCCACTGTACATTTTCAGGCAACTGTGATATTGCACCTAGTAAATTCAAGTTTGAGCTGTTATAATTTTTTAAATAAAATATCTCTCAGCAGTGGGAGTACCTTGTTTTACTCAGGGAGATAAAGCCTACAACATATATTTTTTTACATATTAAGTTTTACTATCCCTTTAAGTGCATCAAATGTTTGTAATTCAGTCTGGTTCACGACTGAATTCTATTGCAGTTGACACATGTCAATGATTTTATCTCACAGATTCCTATGGGGGTTTGTAGATAAAGCCAATAATAAAGTTATCACCTGCAATGGAATCCAGCTTTCAGTTAGCCAATAAAAGTATCACCTCTGCTCTAGTTTCCTTTCTGCTTTGTCTGTGTCTAACATGGTACAGCTGGACCAAAACTCCTAATGTCCTCAGTTGGCCATTTAGTGGCTGAAGATAATGGGATTTCTAGTCCAACAACTACAACTGCAAGGTCACTTGCCTCCCTTGACGATACCTATATCAATTGTTAAAGCGGAACTACCACCCAGAAATAAGATAGCATCACATCATTGTCTCTCTGGTGACTAGCTGCTCAGTAGCGCTAGTCGTCAGAATTCTTACCGGATTAAAGCGAAATCTCTATTCTTCCCAGACTGACAGCAAGATGGAGCGCGGACATCTTGCCCTAGTGACGTCAACACACCTGCGCTGTCAGTCCCAGCTGGATCCAAATGGCTCATAGCAAAGCCTCCTAGACCCGGCTGGGACTGACAGCGCAGACGTCACTAGGGCAAGATGTCCACGCTCCGTCTTGCTGTCAGTCCGGGAAGAATAGAGATTTCGCTTTAATCCAGTAAGAATTCTGGCGACTAGCGCTACTGAGCAGCTAGTCACCAGAGGGGCAATGATGTGATGCTATCTTATTTTTGGGTGGTAGCTCCGCTTTAAACAAATGCGAATGCTGATGCTATACAATAAGACTATCAAAACTTTTTCCTCAAGGGTCCAGGCTTTGTGAATTGATGGCCACATTCTACTGAATAATGGAATGGCATTAAAGGAAAAACAAGCAAAATAAGACATTATCCCAACCAATATGAACAATTCATAGGCTAATAAATGATCTTTTATTTTGCTATATACATTTACATACTATTCATTACAACTAAATTAATAATCAGCAGTTCATATTTTTTATCGTTGAATTTAATTTGCATGAAGGACCTTATTGGCCATGCTCAAGGGCCAAAATATGGACACAGGCCTATGTTTGGACAGCCTTATTGTGCAAATAATTTCTTTTTCTTTACCTTTTCAACAGCACCCGTGGGATTTTCATTCCCCGGAAGACCCAAGGAAGATGAGCTTTCAAAAAGGAATACATTAATCTGGTCTGCATTTGCGGAGCCTCCTGCCCCTGAAGACTCGGAGGAATCATTGCAGCAATCACCTTTTATACTGAGCAATCCTCGTCATAAACTAGTACCACCTGGTAAGTGCAGAGGTCAGGAGAATTGTCAGGTTCCCAAAAGTCCCAGGGTTTGAGCCATCCTAACACATTATGGATAGTACACAGAAAGAAAAGACGAGAAAATCTGAAACAAAACAGCTGTAACATAAGTCCATTTATTTAAATTAGGCTTTTAACATACATAGTAACATAGCTGATAAGGATAAAAAAAGACATGTGTCCATTAAGTCCAGCCCATGTCATATCACCCCTGTTGATTCAGGGAAAGGCAAAAGAAACAAAAACATTGAAGCCATTTCCAATTAAACCCCAGGAGGGTAAAAAAATGTCTTCCTGATTCCAAATGGCAGTCAGATAGTTCACTGGATCAGCATCCAATCTGCTTTGAAACCAACTATCATAATTCCCAATAATGTTCTGTGCTAGATAGATATCCATTACTTTTTGAAAGCAGTTACAATACCTGTAAACACTGCATCCCGAGGCAAAGAATTCCATAACTTTACTGCCATTACTGTACAAAAACCCTGACTTTGTTTTAGTCAAATAATGGATGATTATAGCACTTTCAGCAAATAGTTTATTGGAGAGTTCTCTAGCAGTTAATCGGTTAAAAGCCAACAGGGGCAGATTCATATGTGAGGCAACACTATGCAAAATCACCTATGGTGCACTTAGCCCCACCTATGGCCACACCCAGACTCTTCATAAGATCCCAACCACTGTTGCTTGGTACAGCAAATACTCAGCCTATACATACAAGAACAAAAAAAGTTCTTAAAGGGATAGTAATACTTCATTTTATCTTTATTTTATTTTATAGGCATTAAAAAAACATGAAGAACGCTATAAGTCTTATCTCTCAAACCTTTATGGTTTGACAGATATTCACAAGCAAAGTTTCCCCTCCCGCCCCTTTTACCTAGTGTAAGCCATCTCTTCTCAGATGTGGAATCTGGTTGTAAGACTAGACAGATAACAGAAAGGGACAATCTTCTTTTGTGAGAACAATGGAATCCATGCCCCCCTTGACAAGTTTTTCAGGTTTTTCCCTTATCTTAATTGAAGATTGTCCCTCTCTGCAGTCTACCTGGGCACCTCCCTTCTGATCTGGCTGAGCAGTGTTACATCAGTAGAAGGGGCGGGAGGGGGATACTTTGTCATTTAATTACTCTTGAACTACAACTCTGACAGAATTGAAATAACACTCTCCAAAGTCCAAATACTATGATGATTAATTAGAGCGGCTTTTATTATGAAACATTACTATCCCTTTAACATCTTGACTTCTAGCAAGTTGCTTCACAATGCATTGGAGGTTTCACTAGCACCTAGGTTAAAAAATGACCAATAAAAGGTTATGTAAACTGGCCACCCTAAGCCAGAAATATTAGGATTGCTCTGAACACAACTCAGAATATGTACGTGGGCAACGCATCTCAGGTTTCCCTCAAAACTCCAGGCCATTGTATACACTGCCTAATCTGGACTAGAAAACACCATTTAAATCAGTCGGAATTGGGAGGCAGTGTTCAGCTTCTTTCCTTAACTAACCCAATTTTTTTTATTGTTTGTTGCAGTTAAATTGGGTGTTGGCAGGTTTGGTTTCCATGGTGCTCAAAAGGAACATAAGGCACCAGTCCCAAATGATGTGAAAGAGGCTTCAGAGTCCTCCTCATCTGAAGAGGCTGTTGCAGAGGAACAGGATGAGGCATCAGAGAATGAACAAGAAGCTGAAGCCCCCAGTGAACAGGCAGAAGTATCTGATGATGAACAAGGTGCTGCCCCCAGTGAACCAGAAAAGGCTTCAGATGGTGAACAAGAGGTGGCTGCCCCCAGTGAACAGAAAGAGGCTTCAGATGGTGAACAAGAGGTGGCTGCCCCCAGTGAACAGGAAGAGGCACCAAGTGGTGATCAAGAGGCAGCTGCCCCCAGTGAAAATAATGACAATGATGATGTCTCTGCCACTGATGATGACCAGGCCCCAGATGAATCCTCCAATGAAGAAAACAAAGAAGACAAGGCTTCACCATCTCCAAATGAGGGTAAATTTGCCTTGCCCAGACAGTACCTGTTTCCCAAATCCAAACGTTTGTTAAAGCCAAGAGGACCAATTAGAAGAGAAATTGACTCTCCATTCTCCACAGAGGAAAATGAAAACCCATTTGTTCTTCCTGATTTGGGCTTTAGGCTGGAACAGAAGGCACTTGGCTCCAAGGCAGACCCCAAGTTTGGATCCAAACGAAAGATCCACAAGCGCATAAGAAAAATTCAAAAATCTTAAATCTCTACGTAATTCCAGAGAGTATGTATTGTATTATTGTATTTATCATTTGCAACTATCAAATACTCATTTGGCTATGTGCATAAACACAAAAATGAAGTGATTCTGGTGCAAGCCAACGAGAGCAAAAAAAAAAAATCCTATTGATTTAAATTGGCCTTTTAACCCTTGAAAGCTAGGGAAGTATCCATTACATTGCATTGTAATGTGTGGGAGACCTCTTGCATTCAAAGCAGAGATGGGCAAAATATTTCCATCTGTACTGATGATTCTCCTTTGCCCTCAAGTCTGGCTGGTTGTGCACATGCTGGTGTGTTGCTTTAGAGAGAACTATCCCTTCTAGCTTTGTCTGCAAATAAGATAACACTGATACAATGTTTCAGTGTGTAGAGAGAGAACTGATACAGTCTCCCTGCATCACAAACGCTCTGAATCATGACCTTACTCCTTACTATGGCTAAAAACTCATAGCGACTTATGTTTTTTCTCCATGCATTTGTTCAAGACATAAATTCTTCAATCAGTTCTGGATATCACATCCATTGAGACAGACATGACAGTTGCTAATGGGAATACTGGACTCAAACTCTGTCCATTACACATTGTAAGCCTCAATTTGTGAACAAATTCCAGTAGTTCTGCCAGCAGCTGTCATGACTGCCTCCATGGACATGACATCTTGGACAGAATGAAATAGTGAACCAGAACAAGGGAAATATTCTTAGAAGCCATTAGAATGTTCTGGTCACAGTAAGGTAATGGGGGATTATAAACAGTGGTAGTGTTCCTTTGACACCTTAAGGGCCAGAGGGGTGTGCAATGCATTGCATTGCTATGGGTTGTACACTATTCTGTTGTGATCAGGCAACCAGACATAACTGTCATTTCTTACAAACATCCCTCTATAGGGGCATTAGGCAGAGGTTGCTTGTATGTGTGTGAGTATGGGTGTGTATCTACTCTCTCTCTCTCTCTCTCTCTCTCTCTTTCATTCTGCTTTGTTCTGTCTGTAGTGATTAACCCTTTGAGTGCCAGAGTAGTACGGAATGTATTGCTTTGCAATGCATTCCGTACCACGCTGGCACTCAAAGGGTTAAAGGGGTAAAAAGCCCAGTTTAAATAAATGGGAATTAGAGGACTTTTTATCCCAGAAGAGATCCACTTTTGCCTTTATGCTAATGGCTGATTTTTCATTGGCTTTATTTTAATACTAATGATCTCCCCTCTTTAATTTTACAGATATGAAATGGATCCTACTCCATAAATGAATATTACCCCAGCTTTACTGCCCTATTCCCTCCTGCTTTAATCTCTAAGACTGCAAATCCGTTGAACAACCTAATAAAGCTTCAGCAATATGTTTGGGTACTTGTCTGGGTGCTTTGTTGACCTATGAAAAAATTAGAATGTTGTAGATAGTGTATGGATTATGGCCATTTTGAGGTACAATATCTAATTCCTTGACTGCTAGACACATTGACAGCATGCTATGAAGCAAAGTGTTAGGCATTTCTCCCACATGTAAGGGATTAAAAGAAAATGAATGCTAAAATAAAACATTATATGTAGACAGTCCATACCAGGATATAATCAGGGCCAGATTTAGATCTCTGTCAACTCAGGTAAGGCACTCTATGCTTCATTAGCTCCGCCCATGACCACATCCTAATTCCTCATATAACCCCGCACCTAGTCCATGCATTGTTTCCTTGTGTAGAATATACTCTTGGACTGTAGCAAGCAAGAATGGAAAAAAGCTTTAACCAGTTGATTGCTAGATGGATCTCCAACGCATTTTTCTGCAATGGTTTAGAGACCTCTTTAGCAGCTGACTTAGGTAATAGCCTGTAATGGGGTATAAAACTGGTGCTGGGAAATTGAAAATGTTCTGCTCACACCCACAACTCAGGATGTGGGCGTGGCCAGCACAGCTGAGGCACCCCTCAAAATTTGAAGCTCTAGGCAGCTGCCTATTTTACCAATTTGGATATCTGGACCTGGATATAATTTTAGATATAGGATATTTCACATTGGTTTTCAGCAATCTTGGTGGTGGTGGTGGGGGGGGAGGGGTTTGAGCAATTATTCCTGTGCTCACCACTCCTTGTATAATTTTATATTGTGGCATAAACCCTTTTGAATGGGATAGGAGGAATTCAAAGGAAAATTACTTTCTGAAACCTGATGAAAAACAGTGCATGCAATGCCTTATCTCTTAAAGGACTAGAAAAGCTTTATTTCCACTTTCAGATATGTGATTACCCTCTACCTGCAGTCTGTAAAAGAGTCTGACTAAAATGTATATATGTGTCTCACTCTCTGTTTCCTGTTATCTGTTCAGCAACAGTAAATTACCAGTATATTTGAAACAGGCAGAGTTCTTATGATCCTATACACATACAGTTGAGCTGCAGACTCTTTTTACAGACTACCAGTAGAGGTCACTCACATCAATGAAAGTGGAAGAAGGAAAACAGGGGATTTGAGGTAAGAACACAGAATTTAAGTAAGCAAAAGCCAGCAAGCTACATACATTAATTTGCAGTACTAAAATAATACATTCAAATAAAGCCTTTACTATTCCTAAATCAGAGGTGTGCAAATCTATATATTGTCCTTATACAGATCAGGATTTAAGGATACACTTGTAAAAAAAATGTGTATTTTGGCATTGATTGTACTCTGATAAGCAGTCTAGTCTACTCTTAACATAAATCCTGCTTCTTTTTCATAGAGAGGTTCTTGTACCCACTTTAGATTATATGTTCAAAAAAGGTCACAGCACAAGCACTTTAAAGGGGAACTACCACCCCGCAATAACTTAAGCTTCACTGATTGCTCATCTGGCGACTAGCTGCTTAGTAGCGCTAGTCGCCAGAAATATTACCCGGTTCAGCAGATATCGGCGTTTTACCGATGGTGACAGGAGCAGGAAGCACAGACGTCTCTTCACAGTGACGTCCGTGCGCCTTCGCTGTCAGTCCCTTTTGCACCGTGCTTCCTGCTCCTGTCACCATCGGTAAAACGCCGATATCTGCTGAACCGGGTAATATTTCTGGTGACTAGCGCTACTAAGCAGCTAGTCGCCAAATGAGCAATCAGTGAAGCTTAAGTTATTGCGGGGTGGTAGTTCCCCTTTAAAGAAATCAGGCACTGAAATTATAGCAATGATGGGAATAAGTGCATGAAACGTACACTGGACTGGAAAACTTAATGCGAATTAGCACATGCATCAAGCTATCCAAAAGGTCAGCAGGGCTATATCATTGTTCTGTGTTGCCCATCATAGAGTTTACTAAGGGCAACACACATAATGGAAATGAATCCATGCTGGGGCAAACCAGCTTTACCAGTGGTGAACAACTATCGGGGACCACAACTCACACCATCCCCATATGCCATTGACTATTTGGGGATGATGGGAGTTGTAGTCTCTAACAGACTGAAAGCCAAAAGTTACATATCTGTGCCTTAGAGGCTGGAGATCTGTAGCATTCACGAAGCATATTAAAAAAAACATGGGCTGAGTGTTGATTTGATTAAACCCTTGTGTCTGGTTGGCAGTAGACATGCAGCAGTGCTGGCTCACAGCTAAATATCAGATTTGGCTTTCACTGTAGTGTGATAATCATACAATACATCACAAAGCACAACACTAATACAATGTATGTCACTACCAGCACAGAGTGAGCCAGAATTCCTACTTTGTGCAGCAGCACAGCTTTCAATACTGTGTGATCAGCAGCTACAAAAAACACTGTAATGTTCACTCACATCTCTATAACACACTCACCTCTCACTTCCTAACCCTGTCTTAGTATATGGTGCTGCTCTGAGAGAGATCACCACCCATGTACCTGCTGGCCTTTTGGCTAAAATGATGTTTAGTGAATTTTGAATTACATTTCCAAACATTCAGCTTTATGTTAGGTGACAGATCCACTTGAAAGTAAACACTGAGAAAATATTCTCCAGCCACAGCAACTTGCAATTTTTTAATTAGGGAGTTTACAAAGAAGTTTTGGTTATTAGGCATGTGCATGAACACTGAAGGATGATTATGATATCACTGTAAGTACATCTGCTATTAAAATGCTTCCTTATAGAAACTAACCTTTTCAGTGCCGGTGGAGTTAAAAATTGCAGGGAAATGCATGGCAGATCCCTCTGGCATGCAAAGAATTATTCTGAAGTGGTCCTCTCTTAAAGTGAAATTTTACTTTCAATACATGCTTAAGTGGTGTAGTGTAATTTTGTGTTTAATAAAAGTTACACTTTGATGAAAATCTATTTTTGACTGCATGTGTGTTCCTTTCATAATACGTTGAACATCAGTCCTTTCTGTCTTGCCTTGTCATGCAAACTTCCTCAAAGAGTTTAGTTTACTATAAGGAAGTGTGGACTGTCTGAATCTTTTGTACTTAGTGCAGTTATTTTCCATTAGACCTCCACTGACCCTCATGTTCAATGGATGTCTATGAGAAAGTGACAGAACAGCTCTGCTTTATAGAAACAGCACAATGTTATTTTTATCATCACATAATGAGCTAAAATGAAGTACTCCAAGAAAAGGTTAGTACAATGCAACACAAGGCAATATAAAAAAGAAATCACTAGGAGCTCTTTTTGGAAATTGTCTGTAATCAGAATGAAAATGGTCTTACATCATAGTCCGTCAGTTCTCAGGCATATTACCATAATTTTTTGCATTCAACTTGTTATCTCTGTAAAGGAAAAAAAGCAGTATTAAAAGTGGCCAAGCTTGAATCAATTGTCACATTGTAAGGTATTTTCAGAATAAAAATCTCCTTTTAGCAGTCACTTTTTTGTCTGATTAACATAATTTTTTTCTGACAAACTAAAAATGGTCTAAACTTGGAGAAGACAAATTAAAGTGTTAACAGGTAAAAAAAAAATGTTTCTTCTTTGAATTTTTTTACATTTTTAATATCAGAATTTTAAAAGGCAATTTTTATCAAGCACATCTTACCACCATTTTCAATTGTTTATGACAAATTTTCAGAAGTGAATATACTGACCTTTTTCCACCTAATCACAATCCACCATTTTTTTCATTATGATGACTTTTTGAACATTGTGTCCTTTGAATACTGAGCTAACCATTTTTTTTTCTGCATAACACCAGGTTTACTACATTTTTGGACATCCAGCTATTGTCTTGTTGAAGATGATAGGAGTTGTAGCCTGCAACAGCTGGAGAGCCACCAATTGACTACCACATGCAGTATATGAATGGGTTCCCTATTAGGTTGTTCACACTTCTGATTTTGCAACACATACATGCAGCCTGTTGAAGGATGCTGGAACTTGCCTCTGTTCATGTTTGAGTATAGGCAAGTTCAGTAGAGTTGGTGGTCCTGGAGCCTCACATCTCTGTACTATACTATGCATAATGCAATGGACCACTCAAAAAATGATAAATTGGCTTTATTAAACTCTTGAATAAATGAGATGCCTTAAACATATTGCTAAATAATGCATTGGAGAATTACCTGATGTCCAAGGGGTTAAGTGGAATATGAGGAGCATACATTATGATCAGTTCTCTAATTTCTTGGATTGTAGTTATGTCTTCAACATGTCTCTAGCTCCAAAGGGGTTAAATATTTGATGATTCATTAATAAAAATGGTTTGTGTGGCTTACCCCTTGGAAATCACGGGGACAAACTTTTTCTTAAACATAAAAAGTGGTACCACTAAATGAAATGTCCCCACCCCACTGTTTGATTCAGAAGTTCTGAGACTCATGACTGTTTTGAAACAAGCATTTTTTTACAGTATTCTATGCTAGAAATATGAGACACAGACATTTTGTTCCTAGATGAAAAACAGATGTCTTTTTTTCTGAAAACAAAAGGATCTGTATATTGATGAAAACATGTTGACCTAGATTACATTGCAGTTGATAAGTGCTATCACTGTTTTTATCCAACAGATTCCCATTGAAGTCTATGGACAAACATGTTGATAAAAAATTGATAAAGTTGTCAACTGGAATGTAATCCATACTATCATTAGAAAGATCCCTAAGATTTATAATTTCAGCACCTTGCTGCTCATAAATAGAAATGAGCAAAGTGATTCTGTGAGTCTGGATGTCTTACAAAGCAAGCTGTGTTACAAGACACATACCATATCTTGTGAAACCGGCATTTTGTTTCAGATTTTGTTCACATTTTTAACCAATCAGCATGCTGGAAATGTGAAATCATTCACTGACCTTCAAGTGTCAATTGCAGAATGTTCCAGTCTGACCACTCGGCTGATCAAGGTAAGAGAACTTATTTGGGCGGGTATGATAGATGTCTCTGTCCGTCCTTGTCCCTCCTATTTTCACCCATTCGTTCTTCAGTCTTCTCTCCTGAATGCAGGGCCCCATTCTTAGTGTCTCTCTCTTCTTACAAAAAGGAATATATAGGAATAACACCACTGCCTAATATTAAAGGGGAACATTCGCATGTTAAAAAGTTTTCTCTGTTGTCTTAATAACCAGTGGTATTTGGTTTTTATTTAACCTACCTAGTATTCACGATATGGTGGTTTAAAATGTGGCACTTCCGGGTTCTGCGGCACAAGGCCGCGGGGCTTCCCACCTACTTCCCAGCTGCCTCAGGGAGTGCGCGCTCCTTGGGGCAGCTGGGAGGGTGGTGGGAAGTCCTGCAGCTTTGTGCCACACATACAGGGTGCCACGGAACCTGGAAGTGTCACATTTTAAACCTCCATATCGTGAATACTAGGTAGGTTAAATAAAAGCAAATACCACTGGTAATGTAGTTGGGCTCCATTAAGACAACAGAAAAAACTTTTTAACATGTGCATGTTCCCCTTTAACTGAAGGTGATACCCCTTACCACCTATATTGTTTTGCAGAAGGGTGGTGCCCTGTAGTAATAATATAACACAAATAACCAGAAAAAGAAACAGAAGACTCCTTACAGGCACTCACACCTATACTGAATGTATACTAGTACCTAAATAGCACATAACCTATTTAAAGGAGCAGTAAACTTTTTTTTATGAAAACACATATTTCATAGAGCTTTTCCTGCTGAATAAAACAAGGTCACTCCCATCGCTGTCAGATGTTTTATTCAAAATTTATAGCAATTTAAATAACCAGGAAGTGAATTTACTGTGTTTACTTCCTGATAGTTCTAACTGACAGGAAGTGACAGGCAGTTTCTATAACATTCTATGGAGAACTGTATGTCTCTGACTTTTCTGACTTTCTCCTCCATTAGAATCTAACAGGAAATCTAATTAGAATTTGACCACTAGAGGGCACTGCTAATCTAAAAAAACATGGGTTTAAACTGTAATAACTCTGGAAATATAAATCTCTCAGCAGTGGGAGTACCCTTATTTTACTCAATAGGAAAATCCCTACAATATATATTTTTTCATAAAAAAAGTTTACTGCTCCTTTAATGTCGAGTGGGTACTTCTTACTATAAACATAATATATAAAAATTAATCTTTATTACAAATTGTTATAAAAGAGAAAAGAAAAGCGTATTATGATTCAACGCATCAGTCAACATATAATCCAGGGTGCTAGATAGTATTTAGCATGAAATTCCACTATATCTCAGCAGCGGAACAAATATACTTAGAAATTAAAGGGATAGTCTGGGTCTCAAATGTAACATAATAAAGTAGTATCTGTTACACTCTAATAGAGGTAGTTAAACCCAAGCTATCAAGTTCACCTGTAATTGCTACAACTGTATACCATCTGTGGTACAAAGACAGGTCTCTTTAGCAATGTTTGCTGTTTATGTGGACACAAATGGTCAGCTTAGGTACAAAGTCGACGGTCGCGTTAACCCCTCAGCAAACCAAAGATGGACTACAGTGGTGTGTTAACTTCTGTGATACCACCGCTTGATTAATTAATATACACAAACTGTTTGTAAAGAGACCCACCTTCCCTATATATTATTTATTTACACGCTAGATACAGTGGATTTTTGCTACTAGTCTAGACATAGTCTCTAAAGGTCCAATATATAGTTTGAGATGCTAGACCATTTATAGGGTATTGCAAATATTCCCCTTTAACTAAGCGGTCACTAAAGCGTATGGCTGCAGTTGAAGAAATAGTCCAGGACTCTATATAACATAGCCTGAACCATGTCAATTCACTACATCTGACAATTAACCAAAAATGACAGGTCCAGTAATAGTAACCACAACAGCACACTGTCTATAATCAACAGACAGTTGCCTTTCACAGTGTTTGCAGGGACAAAACCTGTCGGCAAAATTTGAAGCCGATCATTGTGTAAACCCCTCAGCAATGCCAATATTGGACTACACCGGCAGTTTGGACTATACTAACATGAAAAAGCCAATACCCTACATTATATAATAATTCCTATCTATGCAAGATAAAGGTAAATATCCACAACCACTCTAGATTAGCATCCCTAAAAACAATCAGACTGCTGTGTTGAATTGTCTAATGCATTTGGTCCACTAATTGGACTTCTTCAGAGGTAAAAACAAAAGAAAAACCTCTCTCCTCTTACCGCATTTCTCCCTCACCTGCATCCAAGCCCAGTCTATGTTCAATCCTGCACCAGTTAGCTGATTTTTTCCTTCTCTTCTTTCAGTCATGCTCTTTTTTCCCAACCCCTCTCACTCTCCTCCACTGTGGTCCACCCTCTCAGCTTCCTCAAGCTCATTCTTCTTACGCTTCTTTTGCTCCTGACCCATGGCCTCTTCTTATTCCAAACCCACAGTCTGTTTCATACCTGCCCACATGCCACCTCTAACCTTCACCTCTCACTCTGTTCCTCACACTTTTCTCCATTAGCTTTTCTGCCCTGTTCATCATTCCACCTGTCCCTCCTTCCATCTGTCTTTCCATTATGTTTTCTGCATCGATTCAGATGCATCTGGAATATTTTACAGGTCCTCCTAATTACTCAGTGATATGAATTGTGAATATCAAAAAAGCACAAAAGCAATATAACTGACACAACTGATGGTATGCTACACCATATTATAATCAAAAAATATACCTTACTACATCTCCAATTTATTGCAATGTTTCTAGCATACAAGGGGTTTAATGTAG
Organism: Rhinophrynus dorsalis; assembly: GCA_037306005.1. Classification (NCBI taxonomy): domain Eukaryota; kingdom Metazoa; phylum Chordata; class Amphibia; order Anura; family Rhinophrynidae; genus Rhinophrynus; species Rhinophrynus dorsalis. Next base: position 52,938,102 of record CM074724.1, read on the forward strand.
TGAATAATGTTACTATTACCACCTGTACTGCCATCAGTCATCCCACCTCACCACACCACTGGGAAATGACTACTGCATTTGTGTAAATATTAGTGATGATTGAGCACCCCGATGCTCGGGTGTTCGGGTGCTCTGGCCGAGCGCCCCCGGAGGCTCGAGTGCTCGGCCGAGCACCCGAGCCCCATTGAAGTCAATGGGAGGACTCGAGCATTACACCAGGCACCCCCTGCTCTGATGAGGGGAGGGTGCCTGGTTCATAGGAAAAGGTCAGAAAATGATGGAAACACCACAGAAATGGTTCAGGGACAGCATAGGGAGGATGTCTGGATGCATCTTGGACTCCAACGTCGCTGCTGGGAACGATGTTTCGCCCGTAGTACGCCATTTTTACAGACTGACCGTAAAACACACAAAAAGGAAGATAAAAACTAATCTGCGGCTAGGCACACTAAACAATATGTGACGCTAATCTGTGGCTAGGCACACTAAACAATATGTGACGTTAATCTGCGGCTAGGCACACTAAACAATATGTGACGCTAATCTGCGGCTAGGCACACGAAACAGAATGTGACGCTAATCTGCGGCTAGGCACACGAAACAGAATGTGACGCTAATCTGCGGCTAGGCACAGTGAACGGAATATGTGACGTTAATTTGTGAATTTGCACACTAAACAGAATGTGACAATAATCTATGGCTAGGCACACGTTTAAAATGGCCCTTTTTGTCGCTGCGTTGTAAAATCATTGGCCCTGTGCACCTAACAGAATATGTCAGCTTGTCACTGCACTGTGAAATATTTGTCCCTGTGCACCTAGTACAATGTCACCTTAGAACATGTCCCCCCCCACAAAAAAATGAAATTCTGCCACCCCCCAAAAAAATTAAATGCTGCCCCCACACACAACAGTCCTAAAAAGGACTTTTGGGTCTTGAAAGAGTTTCAACAATTTTATTCTCCCTACATTGACTTCCTGTGCATCTAGTATTATATGTCACCTTTCAAATATCCCCCCCACAAAAAAAAGGAAATTGTGCCCCCCCAAACAAAATATAAATGCTGCCCCCACACACAACAGTCCTAAAAAGGACTTTTGGGTCTTGAAAGAGTTTCAACAATTTTATTCTCCCTACACTGACTTCCTGTGCATCTAGTATTATATGTCACCTTTCAAATATCCCCCCCACAAAAAAAAGGAAATTGTGCCCCCCCAAACAAAATATAAATGCTGCCCCCACACACAACAGTCCTAAAAAGGACTTTTGGGTCTTGAAAGAGTTTCAACAATTTTATTCTCCCTACACTGACTTTCCCTGCCTAAGCGCATCTCTCCCTGGCTAAGAATGAGCCGAACTCGCGCGTCGGGTGCTATACAGCACCCGATCATGGGTTCTGGCCAGCCAATCAGTGTAATGCCAGCAGCCAACATGGCTGCTGGCATTACACTGATGTCAGAGCCTCCCCGCACGTTTATTGGCTGCGCAGCAGCCGCGAAACGTGCGGGGAGGAGACCCGAACATGGCGGGCGAGCACATGCGGTACTCGTATGAGTACCGCCATGTGCCGAGCAGAGCGATGCTCGAGCCGAACCGAGCTTCGGCCGAGCATGCTCGCTCATCACTAGTAAATATCCATTCAGTTAAGAAATCAGTCAGGACATGTAGCATCATGCATCAAATATAAAACTAAATAATGCAGTCACCAGCAAAGCCTGTGCTTAGGAGTGTAAAATGGTTCTTATATGTAAGGGACAGGAAAACGTTGGTTGCTTAGATGCTGTAACTATCACCATCTCCACCAGCCAGCAACTGATTTGGGATGATGGGAGTTCTAGTCTCCAACAGCTGAAAAAGCAAATGATCAACTATAGCTACATAGCCACACTTTGTCCACACAGGGTATTATGTTATTTTTGCATGTCTGTCTTTGTCAGAGCTGGCTTAACATAGTAACATAGTAATTTAGGTTGAAAAAAGATTTGCGTCCATCTAGTTCAGTCCTTTTCCTATTCCTGTTTACCATCATTGATCCAAAAGAAGGCAAAAAACCCCCATCAATATAACAATTTCAAATTCTACCCTGAATGGGGGGAAACATTCCTTCTTCATTCCAAATGGCAATCAGATTTCTCCTTGGATCAACAAGCCCTAACTAAATATTAATCCTAATACTAACGTACATAGCCCTCTATGTTATGCTCTTTTAAATAAGTATCCCTGCCCTTTTTAAAGGCATCTAATGTATTCGATAGCACCACCTCCTCAAGCAGTGAATTCCATACCTTTATTGTCCTTACTGTAAAGAAGCCCTTCCGCTGTTGTAGATTAAATCTCCTTTACTCAGTTCTAAGCAGGTGGTCCCTTGTCCTTTGTACTGTTCTGTTAATGAACAGGTCTTTGGAGAGCCCTTTGTATGGGCCCTGAACATATTTATATAGTGTTATCATATCCCCTCTAAGACGCTGTTTTTCTAGCCTTTCTTCATAACTAAAACTTCCCATTCCCCTTACTAGTTTTGTAGACCTCCTCTACACTCTTTCTAGTTCCATAATGTCCTTTTTCAGAAAGGGTGCCCAGAATTGAACAGCATATTCTAGGTGGGGTCTTACCATGGACCTGAAAAGAGGCATAATGATATCTTCCTCCCTTGAGTCAATACCCCTTTTAATACATGGCAATATCTTATTGGTCTTTGCAGCTGCCAGTTGGCACTGCATGCCACTGCTAAGTCTATTGCTTAAAAGGGAACTAACAGTGCTGCAGGTATTAGAACATTGTCCCCCAATGTTCTTTCAAATACTCTAGCACTGCGTGTGAATTCCTAATTAGGAGGCCTTGACCTTCACTTTTCCAGGTCTCACTTAGACAGAAATGAGACAAGCTGAACTTCATCCATTACAGTCTAGGAGAGCAGCACAGCCACAAATGAAATCCAAGACTTCTGTCATACCAAAACAAAGATGGAGCCTAATAGTGCAGTAACACTTTGTAACAAATGGGATATAAAAACCTCAATGATTGTACTCATGTGAAATTGACTATTTAAATGGATTATATCAGTAGCTTAAGAGAAAGTAGAGGATATTCAGACTGCCTCCACAAAGATGGCCAATGTGCTTCAGCTGCTCTCCAGTATGAAAGCTTGTCAACTCAAAAGGAGGATGAAGGACAGCAGAATCCGATTTAAATAGATGTGAGGGCACTTAATCAAACTTAACACATTGATATATGTACGTGCATACATTTACATTAATGAGTAGCTGGTTTGGGAACAACATCAAACCTGCCAACAGCAACTTGGGAATGCTCTGACTTATGTTTTGTAAACACTTATAGTAAGCAGGATTTAGTCTGAATTTTATCTTCAGAAACAACAGATTTATTTAAACTTGATTTAAAATATAAAAAAAAATGCAAAACAGGTCCTAGACCAACATGTTTCTAGGCCCTGTGGCATTTTTCAGGATACAGAGCTTAACAAAGAAAAGGTATGTACCAACATTTTACATAACATCTGGACTGATTACTGCTTACTATACTTGTTTCCAGAATAGGGGCAGGAGCATTCCACTGATGTTACTTGCCAGTTTGAGGTTGTTCCCACAATGATCTATGTATAGCTGAGATTTTTGCCATGGACCCTTAAGGTACCAGACTACCTAACAATGACTTTGTGGATTTTGAAAGGACTTTCAAAATGACCAATATACTGACTTTTCCATTTTTTTTTTTAAATCAGAAAACTTGTTTTTTGCTAATTACAGCATGCTGTGTACCCAATTATTGTCCTAGTCCTCCATTAAGTCCCCCACTTCTGACACATAACCCATTCAGTGCTATGGGAGGTGGATAGTGCATTGCTGTGCTGCATTAGTGAGTGGAGAAGGTAATGTAGCACTAAAGCAGGAAGTACCTACACAGCATGTCATCATTAGAATGATATCTAAATGTAAACAGAATATGAATACATCATACAAGGGATTTTGAAAGCTCTTTGAAAAAGTTGTTGTAGTTGATAACTTGTTTAGCCAAGCTTTCTAAACATCCATGGGGACACCAAAATGACTGATAGGATCCATTTTGGGGTTGCCTAGTATAGTACTAGGCTAATTAACTACACTCAAATAAGAGCAAATATAGAATATCAAAACAGCTAACACTTATATTTTCTAAAATTAGATACATTTGGGAGATGCATCTGGTTAACTGTTGCTCACGCTCTATGAAGTCTATGATCTGTATAATATATTTACACAAGTAAAGACTGTTTTCCCTATCTCTGCATTAACTCATTATTAAATGCTTCAGGTCCCCAGCCTCTAAAGCAGGGATTGGCAACCTTTATCTCTCCAGCTGTTGGAGAGCACGTTTTCCATCATCCTAAACTATATATGCATTTTTTGTTACCTCAAGCCACTGTAACATCCAATCTTGAATTTTAGGTCACCCTAACATTTTCTTAAGGTGTTAGTGAAGGGTAAATACATTAATATATATATATATATATATATATATATATATATATATATATACTAGTTGAACAGCCCGTTACACGGGCCACAGTGCCTCTGGCAGCGGGTCGCATGGCAGTCACGCGCGGTAGAGACTGCCCGCGCCCAGCTCTGTATCAGCCGCGGCGCGGGCAGTCTGTAGTGCGCATGACTGCCGCACGCGCAGCAGTGTCTACTGCGCATGTTGTGCGTTACACACAACTTAGCGAATTATTATATAGGATATATATGTATATACTTAGGTTTTACAGTCAGAAAGACATAAAAAGTGTACACTGTGCATAATAATATCCATAAATATACACTGAAACTAAATTATCATTTTTACTAAAGTCTTCATACAAAAAAAGTGGGGCACCCTTGTTGGAAACTACTGTTTTAAAGCAATGATTTAGACCTCCCTAACATATAGTGTGCAAAGGGGTTAAAACAGAGTGATCCTAATATCAGGGGATAAGATATGCTGAATCATATGCTGTGGACTATGTTGTGGAACAAAATGTGTGCCTATCCTCTTAGCACACTGTATTGTGTCTATTGCATTTAACTAATTAAAGGAAAAGTATCAGCTCTTTAAAATGCATCTCCATTACATTTAGAAAATAAAATAAATGCTACTAGCCCACAAAACATTTCTTACCTGCACAGTGTATCCAAAATCAGAACATGTTGACAAATGGAGGAAGCTGCCATCTTTGTGAAAAGCCAGACATCCTTAGCTTAAGTCACACCCCCCTATGCATCATAACCAGTCTGCAACAACGCTTAATTCCAATATACTCTCTAATGCAATTGATTTTTACCTCAGCAGTTTGTATATACGTTTTTTCTCCTGCCAAATGCAGCACAAACGAGAACACAATGCCTGATAAGTGGTAGAGATTTGGATTTTTTTTTAGTTTTACTCAGATTTGCTGGAAAGTGTTAAATACTATAGTACATGTAAACCTAAGCTAGTCTTTATTATTTTATGGTGTTACAAACGCCTTTAATCTACTGTGCCACTCTGTCTACATGGCTCTTTGCCCTAAAAATAGATAGAGGGCCGATTTACCAATAGACAGTGTAGACAACGGTTAAGAGCTCCCACTTTTGAGGGGCAGTGCCTCAGCTGTGTTGGGCACACCCACATTCTGAATTATAGGTGTGGCCAGATATGTCTCAATGTCCCTGCACCAGTTTTATACCCCTTTAGAGGCAGTTAATTAACCCCTTGGATGCTAGAGAGAACACCAACGCATTGAGAGGTAATTCATTGGATAGCTCTTTAGCACCAAGGGGTTAAATATATATAATTTTTTTTATTATATATTATATATATATATTATATTTCTGAGCCAGAAACAATGGATGGGACTGGGGGTGAGACCATTTGAGGAGTGTGTGTGTGGGGACATGGTTGGAGCTAAAGGCATATAGATTGTCTTGCCTAGGTGCATCCGGGATGTAAATCAGGTGCTGAATAGATGACTTGGAATTTTTATTTTTTCCCTATGGTGCAATTGGTTTGACCCAGAATTCCTTCAGTTTTCTTTTGAACATACGGCCCTTAGTGTTCATTTAAATTATGTTAACATTTGTGTACAACTGTAAATATAGGAAATACTAAAAACTGCTGTCAGGAATTTGTGTTAAAAAAAAGAACCTTTGTGTAACTTTATGTATAGTTTAAGTGAATGGGAAATGTGATCTTTCACAGACACTTGAACTGTGTGTGTGATGTGGAAATTCACCTTAACAATTGGCTTAGACAGAGAGAACCAACTTCCTTTAACCCTGTAAGGATCCATGATGGTCCTGGCAAGTCATGGGTCCAACATGCGATAAGGACCCATGATGTGCCAGGACCTTCATAGATTTCAGGGCTGCATGCCGTTCGGGGGGCCCTGATAGCATTTTTTTTTTTAAACGGTACATGGTCCTTAAGTGCCAGAATCTTGCACACGCAGTCAGTGCTTAAAGTAACAATAATGTCAATATATATCATTTTTTTTTAACTTTAGATACCCAAAATTAGACATTAAGCTGCTTTTCTAATGGATGTGTAGAAAGCTGTGTTACTTTTCTGTGATTTTTATTTCTGTTTGTGCAAACTTTTAATGATATATAAGAGCTAAAGTCATTAATTTACAATGCCGCAATATAAACGGCTGGAAAGCAATATAAATTCCATCAGCCTAGAGCAATTTTCTTGGAAGATTCAAAATAACGTAATCATGTATAAGTAATGCTTTTAAAAATGAGCTATCTATGCATGTTGTGGGATGTGTGTGCTAATTGCATATAATGCTTTACAAAAAACAAACATTCTTATATTCTAAGCAATGCACCTTGACTCGTCCTCTTCTCTCCCTCTCACCACTCTACGTCTCCCCCAAAGGCCATTAACCCTTTGAATGCCAGAGGGTTAAACAACAACAGACTGTTAAGATAGCTTAGTGGTAATTTCCCTGATCATGGAGTCTGTTCAAACCTCAAGGTTGCAGGATTGCATCCCACCAGGGTCAACTCAGCCCTTCATCCTTTCAAGGTTGACAAATGAATACCATTGATTGGGTAATAATAACATCTGTTATTTCAGCTGCCAATTTGGTTAATTCCAAGTGCTTTGAGTCCCACTAGGATAAAGGTACTATATAAATACTAGTTGTTATTATAACATTCAAGGAGTTAAAAACCCCTTTTAAATGGCTGTAAATATTTGTGTGTCCCTGATGTTGGTTTTGGTTTGCCCCAGAACTTCCCCAGTGCTTAATATATGATCGGCATGGCTCCAAAGGATTTCATTTTGAAACTAAAAGTTTCTGCCACAGCAAAGAGAATGAGAACCACTGATCAACCCCATCTCATCTGTTTGATTTTTGTTACAAGGGTAAAGACTTTAACCAGTTTGTAACTTTTCACTGTAGACATGGGATCCGGTTAACCTGGATCAGCGAATGGGTTAAGCACATGACCCTACATCACATGCAAATCTGTCACATTTAGCTGCAATATTGGGGTTATTGCCTGAGAAATGTGCAGGTGTACATAGACTGTTATGACGTGGCATTTGCACAGTCACAGCTCAGTGGTTGTCTTCACACAATTTACCCAATGTACCGCGAGCCCAGCCCTTTAGACAAAGGCAGCAGGGAGACATGATGACAGGGCATACTCAACACTCCCTGTTCTGCTGATGTCAGTATCAGACGTAGCTTCCTAGAATCTTCCATCTTGTGACTACTACAGGATGTGTGATGAAATATTAAATCAGAATTTTCTTCAAAACAAACTACAGGTCTGCTTTGACCCTTTGAGTGCCAAAGAAGTGAGCAACGCATTGCTCTGCAAGGCTTTGCACACACCACTGGCACTCAAAGGGGTTCCACATTTTTCTCTTTCGGCGCTAAAATATGTAGTCATTGAGGCTGATGTACTAAGAAGAATTAGGGTAGTTCTGGAGTGAACCAACTGCATGACAGGGGACACACAAAAATGCCAGAGAGGAATGCATGTGTGTGTGTTGTTAAATGGGGCTAGCAGTAATCAGATAATATACAAAGTACACATACACGGTATATAGTGTATGTATTATTTATATATATATATATATATATATATATATATATATATATATAAAGCAAAATGATAAGTATAGAAAGAATGAGAGGCAGCACCAGTGTGACTTATTCAAAATAATTTAATCATTGTTAATAAGGCAACAAAGAAGGTCGACGTCTTGAGAAAGATCCTACTTTAGGATCGACTCTTTGTGCTGGTGCTGCCTCTTATTCTTTCTATAATATATATATATAGCTAACACAGTGCCAAGTGATTAGAGGAAAGCATAGCATCATTTTTCAAAAATTGTGGAAATCTAAACCTGGAAATTATAGACTTGGCAGTTTGACATATTCCATAGTGAATACGATACTAGAAGGGTTAATAACAAAATTGAGGATTATTTTATAATTAACAATATCATTAGTGTTAGCATGGTCTTTTAAAGGTCAGATGTTAAACTACACCTTTAGTCTTTTATTGAATGCAGTATAGGGTCAGTGGTGACTGGTAAAGCTTTGGATGTAGTATACTTGGATTTTGATAAGTCTTTTGATACTGTGCCTCACAAATGGCTACTATGTAAATTAAAAGAAATAGGTTTGGGAGATACCTGTGCATTGACAGACAGCTGGTTAAATGATGGAATCTGCATTCTGTCTGCATGGTGAATGTGTATAAATTGTAAATTGAAGTGCCTCAGAAATCAGTTCTGCTTTTTAATTTGTTTATGAAGGCTGTTGAAGTAGGTATTGAAAGCAGTGTCTTAATTTTTACCGATGTAACCAACCTATGTTAGGAAATAAACCCAATCTTGCTCTGTGTGTATCTGTAAAAGATGAATGTAAAGGAAGCTTATGCATCTGGGGGGCAAAAACAACCATGCTACGCATAGACTATAAGGAAAACATTTGGGTGAGTCCTTTTGTGAGTACTGGTAGACAATAGACTTTACAGCAGTGTGCAGTGTCACTCAGTTGCTACAAGAGTCAATAGGGTACCTCTGGCATACAAAAAAAAAAAAAAAGGGTAGAGAGACATGGGATGAGAATATTATTCTACTTCCATATAAATCCTTTCGATGGCCTCAAAGTAGAATATGGTGTAGAGTTTGTCATCTGTTCTTAAAAAGACGTAAAAATATTGTTATCGAAGGAAAAGGGGGTGGCTACAGGTTACCATTTACACATACGGTATATTCAAGACAAAAACAATTCGCTCAGGGAACGTCTTTACTCAGAGAGCTGGGCAGAGAGGAAAGGCACTTGATTAAAAGGCATGGATGTGTGTTTTTTTTTTTGTGCAGTAAAGATGTGGAAATCTATGCCCAAAGAGACAGAGTTGACTTTCATAAAAGTATTGGATAGCTTTTAAGATGCTTCATAGCTTTTGCCATGTTAGGACTAGGACCTTGGCGGCCTTGCCCTGCATTCGCCAGTTACCCAGTGCCTGCTTTCTTTCCTTCTGGAGGGAGATGCACTAAGAGGCGATGATATGGTGGTGTGTCTCTCAATGAGTGGCAAGCACATTGCATTGACGATGGAAAAATAAGTATGCGGCGGGTGTGGGAATTTACTCATTAGCATGCAGTGTTGTCAAACTGCTGGCAATGTTTAAGTGATGCCCCCCCCTTTACACATTGCCAGCAGTTCAACAACCCTGAAGTCTGAGAACAGACTCTGCCGCCCCCCCCCCCCCTGGGGGACATAGAGGATCCACTCAGACTTAAGCAACACAATCAACATTGATCCCTTAACCCTTTCAGTGTTATATGGATGTTAATTGCACACAACTGTGGCACTGTATGTGTTACAACATTGCCATCAGTAATGTATCATTGTATTAGATAATGGCAAAGAGGCAATATAGCACATATATCACAGCTTTTCTGCCACTCTCTAAATGATAAATTCTGGAAACGTCTGTTAATGTTGTAACCTTTTCAGATCCTCAGGGGTGAGCAATGAACATCCCTACCGCATTGAAAGGGTTAAAGGATGGCATCTGCTCTCAGTATCAGATGTTAGGACTGAACCATGACAGCGCCAATAGATGGCTATGCTTAGTGCAAGTGTCACGTTAACATATAAACACACCCACATGAATACAACAATGGCTCTGTACCCTGCATTCCCATATGCAAATGATCCATTGTTGATGTACGGTAGTCACTGCAAAATCATACACGTGTTGAATGCATAGCGGATTCCTGGCAAATGCCAGTGTTGGAGGATCATGTTAGGTTGGTGCCAGATTCACAGGGATATGATGGTGAAGACGCCTTGGCCCCTTAATACATCCCTCCCACCGATCACCCTCTCATATCACCATTGAAAATGTAAGATGTAGTGTTGAGCGAGCACCCCGATGCTCGGGTGCTCTGACCGAGCACCCCCTGAGGCTCGAGTGCTCGGCCGAGCACCCGAGCCCCATTCAAATGAATGGGGCGACACGAGCATTACACCAGGCACCCCCTGCTCTGATGAGGGGAGGGTGCCTGGTCAATGCCCCCCTTCATCTCCGCTATGCCCCCTTCATCTCCGCAATGTCCCCCTTCATCTCCGCAATGCCCCTCTTCCACAATGTCCCCCTTCATCTCCGCTATGCCCCTCTTCCACAATGTCCCCCTTCATCTCCTCTATGGCATAGAGGAGATGAAGGGAGACATTGTGGAAGAGGGGCATAGAGGAGATGAAGGGGGACATTGTGGAAGAGGGGCATAGCGGAGATGAAGGGGGACATTGCGGAGATGAAGGGGGCATAGCGGAGATGAAGGGGGACATTGTGGAAGAGGGGCATAGAGTCTATGCCCCTCTTCCACAATGTCCCCCTTCATCTCCGCAATGCCCCCTTCATCTCCGCAATGCCCCCGTACCTCCAGTCCCTGGTGGTCCAGCGGAGCGTCTTCTGATCTGTGCCTCTTCCGGCACAGATCCCCGCCACCCGAACATGGCGGGAGAGCACATGGCGGTACTCGTACGAGTACCGCCATGTGCCGATCCGAGCATCGGCCGAGCACGCTCGCTCAACACTAGTAAGATGTATTATTTAAATGAAAATGACATTTACATGAGTAAACACACAGACTGATTTACTCAGAAGAAGAGTGGTGTAATCCAGGAGAAAACCAGCTGCACTAATAGGAAGTAACAATGCAAATATATATATTATTTTTTAAACACACACAATGCTTTTACTTCTTCACTGCTAGAGAGGTCTCACTCTGTGTTGAGACCTAGCATCGAAGGTTAAAAACCCAAAATTCAGTGGGAATTTGTATTTGTTTTAGTGCAGTTATGACTGCCTAGGACAGAAATGGGCTATCTAAAGGCCTCTAGCTGCTGAGAACCTCAACTCCTATAATGAGAACTGTAGGCTGGAAAGCCTCCTGTTGATTGCAGTCTAAGTTTTTTTTTCTGGTGAGGGTACAGTGTTGGCTACCTCTGGCACTCAGGATTAAATGTTATCCAGTGTGTATCAGATTTATTTTTGATATTATCAGATAATGGGTGAGATAATACCCTGTCTGCAGCAGTAAACTAACAGGTGATCAAAGTTATCAGGCATAGTAGTTAATGCAATGAACTGCTGCAGAAGGAGGAAACACTTAGACATTTTGTGTCAAGGAGTTAACCCACTGAGTGACAGTGAGGTAGCCAATGCAGAGCAATTCGCTGGTACTCAAAGGTTAAGCAACAATTAGTTGAATAGATAACCAAATAGGTACAGTGCATTAAATATTGCAATATGCTGCCATCTGGTGGTAACGAAGGGAAATATGAAATAAGAGGAGTAGGGATGGACAAAATGCTCAATATTTTTAGGAAACAGACATTACTTCTGCCTCATTCTCGCACACAGAAGACGTTTGGTGAAAAAGCAAACAATATATTTTTCTGCCGAAGCCTGATAATTCCCACTACAATATGGTGGAGTAGATACTCCGTATCTGCAGTTCTGTGACTACCAGCACACTATCACAGGGCAGGGTGTTCAATATGATGTCACTGCAGTGGGATAAGAGTGGTTCTAGGACTACCAGTGAGACAAGGCAGAGTTATCCATTCAATGGGGGGAGAGAGTGAAATTCTTGCACATTTTCAGAGAATTGCCACAAATGTGAAAGTGACATTTCTTTTGCATGTTGTAGGCAAAATTGTGCCTATCTCTAAGAAACAGCAACTTGTGAATTTCTTAAACAAAACATGGAAATCTCCAACTAAAAATGATAGTTACAGCTAGCACATGTAAAATATTATTCATACATTATATCTGTAGTAATATTCTAGGCTGCATTGATATGTTCATAGTACTGTTCAGACAGCATTTATTCAATGTTTATGCCATTTGACTCTTCTCAGTACAGTGGTAGTGCTCACTCCTATAGTTCATTCCATTCACAGATCCTGGACAATTAAGTCCTAGAAACACAGGAATGACTACTTCCTCAGACACTAGTATTATAGGCCTCAGGCAGAACTACAATACTAGCATTTAGTACAGTGTATTTAATTGTACCACCCCAGTTCAGTTTTAGGGTTCCTTTAATGTAGGAATTAGGCACACCCAGGGTCACTTACAAACACATTTTAGTCACAAAGTGCTCTGTAGAAGATCAGTGCAATTCTGGGACAAACCAACTTCACCACTGGGGATAAATAATTCAACTTGTTTTAAAAGTAACTTAACCCCATTGATGTTGGCTCTCTAGTACTTTCTCCCCTATGATGCAATTTGTTTGCTCTATTCTTGCCAAACTAGGCCCTTGAGGCTGTAGGCACAAATGCCATTCTAGAGCAAACTGCTCAATATGGGAAAAAAGTCCTAGTTTAAATGGGACAGTAATGTTTCAGACAAAAAAAAAAAAAAAAGCCACTCCTATGAATCTTCATATTATTTGGGCCATGGAGTATTATTTCAATACTGTCAGATGTAGTTCAAGAGTAATTAAATGATAAAGTATCCCCCTTGCACCCCTTTTACTGATGTCAGAGCAGCAAGACTGTCCAGATGGATCACAGAAAGGGACAGTCTTCAGTGAGCATAAGGAAAAGCCTGTCAGGGGGCGGGGCAGGGATTTACTTAGTCTCACAGTAAGGAAGTTGTCCCTTGCTGTGCCATCTGGGCCCAGGACCAGATTCCACATCTGTGGGGAGGAGGCTTACACTAGGTAAATGGGGCAGGAGGAGGATACTTTATCATTCAGTTACTCTTGAACTACAACAATGACAGTATGGAAACACTATGAAGCCTATGTTTCATAACCGTCTTGAGATTAGGCAACAGCATTGATTTGAACACTTCCAAGATTGCCTAATATGTTAGGAGATTCCACTTCCAGGAGTTATTCCAAGAATAAAAGTTGCTCAATTTGTCCAACAGGATTTCCCTACATACATTTTGTTAACATTCAATCTGAAAACATCTAGGGTCCCATTTGCATAATTTATGGGTTTATAAGCTCATTGTTTGCTCTGAACAGGGCAGGATTTCCCATAAGGCATCTGCCTACAGGCGCACCCTACAGAGGGTCGCCTGCCACTACAACTTTTTTTTTTTTTTTTCCTCTTGGCTCGACGCGACATGGCAAGCTGCGCCGACACCTTGTAAGCTCTCCCAGCTCTTTAGCAATGCAGAGCGCTGGGAAATAAAATCTCCCAGAGATTTGCATTACTAAAGGGAAGGCCGCGCGGGAGCTCCAGGCAGCTGCAGGTGTGCGCAGAAGCACAGATCTCTCCAGCCACTGGACTACCAGGGAGGTAGGAAATGGATGTGGGGGGGGGGGGGGAGAGAGAATGAGGCTTAACCCTTTGAGTGCCAGAGGGGTACGCAACGCATTGCAAAGCAATGCATTGTGTACCACTGACACTCAAAGGGTTAATTTGGAGATAAGTGGAGCTGATGGGAGCCAGCAGTGTGGAGCTGATGGTAATGAGGGTCAATGTGGAGCAGATGGTGGCAATATGGAGCATTGTGGAGATGGCGGGGGTCTTCAGATATCTGCCTACAGGCTCCTGAGATGTAAATCCAGCCCTGGCTCTGAAGTGGTTTGATCTAGAGCAGTGTGTGTCTCCTGTGCTCCAGTCAGTGAGATTCCTGCTTAGTGACAGGAAATTAAGTTATGGGCCTAGTCATGGTAGGTTTTCAGGATATTGTTTGTTAAACAAAGGCAGCTCTAACTGGTTGGTGTGACCTATGGACTGGCATTGAGTCAGAGAGAAATCAGATCATATAGCACAAACTTCAGGTGCTAAATAAGGAGCTATTCACATATGGGAAAAGCCAGCCTGTAATTGGACAGGAAGACCCTTCTGTTTGCTACCTCATGTAGCCCTAAATAACCTGCAGAAAATAAGTCATCTGAAAGACTTATTTAAAACACTTTTTGATCTTCAGTATTCAAACCACAACACAAGCCTGGAACAAGTTTAAAATAAGTTTACTAAAAATTAAAAGCTGATCAATAGCTCAAGTTTGACAAAGGTTAAAAGTAAATCCTGAGGTAGCACAAAACATTTCACCAAGTACGTTTAGGTGCCATTTACACTCTTCAGGAGTTTCTTGTCCCAAGTAGCCAGTAGAATGTCCAGTTTGTCACTCTGTGCAAAGTCTATGAAGTGCTTGATCTGTGCCAATCTGACTTTTCCTGCTCTCATTTTGCTTGTAATAAACTGTAGAAGTTCATTAGCTGCAGTAAGCTGGTCCTGGTCCAATTGTGTCCGTGCAATCTTACCCTTTATCTTCTTCTGCACCATGTGGATAGCTTGTTGCATTTTTGGATCAGTCAACATTTTGGCAGCTTCTCCAACTTCATCAATTGCATGCAGCAGCCTCTGAATGGAATCTGAAGAGAAGGAAATTCAGCAAATTAAAATCCACATGCATGAAGAGGAGCCATTGAGTCTGGTCATAGGGAGCAAAGTTACCACTCATTTTATCTGTGTGTTTGAGCCAGTGGTCCAAACCTATCCTCAGACTCTTAATAGGTCATGTTTTAGACTCCTTGGCTGTGCACAGATTAACTGCATGACTGGGCCTTTGAGCAAGTCAGCTGGTTATAGGCAGGGAGATAACAGATCATGTTAGAGTTGGTAGCAACTGTTTTAGCTCATTGAATGCTACAAGCTATGCATTGGAGACCTAGTATTAAAAACCAGTGGTAATTCAGGGAGTTTTGTTTCCTCCTGGTGGCTGGTTTTTCCCAGAATTGCTCCATTTACTTTGTGCATCAGGCCCTATACCTTCTAAACAATGGACTAGGAATAAGAGGATTTGCAGTTTGTCAATGGGAATGAACGCCAAAGACCAGAAGAGACTGCAATGCATTGTGCATCTCCTGGTCCATAAGGGTTAATTCAGGAGCTGGTGTCAAGTGGTTCTAGGGAGGTAGCATGCTTCAATGCAATTAATAGTTATTTGGTGTAACCATCTGTAGCAACTCAATGGGAATTTGCAGCATTTTAGTCCCCACCATAGTTTCCTCACAATTTAGCCTCTAACATGAACAAGGCACAGATACTCCTCTTAATTCTAAGATTTAAGGTAAACAATTGATTGTTTTATAAAGTCACTAGGTATGCCCCTAGCGTTCAAAGACTGAATATTCTCCCAGGAGTGATGATATATTCTATAATATCCTATATAATTCACTAAATGTATTAGTGTCAGAAGCTGTCGTGCGCAGTACAGACTGTCCACCCCGTGAGTGATAACAGAGCGGGGCGCTTCGAATTCAGAGAGCCCCACTCCATTATCAGCCATGGCGCAGTCAGTCCGTACTGCGTATGACTGCACTGCGGCTGTTGCTGGATGGCAATGTGGCCCATGTACACGGGCTCTTCAGCTAGTTGTATTATATTTGCCCAGCAGGTCTGACAATAGACAAATCCAAACTGAAAAGAACTAAGAAAATGGTTATCTATTCTATTTTGTCTCACATTGATGCTCAGCAGCATGAGACATTGTGCTTCTGATCCAAGCCCTTAAATATTTTAAGTTCCAGCAATTAAAGATTTAAGTATTAAATTACCATCACTACCAGATTTTCACTAAAAGGCTCAAATCAGAAACAGAACAGAGCTCTGCTGAGTACGAATACAAGATGAAATAGGCGTCATTTTTTTTAGCAGAGTTATGTCTTTAGTTTGGAATTGGTTAAGTGTTTATGCATTTAACAGATGATGCAGTAAGGCAGCTGGGCCCACCTTTGAATTGTAGAAAAGCCTTTTTAAAAATAGAACCAACTGCAGTCACATCTGTGGGGCTGGAGTCTGGACAGTTTTGCAGAGCAAAACCTCCCCAGTCAGGCAGCCACAGGCCCACAGGTCATGCCCAATGTTACAATCCACCCCTGTCCCTAAATCAGACATCTGCTCAGTTTAGGTTTGCTTATTTACCAGTTTATATACCACTTTAGCATCCAACTGGTCTGCATTGAAGACCACACCAACAGCCAAGGGGGCAAGCATCTTGAAGAAGCCATTCAGTCCATGAAGACTGAACTTAACGGGTCTCATACTGAATCAGGCAGAGTGCTTGGGCTTACTTAACCTAGATGGGTTGTAGACCCCTCTGGTCTCTGAGGAAGGGGATCATGTGCAGTGGACAGCATGTGTGTCCTGTGGTTCTGTTAGGAACTTTCATGCCCCCCCCCTCCCCCCTTCTGGACACGTCACCAAGGATTTTCTTGGTGGTGTAAACCACTTGGAGTGTTAATGTGTATGTTAATTCACCTTTATGGCAAGCCCCCTCCCCCAACATGGAATAGAGAAGGACAGCTTGATAGAAGCCTATTTATTTCAAGATTTAACCCATTGGATGCCAACAGTATCAAACTTGCACTGGAGAAATTTCTAGCATCTGAGGAGTAAGTTTAAACAGAAATGTACCCCCTCTCAGAAAGAAGCCAAGATGCAGCTGCTCAACTTCAGCTGAACACACCAACTGGTGCAATTTTCAGGGTGGTAACAATTAAGAAGCATCAGACCACCAGTTAGCCACCTGTGATCAAGCAGCGCAATCTTGAAAGTGCCCTGAGGTTTAACTGAATGACACCGCTACGAGTATATATATTTCTACACCTTTGAGTTAGTGGCCAATCAATTTATTCAAAATGCAGGAATCTAGCATGACAGTTGGTGCACCCTACCCATCTAGAAGCATTTAATATACTAACTCCAAGACACTTACCATATTTGTCTATACTTGAGACTTTAACAGAGAATTGCCTTGGACAAATAGTGTCACTAGTTATGTAAAGTACTGGTTATGGAGTCATTGAGAAGACAAACTGTACTTTTACAGCACTTACTGTAATTATATCAACAAGTCAAATATTAACCTTTTAAAATAAGGTTGTCAAGATTCACTTTAAATCAGCAACAATAGGATCTAGGTACAGAAGTAAAAATCAGGGACAGTTGGTAGTGTTACAGGTCAGGCCCCCATTGAAGTCAATGTTGCCCAGTGGTATAGTAACAAGACTTGTAATAACCTGGCTATCTGCAGGGTACCATGCATAGAGGTTAACAAGAGACTCCTGCATCTTTCTGCACTCCAGTCCATAGAAAGGCACAATTTAGAGTTACATTTCTCACCAAGGCTGAAGTACAATAATTACAATAGTTCTGGTGCAGACAAACTGCACAGATAGATACAGATTCCCATTTTACTGGGACATTTAGGGCTAGATTCTATTACAGGTGCTGATATTATCACTGCTTTTATCTCTAGTCCTCCCCACAGACTTAATTAGGAAAATGTTTGATAGAACAAGTGTTAACATACAGCACCTGCAATAGAATCTAGCCCTTAATCCCTTGAATGTTAGGACTGTTCAATATCTTGCAATGTATTTAATGTGTTAAAAGCCTCTTTAAAGGTGAAGAGTTATTCAGCTCCTAAAGTAGTGATGCTGATGCACTTTCTATAAGGAGCCATTAAAGGGTAGCATTTTTCCCCCTCCACATTACAAAGCAATATATTAGATACCCCCTCTGGGGCTCAGTGAGTTGAAGGAGCAATCTTGGAGCAAACAAACTGCTCAACAGGTGATATAACAATCCTTAATTCCAGTTGTTAAGGGGGTATTTCAACTTGAATCCTTCAGCAATCAACATGTTAAAATCCCCAGTCAATGGAATTTTTTTGTTTTAAAACATCACATGTTCTTTCATAGAAGAGCAACTATTATTTTAATTAGTCATGCAAACTGATATACAACATCAAGCCTCCCTTATTGAGAGCAAAGTCCCTCTGATTAGATCAGACTGTGTGGTGTATATAGAAGTGTATCACCCTGGTGTCCCTGTGTTTAGGAGATCAGACTGTGTGGTGTGTATAAGTGTATCACATTGCTCCACAGCAATAAGACTCACATTAAGGTTTGCTTAAACTTCAGTATAAATGCATATAAATGAACCTGTGTAAATAACTTGTTTTATTCTAGATCAGTTATTCACTAGAATTGTCAGTAGGTCATGAAATACCCTAAAAATTCTCAGCAACACCCCCCACACCATCTAAAACAAAAGTGTCCCTATTTGGCCAATTGAGATTTTGGAAGGTTTGCAACATTACTTACAACTTTTTCCAGGAACACAAAGAACCAGTGTGGCCAACAAAGCCACACAAACCAGGAACCGCACCATTCTAGAACTGCTCTACCCACCCAAACAGCACGGTAATGAGCGGGCCTTGGGGTATTTAAGAAGGAGGCTTAACTCATTGGATGCTATAAATGTCATCAACACATTGCTTTACAATGTGTCAGAGACTTATCTAGCACCCAAGGAGTTAATCCACTTTCTCATTAACACACTGATTGGCTGCTCAGATGTAATGAATGCTAGATTGTTACCTGGTATTATAACAGGTAAATCAGATGGCTCTCTAGCTGATGGAGTCTATAAATCTTATCACCCCCCAACCAGCTGATGGCTACATGAGGGTGATAGGAGCAGGAATAACCAACAGCTGGAGAGTCAAAGGCTGTCCACCACTGTTTTATATATATATATATATATATCTATAATATATATAAATATTGCAAAAACGGCAGCACTCTCGATAATCAAATAAATGCCTGGGTGTCCGGATACAACAATCTCAATAGTAGAAAAAATCAGCACTCACAGGACTTCAAAATGCCAACACAGAACAGCTCCTTTATTAGATCGACGTTTCGATCCCACCTGGGATCTTTATCTTTATGTTTGTCTTGATAAAGATCCCAGGTGGGATCGAAACGTCGATCTAATAAAGGAGCTGTTCTGTGTTGGCATTTTGAAGTCCTGTGAGTGCTGATTTTTTCTACTATATAATATATATATATATATATATATATGAAGGCATTAATCATTAATATCTTGCAAATGACTGGGGCTAAATATAACATTAGGCTAGAGTTCAGTCCTCGGAGGTCAGTATGTGTGTTCTACCCTGCTTGATCAGAGGTGGGTTAGTCAAAATAAAGCATCTTTGGTTAACCATTGGATACTTCACTGGTACTCAAAGGCTTAACACTTTGAGTGGCAGAGAGGTTTCCAATGCATCGTGTTGCAATGCGTTGGATACCTTGCTGGCACTCAATGAGTCAAGGCAACTGTTTTTTTAAATCAGGATCATCCTTAACCCCTTAAGGACCAAGGACGTACATATATGTCATGGGAAAAGCATGTGTTAAGGACCCATGACATATATGTACGTCAAGGAATACAGGGGTCCCCAAGTGGCTGCATACAGTTCGGGGACTTCTTATTCCATTAACAAAACAAAACAATGCTCCATAGTCTTAAGCGATTAAATATTTGTCTGTTTGCAGCCTAGATGAACCAAACTTCCACATCCCTTCTTTAGGCCATGTAGACATCTGCACTGGGGTGTGTCAACTCTGCTCACCCCACCCATCATGGGTTGTGGGTGTGGTCAGGCTAATGCCAGTTTATCTGCATTAGACCCTTGCTCGTAGTTTTGCAATGCATTGGATTTACCCATTTGGCAATCAAAGGGTTAAAGGTGGAGAATAATAATCAGGGATGCTTATGAAAACTTAATTCTATGGGTCTACACAGAATCAGTGCATCCCTGCAGAATGTGTATTTTATGTGTGTGTCACTGATTTAACCCTTTGAGTGCCAGAGGGGTATGCAATGCATTGCATACCACTCTTTCACTCAAAGGGTTAAATGGATATGTATTGACCTTATTGTCAGATCATCCTTTTAAATCTGGACACATGAAAAATCCCTGCTGCATGGACACGCGGGACGATTGCAGATCAGTAATAACCACTGGAGCCCTGTAGAGGCTGTTTTCACTTGTGTCCAGTTTTAAAGGGATGACCAGGGAACCCTCACCATAGTAATATATTAAAGTGGTAGCAGTCATCCTATATAAATATTATGATTACTACTTTATGTTTTAATCATCCCACACATACACAGAAGTCACACTACTCCTGGTGTTTACATACATTTCTTTACTGTCTGGTTCCTATATTAAATTGGGCAGTTTACATATTAGTTTATTTGAGCCTGTTCTGGTTTGCTTGTTTAACCCCTTGAATGATATAGTGGTCTCTAACACAAAATTAATAATTTAAGCATGCCACATCCACAGAGAGACACTTGTTTTGGGTGGTATGTCTGGGGGCATGGCTGGTGGGCAGGGCATTACCAAGAGTTTTTAGGCTATTTTATGACCCATTGAAACTTTTTTGTGTAGCTTAATAAATGATTTAAAACAAGAATAAAGTATTTATTTACACAGACTAATTTACACATACATATACTGAAGTTTATACAAACATTAATGTCAGTTTTATTGAAGTGGGGCAATGTGATACACTTATATACACACACCATCTCCTAAACAGGGGGACACCTGGGTAGGAAAGAGGGACAGAGGGATTTGGGTCTCAGAAAGGGTCTGTCCCTCCTAAAGAGGGACACTTGGGTGGTAAGGACCCCTAATAGCTCCTAAAGAAGGACACTTGGGTGGTATGGACCCCTAATATCTCTTAACCCCTTAACGACCCTTGACGGTCATAGTACGTCAAGGGTCGATTTGACTTAACGACCGATGACGTACTATGACCGGCTGCACGCCGTTCGGGGAGTCCGGAACCCAACGGAGCAATAAAAAAAAATTGCTCCGTGGTCGTCAAGTCACTTCCGCTTCCGGATTCCCTGGTCGTTAAGGGGTTAGAGATGGACACTTGGGTGGTAAGGACCCCTAATATCTCCTAAAGATGTACACTTGGGTGGTATGAACCCCTAATATCTCCTAAAGATGGACACTTGGGTGGTATGGACCCCTAAGATCTCCTAAAGAGGGATACTTGGGAGGTATGGGCTTAAGTTTCAGAAGGGTGAGCAATGTATTACAAAGCAATAAATTGCACAACCCACTGGTCCGTAAGGTGTTAAGGATGTTTTAAAGAGCTCTATTGCATCCAAGGGGTTAAAAGCTTTTTTGTGTTTGTCGACTCTTGGCTTACATTTCTTGACGAAATGGCTCTCTCTACCTCCCTTACTTTTGTGATTATCTTGAACTTTTCATCTCCTATCTCTTCGGTTTCCCCTTTTCCTCTCTTTACCTCCCATTTCTTTGATACTCTACCTTCAGCGGTGAGTGTATGACTGGAATTTTGTACCATTTCTTGGTGATTATCAGGACTGTAGCTTTACCTTCTAAGCATCTGAATAAACCAGGATTTAGGTAGTCACGTACCCTTATGATTTATTGTATCTACTCCTCTGTACCTAGTTATTGTAGTTGTAACATTTTTTGTACATCTGTAATGTTTTTCACTCCTCATTCATTCCAGTCTGTACTGTTTAATTATCTGTCTTGCATGTACCAATTGCTCTTCAATAAAATCTTAATTAAAAAAAAAAAAAAAAAAAAAGCTGTTTGTGTTTGTATGTTGGGGACTACGGATCCCATTGTCCCCTCGCAGCTGCACCTCATTTGCATACGGGTCATGCACGAGTGCGCGTCATTCTCAATAGGTTTAAAAAAAAAATATAGGGGCCGTCTCTTCCTCTGTGACTGAGAAGACACAGGGAGAGTTGGCTCATGCTCTGTGTTACTTTTTTGGCAAGATGGCGCCGCTCTCCATGGTCTTGTATCGAACTCAGCAGGTAATTTTACTTAACATAAGGGGATCGCAGGGGACTCTTATATATGCAAAGAGGATCTTGTTAGGTATATCTTCTCACCTACAGATAGTTAGATGTAGGTGAAAGTTCCACTTTAAACCCCTGAATCCTTGATAGGACTACAACATATCCAGTGGGTTAAAGGCCACATTAAAGGGGAAGTCTCCCCTGTATTAATGTTGTCTTCATTTGAATGCTCCTGTGGACTGAATCTGCAATTTTTTTTTTAAATATAATGTTGTATTCTTTGAGATATTGGCTTTTAGTTTTAATCCAGTGATGTCACTTCAAGACAGGCTGCAGGTCTACTCTGTTCCTCAGCCTGTCAGTCTTCATCTTTCCCCTCCACAAACAGGGCCTAATTCCCACCTCCTATGATGACGGAGGAATTCTCCATGTGAGCTGGAGCTCATGTGAACAAGTTGCTAAAATTGATCAGTCTGGTTTGCATGCACACTTTGTAGACCGTTCCAATGAAGTATTTATTTCTAAATAGTGCGATTTCAGCTCTGCTGAAGAGCTGTCATCTGGTCAAATGACCGGAATCTGCTGCTGTCAGCTAGAGCGCCGACTTGTCTGAAACAGCCTGAAGGGGGAAACTTTGGCCAGTTATGTCTCTCAAACCTTAAAGGTTTGACAGACAAGACTTACATCGATGTAAATCTTTTTTTAATGCCTTCAATATTAAAGAAACTTAAAATTAAACATTACTATCCCTTTTACGTATGCTATAAGCAGTGCTACTATAGTGAGTCTTCTGCATCCAGATATGATAAACCACTAGATATAGATAATAAATATACTAGGGTGTAATGGTTAAACAGTTGATCCACTATGCCAGTGATTCTCAGCTCCGGTCCTCGGGGCACACCAACAGGTCATGTTTTCAAGATATCTCTAATTAATCACAGGTGAATCAATCACAATGACTGAGCCACTAATTGCTCACCTGTGATTAAGCAGGAACAACCTGAAAACCTGCACTGTTGGTGTGCCCCGAGGACTAACGTTGAGAAACACTGCACTATGCCAAGTGCAGGAGATACCAAAAATACTGAACTGGAGCTTACAGACATACCAAGAACTAAAAGCTGATAATTTAGGTGATATAACTGTGCAATCCTTCCACAATCAGACAAGGTTCCAGCACTAAAACATGGTGTGCTATGGGACCACTCCACAGTCATGGGTTGAATAAGAGACACCAACATAATGCAATTCGAACAACCAACAGATAATCAAGAACAGTGGGACATCACCTCTTTGAGTAAAGACAAGATATATCCTATAATGTCAAACTAAATCATGGTGAATGGAAACTCACAGAAAACCATAATAAACCTAATGAGTTTCATAATTAAAGTATGATTTGTGTGCTGGTGGCATGCTGAGGCCACACAATAAGAGGTAAGCTACACAGTCTGTCAGCAAAAAAAGTATATACTAACATGATGCTTGTACTAAAATGAGATAATCAAAAAAAGATATTACAAAAACAAAACAAAACACAAACACCTAAAGAGCCTTAAGTCACTGAGTGACAATCTTCTGTGGAAACAAAAGAATGAATTATGTCCCTAGCACTCTATAACCCTTTGAGTGCCAGAGGATGTTCAATGCACTGCAAAGCTATGCGTTGGACCCCACCCCGGCATTTAAAGGGCTAAATACTACTCAACACAGAATCATGGTCACTAAAGATGTAAAAAAGCAAAAAATGTAGACTAACTATATATAGACTATTATATTCATTAATGGTATGATATAGAACAGAGGTTCTCAACCCGTCCCCTCAGTGACCACTAACAGGCCAGGACATAGGAATTTCCCTGCTAGAACACAAGAGTGTTGATCAGAGGCTCATTCACACTGATTAACTAACCTGTGCTTTCACAAGGAAATCCTCAAATCCTGGTCTGTTAGTGGCCCCTGAGGGCACGGGGTGAGAACCACTGATATAGAATAAATTAAGAGTTTGGCTTCTAATTCCTATTATATCTTTCAGTTAAGGATCACTTATATATAGGGAGAGTGTTAATAGTCTTCCAATCTTATATATATATATATATATATATATACACATATATATATATATACTAGTTTTAAAGCCCGTGTACACAGGCCAACAATTGCGACGTTGCAGTCATGCGCAGTACTGACTGCCTGTACACGCTGCAGCTGATACGGAGCGGGGGGCTCCGAATTCAGACCGTAGTCCTCTCTGCACACCTTCCCGGGACCAAGCGGTCCCAGAAAGGTGCGCAGAGAGGACTCCGGTCTGAATTCAGAGCGCCCTACTACGTATCAGCCTCAGCACATACGGGCAGTCTCTACTACGCATGACAGCTTCTGACAAACATCCTTAGCAAATTATAATGTACGATTGTGTCACAGCGTCAATGTTTCGGCTCCATTATAGAGCCTTCCAGTTATATGCATTTAGCTACGAGATGCACCAAGACAGTTGTTAATAGTACATACTACTACCATTCTTCTGGAGTGCCCGCCATTGACCTTCAATATATATATATCAGGCTTTAAGATGAGACAGTTATTTATCCCCCTTAGACAGTACCTGTGTCTCTTATTCCTTGATTCCCCTCTCTCTCTCTCTTTCTATCTCTCTCTCAGACACACAAACACTCCCTCACACACACTTACAGACAGACAGACACAAATACAGAGATAAACACACACACACACACTTACATATAGGCAGACACACAAGTACAGAGACACACCCACACACCAGTGAAAGCATTATATATATATATATATATATATATATATATATATATATATATATATATATATCAGCATTACTGTCCCTTTTACTTAACTCTTTGGAAGAATGCAAAACAATGAACCGGAAACATTTATAGCATAAAGGGGTTTCATACATCATAAAACTCCCCCATTTTGCTATTCACTGTATTATTGTATATCATTTTATTTCCTCTTGATTTGTCTACTTCTTGTTGTGTTCATGAAATCCTGCACTGCATGTCACTATTTGAGCCCATGGGAGCGGCACTGAAATATAAATATAATATGTAACACATATACCTGGATCCTCCCTACTATGCTTTGTCCTTCACCAGTGAAAGTAATTAAATCTCTGCGCCTTTTCATGCCAGTGATGCTCCTATCCTATTCACATCAGACTAGGCCAGCAATACATTATGGAATACAGGAAGGATATGTAACAGAAACAGATACATTTGCCTATTTTTGCCTCAGGCTGGTTACACAAAAACTGTTCATCTAATCACCAGTTTACACAAGAACATACCATGAACATGATCCGCTGCCTTTGTGTCAGAGATAGGTATATTCAAGTCCTGGATATACCCACTGTGAATTTCTGTACCATATGTCAGAAGAACTCCTGTATTCATAAAGTGCTGTTCCTGTTGCTCTGATGGGTCAATCTGCAATGTATGTTCTGCTTGGATTATGGGGCATCATTGCCCTGACTGTTTCTCAGGAGCTGGAAGAATCTGATATTGGTGGTAAGTACTAAAAAAAAGTGCATTAAACTTTTATTTTGATGAAACATATGTAGGGCTTTTTCGAGCTTAGTGAATTGATTCAAATCTTATTGCAGATCATAAAGTCATTTTTTATAGTAAATTGTTAGCAACAGTGCCACCTTCTGGTACTCAGACGGTAATTACATTTCATTAGAAAGGTGAGCCTCTGGCTAAATTTTCCAATTGAGTGTTATTGTAGCAACTTCACTAAACATGTTGACAGTTAACTATAATAACTTGTGAATAAAGCACATGCTCAACAGGAAAATCCAAATAACGTGTTTATTATTTTCTTCACATTGTACTATTTTAGCCTCTGCAACTGAGATGATTAAACTCCTCATAATGTTGATTTAACTCTTTGAGTGCCAGAGGGGTACTCAACGCACATACCCAACTGGCATTCAAAGGGTTAATTTTTATTAAAATTTGCCACTTAATAAGCTTTATTCTGGTTTCTGAAATGTGTATTTGAAAATTAGTTTATGATATATACTGGATGTCTCTAAAGTAAATACAACATTATTTTAAGAATACCTTTTTACCTTCCGTTTACAAATGCCATTTCTTGGTCTCTTGCTCCAAATTCAGTTCCAGCTTCCTGGTGCTCCTCTGCTACAGCCTCACTTTACAGCTGTAACATTCTGACTGAAGGAATGATGGCACAAACCTGCATAATGGGTTTGTGTCAGAACCTGACCCATATATATTCATACAGAGGGGAATACATGTTGTGTGTGTAGTAAAGCAATGACCTAAAAGGGATAAAGTAGCACAAAGTTTATGCTGGGTAAGGATGACAAAAAGACTGTTAAAGGGATAGTAATACTTAAAATGTAAAGAAAAAAATGTTGTAGGGTTTATCCCCCTGAGTAAAAAAAGGGTACTCCCACTGCTGAAAGGTGTTTTATTCAAAAGTTATTACAGCTCAAAGTTAATTTTTTTAGGTGCAGTATCACAGTGGCCTGAAATTGTACAGTGGCACTGTTGCTACACCATCCTATGGAGATTTATGGTCTACGGACCAGAGCTGTCCATAGGATGGTGTAGCAACAGAGCCACTGTACAATTTCAGGCCATTATGATATTGCACCTAAAAAATTCAACTTTGAGCTATAATAACTTTTCAATAGAACACCTTTCAGAAGTGGGAGTACCCTTGTTTTACTCAGGGGGATAAACCCTGCAATATATATTTGTTTTACATTTTAAGTATTACTATCCCTTTAAAAATCAAACAAAAGTGAGTACATATGAATATTTTTGCAGGAGACTGGTACAGTAAAGTGATACCTTTATTGGCTGAGTGGCTCTAGGATGAAGCATGTCAAGACACATTAGGGCCTCAATTCAATTGGCCCCGTCTGCAAACCCCCCCCCCAAAAAAAAACAGCCGACAGTAGGCTCGATACTATTGGCCCCTCTATTTTCAAAACAAGCGGTAATGGTTTTGACAGCACATTTTACAATTCTATAAACTGTGCTGTCAACACCAAAAAACGTGTAAAAATGTTCAACAGGTGCAAAATTTTTACCCATTGAACATCAACTAAAAATAGGCGCCTTTGCTATCCTATTCCATACAGTGGCTTCACCGCATGTTTAGGACGCACTTTTCATGGCGCAAATCCTGCACCATGAGAAGGCAGACACAGAGCCCAAAACATGCAGTCAAAACCGTTTCCAACACATACTTGTGGTTGAAACAAAGAAATAGATTAACCCTATGAGTGTCAGTGGGGTATGCAACGCATTATACAGCGTTGCATACCTCACTGGGACTCATAGGGTTAATCCGCAAACACGTTTCACACATGTCCGACAATTAAAATCTTACCAGTAATCCTGATGTCCAGCGGGGTCGCGTCCGGCTTCTTCTTTACTTCTGTCTTCTTTTGTTCCTCTGATCTTCTTTCTTTTCTTGCTTTAAAATAAAAATAAAATCCATTAGTGTTTTTTTTCCTTAATTTACAAAAATATTTCACCAAAGATGCTAACGTTATCCCTTTGAGCGCCAGAGACGTAGTCCTCTGGCGCTCAAAGGGTTACTATTGGTGGCATCTTAATGTTCATATTAAATATAAATTTATATAAACTATTTCATAGGCAGATGCATTGACCCCCTCAGATGAAGTAGGTTAAAGTGGAACTACCATGTCACAAAATGTTTAGCTTAACTAAGTCCCCTTCTGGCGACTGGCTGCTTAGTAGCGCTAGTCGCCAGAATTATTACCTGATTTAATAGATATATGCTTTATTTCCCAGCTGTCAGTAGCACGGAGCCAGGCATCTTGCCAGCCTGCGCTGTCAGTCCCAGCCGGGTCTAGGAGGCTTTGCTAGGAGCCGGCCTGCTCCAGCTGGGACTGACAGCGCAGGCATGCAGACGTCATTCTGGAAAAGATGTCCATGCTCCATGCTACTGACAGCTGGGGAATAAAGCATATATCTATTAAATCAGGTAATAATTCTGGCAACTAGAGCTACTAAGCAGCTAGTCACCAGAAGGGTACTTAGTTAAGCTAAACATTTTGTGACATGGTAGTTCAGCTTTAAATGCTCTGATATGTACAGGGAGAGTTGGGAATGCTGAGGAATTACTGTGCGTAGAGATCCCTCCTCTTCTCCCTCTCCCTTTCTCCTCAAAGTGTCCCTATCTGCTCTCCTGTCCTTCTTCTCCCATATGTTCCCCTCTCTGTGTCTCACTCCTCCCTACATGAACCTCTGTCTCTTTTTTCCATCTGCTCCATGTACCTCACTCTCCTCCTTCTCCAAAAAAAAAATTCCCACGGGCAACGCCACGCAACATATGCTGGTATTCTTTGTACAGAGGGCAAGAATGTCTCTACAGGTATATGTGGTATAAAGTGGTCCAGTCTTGGAGTAAACTCCCAGTTACTTAAATGAGAATTTAACCATTTAACCCTTTCATTTCCAGAGTGGTTAAGTGCCAGAGGAGTGTACAATGTATTGGAGACCTCTCTAGCATTCAAGGGGTTAAAGTCAAATCAATGGAAATTTAGTGATTTTTGTTTAACCCCTATAGTGTAGTTGGTTTGCTCTAGAACTGCACTAATTTACTTAGTACATTAGCCTCCGGACTACCCACAAACTTACAGCGTTTCACACGTTGAATAACCCCAGCATGCAGAAGACATCTCCAACACATTGCGTCAGAATGAATTAGAGACATTTCTTTCATCCAGTGAGTTCTAATAAGATATAATAGGCTAACATATGTAGCCGAAAAGAAAGGAAATCTGCGAAAATTAATTTTGTTAGTGGCATAAGACACTTGCAGGCTGATGTATTAAGAATCAGTGATGTAACTAGTCATTGGAGGATCTCTGTGCAAAATATTTCTAGAACTCCAAACACAAAAATATTCTTCCAGGGAGGTAACTAGAACCTATTGGGCTCTGGGAGTGAAGTGCTCCTTGATGCCAGACCCCATCATAACTGCACTTTCTGTACTTTCTGTACTTATGCCCCTACTAAGAAGAAATTTAGTAAACCTATAATATAAAAGGCCAGATGTATGTTTGTCCGATGCAGTCATGCAAAGTAGAGACAGCCTGAATGCACAGAATGCTGGGCTAGTGTACACGGGCTTTTACACTAGTTCTGAATAAACCTTCTGAACCATAGGGGATACTTTAAAATTCCCTAAATTCTCATTGATTTATCCCTCAGAGTGCCAGCCATGTATGGGGCATGGGTTTGTTCAGGTGTTCCTGCACAGCCAAACCCGTGCCCCACATGTGACTGGGGTCACCCTCTCTCCTCCAACTTTTATTTTTTTTTTATATTTTATCCAGACCTCATTGAGAGGCATCAGGTCCCCTTTTGATGCTCCCCGGGCTAATAATCTCCCAGGCAATCATGCTGGCAGATCAATATTGGCAACGCAAGAGATGAATGTGATCTCCTGCTTCACTCCTACCTGAATTGAATGAATAAATTAAAAATGTAAAATAACCCTGTGTGTGTGTCACAGGAAGGTCCAGTGCATTGCTTTACTAATGCTTTGGACACCCATTTTGCCCACATACAGTGTTCTTCTTTTTTTTTTGTGCACTGTTTTTTATGAAGACCTCCTGGGAGACCCTGATGGCCCCCAAAGAGGTCTCAGTAAAAAAAAAAACAAAAAAAAAAAAAACAAACAACTCTGTGTGCCACCTCATTATGTTTTATTCTGACCTTGTTGGTCCCCTCTGTGGCATGCAAATAATAATTTTTTTTCTATAATTTTTTTTATGTAGACCTCTTGTTGGCATCAAGGTGAGAACAAAAATAATGTAAACAAACTAACCCTGTGTGTGCCACGGGGGGGTCCTCTGTGCCACACACACAGGGTTATTTTTTTTATTATTTTTTTATTCTGACCTTGTTGAGGGGGCATCAGGAGGGGTCCTGAATGCCCCCCGAGCAAAGTATGAATATAAATTAATCCTGTATGTGCCACAGGAAGGTCCAACACTTTGGTTTTGTAATTAGTTGGACCCTCTGTGGCACACAGCGGATTATTTATTTATTTATTGTTTCATTATTTTTTATTCATACAACTCTGTGGCATGCACACTATCAATCTCCAACATCACCCCCCCACACACACACATATCCTAACCCTCCTAACATGGTTCCACAGAACACTGACAGTCACATTCCCCCAGCCTGACCCCCCCCCAGCCTGGTTCCTCTGTCCACTGGTAGACAGTTCTGAAAAAATTATATATATTTTTCCATATATAACTAGAAAGTTACCTAAGGGCACCAGACCTAATCAAATGGATAACAAAAATGCTAAAAATGTGTATGGCCAGCAGGGGTCTAAGAAATGGCCCAATCTGCTGGAACTGAAAAGGCTGAATGGTGCTCTTTACCTCTGGAATGCTAGGGAGGTCTCAAACATTCCGAAATAACACACTGGTGACCACTCTAGCATTCAACTGATTAAAAGAGCTATGTAAATCCCTTAGAATTTTTATTTGTCCCCTTTGGTGCAGTTTGTTTGCCCCAGATGTGTTCCAGTTCTTAGTACATCTTAGTACATCAGCCTTTTTGAAAATAATTTAAAGGGATAGTAATACTTCGTTTTATCTTTATTTTATTTTGTAGGCATTAAAAAAACATGAAGAACGATATAAGTCTTATCTCTCAAACCTTTATGGTTTAAGAGATATTCACAAGCAAATTATCCCCCCCCCGTTCAGCCAGATCAGAAGGGAGGTGCCCAGGTAGACTGCAGAGAGGGACAATCTTCAATCAAGACAAGGGAAAAAGCTGAAAAACTTGTCAAGGGGGGAAGGGCTTTCATTGTTTTCATACAAAGAAGATTGTCCCCTGCTGTTATCTGTCTGGTCTATGGACTGGATTCCACATCTGAGAAGAGATGGCTTACACTAGGTAAAAGGGGCGGGAGGGGAAACTTTGCTTGTGAATATCTCTCAAACCATAAAGGTTTGAGAGATAAGAGTTATGTCGTTCTACATTTTTTTTTAATGTCTACAAAATAAAATAAAGATAAAATGAAGTATTACTATCCGTTTATTATAAGAAATTCTCCAACTATTTTACACATAAAGAAACAATTTTCCCTACAGTAAATATCAGCCATTTTGTAACATTGTTTTACAGCAACATTCTTTGTATGGAAATTACATTTTGAACAGGGACAAAAGATTATATAGTATAGTATAATCAGCATGTCATGTTAACTCTCTGAGTACTAGAGAGGTGTGCAACTTATTTCTGAAAACATTGAGATGCACAGTACTTTGCAAAGGTTTTAGGCAGATGTGAAAAAATGCTGTAAGAATGCCTTCAAAAGTAGACATGTTAATAGTTTATTTTTATCAAAGTGATAGTAATACTTTCCAGACACAGTCTTTAATATTGCTGTTCTTAAATAACTAAATCAAACGATCCAAGTCTTATATTTAAAAGTTGTATACTTTTTGAGGAATATGCTGGTAAAGTTACCCCCTCCCACCCCTTGTATTCACGTCAGCGCTCTAGAGACACACTTTGTCGAACATTCGCATGAAGATTCTCTTTCTCTACAATGTTAGTTCGGCTCTGCAGAAGAGCCAACCGGTCTGCGGCCCAGAAAACAAGTTTGTCAGCTAGAGCGCTGACGTGAATAAAAGGGCGAGAGGGGGGAACTTTACCAGCATATTACTCAAAAAGCATACAGCTTATAAATATAAGACTTGGATCGTTTGATTTAGTTATTTAAGAAGATCAATGATAAAGACTGTGTCTGGAAAGCATTACTATCACTTTAACAAAATGCATAGTGTGGGAACAGAAGAAAAATCTAAATCAAATCAATAGTTGGTGTGACCACCCTTTGGCTTCAGAACAGCATCAATTCTTCTATGTACACATGAACACAGTTTTATAAGGAACTCAGCAGGTAGGTTGTTCAAAACATCTTGGAGAACTAACCACAGTTCTTCTGTGGATTTAGGCAGCCCTAGACAGGCTCAATGATGTTTAGATCAGGGCTCTGTGGGGGCCATACCATCACTTCCAGTACTCCTTGTTCTTCTTGACACTGAAGATGGTTCTTAATGACTTTGGCTGTATGTTTGGGGTTGTTGTCATGCTGCAGAATACATTTGGGGCCAATCAGATGCCTCTCTGATGGTATTGCATGATGGATATGTATCTGCCTGTAGTTCCCAGCGTTGAGTAGACCATTCATTCTGACCAAATCCCCAACTTCATTTGCAGAAATGCAGCCCCAAACTTGCAAGGAACCTCCACCATGCTTCATGCAGACACTCATTCTTGTACAGCTCATTCAGTGTTGACTAATTAGGCCAGAGCATCTGCTTCCACTTTCTGCATCCCGGTTTCTGTGTTATCATGTATAGTTGAGTTGCTTGGCCTTGTTTCCACGTCAGAGGTATGGCTTTTGGTCACAAGTCTTCCTTGAAGACCACTTGTGACCTGACTTCAACTAGAAAGACAGGAGCGCGAGAGTATCTGAGAGAAACATCTGTTGTTAACAGAGAATATATATAAATGGTTCTACTCACAAGAGAACAGAATCTGCAGAGCCTGTAGTATATCCAGAAGTAATGATGATATACTCTCCATGATCCCACTGTAACATTTCAGGCCATTGAGATACTGCACCAGAATTTGTGTCTAGCAGTCTTGCCTCCGTAGACGTGAATATCTGAGGAGCGCAACTCAGATATTCACGTCTACGGAGGCAAGACTACTAGGCACAAATTCTGGTGCAGTATCTCAATGGCCTGAAATGTTACAGTGGGATCATGGAGAGTATATCATCATTACTTTTGGATATACTACAGGCTCTGCAGATTCTGTTCTCTTGTGAGTAGAACCATTTATATATATTCTCTGTTAACAACAGATGTTTCTCTCAGATACTCTCGCGCTCCTGTCTTTCTAGTTGTGGCCTACGTGGGACTTTGTCCTGAGAGGTGTTAACTGGACACCTTTGGGGGAAGCAGCAGAGACTAAGAAAGAAAGCATCTGATGGACTTTGAAACTGTAATTAACAGTAATTGCCACATGCAAAGTTTTTGCGCACTGTATATTTTGTGATGTTGTGACCTGACTTCTCTGGGCAGTAGAGTGGTGTACCAGGGTCCCACTGTTTTCTGCAAATTCTGAGCTGATGGCATTACTGGACATCTACCGATTGCGAAAGGAAGTAAGCATGATGTGTCTTTCATTTGCTGCACTAAGTTTCCTTGGCTGATCGCTGCATCTACAGTTCTCAACATTGCCTGTTTCTTTGTGCTTCTTCAAAAGAGCTAGGACAGCACATCTGGAAATCCCTGTCTGCCTTGAAATGTCTGCCTGGGAGAGACCTTGCTGATGCAGTATAACTATCTTAAATCTTATTGCTGTGCTTGGTCTTGCCATGTTGTTTGAAGTTTGACATTAAAAAGTCTTCAGCAACCTCACCTTCTTAGCTGATTCGGGCTGTTCCTGGTTTACTATTGAAACGTTGCCTAAATGGCATCCCTCAAGAGGGCATAATCAGAATGTTGCCTGCATCAAAAGAACAACATCAGAATATTTCCCACTTAAGATGCGACCTCATCAAAATGTAACCCTCATAAAGGTCACTATATAGGCACTTTGTCAACAGAAAGATACGGCATTTGAAGTACTTTGAAATCCTACATGGATAACCATATAAATAAGAGTTCTGTCCTGATATTTTTTACATTAATGCACACAATTATGAATATAAGATTGTAATCTTCAATTTTACTTTATATGAGTCCACAC
The DNA here is from genome assembly GCA_037306005.1 of Rhinophrynus dorsalis. Classification (NCBI taxonomy): domain Eukaryota; kingdom Metazoa; phylum Chordata; class Amphibia; order Anura; family Rhinophrynidae; genus Rhinophrynus; species Rhinophrynus dorsalis. The sequence goes on from CM074724.1 coordinate 52,972,131, forward strand.
AACAGTCGGGGCATCTCTCTTTGCATCTTGGGGTATGCTGCTATGTGAGGGAGACCCACTGTCTCCTTACACTACAGCCCACTCTGGCTGTAGTGGTTTCTTCCAATGTAAGGCTGCTACATGGTTTTCTCACCCGATCTGGAGCAGATGTCACTCTCGCCAAAGAGAGCAAGAACTTAGTTCCTGATCTTTCCCAACAGTGAAAATATACCTCCCTGCATCTGCACCAGATCTTCTATGATCAGGGCTTGATACCCCAGTATTGATGAAATCAAATACTTCCGGAGTAGGCTATAGTGTAAGGAGATCTCCCTCAAATATCAGTGCACCACAAGATGCAAAGGAGATGCCCCGACTGTGCGGACTCATATAAATATTGACGATGCATATAATTGTATGCTTTAATTCATGCAGGTGCTCAAAGTACTTCAAATGCCACATCTCTCTGTTGACAGAGCGACTACATGGTGACCTTTAAGCAGGCAACATTCTGATGTTGACGCATCTTAAGCGGGGAACATTCTGATGTTATGCCATGTAGGTGATGACATTCCAAAAGGATACTGTTGTTCCTCACCCAGTTTTATTCCTCCTACACAGCTGTTTTTATTTCAGTTAATGATTGTGTTTTAATATTAAATTGATTGTCATTAACATCAGTGTGGTATAATTGCTTAACCCTTTGAGCACCAGAGGGGTACACAACGCATTGCAGAGCAATGCGTTGTGTACCCCTCTGGCGCTCAAAGGGTTAATCATACACCTGACTATATACCTTAAAAATCCCTGACTTTGTGCAAGTGTACAGGGAAGAACTGATGCTGTTTTGAGGGCAAAGGGCGGTCACAACAAATATTGATTTGATTTAGATTTTTCTTCTGTTTCCTCACTATGCATTATGTTAATTGATACAAATAAACTAACATGTCTATTTTTGAAAGTCTTCTTACTTTACACCATTTGTTTCACACCTGCCTAAAACATTTGCACTTTACTGTATATATATATATATATATATATATATATATATAATCGTGTCCATACTATAATACAACTTAACCCTTTGAGTGCCAGAGGGTTAATAAATATGATACAACTCGCACTGTTCTTCAGACGCTGGGTGGAATCGATTTTCCGTTGCACTACCTACTTCCTGTTTTTCACAGTACTGTACATCCTCCTGAGCTGGAAGTGTGGATTCCAAAGTAAAACTGCTTCGCCCAGTCTGCAGAAAAAAGAACCTATATACTTGAAAACTGTCCACGATTTCCAGCAACAGTCCATGGTTTTGGGTCTCTGTCACTAGATCCTGCTATCCCTGTTTTTGTTATTGGTATTACATTTTCAATCCCCTTACCTGTGTGATTCTCATCAAAATATTATTAGGTTATGAGCTAACCAACATGTTAATATTTCTTATATATTTGTTTTCAAGTAGTATTTTGTCTGTTATACCAGAGCTCAAAATTTCCACTCGCCACTAGCCAATGGCGAGTGAAAATTTAGCCCTGGCGAGTAGAAATTCAGCCCTGGTGGGTATGTTATGGCTTGCAGTGGCGAGTAACTTTTCAGGTCTGGCTAGTAGCAAAGGACTTCAAATTATAAGCTCTGTGTTATACTATAGAAGTGCAGTTTTAACATCCTGGGTGCCAGAGGGCTTTGCAGGGCATTACTTCTCAAATCTTTGCATACTCCTCTTGCATTTAAAAAATTAAGTCTGTTCTTCCTGGTTGTCTGCTGGTTTCACACTGCACGGTACTTTGGACGCTATGAAGCTCTGTCATTTGTCTACCGAGAGCTAAAGTGCCCCTGAGATGGTTTTTGAAATGTTGGCAAGTATGCACATGCAATAGCATATATCTTATACACTGCTCTGGTCCTCAAGGGTTTGTAAATATTTGCAAAATTATTTTTGAATCCCCTTGGATGCTGGAGATAGGTAGTGGACCTAGTGATTGAGGGTCCTGGCGCAAAATATTTTTTGGGCCTTCAATTCACAGCAAACTACTAGACATCTAAATGTTTTGTATTGGCACCAATTAAAATGAGCACTTCCAAATTCCGAATTCCTGAATGTTCCGAATTCTGAGTTCCGAATTCCGAAATGTTCCGAATTCTGCGTTCCAAATTATGGAAAGTTCCGAGTTCCGGAATGTTCCGAATTCTGAGTTACGAATTCCGGAATGTTCTGCATTCCAGAATGTTCCAAGTTCCAAGTTCTGGAATGTTCCGAATTCTTGAATGTTCCAACTGCGACTTGTCTGAGCTGCAGCCATTTGCACATGTTGCACCAATGATAGCTTAGCCCCTGCTACAGATGTCTGTAACTCATGAGAGGTGGGTCTTAAGCACCTTCAGTAACACCCTTGGCACTGACCCCTTTAGCACCAGAGGGACTGTTTCCCTGCACTAATTTGAAGGAACTAAATCCAGTGCCCATTAGGATGACCACATTTCTTTCTGCAATTCAGGGACACTGTCAAAATGGGAGCCTCTGAGCACTTCTTATCTTTAGCGTGGCTGTATGGGTGGGGTGATGTGACATCACGTGATTCTGCAATGTCATTACTGGATATCAGTGTACTCTTTCTCGGGAATATCATACAGTTCTAAACACTTCACAGGTGTACACTGCAATATACTGTATTCTTCACAGTGGGCCATTTGAACAAAGTCAAAAGTGAAGCAATGGTGGAGCAAACCAATTGTACTGTAGGGAATAAATAGAAATCCCCATTGATATAAAATGGACCTTTTAACCCCTTGAAGGCCTCCAGTCTAGAGGCATCTAATTAGACTCTAGCATTCAAGTGTTAAAGCACAATTTAAATAAACTGAGATGTATATTTGTTGGTGTATGTTTGGTGTATGGTATAGCTGGTTTGCTCAAAGATTTCTCCAATTTTGTCTTCATGCATACAACTGTGGTCTTGAGGGAAGGAAGCTGGGGGGAAGGAAACTGAGAAAGCAAGAGAATGAAGCAAAAAGACTGTGGGAAGGCAGAGGGAGAATGGAGGGAGTGGAGAATGAGGTGAAGAAGAGAGAAATGGGGGAATTGGAAGGTGAGGTGATGGAAAGGGAGGATGGGGGAGGTGGAAGAGGAGGTGAAGGAGTGGGGGGATAGGGGAAGTGGACAAAGAGGAAGAAGTAGGAGAATAGTGGAAGATGAGGTGAAGGAGAGGGAAAATAGGGGAAGTGGAAGATGAGGTGAAGGAGAGGGAAAATAGGGGAAGTGGAAGAGGAGGTGAAGGAGTGGGAGAATAGGGGAAGTGGAAGAGGAGGTGAAGGAGTAGGAGAATAGGGGAAGTGGAAGAGGAGGTGAAGGAGTAGGAGAATAGGGGGAGTGGAAAAAGAGGTGAAGGAGTAGGAGAATAGGGGGAGTGGAAGAAGAGGTGAAGGAGTGGGAGAATAGGGGAAATGGAAGATGAAGTGAAGATGAGAGAAATGGGGGAATTGGAAGGTGAGGTGAAGGAGGATGGGGGAAGTGGAAGAGGAGGTGAATTAGTGGGAGAATAGGGGAAGTGGAAGAAGAGGTGAAGGAGTGAGAGAATAGGGGAAGTCGAAGAAGAGGTGAAGGAGTGAGAGAGTAGGTGAAGGAAAGGAAGAATGGGGGCTAGGTAAATGAGAATCTGACTGAAGTAAGATTTGAGAGAACTGATGAGGAAGGTGTCTTAAGGGAGAAAGAGACATTTTTTGGGGGGAAGATAAAAGTATTTGGGGAATAAGGATTGAGAGTATGAGGCAAAAAGGGTGAGGATGTATTTGTTTTCTGCCTCTTACTGTAATTAATGTAGTGAAAATTGAGAGCTGGTTTATTGAGCTAAATTGTAGGACATACTGGGATAGCTCATTTGGCTATCAGAGGACTTAGATAAAATGTAATCTAATCATTGTAATCACATATATATGTTTAACTTAGTGCTCCAATAACAGATATTTTATTGTACTATCCACATTGTGCATCCCTCCCAACATTTCAAATGGCCAAAGAGGGACATTTGTGTTTTGGGGTAGTTGCTGGAGGTGTGGCTGGTGGGCGGGGTATTACTGAGAATTTTTAGAATATTTCATGACTTCTTGTGATTTAGAGCAAGAGCAAAATATTCTGTTTACACAGAATGATATATAAACACATACAATGCAGTCTATACAAACATTAATGTGAGTTTTATTGCTGTGGAGCAATGTGATAAACTTATATATACACTGCACAGTCTTATCTCCTAAAAAGAGGGACATCAGTGGGAAAGAGGGACAGAGGGATTTGGGACTCAAAGAGGGACTGTCCCTCCTAAAGAGGCACACTTGTGAGGTATGCATTGTGTGTATGAGTGTGTGTTACAGCCTACCTTGAAATCTTTAGTTTAGTCTAGGACCCAGGAGAGTCCACCAATGCCAATAGGCAAAAGACGACTACTGTAGGCTTTCTCTTGGCAGCAGTGGCACTCTCCTCTCTCTGCCATCAGCAGTATGCCCCTGTATTGCTCATGCTGAGACAGAAAAGGGGGAGCAGAAAACACTAGTAGGTACACATGATTTGCTGCAATGGCAGTGTGGCAGAGGCAGAGTGGTTGAGTCTTAGCCAGTGACAACACTCACTCAATCCCCTGCAGGTAACACACCGGACACTGCCCTAGACTTCTTGACACCAAGGATATGCCATCCGTATCATGGTGGTTGCCACTGTTCTGCCAGCAGAATCACATGGTAGATTTTCCAGGATTATATATTGACCCGGAACGGAGTTTCCCAGGATCAGGGACAAAGGCCCAAATTAAGGGACAGTCCAGGGCAATCCTGGTGCCCATGTATTTAGCTGTCAGGTCCACCATGTTATTGCCAACTATTAACCGTTTGAGTGCCAGAGAGTTATCGCAAACAAATGTGATTTATCATGTCTAGTTCATAACTGGTAAATATGCATGCAGATCAAAGCTTTAGCTCTTATTCATTTTATTGTTATTATTATTTTTAAATAAGTGAATGGCTCAGCTGTTTGAGAACCAGGGTGTTTGTGCAAATTATATTATTGCACATCCACTCTGGTAAACAAAGGGTCAATATTAATAGCAGAAGAGGATGACCTGTGACTTACCAGCTACTTATTGGACAACAAATCTCATCATCCTCAACCTGCTGAGGAAGAGGTGATTTATAGTCAAACAACAGCTGATGAGCCACAGTTTGCCACCTTCCCTGATGCCTTGTAATGGTTGTTATATTGTATCTTGGTACCAGTTATGTCTATGCTATGCCATCTTTTTCTTAAGGTGCTTCAGAAGAGGTGAAGCCTGGAGAATGCCCAGTGAAAATCTCTGATCCGGACCCCAACCTCCCGCCGTGCCCCACCCCATGTACAGATGTGGAAAGCTGTGCAGAGCTAAGCTGTACCACTGACCCCCAATGCCCTGGCAGCCTCAAATGCTGTGAAACCAGATGTGGGATGAAATGCCTTCCTGCAAAGTTCAGTGAGTCAAGCTCCAAAATATACAGAGAGGAATAGTGGGCAAATGTATAAAGCCAAGAGTGGAGGGATTCAAATATCTAACTTATCACTCACTAGAAGCTTCCATAGGTGAATAAGGTTTATATGCACCCTGCAGAACATCCATAGGATGAGCAAATCTGTATCACCTATCTATCTATCTATCTATCTATCTATCTATCTATCTATCGAAAATGTACAGTTTCGAAATCTTTGAGTCCCTTTGAGCCCTTGTCCCCTAGGGACATGTCACTTATTACCTCCTGCTTAAGCTTTCCTTCTCTCCAGGGTGTTGGCCCTGCAGGACAGGTGCAGCTGAGCAAAAAAATCACAATCAAATTTCTCTGTCATCCAATACAGGTTACTGCTAACTTTGGGTAGGCGATCCACCCTTTTAAGTAGGCAGGAACAATTCTAGAAGTGAATGCAGGGGGTGGAGCCTACTTTTCCTCCTTGGCTGCAGCTAGCCAATCAGCTCCAGTAAGATTTGTTCCTTGGTGAAGATACAGGTAAGAGAACAGTTCTGCTACAGTTTTAGCTATTTTTTTATTTTTCTGTTAGAAATGGAATAGCACCATTAGGCGGATTACCATAACTGACAATGCCCTTAGATGTGGCTAGCTCAGTATCCAGGTGCTTTTGTGGACGTTAAGCCCTGGGGGGAAAATCCTGGGTTCAGGTTCTTTCCCCAGGAGTTACCCACTGAGGCTTCTTCTTAATACATGGTGATCTAAAGAAAGAAGATCTGCAGGAAAGGTGAGCAACCCTTTGAGTGCTGCAGGTCCACATGCCCCACAGTGCCCCTCTGCACAGGGGTTTTTTCCATTGGAGTTCCTATTGCACACTCCTGCACTCATTGGGTTTATCTGTATGTCTGTTGGGTGGTTTGGAGCAAGTTTATATGGTAACTTAACCCTTTAGCTGCTGGTTTAGCATCTTTTGGGGGGTTATTGGCACTTTCCTTACTGGGTTCAGTGTGTACTGGGTATAGTGACATGTTTTAGTAATGTCCAGTGCACATTCACTTATCAGTTACAACTTTGCAAAAGCACGCTTTTACCACATAGATGCCATTGCTCCATTCACTTCTATGGGACTGTACAGTTTGGGACATAGCTCTGCAACCGCTCATCGTAGCGACTTCAGAGATGGCTCATTTTGTTTGTCTGCCTTTGCTCTGTTATCTAGTGAATATTTTATGAGTGTTCGGGGCTCAGGGGGCTTCAGGCACTGTTGGTATACTTTTTGTGGGAAAACTACATTTTCCATGAGCGCTTGCTTTGAGTGCTCGTTTCTGATTGGCTCCAGTCGCGGCAGCCATTTTGTGCTTTTTCTTAACGAGTATCCTACACAGGGCTTGGTCTCTCTTTCTCTGTTCTGCAGATTAACCCTTCACCTGCCAGATAAGTGTATTTTAGCGATTTCTGGGGTGAAAGTTTAATCTTACACACATTTGGGTGATTCCTTATACTTTAAATGCTTTGACACTGTGAGAATGTCTAATCCGTTAGAGCTTGGGGCCAGGCCTAAGACTAAGGATGCTGGGGTCTCTGTGTCCCCTATTGCGCATTGCTCCTCATGTCATTCGGGGTTACCTAGAGAATTCTTGGGTCATTTATGCCCAGCATGTTCTGATGTCCTTGAGTCTCTCCCAGGGACCTCCAACCATGCATTAGAACCAATTTGGGTGCAAGAGTTCAAGGCTGCTACTAGAGACCTCCGATCTACATTGCAACTCTTTCCATCCCAGTTACAGGGGGTCTTCCACTCCTGGCAGACCCCTTCTTCCTTCAGATCTTCCCTGCCGAAACCGCAGGGTGTACCTGACGTATCAGATACCTCTAAGGAGGAAGTGTTGGTGAATTTGGACGTTGAGGAATGTTCTGCTGTGGGCTCCTCTCAGTTTTTTGGGGACCCCTTTGAGGCTGATCCTGATCCCTTGGCTGAGGGCCTGATCAGGGCCCTCTTAACTACCCTAAACATTCCCTTAGTTCAGGAGGTTTCTTCAGATCCCTCTGATGTATTTCAGGAGCCTAAGAGGCCCTATACTTGTTTTCCACCTAACCCCACTCTTGACCACCTTGTGTCTGATGAGTGGAAGTTTCCGGACAGGAAACCTTCTGTTTCCAAGAAATTTGCCAAGCTTTACCCCTTCTCTGAGTCGGTACTTGCTCTGTGGGTTCATGCCCCCAAAGTGGATGCTCCTGTCTCCAGTTGCTGATCCGTCCGCTCTGAAAGACTGGACTAACAAGAAACTTGAGGTCTCCCTCAAGTCCATTTTTGCCACTGCTGGTACTGCCATGCGTCCAGCGTTCGCTGCGGCATGGGTGAACTGGGCCATTGTGGTCTGGACTGAACAGCTCACCCTGGCTGTTCGTCAGGGTGCTCCTACTTCGGATATGTTGTGGCTTCTTGACAACATTTCTGAGGCCCAGCACTATGTTTCTGCTGCCTTATTTGATGCCATCTGTTTAGTGGCAAGGGTTTCCACCATGTCTGTGGTTGCCAGATGAGCTCTTTGGCTCAAGATCTGGTCTGCTGACACTGCTTCTAAAAAAGCTTTGCTCTCATTGTCTTTTCAAGGCACCTCTTTGTTTATGCCAGATCTTAAGGATCTGATTAGTGAGGCCACAGGGGGCTAAAGTACCCTTCTGCCTATGGTCCCCAGTAAGAAGACGCCTATCAAGTGTAATCAGCTTTTTTCATTCCTACCAGACTGCGACACATCTGGTGAACCAGGCGGTTGCCTCAGCTCCACATTTCTCTTCCAAACCCAAACAACAGTGGAAGCCCCAGGTCTCTTCCAAGCCTTCTTTGGCATGACTTGCCGAACCCAGGTCTGCACTTGGCTGTGGGTGGCCATCTGTGTCACTACCACAGCGTCTGGGAGGATTCAGTGGCGGACCCGTCGATTTTACAGGTGGTGGCGGAAGGGTACAGGATCCCTTTCGCCTCTCTTCCTTCCTTTCGGTTTTCCCCCTCTCATACGCCCCAGGGCATACAGAAACGCTGTCTGTTCAATGGCGCTATCCAGGCCCTTCTGGACAAGGATGTTCTGGAATCTGTTCCAGTTTGGAACAGAGGTATGGATTCTTACTCAAACCTATTTGTGGTCTCCAAGGACGGCGGCTGTTGTCCCATTTTGGATTTGAAGGATCTCAATTCCTTTGTGATCAACACTTATTATCAGCAGGAGTACCTAAGGATGGTGATTGCTGCTGTGTCCCCCGAGGGAATTCCTTGCCTCTCTGGATCATCCAGAGAGTTGGCAGTATCTCAGATTTGCCTGCGACCAAGGGCACTTTCTTTTTTCGGCTCTTCCTTTTGGTCTGACTACAGCTCCTCAAGTTTTCAACCGTGTCCTTGGAGCCTTAGTATTCATCCTCCATCGGGATGGCATCAGAGTTACTCCATACATGGACAACCTGCTTCTGAAAGCCCCTTCTGCGGAACTTCTTCATCAGCAGGTTCAGGACTGCATTCATGCTCTCACCCATCACACGTGGATCATCAACATGGACAGGTCAGATCTTGTCTAATCACAGCGTCTGGTCTTCTCTTCGACATTTAGCAGAGCATGTTGTTCCTCATGGACAAGGTAGCTCACCAGATCGCCCACAGGGTTTCTGCTGTTCTGGCTCATGATTAAAGTTCCAGCCAATAAGCTGTCCTCTCTTGTGGGGAAGTTCATTTCCACCATAGAAGCGGTCACGTTTTCCATGGCTCACACCAGGGAACTCCAGAGGTTTGTGATCCAGGTGTGCAGGGGTCAGCTGGACCTTCTGAAGATGTCAGTGTCCCTCCCTCTTCATTTGGAACTGAATTTGTCATGGTGTCTCAAACTCTCCAATCTGCTGAAGATTAAGTCCTACCTGGTGCCCTTCTGGACCACAGTGATGACGGATGCCAGTCTGTCCAGCTGGGGAGCGGTCCTGGGTCGCCTGAGTGGTCAAGGTCAGTGGTTTCCAGAGGAGTTTCTCCTTCCCATCAATGTGTTGGAGCTGGAAGAATGCCCAGTCTGGGTCCAGTCCAACAACGGCTGTGGCTTACATTAACAAGCAGGGCGGAACAAGAAGTCTCACCGCTTGGTTAGAGGTCAAGGCTATTTTGTCCTGGTTAGAAGAACATGTTCCTGCCATATCCGCAGTGCACATTCCTGGCATAGACAACGTCGTGGCAGACTTCCTCAGTCGACACACGGTGGACAGTGGAGAGTGGGAACTGCACCCAGAGGTGTTCACACTCATTGTTCAGAAGTGGGATCTTCCTTGCATCGACCTGATGGCAACAAGACACAACCGGAAGGTTCCGATGTTCTGCTCTTGCTGGAGGGATACTCTAGCTCTAGCAGTGGATGCCATGTCCATTCCTTGGTTATTTCCTTTGGCTTACATCTTTCCTCCCCTCCCCATGTTGCACAGGGTGTTACGGTAATGGAGACTGGAGCGCTGTCCAGTCATTCTGTTTGCTCTGTAATGGCCTCAACAGGCTTGGTTTCCGGAGCTTCTGGATCTGTCAGTGGCGGAGCCATTCTAGCTCCCTTGCTGTCCGGGTCTTCTTCTACAGGGTTACCTGTGGAAGGAGGATGTTCATCGTCTAGCTTTGATGGCTTAGAAATTGAATCCTCAATACTGAAGAAGAAAGGTTTTTCTTCTGGTGTGGTGGCTACTATGCTTAGTGCCCACAAACTTGTTTCTTCTAAGGCCTACCATCATGTCTAGTCGACCTTTCTCTCCTGGTGTACTGATCGGGACCTTTCTCAGGATTTTGATCTGCCTGTGGTCTTGGCTTTCTTGCAGGATAGTGTGGATAAGGGCCTCAGTTTGAGTTCGCTTAAGGTTCAGACTTCTGCTCTCTCTGTTTTCTTTCAGAGGCTCATTGCTATTCTTCCTAATGTCAAGGTTTTCTTCCAGGGCATTGCTCATACTCATCCTGTTTTCAAGACTCCCGCTCCTCAGTGGGATCTTAACTTGGTTTTGGGCATCCTTCAACGCCCTCCCTTTGAGTCCTTGGCTCCTATTCCTCTACACCTGCTGACGTGGAAAATGGCCTTTCTCCTGGCGATTGTGTCTGTTCACCATGTTGCGGAGTTGCATGCTCTGTCTTGTAGACCACCCTTTTTGGTGTGTCACAAAGACAAGGTGGTGCTTTGCACTTCTCAGGAGTTTCTCCCGAAGGTGGTCTCTGAGTCCCAAATTAATCAGGAGATTGTGGTGCCTTCTTTCTGCCCTGACCCTACCTCTGACAAGGAGAGGGATTTCCACTTGTTAGATGTGGTGCGTTGTCTCAAGTTTTATGTCCATTAGACAGTCTGACGTGCTGTTTGTCATTCCTGAGAGCCCCAGGGCAGGGAGACCTGCATCCAAAGTGACTATTGTGTCTTAGATCAAGTCCACTATTCGTAAGGCTTACGAGCTAAGGAAGAAGCCTGTTACCTTTCGGGTCACAGCTCATTCTACTAGATCTATTGGGGCTTCTTGGGCTTACAAGAATCAGGCCTCCGCTGATCAGTTGTGCAAGGCTGACACTTGGTCGTCTGTGCACACCTTTTCAAAGCACTACCATGTTGATGTGCTAGTCTTGCCTGTCTAGGATCTTCTTTGGTTCTTTGGTGCTTCCTTCACTTTTGAGCCCTGTTGGCTCTAGTTCAGTGTGCTGTGTAACAGTTCCTGGAGTGTTGTTACCCCTGTTCAGTGTCCGTTGACACTTCATTGGTTTTGTTGGGCTATCTCTCATCTGATGGTTCATATCTGCTCTGGTGACTTTGGGTGCCTTGTGTCTGGTCCTTGCCTTACTTCCCACCTCTGGGAAACTCAATGGTTGGACATCCCAAACGTGTATTGGACGGCAGAGAAAAGTGGATTTTCATCTTACCTGTTAAATCCTTTTCTCTTAATCCATACAGGTTACTGGTCTCCCACCCTGTTAAGGGACCATGCTTGGCTCTCCTGTGGCAGACCGTGGGGGTCCTTCGGGGTCATGCTCACAGGAGTCTTCTTTCCCTTCTACAATCTAGTCAATAGTTAGTGTCTCAAATCTTACTGGAGCTGATTGGCTAGCTGCAGCCAAGGAGGGAAGGTTGGCTCCATCCCCTGCATTCACTTCTAGAATTGTTCCTGCCAAGTTAAAGGGGTGGATTGCCTACCCAAAGTTACCAGTAACCTGTATGGACTAAGAGAAAAGGATTTAACAGGTAGGACTAAAATCCTCTTATTTAGGTGCTAGGGTTTTTCATGCTGCAACATTGATTGTATGCAACAAAGTTTAACAAGCACCATGAGGTAGAATTGTCCTAGGTGGAGGGTCACAGCATCACATAGCTAAGTTAAGTTAGACTAGGCTAGGTGAGGTTCTATATATTTCTTTCTCTCCATAGAAGAAGGTGCTCCTTTTAGTTCCCACTTACAGTTGCTTATTGGAGTCTTATCGGTCTCCCATGCCCAAGGCCTGATATTCCTTCAGCTATGATGTGTTTCATGGAGCAGATGCTTCACTCCTATAATGCCTTGTTTCCCCCATACCTCCCGTTTATGTACCTTCCTGCATTACTCCCAGACACAGTACAGAGTTAAACAATACCTAGCTCTCTCTATAGGTTGTTACAAAAGAAAGAGCCTGGACACATTTCAGTTCTCAAAGGAGGTCCCACACTATCTATCTATCTATCTATCTATCTATCTATCTATCTATCTATCATCTCTCTGTCTATTTGTCTATCTGTCTGTCTATCTATCAAGATGTGTTACTGTAAGGCTATTACATTTCCATCTTTTTTTTAATAAAACTGTTAGCAAACAGTGCCACTTTGTGTCCATACTGCATAACATGTACTACTGATCACTGTGGGAGAGCTTTGAGCCTTCTACTAGTCTCCATAGAAAGTGTCAGTAGCTGCTTCACCTCATTATGACAGTTCAACCCTTGTTTACTCAGCAGGTTTCTATTTATTTTTCATAATAGATATTTCTATCATTTTATCTATAAAGTACTCTGCTTTCTGGGGTCTCAGAGCAGTACATATTAGGCAATGATCTAGAGGCAATTCTTGAGCAAACCAATTACACCATGGGGGGACAAATAAACATAATGAAAATGTCACGTATATTTAAATGGGGTTTTTAACCCCCTGAATGCTAGAGAGTACCCCAATGCATTCAAAGGGTTAAAAGCTCCATTTAAATAAATTAGAATTTTCAATTGATTTGATTTGTTTTCTCTAGAACTGCACCTCTTTAGCTTCCAGAATGTTACCTTATGAATTCAAAAATACCAACAAGGTTCAGGTGACCCTGCACCCATTATCTAAGAAAGTCAGAGATAATGCTGAATAGCACAATCATGCTTGTGAACACTACAGATTTAGGCCTCGATTCAAAGAAGTACAAGAGTCGGTAGGACAAAAATGGCTAACAACCATAGAAAAAAGGTGTCTAAGTCGGTATCCAATTGCCCTACCAACTGAAACCACAAAGAATGTTGGGCCACAGAAACTGACTTGTTGCCAAATGTCTGACGTGTGTTTTCAGTTCCCAAAAGCCATGCTATATAGTGTGAGTAAGGGGAACATCAAAGGAAATGAGCAAATGATTGGTGCTTGACAAACTGTCAAGGACCAAGCGTGAGGTCAAACACACAGTCACCCTCCCACACACTAACCCTATATTACCCCTAACAGTGAAGTGCAACAATACTACCCCTAACACTTGTATAACACCTGTCATCCATTGTCCATCTTCTTCTGTCATCTTCTATCTTCCTTCTTCATGAATCTCTCCATCTTCTGTCTTCTTCTCTTCTGTCTTCTCCTCTTCTGTCTTCTTCTCTTCCTTGTTTCAAATAGTTACCTGTAAAGAGAAAAACTTAAAAAAATTAAATATGGCCCAAAAATATAACCTGGAAATATGTGCATTGTTTAAAGTAATGCAGACATTCCAAGTCTCAACAAAATATGCCCCACAATGTAAAAAAAAAATCAGTGTCCAAATCAATAAAATATTATTCGTTCCAAAAAGGCTAATGAGAAAATATTGCTGAATTGGAATAAATAGTTTTGTGCTCCATTTCTCTCGCTGACAAGTTCCCCCACTTGGTACCTTTTCAGCCGGAGCCCGAGTCAGTGTGTGGGAAATTTGAACAGAGAGAGGATTTTATATGATCAGTGTCTGTTCAAAATATCTTCCAGGTATCTATTGACTGAGATGTGTGCTTACGCACTTCCCAGCCAGTCAGCTTCTCATGGGATTTGTCATCCCCCTGCTAGGAGCTAATTGGCTGGGAGGTGTGTAAGCACACATCTCAGCCAATGGATGACTGGGCGACACTTTGAACAGAGACTGGTCATATAAAAGCCAGTCTCTGTTCAAATTTCACGCACACTGGCTTAGCTCGAAAGGTACCGAGTGGAGTATTTTGTCAGTCTCACTTCCTGCCACCACTGTTTGAGAAGTGGAGCATAAAACTTTATTTATTCCAGTTCAGCAATATTTTCACATTAGCCTTTCTATTTCTTGCGAATAAATTTTTTTAGCAAAATTGATTGGGACACTGATTTTTCAAATGTGGGGCATATTGTGTTGCGAATTTGAATGTATGCATTAATTTAACCCTTTGCCTTCAAGAGAGGTACGCAATGAATTGCTCTGGCAGTCAAAGGGTTAAACAATGCACATATTTCCAAGTTATGTTTTTGGGCACTATTTATTTTTTTTTTCTCTTTACAGGTAACTATTTAAAACAAGGAAGATAAGAAGATAGAAGAGGAGAAATCAGAAGATGGAGTGATTGAAGAAGAAGGAAGAGAATATTAAAGAAGAACAGTAGCTGATCAGGGTGCTGAAGACTCCGCTGGACATCAGGATTACTGGTAAGTGTTTTGTCAAGGGCTGTTTTTTTTTTAATTTAGGATTAATCCTGTGAGTGCCAGTGGGGTAAGCATAACTCCCTTTCACTGACAGGGTTAATGCTACTAACACTTCACACATTTTGGGATTGCTTTGGGTGTACTGATATGGGGCTTAGAGCCCCATGTCAATACATCCACTGGTCACTTACGGGGTTTTTTTATGCATTTTTTCAATTTCAGTTCCTGCTTTGGCAGTTTTGAGGACTCCGCGCCCCAAAAAACAGGGTGCAGATTTTCACCCGTTAGAGTGGGTCCCTTAACGCAACTTAATGATAACACATGGGATTCAACTGCAAATTCCAAAGTTTTGTAATATGTTTCAGTGGGAGCAAATAGGCTTAAAAATAGCACCCAACGTGCTTTTTTTTCTTGCATTATTTCTTCATAGCACTAGTAACTTAATTGCTTGCTGTGCTTGAAAAAATCCTACGGGGGTGTTTTTTTTTGGCATCAACCTCAATTGAATCGAGGCCTTACCCTGAATTCAGTTTTCATTGTTCTGTTCCAGGTTTCCTTTGGCTGAGCCTCTATTGCTAGCTCTTAGAGTTCCTCAGTAGCTCTGCCCATTTCCTTACCTGTCTTACCCACTGATATGCCACATCCCACTCATCTCTCCTCCATCATCTTACTCACCTTACCTAAGCCCCTCCTCCATTAGGAATCTAATCAGGAAATGTCAACATGTCTACACCCACACTCTAGTTATCTGGGGTCACTGGACCCAGATGTTCACAGGAATTATGACAACATAACACATGGGAATAGAGTAACAGGAGAACTGTATAGTATATATCTATGTTATATTTCCTGATGGTAGTCAACACATTTCTATTTTCTTAGTTTTTTGTTTATTCTCTAAATAGGAAGTCCTTGTAGAGGAAATTTTGACTGCCCATGGACACTGAAGTGCTGTGATGGTGTATGTGATAGTGAATGCGTTTATCAAGAGATGCGCCCCCCTGTAAGTATCAAGCAATATGTAAGCAACAAAACAAATGTGAGAAGCAGTGGGAGGTACTTACTAAGCCAGACAGATACTTTCATACTTCTATGCACCAAAACGTCCAAACATAACCATATGTATCAAGATTTCTAAATAATATACGACTTAATAAGGATTATAAAAGGATTTATATGCTTAACGCTATAGTAAAAATTAATTGGGGGTCACTTTTATGAGTGATAGTTTCCCTGTAATATGGTGGAAATATTGAAACACAGTAACACATTTTTTGAGGTTACAATATTATGTGCATCCGTCAAGTTCAGCCTTTGCCATTTCACCCTTGTTTTCGTTGATCCAGAAAAAAATAACAACTCAAACATTGAAGTTGCTGAAGAGCCTCCTCGTGTTGGTCGACTCTAATCTCCTGCTGTCAGCTGTAAAGCTGACAGCAGGAAGAGGGAAACTTTAAAACGTTCTATCTCTCAAACCATAAAGGTTTGAGAGATAGGACTTGCACCAATATATTTATTTTTAATTTATCTACAATATTAATTTTTAGCAGTCTAGGACATTACTAACCCTTTAAATCTTCCAATCCCTTATCATTTTTGTTGCAAATTTCTGTACTTTTTCCAGTTCAGTAATATTTTTTTGCCATTTTACCATTTGAGTGCCAGTTGGACATCCACTGCCTTGCTTTGCAAAACATTTGATATCTCTCTGGCACTCAAAGGTTAATGATCTTAAAAATTATAAATGTTATCAAGGATTTACAAATTTATTCTGATTCCATTTGGCTAGATCTCTGGGTCCTCAAAATTGATTCACAAACTGAATTGCTGATGTTTAGTTCATCTCTAATCAGAATGTAAAAAGATTAGTGGAGTATTAGAATCAATTGGGCAACAAACACGAAAAATTGTTTTTTAAACATATTGGAACAAATGTACAAGGAACAACTGTAATTCAAGGGCCACAGGACTGCAAAAAAAGATTTCTGTTTATTCAAACTGGACCTTTAACTCCCTTGGAATAGCCACTTTGTAAACAAAGGCCAGCTGGACTCTCCATGGGGGACATACATACAAATTGCATGCACAGCCCTAAAGAATGTTTTAATTTAGCATCTATAAATTGTTTGCCTTGTGTTTGTGCCTATATGCATCCTAGTGTTCATCTATACTTGACAATCATATTCAATAATACTTTTATTGACAATTGCTGATATTAACTACAGTAAGCTGGCATACAGTATGGGGCTTAACCTGTTATAGACAAAGTGGGTTTAGAAAATATATCTTACTTCCAATCTCTCCGGATTTACTGATTGTTTTAACAGGAGACATTTGCATTTGATCCATAGCATTTACTTCTCATTCCCCATGGCAAAAACAATATTTGTCAATGGGTGAAGAGACTCTATTTTCTCTAGTAGTTTGGTTAGTCTGGAATTACATTTTTATGTATGTTTTTCATCCTAGAGAAAAGAAAGCAAATGATTGTATCTCAAACTCAAGGATGCAGCTTCAACCGATGAACCCCAGCTTCCCTGCCACAAAAATCAACATCTTTCCTGCAACAAAAATCAACAGCTTTCCTTCCACATAAATCAACAGCTTTCCTGCCACAAAAATCAGAAGTGTAATGGCAAATAAAGTAATAAAAACAATAAAAGCATTGAAATAAGTGATGTATACTGGTCAATATGCAAAAGGACAAAAGAGAAGAAACTCTAGGGCCAACTAACAGTGCCATAGAGGTAAATAAAAAATACACAGATGTTGACTGATCTAAATGGGGCTTTTAAGCCCTTGAATGAAAAAAGTGTCTCCAGTATATTGATGACCAATCTAGCATTCAATAATTAAAATGCCCATTTGTATCAAACTAGAGTAAAAGTCTGTGTACACGGGCCAAAGTGCATCACACAGAACTACACCTTCTAGCATTCTGTGCATTCAGGCAGTGTCTACTGTGCATGACTGCATCGGACAAACATACAGCGTTTGGGCAGTCTCTACTGCTCATGACTGCATCTGACATACATCTGGCCTTTTATTATTAGTGATGGAGATTTTTAGTTCTCCACTGTGGTGCAATTGGTTTGCCCCAGAATAGCCCTACCTTTGCTTTCTTCACATGACACATTATCTGTACTTGTAATTTTCTTTACATATTACTTAGTCTTGGACTATCAGGCAATAATTAACAAAGGGTAATCATCTATACCAGGATTGGGCTACTATTTTGACGTGAGGGCCACATCGCCATTGAAAATGGTTTTGGAGAGCTGTATGTGTCAAACGCCCATTGATTTCAACAGGTTTTCGGTCCTTAGAATGCTAAAGAGTGCACAACTCGGAGAAGCTTGTGGCTGTGACAAACTTTAAGATTTTATCCAAAACCGCTGCTAATCAAAGAAGTCAGTTTCTTCAGCCCCTGTTTTTTTCCAGGTCTGCACCCATAGGAGCAGACTGGATAAAACACGATAATTGCTCTTAAAGCCTTTGATTCCTCCAGAAAAAAATGTTTTTCAAATGTTTTGCTGTGGTAGAACCAGTTTCAGATGAAGTCCCCATTTGCTTTTCAATGCAGGCAAGGCTTAATTAGTTTGTTCGGGATTGGAAGGTGGGGTTTGTCCTGGAAATGGACAGTACAGGGTGGTAGGGAGTAGGTGGAGGAGGGCTGGGTTACCTCAGATCTCACCAAGCATTAACCTCTGTCCTCGGAGATCCAGTATTTAGATTTTAACAACAGAGTTTCTGGGGAAAAGTGGAGAGTTCCCAGGTATGTTCCTTGAAGGCATCTCCACCATCCAAGTGGGTACCAAAACATTGATATAAAAAATGTAAATTCTGATTTGTACCAGTAAATTAAAGAGTGGGACAATTACCAGGTAATTACATGTGATATTTTTTGACAGAAAACAAAATTTCTCAATTTGAAATATTTCAACATCCCACACATCCACTCCTAGTCACAGTGGAGGGAAATATACAAATGCAAAAAGGAAAAACAGGAGTTGAAATCAGTGTTATAGGCCTACTCCTGCCTGTCTTCAAGTTACCTTCAAGTTACTCAAACACAAAATTCTCCCCTTAATGCCATTTGCTCCACAGGGGGTAGGGTTGTATTGCAGTGGGGCATTTCATGGTGTTCCACTCTTGTACTATGCCTTGTATGGTGTTCAAAAGGTTAATCCCATATAATAATTACTAGTTGAAGAGCCCATTACACGGGCCACAGTGCCACTGCCAGCCGGTCGCGGGGCAGTCATGCGCAGTAGAGACTGCCCGTGCCGCAGCTGACGGAGCATCCAGCTATGTATCACCTGTGGGGCAGGCAGTCTCTACTGCGCATGACATGCGTCGTTACACATGTTTTAGCGAATTACTGTATAGAATTTGAGTGCCAGACATGTACACAACGCATTGCTCTTCAATGCGTTTTGTACCCTTCTGGCTCTCAAAGCGTTAAAGAAGATCCACAGGAAATGGTGTAACATCAAGACATTTCCTGTGCATGCTATGGGGGAGGCATAAGAAGCTTGCTGTCATTACAAATTTTGTAAGAAACTATTTTTATTAGAGTAAAGAGTAATGACAGTACAGCATTTAGCTAGTCATTTTCACAAAAGCTTGTGAGAAAGAAATTATTGAGGGATTGCTGGGATATTGACTGGGGACATCCTACTCACCAATGCAGTCATGAAGAATTGTTAATATGACTGTATAACTGCAATGTGTGAGGTATTGCATGCTGTGCATTTTTGTAGACAATCTGGCAGCTCAGAAAAAGCAAAAGAGGTGAGCTGGACGTGAGGTACGGTGATAGAGAAAAGGATGTGTGACAGAATGGAGTGTGGGACGGGAGAAAAATGAACACAACAGTAAGCTAAAGTGAACTAAGAACAGAAGTCTCATTCATTGTAGATGGTTCAATATTCATGTGATCCCTACGCCATGGGATCAGTCAGAGAAAGAAGAAAAAAAGAGAGGAAAGAGAGAGTAAAATCTGGTTAGAATGTTCAGGCCCCATCATGGGTTGTGGGAAGATTAGGCATTCAAAGTTCTCTCATGTAGATTGGAAGCACTTGTAAAAGTCATCGTAGTGTATTTGGGGTAGCGTGTGGATGAACGGCTCCCAAATTTGCATAAACTTTCCCCGCAAATATTCCCTACTAGATAGGGCAATAGAGCAGTGTAGTCAAATAGAGTACTTTCAATTTCCACTGGGTGAATAAAGGAGGCGTTGGAGATAATCATTGGCTGAGAATAAATTTCAGGGCACCATAGAGAGCAAGTAAATAGTGTGGTGTTTGGTTTGGTTGAGCTCAAAGGACAGTCATATAAGCCTAATAGGGATGCAGACAGGCCATAGTGTCACCAATGTACAATATCATTTTATACCAAAAGAGAATGAATATGAGGACATGAGTATAATGAGTGCAAAAGAGGGATATGGACTATTACATTTGTTGCAGTTGTGAGAGGAAAAGAGGACGATATGGTGAGCATAAGTTTGTGTTATATAGGCTCTGTGTAAGATTCTGTACAGCAGTTCATGAAAATAGGTGGATGGTGAACTCTTAAATCATCAGGAGAAGTTAGAATATATTAATCATCATAGCTGATGAAGCTGAAAAAAGACATATGTCCATCAAGTCCAGCCCATGCCAAATAACCCCTGTTGATCTAGAGGAAGGCAAAAAAAAACCTCATTGAAGCCATTTTCAATTAAGCCCCAAGTGGGTAAAAAAATTCCTTCCTGACTCCAAATGGCAGTCAGATATTTCCCTGGATCAACATCCTATTGCTTTGAAGCCATAATTCCCAGTATTGTTCTTTGCTATAGGAATTAATTACTCTTTGAAAGCAGTTACAGTATCTGCAAGCACAGCATCCCGAGGCAAAGAATTCCATTACTTTACTGCTCTTATGTATAGTATGCCCTTCTCGGTCCATTTATATGGAATCTGGCTCACCATCCTGAAAAGTAAGGTTGCCAATAAAAGGTGAAATTAAGGAGATATTTTTGTGGCCATATATGTATAGTCTCATAAACTGCAATGCCATTATAGCTGGAAAGATTTAGAGGTATGGAGTAAATAAATCAGTTGCATATAGGGCACAAAACTTTTGTCTCTGTAGTGGTCAATGTAGATGTACAGAAATTGAACACCATCTGATAGGGATTCTGTTGACAATCTCTATATAAACAAAGGCCAGTCCTATCTCCCTATTCCATTCGTGTATACCAAGCAGTCCGCAGTCCAAATGCTCCCTGAGGTGAAAGCCGTTGTTCTGGGATAGTGCATGTGATCAAAGACAGCATTATCTGCGTGTGCATGCAGACTGCCTGACTCCCCTAAGGCATTTTTTGGTCAGATTCCTGAATCTGAATGCCTCCAACTCAGCAGCTGTCAATGTTGTTGAAATTGGCTTCCTGATCCCTGGAACCAAGATACCAAATGTGCCCGGTAAAACTGTCGGTAGGGTAAAAATGGATATGGAACAGTAAACACACATTGTTACCATAGAAATACAATTGTTCTTCCAAAATGAACCACGACAAGCGCTGGGACACAGAACCTAACTTGTGGCCAAACGTTCATCGTGTTTTTTTTAGTCCTATAACTCACGCTAAATAGCGTGAGAAATGAGAATATCAAAGGAAACCAGACCACTCTCGGTGTTAGACACAGTATAAAATACCGAGCATTAGCTGCAAACACAGTCACGATAACCAAACACTAACCCTCCCCTTGGCCATACACTATACCAACAGTAACAATAAAGTGGTCCCCTATTAGCCCTAACACTATCCTACCACACAGAGGTGGAACCCCTGCCTGTCATTCTGATGTCCAGCGGGGTCATCTGCAGTCAGGTCTTCTTCTTCAGTTCTTATTCTGTAAGCGTCTATCCTCTTCTCTCTTCTTTTTCATCTGTCACCGTCTTCTTTCTTCTTCTTCATCTGTTATCTTCATCTGTCATCTCCATCTTCATCTATCATCTTATTTCTTCATCTGTGCTCCTCCTCTTTCTTCATCTTTAACCTTTAAAAATATAGTTCTTAAAAATAATCTAAGATTTAACATATGCTGCCACCGATGGCAAAAATCCACCCCCTCCTCGTACCTTTCAGGCCATTGCCCGATGCCAACTGAGGGAAATTTGAACAGGGACTGCCTTTTATATGGCCATTCCCTGTTCAAATTGCCCCCCACCCTTCCATTGGCTGGGATGTGGGCTTACTCAGGGCACAAAACGTGCCCTGCAGTAACCACACCTCCCAGTCAATCAGCTTCAAACTGAAGGGATGACTCAACACACTAGAAGCTGATTGGCTGGGAGTGTGGGAATTAGTTTGAACAGGGACTGGCCATTAAATAGTCAGTCCCTATTCAAATATCCCTTAGTGTGCACCAGGCAGTGGCCCCAAAAGTACGAGAAGGGGGTATTTTGGGGCAGTGTATGTGTAATAGTTTTTGTTTTTCAGGTTTTTAAAGATGGAGAAAGATAAGGAGCACAAATGAAGAAATAGGATGACAGATGAAGATGGAGATGTCAGATGAAGAAGAGAGAAGAAGAAAATAGAAGCTTACAGAAGAAGACTTGAAGAAGAAGACCTGGCTGCAGAAGACCCCGCTGCACATTTTTATTTTTTGGTGTTATCATTTTGAATAATTAACCCTTTGAGTGCTAGTGTGTTATGCAATGATGTGCAATGTGTTGCATACCCTACTGACACTGAAAGGGTTAATCCCTTTTTAGCATTTACTCACATTTGATTGAACCCTTTGTGTAGTAGAAGGGTATGCAACACATTGTTTACCAATAACCTGTGTACTCCTCTGGCACTGAAAGGGTTACTTATTTACACTTTAAATATATTTTGAAAACCCTTACAGTGCCAGAGAGGTATGCAAAACATTACTTTGCAATCTATTGCGTAACCTACTCTGGCACTGAAAGGGTTACTTATTTTAACATTACACACATTTTTTAAGTACTTTGGATGTATTGATATGGGGCTTAGGGCCCCACGTCAATACATCCACGGGTCACTAATGTCCCATAAAATATTCTTCTAGTTTTGTAGAGGTTAAAAAAATAAACTATATGCCACTAATCCTATCTCTCAAACCGCTATGGTTTGAGAGATATTGGCATTAAAAGTTCCCCCACATCTATGCACTGCTCCACTGTTCCCCCTCCCCCTTATGCATTTGCTGAATATTACTCAACTACTGTGTGTGTTTTTACTCTCTGCAGTACACAACTGATGGAGTGTGATGTCTTGCCTTATCCCTCAACAAAATTCTCAACGTTGTCTACTGTCTATCAATCTGTCTCAGTCGTAGAGTACACATCAGACTCCCAGTCAGTTGTCTGTCACCTAATATATGTATTTGTTTATTTATTTATTTTTTAAATTGTCCACCCTATGTTATCACAGTCAGTCAAAAAAAAAAAAAGTATGACTAAAAAACAAAATTAGCAACTTCTTTCCCCAGACTTCCCCAGCACAGAGGCAATAAAAGCAAACTCATCAAGCAAATTGGACCCCAGCTGCCTATGTCTTGACAGTCAGTCACACCAAATTTTGGGGTATTTCGGGTCAACCTCCTTCCTTCCTTCTTCTCCCCCAGAGTACCCTAATGCAAAGAAAATAAAACGTCCTACCTAAAACACTCCCTCAATTAAGCTTCAATTCCCCTTTATTTGCCTATCTCCTCTAGCTCAAAAACATGCTGCTCTCTCCTCTCACAAACACACAATGGCTGCTGTGAGAGACTGACACCCTTGTACATGGCTGTAGAAAACTAGAGAAAATGTTCATATGGTGGGAAAAATGTTTTCTTCCTATTGATGTCAATGCAATGAGCTAAACGAAAAAAGCTGGAAAATGGCACTTTTCACTGTAAATTATTTGCCAAGCAGGAAGTGGCATTTTTTGGTGATTTTGATTTGAGGCAAAGGTTTTTGCCTATCCCTACCCATGAGTCTAATACAGGTTTGTTAGAGTTAATTAAATGATGAGCTCACAGAATGCAACAAAGAAAGACAACAAAGAAATAACTGTCCAGACCGTGTCTGAAGAAAAGGTTCTGGATTTCAAAGAGAATAGTACTTGGCAGACAGTCATATTAAAGGTCATATATTGACTGCAGTCACCTGAAACTTTCTCAGACAAAGAAATCTGAAGCTCAGGCCAAGCTGTAGCAACTTTAGAGGGTGAAAATGGGACTAGAGGTAAAGAGGACCAACATAGTAGTTGAGCAGCGCTACGAGAATGCAGGTGTTGGAGCTAATTCTGTTGAAGTGAAATTACCTCCTTGCAAAACCTGAATAGTCTGAGTCAGAATAGCAATCTGACAGGTCATGTCTATGAAAGCTCAGCCATCCCTGTGAGCTCCATACTGACTCAGCTAATATGGAAGGCCACCAAAATAGTAAGTGCAGTATTGCTGTGTCTTTCAGTTGTGTTAAAGGTGCCATCCACAAGCCCACATAATCAGAACCAGTTGAGCTGGAATTTAGCACTGGAGGAATACAGCTACTAGCTGGCAGCAGTGATATTGGATCTCAGATGGAGAGACATCATGATCCAGACAAGGATGAACTAGTTTTCAATTTGCAGAATAAGCTGAAGTCAGAGAATTGCAGACAGCACGGGTTCAGAATCGGGATGAGTGGCCAAGATTGGGAAAGATAACACAGGTTCAGAATGTCCAGGAGACAAGCAGAGGTCAAAATACAGTAGGCTGGGCCATGGCTTTTTATGGGAGCACCAGACTCCAACTCTACCTCCTAGCGGCTCAGCTGATGTCACCTCGGCTCACAGGTTATAATTTGCACATACGCAACCTGCCCATATGAATTAGCACATAAATGTGAAGCCTCTCCTGCACACGTGGAAGAGACATGACACCACCAACAGTGACATGAGACAAACTGGCAGGTAAAAACCAAACTTGAAAAACAGGGAGGAGTTGGAATTTTGATACTTTTGTCTTACGGAGAAATCAGAATATTTCACAGTTCTCTATAGATATGTATTTCAAAATTCTCAAATGAAATGAACAACGTTTTGGGAAACAATACATTGCACACCCCTATTGTCCTCAAGGAGATAAAATCCCTTCCTTTGAGTTGTTGAAGAACTTAGAGCAGAATGCAATAAGTTAACACTTTGAGTGCCAGAGGGGCATCCCTCTTGCTTACCCCTCTGGTGCTCAAAGGGTTAAGCAAGGGCAAACCCTAGCGGAGAACTGAACATTTCCAATTATTTAAACAAGGATTTTAAGACTTTGAATACTAGAGACGTCTCCAACACATTTAAATGAATGGTTATTAAGATAATATTTATTATTGCCTAGTGGCGCAGTTGGTTTGGCTCACAATGGTACTGCTTTGGCCTACTGAATATGGCCATTAAGGCCTTGTGTATAAACCAACACTGGAGTATCAATTGCACTGCAGAAGAGAAAAATGTAATGAAATGTTGCTTTTTAACTCTTTGAATGCTAACAAGATCTACAAAGCATTGCAAAGCAAATAGTTGGCGCTTTCTCTTGAATTCAGAGGGTTAAAAGCCCCCTATGCTGTGGTTGGCTTGTCCCAGAATTACTTGTTTTGTTTTGCGCATAAGGCACTTACAAATGTAATTACTGCAAGTAGTATAACGATGCACGTTCTACAGAGTGACAGATACACACAATACACATAATAACTATTTACACAAAGAATCTCTTCACGGTAGGAAAGGTGATCTCCCCGACCTCAGGTTCTTGGTTTTCATATTTGGGTGGAGTTTTTCAAGATGAACTGGGTATGGCATAACGCCAACTTCCTTAAAGAAGTAAAAGAAATTCTAGAACTCGAACCAGAATTTTAAATCCCATATCAAATGGCTTTGCAGGTCATATGCCTGAAAAATAGACTCATTATGTTTTGTTTTACAAACTCAACCCTGGAACGCAAAGGGATAACAATAAGTCTTCTATATTAAAGAAACAGTAACTATCCAAATAATAAACCCCTGCTTACCTTTATCGTGAACAGAATATTGTCACTACGTATCAGTTCTGTACTGGGGGGAAGGTGGGAAGTCCTGAGGCGGTGTGATTCACATACTGTGTGCCGCAAGTTGTGGAAGTGCCAGATTTCAACTCCACATATCTGCAGTACTAAGTAAGTAAAATTTTAAAAAATCCCCTATGCTAATCTAGTTTTACTTATTAACCCCTTAAGGACCCATGTCGGTCCTGGACCGTCATGTGTTGTTATACCCATAAGGACCCATGACTGTCCTGGACCGTCATGGAATTCTGGGCTCCCCGTGAGGCTGCACGCTGTTCAGGGAGTCCGGAATCCGATTCAGAAAAAAAAATGGTCCCTGGTCCTTAACCCCATCCCGACAATGGACGTACATGTACGTCCAGCAGAAACTGTCACTTAGTGACAGAGGACGTACATGGATGTCCCGGAAGTAATTGAAGGTAATGGGGAAAAAAAGTTTGGCGGGCATTAAGTGCCGGCCGCGCGTGCTCACGGCCAGTCACTAAGGGGTTAAGTGACTGCACCGTGCGTGTGCGACCAGTCCTTAAGGGGTTAAAGCATATGGCAACAACTTCACCTAATGTGAAAGTTCCCATTTAACAAAGAGCCCACATTACTCCCACATAGTAAGTTATGTGGCCTTCAGTACGATGAGGAGTTTGGATGCTTGTATACCACAGCGAAGACTCATGTCTGCCTCAGTAGAAATTCTATCAGTGCTAATTAAAGATTAATTTATTGAAACAGTTCATGTTCATATTCCTCATTAGTTTTTTACATAGATGAAGGTAAGCAGAGGTTTATTATTAGGAGGTATAAGTGCTCTTTTAAGACGTTTCTGTCACCCTGAAATATAGAACAAAAGCACATCCTCTAACAACCAGTTTCTCCTCATTGTGATTGGGGCCTATTCTACAAATTAGCTACAGGTGAATACAATATAAGGTGAAACCCTTTTCTCATTACACTACCAATCAGAGGTGGTCTACTCCATTACAATTTCTTGATGTCAGTTTCCCAATGTTCCGGAATGTGAATTTCCTTGCTCTGTTCTGTCAGACTGGCTAGTGGTAGTGGTGATAAGGTGGATATGAACTGTCTTTTTACCATGTGGCCTATGGTAAATAGTTGAAATTAAAAAAATAGGTTATTCTGGGGCAAGCTACCTGAACCACAAGCAACTAAGTCAAATCACCCCATTGATTGTATTAGGGCTTTAAAACCCTTTAATGCTACTGAGGTCTCCAACACACTGCAAAAGCAATGATTTAGATACCTGTAGAGCATCATGAGTTTAAAAGTTCAATTAATGTGAATGTTTTCTTTTGAATATAGTGCCTTATGTCTTTTTATCCTTTCAATGAGTTAGATATACCATCTTTAAGTCTCTAAATGTCAGCAAAGTATATTAAAGCAATCAAAGGGTTAAATGACAGCTCTTTTCTTTATTGTTCACGAGTTTCTTCACAAGGTGTCGCACTCTCTAGTAGATTACTTTGATTTGCGTTGAGCTATCTTTAGCAAACCAAGGGTTAAAAGAGGCTATTTATGAAATATCTATGCGGTGGTGCTCTAAATGTTCTGATACTGATCTGAAGCAAGTATTAACCCTTTGAGTGCCAGAGGGGTACACAACGCATTGCAAAGCAATGTGTTGCGTACCCCTCTGGCACTGAAAGGGTTAAAAACAACACGGCTCAAGCCAGCTATGATATTTACCTGTTTAGTCCTTGTAATGCACTAGTTATCTCATCATTGAGTGGGTTTAAATGATGGCTGGTTCACATGGGAGTCAGCCATACATGACATCCATATGAGCTGCCATTGATTGGGATGTTGTGGTGATTATTACAATGACTCGGATGGCTGTGTGAATGGTCTGTATGGCAGCTCAAGAAGCCACTGTTCAGGTCAGTGTTACTGCAAGTTGCTTGTGTTCTGTGTTGCATGCATGCAAGCTGCAGCAAACAGCTAAACTCTGTAATCATGCATGGTGATAGGTCTCATATGAAATGGCTAATATCCAGGAAATGCAAAGAGAAAAGGGGGAAGACAAAGAAGGATCAATAATGTAGATAGGTCTGGCTGTCTCCGACACCCTTAAAGGGACACTAATGTCCCATAAAAAATGTTCTTGTTGTACAGTTTCAAAAATAAAATGTATAGCACAAATCCTATCTCTCAAACCTTTACGGTTTGAGAGATATTTGCATATAAAGTTCCCCCCTCCTACCCCTTCTCCTGATGTCAGCACTCTGCTGACAGCAGGAGATCCCGGTCCTGGGACCAACCTGTGGCTCTGCAGCAGTTTGCAAGCACACTTTGTAGACCGTTCCAACGAAGTAGTTCTTTTTAAATAAAGCGATTTCGGCTCTGCTGAAGAGCCTCCTCGTGTCAGCCAACTCGAATCTCCTGCTGTCAGCTTTACAGCTGACATCAGGAGAGGGGAAACTTTAGATGTAAATATCTCTCAAACCATAGCGGTTTGAGAGATAGGATTTGTGCCACATATTTTTTTTTTTAACTCTACAAAATAAGAACATTTTTTATGGGACATTACTGTTACTTTAATGTGTATACTGAAAAGGAGTTTGGTTGGACAGTAGCATATGCTAATTCCAACAAGTGCACGTCTGGTGAATGACTGCTCCCAGTAGCAGGACTCGATTATCAGTGAAAGATGATGTATGGCTGCTCTCTATATACACTCGCCCTGCCAACTTCCCAAGTGGCAGGAACATATAGAAACAAGAAAAGGAAGAGATTGTTCTCTCCTTTTTCTTGCTTATATACTATCCAACAAATGGTTGTGTTTGCTAGTGATTAGTACAGCTGCTCCAATATCACGGGTGTGATCAAAGCCTAAGCAAGCTATTGCCAGATTTGTCCCTCTGTTTGCTACAGGTCACTGCCACCCTACCTCTGCCTTGACATAAAACAGTGACCTTCTGGCTGAGGCACTGAATGAACTTGTTTCAGCAAGATTCTGTGGTAGCTTGGTTCCTCTTTCAGCTGTATGCCTTCTGGATCCTTCCTGATTGGCTACTCATGTCAAATGATTTCTGGTCAGCAGGTATTTAATGTTTTCTCCCTAAACACACAATGCTTGGTCATTGAGTCTGTCCTGTGACTTAGCATTCCTGTCGGTGAGAGATATTCTAGTTTTGACGATGGCTTGTTCCTGACTCAATCTGACCTACTACCCTAGACTTCAGCTTGTATTCAGGTTTAATATGGTTTGCTACTTGCCTTTGATCTTTGGGCACTTTCTGTGACTAGGAACCTTGATACCTGCCCTGAGTTTGGATTGTTTGATTCTGCCTCTTCCCGCTGATTCAGTGCCTTGTTTGGACTTTCGCTTAACCTCTGGGGGAAAACTTTTGCTTGTTACGGAAGCTGTTACAGCCTTGGACTATGACTTGGACTGCATGTCTTTGCTTTGAATATATATGTATAGTGAGATCCAAAAAATAATAGAAAACTCAAAGTGGGTGAACATTGTAAACTATAATCATAATTATTAATATAAATTAAAAAGCAAATCAGGTACAAATCTCTACATTACAACACAAGTCAAGAAAACAATGATGATGTATTGAGTAACAAATGCACTCTATATATGTGTGTGTGTGTGTGTGTATATATATATATATATATATATATATATTCTGGGTGATTCAATGGGTGTGTGATTTTTGGCCTGCCCTCACTATCCAGCCCACCCACCACTATCTAAGGCTGAAAAAAAAAATGGCTGCCACTCACTCCACATATACACACACATGCCCCCCTCCACACTGGCAGACACATACACACACACACACACACACACCCTGAGCAGCTGAGGATGATGGGAACTATGTTCAAGCTACATCTGGAAGTCCATGGTCCAATCTGTATTATGCAGCTTCTTCATTCCCTGTCTGTGAGCCTGCACAGCCCTGCCAATTACTACAAGTGAGCTGATTTCTAAACAATCAGCAGGCAGGATTCTGGCTTGCTGGGAAAGTGGAACAACTGCAGAGAGGTGATCAGGCAGTGCAGAGCAGGGCTTCTCCTGAGCTGGTAAGTGGCGGAGACATGGGTGTGACTGTATTTATATATTGCACAAAGAGAGAGAAAGAGAGCAGATTGTTTGTCAGTCTGTCTGTAAGTAGAGGTGCCAGTTCGTGCAATCATCTCCATGCTGTACATAGCTCACTGTATAGCATGTATGACAAACTATTTATATATGGTCTGGAATTGTATAGTATACAGTCTGTGTATAAGGACTGGCACTATACAGTATAGGAGGGACGGTCCTTGTTTGAGACCCAAATCCCTCGGCTCCTCTATTTAGGAGATCACACTGTGTGGTGTATATACAGTAGGCTGACCAGACCTCACCTTTAACCGGGGACACATAGGAAATAGGCATATTTCAGGAGTGCACCAGAATCAAAGCAGCCCTGCAGTATGCATTTTTCATATGCATCCCCGGTTAAAGGTGAGGTCTGGTCGCCCTAATATACAAGTGTATCAGATTGCTCCACGTCAGTAAAACCCACAGTAATGTGGGTATAAACTTCTGTATATATCTGTTAAATTAGTCTGTATAAAAAATACTTTCATCATCTTCTAAATCGTTCACTTACAGAAAGAGTAACTTAACCATTTAAGTGCCAGAGGGGATGCAATGCATTGCTTACCACCTGGCATTCAAAGGGTTAAAAATTCTCTACAATGGTCTGACACTCTATAGCAGTGGTTCTCAACCTGTTCTCTCAGTGGCTACTAACAGGCCAGGATTTTAGAATTTCCTTTTAAGAGCACCGGTGAGTTAATCAATACAACTGAGCCTCTGATCAACACATGTGTTTTCTAGCAGGGAAATTCCTAAGTCCTGGCCTGTTAGTGGCCCCTGAGGGCATGTATAGTATACAGTCTGCATGTGTCTGTGTATAAGGACTGGCACCATACAGTACAGGAGGGATCTGTACTTGGGGGTAAAGAAGGTTCCGCAAGGTAAGCCTTAACCTCAAACTCAGCACTTTTTCTATTGATGCGGAGCTGTTTGTTTTGTCCGAAGCATAATCTGTCCATTGCCTCAGCATAAAAGCAGCAGCTGCTCCACTGGAAGAGGATGACGTGCTACTGGCGCTGCTACTGATAGGTCCCCAAAGACCACCACACTCACACCACACAGCTCATTTGCGGAATCTTCTTCTGCCTCCGGTGACTGCATCCTGTTTTTTCTTTGCCTCTTACACACCCTCGCTATCAATTGTTCCCTCCAGGCAGTGAGTGGAATGGAAGTAAGTGACATCTTGCCTTTGATTTGTGGATTGCAAGCATTTACTCAGGACAATAGTCCATGTGCTCTTCCATGCGCCCAATCAGTTGTTTCTTCAGCCTCGTTAATAGTGCAGCAACATCGGGAAGTATATTAACATCACTACCAGGCAAGTGTTCCCTATGGGCAAGGAAATCGTCCAATTTTAAGGAAAGGTGCATGAAGAGGGGAATGACTTCTGCCAGGCTAGTGTTCTCTTTGCTCAAAAATTCCATAAAAGCACAGAAAGGCATAAGGACTGTCACTACCTGTTCCATCAGGGCCCAGTCAGCCCTGCCCAGTCTGCTGTTACTGCCAATGAAATGGTGACATGACATTGCGTGAATTGCCTTTTTCTGCTCCAGGATACGGTCTACTATATCTAAGGTGGAGTTCCACCTGACCCCAATATCTTGTTTTAGTCGGTGCTCTGGGAGGTCTGCCTTTTTCTGTTCCTCCCTGAGGAGCTGGCTATTTTTGACGCTCCAATGGAAGTGGCCAGCAATTTGTTGGCATGACTCCAGAAGTACTGGCAACCTTCCAGTGTTACTGCCATCCTCGAGAGAAGACTTCACTACTAGATGCAGGACATGTGCTGAGCAGCGCAAACCCGCAATCCTGCCATCCCGGAAAGCCTTGATCATATTAGCTACACCATCAGTAACCACAAACCCCATTTGCTCCTGTGTGCCTGCCTGCTCTCCTAGCCACTGCACCACCATGTTCTGCAGTGCTTTACGAATATTATCTGATCCATTACCTCAGCATGGAGGAGGAAAGAGCAATGCCCTGCCTGCTTGGCTACTGCACCAGAACTTGTTGTTGCTATGGGTCTGTCTTGCAACACATTGGGCTGCCACCAACGCTCCGTCAATGACAGGAAGCCATGCTGGCCACTCAGAGCACGTTAGTCAGTGGTAAAGTGCACTGACTGGCCACCAGCCTTTCCTAGCATGTCCTTCAATAGCCCAACGTATGACCGGTACAATGAGAGCACTATAGTTCTACTAAATGTGGTGCGGGATGGAATTTTATATCTGGGTGCAACAGCCTCCATAAGTTGCTGGAAGGGCTCCCCGTCCACCAAATTAAAAATAGCACCCTCAATGGCTATGAGCTGTGCAATGAGGCATATGATTTTACTGGCCTGCTGTCTGCACAGCCCCTTGAAATGAAACCCACCAAAATCTTCCACTGTGACCTGCATTGATTTTGGCATGGGCTGTGACTGTCTGCTGCTTTTACTAGGACCAGATGTGGCATGATCCCCCTGCCCTTTCTCCTTCTGCCTACTGGTGGTGGGTGTGACACTGGTGTATGCAATACTAGATTGCCACCTTCTGCACTTATCAACACCGACTTGTAGTAGTTGATCAGGTGTTGGTTCATCCTGGAGTGGTCAGATGACCCAACACACACCCACGGATGACTTCCCTGCCACATAATTTACATTTTGCTAGCCGGCCATCAACAAATGCCACAAAATGGTCCCATACTTTGGAACTTCACCTTCACATTCTGGTGCAACCTCGTTTTGCTTTTTCTTTCTACATACCTTTAAAGTGGTACTAGTAGACCCAAAGATGGCAGCAGGGATGTTGGGATTGGGATTGGAGGAGGATTGTGGAGTAACAGTGGCACTGGTGGTGGAGACACTAACAGCTACTACCTGGCTGGGAGGCTCAAATGGAACCGGAGAGGCAGGTGTTGAGTTGTCAATAGAAGACACAAGTGTAACTGGAGAAACAGGAGGAGTAATATGGGAAGCAGGCAAAAAATTAAGCTGAGGGGAATAATCAAGGTCACTGGAAAAATCAAGCTCATGGGAAAAATCAAACTTAGGAGGCCTTGATCCCTCAGATTCTTCTTCTTCCATCTCTTGTAGGTTTTGACAGTGAGAAAAATCATCATCAGCAGCAGATTTTGGGGAGACCTTCTCAATTCCCTCTTCTGCCTGGTGGCTACCAGGTAATGGTAAACCATCTCCCTCAATAGAGTCAATAAAATTTTCTGGAGTAGATATGCTCTCAGTTGCAGTGACAGTGGTGGCAGGAAAAATACTGCAATAATTTCCATTTTGGCTGCTTACACGTACATTCACTGTAAAAATCCCGCATTGATACTGCCCGCAGTGTCCGAACAGTAGTGTTACACACACTAGTCCCGAGGTTTATAGAGGTGCCTGTAGCAGAGGTGGTTACTAAACTGCCAGTGGCACTAGTCATTGTGCAGGTGGTTCTGGGGGGATCATAACCAAACAGCTGATGAGACACAGGTGACCACTGCTTTGTGGTCTCAGAGGAGGACCTGGACCTCTCTAGCCTGCTAGTAGAGGTAGAACGACCTGCAGTTGCCTTCTTATTTTTATTTTTTAGTTTGGAGTGCTGCACCTGAGTTTGACTAGTACTAGTACTCTTCTTTGCCCGTCTGCTGCTGCTACGTTTGCTTGAAATCAACATCACTGTGGTGGTGTTGCTGGGTCACTGCAGCTGGTACCAGGGCGAGGAACATCAGGTTGTTCACTAGGACTCAAATCCATTACAGAAAGGTAGGTGGTGTACAATAATAATTTGACAATTTTACAACCTGGCCCACGACAACTGTGAGATTGTCTGTGTCACTCTGCAAATTATTCAAACAAAATCCAAAGTTACATTTTTAGATTTAACACTGGAGCACTGATGATTCTCCCTTGTGGTGGCAGTAAGCTGCTAGGCTACCCAGTCCCTATACAACTGTGAGATTGTCACTCTGCAAATTATTCAAACAAAATCCTAAATTTAATCTTAAAATTTAACAGTGGAACATTGATGATTCTCCCTTGCGATGGCAGTAAACTGATAGGCCTCCCAGTCCCTACGCAACTGTGAGATTCTTTCACTCTGCAAATTATTCAAACAAAATCCTAAATTGTATTTTTAGATTTAACACTGGAACACTGATGATTCTCCCTAGTGGTGGCAGTAAGGTAGTTGGCCTCCCTGACCCTACACAACTGTGAGATTGTGTCACTCTGCAAATTATTCAAAGTCCTAAATTGAATTTTTATATTTAATACTGGAGCAATGATTATTTTCTCTTGCAATGGCAGTCAAGTAGTTATCCTCCCTGTCCCTACACAACTGTGATATTGTGTTACTCTGCAAATTATTCAAACAAAATCCCAAGTTGAATTTTAAAATTTAACACTGGAGCACTGATGATTCTCCATTGCGGTGGCAGTAAGGTAGTAGGCCTCCCAGTCCCTACACAACTGTGAGATTGTGTCACTCTGCAAATTATTCAAACAAAATCCCAAGTTGAATTTTAAAATTTAACACTGGAGCACTGATGATTCTCCATTGCGGTAGCAGTAAGGTAGTAGGCCTCCCAGTCCCTACACAAGTGTTATATTCTGTCACTTTGCAAATTATTCAAACAGAATCCTAACTTGAATTTTTAACACTGGAGCAATGATGAGTCTCCCTTGTGGTGGCAGTAAGCTGCTAGGCTACCCAGTCCCTATACAACTGTGAGATTGTCACTCTGCAAATTATTCAAACAAAATCCTAAATTTAATCTTAAAATTTAACACTGGAGCACTGATGATTCTCCCTAGTGGTGACAGTAAGGTAGTTGGCCTCCCAGTCCCTACACAACTGTGAGATTGTGTCACTCTGCAAATTATTCTAAGTCCTAAATTGAATTTTTATATTTAATACTGGAGCAATGATTATTTTCTCTTGCAATGGCAGTCAAGTAGTTATCCTCCCTGTCCCTACACAACTGTGATATTGTGTTACTCTGCAAATTATTCAAACAAAATCCTAAGTTGAATTTTAAAATTTAAGACTGGAGCACTGATGATTCTCCCTTGTGGTGGCAGTAAAGTAGTAGGCCTCCCTGTCCCTACACAAGTGTGATATTCTGTCACTCTGCAAATTATTCAAACAAACTGCTATGTTGAATTTTTAACACTGAAGCAATTATGAGTCTCCCTTGCGCTGGCAGTAAGCTGCTAGGCATCCCAGTCCCTACACAACTGTGAGATTCTTTCACTCTGCAAATGATTCAAACAAAATCCAAAATTTAATTTTTAGATTTAACACTGGAGCACTGATGATTCTCCCTAGTGGTGACAGTAAGGTAGTTGGCCTCCCAGTCCCTACACAACTGTGAGATTCTGTCACTCTGCAAATTATTCAAACAAACTCCTAAGTTACATTTTTAACACTGGAGCAATGATGAGTCTCCCTTCCAGTGGCAGTAAGCTGCTAGGCCTCCCAGTCCCCAAACAGCCGTGAGATTGTGTCTCTCTGCAAATTATTCAAAGTCCTAAGTTGAATTTTTATATTTAACACTGGAGCAATGATTATTTTCACTTGAGATGGCAGTAAGGTAGTCGGCCTTCCAGTCCCTAAACAACTGTGAGATTCTGTCACTCTGCAAATTATTCAAACTCCTAATTTTAATTGCCAGATTTTACACAGGAACAAAGGTGACTCTCCATTGCAGTGGCAGTAACTGTCACTAATGCAAACTGCCTTCCTATGCCTAATTGACTGCCTACACAACAACTGGACAGTCACTCTCTCTCTCAATCTGCTTCTTCTCTCTCTGAGCTCCAACAATGCAGTACACACTTCAGGAAATGCAGGAGCTTTCTGGGTGTCTGTGATGTCATTAGTCCAACCCCCATCATGAAATGAAGAAGCTAATTATACTAGAGAGGGATGGAAAGTAGCGCTCGCGCAGGGAGGATGTCATCAGGATATCTGAATCTTGCCACAAATTTCTGTCCAGTGTCAGATTCGCCTGCTAAAAACGAATGACTCTAGGATTTTTGTTCGAGCCGAATTGCTCTCATTCACCCTTATTTGTCCGAAATCCGAATTCAGATGAACCGATTCGCACAAGTCTATCGTGGTAAAGAGATTAGCCCCAATTTGCTTTTTGGATGATATTTGTATTTTAGTCTGTAGGCAGAAGGGCCTATATCTGGGCAGCTGTTTTCACTTTTTTTCTAATTCCTCAGTGCTCACTTTCCAAATAAAGAAAACATCATCTATATATCTAGTCCTTAACACCTATATTGTGTTAATATATTTTGATTCATAAACACTTATGTATTCCTGTGTTAAAGGTGTGGTGAGAAGCTAATTCCAGATAAGACTGTTGTTATATTCATTTGAATGCTACTACTGCCAAAGGGGATAATACCTCCATTTAATTAAAGGGATAGTAATATTTTAGACTAAAAGCAGCTCAAATTAATCTTCATTCTATTTGGACCATGGAGAGCATTATTGCAATACTTTCTGAGTTGTAGTTGATAAAGTATCCCCCTCCCACCCCTTTTACTGATGTAAAACTGCTCACCTCCAATCAACAAGACTGTCCGGATGCATCACAGATTGGGACAATCTTCAGTGATCATAAGGAAAAATCTGAAAAATCTGTCCAGGGGGGCAGGGTTTTCCTTATATTCACAGTAAGAAGATTGTCCCTTGCTGTGGCCTGTCCAGTCAACTGACCAGATTACACATCTGAGGGGAGGTGGCCCACACTAGATAAAAGGGGTGGGAGGGGGATAGTACTTCAATTACTCTTGAACTACAACTCTGACAATATTGAAATAACACTCTCCATGGCCCAAATTCTATGAAGATTAATTGGAGCTGCGTTTATTGTGAAACATTACTATCCCTTTAAGGTAACACTAAGAGCTTATATATGTACATTTTCATACTAGTGACCGTTACAGTAACTGTGTCATTAAAAGGTAGTCTTCATAAATGGCACCTCATGCATTTAGACTTGAAAATCAATTTTGTTATTCCTATAATGCAAAACACGATGTACGATTAAATGAATAATAACTCAGCCTTTCCTAGAACGGGTCTACAGGGAAGATAATGACTGGTCTGGAACCTCATCTGCTGCAGAAAGTAATGTTTCAGTACTATCATTATGTCCAAGAAATGTGCTTGGGATAGGGGAAGAGGAGGAGTGAATGAAAGTGTTGGTAGTAGTAAAGTCTCATTACAGAAACTGACTGAGGCCATGTACACCTTGTGCATTAAGTGATGGTGATGATCCTCCCCCACACGAGGAGGCCATTTACAAAGATGATATGGAAAGTTGCAGCACCAGTAGTAGTGGTAATAAACCGAAAGACTATGATGAGTCACATTCTAATGTTGTTGCCACAGCGGATGAGGACTTAGCAGTGAGACCAATTGGTGTATCAAACACACCTCTAAAGCATTCAATAAAGTTCAGTGAGATCTGATTTTTGCACATCTCCTTGAGCGTGTTCCTCTAATCTGTTTGTCTGTGAATCATTGGCCAATGGGAGACCAAGCAGAGTTACTGCACCAGGAGCAACATATGTGCAATATCCCAGAGTGCACATACTTCCTATCTACATTAAACAGCGACGGTAACACTCCCTCACAAACTAGTGGTCTATTTTTTGTAAAAGTGAAAATAAAATATTTCTGACTTTAAAAATCAGAGGATGCTGCTTATGGCCTAATTAATAAAGATGATGATGATGATCAAAATATATCCCTCCACTTTTCTCCCCTTGTTCTTCAGATACAGATAAAGTAGAGAGTAAGTGTGATGATGAATAGAAAATGCTCAGTCTTCCACTACTGGCAAGGAACAATAAACATTTTGAGAGATCATCTGGAAAGCCTAAACGTGTAAATATACCTAAATATGAAAAAAAAAAATAATTATCTTAGTCACTATCAGTAGTATTACTGATTCCAGCTCAAACCCCCACATACTCACGAGCATCTTAGTCATCATCATCATCATCAGGATTACCATTTTCA
The DNA here is from genome assembly GCA_037306005.1 of Rhinophrynus dorsalis. Classification (NCBI taxonomy): domain Eukaryota; kingdom Metazoa; phylum Chordata; class Amphibia; order Anura; family Rhinophrynidae; genus Rhinophrynus; species Rhinophrynus dorsalis. The sequence goes on from CM074724.1 coordinate 53,009,666, forward strand.
AGTCCATCCCCCACTCATTCACACTTACTGTTATTGTCTACTAATCAGCAAAGCAGATCAGCATTCTCAACCCTAACTACGAGGAGTGTTTCTTCTGCTGTTCAGTTTAGATGCAATGACCCCCTCTGCTAGTACTATTGCAGCATATGTTCCTGTATTAGTAATATTGTCTGGGGAACCCTCAGTATGGAAATACTTAATTTATGACCCAAAAGCTAAACATGTCGCTATCTGTTGTCAGTGTAGAATAAAAGACACCTGATCAGGGGAAAACAGGGTCCCATATAGGCACTGAAATCCTACCTTAAGTACATCCACAGATCTGATTGGGAGACAAACCAGCAGCACATGAGGGTTTTCAAGACTAGCAGCAGTAGAAGCCCTCCTAAAAGTGAAGTGACAGAGAGGCACATAATAGCAGCCTTGTAGTTGTCTCAGAGAATGGGACAACATTTTTTTCCACTAATATCAATGTCTTACACTGCAGTTGTGCAAATATAAAGCACAGAGGAGTATGACTCTGAGTTAGTTGACAAGAGTTATAAAGTCACCTGCAAAACGTTAGGTTGTTAAAACAATACAGTTACACAGTTCTGCTATGTGTTGCCATTCACCCCTTACTGAGTTCTTAAGTAAAAACAACCTGCAAAAATATAATCCAAAACTATGCTTGTGGAATGTTAGCAGTTGAACTGCTATTCTATTATTTTGTTGGAAACCGTGGTTTTAAAAAAACAGATGTCATGTTCCACCCCACTGGTATATCCAAAGATGAAGTTGTTTTTCAAGGACAGCTGTGCCAGGAGTGTACATGCAGGTGTTTGGTGTGGGGAGGAAAGGGCTGGAAATTTTATTTGGCAAGAAAGTTCACTTGACCACAGGTATGTGGCATGTGATGCAAGGAACATTTTAAATGCGCTGTAGTAATGATTTCTCCCAATTCTGTAACATTTTGATACTGGACCATTACACGACAACCCTGAGCTTTATGTTGCAAATGTTAAACTGTCTTCCGAAAAAAAAATCAGGTGCTGTCATTACTGAGCCCCTTTTCTGTCCTCAACAACTACCACTACAAAGTATCCCAAAATCCTGCTGTGAAATGACTGTTTGCAGGGGAGGCTAAAAGGATGCCGGGTGTAATGCAATATCTACAGACTGACCACCCAGTAGAATACGAACAACTGATGGCAGGGTTGGTCAATATTTTTATTGTTTGGTAATGAGTACAACATATAGGAAGTCAATCACCCACCAACACCACCACAATCACCGGTCACATTTTCATGTGATCTGGCAGGCGACCACCACAAGGAACAAAGCATTTTTTATGGCTTACCTTGTTGTAGGCCTGCTGTAAGTGATACTGCTAACTATTTTTTCAAGACTTGCCTTGTCCTATTCAGAGACTGTTTAATGATGTTTGGTCTAAAGTAAGCCATATTAGCCAACTAATTGTGATTAGTGCCCACTGCCCTTGAATTCAGAATGGGTATTATCTGATCTCAGCTCATTCACATATAATCATGTGCAATTACTGTGAGCCCAGGAAAAGGCAGGAATGTTAGCATACCCTTTTGGCCCTGGGGATTAAAAATGATTATGTTTAGCAATCAGTTTGAGGTCCTGTGGACTTGCTACCAGGTATCATAGCCACCTCCAAGGACACTACATTCAGAATTGATTCAATGTTGTTGGTTATTTTACTGAAAGTAACTGATCAATGCAAAACTGAAATAATCTGTTAAGCTTTACTAGGCAACCACAAACAGAACAACATATATTATTGCATAAAACAGGACAAAGAAAAAACTATACTAGCTTCTTTTAGCAGTGTAACTAGCTGTTAGTCAGGAAAGCTGCAACAAAGAAACAATTGAAGCTTGCTACAGCTCCATGTAGTACATGCTGCCATTTTACCAACATTCTGTCTTGACGGCACGTACATTTATATACGTTCATCTACTTAAAGTCACAGTGCTGTTTTTCTGGAAATGGTTCAGTGAGTGAACCTGCAGTCTTCTCTTCTGATGGAAAATTCTAAATGTCAGTGATGTCCTGCATATCCCAAAGCAGCAGGTGCTTTAAATCAATGTGGTTGGTTCTAGGGTTGATCTTCTCAGTGTTTGCCAGCTTGATACATCTATAGTTCCATTCTAAAATGGTTATGCTATTAACCGTTTGAGTGCTAGAGGAGTGTCTAGTGCATCGTTATGTAATATGGTGAGCACTTCTTGAACTTAAAGGGTTAAGCATGTCAAGCCCTATATCTAGTAGCAGCTGATAAATCCAAATAGCTTTTTGACATGTACATGCTGCTTTGTACTCTGATTCAGTTAAAGAAACTGTAACTGTCACTTGCTTGTGACTGGATCAGGTGATGATTCCTTCTTCATGCTGATATATGTAACCACTTGTGGTCAGTGTTGTCTTAGGCCCAATCAGCATCTACATATCCAATTAAATTTGGATTTAAGGTTTCTTTTCCTTTTAAAATAAACCTCTTTATAGCATTTCCATCAAGTTGGTAGAGTGCTGAATATGCCCAGCATAATACTCCTACTGATCTGGTCTTGCTGTAGTGGTGATGTAAAACCATTTTTCCAAGCATTTTGCAGTATTGATCATTACTGGATAAGTTCTCTGTTCCACTGTCTTTTGGGTAAGCCAACCAAATTCCAAAGTTACATTTTAAAACAAATAATATAAAAATCAGGGTTTTCAGACATTGGGGTCCCAGTTCCGGGTGTGAGACCCATGAATGGCTCTTTTCAATGTGTTGAGATCTTTCTAGAATTGAATGGGTTGAAATGAAAGTGATCCCCACTTACCCACCCAGCTGCATATGGTGCAGTCAGTAAGCTCCAGAATTGCACATATTTTGTTACTGCATAAGGCTCTCATTTACTACAATAATTATGTTGCACTGTGTTCTTATCTCTTTTGCACCTGACTGTATTTCAGCAAGGTAAGAAAGTGTTTTATTAGGGCAGGGGTGGGCAGTGCTTTTGTACTACAACTTCCATGTGAGTTTTATTGCAGGCTGCAATTAGCCCATCTCTGCATGAGGGAGACAGAATATTCTGGGTGAAGTATCTCTTGGAACTGATGACAAAATTATAGTAATATATATATATATATATATATATATATATATATATATATATATATATATATATATATATTGGACTGCCCCTTAAAGGGATAGTAATGTTTCATAATAAAAGCAGCTCTAATTAATCATCATAGTATTTGGACTTTGGAGAGTGTTATTTCAATTCTGTCAGAGTTGTATTTCAAGAGTAATTCAATGACAAAGTATCCCCCTCCCGCCCCTTTTACTGATGTAACACTGCTCAGCCAGATCAGAAGGGAGGTGCCCAGGTAGACTGCAGAGAGGGACAATCTTCAATTAAAATAAGGGAAACACCTGAAAAACGTGTCAAGGGGGTCAGGGTTTTCATTGTTCTCATAGGAAGAAGATTGTCCCCTGTTTTTATCTGTCTGGTCTATGGACTGGATTCCACATCTGAGAAGAGATGGCTTACACTAGGTAAAAGGGGCGGGAGGGGAAACTTTGCTTGTGAATATCTCTCAAACCATAAAGGTTTGAGAGATGAGACTTATATCGTTCTTCATGTTTTTTTAATGCCTACAAAATAAAATAAAGATAAAATGAAGTATTACTATCCCTTTAATCCAGCGCTGATTCTTGCAGTCAGGTGAAGGCTACTCTGCATCAGCTCTGATTAGCTACTGGCTTCTGAACTTCTCAAACCCCATAAAAAGCAGTCTGTAAAAAACAGAGATTTCAGCTAAGCTCATCCACATTAATGCTATAGGGTTTGAGAGGTTAGAAAGATCGATATTCTCATCCCTATATCAGGCAGTTGTTAATCAGAACAGAAATGGAGTAGCTTTCACCTTACCTTGTAAGAATCACAACGGGACTAGTGCACTTATGTGATAGCTAACAAAAACAACATCAGGTGTACTAAACCTGGCAAATAGAATCGATTAATGACATGGTGTACACTCCCCCTTCTTTTTTCTGGTGTGCCGTCTCTTGATCAGCATCAGTATAAACTCAAAGGAATAATTATTTTTCCCTTTCGGGTATTTGACGTCAAGCTGGGTAAGCTTCTTATTAAAAATATATTAGACCCCTGTCTTATAATTGTCATTATTTAATGTAAGCCATACAAGCGTTGCAAATAAAAAAATCTCTCTAATAACATAAAGTAAAATGCTTAAGAAAAATATCTACATTTTTCCTGGCTATTTGCAGTCATTTCACACCAGGATTCCTGAGATCTTATACCGGATATGAGTGAGAGAAGAAGCACCAGAAAAGAAGGGTGAGTATACACCATATCATTTGTATATCATTACCAATTGTATGGTCCTGCAGTTGATCACACATAATATTTTTTTTTGTTTTTGTCTACCATGGGGAATCTAAGAAGGAAAACAGGTAGCTGCTGCTGATAGAAGCACCGGTGATCAAAATAAACAGCTGTTTAAAGGCAAAAGAATCCTTCACAAGCTTGATTTGTCTCGTATTTTGTTTGAGCTACCAACTGATAGGCATACCTGGGAACTCTCCAGATTTGCCCCGGAGACTCCGGTGTTGACACTGCTTTACCGGGTCTCCGGTGCAGAGGCTGAGTCCTCCAGATGTGGGGTGTTTCTATTGAAACTCTACCCACTTCCACTCTTTCTCCCCGTGTTGCTCCTTCCCCCAGCCTTCTTTTACGCCCTCCACCCGGCACTCGCGTTAAGCCCCGCCCCTTTTGACGTGATACGCATCATTCTTCACACCACCCATGGCAGCAGAGGACTCCCCTCCGGGGAGACAACAATAAAAAGTTCCCAGGTATGCTGATAGGTGAGAAGCCGTTTGACCAGTTTAACTGCATCACAATATAAACTTAAATGTTTCAACATGGGGTGCCCCATCTATGTCTTGTGTTTTCTCTTTATGTGATGTGGTTAATTTAAAAACAATTTTTAAAGTATTATGAACACCTTAAGGACTATTGATGTACAAGTAAGTAATGGGGAAAACGTGCATTAACGACCCATGACGTACATGTACGTCATTAAATTCAGGGGTCCCCACGTGACTGCACACCGTTCAGAGACCTCTGATTCCAATTCCACAAAAAAAAATGCCCCTTGGTCTTTAAGTGCAGTGTAATCTTCAAAGTTGTAAATGAACTAGAAATATGGTATTTGTTCAAAATGCCCTTAGATAGTAAATGCATTAATATATGCATTGGGGAATAAATGCAAGTGGAGGAAACTAAGTTCTGTTTAAATGGATAGTAATACTTCAGTATTACAAATCCCTATATTAAAGCCCTTGTAAAAAGAAACGTTTTGCCCCCAGTGTCATCTCTCAAACCTTTATGGTTTGAGAGATGAATGCTTCTAAAGTTGCCCTCTCCCTCCCCCTTCCCCGTAGTCAGCATTTTAGCTGACTCAGGGAAATCCGGTCAGAGATCATCAGGCGGCTCTGCAGCAGAGCCGCGATCTCGTTAACTAAAAAAAAACTTTCACTAAAACGGTCTTCTACGTGTGCTTGCAAGCCAATCACACGTAGAAGACCATTTCAGTGAAAGTTTTTTTTTTTTAGTTAACGCGATCAGGCTGTGCTGGAGAGCCGCCTGAAAGTCGTATGACTCTGTTCCCTGCAGTCAGCTAAAATGCTGACTACGGGGAAGGGGGAGGGAGAGGGCAACTTTAGAAGCATTCATCTCTCAAACCATAAAGGTTTGAGAGATGACACTGGTGGCAAAACGTTTCTTTTTACAAGGGCTTTAATATAGGGATTTGTAATACTGAAGTATTGCTATCCCTTTAAGCCAGAAGAGTCAGATGTGCCATTTAAAAATATAAAGAATCTGCAAACAAGAATTATGCTAGTTAAAATTCAGAATGAGAAAAGTATTCAAAAAGAGTGCAAGAAAATTCCTAAACAATTCTACAAACATGTCAATGTCAAAAAAGAAAGGTTGATATTGGTCCCCTTAACCTTTTGAGTGCCAGTGAGGTATTCAGTGCATTGCATTGCAATTGTATACCTCCCTGGCACTCAAAGAGTTAAAGCGGAGACCAGATAATTAATTAGTGAGGATAAGGTAATGGCTGACTCCTTGAACACATTCTTTTCTTCTGTATACTCAAAGGGTACAACAATGGCAGGCTATGGGCAAACAAGGAGAATCACATGCTTTATCAAGGAAAAAGTCCAAGGGGAGGGTTTCAATAAGGGCTTAGGATGGAGATGTTGCTTTCACAAGGTGCACTAAGATGTTTTCTCCATCATAACCTGGTCAATCCGCCACCAAACCGTTGTCATCACTATGAATCCATAACTTCAATAAGTGATTTTGCACTTAACACATTGACAATAACTCATTTTCATATAGAATTTCAGGTTGACGAGCCACTGTCATATTCATCATAGGTGTGTTTATTTGTTAATGTGGCACTCCAACACATGCAATAAATTCCAGTAGATGCCTCTGCTGTCAGAGTTCATAGTTCTAACATTACCTTCCTGAAGATGGCAATGTTGGGATCTCCCTGTACCTATCTATGGAACCAGATTATAATTTGTTGTGCTCTGGGGTGCAGAGACAGCAGCTGCTCTCCCTTATCCCTTTTAGTGACATAGGGTGTCCATTGCATACCCCTGTGTCGGTGAAAGGGTTAAAACATTTTATTAAAAGTTTTTGGTAAAAGCTGAAGCTGAGAGCCTAGTTAGGGGACTCAGTAACATTAACAGGTTATAATTGCCTCAGTAAGACAGGAATTCAACTGATAGAATTCACACACTGGTCTCAGTAACTGGGCGACACAGGGTGAGCAGAATTGCATTCATGTCTCCACATAGGATTTTCCTACTGGTAAACTCTGAATGGTGGCCTTTAGAACAATATTGTTTTCTTAACATGAATAATCCTGTAATTGTAGTAATTGAATGTACAGTTTGTATCTCAGGGCCTTGCATTGTCCTGAAAAGTAATAAATAGTCCTGTTTCACATGATAGATATCCAGACTTGCATTGAATTCTAGATAAGAATAAACATGTCACTCTCTGTTACCTTGTTAACTCTTCTGATCCTGACCTACATTGATGAAGGTAAGTCTGGGTGTTCTGCTAGGGCAGAGATGGGCTACGTGCAATCTTCAAGCTGTTTTTTTGCCCTCTAAGGTGAGCACAGGAGAGAAACCCAGCAATTAAAGTGTTAAAGAGGAATGCTTGTGCAGAGCAGGATTGGAATAATGATACACCATGCAAAATTACACTGTTTTATTGCTTTTATTATTTTTATGATATAATCCTATATAATAATTCGCTAGGATTTTTATCACGATGCAGTCATGCGCAGTAGAAACGGCCCACGTTCTGGCAGTCTCTACTGTGCATGAATGCATGGCGTGAGTGAGGCGATGCGAGACTGCATCGCGTGGAGCAGTGAGGTAGCGGCCGCTTAACCCTCTGAGTGCCAGAGGGGCGTACCCCTCAGGCACTCAAAGGGTTAACATTACCCGGACCTTGGCCCATGTACACGGGCTTTTACACTAGTTAATTTATAAAGGACAACAATGTGGAATCATTTTAACCCCTCCAGAACCAGAAAGGTGAGCAACATATTGAGAAACAATGCATTTTTCACCCCTTCAGTTCTCAATGGGTTAATCTGTAAGTAATGTTATGAATGATATCTTACCACTTATACAAGACAAACAATTATAAAGGCTTAAACTGTGCAAGCTGACCATACCTCATACGTTGAATTTTTGCAATGAGTTTATAATAGTAATAAATGCTAACAATATTGATTGATAATATACTCACTTTAGGTACCTGACACTGTCGGGAATGTATGAATCCACCAATGCAGCACATTTTCTGCACTTGGGTATAGTTATAGGAATCACGTGCCTGCACTGCCAGTTATGTTCTAAAGCCAGCGATCTCTTTAATGCCTATTGGCAACCTTGCTCCACCATCATCATGACTTACTTTAATGCCAGCAAGTTCCAAACCAGTCCCTTTAGCGTGTACAGGAAAATGTTCTCATTTGATACCAGTTTGCAGCGTGTCTTGTTAGGACATAATGTTAAAAAAGTGCAGTGGTATATCATGCTTTGAAATGCAATACACTACTATTTTGCACTCTACTAACAGAAGTGTTTTTTGCCAATTGAGTGCCAACGGGCTACCTAACACATTGATTTGCAATGTGTTGGATAACCCTCTGGCAGGCAAAGGGTTTGTAGGAGAAATTTTGGCCTAGATAGCTTAGTACATAGGTGCTAAAAATATTCAGTTCCAGCACCTATTTTAGTGTGAAATGTGTTAGTTCATCCAATTACTATGTACACAGGTTTACATTTTCCTTTTTAACAATTGCAGGAAACTAACCCTTGAAGGACAAGAGGAGTGTGCAATGCATTGCTAAGCAATTCATTGCATTCTCCTCTGATCTTTAAAGAGGATCTATACCTATAATAAACACACAGTTGAATATATTCATTTATATCAGGGTTGTCAAACTGCATTCTAAATGATGCACAGTTTTAGGGTATCTGTGATTTTGCACATGTGCAATAATTATTAGCTTAGTACTCTCTACTGCAACACCTTTGTAAAATCAGGAGTATCCCAAAAATGTGCACTATCTCGGCTCTTTAGGAATGCAGTTTTACACTCATGGGTGTGACTACAGAGAGTGTGGTGTTGCCAGGAACGGACAGCACTCAAGGTGGCCCCATCTGCCCCAGGGTCCAATAGGGTCTAATAATGCCTCTGTGAAAATATTTTGACCAGTTATGCCACTGTTGATACCCCTGATTGATACATTTTTGTATACTATCTGAGACTGCCTGTATTTCCTGTGCATCATTTTATGTCTGTAATCGGTTGTTACCTCCACACAATAAACCATGTCCTTTATTAGTCTGAATGAGATTAGCCATAGAGAAGTGGTGCTGCCCATAATTCTAATGCAGTGGTTCTCAATGTTTCTTTGCTCAAGGTACCCAAAAGACACAGTCTACAATTTTCAGGGCACAGCTAATTATTTTATAAGTAATTTCTAAAAAATTTAATGAAGCAACAAAAACATAAAAATTCACAATCAGAATAGCAATCCAAACATATTCTACATGTAAATGATTATATATAAGCATGTGAAACTCAACATTTAAATTTTTGTGAAAGTCTTTATAAAGAATAAAGGAACCCTAAGTGGCAATATGTTGGAGATTTCTCTATCGTCACAGGTGTAACTCATTGAATGCTAGAGGGTTTTGCGTGTGATTATCGAATGGTCCACATACTTGTCTCAGCTAAAATAATGTTGAGAAATTTCCTGCTGTCAAGGGACAGACTATGGGGTAGATTTAAAGCCAGCTGTTAACATAGCTGGCAGGGCCAAAGTGAATACCAGCTGTTAAACCAACATGTTTAACGTGGTATTTAAAGGCCCTACCAGCTAGAACTCCAAAGGACGTTAAGCCACAAAAACAGTCTTGTGGCTGAATGTCCGTTTTGTGCTTTTGATTCCTAAAACGCCACTAAAAGCAGTGATATTGGGAACTGAACAGTGAAAAACAATTTACTATCAGTGCTGGACATACTGCCAAGCACCGATCGTTAACTGATCCATGTTATACTTACCTGTCATCCGCTGTCCTTCTGTCTTCTTTCTTCTATCTTCTGCCTTGTCTTCCCCCTGTAAAATAAAATAAAAGTATAAAAATAAAGCATGAACGAATACATTCCAGAACCCTTTGAGTGGCAGAGGGGTACGGAACACATTGCAAAGCAATGCGTTGCGTACCTCACTGTCACTCAAAGGGTTAAATATTAGTTCTCCATGAATATACCCATATATGCCTCCATGTAATGGCCCGAATAATAAATGCCAATGAATAAAAAAGCTCCACATATACATAAATCAATGCGATTCATCAATGCCTAAAATCTAACTTAGCTTTTAACTGTCTCCGCCACTTAAGTGCCCACGAGGGTGGCGGCGGCGGAGACACATATGTTCACGATGCTCCTCTTCAGCTGTGTACGGGCCGATGTCCGTAACACACTGAGGGCATTTGAAGTGAGCCTGTCTTTATATATGGGCAGTCTCACTTCATTGCCCTCACTGCCATTGGCTGGGATGTTCTTCACATCCCAGCCAATCATTTTTAAAAACAGCTGCTTTGCCAGCGTTAGCTGGCAAAAGATCCGATAAAGGACTTTATGGCTAACAAAACTGGGTCTTAAGTTTTGTGCGGTAAGTGAGTCCCTTATCAGGTTTTTTTCAGCTAACGCAGTCCTTTTAAATGACAAAATGGAACTTTTTTTTTTTTTAACATGGGCCAAAACACACAATAGTGTAACGGCATAATACTTGATGAACTGCCGTTAGCAGTTCATTACATGGCCCTTTCTATGGCTTCATAAACGTTAAAACACCCGTATTTGTTCTTATTATATATGTAATTTGTGTGATAATGTAATTACATATTTAATGTATGTGTAACAATTATTTTCTTTTTTTAAATTACATATGTAATTGTATTAAAAAAGTACTTCAGACTTCAAGAGGGTATCATGTCCCCTCATGAGTCCCCCTAGCATGGTGGTGACAATTGTCCCCTTTATTAATTAAAGAGCATATAACCTATGTGAAAGAGCATATAACCTATGTTTCACATTGGTTATATGCTCTTTAATTAATAAAGAGGGCAGTTGTCGCCACCATGCTAGGGGGGTGTCATGAGGGGACATGATACCCCTCCTGAGGTCTGAAGTACTTTTTTAATACAAATTACATATATAATTTAAAAAAAGAAAATAATTGTTACGCATAAATTAAATATTTAATTACATTTTCACGCAAATTATATATATCAAGGCTTAAAATTTGAAGTCCTTTGCTACTAGACAGACCTGAAAAGTTACTTACCACTGCAATACATAACATATCCACCAGGGCTGAAGTTCTACTCGCCAGGGCTAAATTTTCACTCTCTATTGGCTGGTGGCGAGTGGACATTTTGAGCCCTGATATATAATAAAAACAAACACCTTTTTTTTATACATATACAGGTTGCCTATTAACCCTATGAATTCCAGAGGGGTAGCAAACACATTACAATACCTCTCTGGTACTCATAGGGTTAATCCTGCAATACAAAATACGAGGGCATGTCGAATATAATAGGAGAAGAAAAATGTTGGATAAAAATGGTGAAAGAAAGTCATGGGAGCACTGTAGTCGATTTTTCAAAGGGGAGGGGGGTTAAAATGTGGGATGTATAATATTCATCCAATTATTATGGTGAAAGAAAGCACTGTAAGTCAGATTTGGAAGGGGAAGGGTTAATTGTCAACTATGAACAATATCTGTTAGATTAATGTGGTGAAAGAAAGCACTGCAAGTCGACTTTTAAAAGGGGGGATTAATATGTCGAGGGGGGGCACTCTGTCGGATTTTGTTATGTGGAGAACACATTTAAAGGGATAGTAATACTTAAAATGTAAAAAAAATATGTTGTAGGGTTTATCCCCCTGAGTAAAACAAGAGTACCCCCACTGCTGAGAGGTCTTTCATTCAAAAGTTATTAATTTTCAAAGTTGAATTTTTTAGGTGCAATATCACAGTGGCCTGAAATTGTACAGTGGCGCTGTTGCTACAACATCCTATGGAGATTTATGGTCAACTGACCAGAGCTGTCCATAGGATGGTGTAGCAACAGCGCCACTGTACAATTTCAGGCCACTGTGATATTGCACCTAAAAAATTCAATTTTGAAAATGAATAACTTTTGAATAAAACACCTCTCAGCAGTGAGAGTACTCTTGTTTTACTCAGGGGGATAAACCCTACAACATATTTTTTTTTTTTACATTTTAAGTATTACTATCCCTTTAACACTGAATTTGATTTTTCTGTCATCAAATGTACGCCTATTTCCTTGGACTTTGACATTTTGCGTGTTTTTTGTAGGCGGTAGTCAGAAAAAAGCAGACAGCGCCAGTTTTGTTACTACTCTAAAAAGTGCTGTCTACTCCAGACATACGACTTTTCTTAGATTACAGTTAGACTACAAAACAGAGGAAGTCTGGAGCAGGCAGGACTCATAGACATATGACTTTTCCTAGAGTTAGACTACAAAAATTGAGGAAGCCTGGAGCAGGCAGGACTCAGTAGATATATAGATATACAGCTTTTCTTAGATTAGAGTTAGACTACAAAATTGAGGGAGCCTGGAGCAGGCAGGAGTTTACTGACACCGCCACTTGTTTGCTAGAGTGTGAGTTTAGTAGTCACCATGTGGCAAATGTCTTTGAGATCCGCTGTTGAGAAGATATTGTCTTTGACTTCATTCCATTTCCACCGAGAAGAGGTAGTGTCGGATAACAATATGAAAATCATATAGGAAGCCTGAAGTAGGCAGAACTCATAGACATACGACTTTTCTTAGAATAGAGTTGGACTACAAAACTGAGGATGACAGCAACACTGGAGATGTAGGCAGCAGCAAACTGCAGAACACTGGAGCATGCAGGACTCAGTCAGTAGATGCAGAGCCGGATTAACACTCCACAGGGCCCTAGGCAAGGTACCAATTTGGGGCCCCCCTCCACCAAGATAGTAGCCCCCCCATACCATACTATTCACCCCTGCCGGACTTTACTCCATCCCAGCCTTCTACCTTCTTCTATTGTAACTCAAAAACAAATTATATTACACATTTTATATAGTGCCCAAAATTATTTTATTCAAGCAATAACACAACAATTACAAGTTAACTCAGTCAATATCAGTGCAGTGGTCCTGGTAACCCTACAAGTGCACTAGGGGTGGGCTACACATTGGATATGAACTGAACTACAACATGTAGCCCACCCCTTTTGTAGTCAAAGGATTAATAGGATATGGTAACTATAAAGTGAACAAAAGTCATAAAACATTTTTATTCCAAGAATAAATAACAGAAAATACAAGTTAACTCCGTCATCAGTGCAAATATATAACGCATCTCTGTTCCTGGTAAGCGAACAATGCAAAAGGGAGTTATTGTTTAAGGTTAGCTTTACGAGATTTTTTCTCAGCAAAGGTATTAATTAAGTCATCAAAGTCCAACTGTCTGACAAGTTCTGTTTCCACAGCAAGCACAGATAATGCACTCAGACGTTCCTGGCCCATGGTCATTCGTCGTTCGTTTTTTATTCTTTTTAAACAAGAAAATGACCTTTCCCCAGTGGCATTGGAAACCGGCATGGACAAAAAGATTCGCAGTAATGTTTCAACATTAGGGAAAGTATCCTGGAGTTTGTGCTCCACAATATACTCTCTCATTCTAATGGGATTCCCTTCTATTGTTTGAGGTACTAAAGAGGTAAACTGAATGAACTCTTCAGTGAAATTATCTTCAAGATCATCTTGATAGAACTTTTGCAGATTGTTTGCCAAACTGCGCAACTCAGTTGGAGCTATTTTTGATGCATCCTGAAGAAATCCAAAACGCTGACTAAGAATTTCGTAAGAATGGTTTCTCCTTTTCAGCTCCACAACAAGATAATCCATAATTACATAGAATGTCTCAAAGATAAATTTGTCTCTTGCTGAAAAAGCTGTATCTTCACTGGGACCTTCATCAAAGAATTTTTTAATTTTTTTTTCACGCTTTCCTTCCCTGGGGTACATATGATCTATAGTAATTTCTTTTGCTTCATTCTCAAATGCTGAGAATGAATCTCTCATATTCAGTATATAGCTGACCAATGAGTTGTAGAGAGTGACTACTTCATTAAGAGAAATGCTCATTTTCTGTAACTGTTTGCTTGTTGCATTTAGCCTTTCCAGTATGTTTCCCCACACAACAAGCATAACAGCAGTGTTGAAACTATACAGCTTATCTGCCAGAATTTCAGCTTCATGCTGAACACTAGGTTGTTCTTCAGGGGTCATCAACTCTTCAAGTGCTTCATGTACCTGTTGGTAGCCTTTTCTTAATGCTCTGGTGGCATCAGCACGTGCAGCCCACCTTGTAGTACTTAGGCGTTTAATTGTAAGAGTTCCTGAACTTTTGTCAAGTTGTTTTGTCAGGATTTCCCACCGGTGAGTTGAGGATGAGAAAAAGGTGTAAAGACTCTGCAGAAACTGGAAGAAGGAAACTGCTTCTATGCAGGATTCAGCAGCACATGTTCCAACTAGATTCAAAGAATGAGCAGCACAAGGCACATAATCTGCCAAAGGGTTAATGGAGCGAATTCTTGCTTGTAGACCATTGTATCTTCCAGACATGTTGCTAGCATTATCATAGCTCTGGCCTCGGCAGTTCAAAATATCAATTTTTTTATTGCGTAGCACTGACAATACAGTTTTTTCTAGACTTTCTCCAGTATGTGAGTGGATTGGTACAAAGCCTAAAAACTGCTCCACTGGTCCATTCTGGTTGACATACCGCACAACAATTGCTAGCTGGTCAGTGTGACTCATGTCAGGTGTAGAATCTACAATGACTGAGAAGTATTTTGCGTCATTGAGCTGTTTCACTATTGTGGCTACAACTTTATCTCCCATAAGCTCAATAAATTCATTTACAGTTGTTGATGACATGTAGCTTGTTTTTCCCCTTCCAGCAGCACCAAACTTTTTAATATGCTCCTCCAGAAAGGGATCAAACTGGCTTAGAAGTTCAAGACATCCAAGGAAGCAACCATTTTGGACGGAACCAAATAATTTGTCATTTCCACGGAAAGGTAAACCACGCTCCCCTAAGAACTTTATCACAGCTACAACTCGTCTTAATACTTCTCTCCAATATCTTTGTTCATTGCCAACTTGATGTACAAGGCCCTGGTCTACTCGGCAGTGAAGACTTGCTCGCAGTGAAAATTTTAAAACACTCATACGATGGTCAGCTGAAGTTTCATGTTCCTTTAAGCGTGCTCCTGCATTCTTCCAGTCACTGAATCCCTTCGAATTAAGGGAATGGTGTAAGTTACTGTAAAGTTTGCATGGTACACAATACACACTGCCTGTTGATACAGAATATATCAGCCAGTCTCGATGAACAGTTTCACCATTTCTTTTTTTCCGCCACAATAGATCTGGACTAAGAAATCGGATACCATCAGAATATGTCCTTCTTGATTCAGAAAAGTCAGAGGTTATGTTTTTTAGTTGATGGCTACAAAAGTATTCTCTCATATCTTCTGAAATCTCATCACTCCACTCTGCAGGATCATGTGAATACTTTTTAATGATATCATCTACAGATTTATTCAAAGTCATAGTAACTGTGGACATTTCAGAGGAAAATGTTTGCTGGGTGTTAACTACATCTGTATGTAGAGAAGACTGCATGCCCAGTATGCCGCTGTTTGGCTCACTGCTCAGTGAAGAAAGTTTGTCGTGCTTTCTCGTAGATTCCACAACTTCTGCACAGCTGACAAGGGAAGGATCCTGCTGCATGTTACAAGATTCTGTACTTTCTTCAAGGCAAATAGCAGAAAGACCTTTATGTGTGCCACTGCCAACCAGCTGACTTTCACTGACAGAATCTTTTTCTGGTGCATCATCTGTAGGCATACTAGTAGCCAATTCAGAGGAAGAAGACATGTCTGCTGACTGTTTCTGCACCATATAAGATTGCAGAAATGTCCTTTGCTTTTTCATTTCTTTCTCAGTGTCTCTCTTCCTCTTGCGCTTAGCAGCTCCAGATGCATGCTTATACATTGTGAAATCTGAAAGACAGTATACAATATGAAGGAAGCAGGTCCATAAAGACAGAAAAATAAAATATGTAAAAACAATAAATAAAGATGTCCCTGTGCTCCCACATACACACACACATATCTATAAATGTAGATATAATCACAGAGCTCAAGCAATAGGTAAACTGAACCATCGGAGCATGTGATCAATAGAGAATAAAACCATCAGTGCCTGTAATTACTGGCACAGACAGTTACATTTTAATGATACTTTAATCCTCTGAGTAACAACAGGGTATGCAACCCATTGTTTTGCAATGCTATGTATACCCCTCTGACATTTAAAGGGTTGATCCTTTGAGTGCCAGAGTGCAGTGACCTTGTTAGGCAAGGATGGGATTCCCTGCCCTGGCTAACCGCTTACTTGCACTCTGGCACTCAAAGTGTTAAAACATTCACATGTAAGTGTTAACCTAAGCTGATGTCTGTAAATTACCACAGAAAACAGATTGAAAGCCAATGGAATAGGCCAATATGGTCCTTATCTTTTTAGCATTCCCCATCTGGCGACTAGCTGCTCAGTGGTGCTAGTCGCCAGAATAATTACCTGGTTAAATGGAATGATACCCTGCTCCAGGCCTGACATGCCATAGAGAGCGCAGACATCCGAATGGCTCCTAGCAACGGCTCCTAGAGCAGGCTGGGACTGACAGCACAGGCGCACAGACGTGAGTCACTGTCACACATGCCAGCGCCGGCCCAAGACATTATGCTGCCTGGGTCCAACAATGAAATGCTGCCCCCCAACCACACCCACCAAAACACACCCACATCCATTATTTTATATCATGATAATTAAAACTAAAATTAAACATTTTGTGACATGGTAGTTCCGCGTAAAGCTCTGTCTATGGACACAAGACCCCAAAATCATATTTCCTGACTTAAGTCAACAGGGCTGTAAATATGCACTCTGATTTACAATATTTCAGCCAGTAAGTATCAGCAGGAGGCTGATGACAGGAGCAGATGGGAGTCAAAACACTAAACCATTCAGTGATATTCCATTGAAGACTTGAATGCAACTGGCTTAGCATATCCAATTTAATCAAGAACAAGGAAACTTAATTCACTCCTACCTGCCAAACAGCAATCGATAGAGGAAAATAATGCTGTCAAGCACCTTTGAGACTCAAAACCCTCTGTCCCTCTTTCCTACTCTTGTGTCCCTGTGTTTAGGAGATCAGACTGTGTTGTGTGTATATAAGCATATCACCCAGGTGTCCCTGTGTTTAGGAGATCAGGCTGTATGGTGTGTATATAAGTGTATTACATTGCTCCACAACAAGAAAACATACTGATGTTCATATAAATGTTAATATGTGTTGATAAATTATTCTGTGTAAATAAAATACTTTGGTCTTCCTCTAAATCATTATTTCAGTTACACAAAGAAAATCAAGAAATAAACTCAAATTTCTTGGTACTTCCACACCCACCAGTCACGCTCCCAGCAACACCACCTAAAACACAAGTGTCCCTCTATGACCATTTCAAATAAAACACTTTAATTATTTACAGAGCAATTTCAAAGTAATGAAACAGACATTAAACTTTTGAGTGCCAGGGGGGTACGCAACACATTGCAGAGCAATGTGTTGCTTACCCCTTTTGCACTTAAAGGGTTAATATTCCACAGAGTAATTACAATCATCTGAGAAATTTGAAATATAGGCAACTGGTTAATCATCTGGCAAAAGTAGCTATAATAAGTCACGCAACGTTTCAAGTTTATTCCTCACAAAAGTGACGAAGATATATGATGATGTTCTTTAAAGGGATAGTAATACTTAAAAATTACTTATCCCTATTGTGTAGCCCTTACATCAAGAAGAAAAATGCCACCACCAGCATCTCTCAGACCCTTATGGTTTGAGAGATAACCTTACAAAGTTCTCCCCTGCCTGACGTCAGCGTTCTAGCTGACAGCAGGTAAATCCTCTCCTGGGATCAGCCGGCGGCTCTGCAGCAGAGCTGAGATCGCATTAATAAAAAGGAAATCCTTCACTAAAAAGATGTTGTACGTGTGCTTGGTTTGCAAGCACACATAGAAGACCTTTTAAATGAAAGGTTTCTTTTTCATTAACACAATCTCGGCTCTGCTGAACAGCCGCCGGCCGGTCTGTGGACCGGATTCCTAATCTGTCAGCTAGAACGCTAACATCAGGCAGGGGAGAACTTTGTAAGGTTATCTCTCAAACCATAAGGGTCTGGGAGATGCCGCTGGTGGCATTTTTCTTCTTGATTTAAGGGCTACACAATAGGGATAAGTAATTTTTAAGTATTACTATCCTTTTGATAATAGTAGGAAAAACACAGAAGTCAGTCAAGTCACAGCCAATACTTGCTTAGGCTGCTAGTCTCAAATATTTGGGCTTCCTCGGATGGATATAGAACAATAAAAAGAAAGTGCCAAAAAACTTCCCTTAAGTGTAATATAAGTGATGAAATTAACTTATTGTTGGCATAATAAAAATTACATAATACATAAAAATAGTGGCAAACTCAAAAAATATACCAATTTGTTTGATAGCAGTGGACAAGAACCTTGTGGGAACATTATGAAGAGGACAAATAAACATTTAGTTTTAACACTACAAAACTGTTCTGTATATAAAGGAACAGCTTAAGGAACTTAACCTATTGAGTGCAAGAGGGGTACGCAACACATTGCTTTGCAATGCGCTGGGTACCCGTCTGGCACTCAAAGGGTTAAGTAACCTCAAGTAAGTGCTACTGACAAAAGGGGTAGGGAATAGGCATAAACAGGGGTGGAGGAATGAAAGAAAATACAGGAACATGAGGGAAACAACTCATAGGCTAATCATACTCACAGTTTCAGGCTTCAGCTCAGTCAGAAGAAGTTCCAGTCCTTGCCTCCTCAGAGTCAGTCACACAGCCAGCACCAGGACAGCCACAGATGCACAGATGCACTAGGCGTCCACTGGTCTGGCATACATATATACAGTGCAGTGTGACTCCCCCCCGTTGTCTTACACACCTGAGCACCCCAACCAACCAGCAATGAGGATGCCAAACAGTGACTGAGGGATGCCAGTGGATTGGCTGTAACTGAAGCGCAGGTAACATGCTCAGATGCCTGAGTGATGTGTCATACTGTCAATCAATGTCAGATCTCATCTCCTGACAGTGTGATATGAATATATGAGATACACTTGTCACTGAGCCGGCAGCCCAGCCCTGACAGCAGGCGCGCTTGGCACTGCAGGGTGTCACTACTCTTTGTCTCCAGTCGGCCGACTCAGCAGTCAATTGTCACTCACTGAGCCGGCAGCCCAGCCCTGACTGACACTTTCAGTGCTGGGCTGCCGGCTAGGTGACAAGTGACTGCAGGCTGGCTGGAGAGGAGACAAAGAGTAGTGACACACTGACACCCTGCCAAGCGCGCCTGCTGTGACAGTGATTAGTGTGGCTCAGCCCCAGTCAGGCTGCCTGACTGAGGCTGAGCCACACTAATTACTGTCCAAGCAGGTGCTCCGAGTCCCCTAGCAGCCGCAGGGGACTGGAGTTAATATAATCCGGCTCTGGTGACGAGCTAGGGGTTGGTTGGCTGTGACTCATCGGCTGTTGTTGGACAAATCCCATCAACCTTAACCCTTTGAATAACAGAAGGGTACGCACCAGAGGGGCTGGTACTCAAAGGGTTAATTGACTGAAGGCTGTGAGCGGGATATATGCCACAAACCTGCTCAGATTAAACAAAAAAGATAGAAACATTTGACATTCTAATTTACTCAGCTTCACTGGTTACCACAGTTAACAATTTGATTGCCAGTGGGTGTCCAAAGCTTTGTAAGGAAAGGTGTCTGGCATTAATCTAGCATTCAAAGATGCTGATTTAATAAGAAGAAGTGGATCACTTCTGGAGCAAATCAAGTGCACCACAGAAGACAAATAAAAATCCCCAAATTATATAGTTTAACCCTTTGGATGCTAGATAGGCCGTTGTAGATCTCTCTAGCAAGCGTTTACATGTCCCGTTTAAATCAATCCGGGTTGTAGAAATGTTTATTTGTCCGCAATGCTGCACTTGGTTTGCTCAAGAATTGCACCTAATCGTCTTGTTAAGAGGTGGGTTCAATTACAAGTGATAACTTTATCATTGACTTTTTGTCCAAATGTCTCATACACAGCAATAGGAATCTGTGCTAAAAAAAAGCTAAAATGTCTACCCTGCAACGTAACTCAGCTCTAAACCGACTTCTGAATGTTAAAGCGATCTGCCCCAGAAGCCTTCCAGTGTAGATAAACTAGAAAAAGATACGCTTGTACTTCAATCTGTTCTAACGCATATTATTCAGGCTGACAACAGAATAGGTAATGTCTCATTGAACTTCAGAGCAGGCCCTTACTGACTGCTGTTTTATTTCACCAATTATGTCAATGTCCAACTATCACATAGTGACCTGCTCTCTCGTCATCCACTCCTCTCCTAATATCTGTATATATTGGATTCAACAGCAAACCATGCTGTAACTGGGCATATGTCTCCTTGTTTGTCTTTGTGTGTGTGTGTGAGTGTATATTTGGTGTGTGCATGATCTGTCTGTGTGTATATGTGTGTGTGTGCATAATCTGTGTGTGTATATGTGTCTGCATGATCTGTCTCTGTGTATATATGTGTGTGCATGATCTGTGTGTATATGTGTCTGCATGATCTGTGTATGATTGTGCGCGCTGCTATAGAAAAAAGTTCACGACTGGATAGTATTTGATGATACAATAGTAAAATATGAGTTATGCGCATGTGTCATCAAAAGCTTTTGTGCGAGTCAAAGTTTATTACTTGGAAATATACTTGTTAGCATTTATATTTTTCTGTCTGCAAAATAGCGAAGCTAATGCACTAAGTAATGGTGCAATTCTGGGTCAACTTAATGCGAACATAGGGACCTGTTCTCACTGACTTAAAAGGGTCCTTTAATCATTACAATGCTGGAAATCGCTCCAGTGCATTGCTTCGTAGTAAATATGGGGCAAATCATCTGCACCATAGAGGATACTGTTACATAAAAACACCAAACTTACATTTACTTAAATGGGGCATTAAAACCCTTTGACGCATTTCACCGTTTGAGTGCCATAGCAATAACACTCGTATTGGGGTTTTTTTGTTGTTTTTTTGTTCTTTGTTTTTTTAAACTTCAGTATATTTGTATATGAATTTGTCTGTGTAAATAAAATACTTTCATAATTTATTTTGTTAACCAAAGAAATGTCAATAGGTCATGAAATGACCTACATTTTTTTTTTATTCTTTACCGACCGGTTCTGGCCCCCAGCAAAACAAAAGTATCCCCTCTTTGGCCAGCTGAAGCATTGGTATGTGCATTCTCTGTCTCTCTCTGCCTTACGATCACAGTAAGCAGGAGAGAAGCAGGGAACAGCACCAAAGGCAATGTTTACACCGTAGCCACGATCACTTGTGTAACCACCAGGGAATGGCTGAAACCTACTGCTCTGGTCCTAGAGGCTCTAGGCTAGAGCAATCCGTTACACCCTCACCATCAAGAACACAGTTCACCACTATCACAGTTCATCATTATCCTGTGACATGCGTGCGGAGCTGCGGGAGGCGCTGGTGTCAGTGTGGCTGCAGACTGCAGTGCCCTTCCATTAGCAGGATCTACACGGTGGGACAGAGCTACGAGGGCCGAGAACTTTTGGTGATAGAGATCTCGGACCACCCCGGGGAGCATGAGCCTGGTGAGAGCTAAGGAGAGAGAAGGGGCCGGCCGCCGGCGACATCATTGTCTATTTATGTGTGGTGTGTGTGGCACTGGCACGGCCGCACGTACTGAGACTTCACTGAGCAGGCTGAGCTGAGGTTTCCAGGCCCCCATCAGTTGGCCGGGCCCTAGGCAGGCGCCTCGTGCGCCTTGCCTGTGATCCGGCTCTGAGTAGATGGATACAGCAACTGAGGATGACTGGTGCAAAGCAGACTCAGGATGACAGCAACACTGGAGATGAAGCCAGCAGAAAACCGCAGAAAACTGGAGCAGGCAGGACTCAGTAAATACATGGATACAGCAGCAACTGAGGATGACTGGTGCGAGGCAGACTCAGGATGACAGCAACACTGGAAATGTAGCCAGGACTGCAGAACACTGGAGCAGGCAGGACTCAGTAAATACATGGATACAGCAGCAACTGAGGATGACTGGTACGAGGAAGACTCAGGATGACAGCAACACTGGAGATGTAGCCATCAGAAAACCACAGAACACTGGATCAGGCAGGACCCAGTATATAGATACCTCAGATCCAGACTGAACAACCTGTATAGTGGGACAACAATGTAGACTTTAAATTCCCCCCTGAGTCCCACCAAGTCAGGGAGGTGTCCTCTTCCCAACCAACCACTGTCCTAGAGCTTGGTAAGCTGGAGCGCTCGGCATATTATGTTACCATGGTATTTTTTTTTCTTCTAATCTGCATCAAACCTGAGAGCAGGGTAACCCAGCTTTGGCAGGTTGACTTTTGCATGAGCTGGGGGGCCAAATGAGAGTGCTGGGGGCTAAGTATATTTCCAGTAACAGAAAATACCCGCTCACTCTGGACAGTGGTTGGGGGGCAAGTAAGCATCTCCTGGGCTTTCAGGTACAAAGTAGGCCACACAGTCCTCTTGTTATCCCAGAAAGTCAAGGGATCTGTACTTGGGGGTAAAGAAGGTTCCGCAAGGTAAGCCTTAACCTCAAACTCAGCACTTTTTCTATTGATGGGGAGCTGTTTCTTTTGTCCGAAGCATAATCTGTCCATTGCCTCAGCATAAAAGCAGCAGCTGCTCCACTGGAAGAAGATGACGTGCTACTGGCGCTGCTACTGATAGGTCCCGGAAGACCACCACACTCCTCCAGCTCGTCTGCGGAATCTTCTCCTGCCTCGTGTGACTGCATTCTGTTTTTCCTTTGCCTCTCATGCACCCTCGCTATCAATTGTTCCCTACAGGAAATGAGTGAATTGGAAGTAAGTGTCATCTTGCCTTTGACTCGTGGATCACACATTGTGGCCAGCATTAACTCGGGACAATTGTCCATGCGGTCTTCCATGCGCCAAGTCAGTTCCTTCTTCAGCCTCATTAGAAGGACAGCAACATCAGGAAGTATATTACCATCAGCACCAGGCAAGCGTTCCCTGTGGGCAAGGAAATAGTCCAGTTTTTAGGAGAGGTGCATGAAGAGGGGAATAACTTCTGCCTGGCTAGCATTCTCTTTGCTCAAAATTTCCGTCAAAGCACAGAAAGGCGTAAGGACTGTCATTACCTGTTCCATCAGGGCCCAGTCAGCCCTGCCCAGTGTTCTGTTACTGCCAATGAAATGGTGACATGATATTGCGTGAATTGCCTTTTTCTGCTCCAGGATATGCTCTAGCATATCTAAGGTGGAGTTCCACCTGGTCCCAACATTTTGTTTTAGACGGTGCTTTGGGAGCTCTGAGATGGTATCACTCTGCAAGTTATTCAAATATACTCCTAAGCTGGATTTTTAATTTTTTAAGCACCGATGAGTCTCCCTTGTGGTTGCAGTTAGACAGCAGGACCCCAAGTCCCTACACAGCTCTGTGATGGTATAACTCTGCAAATTATTCAAATACACTCCTAAGTTGGATTTAAAATTTTTTAAACACTAATGAACAGGGGTGGGCAAAAAATGTGAAAAATTTCCTGAAAACGTGCTGATTGTTAGCTTTTCCTGCGAAAAATTTTGCCTTTCCGCCTATGCAAAAATGTCCTTCTTTTCGCCTATTTTAACAAATTTTCCACCTATGTTAACACATTTTTCGCCTATTTTAACACTTTTTTTGCCTATATTTCCTATAGGTACTATATTTCCCACTGTAATACTACTTCTTCTGAGGGCTGAAGTTTAGAAATAAGTGGCTGAAAGTCAAAGTTGTGAGTCCTACAGCAAAATATGGCTTGAAAAATGTGTTAGCATGCAGAATGCATTTGTCCTTTCCCCACAACACTTTCTTGCTTAAGTGACACTGGTACATATTCAGGATGATATCAAGTAATAAAAATAATAAAGTACATCCTACAGTGTGGTAGATATGTGTTTTAGTGGTGGTGGTGGTGGTGGGGGACTGGCATGGTGTAGTTTGTGTATGTATTTTTACCATTGCCATACTCTATCCTCCTTCTCAGATTATTGACACACATTACTTATCGGTCAGCACTTACAGCAGCAGCACCAGAGGTACTCATCATATCTAACACTGTGGATGTTAACCTGTGTTGCTGTTGCTGGGTACTCAAAACAGGTGTGTGTGGCTGAGTGGGACTTGGACTTTGAAGAGGCAATGATGCCGATGATGACTGATAGGATGACTGTGTGCTTTTTGACACCTGTGCTTGTCCAGGGTCAGACTTTCCAATGGCTTTCTCAAACACTTTATAGACAGGCACAGTGCTCCTTAAAAGTGGTGGAAGATTCAGCCTTTGACTTTCTGCTAATCTTATAGCCCTGTTACCATCCTCACTCTCAACTTCATCTGTATCTGAACAAGAGAAGGATGCTGGACAGAGGCATAACTAGACGCCTCCGGGCACTGGTACAAGAAGTGCCACGGGCCCCCTCCACAATGCCCCCATCTTCTACCTGGAGCTCCCGCACGGTCCTCTTAGTAATGCAAAGTGCTGGGAGATGTCATCTCCCAGCACTCTGCGTTACTAGACTACCGGCGGGAGATTGCGGCCGCCAGGCTGAGGGGTTGCAGGGGAAGGCCGGGCCCCTGGAGTGCACGGGCCCGGTCATAGGTGCAACCCCTGCGACCCCTGTATTTGCGCCACTGATGCTGGATGGATATATTCTAGAGCTGCATCATCATAATCAGTCATCATTAGGTCATCCTCAGCATCAGCATCATCTGACAATTCTTGCCCACTACCCTTATATTCCTCTAACTTTTGGAGGTCTCAAACAATTTCTTTTTACTTTTACTGTATCAATGTTCCCTACTATGGGAGTTTTGGTGCTTGTTTGTCTCACTATCTGATGCAGCAGGCGGTTCGGCTGCTACACCTTCCTCTATTATGCTGCTGCCAGCATCATCAACACTTGAATATGACTTGTTGTCATCTTCAGTGTTTTTTTTTTATGGTTCTATATTTGTACTGGCACTGGTGGTGCTGGACCTAGTTTTGCTGGGACCTTGACAAACTGCATCCTCCCTTGAAATAAAGGGATCATCATCATTGATTGCACACGCTGCAACAACCATTGCTGCAGTAGGATTTTGGACTACTACTTTACTCTCATGTCCCTACACTGCTCCACCCCTACCCCTTCCCCTTGTGCGTTTGCTGGACATTCTGCAACTAAACTGTGTTTTTTTACTGTACAGTGCACAACACAACTGATGGAGCTGTATGATGCCTTGCCTAAGCCTAGTCAGCTGTCTGTCACTGTCACCTAAGAGATTTCGCTTTTTATTCTTTTTTTCTTTTTTTTTTTAATTTTAAGTTGTCCACCCTGTTGTCTTATCACAGTCTGTCCAAAAAAAATTTATAACTGAAAAAGAAAATCAACAATGTCTTTCCCCTGACTTCCCCACCCAGCACAGGGACAATAACAGCAAGATCAGCAAGCGAATAGGTTGCCTGTGTCTTGCCTGACAGTCACATGGAATTTTGGAGTATTTGGGGGACAACCTCCTTCCTCCCTTCTTATCCCCTAGTGTGCCCCCAGACTCACCTAATAAAGAGAACAAATCTCCTACCTAAACGACTTCCTAAACTAAGCTTCAATCCCCCTTTATTTGCCTATCTCCTCTGGCTAAAAAACATGCTGCTCTCTCCTCTCACAAACACAGAATGGCTGCTGTGAGAGCCTGACACCCTTGTATATGGCTGTAGAAAACTTTTCTTCCCATTGATTTCAACTGGCAGAAAAGGTGTGAAAAAGCGGAAAAATGGCACTTTTCGAGGGAAATGTTTTGCCAAGCGGAAAGTGCCATTAGTCGCCGATTTCAGTTTGAGGCAAAAATTTTTGCCCATCCCTACTAAGTCTCCATTGCGGTGGCAGTTAGACAGCAGGACCCCCAGTCCCTACACAGCTCTGAGATGGTATCACTCTGCAAATTATTCAAATACACTCCTAAGTTGGATTTTGAAATTTTTAAACACTAATGAGTCTCCCTTGCGGTTGCAGTTAGACAGCAGGCCCCCCTGTCCCTACACAGCTCTTAGATGGTATCACTCTGCAAATTATTCAAATACACTCCTAAGTTGGATTTTAAATTTTTTAAACAATGATGATTCCCCCTTGCGTTGGCAGTGAGCTGCTAGGCCTCCCAGCCCCCACACAAGTGTGAGATTGTGCCACTGCAAATTATTCAAACAAACTTCTAAGTTGAATTTTCAGCTTTTACACAGGAACAAAGGTGACTCTCTCTTGCAGTGGCAAAAACTGGCACTAATCCTGGCTGCCTGCCTATGAATTAAATGCTTGGATGAAAAGAGCAACATGAGAATCGTGCCCTGCATATAAGCACTAGACTCTCATGTCGCCTCCTTAAAAGCTGCACACAGCACAAACACTGTAACATAACCCTCTAAGTGCCAGAAATTTCTGTGTGCAGCCGCAAGATATTTAAAACTCTGTCTTCAAGAATGTCTGTTCCACATCGTCCTCCACCACACACTGGATCTGTAACTTTTTGATTCCGTAGCCAACAGGAACCAGCTTACCAACTATCTCAATGCATTGGTGACTGTTCTGGCACTCAGTTGGTTAATGTCTTGAGTGCCATTTGCATTTTAAAACTACTCCATGGCTAGTCATAAAGTAGTAAGAAGAAAAGAGCTCTCTGGTGTCTCAAATACAAGCCATCTGTGTTATCTAAGCAACTATGTGACCCCAAAGTTCAAACACTTTGAAGATTTTTTTTTTTTGGCCCAGGCTAGCTACTAAAAATTTGTCATTTCTTTAAGCACAGTCAAAGGGAGATTATAACCCATAGCTCTCCAACCACCGTTTCACTACAACTCCATTCAACCACAGCCGATTGGCTGCAGATGATAAACCACTGTACTACAACTCCCATCAACCACAGCCGATTGGCTGTGGATGATAAAGATATGTAGTATAACAGCTGGAGAGCCACTCGTTGTCAATTCATGATATACAACACAAAAACTAAATTTCCTTTTTACAAAAATAAATAATGTATTGTGCAGGCATGGTCCTTATGCAAAAGGATATACACTAGGAGGAAATCTAGTACATACTTGGATTTCAACCACTTTGCAGAAAATATAAGTGAGCAGACAGCACAGATCCTTTGGAACTTATATTCTTCTATCTACGGCCAAATGACCCATGTTTTAAGTTTGTGGCTTTGGGTGAATTAATTTGGCGCAAAAGGTTGCACAATAGCAGCTGTGTTAAAATCAATGTAGTTGTGAAGAAACTGCAAACTCACACCATGTGCTTTTTACAAAATGGCGTCCTCAACCATGTGGAGACAGGCTGGGGCCTAGCAAGATGGAGTCAGACCATGTGTTTGCTCTGAGATAAAATCTATGAACAAAAGCAAGGCCAGGGCCTACAACTTGCTCACACCACACAAACCCAACACAGCTATTAGAAGCAATATGAATTTGCCCACACCCAAAAAGCCAACCCTTTAATTAAAGGATATATCCAGAGAAATTTGTCCTAATGACCAATACCACAATTAACACAATAACACCCCAGTACTAGCAGTAAGCAATAATATTTAATAACAAACAATAATATTAACAATACACTGTATATTATCAAATATATTCTAGCCAAAACATCTAATAATATTAACTAGACAATTACCTACTGCAGTGCAAATAAAACACATAATACAACAATTATAGTAGAAAACACTATACGTTGGTTACTAAGGTATTTTTCCTAGGAATATGATAGTATAAAAAGGAAATAATAAACAATAAAAGTAGAATGATACAGCTGTATACTCATCTAATCCTGGAAAGTCCTTACAAGGCCAAGAATGCTGGAAAAAACACAGACCAGGAGAACTGGATACATCTGGCAATGTACTGGTCTACTTCTTACTGGAGGTCAGCGTCAGGCTCTGCCCTGGGAAAAGTGCTCCCCCAGCTCCTCCAGTCGTCTTATTCTTGCTGATAGATTTTATCCATCAGCGGTGATTTTTGGATACCGAGGCTTGTGCCTCACTACTCCATCTTCTCGGGTTGGGTTTTAAGTCGCAGGTTTGGATTCTTCTTGGTCTGTGTTGACTTGTCACAGTTGGGTTAGTTTCACAGGGTCTTCACTGTGATGCTCCCCCAGCTCTCACTGCACAACTCTTTTATTGTTGGCAAGCCCCACCCATCTCCAGCCCACTTTTTACCTGACTGACACACCCCTCTCCTTCCCCCTAGAAGCAAGACAAAGAAAAGACCTGGTCCTTTCTTTGTTCTTTTCCCACCCAAACAAACCAGGGAGACAACAAAGACACAAAGGAAAATGGTGTCTAGGGAAAACAAACAAATGTGATTTTAGGATAGGGGAACATATCCATGTAATGGACGCAGTTTTGTCGCACACTCTGAAGCAACATACCTGTGTCCACAACATTCCACCTCTTGGTCCCATGCCATAAATCACACTAAAGTCACTACGGGATGGGTAGCTCTCTGACTCTATTAAACATACAACGTGTGCACTGTAGAAAGGCATACAAAGAAATACACACTAGTAGTACAATTAGCATCCCGTGTACAACAGTATTTTCTAGGCTTCCTAACCACCCGAATAGTCCAAAGTCTGGTGTTTCATGGAGTTTGGCTTTTACTGCTGTCAGTTTGGCTACATCATGATTAATGTCACCTTCATTGTTCACAATGTAACTGCAGCACTCTTTCCCTACTAGCCCGCAAACTCCTCCTTTGGCGGCAAGAACATAGTCCAGGGCTAGGCGATTTTGAAGAGCTACTGCCCTTATCTGTAGCTGTTCCTGAGACAATTTCTTAATGGAGTCCAATGTGGTGTCCAGAGCATCCTCAAACAGGTGCTGTAGGGCTTCTATACGGTTATATGCCCAGTAAATGCCCCAATTTGGGAAGACCATCCCTGTACTACCCTGTCCAGTCCCTATGAAATTTCCCCACCTCTTATTCCTAATTTTCCCACTAGGAAATTCAGTGGTCTTTCGGATGGCAGGTATCACAGATCCCAGATAACACTCACCCTCCCAATTCCATGGTAGCCACTTGTAGGCCCAATTCCCACATAGAAAGTAAGTATTCTTTGGTAGTACATTATAACTTCCATCTGTAGAGTTGGTGAAACAAGTTTCCATCAGCCGGGTGATGAATGGGTAATTCAACTTTCGTTTGGTGTATCTGGGGGTTGACTTGACATAGCTTACTATGGGGGTGGTTTCATTAATAAATATCTCCCAAGTATTTCCCTCTGTGTACCCTGTAATCCAGGCTTGGGAGCAATTAGATTAACCTAACTTGACAGGGTTAGGATCAGCACCTTTTGAGTACACACATACAGCTCCTGAAGAGGGAGGGTTAATTATGTGGATGCGTGGCTCTGAGCTGGGTTGGCCG
Organism: Rhinophrynus dorsalis; assembly: GCA_037306005.1. Lineage (NCBI taxonomy): Eukaryota > Metazoa > Chordata > Amphibia > Anura > Rhinophrynidae > Rhinophrynus > Rhinophrynus dorsalis. The sequence goes on from CM074724.1 coordinate 53,039,060, forward strand.
GTTTCTCTGTACCATCCGAATCCAGTCTTGTTGAGTTGTCTCATTTCTCTCTGTGACCACGGGACTCCAAGGAACGGGTACCCTCCTTCCTCACTGACAGGAATGGTGCTGCAAATCCAACAGTCAGAAGAGTTGTCCACCCTTGCATAGCTGGCCAGGAGGTTCATGAAGGTGTTGGACGACCATGGGTTCAGAGGGGTTAGACGGCCACCAATCTATTTGAGGGAAAGAAGACAGGTTTAGAATCTCCATTTAATAATACCACTTTGGTATTACCAGGACCATCTGAAATAACCTCCCCTTTCTGCCTGTGCTGATCAGTGGAGCGTGGTAACACCCACACTTTGGACCCCACTTGCACCTGTTTATCCTCATCCCAGGATACCAAGAGTTTATGGGGTACCCAGATTGCCACCTCTCCTAGGATTGTACCAGTAGTTAACCTACTTGGGTCATTCCTAGACAGAGATGCATTCCACATTCGTCCATCCACACTCACACCCCCTGTTGTGCTCCAACCCTCTTCGGTCAGTTTATCTGTGAGTACTAAAGTTACCTTGGTTCCTGGAGGCATATTGCCTCCTATTGGAAGGATTAACTTTTGCCCATCCTCCCCACCACCTGAACCTGAAAATTCAAAGTTGTTTGTTAGTTTTATTTCAAATCTATTTTTTCCCATTGATTTGGGGGGGCTCCCTGTGAATGTTAATCTTAAGCTAACAATCGGATCATCATTTCTACAGGTGAGCCTATCGTAGGGAGATGCGTGGCCTATGGGTCGGTTATTTAGGATCATCAATGCTTGTGTAATGACCTTATCCCACCCCCTCAAAGACCTGCTTGGGGATAGTTTCCGAATCTGTTCTTTTAAAAGCCCATTGCACCTTTCAATCAATCCTGCAGCTTGCGGATGATATGGGATGTGGAGGATCCACTTAATCCCTAAGTCCTGAGCCCACTGTTGGATTAACTGACCGGTGAAGTGTGTACCATTGTCAGTTTGTACCTCTGTGGGCATACCGTATGCAGTAACCAGAAGCTGCAGCATCTTCAGGGTGGAGGCTTGATTAGCATTTTTACAAGGGAGTACTCTCATCAGTCCGGTGCATGTGCCCACGGTAGTACAACAGTACATCAAGCCCCCTCTACCCCGCGACAGAGGACCAATGTAGTCCATCTGCCATATTTCGCCTGCGGAAATACCCTTCTTCAAGTGCCCCCTTATTTGGGTAGTAAGGGGCCACTTCTTCACTTCACTACAGCTGGGGCATGCTTGTTTGGCGGTGGTCACGAGTTCTAGAGTGACAGGGAGTCCTCTTGCTCTAGCCCATTCCAGGGTAGCTTTGTTGCCTCGATGTCCTCCGGTCTCATGTACCCATGTAGCCATACGAAGTAAAACAGGATCCACAGGGTCTTGATTACTGGTCTTCAGGTTTCTAATGCGGGTCAGTTCATCTGCGATCCTGTTGGGGTTTTCTTCATCTGGTCCCTTGGTAACGTGAGCGTCCACGTGTCCGATTTGAATCAGTCTTGTCTGGGCGGCTACCCAGATTTTCTCCCAGAGTTCCACACCTCCCCATACTGGTTTGCCATGTATCAGCCAGTGGTTGTCTCTCCATGTCAGCATCCATGTTGTACAAGCTTTGAAAACTGCCCAGCTGTCCGTGTAGATGAAAAGCTCCTGGGAATCTGTTTCTTCCAACAAGATGGCGATGGCAACAAGTTCAGCATATTGGCTTGAACCACCTTTACCCTGCTCCTGGATCACCACCTCTCCATATGGATTGTATGCCACAGCTGTCCATTGTCTTCCTTTACGGGACATCACGGCCGATCCATCAGTAAACCATGCATTTGGCTTTTGACAGTCTAGTAAGTCCTCATAAGGAAGAGCAGCCTTGATTGGAGAAAGCTGTAGCACAGGTATCTCGCAGGTACTAGGATGAGACAGGGTTTCAAATGTCACAAGACCATTGATAAGCCGGGTTAGGTCCTTGATTTCACCAGCTTGTATTCCACCTCTTTCTTGTAGGTACCATTTCCACTTCATGAGAGTTTGGCTTTGGGCCACCTCAGCACATAGGGGTAGACCTTCATCACGCACCCAGCCTGCGATGGGTAAGTCCGTCTTCACAGAGACTGGGGCCTTTAATGTCATTGTCTCTACATGCTGCAGAGCAGTGTATGCAGCGAGTAAGTTCTTTTCCAGGGGCGAGTACCGTTGTTGGGCTCCAGTAAGTTGCTTGGACCAGAACCCAATTGGCACTGCCCGCTGGCCTTAACTTCATTGGGCTGCCACAAGCCCCAGGACATCACATTGTTGGTCACCATCACATCAAGCTGGAAAGGGAATCCGGCTTTTATTGGCCCAAGACCTTGGTGCTGCAAAACTGCTTCCTTGGCTGCTTTAAATGCTGTATCTTGATCCGTGCCCCAAACAAATGCAGTCTTTTTGCGAGTCACATTGTAGATGGGGCGTAACAAAAGTCCAAGATGAGGTATAAATGACCTCCAGTATCCAAGTGCACCGAGAAACTTTTGTGCATCTTGTAAAGTCTTTGGGGTTGGAGTGTTTTGAATGGTATCCAGCACAGGCTGTGGAATCTTCCTTACAGGGCCAGCCCAGAGCATTCCAAGAAATTTGACTTCCTGGGCGGGACCCTGCACCTTGTCCCTGTTGATGGCCCATCCTCTGGCTGTCATGTGGTCAATTAAAACAGTCAAGGCTTGCCCCGCTTCCTCTTTGGTTCCGGTGATCATGATGTCATCAATGTAGTGGAAAATAGGTACTTTCAGGTTGAGTTGGCTTAGATCCCTGGCAACCAGTCCATGGCAAATGGTGGGTGAGTGTAAGTATCCTTGGGGCACCACTTGAAACGTGTACTGACATCCTTCCCAGGTGAAGGCAAACTGATCTTGAGACTCTGATGCAATGGGAATGGAAAAGAACGCATTCGCTAGATCAATCACTGCATGCCACTCTCTGGCCTGTTTGGCTATGTCCTCAATGACAGAGACAATATTGGGGACTGCAGCACTCAATGGAGGTGCCACCCTATTGAGTCCCCTGTAATCTATCATCATACGCCAAGAACCATCCGGCTTCTTAACAGGAAACACAGGAGCTTTAAAGGGCTAATGGCAGGACGAACTACACCTGACTTCAATAGCTCAGCTATTGTCTCACTGATCTCTTTCAACCCTCCCGGCAGCCGATACTGTTTCAGTCTTACTGGGCTACTGGGAGGGGGAATGACCACAGGGGTCCAGTTTGCATTTCCCCTCACCACCTCCTTAACTGCACTGACATAGGAGGGTTTGTGAGGAAAGCCAAACTTGAACACCCCCACTTAGTCTCTATGCTACGTCCTAACAATATATCTATCCCCAAAATATTGTCAGGTAATTCTGAAACCAAAACATTAGCCACAAACCGGGGACCCTTGTTTATGGCTAAGGTGACTGTAGTTTGTATAGCCTTAGTTACTCTTTCCCCTAGACCCTCTATATGAATGATGGGGCCTACAAATTTGGAAGGGTTACCCTGCAACACTGTTACCTCAGCCCCAGTGTCTACTAAGGCTAAAACTTTGGTGTGGACGGTTTCTCTCCCCCACCAAACAGTCAGGGGTACATGTGGCCATCGATCCCCAGCAGAGATGGGCAACACGCTTCTTGCCGGGGATCGGCCGTCCCATCAGTCCTGTCCGTTTCTGTCTGCAATGGCCCGTAGCTCCTCTGACGGGTACAGGGATTTTGTTTTCCTAGGATAGGGAACAGGGGGACAAGGATTAGTATCAGGATATTTCACCTCAGTTATATTTGTATATTTGAGATTCGTCTCAACCGTCCTAGCTTTAGTATTGGGAGTTTCATCAAAGTCAATTAACCTTTCATCTGATGGAAAACCCTTTGCTACAGTATGTATTTGCACACCACGCTCTAAAGCTTTCCATTTCCTGAACAAGGTATAATTTGATGTATGTTTGAGCGAATCTTTATTTATACCAGCTTTGACCAAGTCTGCAATCATCTCTTGCCTGGATACTCTAGTGCGCTGGGGAACATCCTGTTTTTTACTAAATTTGGGTTTACCTTTGGGTGTTTTTATAGTATCTTCCATTTCTGCTTTAATGGTTGTGGAGACACCTCTTTTCTGGTTAACCCTATCCTCCTTCTCATATTCCCCCATTTCTGCTAACCTTTGGGTAATCACAAAAATCTGCCCGTTCTCAGCGGTACCATTCAACATTGACAACAAGGATCCTCATTTCTCACTGGGAGCAGATCTTAGGAACCTGGACCGCATGCTAGGGGTAAATTCCTCTGCATCCGGTCCAGTCCACTGGTCTTTGTCTAAACCTGCCACACAACCCATAATGCGGACTCTGACTATTGCTTTGCCATGGTGTATGGGGTTCTATATCGGTGTGATGTGGAAAGACCTTCAACAGGGCATGTTTAATGATATCCATTAAACTAAAATTACCCTGGATGTGTCTTACCAGTCTCAGCACTTGGGTAACCTGAGGATTGGTGGTGAGCTGCCCTATACTGACAGCTTCCTCAGCATTAAGAATAATCTTATCAGCCCCAGTATCCCAAACACGCAACAGCCATTCACCAATACTTTCATCCAAAGTCTGCTTATAGAGCTTGGTGATCTCAGTTAGCTCTAACTGTGAGTAACCGCGCACCACCTCATTGATCTCATCACGTGCACCCTCATGCACATGCTCATTGCCATCACGGTCCCTGTGCACCCTTCGTTTCCTCTGCTGGGTGATGAGTGGGCGAGCCTTACAGCTGTCCATCTTTTTATCATCATCAGAGGAGGAACAGTATGAGTATTTTGAATACTCATCTTCAGAGGAGGAAAAGAAAAATGTCTCTGGGTCCCCAGAGGGCCCTTTGATCAGTGTTCTCACCTTTCTGGAGGAATATGGCACTTTACCCTTATGGCAGCGACTACGGTTCAGCTTGTTAATTAGCAGGGTAGTAGTCTCCTGTAACTCTTCCTTACGGGCATTATTAGTCTCCAAACATTCATTGGTCACCAATAATTTATGCTTTACCTCTGCTAATTCCTTTTCTAGAGCCTGTCTCTTAATCACTTCACATTTCAAGGCATGCAAAATGATCTAACCCACTTCTGCCACAGCTCTGCTTTCTTTCTTAGAGTATACCCCTAAGTTAAGCTTAAGTGCCATATTACCTATATCTTCCCCAACCTCTGGGTACACAGGACTGCCATGACGCACTAACTCCTCACCTATGGCATTCCACTTTTCCATGTTAGTGGCCCAATGTGGAACTGCCCCATACTTGGGCCTCCCATCCCTCATCAAAGCACTCAGTCTTTTGCTCAGGAAATTCATGCTCTCAGTTAAATATACTTTAAAGTTAGTATTGTAAACAATACACAAGTGTTTCTAATCAAAGCAATTTAACGGCAGAGCAGATATACGTGTTTAACCAAGTACCTGAACACAGGTTAGCAGGCACACGTATGTTTTTACTTTCACACAGGGAGAAAACACGCAAACCACTATGAAAGTTACAGAACACACAAACTGTTGAATGTTTTTATGCCTTTGAAGAAAACAAACAAACTCATATACACACACATGCACGTCAGGTGACTTCCTATTAGGCTTCAAAGTTAGTTCTCCCAATGAACGGGCACACAAGTTTTATAATTGAAGCACTACTTCAAAGTTAGTGACATCTCCACAAAGGCAAATGGTACAAATGCTAGTTAGTCACCTGCCTCAGGTGCTCAAGTCACCTGTCTAGGTACAAGTGCTAGTGACTAGTCAATTGTCCAATGTAGTTACCCTTTATGCAAAGCACACAAGTCTATAATTGAAGCGTGACTTTAAAGTTAGCCACTTCTCTGCAGAGGCACACAAGGATTTAACTGAAGTAGGACTTCAGAGTTAGTTACACTCTACAGAGAGCACACAAGAGTTAATTAAAGTCCCTTTAATAGGAAATCTTGACAGTACAGAGATATTCATATGCGCAATAAATCTAGCCACACTAGAAATATCACGTCCGGCAATTGCAGAACCTTGACCTGAACGGTTACAATTAAAATGCCTCAAAGTTAGCACTCCTATCTACCTGGTTCTAAGAATGTCAGGGCAGATGCGCTGTCCAGACAATTTGCTTCGGACAGTGAGAGGGAGGAAGAACCAGTACCTATTTTTCAGCCCGATCGTATCTTGGCTACTGTACGTACTAGCCTCACCTCACCACTGGGGGAGGAAATATTGGCGTCTCAAGCAAGGGCTCCCCCAGAAACTCCTATGGGCAAGTGTTTTGTGGATGAGCCATTTTGTGCCCGTCTATTAGAGACATACCATTCGTCTAAGGCTGCTGGGCATATCGGAAGGGATCAGCTTATATGGTCTTTAATACAATTGTTTTGGTGGCCCTCCCTCAGAGCCGATTGCTCCACTTTTACTGCTGCCTGTGCCACCTGTGCCCATGCCAAGACACCCAGGCATCTCCCAGTGGGCCTACTCCAGCCTGTACCTAATGGTGAACGTCCCTGGTCCCATATATCTATTGACTTTCTGGGGGAACTGCCAGTTCTCGTGCTTTGGTACTGATGCTGCCAGCGGCTTATACCAGCATCTCTCTTTCATATTTTCCAATTATCATCATGTGTTTTATGGATAAATACTTAGGTTTTTGTAATATTTGTTTGCATAGTTTTGTTTGTTTTCTTTGTTTTTCTTTCTTTACTTAAATTTTTTTTGTTGACACCATGACCTCTCCCAGCCTGTGACGTCAGTGTCCGGTTCCCAGTGCAGACGTGACACGCGGCTGGGATTGGCGTCTAGTGCTGATAGGTAGTCTTCAATTATACACAGGTATTTATTTCTTGTTTTTTCCACTATACTGTAACCCTGATGAAGGTCCTTGCTTGGACCGAAAACGTTTCGTGATTTAGAGACACTAATGGAATAAAGCTGTATCTACGTTTCTTCATTTGAGTGCTGTCTCTTCTGCTGCATTTGTGGCTGAGTACATTTATATATGCATTACAAGGGACGTGCACCATGTTATTTAGGTGATCATTTTTATTATTATTGTTGAGTGCCACTGCCATCTTCTGATGCTTGCATATATATATATATATATATATATATATATATATATATATATATATATATCATCCAGAGATTGGCACTCACGCTTTACAATAACAGCTGAGCCGGGTGCAATAGTAACAATGAAATATAATGTATAAGCTATGCACTCACGGACTTAGAAAAACAAAAAATCATTTATTAACTATGCAGCAACGTTTCGGTCCTCCTTTGAGACCTTTGTCAAGCCAACATGAACAAGAAAGAAAGAATGAATAAATAGAGAACTCACCGTTTGTGCTCACATACCCGGGAAAGTGACGTCACAGAGGATAGACAGGTAACCACGAGGAAAAGCCCATGGAAATCCACTAATACCGATCAAAACAAGAAACAGAAAACACCAGTGCCACCTAGTGGTTAGGATAAATACAAAGTAACAGAGGCAGATAGAAATGTAACAGATGAGATCGCAACTAATGTAGCAGTCAGAGAGCACAGAGTACATCCCATATAATCAAACAAACACAAGAAAATAAAAAATATAAAATATAATCAAAAATAATAATAAAAATAAGAAATATATGAGAAACTCATAGCTAACTATCTGACAGATAGAAAACAACTAAATGGGTTGTTTTCATTTAATCCATAGGGATTACAAGTTTGGAGTTCTCGTATCCAAAAACATTCACGTTGTAATAATAACTGTGGCCTATTACCTCCCCTACGTAAGGGAGGCACATGATCAATGCCCACAACTGTAAAGTTGGTGGCAGAATGTTTCAATTCCAAAAAATGTTTGGCCACAGGTTTGTCAGTTTTGTTATCCCTGAATGCCACATTAATGGCGGACCGATGCCCCGCCATCTGTTCTCTGAGAGTTCTCTCGGTCTTCCCGATGTATGCCAGACCACAAGGACAGGTGATCATATAAACAACAAAGGAAGTCGTGCAAGTGATTCGATGTCTAATCTTATATGTTTTATTAGTATGTGGATGAGTGAAGGTCTTAGTCTTACGTAAAGCCCCACATGTAGTACAGCCAGTACAACGATAACAACCTGCTGCTAATGTTGATAACCAAGTATTGCTTTTTTTCTTGTAACTTAACACAGGGTCCGTTTTGACTAATAAGTCCCTCAGGTTAGGAGTAGGACCCCTCTTGAAACTTAGCATAGGTTTTTTTTGGAAAACAGATGGAAGAGATGTATCACTTGAGACTACTTTCCAGTTCTGATTAATGCTTTTTTGAAAATATTGAGCAGCCGTCGTATATTTAGTTGTAAAAATCATCCTTTCATCAAGATTTTTCTTCTTCATAGTATCTATAGTAGTTTGTTGTGTTACTTCCATTCTGATTTTGTCCAGCCGATTGCGAGGATATCCTCTTGCCATAAATCTATATGTCATCTCATCAAGCTGTTTTTTACAGTTAGCTGGATCAGAGTTGTTTCTAACAACCCTGGTGAATTGTGACTTAGGAACAGCATCTTTCAAAGCTGGATGATGAAAATTCTTATAATGAAGCAAAGTGTTTCTATCTGTTTTCTTACGATAAAGGCTGTAACCCAATGTGTTACCTTCACGAAAAATTCTCAAAATCAAGGAAATCCACAGTATGCATATCATATTTAATAGTCATCTTCACAGGAGAATCAATGTTATTAAGATGCTCCTTAAATTGCAAAATGGATGCTTCTGACCCCTGCCATACTAAAAACAGATCGTCAATGAATCTCTTAAACAATAAAATATGCTGGAAAAATTGTGGATGAATATGTTTTTCTTCATACACATACATGTAGAGATTAGCATAAGCAGGGGCCATAGATGCCCCCATCGATGTACCCGACTTTTGTTGATAGTACTGTCCTTCAAATTGAAAAAAATTTTGTTTTAAACAAGCCTCCAATAACGTCATGAGATATTCAATTGGGGGTCCCTTGTATGTCTTTGATGTACTGAGACTATGTCTCACTGCCTCCAGACCGTCTTCATGTGGAATTATAGTATATAAGCTTCCAACATCCATAGAAATTAAAAAAACATCACCATCTGGAAGAATTATATTTCTTAAAGCTTCAATTAAATCCGGAGTGTCTTTCACATAACTAGGGACTTGTTGTACTGTAGATTGTATTAAAGAATCAATATATTGACCTATAGGTTGCAACACACTGTTGCGTGCAGAAACTATTGGTCTGAGGGGCGGGTTCACAATGGATTTATGGATTTTGGGTAATCCATATAAAATGGGACAAACTGGAAATTCCTCCTTCAAATAAGCGCCCTCCTTTTCAGTTAACCAGTTGTTATCCATTCCAAGATCAATTAATTTATTAACAAAATTCATAACTCCTCTAGTTGGATCAACGGATAGCTTTTGATAAACTTCACCATCATTCAGTTGGTTAGTAAGCTCCTTACTGTAATCCACATAATTCTGGATGACAACTGCACCCCCCTTATCTGCAGGACGTATGCAGATAGAGATATCCTCACTCAGCGTCTTGACAGCTTTGCGTTCCTCAGTAGACAAATTAGGGTGTATTTGGCTGTTATTAAAATGATCCATATCATTTTTGACCATTGCATCAAAAGTACAGATGGAGGGGCTACATGTTTGTGGTATATATTTACTTCTCAATTTAAAGCCAGTATTTGCTTTCAAAGAATCAGATTGTGTGCCATATTGTTCTTTGAGTCGCATAAGTCTATTCATTTTAAACCTGTCAACATCCCCCTCCAGACCAACATACTTTGTCGTTGGTACAAAAGTCAGTCCTTTGTTTAGCAAAGATTCTTCACCAGGTGTTAAGGTATGTTTTGACAGATTATAAACAGCAGAGATCACTTCTTGCCTTTCTTGTTGGAACCTCTGGCTCCAGTGCTGGCCTCCTTTCTGGCCTCTTCTGACGTAATTTCTCCGTCTTCGGGCACTGGTTGACCTAACGGAGGTTTGGGAGGTTTCTCTACTGTATTCCCTAAAAAAGGCATCTTGGAGGCTGTACTCCTGGTGTTGACCCTAGGGGGTGCTTCTATGGGGGTAGCAACTGTCTCTTTAATATCATCATCCGAGTCTCCAGAGCTGATATCCACAGTTTGGAAATTTGGCTTTTGTATTTTCAATCTATTGGCCCTCCTTCTAGGGCGAAACTGCTCATTCTGTCCACTTAACCATCTATACACCCTAAATTGTTCATAGTCATCATTAACTTTAGAAAGTTTAGCCTTTTTAAATTTCAACAATTCCAGGCGGTGTTTTTCAATTTGCATTTGTAGATTGTTAAGGCTTTCTATACTGGTGTCTGCTTTCAACAGATCTTGATGTTTAGACTCAAAAGCTTTAATATCTTTCCTGATTTTCGAAATTTCGGAACCGACTTCCTCAATCACAAGCACAATAAGATTCAATGAGCACTGATTTAACACCCCAACCCATTTATGGCAGAATTCAGCATTATACCTGCCAATTGTGGGTATGTTTTTAATTCTAAAAACCTCTGGGGATACGTTTTGCTCGATAATAATCTGATAAAAACATGCCGTGTAGATCTAAGTCTGTTTCCTTTTTCTTAATTTTCAATAGTTCCAAGCATATATCCTTCAATGGCAGTTCACCAATTTCATCTTTGTGGGATGTTTTCCACAATGCATTCTCTATCTACTCTTCTGTGATTTGGATAGTATCGGCAAAGTTGGTCATAACCTCGGCCATCTCTGGAAAATTTTGTTTGTTTAAAACAAAATTTTTTTCAATTTGAAGGACAGTACTATCAACAAAAGTCGGGTACATCGATGGGGGCATCTATGGCCCCTGCTTATGCTAATCTCTACATGTATGTGTATGAAGAAAAACATATTCGTCCACAATTTTTCCAGCATATTTTATTGTTTAAGAGATTCATTGACGATCTGTTTTTAGTATGGCAGGGGTCAGAAGCATCCATTTTGCAATTTAAGGAGCATCTTAATAACACTGATTCTCCTGTGAAGATGACTATTAAATATGATATGCATACTGTGGATTTCCTTGATCTGAGAATTTTTCGTGAAGGTAACACAATGGGTTACAGCCTTTATCGTAAGAAAACAGATAGAAACACTTTGCTTCATTATAAGAGTTTTCATCATCCAGCTTTGAAAGATGCTGTTCCTAAGTCACAATTCACCAGGGTTGTTAGAAACAACTCTGATCCAGCTAACTGTAAAAAACAGCTTGATGAGATGACATATAGATTTATGGCAAGAGGATATCCTCGCAATCGGCTGGACAAAATCAGAATGGAAGTAACACAACAAACTACTATAGATACTATGAAGAAGAAAAATCTTGATGAAAGGATGATTTTTACAACTAAATATACGACGGCTGCTCAATATTTTCAAAAAAGCATTAATCAGAACTGGAAAGTAGTCTCAAGTGATACATCTCTTCCATCTGTTTTCCAAAAAAAACCTATGCTAAGTTTCAAGAGGGGTCCTAACCTGAGGGACTTATTAGTCAAAACGGACCCTGTGTTAAGTTACAAGAAAAAAAGCAATACTTGGTTATCAACATTAGCAGCAGGTTGTTATCGTTGTACTGGCTGTACTACATGTGGGGCTTTACGTAAGACTAAGGCCTTCACTCATCCACATACTAATAAAACATATAAGATTAGACATCGAATCACTTGCACGACTTCCTTTGTTGTTTATATGATCACCTGTCCTTGTGGTCTGGCATACATCGGGAAGACCGAGAGAACTCTCAGAGAACGGATGGCGGGGCATCGGTCCGCCATTAATGTGGCATTCAGGGATAACAAAACTGACAAACCTGTGGCCAAACATTTTTTGGAATTGAAACATTCTGCCACCAACTTTACAGTTGTGGGCATTGATCATGTGCCTCCCTTACGTAGGGGAGGTAATAGGCCACAGTTATTATTACAACGTGAATGTTTTTGGATACGAGAACTCCAAACTTGTAATCCCTATGGATTAAATGAAAACAACCCATTTAGTTGTTTTCTGTCTGTCAGATAGTTAGCTATGAGTTTCTCATATATTTTTTATTTTTATTATTATTTTTGATTATATTTTATATTTTTTATTTTCTTGTTTTTGTTTGACTATATAAGATGTAATCTGTGCTCTCTGACTGCTACATTAGTTGCGATCTCATCTGTTACATTTCTATCTGCCTCTGTTACTTTGTATTTATCCTAACCACTAGGTGGCACTGGTGTTTTCTGTTTCTTGTTTTGATCGGTATTAGTGGATCTCCATGGGCTTTTCCTCGTGGTTACCTGTCTATCCTCTGTGACGTCACTTTCCTGGGTATGTGAGCACAAACGGTGAGTTCTCTATTTATTCATTCTTTCTTTCTTGTTCATGTTGGCTTGACAAAGGTCCCAAAGGAGGACCGAAACGTTGCTGTATAGTTAATAAATGATTTTTTGTTTTTCTAAGTCCGTGAGTGCATAGCTTATACATTATATATATATATATATATATATATATATATATATGTATATATACATACACACATACATATACACAATTTCATTAATGATACTTGTTTTCTAATTCCTCAGACAGTGCTTCTCCGTGTGAAGGCATGAAAACCAGAATTTCACAAGAGCAACTTGACATCCTGCCTCTGCTTGACAAGGTTTTGGAGGCTGCAAAGAAACTTCTGAATGACAGAAAATTGCTATTCAACCTTTCTATCTTGGAGAAGAACTTAAAGGGCAGCATCTGTGAAAAACAAATGCATTTTGACTTGGTTTCCTCAATCAAAAAGGGTTTAGAAAGGACTCAGATGAAAATGAATGATGGTACCATTACCAAGTCTATCATAAATAAATTTATGTCATCGGGAGTTGGCATATTACTGGATCAGTTTCACAAAGCTGTTGAAAGCAGTTCAAGTAAAGATTAAGAAACAAGTAGTAAGGAAATGTCCTCTACAAAATAAAGAGATAAACCTGAATACTACACTTATTTCTCTACAGTATTACCATGTCTCTAGTGGAAAATTGAGATGCTTAGAGTTGTGTGTTCCTGTTGCTTGTAATATATGGCACGATGCAAGAAACGTTCGCATCAGATAAAGGAATTTTTGTGCGCAGATAGATTTTGCGCATGTTCTAATCCAGGAAGCTAAATACGGAACACTTCTTGAATTGCGCATGAAAAATTCCATTTTACAACAACAATACACATACGTAAAAATTCATTTGCAATAGCAGTTCTTGCATTAGGCGCATTCGCTATTCCACTCACACTGATTCGTTAATCCTAGCCACGCCCACAAAAAAATAAATATACACAGCTGTTCGCTAATCTTGAATTTTCATGCGCAATTCAACAAAATCATGTGCAAACCTATTCCCTAGTGGTTTTCACACGGGAAATAGCGATCGTGCACGTTTCCTGCATCGCGCCAATAGTGTCCAGGATTTACTAATGGGAGAGCTGCTCTTTGTTCTGTGATTGAGAAAGAGAGAAACATCATTCTCGATCACTTTCTCTCTCCTGAGATTTACAAACATTGCCAAAATGGATCATGTCAAACTAATTTACTTGCATTTTATGAAAGGGTAAGTAGTCATTTCTAGGGATGGTGGAAAATGTTTACCTCAAACAAAAATCTGCAAATAATGACAGTTCCTGCTTGGCAGAAAATGTTCCACCAAAAATTCAGTTTTTCAACTATCTTCATGTAACTCATTGCATTGAAATCAATGGGAACGCTGGGGGGTGTTGACTGGGATTGGGAGGGAGTTAATTAAAAAAAGCAAATAAATAAAGTTAAAACAAACAAAGAAAAGGACATGATATAAAAGGGGTCTGAGAAGGTGCCTGTGTTGGTGGAGTCTGGGGAAAGAATCAGTTGAACAGAGAATTTTTTTGGGGGGGGGCTTGTTGACTGGAATTGGGGGCAGTAAAATAAATGAATAAAATAAGAAATTGGTTTGTAACGTGACAGAGACAGGGACCCCCTAACGTAAGCTGTGACTGGAGCAGACTGATACTTGACAGACTAGAGTATTTTGTAGATGATGATTTGTAGGACTTAGACCTATTGTTAGAAGACCAGGCCCTGAGGAAAAATGAATTTGTAGGATTTACACTTGTTTGGCAAGCCCTAAGGAAACATTGATTTGTAGGACATAGACATATTAGCGGCAAAAGCCCTGAGAAAACATTGCTTTGTAGGACTTAGACTCTTTTAGGTCCAAGCCCTGAGGAAACAGGTTTACTTTTAAATGGTCGCACGTGAAAGGGCGTGCAACCAAATGATACAGTTACCAGGTCTCCCTGTTCAATATGGCAACATGACAATCTTGCCTTGCATGACAGAACGAGATTGTCATGTCGTTTACTGTAAGGTCGCATCACATAATGTACTGTAATGTAATCTTGCACAGCACTGCTCAAAACAAAAAAAAGAAAAAAAAATGCAATGTACTGAACTTACTGAAATGGAAAACTTTAATTATTCAGACCACCCTGGGGGGACATCAAGACTCTTCTGACACCTCCTCCCTCCCTTGCACAGCGCTGCACCAGTTCTCTCTCCCCGCTCCGCCTGCCATTCTGGGCTGTCTCTCTGACTCTCCCTGCTCGACCTGTCATTGTACAGACAATCCACGGACCACAATTTAGGGTCCTAACGGAGCTCTAGGTTCTGGGAGCTAACCACGGAGCAGGGTAGAGAGAGGCAGCCCAGAATGACAGGCAGAGTAAGTTCAGTAAGTTCAGTAAATTGCATTTTTCTTTCCTTTTTTTTTATTGAGCAGTGCTGTGCAAGATTACATTTCAGTACATTATGGAGTGCGACCTTACAGTAAGCGACATGACAATCTCTCTCTGTCATGCAGGGCAAGATTGTTATGTTGCCATTTTGAACAGGGCGACATGGTTAATCTGCTACTAGCTGCACAATATTTTATGTGCAACTATTTAAAAGGATACCGAGGAAACATTGATTTGGCTTGTTAGCTTCAGAAGCCCTGAGAAATAACATCAGAGATAATTTTTTCAATCACTTGTTAACATCACAAGCCCAGAGGAATCCAAGATCATTTTTATCAATTAGGCTTGTTAATGTCACAAGATCTGAGGAATCAGAAATAATTTTTAGCAATTAGGCTTGTTAACATAATAATCCCTGAATCATTGTCATTGTGGCATTTGTGACTGCTGTTCTTGCTGCTGCTGCTTCTGCTGCTGCTGTTGAGTTGTTTAAGCAGCAGCAGCTGCTGCTGCTGCTGAGATGTTTAAGAATCAGGATGATTAGGCAGCTCCAAAGAAATGGGATCAACAACAACAGTGATATGGGTGAGGTTGATCATGGTTCCACTTGCTACCACTAGCTCCATGTGCATAAGGCAGTGTCGCGGTTTTGAAGAACACTCGGACAAATACTTGTAAGGTTAAAATGAACTTTATTGAAAATAAAGCAATAATCAAACAAATACTTTCCCAACCCACACGGGCCCAGATGGAGACAGTACAGGTACTTCCCTCAACATACACAGGTCAGGTAGGAACAGTATATCTAAACAACGACAGACAGGGAGACTGACAGCAGGAGCCCTAGAATGCTAGGGCAAGGTGGAGGCAGCGACCTGTTGGTAGTGTCTACAGGAGCCCTAGAAGGCTAGGGTAGAATGGAGGCCCAAGACCCATAGCTACTGGCAGCAAGGGCTCTAGAATGCTAGGGTAGAATAGAGGCCCAAGACCCACAGCTAATGGCAGCAAGGACCCTAGAACGCTAGGGTAGAATGGATGCACAAGACTCACGGATACTGGCAACAAGGACCCTAGAACACTAGGGTAGAATGGATGCACAAGACTCACGGATACTGGCAACAAGGACCCTAGAACGCTAGGGTTGTAAGGAGGCACAAGACTCACAGATACTGGCAGCAAGCACCCTAGAATGCTAGGGTGAAAAGGAGGCAGCTAACCCACTGATATGGCAGCACTGACCCTAGAACGCTAGGGTAAGATAGAGGAAACAGACCATGGAAGGCAACGGGTGTCCGGTAGTACGAAAGTACAGGAGAAGGACCACCACACTACAGCTGGCTCTAGAGCCCTTAGGCCACAGCAGTAGGGTAAGGCAGGGCAAGATAGTGAACCGGCCCTAGAACTCTAGGGTGATAGCGCGGTTCAACAAGGGTGGTATAATGCCCGGTGTATTTGCCTAAAACTCTTAAACAGGAGTGAGCACAGCTAGTGACAGTGGTAACACCGGACACATCAGCAAAGTGAACAATTAACTCAGCCCAATTGTTGACAGCACGGAAACCAGTGCTTCGTATGTGCACACCGCCACAGAGGCGGTAGAATCCAGTAAGCTATGGCAACAGAAGCGGGTGCTCAGCCAATGGTCAGCAACGTAAGCGGGTTCTCAGCCAGTCCAGTCAGCAACGGATGCGGGTTCTCAGCCAGTCCAGTCGGCAACGTAAGCAGGTTCTCAGCCAGTCCAGTCAGCTACGGATGGAGGTTCTCAGCCAGTCCAATCAACAACAGATGTGGCAGAAGTACAGGATACACAGGAACGTCATCAGGCAGGTATTACGGTTTACAGACTCTCAGACACTGGAGGTTTGGTAAAACACAGTTTTATTAAACAAGCAATGATCACGTGACCCTCTCGGGTCCAGTACCTACAATCTGTAATCCAGACACAGGACAGGTACAGGAGTAATATAACCACAGATAAGTCCAGAGTGTACAGAAGTATATCACTGACGCAGGTCAGGTCACGAAGATAGGAATAACCCACTCAGGCCCAGCATGTACCCAATGTATTGTACTGGCACAGGTCAGGTTACACATAGCGCAACAACCCACTCAGGCCCAGCAGGTACCTAAGGTACTGTACTGGCACAGGTAAGGTTACAGTTCATGTGAAGCTGTGCCACAGTGAGCACTAATGTCAAGATCAGGAATGCCAACAGGCACCAATAGTGCCACCAATAACGGAGGCTCCCTACGCAGGGAGTAGCCAAGGTAGATCGCCCTTAGGTGACTAAAAGGAGGCCTCATGTCACCATATAGAGAGACAGACAACAAAGCAACTTAGGCCCAGACCGGAGACTAGCGAACAAACCCTAGCAGCCTTAGGAAGGCTACAGACTGAAGGGTGTACAGGCAGTACGGTGGACTGCACTGTAAAGAGGAAACCCGGTACTGACAATAGTGAGTCTCGGGAATGCTACCGGATGACAGGGCAGAGCTATGACCCTGAGCACTGTAGCACCAAACCGTAAGGTAGAAGAACGCCCAGAACTGGACCGTGGGTCTTAGAACCAAAGGCTAACCGAGGCGCCCAGTAGCCACCCAACCTTGGTAAGAGTAATAAGCAGGTCAAGCGTACCGGCTGCAATACCACACCTAACACAGTAATGAAAGGATAACAGCGCAAATAAATGCAGAGTCGAGAGCAGTGCTATCTGAGATGGTAAGGAGGCACAGTGACTGACAGAGA
Organism: Rhinophrynus dorsalis; assembly: GCA_037306005.1. Lineage (NCBI taxonomy): Eukaryota > Metazoa > Chordata > Amphibia > Anura > Rhinophrynidae > Rhinophrynus > Rhinophrynus dorsalis. The sequence goes on from CM074724.1 coordinate 53,056,658, forward strand.
CAGTCACGGTACGGAGGACGGACTTCCAAATGGCAGGCAACCGGTTCAGTGGTACCAGGAGGTACAGCAAAGCCGGTTCGGTACACAGAGCAGGAACGTCAGTAGAGCTGGGTCTGTACACGGAGCAGGAACGTCAGCCAGGCCGAGTCGGTACACAGAGCAGGAATGTCAGTAGAGCCGGATCGGTACACGGAGCAGGAACGTCAGCCAAGCCGAGTCCGTACACACAGCAGGAACGTAGATCAGGCAGAATAGTCAGGCAGTCCGGGTCATACACAGGATTCACACAAATAATCAGAATAAGCACTGGCAGCAGGTACACCAAGAAAGGGCAGCGCTGAAGTGACAGCGCTCAGTATAAAAACGCTAGGACTGGGCAGAGACAATTCACGATAGCCAATAAGAGGGAATGAGGAAGTGAATAGACATAACAATGTTGCAGCGAAAGCATGGGCAACGTGATAGTAGGCCAGGTCATACACGAAATAGCAGTAACTAGTGCTAGGTTCTGGTACACCACGAAAGGGCACCTGAATAACGACCTGACAGGGTATAAAAGGGCTGGCCCTGGGTGGAGTCAGGTCCAGGGACCAATAAGAAGCCAGCATCGTAAACAAGGAAGTAGGAATGTCACCACGCAGCAGCCAGGATCACGGGCACCGTGATATCCACATAGGCAACATTCTAAATAAATAGATCCATTTAGGAAGAATGTATGTTTTAATTTTATTTATTCTCCCATACCATGAAATCTCTTTGTTGTTCCATTCTTTTAGCTGTCTATTCATATTTTTAATATTATTACCTATATTAATTTCATTTATCTTTTATATATCCAATGGGAGTAAAATACCCAGATAAGTAACAACTGTCTTGGAGCAGTCCACTCCATAAACTGTTCTTATTCTCTCCCTATTTATAAATTATGCCACAATTTTATTGATGTTTAATTTATAATTTGATACCATTGCAAAATTTTCTATCTGTTTCATAAGATTTTCCATGGATTCTACTGGATCAGTTAGCGTCAAAAAGATGTCGTCCATATATATACATATTTTGGCCTCTTCAAGGGTCATTGGATATCCTTTTATATTTGGGTGATTTCTAATTTTAATCGCTAATGGCTCCAAGGCTAGTATGTGTAATATTGGAGACAGGGGACAACCCTGCCTCATGTCATTACTCAACGAAAACCAGTCTGTACAAAGATTCTATTCTAGCAGTAGGCACTGTATATAAAGATTTTATCTCGTCTATTATCCAGCCTTTTAACCCAAATTCAGATAAAGTTTGAAAGATATACCCCCACCCGACCCTGTCAAGCACCTTTTCAGCATCAAGAGACAGGGCCAGGAGGGGCATCTGCTTTTTCACAGCACTATCCAATATATCTACAATACACCTAATGTTATTACTAGATTCTCTCTCTGTTACAAAACCGACTTTATCCAAATGCACAACTTCAGGGAGAATACATTTCATGCGTTATGCAATGACTGACGCAAATATCTTTATCTCCATTAATAAGGGATATTGGCCAGTAACTAGTCACTTCTATTGGTTCCTTATCTTTCTTTAATATAGGCAATACATTTGCTCTAAGCATTTCAGCAGGAAATGTTTTTACTTCTACTGATTCATTAACCCTTTGAGTGCCAGAGGGGTACGCAAAGCATTGTTTTGCAATGCGTTGTGTACCCCTCTGGCACTCAGGGGGTTAAATGTTTTTGCCAATTGTTTCCCTAAATTATTTTTAAACAATTTTTAGAAAGAATTCTTAAATCCATCCGGACCCAGTGCTTTTCGTTGTGCCATTTTATCTATCGCTTTATTTACCTCCTCTACTGTGATTATTTTATTCAATAGTCCAATATATTTCTGTGATATTTTTGGAAATGGAATCTTCCTCAAATATTCTTTACTTTCATTTCCAGTTATTTTTTCCTGTAGATTATAAAGGCCTTTGTAATACATAACAAATGCATTTCCTATCTCCTTAGGTTCCATGGAAATTTTGTTTTTAGTTCTAATATGAGTTATGGCATCTTTTGATCTCTTATTTATTATCCTATTAATCAATATTTTATCTGCTCGGTTACCCTTATGATAAAATATAATTTTCATAATATCTAAATTCTTAATTATTTTATCAATTTCAAGCTTTTTCATTTTATTTCTTATATTTTCTAATCTATCTACATCTTCAATCACCTTCTTAGATTTGTTCTCAGGGATAGCTTATAGAACTAAGTATATAGGTCAGTTAATTATATTCTTTTTTCTTTCCTTGATTTTAACCCAATCAAATACCCCCTCACCACAGCTTTGAAAGCATACCAAATAGTTGTCTGCGCTATAGTAACCGATGCATTTTCTGCAAAATAGAGGTCAATTAACCCCGCCAAATTATCTCTATTCTCTTTTTTTTTAAAGGGATACTAATGCTTCATAATAAAAGCAGCTCTAATTAATCATCATAGTATTTGGACTTTGGCGAGTTATTTCAGTTCTGTCAGAGTTGTAGTTCAAGAGTAATTCAATGACAAAGTGTTCCACTCCCGCCCCTTTTACTGATGTAACACTGTTCAGCCAGATCAGAAGGGAGGTGCCCAGGTAGACTGCAGAGAGGGACAATATTCAATTAAGATAAGGGAAAAACCGGAAAAGCTTGTCAAGGGGGGCTGGGATTTCATTGTTTTCATAGGAATAAGAGTGTCCCCTTCTGTTATCTGTCTGGTCTATGGACTGCATTCCACATCTGAGAAGAGATGGCTTACACTAGGTAAAAGGGGCGGGAGGGGAAACTTTGTTTGTGAATATCTTTTAAACCATAAAGGTTTGATAGATAAGACTTATATCATTCTTCATGTTTTTTTAATGCCTACAAGTTAAAATAAAGTTAAAGCTAAGTATTACTATCCCTTTAATACCAAATCATCCATCCTCCACGTAGTTCTTGTTTTATTCCAATTTCCCATAATTAATTCCAAAATTACCAAACTATGGTCAGAATAAATGTTATCTTTAATATTTATTTCTTTGGTGTTCTCAATCAATGAGCCTTCCCCTAGAAACCAATCTATTCTTGAATAGGATAAGTGTACTTTAGAAAAATGTGTGTAATCTCTTTTCTCCGGATATAAAACTCTCCATATATCAAATGTGTTCATGCCACTTAAACACTTCCCTAATGCTTTAGTTTGTTTGATCAAATTATTATCTATTTTCTTTGAGTTATAGAATTTTTTTTTTCAATCTATAATCTACTATACAGTTAAAATCTCCTGCAATTACCAGTTGACCTTGTTTTACCTTGGTTGTTTCTTCTAGGATCAATTTGAATAATTTTGTTAGATTTTTATTGGGAAGATAAACATTTACTAACCTAAAGAATAAAGATGAGCGAGCACCCCGATGCTCGGGTGCTCGGGTGCTCTGACCGAGCACCCCCTGATGCTCGAGTGCTCGGCCGAGCACCCGAGCCCCATTCAAATGAATGGGAGCACTCGAGCATTAAACCAGGCACCCCCTGCTCTGATGAGCGGAGGGTGCCTGGTCAATGTCCCCCTTCATCTCCGCTATGCCCCTCTTCCACAATGTCCCCCTTCATCTCCTATGCCATAGCGGAGATGAAGGGGGACATTGTGGAAGAGGGGCATAGCGGAGATGAAGGGGGACATTGTGGAAGAGGGGCATAGACTCTATGCCCCTCTTCCACAATGTCCCCCTTCATCTCCGCTATGCCCCTCTTCCACAATGTCCCCCTTCATCTCCTCTATGGCATAGGAGATGAAGGGGGACATTGTGGAAGAGGGGCATAGCGGAGATGAAGGGGCACATTGTGGAAGACGGGCATAGCGGAGATGAAGGGGGACATTGTGGAAGAGGGGCATAGAGTCTATGCCCCTCTTCCATAATGTCCCCCTTCATCTCCGCAATGCCCCCTTCATCTCCGCAATGCCCCCGTACCTCCATTCCCTGGTGGTCCAGCGGAGCGTCTTCGGATCTGTGCCTCTTCCGGCACAGATCCTCTTCACCCGAGCATGTCGGGCGAGCACATGGCGGTACTCGTACGAGTACCGCCATGTGCAGAGCAGAGCGATGCTCGAGCCGATCCGAGCATCGGCCGAGCACGCTCGCTCAACACTACTAAAGAACTGTTCATCATCATTATATCATTGTTACATAGCGTCCTTCCCTGTCTTTCAGGGTTAATTTTTTTCTATCTCTTTTTTTCCGGAAATGAATATCTCATAATTTTTAAATTTACTTGCCAGCCAACAAATATTCCTATCTCCTCTCCAGTGCGTTTCTTGTACCAATGTTATATCTATAGGTTATTTCTTTATCGTCTTATACAACATTGATATTTTATAATTAGTATTAAACTCCTGTACATTGACTGTTAACAATTTAATACCTTTTGTATTTGTAAATTATTCCCCTTGTGCTGGTTTCCATCCTCTCAACTATTTTCCACACAAATATAACGTACAATACAAACATCAAATTCCCTAGGGACATTCTCACAAAAGTAAGATTTCCTCTTCCCTACTGCCATTTCCCCCTCCCCTTGATAGGAAATGGCTACTGTGTAGTTTTTCCCCAACTAACATGTGCTAAGTTCAAATGAACTCAAAGTGGAGGATACCACTGACCTCTCTTTTTAAAAAGCGAGAGGAAAAGTATTCCATATGAGAAAGAGAACTGCATAAAGTTAAAATTTTCTCTATCTACTCTAGGACCCCCTAAGCTTCTCGGCCATCACGAGCACTGGGCTCGCCCCAAAGCGCCATTACCAGTGCATCGGATGCGAGCCCAGCACCCCAGAGGCCCACAAATCCATCTAGATGTTACTCTCTCCTTCATAGCTTATTATCCACGCCAATAATTAAAGCTCAGCCCACCACATCATCCAGCTACCCCCCGCAATGCCCAACTCCAACCACCCAACCGCACGTCTGCCCCGGCTCTGGCAACTATTCCTCCAGAACACCCCCATGCCCCTTAATGATGGTGCACAGATGTCCATAATGTCCAGAGGAGCCACCCCCTATGCCAAAGCTGACCCGCGGCCATGCGGCCAAGCCTGGGCCCGACAGTGGGACACCCATCACCTCAACCCCTCAAGTCAGCAAACTCTGACTCTCACTTCCGTTAACTAATTGAAATATCCCATTTTACACTTATAATATTAGTCCATATTGACTTACCTATATCTCTCTTTTTTAGTCATTGCTACTTTATAAACACTTTAATTAAACAACTAATTTAGCCCCACAGTACCAACCTATTGTGTTGAGGGGAATTACCACTTGATTACATAACTCAAGGTGGCCATCTTCTTACCTCGAATTATTCACATGGAGTGATTAAATCATAAATTAATTTTAAAAGCAGATTAGTAAATTCTACATATTATATCTTATTTTGGGCCCAGTACATGTATCACATCCACTGAGTCCATAATCAATAGACACCAATTCTCCCCAAAAATCAATATTGTTGAATTACACCTCGCATGCAAAACAATCATCATAACCACCCCTAATTTCTCAATATTCCACTGTGCTTACACTGCATGTATGTAATATGTCTTCCAAAACCCACCTATTATCGTATTAGACTCCTATGTCTGTGCAGTTATACCCACACCCCCTCCACCATACTTTATACACAATGAGAGAAAAACAAACAAAAAAACAACTTTGCAATACATTCTTTTGCAGTTACTTGCACCGTCTGTAGGAGTACGGAGCCCCTGTACCCCCCTACCGGTCCCATCCAACATGAGACCCATAGTAGGCCATGAACACAGTCTCCCCCAGACAGCGCACCACTTCAAATTATATTTAGTGTGTGTTCATATACAGCCCCTTTATCATGTGTCCTTAGCAGGGTCTGGACAAGGGGTATAGTGACAGCAGCAGTACTTGGGTTCTGGTGTCATGGTGTTTGGATACAGTTGTGCCCCCAGATGTTATTTACCACACACACTGTGCACATTGCAGTTGCTGATGAGAGAGGCACAGTTCTTGCTCTCAAGGGAAAAATGAATATTCTAATAATAACACACCCATGATTTTGGAGGAGGGGCAGGTGGAGAAGAATTATTGGCCAACTTCTTCTTTTCTCCACATATACTGGGGACTACTTATTGTGCTGTTACTGCCTCAGGCGCATCGCTGGAGCCAGTGGTGGCAAGTGGAACCTTCATCATCCATCTTCCATGTTACTGCTATTGTTGATCCCATTTCCTTTCAGCTGCCTAATCATCCTGCTGCTTAAAGGGATAGTAATACCTAAAATGAAAAAAAAAATATGTTGTAGGGTTTATCCCCCTGAGTAAAACAAGAGTACTCCCACTGCTGAAAGATGTTTCATTCAAAAGTTATTAATTTTCAAAGTTGAATTTTTTAGGTGCAATATCACAGTGGCCTGAAATTTTACAGTGGCGCTGTTGCTACACCATCCTATGGAGATTTATGGTCCTGAGACCAGAGCTGTCCATAGGATGGTGTAGCAACAGCGCCACTGTACAATTTCAGGCCACTGTGATATTGCACCTAAAAAATTCAACTTTGAAAATTAATAACTTTTGAATGAAACATCTTTCAGCAGTGGGAGTACTCTTGTTTTACTCAGGGGGATAAACCCTACAACATATTTTTTTTTACATTTTAGGTATTACTATCCCTTTAAACAACTCAGCAGCAGCAGTAAGAACAGCAGTTGCAACTCAGGACTCAGGAGGACATTTGACAATAGACCAGGAGGGCTTTTTATTTTTTTCTCAGGGCTTGTGCTTTGAAAAAAAAAAAAACATATACCTACAAAAAAATAAACAATTTTTGGGGGGTTTGTTTCTAAAAAGCCTAAGTCCTACAGTTCAATATTTCCTTAGGGCTTGTGCCAAACAAGCTTAAGTCCAACAAATTAATGTTTCTTTAGGGCATGTGCCTCTAATAAGTCTAAGTCCTACAAATCAGTGTTTCCTTAGGGCTTGGGCTTCTAACAACAAATCTAACAAATAATCCTCTACAACAGTGGTTCTCAACCTGTGGGTCGGGACCCCTTTGGGGGTCGAATGACGATTTGCCAGGGGTCGCCTAAAACCATCAGATATTTAATTACAGTGATGAAGGAGCAAAATTACAGTGATGAAGGAGCAACAAAAATAATTTTACTGTTAGGTGTCGCCACAACTTGGGAAATTTTATCAAAGGGTCGCGGCACTAGAAAGGTTGAGAACCGCTGCTCTACAAAATACTCTATCAAGTCAAGTATCAGTCCACCCCAGTGGCAGCTTATGTCAGGAGGTTCCTGTCTCTATCACTTTATTTACAAATTTCTTATTTTATTTTTTTTCTTTATTTTTTTATTAACTGTCCCTCCAATACAAGTCAAGAACCCCCCTAAAACAATTCCCTGCTCAACTCATTAATTCCCCAGACTCTACCCACCAATACAGGCACCCTCCTCAGACCCCTTTTATACCATGTCGTATAGGGTTTTTTTTCATTTAGGATTTATTTTATTATTAACTTCCCCCCAATCCCAGTAAACAACCCCTCAAAAATCATCCCCTATTCAACTGATTGTTTCCTCACACCCCACCAACACAGGCACCTTCATGCCCCTTTTATACTATGCCTTTGGGAAATAAAGTAATATTTGCTATGTGTTGTGTGTAACCTCTATATTCCCATTGATTACAATGGAATGAGCTAGGTGAAAAAAAACATGAAAAAGTGGAAAATCAGCACTTTTCACTGTAAATGTTTTGCCAAGCAGAAAGTGCCATATTTTATTTTGAGGTGGAAATTTTTGCCCATCCCTACATTTTAGTTTACCATTGCATTTTTTATTTATAGTAAATAAATAAACTACTCCTTGATACTTTCTCATGCTCTGTCCATCCCTTCCCTCAAAAAAAGTAAATATGTCCCACTGGCCTAGTGCCAGCAGGTCATGTTATGGTGGCCATTGGCAAATGTCCCCTGTCATTGAGGCAACTGCTGTTCTCAGCTGCTGCTGAGTTGTTTATGCAGCAGGATGATTAGGCAGCTCAGAGGGAATGGGATCAACAACAGCAGTGATATGGGTGGTGATGATCATGGTTCCACTTGCAGCTAGCTCCAGGGATGCACCTGAGACAGTAGCAGCACCGCAACTAGCGCCCACTACTTCAGCTATACGTGGAGAAAAGAAGTTGGCCAATAATGCTTTTCCTCCAAAATCACGGGCGTGTTGCTGGAATATAAATGTTTCCCTTGGGAGCAGAAAGAAATTGTACCTTTCATAAGCAATGTCAATGTGCACAGCGTGTGTGGGAAATATGGGATGGACTGGGAACAATGGCACATCTGCACTCGCATTAAACAGCTGGCACAACTGTAACCAAACATCATGACGCTTAGGTCTGCAATGACTGCCACATCTTTGCATCTACAGAATAGCTATGGGCTAGTGGGTGAGGTAACGATGACAGGTAGATCATTAGAAGATGATTCTATGTCTTCCCGCGCACAGACCCCAGCGCAAGAAGGTGATGGTGAGCCAGGTGTTTTGCTCATCATCAAACTCTCAGACTGTGGATGAGTTTCTCTATTCTTCCACCTCTTTGATTTCCTCCTCACCTCTTGCTGCCTTTGGGGTGAGACAGGGGGTACAGCAACAGCGTCAACTGATTTCTTTTATGGGGGTTTGACTTTAACATGCTTCATATTACTACTGTCTTGTGTCTATATTTCATGTGTGTTATGAGGGCAGTTGTGCCAAAGTATGTTCCCTCCTTTCCCCTTTTCACTTACATCACAAATTGTGCACAGTGCCATCGCTGATGGCCGCACTTTGCCAGCCTAAAAGAAAAATAGTCCCACACCCATGACCTCAGTGGAGAAGGGAAAGGTGTAGAAAAATGTTTTTTTACTTCTTCTTCTCCACAATCCACTTCACTGGCTGAGGCAGAGGATGATTTTCCTGCCTCTGCCCCAGAATCAGCAATACAACTAGAACCATCAGCAGTATTGATGCAGTGGAACCTGTCCTAGTCCCACATTACTACTGTTGGACCCCATTCCCACTGTGTCCAGTGGTCTTTGGCAAAGTAACCTGCTCATAGTCATCCTGCTGCCCTTGGAACTCTTCAGCAAAAGGAATTACAGCAGCAGCAGACTCCACAATGTCACTGCTTGTAGTGGTAGTGATGCCCATATCCATCTGTGTTTCTTTCTCCCATTCCTTCTCACTTTGGGCTAAAAAGATCATTAATGTCTCTTCCACCTCAGCTGCTCCACCACCACTCTCATTACAAATACAATCAGTCCCTCGTTGCTGCTGCTGCTGCTCTATGAGAGTCTCACTGGTTGGTGATGATGACAAATGTGACAGAGGGTCCCCTATTGTCACACTTCCCATCTTTACAGGTGAAGAAGGCAGACTGGCAGCATTAGCAGCAGGAACAGGATGTGTGCTGATGCTGTTAATACTTCTAGCCAGTTCCACCTTTCTCAGCATCAGGTCCCAGAGGCACAATTCGGGGGAAGGGAAATCTCAGGGTCAGGGGGATTTTGTGGGCTCCCTTGACCGCTAGTCTGCCTGCTCTGCATCACTTTCTTCGCATCACTTCCCCTTCCACCTCAGCAGGAGGATCTACAACAGTCCTGCTAGTCCCACCACCAGCTGCTTCACTCCCATCACCTTCACCATTACCTCCTCCCTCATCCTCAACACTCTCTAGCTGCTGTGTGGTAATAGTGGGACTGCTTGGGATTGGTCAGTGTGACATACGGTCCCCTGCTGTTACACTTGCCATCATCTCCTCCTCCTGAGTATGAGTAGGCACACTTGCAGGACTAGCAGCAGGCACAGGTAGATAACCTGTCCTGCTCATACTGCTACTCACTTCATGTGCTTTTGATGAGGTTGATACAATTTTTCCCCCAGATCCCTAGGGATGATGTAGGAGGACTGGGCACTTCAACGTGATGTTTAACTCTCTGGCACGCAAAGGGTTAAGTCATGGTTACTTCATTGCATCATGCACAGATACATGCGAACCCACCAACACAAACCCATATTTGTATGTATTTACATGTAAATGGTGATGCCTCCTTTTCCGCAAGAGGAATCAGTATTTATTCATCCATAAAAATGTAAAAGATATAAAATCATCAAATAATAATGCTGAAGAATGAATGGGATATGAATAATCAAAGAATCTATCAACTGTCCAGCAAAATCTCAGGTACAAAATGGTCACAATATGAAATTCTTGAAATTGTGACAAAATTAATTAATTTGCAAACTATACAGTCGATCTCCTTTTTGATAGTATATATTCTGTAACTGCATAATATATAAAGTCAAATTGACTACACTTATTTTTTCATCTTTATGTATTTATACTTAAACCCCTGACATAGAGCTCCTTAGGGGCTGGATTCTATTATATGTGCTAAGTTTATCTCCAGTTTTTATCTCCAGTTTTCCCCCTAGACTTCAACAGGAAGATTTTTGATAAAACAGGTGTTAACATTTATCACCTGCAATAAAATCCAGCCCTTGATCTGTTGTGCAAACAACTTTCAGTTGGGGACTGTGACAGCAGGGGTGTTTATAAAATGTTACAGTCTTTCTGCAGCTGTGAGTGAACTGTATGCTATAAAGAAATGTTTTCCATTTTCTTTAACTGTCTTTTCTACATTGTATTTTTTTTACATTGTTGCACACTCTCTCTGCTGTTGCGGGTCTAAAAGAAAGATCTATGGAAACAAGTATAGGACATTTGACTTTACATATAATTCACTTCCAGAAAAGGATGTTAATTGACACTTTAATAAGAAAAGATAAATGGTGTTAGTAGAGTTACTATCCCCATGTTGTAGCCCTTAAAAATCGGAATTAAACTAGACCAGCGGCATCTCTCAAACCTTTATGGTTTGAGAGATATCCACATTCAAGTCCCCTTTCCTTCTCTCTCCCCTGACATCAGAGTTATAGCTGACAACAGGGGAATCCGGTCCCGGGACCGGCGGCGGCTCTGCAGCAGTGGCAAGATTGAGTTATAGAAACAGAAATCCTTCACTAAAATGGTCTTCTACATGTGCTTGCAAACCAAGAACAAACCAAGCGCACGTAGAAGACCATTTCAGTGAAGAATTTCTGTTTCTGTAATGCAATCTCAGCACTGCTGCAGAGCCGCCGCTTGCCCACGGACTGGATTCACCTGCTGTCAGCTACAACACTGACGTCAGGGGAGAGGGAAGGAGAGGGAAATTTGAATGTGGATATCTCTCAAACCATAAAGGTTTGAGAGATGCTGCTGGTCTCATTTAATTCTGATTTTTAAGGGCTACAACGTGAGGGATAGTAAAAATGAAGTATTACTATCCCTTTAAGAAATAAAAAAAATGTTGTAGGGTTTATTCCTCTGGGAAAAACAAGGGAACTCACACTGCTGACAGGTGTTTAGTCAAAAGTTATTAAATTTAAAATTTTAGTTTTTAGGTGTAGTATCACAGTGGCCTGAAATTGTACAGTGGTGCTGTTGCTACTCTATCCTATGGAGAATTATGGTCAGCTGACATCCCTGTACAATTTCAGGCCATTGAGATACTGAACCTACAAAAATCAAGTCTGATCTTCAATAACTTTTGAATAAAACACCTCTCAGCAGTGGGAATAGCCTTGTTTTACTTAGGGGAATGAACCCTTCAACCTATTTTTTATTATATTTAAGTATTGCTGTACCTTTAAATATAATAAAAAATGTTGACCCAAAAAATAAGCTCCTTAAAGAGTACTGAGATGTGTAACATCCCCATGCTGACACTCAAAGAACATGCTAAACCGTATTTGGCTGTTATGCAGCCAATTACAACTTGGAAAACAGCCAGCTAATCAGAGGCTGGGTGTAATGCATGCTCTTATGAAGTATCGGTTAGTACAGAATAGCTAACACCCTGTTTCTTCTTCACAGTACTGAACATTGTACGGACCTGGAGAAAAGACGTTACAGTTCCCAGAAGTGATTACTGCATTAGTTGCATCATAAGAATGTACCCAATAGGTACATTGAAAAGCAATAAGATTAATACAAAATGCTAATTAAGAGTTCTGACTGTGTTGTTCTTGTCTCTTTGAAAATGTGTGTAAATCCTATATTTTCTGCCAAAGACTGTGTCCTCTGCTTTTGTAGTATTTATGTAATTTACGATGCAGTGGAATGACACCTCTGTGTAACTTACCACCACAAAGGAACATCTCAAGAAACTGATGGTAATACCTATATTAAAGTTGATATCCGAGTCTTCTTTACTTATTTTGTAATACATAGAGCTATATTTAAGTGCTCTTGAAGCTGAAAGGATCCCCCTCCAGCCCCTTTACCTGCATCACTGAGCCTCTCAGTCCGGTCTGGTTGGAGCACGGTGAGGGACGATCTTCAGTGACTAACAGGAAAATCCTGCCAGGGCCGGATTTATAATAAGGCAGAGTAGGCATCAGCCTATAGGCGCACCCCACAGAGGGGCGCCTGTCATTGGGATCATTTTTTTTTTTTTTAAATTAGCCTCACCGTACATCAAGCTACTGCATGGGGGGAGCTGATGAACTCTTCGTTGTCTGCGCGCCGCGGCCGGATGCGAGTCACGAGTGACAGAACCTGAAGAGCAGATCTGAAGATGGAGTCACAGAGGTGCATTTCTCACACCTCCTCACTAGCCGGAACTGCCCCTCCCTCACCGAGATGCTGCACGGAGCCCATGAACAGCACAGCCACTTTTTGCACTTTTTTTTTGGGGGGGGGGGGCGCTTCAGATTTCTGTGCCTACAGGCTCCTGAGATGAAAATCCAGCCCAGAATCCTGCCCTCCTTCTTCAAAGGCAGCAGTGTTTTCCTTATACTTACTGAATGAAGATTGTTCCCCGCTGCATTCGTCCGGTCCCACAACCAAATTCCAGATCTAAGAGGAGGAGGACAGATGGGGCGGCAGTGGGATCCTTTCAGCTTGAATAGCGTTTGAAGTAAAAATCTGTAAGTAATGAAATATAGTGTTATGTGTTGCAAAAAAGCAAAGAAGACTCAGACATCAAATTTAATAGAGGAATTACTATCGCTTTAACTCTGGTTATAACATTTAAAGGTACACTTTTGCTAAAATTAAACAGGATTAAACATATTTAAAAAAGTTACAATTTACATCTCTTCGCAAGGCAAGGCAACATAGGCATCCTGGGTACCTCCCATGGCCACACCCCCACTCCTCAGTGCAGCTGAGGCACCCTTCAAAACTAGCTAGCATCTGTAGATTTTTATTTATAAAAAGGACAGATTGTCATAGGCAGGCAATTTGAATACTGACTGACACCATTAAAGACAAGTATAGTGGGCGTGGTCAAGCTTAACCCTTTGAGTTACAGAGGGGTACACAACGTATTGCTCTGCAATGCATTTAGTACTCCCTTGCACTCGGAGGGTTAATGTCTAAACAATTCATATATTCAAAAATTGCATCATTAACTCCAGTTTTTGCTCCAGAAATTACCCCAAAATGAAAAGGTAATTTTGAGGAAAATCAATTTGTCTCACAGTGGACAAATAAAAGAAAAATTCCCTAAAAGCTCAATTGAAGACTTAGTTAGGCATTATAGGGGTTAAAAACCCAATGTAAATCAACCGGGATGTTTATTTATCCCCTAAGGTGGAGATAGTTGTCTCCAGAATGTCATCACATTTGTTTTGTTCATAAACAAACAATGATAGTTTCAAACAAAACAATGATAGTTCCATCAAATTTCAAAAAAGTCATATTTTTTTGTGGGATTATTTACATAAAAACAGCACCTTGCTGGGCATGTTTTTTCATAGACATTTTCTTGACTGCAAAATATATATTTCCATCTTTCCACTGCTGCTATTGAATTTCTTCTGAGAACTTTTTTCATTTATTTTCTATGCTTTTTATGGCCACGATAATCTCTTCCCCATTACTGTAAAGATATGGAACTTCTAATTGTGCTGTGAGGTATAGTTGAGACAAAATGTGTACAATCATTTTTTCTTACAAAATATATTTATTGTTAAAATCCAATATAATTGGTATTAAAAAAAATTGCATATGTAACAAGCCTACAATATCAACGCGTTTTGCAGCTCTAAACTGTTTTATCAAGATCCGTAGGTATTTGAAGTGACACAAACGGAGCAGTAAAAACATTTTATAAAGCTTTGGAATCATTGTACAAATTCAAATTGAATCTGGACCAATAGCTGAGATAGGGGAAGTTATCCTCTCTTTTGAATCATGTTCCTTTTTATGCCTTTTTTGGCTTTGTTTAGTTTATCACTGAACCATTTAATCAATACTTTGTCAATAGAAGCTGGTACCTCAGATATAGACTGAATATATTGAGTCAACTTTTTAATCTATTCAGGCTCAATGCTTGAAATGAGATAACTTTGTGTAGTTAGGTGACTGAATGCTCATCTGCTCAGCAGCAGCTAATTACATGCATAATAGAAATTGGTTAGGCTAGCCAACATTTTCTTATTTCATTGTTTACAAACATTAGAAGTGATACAACATCTAATCACTGGTTATTCTCAGACTATTGGCCTTCAAGAAAATAGCTAAGTCACTCATGAAGGCTTCACTACGCAGTGAAAATAAAGCAGAGATTTATCTCTTCAGGAGCCAGACAACTGTGTAATGCATCTTTGAGACATGCTGCCCAGCCCCCAGGCTACTGATCACACAACCCTTAGAGATAATGTCTATAAGCATGCTGGCATGGAAAGAAATTATACTAATGTATATACAGTACATAAACACCCAGTCCCTCACTGAAACATTGCTAGTTCTACAGTCTATATTTAGGACTGTGGCTTGGGCACTGTTCATACCTTAACCCCTTAAGGACCAGCAGTCCCGGGGTGTGTTGTCCTTTAAGGACCAGATAGGAAAGTTTGACGTGCCGTCCCACGTGACTGATCATGTGTGCAGGCACGCCGAACAGGGGACTGAAAGAGATTGTTCTGGTTTTGGAGCGATCAGCTTCAGTTCCTGGTATTACTCACCGCGCTCCTGCAGTAAAAGTATGTGACATACCAGGACCGTCACCGGTCCTTAAGTGCTGGACCAGCGTGATGGTCCTGCCACGTCAATGGTCCTTAAGGGGTTAAAGCCAACTGTGTCCTGAATAGGGATGGGTAAAAACTTTCCTCTCAAACCAAAATTGACAAAAAAATGGCACTTTCCTCGTGTCAAAAAATTTCCTGCAAAAGTGTCATTTTCTCACTTTTTTCACCCAGCTCATTGAACTGAAATCAATGGGAAGAAAATATTTTCTCCACGACATGAAAGTTTAAAGGGATAGTAATACTTAAAATGTAGAAAAATATTTGCTGTACGGTTTATTCCCCTGAGTTAAACAAGGGTACTCCCACTGCTGAGAGATATTTTATTAATATATTATAACAGCTCAAACTTGAATTTTTTGGTACAATATCACAGTGGCCTGAAAATTTACAGTGGCGCTGTTGCTACGCCATCTTATGGACTGCTCTGGTCTGTAGACCATAAATCTCCACAGGATGGTGTAGCAACAGCGCAACTGTACATTTTCAGGTCACTGTGATATAGCATGTAAAAAATTCAAGTTTGAGCGGTTATAATTTTTTAATAAAATATCTCTCAGCAGTGGGAGTACCCTTGTTTTATTTGGGGACATAAACCTACAACATAAATTTTTTTTACATCTTAAGTATTACTATCCCTTTAATCTTCTAGGGATCCTATCTTTTAACAGTTGTTTTTTTGTTTATTTCATTTCTAACTACTCAGTAAGTGTGAGTTGCCAGCACATAGAAGATCCGTGTTGCTTAATTGTTTTAAAGGGATAGTAATGTTTCATAATAAAAGCAGCTCTAATTAAAAGCAGCTCTATTTGGACTTTGGAGAGTGTTATTTCAATACTGTCAGAGTTATAGTTCAAGAGTAATTCAATGACAAAGTATCCCCCTCCCGCCCCTTTTACTGATATAACACTGCTCAGCCAGATCAGAAGGGAGGTGCCCAGGTAGACTGCAGAGAGGGACAATCTTCAATTAAGATAAGGGAAAAACCTGAAAAGCTTGTCAAGGGGGGCAGGGCTTTCATTGTTCTCACAGGAAGAAGATTGTCCCCTGCTGTTATCTGTCTGGTCTGTGGACTGGATTCCACATCTGAGAAGAGATGGCTTACACTAGGTAAAAGGGGCAGGAGGGGGAAACTTTGCTTGTGAATATCTCATAAACCATAAAGGTTTCAGAGATAATACATATCATTCTGCATGTTTTTTTAATGCCTACAAAATAAAATAAAGATAAAACGAAGTATTACTATCCCTTTAACAACAAGACTAGCGTTAGCGGGAACAAGTGTAGGTACTCTATCGTTCAGTCATCCTCCTCCATGCACAATGTGTGGTAATATGGGCCCAGCACAGAATTTAATTAGCAAAAGGTACCACACTGTGTAACCTTCAAGCAAAGGATTTCTTAAGAACTATTTATCATAAAAACAAATGGCAAACACAACATATGCTCAGTTTTGTAATTCTCTTTAATTATTTCAACTTTTCTTATGGTGACAAGTCCACTTTAATATATTTAAAGGGTTCTATCATATCACTCCTCTCCCGCCTCTCTTCCAAGTTATCCCTATTATATTCTCTAAGCTGATACCTTTTATCTTGGAGACTCTGCACAATTTATTGGATATTCTTTGAACTGCCTCCAATTTATTAACATGTTTCAGGATATGTAGACTTCAGGACTGCCAGCTGAGGCCTCACCACTGAGCTACTAACACCTCTTTTTATACAACTCTATACTGTTAGTTTTTCCCACTACTTATTGCATTACTTGCCTGCCTTTAAGCCATCTGAAATAATCATAGCTGGGAACTTCCACAAAAAGTTTAACCTGATATCTATGAAATATTAACTCTTAAAGTTCCCCATAACACAGGTTTTAGGTGGCATATCCTTGCTTGCTATAACACAGGGGTGCTCCAGTCATTCCTCAAGGAACAATTACCATGCTACAAGGTAGAAGGTGCACCAATATGGATATTATGTGTGACTTCTTCCTCTATTTCACTATAATTCTTACCCTCTTCTGGGTAGGAGAAATCTGAGACAGGAGGAGTCCATTCAGGTTCAGTGCTTGACATGAGAGAACTTTGTATACTTAGGTGACTGAGTGTTCGTCTGCTCAGCTGGTGAAAATGACATATTCTTACATGCATAATAGAAATTGGTTAGGCTATCCAACATTTTCTTATTGCATTGTTTACAAACATTAGAAGTGACACAACATCTAATTTTGTTTCAGCCTTTAACATTCTTCACTTCCATGGACTCTGACATGGTAAATCTGGCTTATCACAAAACATAAAAGGTGATACCGTGTTAGCCATGGAAAATGCAGGAGACTGGAATAAGTATAAGCTGGCTAGCTGAGTGACTTTAGAGTGAAATAGTCAATCTTGTCCTAATCTTCAGTGGTCCCAGATCACACGGAACTGTACAATATAGTGAGTTATAAGAAAGTATTTTAAACTTTAGTCAAAAGTAAAAAAACAAAAAACAACTTCAATTTCATAAAATTCCAATACATGAGATTTGATGGCAAAGAGTGAGGTCATAATCTTGGCCAAGATACAGAAAAGCTAAAAAAAAAAAAAAAAAATTATTTTATTATTCTCTCTCTCTCTCTCTCTCTCTCTCTCTCTCTCTCTCTCTCTCTCTCTGTATATATATATATATATATATATATATATATATATATATATATATATATATATATATATATAGTCAATCAGTAACTGGGTACCAACTGATAAGATGAAGAAGCTGCATACAGATACCAAGCAATGGTACAGAAGTGTTGTTGTGATTTAGTACAATTGGGAGCTAGTTAGGACAGGGAAATAAAGTGGAGTGCAATTCAGGGAGTTTTGTGGCCAGGGAATTTGTTCTGTTTGTTATGAGTCTGGGGTACTCTGGGGAGTGTGAGGGTAGTAATCATAGTAATCATGTATGCCGATTTTAAATGTTGGAATAAAGATTCATTATTTTTTAATCTTTGGAGCATTCAATGACGGTGAGTGAATGAGTGCGGTTGCAACCTTTTTGCTATCACATATATATGTATCCAGGCCGGAGAACCTGTAGTGACCATTGCACTGGAATCTACCATTTTTTCTACCTTACTGGAGGGTAAGTTACTGCCCTTTTTGTTCTTGAGTACTATATATGCAGCGTGAGTAGCACTATATCCTTGTGACTGTTACAGTGGAGATTTACCCAGAATACCCTAAAATCTTGTGTATCCGAGACAGTCAGATTATCCAAGTTCCTTCCTGAACTGGCTATTATCTGTGTTAGGAGAGTCTGAGATACTGTAAAAGGAAAAAGAAGATTTACCCAGAAATACCCCAACATTTTTCATGACTGAGAAGATACAAGCAGCTGTGATCCAAGTTCCTTTCTAATGGCCGTTCTCTGTGTTAGGGGAGTCTGCATATGATGGGAGAAAGGAGATTTATCCCATATTCCCCAAAATATTTTGTGATTGACAAGACACAGGCAGTTGTGATCTAAGATCCATTTGGTGTTGGCTGAGCCTTTGTCACTGACTGACTGAATATTTAGTAGGCTCTCATTCAAGACACTGACCCCTTAAACACAAACCTGAAGAAATGCTAGAGTATAACAAAGAAATCCATTTAATTAATTTACAAACATTGTTGTAATTTTATCAAGCAGATTATTATGTTATTTTAAATGAGCTGGTCTATTAAGTATTAAAATAGCTATTGACTTACAGAATTTAGGGCTCTCTTTGACACTCAACAGGTCTACTATGTGCTAAGGCGTACGGAATGAAAGACAATTTGCATTTTCTGTTGCTTGTGTTCTTTGTATACTTTAGACCTGCAGTCCACTTATGACAATACATCAGCTTATGAATTACATTGACATCTTAAACAGCCAAAAGAAGCGGAGCATGCATATTTATTAAGGTCTATCGTCATCTGTACTGATGCAACAAAATAATGACTACAGTGATGTGGGGAGAGAGAGAAAGCGGCAGCTGAAATCCTCTTAACACTAGCTAAAGGCAAAGAGGGGAAGAATCCATTGCACAGGGATTGTTTTTTTTTTTAGCAATGGTGATAGGGACAGTTGATAAAAAAAAGAACAAACATTAAAAATAGTTAGACTAATAGGTAACATAGACAGGGACCATGACAAGAGTTGTAAATGAGACAAAAGAAAAAATTCTGGATTACACTACCAGTAATAGGAGGGATTATACTGGTTGATAGATTAGCTATTGGGTGCAGTGGTAATATGGTTAAGTTCCAAAGGATCTAAATTAATGATCCTACAACCAGGGATATTTTAGAAGTGCAAATGTGCAAATCCATAGTTTAAAAAATTGACAGACTATAATTCACCATCTCTATTAATGAACAAAAATAGTGTGGCTATCACAATTAAGATTTTCTGATCATAAGGCCCATGAATAAAAAACTTTAATGCCTCTGGCATAGCAGCAGGCTTGCCGAAAACAAAGCCTGAAAAATATTTGTTTTGCTGGTGTACAGAAAGTTTTTTTTTTCTTTATTTTATACATTTTAAAATACAAACAATTCACACATTTCATCATAACACAAAATACAAACTAATAAAAATAAATAAATAAATAAATAAATATCAAAGTGCTCTTAATTACATACTTTATATTTCCACCAAATGACAGAAATCCATAAACATTTTTACAATAATCACTTAAATCTGCCATAAACGACCAAATCAAATACTTTATTCCCTTGCTTTGTGCTTCTTTCTGATTCCCCCCCCCAAAAAAATTGTTGCATCCCTCCCATCCATACTCCCATCATTCATTAGTCCAAATAGCTTGAGGAAGTCAGAGCCTTAATATGGACTCTCAAGTCGGTAGGCATTATCTCTATCGCCCAAGAATATCACATCAATTCTCTATAGTCTCATCTCAAAGTATATATTCAATTCTATTTTACCATCCTTGGAGTATCTCGACTTTATCACGTCTCCCTTTGACTTCATATACAACTCCTTTTTTCATTCTGAGTTGCCATCTTAATTGGGCCACAACTTAATGTATACTTGAAGCAAGCCTAGACCTCCATTTCCTTGCTACACATAATTTTGCAGCTGCCAAAATATGTGTAATTAATATTACAAATTTTTCCTTCATGTGGGGTCACTCTAAAATTAGTAGCATTGTACCAGGTTGACATTTCAATGTAATTTTAGTAAGATTATATATAATTTGTACTATCTGATTCCAAAATCCTAAAATGGGTGCACATGTCCACCAAGCATGTATAAGGCCTCCTTCCTCCTTCTCACATCTCCAAAGCGTCTTTGAAATACCTGGGATCATTTTATTTATTTTACTCGGTACTAAGTACCATCTGCTTAAGATCTTGAACTGAGTATCTATTAAATTCAAACAATGCATATTTTAGTCATATTTTGAAAATCTTTCATCCATTCTTTATCATCAATTTTTTTACCTAAGTTCCTCTCCAACTTTTCCGTATATACCCATGGAACAAGATGTCTGAAATAACACCGAAAGTCTGAACATGATGATAATTATTTTTTATAATCTCCCAGTTCCAGCAATTCATTAATCTTATTAAGCGCAGCCTGAGATGTGCTATCCAAGTATGTCAAGATAAAACCTTTAATTCTTAAATATATAAAGATGTCCTTTTCTCGTAGCCCATACTCTAATTTAAGTTCAGAAAAACCTTTTATCTTACAGAAAGTCTGCAATACTTTGTGTCCCAAGCTGTACTCATGATCTGATATTGATATTTTCCACTATATCGTTGATTATAAACATTGGTAGAGAGGAAATAATCTGATGTTTTAATTTTAATTTTATTTTTATCGTCCTCCAACTGTCATTCAAGTGAAGTAATATATTAGGAATTATATGTCCTGTATCCTTAATTTTTTTAAGTATTCAACCAAAAGCCTGAAGTCAGACTATTTAATCACATTCTTTCTCTCTCAGTTTTATACCAACCCTCTTGTTCATTCTTTAAACTATGTGTCATTCCAACATGGAAAAGTCTACTAGCATTGTAGCACTGTACAAGTTCTAAGACCCCCAAGCCACCTTACTTTCTTTTTCTAACCAGATCCTTAATGCATCCTCTGGGCTTTTTATCTTCCCACAGGAATCTTGAAAAAGCCACTTGCAATAACTTAATCCGTGATTGTGGAAAATTTTACGGTATCATACACCATAGGTATAATCATTTAGGAAGAATATGAAAATTTAATATATTAACTTGCCCTGCCCATGTTAATGTTAGCATTTGTAAAAATCCTACACCCGTTATCAGTGATGATTCCACAATACCTATCTGAAGTTAAGTAGCTTCCATCCCCTCATTCTATGACCATCTGAGGGAGAATCCCACCAGCATCAAAAGGAGGCTCATCATCCATCCATTTTAGAAAACCCATCTTATCCATTGTGTCCCCTTTGATAATGAGCAAGGTGTTCCACAGTTTGTACAGCAACCAGTCAAAGGTCAAATTATGCTGGTGGATAATAAATTCTTCCAACTTAACTACCTCACCTTTCTCTTGTGGTCTCCTATTCTCGTAAGGATGCCAGGCTGAAGGTAAAGGCACATCATGCACCTTGCCAAGATCCAGAACCATTTCTGTCTCTAATAAATTATACCATGGAGCCACAAAGCGTAGGTGAGTGGGGAGATGTAAATTGTAAGACTTGACTGAATACAATAAGGCAGGATTAACAAAATTTAAAAAATACACAAACTTGAAGCAGGTAATCATGAATGAAAAGCGACCTCAGAACGTAAGGTACAATGAGCAAACTGGCTTTTCCTGCAGAGGGAAACAAGTGCACTCCCATTGTGGGTAGATTTTTATTATTATCATATTTTTATTCAAAAATTGTTATATTATATTAAACTGCAATTTCATATTGTTGTCACTAGGAGGTACTGTTCCTATCACTTCCTATGGGGATCTGTAGTCAGTGACTCAAGCTTTCCTACAGAGTGCATTAACCCTTTGAGTGCCAGGAAGGTATTCAATGCATCTCTCTGTAAAGCATTAAGCACCTCTCTCAAAGGGTTAGAAATACATTTGCTTACTCAACACTAGTTGCCAGGGAGGTGAAAATGACAGTTGCTGGCAGGACCACAGAACACAATGTACACACACTGCAAATGGTAATTTTAACCCTTTAAGGAGCAGAGGGGTGTGCAAAGCATTACTCTGCAAGTTGGGCCTAAAGGGTTTAATAGACTCACACTCTCTGCCTGCTTCAGTTTAAAAGACTGGAAGCAGCTGTCATGTCCGCCTCCATGCATATGATATCCAGGACCAAGTGACGATATTATCTCTTGACTAATGCAATGCATTGGAGACCTCTGTAGCATTCAAGATGTTAAAAGACCCATATAAATGAATGGATGTTAAAGTTATTTCCATGTCCGCTCTATGGTGCGGTTGGTTTGGCCAAGAATTGCCCCACTTTAACTTCCTGGATACAGTCCTATAGGTCTTTATGGATTTACACATAGCACATTCTTGTGTCATTACAGACTGCATAGTAGCACATATGTTTGTAATCAGTCATTAGTGTAGCACCACTGCATCTCCTATAAAGCAGACCATTTGGTCATTTGTTCATTATGCTCTAAGGTATAGCAATCCCTTGCAAAATTTGTTAGCCTATCAATGTACTGTAGGCCATTTATGCACTGTACCATAGGCTCTCAAAGGGTTGAAATGAGCAAGCCGTGAATGTCTCACCCATAGCATGCTCTGGAACGTGAACACATATTTTATAATGATTTCTCCTACTCCTTGTACCTACATAGTAAGAAGCAAGGTGCAGAGTCATAGAATGTCCCAAAATGCCTCTGCATTCCCACACTGCCTCTGCTTGGTGCAGTAAACCAAAAGTGGATATTTTTGGGATTGATAGGTCAGTGCATAGGTCATAGGTGGGCACAGCACACAAAGATCTATTCCAGCTCCTATTTTACCATGGAATCATACTAGTACATCCCCCCATCTCTTTATCAAAGGTGACTACCAATTGCATCAAACAATGGGTCACTGTTTTTTTGTACGCTTAGGCTGGTAAGAACAAATATTTGCAGTAGATTTCACTTAAGGGAAAAAAATAGGATTTTTTTTTAATTTCCACCATTTCACAGATATTGAAATTTCTTAAATACATGGAGTTTCCTATTGTATTATGAAGCCATGGCCCTCCTAAGAAGATCATTACCCTGTGGTATGGGTTTACATTCTGTATGGTTAACAGAGGCACAAAATTACACAGAGCATGGGCAGAATGTGTACCTAGTTTGATGTCTCCGGTCACAGACACACAAGATCCAGAGGAAGGAAAGTCACATTCTCAAGCTTCTGTATATGACAGAAGGGGGTATGGCTGAAGGCAAAACCCAACACACAAACTTTTTACTGATTAGTTTATTTACTGTAACAATAATTAAAGAATCATTTAGCCTTTCAAACAGTCAACAGATAAAAAGATAATGAAAGACAGATGGAAATGTGAAGGAGAAAATTAAGATCAATTATAATCATTCACTAATTACAAGGGTTAAAGAGGAACTTTCAGTTAGTAATAAGGTGCGATTCAATAATTAAACATATGGCGACTAGCATCCCAATACATGTATTACCTCTGTAAAGTGCCACATCCTAAAGAAATCTTTCATCTTAGGAGACTGGAAGCCATCTTGTCTGCGTGCCTGTGCTGTCAGTCCCGGTCTGCATTGAGACACATTGCATTGTGCCACAAGGTAAGTGGAAGAGACTGACATGCAGACAGCATTAACCTGGCCGCAGTCCCCTAAGATGAAAGATTTCTTTAGAATGTGGCACTTTACAGAGGTAATACACATAATAGGATGCTAGTCGCCATATGTTTAATCATTGAAGGGGACTTATTACTAACTGACAAGTTCTGCTTTAACTCATTGAGCATCAAGGGTTAAAACCAAGATTGCTGTACAACTAGCCAGGTGCTAAGAATTGAAACTGAGATTGCTGTACTCATCTAACTTTAGCTTTCCCACCATATTATTTACTTTGTTAAAGGGATAGTAATGTTTCACAAAAACAGCAGCTCCAATTAATCTTCATAGTATTTGAGCCATTGAGAGTGTTACTTCAATACTGTCAGAGTTGTGGTTCAAGAGTAATTAAGGAATAAAGTTTCCCCTCCCGCCCTTTTACCTAGTGTAAGACATCTTTTCTCAGATGTGGAATCCAGTCCATAGACAAGACAGTTAACAGCAGGGGACAATCTTCTTCCTTTGAGAACAATGAAAGCCCTGCCACCGGTGACAGGTTTTTCAGGTTTTTCCCTTATCTTAATTGAAGATTGTCCCTCTCTGCAATATACTTGGGCACCTCCCTTCTGATTTGGCTAAGCAGTGTTACAGCAGTAAAAGGGGCGGGAGGGGGATACTTTGTCATTGAATTACTCTTGAACTACAACTCTGACAGAATTGAAATAAAACTCTCCAAGGTCCAAATACTATGATGATTAATTAGAGCTGCTTTTATTTTGAAACATTACTATCCCTTTAATGCAAATCTTATAGTCTTGGAAATGACATTAGTTCTTAGAGTAATTGCATAAGCTCTTCTTGGGAATTTTTGTATCTCTCTCCACCCATCCTTGAAGGAAAATGTTGCACCTTGGAGAAAAGGGTATAAAACCTATGTGCTTTGTATATTTAATTAAGACATTGCTGTCTTCTTGGTGTTTGCTGCAATAAATTCAGCTGAAAAGCCGCCTGTGCTGTGTTCATCATTGTCAATGTGCTTTGCTGCAACAAATGAGTATGAAAAGTAATCCTATATATTAATTAGCTAAAAAGTTTGTCACAACGCAGTCATGCGCAGTACTGACTGCCCGAACGCTCGTTAAGAGGCCGGTCCTGCTCTGTGTACTGTCGCCGCCTAACTGGCAGCACACACGGTGCAGTCATGCGCTGTAGTGACTGCCCGAATGCTCTGTGCGTTCCGGCAATCTCTACTGCGCATGACCGCATCGGACAAGCATTCTAGCATTTTATTATATAGGATGTCCAAATTCCTATTATCCCCCTTTCCCTTCAGAGAATCCTTGCTCTGAGTGGTTCTTTCAAAATAATAGCTTTGGCTCAGACCTAGTATCATATACATACACTATATACCAGAGGTTCTCAGCCCATGCCCTCAGTGGCCACTAACAGGCCAGGACTTAGGAATTCCCCTGCTAGAGCACAAGTATGTTGATCAGAGGCTCAGTCACATTGATTAACTCATCTGTGCTCTAACATGGAAATCCTCAAATCCTGGTCTGTTAGTGGCCCCTGAGGGCACAGTTTGAGAACCACTGCTATATACTATATATACTATATAGCACACTATTGTACAGCACTGCGGAATTAGTTGGCACTATATAAATAAACTAGTTTAAAAGCCCTTGTACACGGGCCACAGTTCCACCCAGCAGCCTTGGCTGGTGCCTGGAATCTCTGTGCTCACTGCCTGCGCTGCAGTCATGCGCAGTACAGAGTGCCTGAACATGCCACGGCTGATACAGAGTGGGGCGCTCTGAATTCGGATTCCTCTCTGCTCACCTTCCTCCGCTCCGAATTTGGAGCACCGCTCTGTATCAGCCGCGGTGCATTCCGGCACTCTGTATTGCGCATGACTGCACAGAGACTCCGGTCACCAACCGAGGCTGCAGAGTGGAACTGTCACCCGTGTACAAGGGCTTTTAAACTAGTATGCTATATAGTATATATGATGGCTTCAAGTTCTGACAAACATCCTAACAAATTATTATATAGGAAAATAATAATAATAATACTATATACTATATATATACTATAAAGTACTATATACTATGTACATTTATACGTATACATACACTATATCTAAAAAACATGTTGGTTGTGAAAGTTTCAATTACTTTTAAAAGCCCCAAATCTTCCGAATACACAGATAACACATATGTATAGTATTATCTACATACACAGACCCCTAACTGACAGGAGCACAAAAAGGTGTTTTCAACTTTATGAACTAAAATGCACATCCCATTGGTTACATGGTAAAACTACCTCAAAACAGGATCAGTGATTAGATAAAAGCAGCTGTTTCTGGAAAGAAAATTAACAAATCGCAAAAATACTTAGATACTTCTTACACAAAATGATGAAGCAAGGACATTTTTTTTAATAGGTGTTTTCAGAAGGGTTTCAGAAATTTCATTTAGAGGGGTAGTAATGTTTCTCAAAAAAAAATCAGCTCAGATTAATTTTCATAGAGTTTGGGCCATGGAGAGTGTTATTTCAATACAGTCAGAGCTGCAGTTCAAGAGTAATTGAATAATAAAGTATCCTCCTCCCACCCCTTTTACTGATGCTCACCTCAGAGAAACAAGACTGTCCGGATGGATCAAGAGAGGGACAATATTGAGTGAGCATAAGGAAAAACCTGAAAAACCTGTCAAGGGACCAGGGTTTTCCTTATGCTCAAAGTAAGAAGATTGTCCCTTACTGCGACCTGTCAAGTCAAGAGACCAGATTCCACATCTTAGGGGAGGCGGCTTACACTAGGAAAAGGGGACAGGAGGGGGATACTTTATCATTCAATTACTCTTGAACTACAACTCTGACAGTATTGAAATAACACTCTCCATGGCCAAAATACTATGAAGATTAATCAGAGGTGCTTTTTTGTGAAACATTACTATCCCTTTAAAGTCACAATTTACTGTATAATATTTTAGGCAAGCTTAGCGTATCATAAAAAAAAAAAAGAAATTGGCGAGAGCTCCCAATAAGATCCACTTATTACTAAGTGAAATCCAATAACCAGCACCTCAGCATCCAATTTAGCACAGGGGTAGAGGTTGTGTTGTGGATACCAGAAATGAAGGTACACTGGAGCCAATCCCGCCCTCTCTTTGTTGGATCAGCTCATTGAGTGTCTCAGGTTGGTGGAGGGACCCCTGGGGACTCTGTGTGTGTGTGTGTGTGTGGCTTTTGTGTGTGTGTGTGTGTGTGTGTGGCTTGTGTGTGAGTCTGTGGTGTAGGAGCGAGTGGCAGCCATTTTGTTTTTTCAGTCACTTGGATAGTGGTGGGCGGGCTGGATAGTGGGGGCAGGCCAACTCCCTGAATGATTTAAATCACTCCTCCATTTAATCACCCAATGGGAACAGTAACTCCTTACTTAAGCTGAGGTAACATAGCAATATAACACACAGTGGCTCTTCAGTTGCGGAAACGTAGCAAAATGCTGAGGGATCAAATAGAAAGTGGTGTTTGAGGCTTGCCCTCTGTAACATACAGCAAAGCATCTCTCTCCCTTTAAGGAGAAAGGGCGGGAATCAGGAAGCAGGAAGTGGTGGAGTGACAGTTGAAAACAGACAGTGAGGTGACTGAAGAGATGAAAAGAGTTAACCCTTTGAGTGCCAGAGGGGTAAGCAATGCATTGCAAAGCACTGAAAGGGTTAAATAAAAGAGTTGCTATTAAGTTTATCTCTGAGTTTGTATTTTATGGAAACATTACACCCTCGTACTGAAACAGAGTGTATGGAGGGTTACAATTATCTGTGGGAGTTGAAACAGTGTGTTTGTGGGGTCATGATCCTGAGTGAGAGTGTGTGTGGACCAGGAGAAGTTATTGATATCCCCTACTTCAGGAGCGAGTTGCAGCTATATTTTTTTTTTGTCAGTTGGATAGTGGTGGGCAGGCTGGAGGGGGCGGGCCAACTCACTGTATGATAAACATGCCCCCATTGAATCACCCAATGGGAGCAGTAATGTTCCCATTGAATCACCCAATGGGAGTTGGGTCTCCTAATGAGACATAAATTATGTAATGAGGCATTCTGTGTTTATGTATGTGGGCGTATGTATGTATGTTTGTTGGCATTGTAGCATTCTTAATATGTTCAATCTTTTTTAACTCTCTCCCCTCCCATACCATCTCCTCTATTTTTCTTCTCTTTCTCCTCCCCCCACACATACACTCTGCCTTGCACGGGGTATTTACGACCCTCTGCAAGAAGAGTGTGGATTTTCTCTTGGTCCCTGTCTTATCAGCAGTCCCGCTGTGTTAACCCCAGCAAACAACACAGCTTTGAAATCAATGTGTTAACTGTACTAACTGTTTTAACTGTGAATTCTGTGTCCTTGGTGCTCAGAAATGCTTTAGACTTGAGAAAGGGAGTTTATCCCAAAAGCTTGTCAATCCATCAAGTTGGCGCTATATAAATGAATAATAATAATAATAATAATTCTGTTAGTCCAATAAAAAGGTATTACAAGATATTAATTTTCTTTGTTATTTTACATCTACATCACTGGACTAATATGGTTATAGTCTTAACTATATATATATATATATATATATATATATAATTTCACCTGCAAGAAATTGGGGTCACTTGCCTTTTTACTCCTAGGCCGATGTACTACAGGAAAAAAATGTACTTTTACATTTACACTACAAGAACATTTGTGCAAGCCATATGCTTTTGAAAAGTAGACATCTCTCTGCATCAAAAGAGTGATCACTTGCTTTTTTTACCTCTAATGTACAGAAATGTTTCCAGAAGTTGGGGCTGTAGGGAAAAATAAGCTATTTTACATATACTGACAGCTATGAAAATTATAAATTTGCTGTTGTATTTATTAGTGCTTCTGAGAAAAACAGTATCCCATGTTATGATCTGACATACTATAGGGGGCCCCAGAAGCACAAAACTACTCCAAGCTACAAGTTCTCATTATTCATACACTAGTGTAAAAAGTCTGTGTACAGGGGCCAAGGTCCGGTGAGGTAAAGAGGCCGGTCCTGCTCTTCATACTGCCAGCATCTCACTGATGGAGCACGCCATGCAGCCATGTGCAGTTGAGACTGTCTGAATGCACAAAATGCTCCCAGCATTCTGTGCGTTCGGGCAGTCTCTACTGCGCATGACTGCATCTGACAAACATTCTGGCCTTTAATATTATAGGATTTGTCAAATGTGACTTACCTCTACTAAATTATTCTAAAAATTTTCTGCATGAAGAAATGGTAGCATACAACTTTGGAAAACAGACAACCAGCCACTTGGGGTCACTCGAACGTCTACCCCAGGCTAGTGTGCATAACTTTTTCTGGAAAATGGTTCTATTGTAAAAAAAAAAAAAACAACACAGTTGTTTTACACTTCAATTACAGGATATTAAAAAATTTCAGCAACACAGAATTTCCTTTTGTATTCCGTAATTAATGCTTGCCAGAGAAAAAACATACATTTGCGTGGATTGATATGGCATAGGGGTGCCAGAAACAAAGCTGGGGAAACAGACAGTGTATGTGTGGCTCTATGCCTAACAATGGGACAGTGGAAAAGGGCTGGCATGTCAGAAAGGATATATATGTGGTTGTAGGACTGTGAGACAAGGGTGGGATGTATGTGTACTTCTGTATCTACCAGAGGAACAAGACAACGCATTGGGGACCTCTCTAGCTTTCAAGGGGGTAAAAGCTCCATTTTAATCAGCTTGTATTTGGACATTATTTTTTGCACTCTATTATGCAGATTTTTTTTCCAAACATAAGGTCCTATGAGCCTTACTCACAAAGTAAAATAGGAGCAGTTCTGGCATAAACCATTTGTCCCATAGGGGACAAATAAAAAACTCAACTAATTTCAATGACCCTTTAACCCCTTGGATCCCATCTAGGTCTTCAACACATTGTGGAGCAATGCATTGCAAGCTTCTCTATCATTCAAGGGTTTGAAAGTCCAGTTTAAACCAGTTGACATTTTGGGATTTTGTATTTGTCCTGTAAGGTGCAGATGATTTCCCAATGTGACTGTTTAACATGGACTCACATTCTGTATTTTATTCTGTTGACTTTTCATCAATTCATCTCAAAATATTTTTTGGGTAATGGCATTTGACATATTTTCACTACTTATAACGTATTTTATTATGATATACAATATTGTGTAAATGTTTTAGGCAGGTGTGAAAAAGTGCTGTAAAGTAAGAATGCTTTCAAAAATAGACATGTTAATAGTTTATATTTATCAATTAACAAAATGCAAACTGAGTGAACAGAAGAAAAATCTAAATCAACTCAATATTTGGTGTGACCAGCCTTTGCCTTCAAACCGCATCAGTTCTTCTAGGTACACTTGCACACAATTTGTTAATGAACTCGGCAGGTAGGTTGTTCCAAACATCTTGGAGAACTAACCACAGTTCTTCTGTGAATTAAGGCAGCCTCAGTTCCTCCTCTCTCTCTTCATGTAATCCCAGACAGACTCAATGATGTTGAGATCAGGGTTCTGTGGGGCCATACTATCATTTCCAGGACTTCTTGTTCTTCTTTATGATGAAGATAGCTCTTAATGACTTTGAATACATGTTTGGGGTTATGTCATGCTGCAGAATAAATTTGGGCCCAGTCAGTTGCCTCTCTGATGGTATTGCGTGATGGATAAGTATCTGCCTGTACTTCTCAGCATTGAGGAGACCATTAATTCTGACCAAATCTCCAACTCCATTTGCAGAAATGTGGCCCCAAACTTGCAAGGAAACTCCACTATGCTTCAAGTGTGCCTGCAGACACTCATTCTTTTACTGCTCTCCAGTCCTTTGGCGTATAAACTGCCTTCTGCTACAGCCAAATATTTAAACTTTTGACTTATCGGTCCAGAACACCTGCTGCCATTTTTCTCCACCGCAGTTCCTGGGTTTTTGTGAATAGTTTAGTCGCTTGACCCTTTTTCCAAGTTGGAGGTATGGCTTTTTGGCCGCAAGTCTTCCATGAAAAATACTTCTGACCAGACTTCTCCAGACAGAAGATGGATGTACCAGGTTCCCACTGTTTTCTCACAATTCTGAGATGATGGCACTGCTGGATATTTTCTGATTGCAAAAGGAAGTAAGCATAATGTGTCTTTCATCTGCTGCACTAAGTTTCCTTGGCTGACCACTGCTTCTATGGTCCTCACCGTTGCCTGTTTCTTTGTGCTTCTTCAAAAGAGTTTGGAAAGCACATCTGGAAACCTCTGTCTGCCTTGAAATTTCTGCCTGGGAGAGACCTTGCTGATGCATCATAACTACCTTGTGTCTTGTTGCTGTGCTCAGTGTATGACATTTGACATTAAACTGTCTTCAGCAACGTCACCTTGTTAGTGGATTTTGGCTGTTCCTCACCCAGTTTTATGTCTCCTACACAGCTGTTTTTGTTTCAGTTAATGATTGTGTAGCAACATACATATTAAATTGATGATCATTAGCACCTGTTTGGTATAACTGTTTAATCATACACATGACCAAATATCTACAAAATCCCTGACTTTGTGCAAGTGCACCTAGAAGAATTGATGCTGTTTTAAAGGAAAAGAGTGGTCACTCCAAATATTGATTTGATTTAGATTTTTCTTCTTTTCACTCACTTTACATTTTGTTAATTGATAAAAATAAACTATTAACATGTCTTTTTGAAAGCATTCTTACTTTACAGCATTTTTTCTAACCTGCCTAAAACTTTTGCACAGTACTGTACATTATTATATCATTATATTACACTGTTTAGCACGCTATGGCTCATTTATTACATTATAAGTCCATAGAATTATGTATATGTGTAGTGCTGTGCACTTTTGATTTGTAATATCATTACTATTTTATGGTTTAAGACCAGTATTATTTTTCTAATGGTTCCCCAGTGAAATATCTTTTTAGATGTTTTCATTCAGCAGTTGAGTATTGTTATATTTGTAGTTTCTTATTTTGTATTTATTTTAATAAACATTATATACTTTTTCTATATATATCTTGGTCCTTCCTACTTGATAGGTATTTTCTGATGTCCATTTTATCATATAGATAGGTTTTAGGTGCTTCAATAATTTGATACACACATATTTCATTTCTTTCTTTTTCTATGGTGGGGAATGTAATATTGTTATAGCAGCATTTTTATTATTTTCCTTGTCTCCGTTATAGTATGCAATTAGGGGGATTGTGTTTGTTTTTTGCTTTCCCAAGTGCTTCTCATTTATGCCTTAGAGGCCCTATGGCCTCTAAAACATCAAGCAACAGATCCCTACCCTTCCATTCTATTAACTTATAGGTTGGTGTCTCACTGTAATTTTCCAATAACTGTTAGCATTTAGCTAAGAAATTGATTTACCATTATATTAGTTTTTGTTAAAGAATTTGGTTTATCAGTGCTGTTCGTAATACTTATTTCTCCTAACAGTTGGTCAGATGGTTTATAAAAAAATTACTACGCCCTTTTTGTGCTGGTCTTTTTGTCTGTTTTACCTCTTTAGTGCTTCTTAGATGATATGTCTACTGAGGTGCACTTGCTGGAGGTACTGTCTGACCTCAAAATCTACCCACGACACATAATATCCTGCAGCTTATGTACTCTACCTACATCAGTATAGGTAGAAAAATGGGCAATCTAGTGGATGGAGTCCAGTAATACTGCTAGTAAATGTCCTCTATAGAAATGATATCTAGGACAGATAACAAATGTTATCTTTTGAACCAAGAAGTAAGGGCAAAATTCAGTCTGACCATTGAGATTTTCTGGCTTTAATAAGTTGTAAAATAAAAGGGGGGCAATTTCATGTTTCCATACATATGTGATAGAAGAGTATTAATACCTATGTTTTGGGTAACTTCAGTAAAGCATCACTTATTTTTGTGACATTAAAGAGTGTGACAAATCTCATTCACACATTTCCCTGTGTTTGACAGTTCTGAAGAAGTCCTAAGCACTTGTTGTATAGTAGCTTCAGATGTTGGTTGACCAATCAACCCCTTGCAAGCCGAAGGGGAAAGAGGGGGCATAACATAATACCCCCTAAAAGATAGTATT
Source organism: Rhinophrynus dorsalis (assembly GCA_037306005.1). Lineage (NCBI taxonomy): Eukaryota > Metazoa > Chordata > Amphibia > Anura > Rhinophrynidae > Rhinophrynus > Rhinophrynus dorsalis. Next base: position 53,089,699 of record CM074724.1, read on the forward strand.
TTATGAATGAAATAACATATTACTATCTCTTTAAGCTTGTGTTCACCATCTAATTTAAAAATCATAACCTTTCATTACATAAATTCTCCATTTTGAAGACAAGATATACTGTAACTTTCCATATTTCCAGCGCAGAGGGTTTCCTCTAACTTTCCTTAAAACAGGAATGACACTTATGTTTGAAAGCAAGGCCAAATAAGAACAACACCTGGATGACAGACATATATCAAAGTCCATTACAGGGAGGAATGGAACAAAGTTAGCACACTCATGTTGCGTGTGAAAAAGTGCTTTGTGACTGCTTTTACTTTAAAATTGCTCTTCTAAAAGTAACCTGACTACAACCATCTTTCTTTGTTGGCAAATGGCAAATCAATGCTTACAACAAACCCCTTATCAATAGAAGCAGCCAGTACCCAGTAATCTATTGAATCACAATACATTATTTTGGCACAGAGATATCTGATACCTATTGCTGATAAAACATTACATCAGCAATGCCCTTCATGCAGTTAATATTATGGAATATGGGAGCAAAATCTTTACATCAGAAAGGTTAATGTACAAAGGCTTAATTAACACTTCCTTACAATGTCCATGAACCTCTATAATTATTATATTTAAAATCTGAAAGGTGGCCTTTAGAGAAATACTGGCCTTTAAACATGATTAATCCTGTAATTGTAGTAACTGAGTGTAGTTTTCATCTCAATGTTCTGCTTTGTATTGGAAACCAATAAATAGTCCTGTTGAACGTGACAGATATCCAGCATTCTATTCTATTCCTGTTAGAAGACAATAACCATGTCACGCTGTGTTGCTTTCTTGACTCTGCTGGTCCTGACTTTTGTTCAGGAAGGTAAGAATGGGTGGTATATTAAGGCAATGCATTGGATAACTCTAGTGGCTAAGGGTACTGCCTATAGCAATGAGAGCTAACTATATTCTTCAAGAACTACTTACAGTGGGGGTTCCAGGATATTCATGCTTCAGTATATATGAATCGATACCTGAAAGCATGCTCTGATTGTAGCTCTTAAACACCAGAGTTGGCTATCTCTGGAGTGACTTTTACAAAACCTGATTCAAGAACATTTCTGTGTTTTTGTTTGCTTTTTTAACCACTCAGAGAGCTGGAAAAGCAATAGAAATCAGGTGACATCAATATTAAAAAGAAAAAAAAGATCACTTTCCTTCAGAAATCAATCAGAGCATGTTCCATTATATGGCAATAATTTGAACAAGGTGGGAGAATGTTTCTGGTAGGCCTGCTGGGCATCTCTCCCTCTCCTGCCTCCCATGTTTCCCCACTAGTTCCCTATAATTCTCCTTCCCAGCCCCATTCTTAGTTTCCCCCTTGCCTTCTCTCTCCTACACACTCTGGTCACATTAAATTCATGCCCTCCAACTCTTCTATGTCATGCTCTGGACCCTCTCCTTGGCCCATGCTCCAACTGCCTTTCCCATCTCTAACCACTTCTCTCTTCCCATAAAACAGATTCCTCTCTCTCCCACTTTCCCCCCATCTATCTCTCTCATGCTCCTCTTCTCACACCTTCTTGTCACGGTTCCCCAAAGATGTTTTGGAGTCAGTACGGTATAGTTAAATGCAATTTATTATAATATAAGAAAGATAGTACACAAGTAATACAACAGGAACAAGCAGAGGGTAACAAGCCAGCAAGCACTGCTATCAGGAATAGTAGGCTGCCAAGCTTGACCACACGGCTGGAGACTAGGCCTCAGCCACTGGTAGTCTCTGCAGGAACCAGGAGCAGGAACAGGAACACAGGATCTTGATCCGACGTAGCGAGAATACTGACTCACACCTGTCATGAGTATGGAGTGATTTCTGACTCACGCCTGCAGTCAGTATAGGGAAATGGATAACTGACTCACGCCTGCAGTCAGTATCAGAGCTAGTCTGCCAGAGCCCCAGATCCGCACTAGATTGGGTGTCTGCTAGGTACAAGGGACAAGCATAAGAACAGTCAGACAGAGCCACAAGTCAGCACCAGAGAGGGTAGTCAGACAAGCTGGGTCTTACACAGTTCAGGTAGTCAGCCAGAGCTACAGGTCTGCACCAGGTTGGGTGTCCACTATAAGGATAGACAAAAGAATAGTTAGACCGAGCCACAGGTTTGCACCAGGTTGTATGGAAGACAAGCCAGGTAATACACAGAGTCCAAGGTAATAGAACTGTTTTGAACAACAACGCAAGGGCAACTGAGTCAGGACTCAGGCTGCCCTTTAAACCGCTCCTCAGGAAGTAGGTAGGAAGAGCAGGCTCAGAGGAAGGAAGTAGGTAGAAGGAGACTACAGGAAGCATGGCATAAAACAGAGGCCTGCTTCACTCTGAAGCCTTGCGTCTGCAGGTGACGCGTGGAAAGACGCCGAGAGTCGCTGAAGCGGTGGCGCTGGAAACAAGGTAAGCTACGACACTTCTCTCTTCCAAGCTCTCCTCTCCCTTCCTCCTGTTGTCCCTTTTTCCCCTTGTCCCTCTTTGATGCATTCTGGAACAAACTGGGCTGTCATGGAATTTTCTCCCGGACATCTTGGTCAATCTGTAAAATGAATTTTGGATATTTTGCTTATCTCTATTTGACTGTTTACATTGAATATCTGAAAACTTTTACAGTGTTCCTAAACAAACTGGGAGGTTGGGGTTCTCTATGGTTAATGTATTTCAGATAGTTGATGCCTATTGTCTATTGTGAGGTAGTACAAACTTCAGGCACTGTAGATACAGGCAACTGCTCATACAATAGGAAAACTATTATAAAGAAATCCATCTGAATACTGTTTGAAGTACAACTACCTAGGTACATCCTTCTGTTGAGAAGATTAAGAGCCACTTATTCCTGTAAGTACCAAGTAAACCTCCTGAACTTTGTAAGAGCCTACTGTATATGTCTACTATTCTGAAAAACAAACTGTAGAATAAGAATAAGTAACTCTTAATTTGTTTATCAGAAGGACTTACCAAGGTAGGAATCTTTCAAATAGCAGTTTGTTATTTCTATTAATTGTTTGAATTTGCATTTGCTCTATGTTGACGTCCACTGCTAGCTTTTTCATAATACAATCAGATAAAGAATAGCGACTCTTAAGTCTTTCAGTGTCAGAGGTTTATTCAATGCATTGTCATGCAATGTGTTTGACACTCCTCTACATCTGAAAAGTTTAAGAGCCATTCAGGCCTATTAAAGACTATAGTTTGTTGTGAGGCAGTGTCATCTGGAGTAATGGTTCTCAACCCGTGCCCTGGACTTGAGGATTTCCCTGCCAGGGGACAGCTGACTAAATCAAAATGATTGTCACTGCGATTGGCTCACCTGTGCTCAAGCAGGAAAATCCTAAAGTAATGACCTGTTAGTAAGCACTGAGGACATGCGATGAAGTACTTCAATAGAGACAGACTTCAATAAAAAAACCTATATACAGGGCACTGCACATGCAATGAAACAAATAGATATACTAGAGTGCTGTATGATGGACACCTTGGTGGAGATTCACCTAGTGGTGATAAAGAGGTGATAAAGTAGAGATGACTTCTCCAGTTTATCACTTCTTCAATTCCTATGGAGCCTATGCACTAAGATTTCTTCAACTTTGGATATCTTAGAGAACAGGCTCCCTAGAACAACATAGGAACTGGAGAAGTAGTAAACTGGAGAAGTCATCTCCACTTTATTGCCTCTTTATCACTACTTAGTGAATCTCCCCCTTCTTGGTAAGTCAGTGAGTCAAATAAATTAAGAGCATATTTTGCCTTTAATGTAACGTCTGCCTCTGCTCAGACTGATATTTTTATATGATATTCTGAAAGATTAACCCTACAACAATTTTGGGCCACCTAGGGCCCTCACAGACCTCTCCAGCAGCCCCCAGTCTATCCCCTGGTCTATATGTGCTCCGCCTACATGTTTAGCACCCTTGTTCTACTAACAGGAAACACCGTACAATATATGTATTTTCATACTATAGGTTTACTATTCATTAAAGGACCAGAGCATTGTGCAACACATCACTTTTCAATGCATTGCACACCTCTCCGGTCCTTAACCTTTTGAGTGCTACGGAACACATTGTGAATCAATGCATTCCTTACCCCCTCTGGCACTCAGAGGGTTAAGGCTTTAATGTGTTAGCACTTTATAGATCTGTAGAGGGTAAAAAAAGAATCTCATTGCCAAAAACCACATCTCTCAAACCGCTATGGTTTGAGAGATATTGGCAATCAAAATTCCCCCTTCCCTCCTCTTCGCCTGATGTCAGCTGTAAAGCTGACAGAAGGAGATCTGTGTCGGCCAACACGATGATGCTCTTCCGCAGAGCTGAAATCCCGTTATTAGAAAATAAATACTTCATGGGAACGCTCTACAAAGTGTGCTTGCAAACCAGGCACACTTTGTAGACCTTTCCAATGAAGTAATTGTTTTCTAATAAAGGGATTTCAGCTCTGCTGCAGAGCCCCCGGCTCATCCCCGGACTAGGATCTCCTGCTGTCAGCTAGCTGCTGACATCAGGAGAAGGGGAGGGTGGGGGGAACTTTGATTGCGAATATCTCTCAAACCATAACGGTTTGAGAGATGGGGTTTGTGACAATGAGATTCTTTTTTTTACCCTCTACAAATCTATAAAAAATGTTATGAGACATTACTAACACTTTAAGTAGGCTCAGGCATTCTACCTGTTGCAGTTTGAATTAGGATTTTCTTGACTATAGTAAGGTATTTGGGGGATTAGGTTTTAACCCTTTGAGTGCCAGAGGGGTATGCAATGCTTTGCAATGCGTTGTGTACCCCTCTGGCACTCAAAGGGTTAAGGGTGTTTCATCTCCTTTACCTACACTATGGTTATAATGTCATTTATGTTTTTATTTAATCTCACAGACAGCGGCTTTTCATGTAAAAAGAGCAATAGAAATATATCCAAAAAACAACTTAACGTGTTGCCTCTGATTGATGAGGTTGGAAAAACTGTAATTCAACTTCTTGATGATCCTGTGCAGAAGGATCGTATTCAGACCTTCGTGCAGAAGGCACAGACCAAAATCTGTAGCCAGGCTCTCGACCCTACAATGATTTCTACAGTCACAAAGATCATGAAAGACCTCCAAGAGCAACTGAAAAATGGCCAATTGACCAAGCTTCACATCACAGCCTTTCTGCAGGATTACCCAGAAAGCGCTGAACATTTCATAAATCAATTTGGCAAATAATCAAGTAAAGTATAGGTAAGTCATTGCTAAAAAAAATCAGAACAGAAGCAATATAATAATTTTGCTGCCTTGTTACCATATCTCTAAAACATCAGTTCTCAAACTTTTTCCTCTAGTGGTACCCTATAGTTTATTTTACCCCCTCTGGCACTCAAATGGTTAAACCCTTAATGAACCCTAACACTGAAACTGTTTAAACTGTCAGATGCTAGAGAGGTCTCCGAAGCGTTGCTTCTCATATAAGGGGTTAACAAAATAAGACAGTCAATTATATTCAAATGCTAGTTCAAAGGAACCTTAAAAATAGACATAATTTAGGGCTTTTTCTGCACAGTAAAAAAAAAAGTTTATTCCCATTGCTGGGATCTGCATTATTCAAAAGTTATTATAGTTCAAACTGTCATGAAGTGGCGGAGCCGTTATTATGACATTCTACAGCAAACTGTAGCCACTGGCTCATATCTGCCATAGAATACAAAAGAATAACTGTCTGGACACCAGGTGACACTGTTCCTACAGTCTAATATAAAAAGAACACACCATTTGAGCCTTAATAACTTTTTTACAGTAGTAGAAGCGCCCGTGTTTTACACAGCAGGAAAAGCACCACAATATTTGTGTTTCCATAATAAAAGTTTAGTGCTCCTTTAAATCTTTGAGATCTAGAGGGGTGCGCAACAAATTGTTTTGCAATGCATTGCGTACCCTTCTGGCATTCCCAGAGATAAGACCAAAGTATTAAATCAAAATGCACTAGGTAACAGTTATCAGTTATTGTATTTGACCTACTTGTTCACATGTGCTAGCTAACTAAATTAAAAATGTTTTTGCTATAATATCAGTGCTCACACAGGCATCTCTTTGCCCCCCTAGATGTATGGTAACCCTTTGAGTGAAAGAGGGGGTACATAAATGCATTGCAGAGCAATGCATTGCGTACCCCTTTGGCACTCAAAGGGTTAAACATCCATGTCTTAGTGTACAAATAACAGGGCTCAAAATTTCCACTCGCCACTAGCCAATGGCGAGTGAAAATTTAGCCCTGGCGAGTAGAAATTCAGCCCTGGTGGGTATACTATGGCTTGCAGTGGCGAGTAACTTTTCAGGTCTGGCTAGTAGCAAAAGACTTCAAATTTTAAGCCCTGCAAATAATATCTAAAGCTTAAAATATGATTGTATTATTTTATTTTCTTGATTATTTCTGGATAACTAAAATGTAATATTAACCATTTAACCCTTTGAGTGCCAGAGTGGCAGGCAAAGCATTGCTCAAAGGCTTAAGGGCTAGAGGTATGTGTAACACCTTGCTCTGAGATGTGTTGCACACTCCTTTTCTAATGCATACGTAGGAAGCTGTTTCTTTTGATCTCATCCAAGATTATGTTAACCCTTTGAGTGCCAGAGGAGTGTTCAAAGCATTGCATTGCATTTAAACTCCTTGAGGACCAGTAAGGAGTACAATGCATGGATAAAAAATAAGTTGCACAGCTCCTGCTCTCTTTGAACCTATTGGATGAAAGAACAATGGGGCTTATGCATTAAATAGCGATAAAGTAGTGATAAAGCACGGATGACTTCTCCAGTTCCTATGTTATTCTATAGAGCCTATGTACTATGATCTCCAAAGTTGGAGAAATCTTAGTGCATAGGCTCCATAGAATAACATAGGAACTGGAGAAGTGATTTCACTGGAGAAGTCATCTTCACTTTATCACCTCTTTATCACTCCTTAGTGCATCTCCCCCATTGTGTTGGAGCTCTTTTAGGTTGCAAGGTGTTAAAGGAACAACTACAATTAATATAATTAACATCCAATTAAATATCATTCATTCTTAGAGAACATTTGTAAATGTAATTATTTGGTGCATAAGCCCTAAAATATGTTATAAATGTGCTTTTCCTATGGCTATGTAGGCCTCTGTGCATGACTGTCTGACCCCTGTTTGCTTATACAAGATGCTAATAAGTCATAAGTGAAATTTGTGTCATAATTGAGATAAAGCGGCAGATAAGAGATGCGAGTCTCTTCAAAATGAAAATGAAAAGTTTGTAATCTAAAAACTGATAAAATCTAAAGAAGATAATTGCTCTAATAAGCGTAACAGGAAATCAACCAAAATGGAGCCTCTACTCTACCTACATTTATGAAAGATATTTTGCAGGATATGAACAGTTCTCATTTTTGGACGATAATGGGGTGCATGTACATAGGGGTGATTTGCATCTCAAACACCCCTAGGCAATGGCACCCAAAGCATCATTAGCTTCATCTTTGACCACACACCCCACTCTTCGCATGACTCCACCACTAGCTTCACCCACCATTGCCTGCCACAGACCCCAACACAAAAGCATGAAAAATGTTCTAAAATCCTTGGCTACGAGAGAGAGGTCTCCAAGGCTCCTGTATCCAAAGAGCTAAATAATAGCCAGTAAAGGGGTTTTATCCTGTTATATAAACTGGATACCATAAGCCATGGGGGTTGGAATTGCTCTAGCCACACCTACCACTCAGAATGTGGGTGTGGCTAGCATCTGCCTGATTAGAAATTCAGCTCTGAATATACGCATTCACCAATGCAGCCCTGTTGGTGTTAATCTCTATTACCAGTACTTGTATGACTGCTGTAATGCATACTGGCCAACACACTTCTCCACTGTTGGAACTTTAATGCCAGTACACTCTACACTGTTCAGCAGCATGTGCAAGGAAATCATGTACTATCATGCCATTTCATCTCCTGGGAAGGACTGGGGGGCAGGGTGGCAATTGCCCCCTGGCCTGTTTATATGTCTTGGCTGGTGGGCCACTGCTCCACTCAGTCTCATGCTTTGTGCTGTAAATGGAGCAACACTAGTGATACCACAGAATTTACAATTGAAACAGAGCTACACATAACATACCACAGAGCTACAATGCAAATGTAGCATAAACCCTTTCCCTTGTAAGCTCTATGATATAATTAGTGTCACTTTTCTTAAGTTGCAAGCTCTGTACTAAGAAGCTACATGGTATCACTTGCCTTACTGCACAACCTTAATGCCCCTAGGACAGTGGGCTAGAGCTACAATTTCCCCTGTTCCGCTCCAACTTTATTAATACATTGTGATTAACAAGGTCTAAACAATAGAACCCTGTAAAATGTTTAGATCTGCCCATTTTTCTCCCCTTGGCACAAACAGTGTTAAGGATAAGAATTTTGACATGCATATACTTGTAAAGTGTGATTTAGCCTGCATAGGTTCTAAAAATCAATTGCAGAGCCAGAATCTTTATTGTACATTTACTCCACTGTCTTTAAAGAGTACCTCCTAGACACAGGGCTGGACTTCCCTAGGGCCAGATTTCCCATAAGGCAGAGTAGGCAACTGTCTAGAGTGCAAAGCTATTAGGGACACCTTAGCTATGCTGGGTGTGGCTAAATGAATCTCAGTGTCCCTGCACTATTCTAAATACCCCTTTACTGGCTATTATTTAACCCCTTGGATGCTAGAGAACACCAGTGTATTGCAAATCCATGTGCTGGTAATCTGTCTTACAACCAATGGGTTAAAAGTTTTTTATCAGTTTGTTATAGGCTAAGGGTATTTTCTGTGCCAGGGAATAGTGTTTGGGTCTGTAGGTGGAGTTACATGGGGTGTGGTCATGGGAGGAGAAAAAAATTGCTTGCCTAGGGGCCCCTGAGATGTAAATACAGCCCTGAACATTCCATTATGCAAAGTAGTCACCTCCCTAGAACACCAAGTAATGAGGGGAAGATCCTGCCCAGCTGTGCTGGAGAGAGTAATTGCAGTTCCTCCGCACCAACTCCTGGGGGTTGAGATGCATTGAAAGTCATTATAATAGTGAAATATGTCAGGTGATGTGTGGAGATCACTTCAGTATGGAGGATAAGATACACTGTACTATACACAAAGAATTATGTATGCAGTGAGAAAGGGAAATACTTTGATTTGAGGTTGGCATAAAGCAGCTGATGTGTGTTTGGGAGGGAAAGTGAAGGAGCAGAGAGGATGCACTCATCCTCAGATTTCTGCACCAAGACCAGCAACAGCCATCCCATTTAATATACACAGTTCCATGCCCCGGGCCACCTAACAGTTGATTCAGGTAAACACAGAGCCAACACATCAGTTGTTACGTCTAATCAGCAGACTGTCTGCCAATTAGATGATTCATGTGAAAGCAAGATTCAGCCACACTCCACAATGTTCTTTATATGCCTTGGAGAGTGTGGCTGAGTCTTGTATTTAGATTAATGAGCCGATCATCAGACAGTTCATTGTTTATAAGTAGCAGCCAATCTTCAGATTCTGTGTTAACCTGAATCAGCTGTTAAGCAGCAAGGGCATGATACTGTGTATTTTAAAACCCTCTGATTTCCTGAGGGTTTGCGATGCATTGTAGAGCAATCCAGTAGCAAAAAATCATCAAAGAGAAAGCGGCAAATAGTATTACACCATATACACTCTATTGTGTCGATAAGTGAAAATATACTCACATATGGGTATGATCAGAGCGTTGATATCAATTGGTCTGACAGACTTGCTTGGTTAGAATTTAACCCCGTCTCCATTCAGGTAACTCTGTGGAATTAAATCCAAATGGAACAGGCGGAGGCTTCAGACTGGTTTGTCCAATTCTTTAAAAGTTGTAAAAACGCTTATGCATTTCATGGCTACATGCCGCTTTATCAAATCTCACAAGCCTTACAAAAAGAAACAAAAAGAAGCCACCACCACAACTACACCCAATTAAAAACCTTGTACTATCATCTGATTGGCCATAGGGTCATGATGAGAACTCTGGTGGGATTTGTATAGCTACAGTGGTGGCTCGGGAATTATTCCAATCGGAACCGGTTTGTTAGCGGTAGACGTACCCACCATTGGTCAATTCATGATATAATTGATGGGATCCTATGGCTAATTAGAAGAAAGTATGAGGTTTTTACTTGGGTGTAGTTGTGGTGGCAGCTTCTTTTTTTTTTTTTCGTAAGGCTTCTGAGATTTGATAAAATGGCGTGTAGCTTTGAAACACATAAGCGTTTGAGCCTTATTGTTTTTATTACTTTTATTAAATAATTGGATAAATCAATCTGAAGCCTCTACCTGTTCCATTTGGATTTATCTCCACAGAGGTACCCCAACAGAGATAGGATTAAATTCTCCACAAACAAGTCTGCCAGACCAGTTGATGTCAATGCTCTGACCATACCCATATGTCTATTTTCACTTATTAACACAATAGAGTGTATACGGTGTTATACTATTTGACGCTTTCTCTTTCATGTTGTTTTTTCACTACTGGATATTTTTACCGCTTTGGGGAGAGTGTGTTTATTGAGGGAGCAGCTATTTAATTCCTGATACTGTTTCTGGGGGCAGTGAATATCCTCATCCGCTTGACAGTTGGACCAGATGTATGCCTTCTCCAACACACACCTCTTGTGAGCATACACCTAGGGTGCGGGTGGTGGTTATTACTACTGAATATTGATATGCACAGGGGGCACCCTGTGGTTTTCCCTTCTTCTGTTTCTACATTGCAGAGCAATGTGTTGCATATCCCTATGGTACTCACCGGGCTAACGTAGTACAGCTGCTGTCTCTGCTTTCCAGCAAAGACATAGGAAACTCCTCTATGGCTGCATATAAAACTATGGAAAGATCCCAAAATCCACATTCTCAAGGAGGCAAATTTATTTCTGTGAGTTCCGACAGTATTACCAGCTATCGGAGCTAAGTGCATGTGGTGAATAGCTGCATTAACATAAAAGCATCCCTAATCGTTAGTGCATATGGTTGTGTGCCCTTCTCACAAAGGTGATGTGCCCACCAGACATTGACATCAGGGGTTATGCACTAAGGCATGATAAAGAGGGTAAAAAGTGTAAATGACTTCTTCATTTATATCACTTCTCCAATTCCTGGTATTCTATAGAGCCTGTGCACTAAGATCTCCAAAGCTGTTGCAAGTTTAGTGCATGAACTCCATAGAATAACATAGGAATTGGAGAAGTGATATCACTGGAGAAGTTATGTCCACTTTATCACCTTTCTATCCCTCCTTAGTGCCTAATCCCCCTTGTATTGGAGACCTTACTGAATTCAAGTGATTAAAGCAGAACTGTCACCAAATACTAACCCCATCCCACCAGATCAATTGCTTATATGGCAATTTTAATAAATAGGCCAGTTTCAGCTACTATAGTAGTTCATTTCAGGTGAAACTGTAGCCCAAATGTTGAGCTGAGACAAGGGGGAGCGCAGCCATCTTTCCTCCATCTAAGATGACGTGCTGTTCTCTTCCCATCATTTGCCTTACCCTTTTCCTCCAGTAATTTGTCGATATGAAGGAGCTTGCTGGGCAAAGGAGCATATGAAGGAGCATGCCTGGGCAAAGAATACACTGTAAAAAGCAACTTCCTGCTCTTATCAGTGCAGAACATTGCTGTTTACTGTGCATTCATTGCTTGGCTTGCTCCATCATGTCGATGCTGCCTGCAGGCAACTGTTTCCACAAACTACTGGAGGAAAAGAGGAAGGTGGTGGATGGACTTACATTCCCACAAGTGGTGCCGTGGTGCTGAAGCCATGATGCGCGCAGGATGCATTAAGTCAATTTTTACACAATACAAAGTGATAAAAAAATGACATGACTTTATTATTTTCTTTGCTTCCATTTTCATATGGGAGCAACATGTATAAAGGTGATAGTTCCTCTTTAAAATCCCAATTTAAAGGAGAACTAACATGTTCTGATATTACCCTCTTAGCTTACTATGGCTAGAATATCCTAATGACCCCTATGCATTATGTCCTTGTGGCTTTGTTCATAAGATAACATCTTCAATCAGTCCTGGATGTCATGTCAATGGAGGAGGACGTGACAGCTGTTGCCATTTTGCTTTTCCCAAACTGAAGCAGACTGTGCAGGTCTAAATGCTTTAGAGACCATGTGCAGTTAGCTGTGTTTAAGGCCCTTTGGTCCTGCTAGCAACTGTTATGTCTGCCTCCATAAACAGGACAGTCAGGACTGATTGAAGCAATCTTGAGCAAAAGCACAATGGGCCAATAGGATTTCTTGTCACTATGATGTACATGCAGTTGGATTCTCCAGAATTACTATCGTTCTACCTAGTTCTTCATGATCAGAAAGTTCAGTTATTATAGTACAGGAGAAGAATAGTGAATTGAGGGCTAGATACTATTATATATGGTAATGTTATTTAACCCTTTGACTGCTGGGCTTCACTTTTAAAATGTCAAATGCAATATAGCTTGAGACTAACAGGCGCATTCAACATGTCGCCGTGATTAAAAGGGCAACATAAGAATCTCGCATTGCAAGAAAACGTGAGATTCTCATGTCACGGCATGAAACGTCACCTTCAATGGATCAAAGAAAAAAGTACAATAAAACGTATTGCACTACAATGTATTGCCCCGGCTCTCTCCACTTCTCAGCTCCCCTTCCCCTTGGTGCGTCCGTGAGCACGTTTATCAGCAGTCTTCCTGAGTGGGAGTGTTCTTTAAACCTACAGTATAATAATTTACCTGTAGTATATTTTGGGTATAGAGTCTCACACTGGGCAGACACTGGGAAGGCCTTTATCAAGCAGCACAGTCAAAAGAAAATTCACTTTGATGTAGCTAATGAATAATGAGATTCATCTTACCCATTTTCATTAGTGTCCAGTTGCTGTCCATTTGTTAAGCTGCCTGCAGGAAGTAGAGTCCGTTACAATGGACGTCCATGTTGACATTCACAAAAAGGCATATCATTTAAAAAATGCAACCACTGCATTCAGTCCCGTCTATGCATATTAGGAAAGAATCAGGGACAGTATTTCTCATCACCTATAACCTCATCCCAAACTTGCTGAGTGCTGCCCTGGCTCTCTCTCCCCTTCCCTGCGTGCTCCGCTCCGCCCTGTCAACTCGATCTGGTGCTAAAAGGGTTAAAATAAGCATGTACAGAATGAAACTTTATATAGAAGAATTATAAGCAATCTATAGCTAAGCTACTTTAGATTTCTGCTGCAAAAATTTATGTACAGAAAATTTAATATCTCCGTGATTGTTAAAGATCAAGTAAGGATTATTATGTTTTAAAGCAGGTCACATTTTTATCATTTAATAGAATTTGGATGATGGTTTGATTGGTCATGCCCAAGGGCCTCTAAAGGGCACCAAGCCTTTGTTTGGACATCCCTGTAATAGGATCTATGGGACGAAAGTACAAATTCAACATTTTATCTCCCACCGGCATCAGTGGCTTCTCTTCAAGGTATACACTACAGTGTATAAGTGCTGCAGTGCATAACGGCAGAATCCTCCATCATTAAGACTTTAACCCTTTGCGTGCCAGAGCCAAGCAATGTATTGTGTACCCCACTGCACTCAGAGGGTTAATTTCAGAAAGTCCTTATGCTCAGGGAAACAGCGTACAGCTATATCACTTCCTCAATGCTATTTCCTTGTTCAGTACTTTGACTAAGCTAGGGCAAAAGGATAGCCCCAAAACACCCGTAGGCCTCACTGTCCCCCATTATCCTCCCTTTTGTGGAACCACTGTAAAGGGTAGGAATGCTGGTGTACGCAGCTTAGTAAATTGACATTATGCAGGCTTAACAAGTATAAATCAATTTCAGTACATGATTTAGTATGGAATCAGTGTTATATTTGTCCCGCTAACTCTATGTTTCTTCTTTTCAGTGCTGAATGTCGCAAGTGACTGGTAGAACTTACATTTCCCACAAGTGATTCGTGTACCTGGAACTTCCATGTAAAATCAATACAATATTAATAAATAGCAATAAAGAATTCCATCTGCCTCATTGTCATTTGGTTGAAAAATGTGTGGAAATCCTGACCCAAAGGCTTCTGTGATATTTAACCCTTTAAGGACCACAGGTGTGAACAATACATTGAAAAGTAATGCATTCCATACCCATCTGGTCCTTAAAGGATAAAGTAAGGGTAGAGGTGCACACACCCTCTAATTAATGCATTACAATATTAGGACATTTTACCCTGAATGTTACCCTGATTATTATCTTTCAGGTGCTGTAACATTTTATGGTGAAAGTATTTTCTGCAATTTTCTGCAGTTTTTTTTTATTATATTCACTAGATGGTGTTATTTCTATCATGCAGTATGCCAAGCCAAAGTGTGCGAGACAAGCACTCCCTTAGAGTGCATAGACATCTTAATAACAAATAGAAACGACCATGGCGTTTACTAAAAACTAGCAGCAGGTGGCAGTAAAACCCACATAACAACAGAGCAAGGACTTTCAATATCAAGTGCACAGGATAAACTTTGCTCTCTTCCCATAATGCTTCCTGATTTGTAGCAAACAGAAAGGAAGCAGAAATGTCTAAACGCAGGGTGCTAGAGCTCTTCTATGATGTGATCTCCCCATATTCCTGGTTGGGGTTCGAGGTAAGAACGTTAATAGGTTTACCTAAATTCAAATAAACGTGCAGCGTATTTGTTGATTAAAGAAAGCACTGTATCCATGTACATTTCAATTTCAAAACTCGATATAGTAAGCTTTTAGCAAAGCACATTGTCCATTTAACCCTTTGAACACAGAGGGGTTTGCAATCTGTTGCATGCCTCTCTGGCACTAGATATGCTGCACCTCTTCCCTCAAATGCTAAAAGTGTTGCTCTGTCCACACACCACTCTGGCAGTCACAAAGTTAAAATATGTGTCCGACAGCCCAATAACAACTGTGTTAACCCTTTTAGTGCCAGAGGGCGTATGCAGCACATTGCAATGCGTTGCATACCCCCTCTGGCAATGAAAGGATTCAGTTCAGAAAGTAACACGTGAGTGATATGCACGCACTCTTGTCCATAAAGGGTTAATAAGCTGACAGTGAGCTGAACTTTACAACTTGCTTACATATTTTTGAGGTCAGGTATGTAGATGTGAGTAACGTGTGTGTCTTTGTAAGGCTCACCTTTCGGACTGGCAGCCGCAACTTGTTGGCCGAACTTATTCCTGGACACTGACGGACTGCCATTATTCTTTAGTGTAAACCACTTTTACATTTACTCTCTAACTTGCTAGCATTCAAGGGATTAAGTGTCCCATTGGAAATGGTTTATTTATCCCCCATGGTGAAACTGGCTTGCTACATTATGGCTCCACTTTTTCAGTGGGGACCAGTAAAAATTCCCATATGGGGCATTTAACCCTCATGAATGCATATCTCTCAAGTGTCCCTCTTTGAGACCTAGATCCCTCTGTTTAGGACATCAGACTCTGCGGTGTGTGTGTGTGTGTATAAGTGCAGGGCCGGATTTGCCATTAGGCAAAGTAGGCACCTGCCTACAGGCGCACGCCAACGAGGGGCGCCTGCCATTTTGATTTTTTTTTTTTTAATGTCCTTTTAAAAAAAAAAAAAAAAAACTAGCCGCCTCGCTGGCAGCGCCGGCGGCACCCACTCACATTGCCAAGTCTTCTACCTGATGGAGCTCCCTCGTCGGCTCTGTAGGAATGCAGAGCGCTGGGAGATGACATCATCTCCCAGCGCTCTGCATTCCTGAATAGGCGACCCGAACGGGAGCTCCAGGGGTTGCCAGTTGGTAGCTAAGCGCTAGCTGCTATATACTTTCAGTTGATGTGACGTTCCTAAGTGCTGCAGCAATCACCAGCTCATCCCAGCCACAGCAGTGCCTCCTCTGCCTGAGGACCAAGCCTTCCCCTTGGGGGAATTCACAGATATTCCAGCACAAGTTTAATCTCCCAGGCCAGAGAATGAGGCGTGTGTGTGATTCTGCTCTCCAGATCCATAACTTGCTTGGAAAAACAGTCACACACACTAAACAGAGCTGAACAGGGAGAGAGGGAGGAAAAACAAACACATTCACTCACACACATAAAAACAATGTCCCGCACCTGCTGGTTAAAATACTAACTTTCCCTAGCAAGAGGATGCAGAGAGTGTGTGAAGTAGGCGGTGGATTGAGCATCTTTCCGTGCACTCGCTGGGGAGAGTCGGATCTGCAAGGTGGGTGATACCAGGCAGCTCAATTCCTCCTCTTTTCCCATTCTTTGCCCACTCCCTGCGTGGTGGTGTGGATGAATTGCGTGAATGTGTGTTGGACTGAAGTGCGCAGACCCCTGCACTGGCAGCAGAGCTTGAATGTCAGTAGCCAGGCACCCTATAGACTGTATGGAGCAGGGGCAGGTATTGGATTTAATCCATTCTATTACATTACTATATGCAAGAGAGGTGTGGGTGTGGGCAAGCCAGTTGCACCATAGGGGATACATTCACATCCCCATCAACTTAACCCTTTGAGTGTCACAGGGGCATTGTGAGGGCAATATGGAGCTGATGGGGGGCATTGTGAGGGCAATGTGGAGCTGATGGGGCAATATGGAGCTGATGGGGCATTGTGAGGGCAATATGGAGCTGATGGGAGGCATTGTGAGGGCAATGTGGAGCTGATGGGGCGCATTGTGAGGGCAATTTGGAGCTGATGGGGCAATATGGAGCTGATGGGGGCATTGTGAGGGCAATATGGAGCTGATGGGGGGCATTGTGAGGGCAATGTGGAGCTGATGGGGCAATATGGAGCTGATGGGGGCATTGTGAGGGCAATAGAGATGATTGGGGGCAACGTGGAGATTAGGAGCATTGTGGAAGTATCCAGTGCAGATGGTCCACGGGGGGGGGGGGGGCGCTTCAAATTTCTGTGCCTACAGGCTCCTGAGATGTAAATCCAGCCCTGTATAAGTGGATCACATTGCTCCACAGCAATAACACTCACATTGTTTGTTTAACCCCTTAAAAGAATTCACTTAAAGACCCATGATGGTCCAGGACCATCATGGATTAAACTCTCCCAACGCCGCCGCACTGAGCGATCGTGATCCAGCCCGTTAAAAGTTAAAAAAAAAAAAAAGAAAAAAAATCAGTTTTAACCCCATTGATCACTGTTATTGCAGTGATCAATACATTTCCCCCCTCTGATCACTCTAGTAGTGATCTGTTTGCTGCAGATCAGCTTTTGCTGATCTGTGGTATATCCCCCCCATCTTGCTTGTATTTTTTTTACGTTTTTTTTTTTTTTTTTTTTAATATTTTATTTTATTAATAAAATCTGATTTAGTGTAGTTTAGGTAGGTAGTTGGGTAGGTTTAGTCTACGTGTGTTAGGGAAAGGTTTAGGGTTAGATTTAGGAGTAGTGTAGGGAAAAAGAAACCCAAAAAACAAAAAAGTTAATTTTATTTGAAGGGATAGTAATACCTGAAAATAATTTTATTTTATATTGTAGCCCTTAAAAAGCATTAAAAATGATATAAGTCTTATCTCTCAAACCTTTATGGTTTGGGAGATATTCACAAGTAAAATAAAGTTCCCTTTTCCTGGCTGTTTCAGCTAAGTCTGCCATCTAGTGGACAGATTTTGAATCTGGTCCACAGATCAACTGGCAGCTCTTTAGCAGTGCCGAGTTCACGATCTTTAAAAAGAACTACTTAATTGGAACTGTGTACAAAGTGTGCCTGGCTTGCAAGCACACTTTGTAGACCATTCCAATGAAGAAATTATTTTTAAAGATTGTGATCGCGACACTTCTGGAGAGCCGCAGCCGGTCCCGGGACCAGATTCCAAATCTGAGAGCTAGAACGGTGACGTCACTCGGGGGAAACTTTGCTTGTGAATATCTCCCAAACCATAAAGGTTTGGGAGATAAGACTTTTATCATTTTTAATGTTTTTAATGGCTAGAATATAAAATAAAATTATATTCAAGTATCACTATCCCTTTACTGGGGATACAAAAAAAAATGTATCATAGGATTAGTGACCGTTTGGGGTGAGAGTTAGGTATAGAAGTTAGTAATTTATCTAGTTTAGAGTAGGTGTATACAATGCAGCGGAGGTACACTTTAGAAGAGGCGTATTCCTTTTTGGCGTCTGACTCAGAAGCTACAAACACTGCGTCAGACTTCGACATCACTCAGTTTTCTGAGAGTGAGAGCAGCTCTAGTGATGATGCTGGGCCTTCTGTGAAAAAAAGACGCACTGCTCCAAGAGCTGTCCTAAGAAATGCCGCAAGACCTGCCACAAGAGCTGCCACAAGTACTGCTCCAAGAGCTGCCACAAGTACTGCCACTCCTGCTGATGAATGGGTATCATCAGCCAATTTATCCCCACAAGTTCCTGAATTCACAGGCAACCCAGGAATTCAAGTGGATGTGGCAAGATTTACCCCTGTTCAGTTTTTTATTAAATTTTGGGGGAAGAAAGTTTGGGGGAAATCGTATGTCAACCAATTTATATGGAGCCCAATATATTGCCACCAACCCATCAGCGTTCGTTTCCAAGGAAGAAATATGGCATCCCACAGACCTTTTTAGAATTCAAGAAATTCTGGGCCCTAACAATGACAATGGGAATAGTAAAAAAAAAAAAAAAAAAAAAGTATTAGATCATACTAGAGTAAAAACCTCATATGCGATACCCCTATATTCACCAAAACAATGACCAGGACTAGATATGAAATGATTTTGCTCTTTATTCAATTTAGTTATAATATCCTGTACCTCCCAAAAGTACACCCCCAGTAAGACTGTTCAAAATTCGCCCCCTAATAAATCATTTACAGGAAAAGTTTACCCAAGTATATACCCCCTAAAAACACATAAGTATAGATGAATCCCTTATGAAATATAAAGGCAGGTTAGGATTCAAGCAATACATCCACTCCGAGCGATCCAAATTCGGCATTACATTTTATAAATTGTGCGAAAGTGTCACAGGCTATACCCAGGCTTTTTGAATTTACGAGGGCAAGGACAGCCAACTTGACCCTCCTGATTGCCCCGAATCTCTGGGAACAAATGGCAAAATAGTTATGGATCTAATTTACCCCTTATTAAATAAAGGATATGATTTATATGTTGACAACTACTACACCAGCCCCCTTTTATTTGTCACTTTTTTAATTTGACACTGTGGCCTGTGACACTGTCAGGCACAATTGCAGGGAGATGCCCAAAGAACTGGTAGCTAAAAAACTAAAAACCGGGACGTCCTTAGCTTTGTGCCAACAAGAGCTGCTGGCAGATAAGTTTAAAGACAAAAAAGAAGTATACATGCTTTCCACCATGCATGAGGACAAAACTGTGGCAGTCAGGGGGTACTAAGAAAGCCAGTCTGCATCAGAGACTACAATAAGCACATGGGGGGAGTTGATCTGTGTGATCAACTCATGCAGCCGTACCTCACCATGTGAAAGAGTAGGGCATGGTACAAAAAGGTTGCCATTTACATGATGCAGACTGCAGTATACAGTTCTTTTTTGATTGCCAAATTGGCAAACCCCATTCTAAAGCTAAGTTTTCTGCAGTATCAGCTGCATTGTATTTCCCAATTTTTGTTTCAAGGGAAAACAGAAATAATATAATCAAAACCTGGGGTAGTACACTATATTTATAAAATCCCCCCAAAAGAAAAACCCACAAAAGCGCTGCAGGGTTTTCTACAGCAAGGGAATATGGACAGATACCCCCACTTACTGTCCTGATTGCCCTTCCAAACCTGGCCTCGGCATGGGTGACTGCTTCATACAATACCATGCAGGCAGAATGCAGTAGTGCTGTAAAGTTTATTTTATTATTTGGCCACTTTTTCCTCCTGAAATATTCTGTTTTTTTATTTTTCAAAACACATCCCTCCTTAGATCTAACAATATCAAACTATAATGGGAAGCAAAGCACCCTGCGTTTTTTCCATCGCTGATAATGGAAACACACATGTTCCCTTCTGGGCCCAGTAGCTCCCCCAAACCCTGACAAACCTATGCATATGTGGTATTGCTGTACTCAGACAATGTAACTCACCACTAATGTAAAGCACTTAAAGAATCTGCAGATATCATCTGATTGAAATCCAGAGCAACAAATGGTGTTTCTCTGCCTTACTGCAGGTTTTGGGAGGGATTGGTGATAGGGTGGCAGCGAAAAAATTGATTTAATGCAAATATATTGAAAGCCAGGACTGTCTACTCTTCTACAACCTATATTTTTGGGGGTAAAATTAATTGCAGCATTGCCAAACAGTCTGAAATGAGACAAGGTTCCAGCTGTAAAAATGGCATGTCTGTAAGAGGAAACTACCATGTTCCAACACACAGGGAGCCCTGAACTACATGACGTGCCAGGACCGTCACTGGTCCTTAAGTTCCGGACTGCCGTGACGGTCCTGGTACGTCAGTGGTCGCGAAGGGGTTAAACTTCAGTATGTGTTTATAAATGAATCAGTGTAAATAAAATACTGTGGTCATGTTCTAAATCCTATATTCATTTACACAAAGAGGTGTCAGTAGGTCATGAAATAACATAAAAACTCTCTAATGCCCCGCCCACCAGCCACACACCCTAAAACTCAAGTGTCCCTCTATGGTATTTGAAATGTTGGGAGATTCTTGAATGATAGAGGTGCCAGCAGCCATTGGAAAGCAATATGTTGGAGACCTGTCAACAGAGACGGATTAATGCTCCATAGGGCCCTAGGCAAGGTAGCAATTTGGGGCCCCACATCTTTTGATCTGGTGCTTCTGACACAGAGTGCTATTAGCAGGTACTGTTTTTTGGCTATAATGGAATTGGGAGCAACTGGATGGTGCTGGTGTCTTTCAACTAAAAGGGCATCTGACACAATATGTTTGTGGCAGCAACAGCAGGGTCTCTGTGATTCATCTCTTGCAACCAGGGCCCCTCATATTGCCCTGGGCCCTAGGCAGTAGCCTAGGTTGCCCTAATGGATGATCCGGCTCTGCCTGTCAAGCATTCAAGGGGTAAAATCTCAATTTTACAGCAACAGGTTATTCATATTTCCTTTGGTGCAGTTGGATTGCTCCAGAATTGCTCTTCTTTTACTTTCTGCACACTGAATTTTGTTCTGTAAATTACATTCACTAACAGATTATTGTGTGTGTGTTGGGGCAGAAGGAGTTATGCAAATTCCTCCCTACTGCCGCATATCCATTGAGTGGTGGAGCAGGCAGTGGAAGACAACTCCTTCTCAGCTAGATGGGAATCACGGGATATAGAGTTTTCAACATCAGGAGGTCCAACGATTGATTGACCCTACGCTAAAAAAGCAGAATGGATCACAGGGAGTGGGTAAAACCTCTATTAATCCCCTAATAAAGATATACACAGATTAGCGTCCAAAGAGATGATTAACTACGCACTTTATTAATCCAATATTTAAAAACACACAAAGTAAAAACCAAAGCCTATAAAAGATTCCGTTAACCCTTTGAGTGCCAGAGTGGTACGGAATGCTTTGCAATGCATTCTGTACCACTCTGGCACTCGAAGGGTTAACCGTTTGAGTGCCAGAGGCATGACCATCTGTCACTCATTGGACTGAACCCCAAATACTACAGATAGAAGGGCAAAAATGTAAACACAAATTATGAGGTCAACCAGCGTTTGAATGAGGCTTCAATAGGACTGCTAGGAATGTATCAAGTGCTGCTGTGCACAGATACATAGCTGGTACCAATGCTGGGAAACCAAAATATGGGTATCTAATGTGCAATTCTGGCAGCTAAAGTGGTGCAGTTCTCGAGCAAACCAACTGTGCTATAGGGGACAGATGAGAATTCCCTTAGATTTAAATGAGGCTTTTAACCCCTCAGTGAATCACAGTATTACATTTGTTGCATTTTTATGTGTCTGTATCAGAGTCTCTTGTGTAAGCACACAGGTACAGCGAGTCAGTCTTCATCTGCTCGCTCCACGTGGAGGAGGGGAGCAGATGACAGGCCGTGGTGCAGAGCTCTAACTGCAGTCTGTCCAGACGAAAGGCCCAGGCACATTTTTAAAACTTTACATTTGGCCATAGCATACATTGTCTAAGGAAATAAAACCACTATTACTGCTTATTGATATATGAAGATCATTATGAGCCAAACTTGTATAGGGGGGATAGTTCCCCTTTAAGGGATTAAATACCAGAGAGTTCTCCAACAGATTGTTTCAAAATGCATTGGCGACCTCTCTAACAGTCAGCAGTTAGTTTGCTGCAGATCTGTACATCTTTAGCTGCTACGATTGCCCCCATAATATCCACACACACTCACTGTACCTGTGTGCTTACACACATAAGACTCTGATACCCACACAGAAAAATACCACAAATGTAGTGCTGCAATTCTCTGCTGGTCTCATGTTATATAAGGAAACTGGGCTGGCCTGTCTGAAACTCAGTTCTGCAACCATTTTATTATTCGTCCACTTCTATTATTTTGCCTCCATCTCCTCTCTGCATTTTCCTCTCTCCTCTCCATTCTTTATTTGCCTTCATGATAGTTTTATCTTGGAACAGGTTCTGTGTCGTTACAAAAATATCTGGAATGTGGATGTTCGGTTACGCCCTGGGTTCCTGGGGGGTATCATGCAGGCCTCTGGTATGTATAAAAATATCTACCTAGCAGATATTATTGATGCACTGTACATATAGGAATACATTTTTTTTACATTTTTTTTTAAGGCCAACTATAATAATTGTGCCTCTGGAAGACAGGCCTGCCATTGAAGCGAAGGCTGTATTGTAAGCCCCTGTGGATCAGAGGAGGAACTGAACGGGTGCTGAAAAGAGAACCCCAATGCTCTCTCTCTGATTACACAGCGAACTCTGACCTGAGAGACTTCCTGTCTGGTGGTTTTGAGTCATGTGGTTTGTGATATGGAAGTCCCATCCACTGTTAACGTAGACCTGTCACCTTGAATTTCTTTTTACGTATGTGCCTACTTATGTGTCGTGTTAACCAAAAATCTAGCAGATGTAAAGTTTAGGAAATATTCTGTGTTTTATTTACTGGAAAAGTGAAATTTAGTCTCCTGGTGCAGTGCAGTGCATCATTAGCATATAAGCCACCTATGAAAAAGCTTTATTAGCTTATGAAATGTCTCCGAAGTGCTTAATTAGCATATTAAACATCACTGGTAACACAGTTAACATACATGTATTCTGTACATTTGCTGGCTAATATGATACACAGGCTGTTTTTTTAATTAAGTTTTCAAATATGCAAACTTGAATCAAGCTGATAGCTCTATTTTAACGCTTTGAGTGCCAGAGGGGTACACAACACATTGCACTGCACACCACTCTGGCACTCAAAGTGAGTGATATTTCAAGGATTCTTTTGGATTCCAAAGTAAATAAACAGAGAGACATATAGGTAATCACATATTTATTGTTATCAATAAGCATATAATACACAATAAGCAGAGAATACTTATCAGCCAATGATCTCCGCATGTATGGGAGAGCTCCTGGATGGATCTGACCACCGCCCATACAATCTTACACAGTCACACAGCAGGACACGTCTCATGCACGTTCCCTACTGAAGACCATGCACAGAACGCTCCTAATAAACATGTTGTGCACAGATTTGTAAGAAACTCATTAACCCCTGATTAAGAAACAACCTTTTATTAACCCCTGATTAACCCCTTCTTGCTTGGGATGGGACCATATTTTCTACATTCTCATACAGGAGATTAACATAACATTGTAGCAGTGCAGTTGGTTGCCTCCAGAGCTGCCCCTTTAGCTTTATGAATAAGGCTTTAATCTGTTGAGTGCTAGAGGGGTAACCAAAGCATTGCTATGCAATGCTTTGCATGCCCCTTTGGCATTCAAAGGGTTAAATCTGTATTTTATTTGAATGGAATCCTACTGGTCTAGATATTAATTACCAGTCCTCAGGGCACGCCAACACCGTACACCTGATTAAACACGGGGGTCAGTCACAATGCCTGAGTGACCAATACTGATTTAGGATTAAAGGGATAGTAATACTTCGTTTTAACTTTATTTTATTTTGTAGGCATTAAAAAAACATGAAGAATGATATAAGTCTTATCTCTCAAACCTTTATGGTTTAAGAGATATTCACAAACAAAGTATCCCCCTCCCGCCCCTTTTACTGATGTAACACTTTTCAGCCAGGGCAGAACGGAGCTGCCCAGGTAGACTGCAGAGAGGGACAATCTTCAATTAAGATAAGAGAAAAAGCTGAAAAGCTTGTGAAGGGGGGCATGGATTTCATTGTATTCACAGGAATAAGAGTGTCCCCTTCTGTTATCTGTCCAGTCTATGGACTGCATTCCACATCTGAGAAGAGATTGTTTACAGTAGGTAAAAGGGGCGGGAGGGGGAAACTTTGCTTGTGATTATCTCATAAACCATAAAGGTTTGAGATATAAGACTTATATCATTCTTCATGTTTTTTTAATGCCTACAAAATAAAATAAAGTTAAAACGAAGTATTACTATCCCTTTAAGCAGGGATAACGTGAAAATGTTCACTGTTAGTGCGTCCCAAGGACTGACGTTAAGAAACACTGTTCTGTACCATAGACCATGATAACTAGCCGGGATCTGAGACCTGTGTATAGGTAAAGTGTTGTGGTGATCACACCTGTAATGGCAGAGAAAGGAGAGCCTGGAAGTTACCTTCTACTTATCTTGTATTTCTTTTCCTCCTGTGTTTAATCAGACTTCCAACTGAAGGAATACCGATATTATGGATTTGGCCAATTGGTTACTAATCCTTGTTTTTTTCCTACAAGGATTAGTGCTGCATTCTATATTTGTTTGCTCTAGATGCCGTTATTTATCTACCAATCTAACCAGTCTCAATGAGCTGTCCCTTTAACCATTTATAATTGTACTAGTTGAAGAGCCCATTACACAGGCCACAGTGTCACTGCCAGCCGGTCACAAGGCAGTCATGCACAGTAGAGACTGTCCGTGCCGTGGCTGATACAGCGCTGAATGCTCTTTCGGAGTGACCCGCTCTCTATCAGCCTCGTCACGGGTAGTCTCTATTGAGCATGACTGGGTCGTTACAAACTTTCTAACTAATTATTATATAGGATTACCTGTTAAACATGGATACTAAGCGTTGTTGGATAATGGTCCCTCAGCTCTAATACTGTAACTACATAGCAGGAGTGGGCAACCTGAGATCCCCCAGCTGTTGTTAGACTACAGCTACCATCATCCAATGCCAGTCCACAGCTAGGAATTGTAATCCAACAACAGCTGGAGAACCTCAGGTTGCCCTCTCCTGATACAAATTCCTTCCCCTCTTGTGAGTGGTAAGTTTAGCAAATTGCTTCTCCCAACCTACTGAAAAACAATGTTTCTTGATCACCAAGGGGGAGATGCACTGAGGTGTGATAAAGAGGTGATAAAGTGTAGATGACTCTGGCGATATCACTTCTCCAGTTCCCATGTTATTCTGTGGAGCCTATCACTAAAGTCATTCGTGCCTAGGCTCCATAGAATAACACAGGAACTGGAGAAGAGATATCATTGGAGAAGTCCTCTCTGCTTTATCTCTCTTGGTGCATTACCCTCAGGATTGTCCAAAGCATTACTCTGGTACACATGGTGTTAAGAAGAAACAACACCTCTTAATAATAACCTTTACTTACAGAAAATCCAAATGACACCTATGAAATTTGTCTTTGTGTTTTTGTCCAATAGATAACGTATTCAGTCAGTCCTGGAGGTCCTGTCTATGGAGGCGGACATGACAAGCTGCTGGCAGCTCCTTCAATCTGAAACAGACAGAGTGTATAAGTCGGCTTAACTCCTTGATCCTTTAACACCCCATGATGTGCCAGAACAGTCACGCCTGTTCTGCACTTAAGGACCAGTGACAGTCCTGGCATGTCATGGAATTCAGGAGTCCCCACGCACCTGCACTCCACTCTGGGACCCCGGAATTTAAACCTTTGAGTGCCAGAGGGGGATGGAATGCATTGCATCTCCCCCTTGAATTTACCATGTTCGTTGAGCAGAGTTTGAAGTCCTGCCAGCAACTGTTACGTCCGCCTTCACAGACCTAACTTCTTCACATCGTGTCATCTCCTGAACAAAGCCGCAAGGGCAAAATTCATAATGGCTGCTAGGAGTTTCTAGGCATAGTAAAGTAATTGGGCAATATTCTTAAGAGCGGCTACTGTCCGCGACAGTAATAATTTAAAATATTCTTACAATCAAACTAAAATGTACACCTGGGTGTATATGAATGGTGCATAAAATGACAGAACTGTAGAAACTATGTGCAAAAATGATAAATATTTGTCATTCTTACCGTTATTTGTATTTCTTCTGTGTCCCTACACAGCATTTACCAATGGGTTATGTCTCCGCCCTCCAGCTGGGTAGGACTTCCTCTACTTTCAAAAGGTGGAGATCCGGTAGAGGCACCAGTTTCCCTTTTGGCCAAGCTGTAGAAAATAGGAAGATAAAAAATATAAACGAGAAGGGGTAGGGTATGCCGTGTAGGGACACAGAAGAAATACAAATAACGGTAAGAATGACAAATATTTATCATTTCTTCTGTGTCCCTCCCCGGCATTTACCAATGGGTCTTAAAAAGCAGTACCCATAGCAAGGGGAGGGAACAGGTTATATAATAAGTAACCAAGAAAATGTGAATATACATAGAAAAACCTATATATGCGTATAAATATGGAAGAAGGACAGATCCTACTTGCTTAGGAAGGGATGACTGCTTCCAACACCTTTCTCCCATACTTGGCATCTGCTGAAGAATGGACATCCAACTGATAATGTCTGATGAATGTGGAAAATGAGGACCAGGTTGCTGCCTTGCAAATTTCAGAAGGAGAAGCTTCAGCTTTCCTGGCCCAGGAGGTGGATAATGCCCTGGTAGAATGAGCTTTCAAGTTCTTTGGGACTTGTTGGCCTGCTTCCTTATAAGCCAACTGAATACATGAGGTAATCCATCTGGATATAGAAGACTTGGAAACGGGTTTTCCCTTGAGCTTTCCTTGAAAATAGATGAAGAGTGAATCCGAGGTTCTGAAATCTTTTGTCCTCTTCAAATAAACTGAAAGTGCTCTAACCAAGTCCAAATTATGAAACTGTAGTTCCTTAGGGTTTTGTGGGTTGGCACAAAACGATGGTAGCACAATCTCCCAATTTAGGTGAAAGTCAGAAATAACTTTGCCTCTAAAGGATGGTTTAGGTCTCAAAGTTACTTTGTCCTGATGAAAAACCATATAGGGGCTATTGCATGACAAAGATTGTAATTCATTCACTCTGCGAGCAGAAGTAATGGCGGTTAGAAAAAGTACTTTGAAGGTCAAAACTTTTAATGGAACTTCTTCCAGCGGTTCAAAGATGTGAGACTTGGATAGTTGATCAAGGACCAGGTTCAGGTCCCATGGAGGCACAATACTACGAATAGTAGGTCTAATCTTTGAGATTGCTCTTAGGTATCTTTTGATAAGATCATGATCCGATAGTTGAGTAGCTAAAATGGCAGATAGAGCAGAAACTTGAACTCTGATAGAGGCGGGTCGCAGGCCTGCCTGAAAACCATGCTGTAGAAAATCCAAAATTATTGGAACAGAAATGAGATGGTCTTGAGGAGAATTAGATTTTAGCCAAGATAGGAAGGTAGACCAGACTTTGGAATAGACCGATGAAGTAGATTTTTTCCTACCGGAAATAATGGTACTGACAACAGAATCTGACAGACCTTTGTTCTTCAGAATGAGCCTTTCAGCCTCCAGGCCGTCAGACGTAATAAACTGAGGTTCGGATGAAGTACTGGCCCCTGGGTCAGGAGATTGGGAACCAGGGGAAGCTGCCAGGGTGGCTGGGTAGACATGGCTACCAGGAAGGAATACCAAGGCCTTCGGGCCCAATCTGGAGCAATCAGAATAATATTTGCCCGATCTCTCCTTATTTTGCAGACTACATCCATCAGGATTGGGATAGGAGGGAAGACATAGGCTAGGTTGTAAGTCCATGGAATCTGTAATGCATCTTGTCCTTCTGCTGTCTGTTCCTGCCATCTTGAGATGTACCTTGGACACTTGGCATTTGTCTTGGAGGCCATGAGGTCTATCTCCGGCTGGCCCCATCTGAGACATATCTGATGGAAGACTGCTGGATTCAGAGACCATTCTCCTGGATTCAAGGTGGATCTGCTTAAATAATCTGCTACGCGATTGTTTTTTCCTGACACGTGAGATGCTGAGATGCTCTGGAGATGTACCTCTGCCCAGAGCAGAAGTCTTCGCGCCTCTTTGTATAGACCGAGACTTCTTGTGCCTCCGTGGTTTTTTAGATACATGACTGTGGGCAAATTGTCCGAATAGATTAGGATCTTCTTGCCCTTTATGTTGGACTTCAGACTCTGTAGGCAATTCCAGACTGCTCTCATTTCCAAAATGTTTATGTGGAGACGTTTTTCCGATGGTGTCCATTTCCCCTGGACTAGAATTGATCTCCACTTGCCTCCCCATCCTATAAGACTGGCATCTGTAAATATGACTTCCGTAATTTGTTCCTCTAAGGAGACTCCTTGCTTGAGGTTCCTTCTTTTTATCCACCAATTCAACTCCTTTCTTGTTGATGGGAGTAGAAATATCTTCTGGTAGGGATTCCCAGAATCTTTGTCCCAGAATCTCAAGAAATTCCACTGGATGGGGCGAAGGTGCAATTTTGACCATGGAACTACTTGAGAGGTTGATGAGAGATTCCCCAGAAGTTCCATAAATTCTTGGGCTGAGTGAACTCGTTTCTTTCTGAAATGACGTACCCTCCTGGATATTCTGGATATCCTGTCCTCCGTCAAGGTGACTAAACTTTTCACTGAATCCAATCTCAGTCCTAGGAAGATGATTGATCTGGTTGGAGTCAGATGGCTTTTCTCCTCCTTTATTAACCAGCCTAACTGACGTAGATGCGTCAGAGACCTCTGAGTGTGTAAGATAGCTTGAGACTGGGATGCCGCCAGGATCAGGATGTCGTCTAGGTATGAGATGACATGAATTCCCTGCTTCCTCAAAGGCTGAAGAGCTGCAGCCAGAACCTTGGAGAACACTCTGGGTGCAGAGGATAGGCCGAAGGGAAGGGCAGTAAATTGATAGTGATTCCCTTTTACTGCAAACCTGAGAAATTTCCTGTGAGATTCCCTGATAGGAATGTGGTGGTATGCGTCTCTGAGGTCGATTGTGGACATGAATGCCCCTGGAAATGTCGCTTTTATGATGGAGATGGCTGTTTCCATCTTGAAATGAGATGTCTTGATTGACTGATTCAAGTCCTTGAGATCTAGAATAGTCCGAAAGCTGCCCGAATTCTTGGGAACTAAAAACAGGACTGAATAGATGCCAGAACCCTGCTGATGCAAAGGAACTGGTTCTATAACATTGTTGAACAGGAGGCTCTTGATGGCATCCAAGAAGGCTATGGCTTTTGACGGATTGGATGGAACTCTTGATTGAATGAACTTGTGATGTAACGGGGTCTTGAGAAATTCTAGCGGGTACCCTAGTTGTAATATTTGTCGAACCCAACGATCTGGGTTTGCTAATTGATCCCAGGCTGCCAGAAAAAAACTCAGTCTGCCCCCAACTGAGTTTGCAACTAGGGCCCGCTTCTCTTCATGGGATTTCTTTCTTGGTTTGGGGCTTTCTGGTGAAATCCCTTCTATAGCCGCCCCGGAAATTCTGGTTTGATCCCTGCTTCTTATGGAAATAAGATCTTCCTTGAAATCTAGATGAGTCACGAAAGGACGTATTCTTGCCTCTGGAACTTGAAGATCTTGGGGAAGAGGGTCTTGAGCGCTTGTCCTGTGGTAAGAAGGAACTCTTACCCCCTGAAGCCTTTTTAATAATCTCCTCCAGATGTTCGCCAAACAAAGAAGTTCCAGAGAAGGGCAAAGATATCAGCTTGCTCTTGGAAGATGTGTCTGCGTTCCATGATCTTAACCACAGGGTTCTTCTGGCCGCCACTGAGAGTGCAGATGATCTAGCTGTAAGGCGAATAATATCTGAGGATGCATCGCAGGAGAAGTTGGCTGCTTCCTTCATGACGGCCATCTCTTTCAGGAGCTTAGACCTGGAAACGTTGGACTCAATTTTTTCTTCAAGATTACTCAACCATATTCTCATGGTACGAGCTAGGCAATCTACTGCTGTAGCAGCTTTGAGACAATGACCTAAAACTGAAAATTGGCGCTTGAGGGTCCCGTCAAGCTTTCTTTCCATAGGGTCCTTGAGAGAGGTTCCATCTTCCAAAGGCAATGTAGTACGTTTAGCAACTTGGGCTACAGATGCGTCAATCTTGGGGGGGGGAAGGTCCAAGGCTTGGTATCTTCCTCCTTAAAGGGGTACATTCTTGAAAATCTTTTGGGGACTGTGGATCGTCTGTCACCCAACTTCCATTCTTCTTTTACCAATTCTGAAATTGATTGATGTAAAGGAAAAACAGGAACTTCTTTCTTTTTTCCTAGGAAGGCTGCATCCATTATATTCAGGTCCTGTGGTGTATCAGATAGACCCAAGGACTTACGGATTATGCGAATCAGACCATCAACTCTGTCTAAATTAAAGGAGCCAGATTCTTCGTTGATTTCTCCTTCTTCCTCGGAGGAAAATTCTGATTCTGGATCGAATATACTGGATTCACGTGGATCTTCCTCCCTCATGGTTGAAGTGCCTTCCCCAGGGTCCAGACGCTGCCGCTTTCTTGAAGGCTCTCCCTCTTGCATAGCTTTGAAGGTGTCTTGCATGGATGACTTCATCCAGCATAAAAAATTGGAGAACTGTGACGTCATATCCGTTCCAGCAGCTACTTTGATACATTCTTGACAAAGTTTCCCAGATTCTGATAAACTTAACTTATTATTACAGTTAAGGCAACATTTAGACTTAGGAACACTTTTGTCCTCTTTAGTAGTGGACTCAAGCTTCTCTTTCTCCTTATCCTTCTCTCTTTCTCTATCTTTATCCTTCTCCTTCTCTCCCTTATCCTTGTCTCTTTCTTTCTCCTTCTCTTTCTGTGCTTTAGAAGACATTATTATTTGCAATAGAAAAGAGAATACTTACCTTAAATAGCCAGAAGAGGGAAGGGGAGGATCAAGGAACCGGGAAACCGCCTCTCAGTCCGTTCAATCGGCACCACACGGGTTCCTGCCGCGTGCGTTCCATTCCTGGAACGCAAGAAAATAAAAGCGCTGCTTCCGGTTCTGCGCTCTCCTCACAACACCACGCTGAATAGTCGGAGGACAAGAAACTTGACTGGAGACGTGCCCTGCTCGCCGTCATTGAGGGCAAGGAAGGGTCCAATAACGGAGCAAGACAAATGGCACCGCCGCGGGTACTGAGAGCCGCCTCGCCGCTAGCTCCAAGGGCAGACTCAGCGGCCCGGAAGGAGAGAAGGTAGGAGAGTATCTGCGCGCTTCCACGCCGTCCTTCCAGCTGGGTAGGACAAAAGAAACTGGTGCCTCTACCGGATCTCCACCTTTTGAAAGTAGAGGAAGTCCTACCCAGCTGGAGGGCGGAGACATAACCCATTGGTAAATGCCGGGGAGGGACACAGAAGAAATATATATACATACATGTGTGTATATGTACGTTTGCATATCTTGATATATAACATTTCCTGTGCTATTTTATCATCCGGTTAGGTGATCAATTTGTATAAAAAATAAATAAATTAAAAAAAATCTGCCTACATTTTCCTTAATGGGCACAAGAGCTTATAGATATAAGCTTATAGATTTATTGATTATAGAATCTGTGAAGTGAAAAATGTGTTGTGGCCATTGCCCAGACCATGTTGCATTCTGTGTTTGCGTTGTGCACCGGGTTTTTGTTTTTGCACCAAATTAGTGTTAACAGCTATGGTCTAGATATGTTGTAGATGATTAAATGTTATTGCTGTCTGTACATAACATATTGCCTTTGAAGTATGTGGAGACATTTGTGGATAAAACCCTTGATAAAATTTTCAGCTGCAATGTAATCCCAGCCTGTGTGTGCAGAGAACAGCTACTATTACACTGTGACTTGTGTGCAAGTGCAGTTTGAACCACAAGGTGGCCTGCTAATCATCACCTTTAGCATACTTCACACTTACAGCTAAAAATGGGTTATATACATTTAATTACTTTGTACTCCATATTGCTGTCTGTAATATTTCTGTGTTGGGTTTTATGAGGCCTAAAACCTTGTTTTATATATGCTGTGTGGGAGCAGACATTCCTGTCTTTTCCAAGTCTCCCATTGATTGTCCAGGATTAAATGGGCTGAGCTAAGAGAGCCTTTCTTAATACAAGTGCAGTGGACTGTACGCACAAACAATTAACCGGCTTTAGCTATTAATTCTCCATGCAACTGACTCAAAATAATATTAACCGTTTGAATGCCAGAGGTGGTACACACCAGCTCTGGCATTCAAAAGGTTAAATAAATGTTTCTGAACAGTAGAATTTACACACGCATTTAAAGCAAGTTTAGGATTATATTCTAGGGATGTAAAATACTAGTTAATTTTGCCTGTCCTAACTGTAAATACATGATATTTAAAGTTACTTCAACCTATTTAATTTTTTGTTGTCTTTAACGGACCACTATCCCCTGAAAACAACTGGTGATTTTTGAAAGTGCTTTCAAAATCACCTATGTTGTATTAGCCTTTTTTTATTTAGAAAATAGTTTATTTACTTAGAGTTATAGATTGCATTATGCCGTACAGACATTTACTTTACACTTACTTTAGCCCTGCCTTACCAGGTGTCCTCTCACTGACACTTAATCCTTTGAGTGCCAGAGAGGTACAAAACACATTGCAAAGCAACGCAATGCGTACCCCTCTGACACTCAAGGGGTTATGGTGAGATGTTCAAAGTCTGTAATCAGAATTAATAAGGTCTTCCGCCATGGTCCATCAATTATCAGACATATTTTTCCGTCATTTTTTTTCATCCAATTCTGCAATCTCCATCAAAGGGAAAAAGCAATCTTAAAAGTTGGCGTGGTTTAGTCTATCATCCTATTGTAAGGTATTTTCAGAAAATTTTTTTTTTTTAGCTGAGTGTATTTTTTCTGACAAAATGGTCTAATCTTGTAGAAGACATATTAGTGTAATATTAGCAGATAGATGTGATAAGCCAGTGGTGTCCGTGCGGACTGTGGGCCAAATGCAGCCTGCCCGACTCCAGGGTGTGGCCTGCTTGAGATATAGATTATATATGTATATATAATGTGTTTGTGTGTGTGTGTGTGTGTGTATATATTTTTTTTTTTTTTTTAGCCTAATTAACCAGCACAGATGAACTAGTAGTCTAGTAAGACCTAATACCCTGCTTGCCAGTACAGTTCAAGACTAGATGTCTGTTATATATCAGTACTGCCATTAACTTGATCAATAAATAAAACCATATTTTGGATAGCTAACAGGCTACAACTCGCCATCATTATCGATAAAAATAATACTGTGGCCCTCGTACTTATGGTTTTCTGATCGTGTGGCCCACTGTTGAAAAAACGTGGATGCCTCTGTGATGAGCAGTAGTAAGATGTTAAATGGTAAAAAAAAGAAATGTGTATTTCTTTCCAAATTTTCATTTTGAAGACATTTTTAACAACAGAAATTTTAAGGGCAATGTTAATCAAATTCATCTTACTACCATTTTTAATTGTTTACGACACATTTTCAAATGTGACTTATTTACTTGTGAAATACTGTCCTTCATTTACCCCCAAGTCATGGTCCAGCAATCTTTTCATTATGAACATTGCTCCTTTTAATCCTTTCACTGCTAGGAGAGTTGGCAATGCATATCTGAGCAGTGTCAGTGAGTGAGAGGGATCATTTCAGATAGGAAGTGCCTGCACGGCATACCTTAATAATCATAATCTGCAATTCTAAGTATAATGATAACTCCTAAACTAGTTTTCTAAATGAAAAAAGGCCAAATACAGCATATATGTGATCATGAAAGCTTTTCAAAGTCACCAGTGTTGTTTTATGTGATAGGGCCCAGTTAATATGTCTTCTGGTATTAAAATGTACCAGTATTGTGTTTACTTTGTTATATATCACTAGAGTTAGAAGAATAACGAGAATGACTTTATGTACCATACTGTACCGGAATTCCTTGTATATCACAGGTAATTCTCCACCTGCGATGGTGCCAAATAAAGGTGCATATATGGTAAAAGACCTGGAGAGGCTGTCCAAGGTTTATGAAGTCCCTCTTCGACAACCCAAAGACTTCTTCCAATCTGTCATTAAGAAAGGTTAGTGTGATCCCTGCGTAGCAAAATGAGACAAAGCAACTTTCCCATAGGGGAGAAATAACCATTCCCATGAGTACATTTGATTCAAATGGGGCTTTTAATCCTTTTGAATCCTAGCTTTGCAATGCTGGGGGGAACCCCCTAATATTGAAGGGTTTAAAAGTCCCTTTTGCATTAAAGGGGATCTATTACCCCTATACCCCTCCCTCTATGCAGCCTCCTCCGAAGACAGAGGATATCTGTAGGTAAGCTAGAGTGGTATCTGGCCAATGAGATCGCTCCAGCTTATTTGCAGAAGTCCTCCATGATTGGAGAAAGCTGGACAGAGGGAGGGGAGCAGAGGAAGAGTGACAGACTGTGGTACAGAGTTGATAACTGTAGTCTGTCTGGAAACAGAGAACAGGATAATGTTTACACATTGAATTTCAGCCAAATAATGTTTTAAAAAAAGAAATTATTACAGTATTCCACCTAATCACTATTTAATCTAACTTCAAGACAAACTTGTATAGGGGTGATAGTTCCCCTTTAATGGAAAATGTCTTTGTGCAGTATGGTACAGTTGATTTGATACATGAGGCCCATTAAGGATGATGGTGTACAACAAATCAAAGCAATTCTGGCTCAAACCAACTGTACAATACGGTAATGGATAAGTTCCAAAATATCCCATTGCGTTAAGTATGGCTTTTAATCCTTTGAGTGCTAGATAGAGTAATGGGGATATCTCTAGCATTTAAGGGGTTACAATCCCCACGTAACTCACTAGGAATTTTTATTGTCCCAGAATTGCTCCAGTAACTCTTAGTACATCAGACTTGCTGAGATTTATGTTCAAAAGAGAAGTGGAGGAATTGTGGGGCAAACCAAAAACAACAATGGGGGGGGGGGAATCACCACAATTCCCATTAATGTAAATGGGCTTTTTTAACCTTTTTGTTTACTAGAGAAGTCGTCATCATGAATCCATTTGGGAACTGTACTTGTCCCATAAAGGTGCAGGTGGTTTTCTGCAGAATTCCTCCAGTATTTTCTTTTGCACAAAGGGCCCATAAGGGCTTATGTATAACACATTGAGTGAGAGAGGACATTATGTATTCGTGCCAACTATAGCAATTATTGGACGAATACACTGCATTATAGAAGATAAATAATGATTCCTAAAATTCCCAGTGATTTCAGTGAGGCTTCTTAACCCCTTGAATGCTGCAATGCACATTTTAATAGATTTTTTTTTTCCTGTTACCAAAGAGGAAAGAGAATAGAAAGTAACCAGATATTTTTTCCAGGGAGTCTCTCTGCTATGCGCTTTGTCACAGCCGTTCAGATGTCTCATCCAGAATTTTTAGAGCCGGTGTCCCGAGAGCTGTGGATTCGGGTCTGGTCGGAGGTCAGTTCATCTTCTGTACATTTTCTTACTCATTGGTCTTTCCTAGAGAGCTGTAAAATAACTTTCTTTGGTGTGTAGCCGTTCTCCCTCTAGATTGTAAGCTCTTGTAAGCAGGGCCTGCTCCAGCATTTGTTTCAGTCAGTATAACTGTGCCATGTGCTTCTTAAGAGTATTCATTAATTGTACAGAATATGATGGCTCTTTATACTTAACCAGTTTTTCTCAAGAACATATGGCGAAACAGGGCCAAACGCTAGAGCAGTGGTTCTCAACCCGTGCCCTCAGTGGCTACTAACAGGCCAGGATTTGAGAATTTTAGCACAGGTGAGTTAATCAATATGACTGAGCCTCTGATCAACACACTTGTGTTCTAGCAGGGAAATTCCTAATCCTGGCCTGTTAGTGGCCACTGAGGGCACGGGCTGAGAACCTCTGCGATAGAGCAAACAAAATTCACTATAAAGGAGACATGAAGATTACAAATAGATTAGATGGGCCTTTTAACCAGTTGATTGCTATAGAGGGGTCTCCAGTGCATTGCAAAATAATGTGTTGGAGATCTAGTTAGTATTCGAGGGGTTAACAGTTCAATTTATATCACTGAGTAATTGGATGTTTTTTGTCCCCTATGGTGCAATTCTGCGCTCCGGAATTGAACCATTCCAGCTAGGTGAATACGGTCCCAATATGGTAACTAGTTAGACATGTTCTTTCCACATATCACTTGCTGTGAATTTAATATGAGTATTTGCATCTTTCCCTGCAGGATAAAGATATTGTTGCACCGGAAAGTATACTAGAGGTAAGTGCGTTCTGAGGCTGAATGGAGCTTTTAACCTATCAAATGCTGGAGAGGTCTTTGAAATATGTTAGACCTCTCTCTAGCTTTAAAATGGTTAAAAGCCCCTTTTAAATCAATGGCGTTTTGTTTCCTATAGCGAAGATGGGTTTGCTCCAGAATTGCACCACAAAGTCTTAGTACATTTGCCTTTCTGCATAGACTTGGAGCCAAAGGCCTAAAGAAAGAATAGCAGAGATCTGTTGTGCCATTGGGATTTTGATTGGCTAGAGAGGTTCACAGTGCAATACATTGGAGACATCACTAGCATTCACGTGTGTAACAGAGCCATTACCCTTAATGGAGATTTGTTCTCTCTGGTGCCTGCTTTCCTCCAGAATTGCTCCTATTTCCTTTGTGTGTTAAGGACCATTAGTTTTGAAAAACCAACATCATGCTATAAAGATGGGATTAGAAAACTGTGGCCTTGCATCTTTTTTGGACTACAACTCCCATCACCCTCTGTTGGCCATTGTGCATCTGAGGATTATAGGAATCATAGTTTAACAGCTGGAGAACAGCAATTTGTCTGCATCTGCAGTAGATCATTGAAGCCACATAAATCTGGATTCATGCGGTGTCTGATACTAACAACACCCATCATCGTCAACAAGTTCAAAACAGCTGAAGGTCCAGTGACTAACTGACTATCCCTGACATAAATACTGTAAAATTTCAGGTATAATACGTACTTGTGTATTATACGCAGGTGCATATTATACCAAAGATTTTAAGGGAAAACAAGAGTGTCTATGTATAATACGCACCCTTGTTTTCCCTCTTGCTAAAAATTTTTTTTAAGGCTTCCCTCCCTCGCCCGGTCCAAAACCGCTGCCAAACCAGGACTTACTTGGTTCAAATTTAACTCCCCACTGAAGTCCACATCTCTTGAATGGATGGAAGGAAAAGCACAAAGCTTCCCAGCGGGTGGTATGCTTCCATTTGCCGCCCACTTCTCTCAGTGAGCTTTCAGGACCTTCTGCCTCCATCCAATTGGCTGGAGGCGGAAAGTCTTGAAAGCTCACTGAAGGAAGCGGGCGGCAAATGGAAGCATGCCGCCCAGTAGAAAGCTTTGTATTTTTCCTTCCATCAATGCTAGAGATGCGGACTCCAGTGGGGAGTTAAATTTGAACCAAGTAAGTCTTGGTTTGGCAGTGGTTTTGGCCCGGGCGAGGGACGAAAGGCATCTGCCAACCCTAACTTTTTTTTTTTTTTTTTTTTTACTCGTGTATAATACGCACCCCCCACTTCACATAAGGTGAAGTGGGGTAAAATTGTGCGTATTATACCCGATATTTGACAGTATGTGTTTTGACAGTACTTAATGACTTGGCAGCCAGTGGGACTTCATAATACACTGTTGAGCTGGTCTCCAGAAGCAGGGAGATGGTCCTCATCACAGATCATGACTGGCTGAAAATTAAAGTATTTCTGTTCCAGCAATGGGGACTACAAATTGTCCATCCCTGTATTAATGTGTTGTGTATTCCTTCCCTAGGCTGCTAAGAAGGCTGGGATGTCTGAAGAGCAGGCAAAGAATCTGCTGAATTCAATCTCCTTGCCCGAAGTGAAAACCAAACTCAAGGAAACCACTGATGAAGCTTTGAATCATGGGGTGAGTTGGGTATTGTTTGCTTGTCATGTATGTACTGCTTTTCATTTACACACAGGATCAAAGCAATATTATTCTCAAAATTTGACTAAAAGTAATAACTTATTTTCTTGTAAAGGGGAATTGTGCCTTGTGAATAAGTGTCTTTATTTTAAAGTGGGGGGTGTCATCTTAAGATATGCTACTTTTTAAAGGCATAGTGATAGTTAATAAGTAAACATATCTACTGTGGGCATTATCCTCCTGAGTAAATCAAGGTACTCCCACTGCTGAAAGGTGTTTTGTTCAAAAGTTATTACAGTTCAAACTTTTTTTTTAGTTGTAGTATCTCAGTGGCCCGAAATCACGCCATTCTATGTACAGCTCTGGTCAGTTGACCATAAACCTCTATAGGATGGTGTAGCAACAGCACCACTGTACAATTTCAGGCCACTGAGGAATTGCACCTAATAAATTCAAGTTTGAGCTGTAATGACTTTTGAGTAAAACATCTCTCAGCAGTGGGAGTTCCTTTATTTTACTCAGGGGGATAAACACTACAATATATAGTTTTATTACATACTAATGTAAAAGCCCGTGTACATGGCGTATCCTATAGTATAAGGCCAACACAGTAGAGATTGGCTGAGCGCAGCACTACACCTCCCAGCATTCTGTGCGTTCTGCCATTGTCTACTGCTTATGACTGCCTGTGTTTGGCATGACCGCATCGGACAAACATACATCTGGCCTGTTATAGGATTAAGTGTTTATCCCTTTTAAAGAGAATTAAAAATTGCTATTTGTAATGTAGTTTCTGTAGAATGGACCCTCATTTGTTGTTGGCACAGTCTGGCACTTTATGCTAATTATTTATTGTTCTGAGCCTACATTACCACACACTGTGCAATAAATTAATCTAGGCAGAGCCCACACAGTGGGTAATTTCTCATAGAATATGGAGTGTTAAGCTTGTCCTTTTACCTTTTGGCTGTCTGAGAGGTATGCAATGCATCCAAAGGTTACACAGAACTAACTGGCATACTATGCAGTGAAATAGCATAACTTTCCACACCATGCCACCAATAAAAGTTGATCATTTACTTGAAATGCAAATGGCAAGTACAATACATAGGCAGAAATAAATTCTAAATTAAGCAAACTAAGCTTGTCTTAGGGTTACAGGCCTGTTTAACGGCATGTCTTACTTGGGTGTCTGTTACAGAGCCATTTGGTATATCTGTTCTGTATAAAGTAGGACAGAAAGTCTTAGTGACCCTATGAAGTTTACCTTTATTCAAGAGAGAACATCCTCAATCAGTCTTTGATGTCTTAACCTTTTTGAGTGCCAGAAGGGTATACAATGTACCCCTCTGGCACTCAAAGGGATATACATGGAGAAATGACAGTTACAGGATCACATAACCTTAAACTCTGCTCACAGAACCAACATTGTGTTAATTTCTCTGTTCCCCTTTTTCATGTACCTCTCACAAGTCCTAATTTTCTGCTCCCATTCATATTTCTTCTCAGGCTTTTGGAATGCCCACTATTGTGGCCTATGTGGATGGCAAGCCTGAGCTGTACTTTGGATCTGATCGTTTTGAGGTTTTAGCACATCAACTGGGTTAGTAGCTAAACCATTTTATACTAAAATATCTCCTGACAACTCTGTTCTGTGTGTTCCGAATGCAGATTAGGGATCTTTTTTTATACTTACAGAATGAATGCCAGATCTCTACAGTGTGTTATACCAGGGGAGGACAATATGAGGCTCTCCAACTGATATCCAATCCTCATCCTCAGCCAGACAATGAATGGCTGGGGATGATGGGAGTTGTAGTCTTCTACAGCTGGAGAGCTTCAGGTTGCCCATGATCATCACTGTAAATGCATTGCTCTGATGTTGTCAATACTCCACTTGCCCAAAGAAGGCAATGAAAGTTACACATAATTAACCCTTTTGATGTCAGACATCTCCTTCCAAAGCAAGACACTGGGCATGTGTTAGCAGTCAAGTGGTTAAAGCTGGCTAGGCCTGTATCATTTTGTTCTACTAACAATCTTTCTGTTTCTCTGCTAGGTGAGAAATGGCTGGGACCAGTGCCTCAAAAGTCACGACTGTAATCTGCACAAAGAAGACGGCAATGAAGTGGACTTGTCATCCTAAGATAAGTTTAGTTCATTTTAACCTCTTAAAGACCGATCCGGCATGGGAAGGCTGTTAAAGTGGCTCTCTCACCACTTTACAAGTTATGGTTATTATGTAGAATACTTAGTGAATAATTATAAAACGTTACTATTTTTTTTAGTTGTTGTTTTTTTAAACATTATTTGCGAGAAAATTACAGTTTCAACTATGCCCAGCAGCCTACTTCCGGGTAGGCTGCTCTTGCCGTGGTTTGCCGCTCTGCCTCGGCTCTCATCGCTCTCCCCAGTTTCCTCCAATGACAGAGGCGTTCTGTTAGTAAGCTGGAGCGATCTCATTGGCTAGATATTGATCTCTGCCAATGAGATCGCACCAGCTTACTAACAGAATGCCTCCATCATCGGAGGATGCTCGGTAGAGTGACGGGAGCAGAGGCAGAGCGACCTACCCAGAAGTAGGCTGCTGGGCACAGTTTAAACTGTAATGTTCTCATAAAAAACCTAAAATAAATAAAATAGGTTCTATAATTATTCGGTAAGTATTCTACATAACAACGATAACTTTTAAAATGGTCAGCGATCCACTTTAAGGATCATGGCACATTTTTTTAATCATGGTATACTGGGATGGCAGGGTGGCATGCAGCCACACTGCGTTCCCAGAATTCCTTGACGTTCTAGGACTGTCACCGGTTCTTAAGTGTCGGATTGGTGTGACAGTCATGGCACGACATTGGTCCGTAAGAGGTTAAAGAGAACCAGAAACCACCTAA
The DNA here is from genome assembly GCA_037306005.1 of Rhinophrynus dorsalis. Lineage (NCBI taxonomy): Eukaryota > Metazoa > Chordata > Amphibia > Anura > Rhinophrynidae > Rhinophrynus > Rhinophrynus dorsalis. Next base: position 53,130,802 of record CM074724.1, read on the forward strand.
ATGCTGTACACACCTTTTGTTTGTAATATAAATAGTTTTTGAAGAATTAATCTTTGTTTGTGGCACAGTCTGGCACTTTATGCTAATTTTGTTGTGCTGTGCCAGTACTACCAGACATTGTGCTATGAATGAATCTAGGCAGAGCCTACACACAGTTGTATTTTCTAATCTCAAAGTGAGAAAGATGTTTGCCCTCAAACTCGCCTAACTAGCATGCTGTTTGGGGAATTGGCATAAGGTGCTACACTCTGCTGCCAACGTAGGAACATTTAAATTTCCAAAAACTATTTATTTTACATTAAAATGGCCACTACAACATATAGGCAGATTTTAACTCCACAAAAAACAAACTAAACTTTGTCTTAAGGTAACATGTTCACTGTGAGTGAAAGATTTGAAGAACAGAGTCACACAAGTGATATAAGTGACTGTAATCTCCACAATGCCAAATGTTTAGATTAATAAATTCCATGAATTATACATATTTACAGTTTTACTGTGGATCATTTTCTTTATCTGATTTTAAATAAATGTGCAAAGTCCTTACTGCTGGCTCATTGTTGCAGGTATGAGGAAGTCTGAATGCCTACTTATCTATAGAGGTTTATATCCTTTTTATAAGTCCAGAGTCCGACAACCTTGGACACTGTGGCTTTTGGTGACTACAGGACTACATCTCCCATCATCCCCACTCTGTGGCTGTTTGGGGAGGATTAGGGGGTGGTAGGCCCCAGCAGTTGCAATGCCAAAGGTCATACACCATAGGAGACATATAAAAATTCTTAAATTCTCATGCATTTGAATAGAGCTATTTAACCCCTTGAATGTGGAGGCTTCTCTAGCATTCAAGGGGATAAAAGCCCAATTTAATTTAACAAGAACTTTTATTTGTCCCCTATGGTGCAGTTGGTTTTATTCCAGAAGAACTCTGATTTGTGTTTGTACATATGGGCCAATGAGCCTTATGCACAGAAGGAGAGAGGAGCAGTTCAAGACAAACCACCTTTACTATAGGGGAGACGTATAGATTCACCAAATTGCTCTGTAATGCGTTGCGTGCCCCTCTGGCACGCAAAAGGTTAAGACTTCATTTTCAGTACTGGTATTCAGGGAACAAGAGCAAAACAGAGAGAAATATTTTAACCATTTGGATGCTACATAAAGATGTCTTAAGTATCCATGGGGTTAAAGAATATATTATTTCTTCTCTTATGATTTTATTGTAAAACTAAATCAGTCTTGTGGAGCCAGAAGTTTACATTTGAAGCATTCATTCAGCACCTGCAGAGAGTAAGGGGTGTTTAGCTGCAATGGCTTATTCTTTTAAGTAATGTAATGTGAATTTCCTGGTAAACAGAACCCGTGATGGTAGGAACCTTTATATTTGCCGATGGTATGGCACGTTTGTGATGTGAGTAGAGCATTTTGTTTACTGCAGCATAGTTGATGAGGATGAAAAAGACATGCATTCAGCCTTTGAAGTATGACCCTAGTTTTTATTAATCATGAAGGAAAACAGCCAATTCCACTTATTTGCCACGTATTAGTCCCAGTGGCTTTGGATGCAAGTTTTCAAGACAAATGTGGCTTGGACCCTGGCAAGGAATGTGTGTCAATTTGTCCCACAGAATAATAAAAACTCTTCTGGTCCCTTTGGATGCTGATGGGTTGTGCACCCCTCGTTGAGCCATCTCTGGTTAAATTCACTGGAGCCTGATAAAGGTAATTAATCTTGTTTGCATTTTCTGGTCCTCTTCAGAGAGAGACTTTTCCTGAGCCTAGAGTATAATTTATGTCCCACACTAATAAGACTATTCTGCTAGTGGAATTTGACTGTTTGGGTTCCGTATGGGTACCCAGTGCATTGTGCTGCAGCATCTTGGATGCCCCTCTGGCAGGCAGGGGGTTAGATGTTAAATTATGTTCATGAGTTTTGGAGTTGTGTATAGGGTTTTCATTTTTATTACTCCTGAAGAAGAGGCCTAGTTGTCTTGAAAGCTTGCATCCAAAACCACTTGCCCAATAGAGGAGAAGTAGGGAGAGAGACCTGGTAGAGGGAGACCATGACCTTGAGGTGGTGAAAGAGACAGTGTGTGTGTGTGTAGAAACTTGTGGAGGGATGGAGAGGTGACAGAGACATGGGTGGAGGGGCAGGGAGAGAGCTATGATTAAAATCTGACAAGGCTGAGGTGTATGAATGGTTCTGTGGATACCAGCTGACAGTAGGACAAGGCTGGGATGTCAGTGTATGAGTATTTCTGTGACTCTGTGGATCAAGGCTGGTCAGGCAGTGTATGTATGGTTCTGTGACAACCTTTGGACAGTGGAACAAGACTGGGGTGTCAGGCAGTGCATCATTGATCCCAACATTCACAAATTCATTATATAGCTGACAGTGTTGCATGCTCAGCCATTGACAGTGTTTGCGTTTGATGTGCCTGATCTAAATTCTTCCAAGTTAAAATGGTAACCCCCTGAATGCTAGTGCAGCCTCCACGGTATTGTGAAGAATTGGGGGTTCCATTTAAATAAATGGGGATTCTTTTTATTTATTCCCTATAATGCAGGTGAATTGCTGTACGTTTCTTAGTACACTGTGATGCTGAATTTTTAATTTGTCTCTATTTAATGTGTGTGGGTGGTGTTTACAGAGATCCTTGTTGGTTTGTGAGGGGAGGGAAGATGGTACAGGAGAACAAGAACTTAAAGGGATAGTAATACTTCATTTTAACTTTATTTTGTAGGCATTAAAAAAACATGAAGAATGATATAAGTCTTATCTCTCAAACCTTTATGGTTTAAGAGATATTCACAAGCAAAGTTTCCCCCTCCCGCCCCTTTTACCTATTGTAAGCAATCTCTTCTCAGATGTGGAATGCAGTCCATAGACCAGACAGATAACAGAAGGGAACAATCTTCTTCCTATGAGAACAATGAAAGCCCTGCCCCCCTTGACAAGCTTTTCAGGTTTTTCCCTTATCTTAATTGAAGATTGTCCCTCTCTGCAGTCTACCTGGGCACCTCCCTTCTGATCTGGCTGAACGGGGGGGGATACTTTGCTTGTGAATATCTCTTAAACCATAAAGGTTTGAGAGATAAGACTTATATCGTTCTTCATGTTTTTTTAATGCCTACAAATTAAAATAAAGATAAAACGAAGTATTACTATCCCTTTAATAGGTGAAGAAAAAGACCAAGTGTGTGTGGTGGGGGGAGGGTGTAAGAGACTAGATTAGAAGAAGATGGAAAAGGCTGTGGTATCAAAAGTACATGCAGTTTCAGAGAAGTTTCATTTAAGTTTCTACCCAAAGACAGGATTACTATGAATTCTACAGAAATGGAGAGAGAGGTGTGTTCTTTTTTTTTTTTTTACTTTTTTTTTCCCCTTTAACTTTTTTTTCACTACACTAAAACATTTTAAATGGAACCGTATATCTGCTAATGTAGATAGATTTCTTTCAAGTAAAATGGTACCCAGCTGGTATGAGCTGACATGCTGTAGAGGATACCGGAGGTATTAAACTGCACCTAACAATCTGTTTTTCTTTTAGTTTTTTCAAATAATACATATGCCTTCACTCAAATTGTAACTACAGAAATTAATAGAGAAAAAAATAGACCTGGTATAGCATTTTGCAAGCCATCAACTGGGCACATCAGATGAAGAGTAACTTGCCTTCCTATCTATATGCATGTGTGTACAAATATATCCTGGAACTGGCGAAACAGGGAAAATGGGGCTAAATCTCATTCCTCCATATTCATATATACTGATACTATTGGAAACCATGAAACTTCCTACTGCCAAACCAAGAAAAATAGTACACCGTTGCTATGGTCTAACATATCTTTCACCACTGCAATCTAAAGTCTTGAGTGCAATCTAATTTCTTGAATCCTGGTATTAGAACATGAAGATAAGGTATACAATACATGCCATGTTGGAAAGCAGTTAACATGTCACAAATAATGAGGGATAATTGCTTATCTGCCCCATGTCCTGTGGGCAGAAATGTTTCCAGAAGGTGGTGATATAGGAAAAATAGGGCTTTTTTTTTTTAATATACACTTCGTCCACTCCAGATATACTGATATATCTTTGAAAAACATCCAGCCAAAGAAAAATGGCACCAATTGGTATGAATTGACAAAATATTTATGTGTATTTTTTTTCCTCCTGGATCAATTTTTACCCCTAGTCTACCACTATCCCCCAGGACCTGAGTGGGAAATTAAGGCATGTCTTGGGGGGGGGGGCTGCAGTTACAAGTCAACCACCTTTAGCAAGCACATGAGCCAGCCAAACTCCAGACTGGCCCAAGGCCTCCTTACATTCTATGGAGGCCTGCACCTACATTCCCCTTCTATCCTCTCACTGAGTTTCTCTCTCAGACTTCCTACTACCCACCCCCTCCAGGATCTGATGTCACAACTACCATTTACAATATATATTTTACTTGGCCTCCTGTGTGGAGGAAGGTACATACATTTCACTCACAGATTTGCTCTACTCCCTCCATCTACCCATGTTTTTTACATTCCTTTCTTCAAGCTGTACTAGTGACCCACAGGGGCCTATTTGAGAACATTGAATCTCTTTGGTTAGCTAGACTCCATGCCACCATCCCTCTGTACTTCAAACATACATACTAACCCATGGCCAACACACTCTAATACAGGCACACACAGGTTAATGTTTTAAGAATGAGAACACAATATGAAGACAATGGAGGTCACTGAAAACAGACAGGGTTCATTTTCAGGGTGACAACCATTCTGTCACAACCATAGTCTATATAGCATTGCTATACAGCAAGGTCCGAGTTCCAATTTAAAATACAATTTTCAAGTGGGAAAACTAGGTAGGGGGCCCTCTGAGAATAGCATTCCTACTGTTAATGGTATATTTATGGCAGCAGATAAATGAGTTCTCTCATAGAAAACAAAGGTCTTGGGTGTAAGTATACAGGTAAAGAAGAACTCCACAGGTAAGGTGCTTTAAAAATGTATTTTGCTTTGATAAGCAGTAACTCTTGACCAAAGAACTAGGAGGGACGGTGAATGATATGAACGATAAGTGACTAGTGACCTAACCAATAATATTACTACTGCTTATCCTAGAAATATAAGCAGGCTTATGCTCTAAGGTGTGATAAGTGGAGATAATGTCAATTTCTGTTATTCTGTGGAGTCTACGCACTAAGATCTCTCACACTGAAGAAATCTTAGTGCAGAGGGTCCATAGAATAACAGGACTTGGAGAAGAGATATCAACAAAGACGTCATCTCCTCTTTATCATACCTTACTGATGTTAGTTTTAGGATGATCTTTCTGTCTGTTCTCTCTTTCTATCTATCCATCTCTTTGTACTTCAAGACATACACAAATTCAGAAGTAGCACAGCAACTGAGATTTTTATTTTTTTCCATCCAGCTAATATTTGTTATTCCCATTTACTTGTTTGACTGTTTATTTTGCAGAATCAACAACTGATAAATAAAACTGTATTGTTTTACATCCTGTTTGTGTTGATTTGGTTTGTCTTCACTCCCAGTTAAATAACCTAATTTTACTAGACCAAGGGCTCGATTCTATTACCAGCTCTAAAAATAAAACAGGCTTTGTTTTTGTTTTTTTAAGTCAGTTTTTGCTATCCTATTACCAGACTTGTGAAAACAAAACCAGAGGTAATTATACTTATAGCCAGTAAAAAAACAAAACAAAAAAAAAACCCATAGGAAACAACTAAAAACAACGTGCAATTAGTATCCTATTACCCATGCTCAGTATTACCGCCTGTTTTGCGGTTACATTTAAGTTGGAAATTCTGCACCTCAGAGGTTGAGGCGTAGAAGCCATAACGACCGTTTCAAAACCATCGTTGTTCGGATAAAAAAGCAGTGTATAATACAGTATACAGCATAGAAATCCGACATAAAGTGCCCCCCCTCGACATATTAACCCCCCTTTTAAAAATCGACTTGCATTGCTTTCTTTTACCACTTTAATTCGACTAATATTGTTCACATTCCACATTTTAACCCTTCCCCTTCAAAATTTGACTTAGTGCTTTCTTTCACCACATTAATTCAACAAATATTATACATTCGACATTTTAACCCTTCCTCTTGAAAATTCTACTACAGTGCTCCCATGACTTTTTCACCATTTTAAATTTGACAAATATTGTTCACGTTCCACATTTTAAACATTCCCCTTTAAAATTCGACTTATAATGTTCCTATGACCTTCTTTCTCCATTTTAATTTGAATATTGCTCCCATTCAACATTGTTTACTCTCCAATTTTACAGCAAAATACAGCCTCTGTGTCACAGTGATTCCTGTACAAGAATGTATAACTTGCTGTGCTAAGCGTGAAAGACCTCTCACTCCTATTTGATGGCTAAACCCATTTGATGTGTTAGTGCTATAGTAAGAAGTGATACTAACCCCTCCTTTACTTTTGTAAGGAAGGTTACTGAATAGGTGTGACCCAATTTACATAACAATAAGTGAAACAATATTTGTTGAATTTAAGAGGTGAAAGAATCATGGGATAACTGTAGTCGAATTTTCAAGGGGAAGGGTTAAAATGTGGAATGTATAATATTTGTCGAATTAAAGCAGTGAAAGAGAGCACTGCAAGTCTACTTTTAAAAGTTGCTACACCATCCTATGGAGATTTATGGTCCCAGGACCAAAGCGGTCCATAGGATCATGTAGCAACAGCGCCACTGTACAATTTCAGGCCACTATGATATTGCACCTAAAAAAATTCAACTTTGAAAATTAATAGCTTTTGAATGAAACACCTTTCAGCAGTGGGAGTACCCTTGTTTTACTCAGGGGGATAAACCCTACAACATATTTGTTTTTACATTTTAAGTATTACTATCCCTTTAAAAAGACAGTTTTTTTTTTGTTTTTTTTTTTTACTTATACAATCTGAGTACAGATTATTAAATCTAGTTCCCGAAACGCGTTAGTGCGATTTGTCTAGAGCATAGTATTCTTGTGAGACATTCCTGCTGGATTGACTTTTTATCATGTTTCAATAATAAAATCTGAAGATTTTATACATATTTCATTGAATGGCACGAATTTCTTGCGGATCCGTGGAGCGCTCCCTTCCGGTGTGTTCTTGTTTGCTGAAGCCTGTGCTGAGGCTGTTGGGGGCTGCACCTGGTCCCCGTGAGCCTTGGAGGCTGGGTTAGTCACTAATGACTATTAAAATGTTTTTTAGCAACCCATAAGATTATGTTTGTGTCCTTATGTAATGTCACTAGCTATACTAGCTGGACAGGAAGCATAATGGAATGCACAGGGAACCTAGGTGGTCAGAAGTCAATAACGGCTCATGTCAGGTAAAGGTGGCTCTCCATTTTAACAGATGCTGTGGGGCTGTGGATCTTCTGCTGTGCAATAACTCTCACCATTTTCATGTCTCACATTAAATCACATCTTTTCAGTGAAACTGTAACAAACATGGCGGTACTCACACTATTTAGCATCCAAAGCACTATGAATTTATGTAGGGGAGGGCTGACCTGGGGGGCAGAGGAGCAATTGCCCCCTGGGCCAGTCATATGTCTGGGCCAGTGGGCCACTGCCTCACTTAATCACCCTCTTGCTTCTGTAAATGGAGCTACACAAGAGATACTACAGAGATACAATTGAAATGGAGCTACACTAGAGATACTACAGAGCTTACAATTGAAATGGAGCTACACTAGAGATACCACATACCTTATAATTGAAATGGAGCTACACAAAAGAATTCTAGATAAGAGGCACAAGACTTGGAAACTTTGTAGCATATATTACTCACAGACATGAAAAAAGACACAGTGCAAGGTGGAATGATGAGCCGGCACATCTATGATTTTAACAAGCGAAGAACTTCCACTGCACTCAATTGTTCATAATAAAAGCACTTTCTTTGTTTGAAAATGGAACACAAGACACCAGGGGATTACAGACTATAATCCCCTGGTGTTTTGTGTTCCATTTTCAAATAAATAAAGTGCTTTTATGATGAACAACTGATTATGGTGGAAGTTCTTCACTACACAAGATATACCACAGAGCTACAATCCATATGGAGCTATACTAGTAGCATAACCTATTTCTGCATACAAGTTCTATAGTATCACCAGTATAGCTTTACTTAAAGGGGTTAGTAAAGTCTATATTAAAGTGCAGCTCCAAGTCTTCTATATGTTTTTATAACAAGTAGTGCTATGTTTAATTACTTACAGTTCTGTAGTTCAAAGGATCCCCTTCCCACCCCTTCTGGCCTTAGAGCTGCGATTCGGTTGTGGGACCAGACTGATGCAGCGAGGGACAATCTTCACACAGTAAGTATAAAGAAAATCCTGCCCGCCTTGATGAAGGAGTACAGGATTTTTCTTTTGCTTACTGAAGATTGTCCCTCACCGCACTCCATCCGGACCAGACAGAGAGGCAACATGATGCAGAGAAAGGAGCGGGAGTCTAGCAAATATTGCGTTTACTGCTCTTGGGCTAGATTCTATTACAGGTGCTAATTTTATCTCTGCTTTTATCTCCAGTTTTATCCATACATTTCAGTAGGAAAATGTTTGATAAAACGGGTGTTAACATTTAGCACCTGCAATAGAATCTAGCCCCTTGTCAGCTATTGACCATTTGATTGCCAGAAGGATATGCAACGCATTGAGGAGCAATGCATTGTACACACACCTCTGGCACTTGAAGGGTTAATCTCACCCTGCACTTCTACATTGTATTTTGATTTTAACCCTTGAGTATGCTATATGACTTCCTCATTCACTCTAGTTCTATAGCAAAGACACCGCTCTCATTGTTTCACTCAGTACAACACATGCGTTACCCTATATTATCTGAATCAGAAAGTGTTAGACTACTGCATACAACTACAGCACTATATAAACATATTCATTCAGATGTATCCCTTGAATAATAATAACCCAAATTCCAAATGATTTACATGGGGCTTTTAAACCCTTCAATGATAGTAAGGTCCCCAAGGCATAGCTCAGTTTAAGTTAAAGGGTTTTTGTTGCCCTCTTTCCATGTGTGTGTGTGGTAACCATTTAAATGCCAAGGAGTGTGCAACTCTTTGCTCTGTAAAGAGCACGTAATGATAAACAAAATATTTTAAAATAAAAACTAATAAAAATAAATATTAAAAGTACAACATTTAATCTATGATTTAAAATATCCCCCCTTACTAGTCAGATAATAATTAGAAATGATGCATGGCCCAGTACATGTACTATAAATAGCATGTATTAAAAGCTGTTTATAGAATGTACACTTGTGCTAAGGGTTATGGCAACTCTGGCTAGTATTCCTTACCAGTGAAATGCAAAATGAGCAATTTAAAGGGAATGTTTCTTTAACAGTTCCATGGAGGGGAGGGAGCAATGTCCACCCTTCATATAAAAAGGTTTTGCAAGGCCATTTTTAGGTCAGTAAGATCAGTGACAAGAAGAGAACAAGAAAGATCGAGGACTGAGATCCCTCGAAATACCATCTGCAACTCTCCCTGCCTCTCCTCCCTGTTCTCCCTGAACCATTTTACTAGGGAACGAGAGAAGTAGAAGGGATTATAAACAATGAGTGAAGTAACTGCTGAAGAACCCAAACCCAAACCAGCAGGGGCTGAAGCCAGTCCAGCTGCCCCTGCTACAGGTGAAGCAGAGCGGAAAGTACTTGGTGAGTAACAAGCAGTCAGGGCCACAAATACAAACCTAAAGTGGAACTGTTCTGGAACACTCTATAAGGGACAAATCAAATATCCAAAATGCCCATTGGCTTAAATGAAGCTTTAAACCCCATGAATGTTAGAGGTCTCCATTACATTGTAAAGCAATGCCATATAGACCCGTTTAACATTAAAGGGGTTAAATGGCTCATTTAAACTAATGAAAATTATTTGTCCCCTTTTAGTCAAGTTCAGTGGTTCTCAAACCGTGTTCCGTGAACCCCAGGGATCCCTGGAGCAAAATGTAGTCACTGTGAACATAGATGGGATGTTAGATAGTGTATGTGTGGTTCTGTCACTACCAGTGAACAGAGGGACAAAGATGGGGTGGCAGACAGTATATATCTGGTTCTGTGACTACCATTGGATAGGGGAACATGGCTGTGATATCAGACAGTGTATGTGTGGTTCTGTGAATAGCAATGCACAATGGGTCAAAGCTGAGATGGTAGACAATGTATATGCTGTTCTGTAACTACCAATGCATAGTGTGTCTGTCAAGACTGGGGTAGCAGACAGGGTATATGTGGTTCTGTGACTACCAGTGTGCAGTGCGATAAGGCTGGAGTAGCAGACAGTGCACATACTGGTCTATGACTGCCAGTGTACATGTGGGAGAGTGAACCATTTCACACACTATTTTGTTCTCCAGTAGTTTTTTTTTTTTTTGTAATATGCATTATAGTGTAGCCCACTACAAAAAAAAACATTACTCAGTAATAGTCACATGATAAATTTAACCCCTTAACGACCACGTGCTGTGCTATGACCGTCACGCGTTTTTTGCGTTAAGGACCGGTGACAGTCATAGCACTTCACGTACATTTTACTTACAGAGCGGTAAAGACAGGGAGTGAGACTGACCGCTCCAAGACTGGAGCGGTCTCTCTCAGTCGCCAGCGCGGCATGCCTGTACGCATCACAGGGCACGTGTTTCCCGGCACGTCGGAATCTTCAAAGAGGTTCTTAAAGGAAAGTTACTTTCCAGGCCCACTAACGCCAAAGGGTTAAGCCAAAAACTTTAAACATATTTCAATACCATTTAGCATTCAACTACATATAACAATGGACGTTAGGAGAGGTCTCCAATACAATACATCACAATGAGTGAGAGACATCTCTAGCATCCAGGGGGTTAACCCTTTGAGTACCGGAGTTGTCATACCCCTCTGGCACTCAAAGGGTTGAAGCTTTTGATTTTTAGGGTTTCACAGAAATTTCAGACAAAAGCATTCCTTCCACCTTGACAAAAAAGTGAGAACCTGGAGGAGCTGGTTTGCCCCAGAATTGCTCTTGACTGTAACAATTAGAAACATGTGATACTGCTAAAAACAAAACCCTTTTTTTTTGCCTAGTAATCAGTCTTTTTGGCCTCATTACTTTATCATGGTGACCTTTGCCTTATGTCATGGGCTATTTCTGTGCTACTTGATTTCAGCATCTGCTCATCTATTCAGTTTCTCCCTTGAGCTTTTTTATGGCAAATGTTACTTGTCATGTGACCACTTCATTGGAATGTCTGTATACAGATTTTCTTAGTATTGTGAGTTCTACAATTTTATCTGTTAGAGTGAAACAGATTTGTTTTTATTCAGCGTTTTTGATCCTGTTGCTCCTAATTCATATAATGAAGAACTTTAGGCCCTGTTCATGACTGTCATTATTGTTGCGTTAATGAAAACTACTCATTTTGGTATTTATGGTATTGTTCACACTGCAATTATTTCAGTGCATTACCAACCAGAAAACAGCATGCTGTATCCTGGATGTGTCCAGCACAAAATGCATCCAAGATGCAGCATAATAAATCTGCATGGTGGCCTATGGGGTGTCATGCAGATCAATCGCACAAGCAATACTGAGGTTGAAATGCTCTTTGTAACCTCTAGTGAATGGCCGAACCAAACACACATCAGCCATTAATATGACTAAAGCCAAGTGGGCTAGGCTTCTGTCATACCACTGCCGCCATGTAAAAAGGTCACTGGGGAATGTAGGATATTGCAGGAAAGTAACTGGTTGGTAACTGGTTGGCTTTAGGAGTGTTACATTACTTCGCTATTTGTCACACATGTGAACACAGTCTTATACTGTATAACTATGTAATTTAATGTGTGTTAATAGCAAGTACTGTTTTGTGGATGCATGGAGAAGTGTCCCAGTAAAATTGGAAGGAGCATACAGGGAATTCAAAAATTCTATGGATAGACACAATGATATATGGAGTATAAAATAAAGCCAATTCTTAACAATGTCCTGTCATTTTTTAATAGTATAGGCAGACTAAATGAGTGATTTAGTTATCATTTGTCATCAAATTATTCGGTTTTATGCAAAAAAAAGAACACATAGTAATCTTATAATATAACCAAACATGACCAGTTCTATGCCAGTGCTACAAAACCTGTCTTTAGGAACCACTAATAGAAAAATATATACTGGTAAGTACTTCCCTGCTTTGGAGTATGAGTTAATCAGTAGCTCGGTCATTATCACTCACATGTTCAAGTAGCAAAATCCCTGTTCATTTCAGAACAATCGTCTCATTTCTTATCCTCTTCCCTTCTGATAAAATAATTATTATTGCCTCAAGTCCTATGTTATTCTATGAAGCCAATGCACTTTCTCCAACTTTAGAGATCTTACTGCATGGGTTCCATAGAATAACATAGGTACTGGAAAGTGATATTACTAGAGTGGAGAAGTTATCTCCATTTTATCACTTCTGTATCACACCTAAGTGAATAACCCCCCCCCCCCCGGTCTTAAAACCTATAAAACCCTTCTAAACATTATTGTTCAGATTAAAAGTGACATTTGTTTTACCCAGTGTTTCTAGTAAGTGTCTTGACTCTGCTCTCATTGGATAATTTGGATGGGACTGGTGGAGGGGGTCATGTGAGGAGTGGAGATGTGGTCACGGATGGATCTAATCGTATCTAGAGTGCCTTGCCTATGGGTGCCTGGTATTTAACCCTTTGAGTTCCAGAGGGGTACACAATGCATGGCAAAGCAATCTGTTGTATACCCCTCTGGAGCTCAAATGATTAAATCTAGCCCTGCTTACCTGCTCCAGTCCCTCTTGAGTCCCAAACCAGTCCCTCTCTGAGTCCCAAATTCCTCTGCCCTTCTTACTCACTCTTGTGTCCCTCTTTTAGGAGATCAGAGAGAATGTGTGTGTGTGTATGTGTAGTGTGTGGGTATGTGTAGTGTGTGTGTGTAGTGAGCGTGTGTATGTCTAGTGTGTGTTTATGTGTGTGATGTGTGTGTTTATGGGTGTGTGTGTGTGTGTGTGTGTGTGAATGTGTTAAACCAGTATCTGTGTGTGTGCGGTATGTGTGTTAAACCAGTATCTGTGTGTATAAATTAGTTTGTGTAAATATAAGACTTTGGTCTTGCTCTAAATCATTTATTCATTTACATAAAGACCTGTCAATAGGTCATGAAGTAGCCTAAAGATTCTTGGTAATGTCTTGACCAACAGCCCTGCCCCAGTAATGCTACCTACAACACAAGTGTCCCTCTTTGGCCGTTCGAACTGTTGGAAGGTATGCTCCTCTGTGGGAGTTGTGCATGGGAAAGTACAGCACTGCCTCCATTCAGCCAATTTCTCTCCAGTGCAATCCTGAGCTAGAGACAATGAGGCTGATGGACTGGAGAAATTCTTAAGCAAACCCCCTGCACCATACTGAAAAAAATAAGAGCATTAATTTAAATAGTATTCCTTCACAATGCACAGGAGATCTCTATCATTTAAACGATTAAAAGCCAAATGTAAATCAATGGGGAATTTGGCAATTTGTATTTGTCCCCATGGTGCACATGGCTTACATAGTAACATAGTTGATGAGGCTGAAAAAAAGACATGCGTTCATTAAGTCCAGCCCATGCCAAATCACCCCTGTTGATCTAGAGGAGGCAAAAAAAATCAGTTGAAGCTATTTCCAGTTAAGAAACAAGTGGGTAACAAAATATTCTTTCCTGACACCAAATCTCAGTCAGATAGTTCCCTGGGCAACATACCTGCTGTGAAGTCAACTGTCATAATTCTCAATATTGTACTGTGCTAGATAGGTATCCATTACTTTTTGGAAAGCATTTACAGTATCTGCAAGTACAACATCCTAAGGCAAAGAATTCCATAGCTTTACCACCCTTAATATACAAATTACCTGCCTTTGTTTTAGTCTAAAGCACCTTTCCTCTAGTCTTAATGGAGCACCTCTCATTCTTAGGTCAGATCTTTGAGTAAATAAATCATTGGATAGATCTTTTTATTGGCCTTGAATATATATTTGTCAATGGTAATCATACCCCCCCCCAAACATCTCTTCTCTAATGTAAACAAACCCAGTTTGGCTAGTCTCACTTTATAACTTACATCCTCCAATCCCTTTTTCAGTTTTGTTGCACGTCTCTGCACCTTCTCCAGTTCAACAATGTCTTTTTTAAGAACTGGTGCCCAAAATTGTACTTCATATTCTAGATGAGGCCTAACCAAGGCTTTATATAGAGGTAGGATAATATTAACATCCCTAGCATCTGCACCTCTTTTATGCAGACTTGCTCTTGCAGCAGCTGAGTGACTCTGCACACTGCTGTGAAGTCTATCGACTATCAGCACTCCTAAATCTTTCTCTAATGAGGATTCCCCAAGTTGTTTCCCTTTTGGTATATGTCACAAGTTTGTTTCTACAGTACAAATGCATAACCTCACATTTATCTACATTAAATGTCATCTGCCACTTTTCTGCCCATTCACTCAGTTTATCCTTCTGCAGAAAAAACATCCACCTCTGTATGTATTTCCTTACACGGCATAGTGTCATCAGTAAAGCTTGTGCTAGTCATTCCTTTTTTAATTAATACATCAGTCTAAATTAATTTTTAATGTCACTTTAACCCCTTGAGTTTCAGAGGAGTACGCAATGCAGTGCAATGTGTTGCATACGTCTCTGGCACTCAAGGGGTTAAGATGTAATGTCTCCTTAATTATTAATAATTACTAAAAATATTCAGAGATGGTTTATTGTATCTTACAGCATGTTACAGAAGACAAAGAAATGGAGGTGATAGTTTCCATTGTAAATGTTTAACCCTTTGAGTGCCAGAGGGGTACACAACACATTGCAAAGCATTGCATTGCGTACTCCTCTGGCATTCAAAGGGTTAAGTACAGCTAAATTGTCGAATGTGTATTTCTACCACAGGTGTGTAAACTCTTCCTATTTCCCCTCTAGCATTGAAAGTCCAGGGAACTGTAAAATGGTTCAACGTGAGAAATGGCTATGGGTTCATAAACAGGTATGTTTTTATAGTACAATGAAATGATGCATCTTTTCCTTCTATCCTGTTATGTTGTTTCAAATAACCTTGTTGTTGGATTATTTATATAGTGGTCGTATGTATAAAAACAAAGTGGATGCTTTGCTACTAATTCCCACTTGAGCATCACAACATCCAAGGTATCCAATTGATCGATCCATAGAGTGACCACATGGCCCAACATGGTTGTGTTCACTGCAGCAACTGTCCTGCTTTCTGCTTTGAACTCAGGAATCTGTGGCTGCTTCAGGGACAGAGGTACACACCTTTCTGAACAGCCCAACCCAAAATCTGTGCTATGACCTGAAAGAACAACTTCATTAAGTGAACATAGTCTTAGAGCAACATAAGACTTTCAGCATTTTCTTTGGTTTGACTACAAGTTAAGAATTACAGAGAAGTGTGAAAGTCAAGGAAGTTTTTCACATATCTGTCATTGTTAAAGTATTTTCCAGGCTGTTTGCAGTAAGCTCATGGAAGAGATTCTGTAAGGGCTCTGTCCATGGATGGGGGGGGGGGGGGGTATGCACTAAGGAGTGATAAAGAGGTGATAAAGCGGAGGTGACTTCTACAGTGATATCACTTCTCCAGTTCCTATGTTGTTCTATGGAGCTTATGCACTAAGATCTCCAAAACTGGAGAAATTGCATTGGTTCCTTAGAATAACACAGGACTTGGAGAAGTGATTATCACTGGAGAAGTCTTCACCACTTTATCACCTCTTTATCACGCCTTAGTGCATCCCCCCCTAATCTTTTTCTGCTTGATGCTCTTCAGTTTGTTCCCTAGAGGCTTGAAATAAAATAATAATAATAAGTCTAGCTGACATAGCCATCATGGGCAGTGGTGTAACTAATCATTGATGGGCCCCAGTGTAAAAACGTTTTTGGGCCCGTAACACAAAAATATTTCCACAGATTGTATACCTAGAAGCTATTGGTCCCTGGGCAGATGGGTCCCCCTTGGATGCTGGGAACCAGCACAACTGCTCCCCTGTAGTTACACCCCTGTAGTTACACCCCTGTAGTTACACCCCTGCTCATGGGTCTATTATATAAAAAGGTCAGACTTTCCTGCGTGTTTAGCATTTATCAGTGGTTATTGTGTTATCCTGCAGGGCGTATTTTGTCAGCCTATAAACTGTATGAAGTATGGCAAGAACATGAAAGGAAAAATAATAATAATGATAAAAAGCAGATATGATCTGTACAATAACTGATTATGTAAGAGTCTTTAGTGGTTGTCATTATGTCAGTTAACCCCTTAACGACGGGCCGCGCATGCACTTTGTGGTCCGTTAAAGACCACGGAGCATTTTTTTTTTTTTTTTGCGTCTGAGTTCCAGACTCCCTGAACGGCGTGCAGCCGCGAGGGGAGCCAGGAATTCCTTGACGGTCCAGTTTCGTCATGGGTCGTTAAGTGTATAACAACCCATGACGGAACAGGACCGTCATGGGTCCTTAAGGTGTTAAGAGTGTTTAGGTATATTATGTTTATATTATTTTCACTTGCATTTCATAACATCAGGAAGAATGGCTTCCTTCTTAGAGAAAAATCTTAACCCTTTCAGTACCAGAGGGGAATACAACACATTGCTTTGCAATGCGCTAGTAACCCCGACTGCAATACATTCATAGCTGGGAACTCCCCGAATTTGCTCCAGAGTCTCTGGTTTTGACTCTGCAATACCGGGTCTCTGGGTCAGAGTCTGATTCTCCAGGGTGTGGTCTGATTCTCCAGGGTGTGGGCAGATTCTTCAGAAACGCTGACCATTGGTGCTCCTTTCCTTTCAGTTCCACCCACTCCCCTCCCACTTCTCCTCCTTCCCCAGCCTATTGCCTATATTTTTAATGTATCTAAGCCCCGCCCCCAGTCATGATTAAGCCCTGCCCCCTTTTGAAGCACATTGCGTCATTTGTTTCCCCCAATGGCACCACAGGCCTCCCACTCCAGAGAGGCCAGAAGAAAAAGTTCCCAGGTATGAATACATCTTAACCCCTTAACGACCCTTGACAGTCCTAGTACGTCAAGGGTCGATCTGACTGAACGACCTATGACGTATTATGACCGTCATGGAGTTCCGGGCTCCCCCCGCAGCTGCACGTTGTTCAGGGAGTCCGGAACCGGAACCGGAAAACAAAAAAAAAAAGTTCCACGGACGTTCAGTTGCGTCGTGGCGCCGATCCCCCGGTCGTTAAGGGGTTAATCAGGTACAAATTCTGCTTTTATAGGGTTAGTCAATCATGCCTTCTAAATTAAAGTACGAAATCTATACAAAACGAGAGAGAGCAATCCACTTCTAAGTGTATTATCTGGAGCAACCAAAGCACCTTACTAGAAACTAAGGCTATAATATGGTTTGGTATTTACTAGAAACTAAGGCTATAATATGGTTTGGTACTTACTAGAAACTGAAGCTATAATATGGTTTGGTACTTACTAGAAACTGAAGCTATAATATGGTTTGGTACTTACTAGAAACTGAAGCTATATTTTGCATCTAAGAGTGACAACATGCACTGGCTATGCCCCAGGCTAGCAAACCTCCGGATAGGATACTGACTTCCGGTCAGTAGTATACCTTCCAGGTAATAAAAAATTATATAAATGTTTTAAAGGGGATGTATCAACTTATAAAAAAGGTGTTACCATATGCTTTGTTAATAAAAGTAATACTAGGAAAGCTGTGTTTTTTTTTTGTTGTTTTTTTTTTGTTTTTAATTTAACTACTTACAAAGATATTGCCTCTTCAAGTGCAGAAAAGCTTTGCTGAAGAATCAGCGTGTCCCATTATGCTGACCGGCACAGTTGTTCTGCGCGTCCTATTTCTCCTCCCTCCCAGCTGCCCCAGGGAGCGTGTTCACACTTCCCTTCGGTGTGCTGTGAACGGCTTGTAGTGTTACAGCAACCTCAGTATAATGCTAATCGGAGCTTGCTGTAATGCTTGGAGCCGTTCACTTCACACCGAATGGAAGCAGGAGCGATCTCCCTGGGGCAGCTGCGAGGGAGGAGGGAAGAGAAATAGGACGTGCAGAAGAGCTTTGCCAATTAGCATAATGGGACACGCTGATTCTTCGGTAAAGCTCTTCTGCACTTGAAGAGTCAATATCTTTGTAAGTAGTTAAATTAAAAAAAAATAGCTTTCCTAGTATTACTTTTATTAACAAAGCATATGGTAACACCTTTTTATAAGTTGATACATCCCCTTTAAAACATTTATATAATTTTCTATTACCTGGAAGGCATACTACTAACCGGAAGTCAGTATCCTATCTGGAGGTTTGCTAGCCTGGGGCATAGCCAGTGCATGATGTCACTCTTACAGGCAAGACATAGCTTCAGTTTCTAGTAAGTACCAGACTTACAGGTGGGTGCTTTGGTTGCTCCTAATAACACACTTAGAGGTGGATTTCACTCTTATCATTTTATATAGATATCTATAAGATCATTTGTGAGGAGAGGCACGGTTCTAGGGTTGCCACCTTTTTTTCAAAAAAATACCGGCCATGGCATTCCCTCCATAGACTTAACATTGGACAGGAGCCAATTTTTTACCGGCCTGCCGGTAAAATACCGGCTGGGTGGCAACCCTACACGGTTCCCACTGAGGTAGTAGCAGCAATGCCTAAGGATACTCTACAGTGATACACGCAGAAAACAGAGCGCACCAGAAGAAGGTGAATTGGTGGTTGTAAAATATGAGATCTAACTATTAGTGATGTTTCTTAAGCTGATTATTTACAAATCTAACACCTTATAGTTTCTGTACAATAGTACCCTGTGACAGATTGTCAGCATGGTTTTGAAGGGTATCTGTGTGCATATTTTCATGTGACTGACAAATGGATATTACAAAATATGCACATATTTACACAAAGTAAATAGCATCACAAGGTCTGCGGATCCAGCTCTGAATGGCTAAATACACAGGAAAATTAAGATATTCCTTTGCGTAATTAACCATTTGCTGATTTACCAGTAAGTGTGTACAATAATATTAAAAATGGAATAGTCTATGAGTAAGCACATTTGAAGCGTGAAACGCGTTAGAAAATGTTGGAATATCTGCATTGTTAGAACGTATCTTTTGTTCCATCTCTGTTGGATGTGAGCTGTCCATGTTTTTAAAATATCATGAATAAAGATTCTTGGATTTTATCAGTGGGCTCGAATTTTGATCAGGAGTGCTGCTAACCCATACTTTGTCTAGTACAACGAGTACAGTAATGTACCATGAATTCATGCAATTTCCATTCGGCAACTTTGGCTGGTGTATCCTGTATTAGTCCTGGTGGGTTATGCAGCATGACTATGTAGCCAGTGTAAAGTAGGGCTTTTCGTATAGAAAGTCTTTCTACCCTGGTGTCATTTAACGCTTTCAGTGCCAGAGGGGTACGGAACGCATTGCCCCTCTGGCACTGAAAAGGTTAATCTTTCATTGATTAGGATATCTTGTGTATGCTACTTAATGAAATGAGCCCCGATAATTATCCTAAACTACTTATGCCAAAAATTCTCCCCTTAACGCCTACTAAGCCAAAGGGAGGACAATGGGCAGTCTACAGGCATTTTGGGGATTTCCTTCTGTCTAAGCCATATTTAACATTATGTACTAAAAAAAGGTGCAGATGAGATGATGTAACCTTATGTCATTTTCCTGCACATGCTATGGGAAAGGCGTAAGGGGCTGGCTGGAATTAAATCTTAGTAACGGCAGCATGTGCAAGTACTACAGTAATCATACAATGTAGTGCAGGGGTAGTCAAACCTGGTCCTCAAGCTCTACAAACAGAGTATGTTGCCAGGCTATCTCAGATGGAACATGTAGACTGATTACTGGATCAGACACTTTAATGAGTCAACCTGTTCACATTCACGAATAGTTAATAGCTCCGAGGACCAGGATTGGTTACTCTGATGTAGTGCATATCCCCAGGTACAGAAACTGGTGTTAGAGGATAATCCTAGTAGAGCTCTGCTTGCAGATTCATACATTTAACCCATTGTGAAGCTTTTAGCATCCACTGGGTTAACCCCTTAACGACAAGCTGCACAAGCAGCAGTTAAGGACCACGGAGCATTTTTATTTTTTTTTGCCGCAGCCGATTCAGGGGTCCGTGAGTGGTGTGCAGTCGCGCGTGGACTCCTGATTGCCATGGCATGCCAGGACCATCATTGGTTCTTAAAGGGTTAAATTCTGTAATGCAGAAAATGGTAAACAAAGAATCTCATTTTATTCCGCATTAAGCCCTCTGTTTATTTTCCTAGGAATGATACCAAAGAAGATGTGTTTGTCCACCAGGTGAGTGAAGATCTAATCACCTAAGTAAAATACTGCTGATATTGCTATTAAAATAAAGCTAATTGTTAAAAAAAACCAAGTTGCTCAAATATAATAGTTTCTATGTCTGATAGTTATGTTTTTAGACACTTTGTACACGTAGGACCATAAGTATAAAAGCAAAGTGGAGCAAACCAGCTGCATGACAGGGGCAAATAAATGTTGCACTGATTTTAATGGGGCTTTTAACTCCTTTAATGCTAGATATTTCCCCAATGTGTTAGAAATCTCTCTAGCATTCAATGGGTTAAAAGACCCATTTAAAGCATTAGGAATAATTATTTCTCCCCTATGTGGTTTGCTCCAGAATTGCTCCGGTTTTCTTTTGTGCAAGAGGCCCAATAGGAACAAAATGTGTCTGCTGTAGGGTGGCATTAATCCTCTGTGTGCCAGAGAGGTACGATGCGTTTCTTACCCCTCTGGCACTCAAAGGGTTAAGCATTTGCGTGGCAGAGAGGAATCCAGCTCATTGCGTTGCAATGCGTTGATACCCCTCTGGCACTCAACAGGTTAATGAGCAGTTAGATAAAGTATGCTGGCAGAGGCATCTGTACATAGGTACAGGGGCAGGGGCAGATTTAACAAAACCGTATATAGGCAGAGCTCATGCACTGTGTCCTCATTTTATACATCCCTCATAATATCCAATTATATAAAAGGCCAGTTGTGTTTGTCCCGATGCAGTTATGTGCAGTGAGGTAACAGTTTCTTAACCCTTTGTGTGTCAGAGGGTACGCAATGCATTGCAAAGCAATGCCTTGCATATCCCCTTGGCACTCAAAGGGTTAACATTACCCGGACCTTGACCCTTGTCACGGGCTTCTACACTAGTTCCATAATAATAAACATAACAGGAAAAGTTAGTTATGGTGCTGCTGCTGCCTCAGAAACCCCCCAAAACAAATTACCTGTTCAACTGATTTTTTCGCCAGACTCCACCCACCAACACAGGCACCCTCCTCAGACCCCTTTTATACCATGTCTTATGGGGTATTTTTAATTGTATTTAGGATTTATTTTTTATTAACTGCCCACAATCCCAGTAAACAACCCCCCCCCCAAAAAAAAAACTCCCTGTTCAATTGATTCTTTCCCCACAATCCACCAACACAGGAACCCTCATGCCCCTTTTATACTATGCCTTTGGGAAATAAAATAACATTTGCTATATATTGTGTGTAAATGCAATGTTCCCATTAATTTCAATGTAATGAGTTAGGGCTAAAAAAGAGGAAAAACTGCACTTTTCGTGGTAAATTATTCCCCAAGCGGGAAGTTCCATTATTCATTGATTTCGATTTGAGCCAAAATTTTTCGCTCATCCTTACCCACCACCACTACCTGCCTGTACTATTCTTAAGTTCGACATGTGGCCGAAATGGAAGAGGAGGCGGGGCAAAGAGTACAAAGAGGTGAATGAAGAGGCTGGTGGTAGGCAAAAGGGAGAGGAGAAGGAAGTTGCAATAAGAAGAAAGAAAGGGTAGGACGCACTATCAATAATGCAAAAGGGAGCGTGGGAGGCAATGGTGATGAGGGTGGGAGGAGTTTTTGGTGAGGTTGGGAGGTGCTGGCGATGAGACAACAGGGAGCGTGGGAGAAGGTTACTGTGAGGAGAAAGGAAAGGTGGGATATGTAAAACAAACTGGAGGGTAGGAGAGGGGAAGAGACCAAGCTGAAAAAAGTGATGGCTTAAGGAGGAAAAGTGGTGAAGAGTGGAAGAAGCAGTGTATGATAGTGAGGAAAAGAGGGACAATTTGTTCTGAGAGAGGATCAGTGGTAGAAGTGGCATGACAAAGAGGTTTAAGAGAGGGACAGAGGGTACAAAGCATGTAAAGGGAGGGTTGGAGTGTTAGAAGGTCTATGCAGTGATTTTGTCTGGAATGGGCAGGGGGGCTTCGCTCCTTGGCCACTCCTGTCAAAATCACCGCTCCCTTCATGTCACTGCTGTGATTTTGACAGGAATGGCCAGGGGGGCTTGGCCCTTCTGGCCTCTCCTACTAAAATCACCACCCTGTTGAAATCCCTGCACAAATTTTGACAGGAGTGGGCAGGGATGCATCACGCCCCCACTACCACACCTGTCACACTCACTCCCCTAACCTTCTACATATCAGAGAGGCACTAATGGGTAAATGATCATATCTCCTCCTTACTGCTGCCCCAGGGTATGTCTGAAAAGGACGGTGAATTTCTGTCATTGGACTCACGGGATGATTTTCTCTTTTATAGATATATACAGTATTCCTCAAGGACTTAATGAAGGGCATGATCCTTAAATATAGCAATGCAATATTTTGCTGACATCTCGAGCGCCCAAAATGTTAATGTCCCTATAACACAAATTGTAAAATAAATGAAAATGTTGTTTTCTAAAAATAAAAACGTGAAGTTAACTCAGTATATAAACATTTACAAATAAATATGAATGTGGCTACATGCTGTTCCATATGATATGAAGTTGTACTTTAGCACGCATGTTCTTTAAAAGGACAACCTTCTAACAAATATAAGTAGTAATGAGTCATAGAGGGAGATTTACTAAGGCATGATAAGGTGGACATGACTTCTCCAGTGATATCACTTCTCCAGTTCCTATATTACTCTATGGAGCCCTTGCACTAAGATTTTTCCAACTTTGGAGATCATAGTGAATAGACTCCATAGAATAACATAGGAACTGGAGAAGTTATCTCCACTTTATCATCTCTTTATCACCTCTTTATAACGCCTTAGTACATAACCCCCTGCAGCTGCCCAAAGCAGCAGATTTCTTCCTTGTGTGATGGGCTGTCTGGCTTCCCATCTACACAGCTGGCTTCTGCATGACCTATAGTAAGCTATGAACGTAACTAGTCGCACATCTCTAAGTATGTCACTTTGTTAAAGAGGCAGTCTTTTCTATGGCCGCCTCATCTCTCAGCTAATTGAAGACTGTGGAGTTCAATCTGGTGCATGAAGCCCCTGCAGAAACATAAGGTGGCTTCAGGATGCGGTCCTGCTTATTTTAACCCTTTGAGTGCCAGTGACTGATATGTCTATGGAACGCAAAAGGTTAACCATTTGACTGCTTGCATACCCCTCTGGCACACAAAGATTTAAAGTAATAGAGACAACTTTGTTATAATGTTAGTTTCTCTTTCAAGGGCAACTTTCATGAAAAAGCAAACAAAGAAAAAAACATATATCAAAGCTCAGTCTTTTACTAGTTAATCACGACTAACTCAGGAAATATCAGTATAAGGTATAGTTGTAATTGTACAGGTTCATTCTGAGCGTTCTGTACCACTTCCTGCAAGAGATGAGATGAAGCTGCCAGTATCAGCCTCAGTCGTAATTGCTGTGTATATGGGTTTAACATCACAGCAGTTACATCCCTAGAGCTCTCAGCACGAGGTCATGGGAGGAGAAACCCAGTGGGGGACTGTACGTGAGGGATGTAGTTTAATGATGCAGCAGCTTACAGTGTTGGGATGAGCAATAAGTTAACCAGTATCATGGTAGTTGCCATTTAAATAAAACTACATGTATTCTGATTTGTTAGATTTCCACTAATGATTAATATATTGTTTAATTCTCCTTCTAATTAGTTTTCCAAATGCATTCATACTGATTAGCTAAACTAGCACATCTAATCTTCCATATCTGTCAGACAGTAACATGAGAGAGGAACCAACACCGACCCAGTTGTCTAGCACACACAAAGATGCATCAGTGGGAACAGTGAGGTGGATGTACTAAAGAGAATGGAGAATGCAGCACACTTATATAAAATGAAAAAAAAAACATAAGGGCACAACTCATTAAACTAATTGAGGAACAACCATATAACACTCATATGGGGTGCCATAATCCCAATATATATGCATATCAAAAAAGAAAAAGAACAAATGTATAGGACCTTATTAGGCACTCATCCTCCATGTATTTATAAATAAAACATACTAAATGTAAAAAGATATAACATCCTATATAAAAATTCGCTAAAACATGTGTAACGATGCAGTCATGTGCGGTAGAGACTGCTGCATGTGCTGCAATCATGCGCAGTACAGACTTCCCACGCCGCGGCTGATACAGAGATGGACTCTCCAAAGGAGCGTCCAGCTCTGTATCAGCCGTGGGTGCGGGCTGTCTCTACTGCACATGACTGCCCTGCGACCGGCTGGCAGTGACACTGTGGCCCGTGTAACGGGCTCTTCAACTAGTTTATTAATAATCTGAAGCAAATTTTTAATATAGAACCCAAACCCACATACGAATAACCCCACATGTCAGACAAGTGAAGAGGACAAACAATGGACACTCATACATAAATCCCCCCCACACACACATACACATATATATCAAACGAAAGATAACACTGGTGCCATTGAGGATCTAGAAATAAATTGTGGATCCACAGATAAATATAATAGGAAAACACTGATTGAAATAATAATTAGTTGGCCATATACAGGACAAAACTGCATCAAAAAATAAAGTCACTGATGGAGAAATTAAATGTAGATAGTCAGTAGACAAGAAACTGTTAACGATTATTAGTAAATTCACACATCAACCATGATGGAATTATACATAGATGGAAATGATATCCCACATATTCATCTGATCGCTGACCATATGAAGAAAACACACATGAATGAAGCATGAAGATGAAATGGATCAGCTGATGAAGATGACACATCAATGATGAGCAATGAAAGTTAGTTAGCGACAGTCTATTAGTAAGCACATTGCATACAGTGAGTCAAAGTTTTGATGGAATTAGTGACTTTTTTCACGCATTCTTTCACTGTACTGGATTATATTTGAAACTAGTTTTAAAGCCCGTGTACACGGGCCAACACTGGCGGAGCTGCAGTCATGCACAGTACTGACTGCCCTCGCTGCGGCTGATATGGAGCGGGGCACTCCTAATTCGAATTCAGACCATAGTCCTCTCT
The DNA here is from genome assembly GCA_037306005.1 of Rhinophrynus dorsalis. NCBI lineage: Eukaryota > Metazoa > Chordata > Amphibia > Anura > Rhinophrynidae > Rhinophrynus > Rhinophrynus dorsalis. The sequence continues at coordinate 53,156,183 of CM074724.1, forward strand.
GCGCACCTTACTGGGACTAAGCAGTCCCAGGAAGGTGCGCAAAGAGGACTTCGGTCTGAATTCGGGGCAGTCAGTGCTGTGCATGACTGCAGTGCGCGCAGCAGTCTCTATTGCACATGACGGCTTCTGACAAACATCCTTAGCGAATTATAATATAGGATATGAGGTATATACAACTGAGTCTGGCTGGTATGTATAGAATAGCAGGGAGGCCACCATAAGCCGCCTATCTCCACAGCCTGCTCATTTTCTTCAGGTAAGTTAGCATAAATACCTGTACCTCCCTTTGATGCAATTTTGTCCTCTGTATGGCCAACTAATTATTATTTCACTCAGTGTTTTCCTATTATATTTATCTGTGAATCCACAATTTATTTCTCGATACTCACTGGCACCAGTGTTATCTTTGGTTTTATATATATGTGTATGTATGTGGGGGGATTTATATGTATAGGTGTTCATTGGGTGTCTCCGTCACTTGTCTGACATGTGGGGTTATTTGTATGTGGAGTTGGACAATCTGTGTTCTCTACTTTGGGTTTGTATTCTATATTAGAAATTTACTTCAGATTATTAAAGGGATAGTAACCTTGAAAAAAAGTACAGACAAATTTATAGGTACAATTAAAACATACTTACTGCCCTCATTCCCATCTCTCAAACCCTTATGGTTTGAGAGATATAATAAAATAAAGGTCTCCGTTCCCTCCCCTTTCTGCCTGATGAGCTGTAAAGCTGTCAGAGGCAGAATCCAGATGACCGACTTTAGGAGGCTCTTCAGGAGCACTGACATCTAGATATCTAACTATAATTACTTCATCGGAATGGTCTACAACGTGTGCTTGCAAGCCAGACACATGTTGTAGATCATACCGATGAAATAATTATAGTTATATATCCCAATGACGGCACTCCTGAAGAGCCGCTTTCTGGTCCCGGAAGCAGGAACTCATGACGTCTGCTATACAGCGGATGCATGAGAAGGGGGAGGGTTTGAGAGATGGGAATGAGGGAAATAAGTATGTTTTAATTGTACCTATAAATTCGCCTGTACTTTTTTTTCAAGGTTACTATCCCTTTAATAAATGTATATTTTTTTTACATTTAGTATGTTTTATTTATATATATATGGAGGATGAGTGCCTAATAAGGTCCTTTATTTTTGTTCTTTTTTTTTTTTTTTTTATTCTGCAGCACACTATCACTTCAGCACAGGGGACAATGAAAAAGTCCCATTGATTCCAAAGTAATACAATAGACCTATCTAGTATTCCAGGGGTTTATTGCCCCATTTAAATCAATCAAGGTTTTTATCTGTGACCCTATGGTGCAGTTGGTTTGCCCCTAAATTGCTCCAGTTTTCTTAAAACAATCTTAGAGAACAATCCTGGGGGAGATTTACTAAGCGGTGATAAAGTGGAGATAACTTCCCCAGTTTATCGCTTCTCCAATTCCTATGTTATTTTATGCAGCCAATGCTGCAGTTTTGGACAACATAGTGCATAGGCTCCATATAATAACATAGGAACTGGAGAAGTGATATCACTGGAGAAGTTATTTCTGCTTTATCACCTCTTTATCACACTTTAGTGAATCTCCCCCATTGTGTTGTTAGTAAAATCATATTTCCTAAAGAGAAAAGATGCAGAATAATCGTTTGAGTGTCAGAGAGGTATCCAACACACTGCAACACCATGGGGGTTATGCTCTAAGATGTGATAAAGTGGAGATAACTTCTTCAGTGATATCACTTCTCCAATTCCTATGTTATTTTGTGGAGCCTATACACTAAGAATTCTCCAATTTATGAGATCTTAGTATATAGGTTCTACAGAATAACACAAGAACTGGAGAAGTGGGATCAGTGAAGAAGTCATCTCCATTTTATCACACCTTAGTGCATCTCCTGCAGTGCACTGGATACCTATGCGGCACTCCAAGGGTTAAGGTGGGTAATTCTATAACATAATTTGCTAGAATGCGAAGCTCCCTGTGTGTGCGTAACTGCACATGCACAGTAGAGACTGCCCGAACGATGCGGTCATGCGCAGTAGAGACTGCCAGAAGGATGCAGTCATGCTCAGTAGAGACTTCCCGAAAGATGCGGTCATGCGCAGTAGAGACTGCCCAAACATGCTGGCCTCCAGTCCAAGGCACGGCTGATCCGGACAGCCCACCGCCTGTCTCCGCTCCCCGCTCCAGGGCAGCAGCCGAGGCCTCTGGGTGTCATTTGGCCCGTGTACACAGGCCTTCAATACTAGTTAAGTCTAAAGAACAAAGGGCCGTATTCAGTAAGCTAAAGAGATGCAATCTGGGAGCAAATTAACTGCTCCATAGGAGATAAACAAGAAATCCCCAAATCCCCATTATTTTATATAGGACTTTAACTCCTTGAATGCTAGAGAGATCTTCACCACAATGCTTTGGGTACCTCTCTAGCATTTAGGGGGTTAAAATCCCTTAAATCATCGTGATTTTAATTTCTCTCCTATAGTGCAGTTGGTTTGCTCCAGAAATGCTCCTCACTTTAGCTTAATGAACATGGGCCAAGGGACACAAATTCTGAGAAGAAAATAAGAAAGCTGTGCCTTTCACTATACGTAATGGAAGAGAAGTTACTGTTGGATATAGGAAGGGCTGTTGGAACCATTCCAGCGTACATGCAGCAATCAGTGTTCTAGTGGCACAGAGCCTGCCCCTGACACAGTCCTGTGACAGTCTGACACCTGTTCACTTCTCACACTGCCTAATACGGTAAAAGTGCTGATGAAGCAGAGTTTGTGGTCTGGATCGTGTGATGGGGGAAGGGCTTCACGTTGGTAGGAGTGAAAGATTCATGTCATAGTAAAAGACATAGTAACATAGTTGATGAGGCTGAAATAAATCTGTGTGCCCATCAAATTCAGACAATGCCACATCACCCCTGATGATCCAGACGAAGGCAAAAAAAAACAAAAACATATTGAAGCCATTTCCAGTTAACCCTTTGAGCACCAGAGGGGTACGCCGCAATGCGTTGCGTACCCCTCTGGCACTCAAAGGGTTTAGCTTGGAGTGGGTAAAAAAATTCCTTCCTGGCTTCATAAGGCAGTCTGATATTAATCTGTATCACTATGTTACTCATTTCTGCACCGTCACAGTATGATTAATATAATTAACCTGCACTAGGAACATAGCACAGCGGGGCATATGTATGAAGGCCAGAGCCGGATCACAGGCAAGGCGCACAAGGCGCCTGCCTAGGGCCCGGCCCAATGAGGGGGGCCCGGAAACCTGGACGGACTCTGTTCACAAATCCCCCTAACCCTTTATATGCCGCACTGACTGTCTTGGGCCCAGCTGCCCGGTCAAATGAGGCCGGGGGCCCGGTGGAAACCTCATCGTTGCCACTCAGCCTGCTCACTCACTCACAGTGCCATAATTAATGCTGTCGCCATGTCTGCGGCTCAGTCTAGACTCTGCATTCTGCCGTGCGCATGCGTCAGGACTTCCTATTCTCCTGGCACATGCGCATGGGGTAAAGGGGAGGGATACGCAGCACACTGACTGGTCACGTGGCGGCAGGGCTATAAAACAAAAGAGCTCTCTCTCCGCTGACTCTTTTGGGTGGCGATGTCTTCTTGTGGCAGCAGGTGCATACTAGCAACAGGGCTTGGGGACAGATGACCACGTGTACACAGTAAGGGCCCAGGTGGTCACCGGGCCTACTATACCCATTACCCAGCAGCAGATGTAATAATGAGCTGATTGTGTATTGTGGTTATCTCCATTCCTCCAAGGGTTAATGCAAGACTGCAATATATCATGAAAAAAACGTACACATGATACATTGCATTGTCTTGAATTAACTCTTGGAGGGTTGGAGAGAACCATAATACACACACAGACCACATCCCGGTGTTTTATTAACATCAATCTAAGTGGCACACAACATAGATTTAAGGAGTATCTAAAAATCAACCCTCTACACAATAATCTAGCTACTGACTAAAACAGAGAACTGTCACTGTAGATAAGGGGACTTTCCATGTCCCCTCATCCACAAGCAAATTATCTATTACCATCTAACAAAGTTCCAGAGTATTTCAAATTTCCCTCCCCTTTTCTTTATTTGTAGCCCCCTTAATTGGGTGTTGATTTTAATGCAAATAATAAAATTAAGTTTTATAATGAGGAGTGCCATATATGCAGGTTTCTCTTTTTTCAGAGACTTTTTTTCTTTTCCCCTGAATTTTCTCTCAATGTACAAATTACCTGTAGGCACCCTCTACTAGAGACAAGCAGCTCTAAGACAGCACTGTTGGTGTCGATAAATCCCTCATTTTTTCATAATGTATACAGTCACAGATGCTGTCACATATATAGTTGAGGGCACATAGTTTAGTGCAAGCCTACTACAACAAAGTAAAGTAATCCAAGGATTAAGATATATAGTGATTGTAATATATCATTCAAAGTCACTCACTAATAAGGCTAGTATCTGTCAGTGGGCAGTTAGTCCAATACTTAACCTTTTTATAAAACTAGAATAAAACCCAAATCACTTTGTAATCTCATATGATTATCTGAGTGTCTATAAAAGCAAATACTTCGTTATATAGACACTCAGATATTTCTACAAAGTGATTTTGGTTTTATCATTTATTCTAGTTTAATAATGGTTACGTTTTAGACAGACGGCCCATTGACAGATAAGAGATTACAATACTAAACTAGCCTTATTAGCGAGTAACTTTGAATGTTACAATTACTATATATTTATATGCATACCTCTCTGGCATTCAAAGGGTTAACCCTTTGGGTGCCAGAGTGGTACGGAATGCAGGCAGAGTTATTTATTTTACAGGAGCCAATTGGACCAGGGGGCAGAGAGAAGACAAAAATAAACCAAGTAATGTATCATTGCTTCCTCGCTAACCCTGGCTACATACACATTGTTTAGTTTACACTTCAGTTTTGTGGGCACAGGCACTCAAAGGGTGATCCAATCATTGGATAAACCACTGAGTGGCTGTGGCAACAAAACTGTAGTGTAAACTAAAACACTGTGTAGGCAGCCAGGGTTAGGAAGGTATGGGGGGCCTGGTGCTACTATATGTAGGGAAGGGGGCCCAAAATTGGTTCCTTGCCTAGGGCCCTGGGAAGTGTTAATCCGGCTCTGATGAAGGCAGGAGTAAAGCAATTCTGCGGCAAACCAACCATGCAGTGGACATATCTTTAGCATTCAAGAGGTTAAAAGCTGCATTTACATGAAAGAGAAATTGGGGTATTTTGATGTGTCCCTTGTGTCGCACTTGGTTTGCTCCAGAGTTGCCCTAAGTTCCCTATGTGCATGCTTTGTGAATATGGACCTGTGACTTTACAACTAAAGTTTTGTTTTAGGGTCTACAATTTTGTCTTACAAAAATTAGACTGAGTTCCAGAAATATTTTTTTTTACTAAAAGGCATATTTCAGAGTAGTTACTGGTGCACATATATTGTGACACAGACAATACAGACTATACCACTAGAATTCACATCTTCCTTAAAGGAGAAGTAAACATTTTTTAATGAAAAATATATTTTGTAGGGTTTTTGCTGTTGAATACACAGTCTAGGGTGACAAGACCTCACCTCACCTAACCAGGGAAACACATGAAAAATGCATAATTCAGGGCTGCTTTGGTTTCAGTGCAGTCTAGAAATATGCCTATTTCCTAGGTGTCCCCGGTTAAAGGTGAGGTCTGGTCACCCTAATACACACACTACTGGGAATTGCATCTTTCCAGAGTTTATGCAGTTGAAACTGTTATTTTTGTACATTAACAATGACCTCTAGTGGTCAGAATTTAATTACTTACTTTGCTGCATTCTATGAGACAGGTGAATCACTGAAAAACAGTTCTCCATAATATGTGGTGAAAACTGCTGAGTTATGTCCTGTCAGTTTGAACTTTCAAGACGTAATGATGCTTTTATTCACTTTCTGACAATTTAATCGGTTATAATTTTTGAATAGTACAACTGGCAGAAGTGGGAGTACCCTTGTTTTTTTTTTGTTTTTTGTTAAAGGAAACTACTATCTACTCACCTGTGTCTGCCTGTCCATCCAAGTATCTATATTTTATAATAGTTATTATCATGACTGATTATGATCGGTAAAACTTCCTTTAAAAACTCACGTGTTAATGTGCCATGAAACCACAGTGCAGTACATATTGTCTTTCCAAGATAGCCAGTGACATTTTATGCATGTCCTCATTTTGGTTTCCAACAGTCCAAGAGTCTCAGCTAGGGACCAATTTAATCCTGTGGCTAAATGTGGTGAAGGGGAGCACAACACACCCCTTGAAGGTTACCTGTAAACTTAAGAGAACCCTAAATAGATCCTTATTTGAGGGCTTCTCTCCACACTTTTAACAGGGACCTCCAAGGTTCTTAAAACAGCCTTGTCAGGCTGGGCATATTGCAGTAAAAGCAGGGCACATGGAAAGGTCCATATTTCTCCTCCCCTAGAACTGTTCTTTTTTGAAATACTATCAAAGTAGCAACAAAATGTTTTATGAAAATACTAGTTGAAGAGCCCATGTACACGGGCCACAGTGCCACCCAGCAACAGACACAGTGCAGTCATGCACAGTAGAGACTGCCCGCGCCGCGACTGATACGGAGGGGGCGCTCCGAATTCAGACAGTAGTCCTGTCTGCTCACCTTCGGTGTGCAGAAAGGACTATAGTCTGAATTCGGAGCTCCCCGTTTGGCTATCAGCCATGGCACGGGCAGTCTATACTGCGCATGATTGCAGCCCGCGCAGCTGACTGTATTGCTCATGACAGCTTCTGACAAACATACATTTAGCTAATTATTATATAGGATATGTATAATATTTTGCAGGGCTTTTCAGCCCTACAATATATATCAGCTTTTTGAGCAACACTAGGGTACTCCCACCATTGGGAGATGCTTATTCACAGAGGTATTATAGTTCAAACTGTTTTTGTTTTATGTTAACATTGCCCTCTACTGGCCAGATTTCAGATAAGTCACTGACAAAAGTTCTCCAAAGAATGTGATAGTAACAGTTTTATCACATCCTCTCAGATTAAACATCAGGAAAGAAACTCCCTGTATCTCTGCAGAGAATATAAACATTTTGAACTGTTATAATATTTGAATAAAACTCCTGCTAGCAGTGGGAGTAACCTTATTTTATTCAGAAGTAAAGCCCTATAACATATAGATTTTCATTAAAAAAGCCTACTGCTCCTTTAGTTTGGTCCACTGAAAGGTATCACCACCTACAATTCCTGGGGGTTATGCACTATGACATCATAAAGAGGTGATAATGCGGAGATGAATTCCTCAGTGATATCACTTCTCCAGTTCCTATGTTATTCTATGGAGCCTATTCACTAAGATTTCCAGAGTTGGAGAAATCTTGATGCATTGTCTCCATAGGATATCATAGGAACTGGAGAAGTGATATCACTGGTGAAGTCATGGGAGATGCACTAAGGTGTGATAAAGAGGGGGTAAAGAGGTGATAAAGCGGAGATGATTTCTCCAGTGATATCACTTCTCCAAATCCTATGTTATTCGATGGAACCAATGCACTACGGTTTCTCCAGATTTGGAGATCTTAGTGCCCAGACTCCACTGAATAACATAGGAACTGGAGACATGACATCACTGAAGAAGTCATCTCTGCTTTATCACATCTGTATCATGCTGTATTGCATGATTTCCACCATCTACACTTTATCACCTCTTTATGATGCATAACCCCTTGTATCATAAATATGTATATGTATGAGCACTGACAAGCAGCATAAAAACATGCAGTTCTTCAGTCTTGGTTGCCTGACACAGACAGTGTATGTTTATTTAGCTCACTCTCAGCTGTCCTGATATTTCACTTTTCATCCTAAACAAAGGGCTGACTCAATGAACAACTTTACAGCCATGTAGGTACCACTCATGCTGTCCACAAATGGTGGAAGAATGATGTCAAAGCTGTCAGTCTCTTACATACAGTAATCCTCACCTGAACAAGCTGTAAAGAACAGTACAGCGCATTCTTGGTGATAGTTGAAATGAAAATTTGAATGCAGCCTGATTAAAAAAAACAAAACAGAAAATAACAGCAAAAACTCAGGCCTTCCCTGCTGATCTTTTGTATGTTTCATAGAAGCAATCTGTAACAACTGCTCTTCCAGTCACTCAGCCTGCACTGAGGAGACATACAGAAGAACTTTTGCAGTATTTTATATGTGTGTGTTTATATGTTTATAAAGCGTCACTCAGAACGTAGTACGTAGTAGATTTCCCTGCTCTGAACAATTTGAAGTCTAATTAGGTATAATGGTAACCCCCCCCCCCCCCCCCCCCGAAAAATAGATATCAATATAAGGTCAAATTTCACAGTAGACCAGGTTGTTCAGAATGCATCCTCTGGTCTCCTATTATAAATAAACTAATGTAAAAGCCCGTGTACACAGGCCAAGGTCCAGGTAATGTTAACCCTTTAAGTGCCAGAGGGATACGCAACACATTGCCTTGCAATGCGTCGCACACCCCTCTGGCACTCAAGGAGTTAAGAGGTCACTTCATGCGCAGTAGAGACTGCCCAAATGCGCGACGTCTCTACCGAGAATGACGGCTTCTGACAAACATCCTTAGCAAATTATTATATAGGATTGAACTATCTATACCCTGTCCAGTGATAGAATTTGAGAGTATATTGTTGTATGTGTGTATTCTGCTCTGTGTACTAGTGTGTGATCTGGAATAAGTAAATTGGTGTGTGTTTGTGTGTGTGTGTGTGTGTGTGTGTGTGCGCGCACACGTGCACATCTGTTTTTCACTGTTGTGTCAATCTTTTTTACATAATACCTGAAATTCTAGCTGCCAATTTACACTGTTATGGTTGTGTCTCTTGCTCCACAGACAGCAATTAAGAAAAATAATCCTCGGAAATACCTGCGCAGTGTAGGGGATGGAGAGGTGGTGGAGTTTGATGTTGTTGCTGGGGAAAAGGTAACGTGAGTTCTCTGTCACACAGTCTAACCATCATGATTCCTTTAACCCTTTGAGTCTCAGTGGAGTATCTAACACATTGCTTTGAAATGTGTTGCATATCTCTCTGGCACTCATATGGTTAATAAAGCAAACTGGATGGTGATTGTCATGTTGCAATCTGTAAGCACAGAGTTTGGATATCTTCAATTAACCCTTTGAGTGCCAGAGATTTAGCCAATGTTTGTAGCATAGTGCATTGCATAACTCTCTGGCACTCAAAGAGTTATACTTGGTCTTTATCAAATCATCAAAAATTTTTATCAAAATGTCATGTTTCAAAACCCTTAGGGCCATATGCAGAAATAATTCTAAATATCACCAGCTGCACGTTATGGGACAAATGGAAATGCTCCAAATGAACACTCATTTATATGGGTCTTTTAACCCACTGGAGACCTCTCCAGCATTAAATGGTTAAATGTCCTATTTATTGGGAATACTTATGTATCTCCGGTGGTGTATTTAACCCTTAGAGTGCCAGAAAGGTATCCATTGTATTGTGCTGTTATGCATTAGGTACCCCTCTGGCACTGAAAGGGTAAATGTGCTCCAGAATTGCTGCTCTTTTTACTTTCTACGTATGGCCCATAAGTCTACTTGCGTACAGAGCTGGGAATCCTGTCAGGAGGAGGCAATGGGTCTGATGTATGATGGGAAAGTAGAACTATTCTGTTGTAAACCACCTGCAAGATATGTCACACATAAACATTCCACTGACCCAACTGATTTAACCCTTTGAGTGCCAGAGGACTGTGCAATGCACTGGATAACACTCTGGTACACAAAGGGTTAAGTTGACGTGTCAACCCCTTGAAGTCTAGAGAGGTCTCCAAATTATTATGAAGCAATACATTGGAGACCTTTCTAGCATTCAAGAGGCCATTTAACCCTTTGAGTGCCAGAGGGGTAAGCAATGCATTGCATACCCTCTGGCACTCAAAGGGTTAAAGAAGAACTATCACCACTATTAACCCCTTAGCGTCCAGTGACATGTCAGGACCATCACTACTGTTTTTGCCTAAAGGACCAGTGACAGTCCTGGCACGTCACGTATATTCACATAGTAGCTGGGACTGAAATTGACCTCTCCAAGACCGGAGCGATCACTATCAGACCCCCCGTTCTGCATGTCGGCACACGTGATCAGTCACGTGTGCCGGCACATCAAACTTCGCTATGTGGTCCTTAAAGGACCACACACCCCGGGACCACTGGTCCTTAAGGAGTTAAAGTTCTTCTTATCTTAATGTTCCATGTGAGTAAATCTTCAACCTTTTTTTTTTTTTTTTAATTTCATGAAGTATATCCAGAGATATAAACATTTGAAATTAAACCCGTGACGTTAATTCAGGACAGGTTGCTGTACAGCTCTGTAGCGCAGCCTGTCAATCATCGTCTTGTCCCCTCCCCAGTTGTTCCCTGTTATCATCTCCACTCTCTTGATAACAGGGAACAGCTGGGGAGGGGACGAGATGATGATTGACAGGCTGCGGTACAGAGCTGTACAGCAGCCTGTCCTGAATTAATGTCACAGGCTTAATTTCTCTGGCTATACTGCATGAAATAAAATTAAAAAAAAAGGTGAGAGTTCCCCTTTAAATCAATGGAAATTGTTATTTGTTCCTTAGGTTTCTGATAGTTCACGTCAGAATTGCTTCACTTTTTCTTTATTCATAAGTCCCGATTGCTCTCTCAGTATCTGACCTTACAGTCTCTCCATCAGTTTATCTTGTGACATTGCACAATTGCTTTCTCAGAAAGAGAAATAAAACATTTTGTATACTAATTTAACATCAAACTACAATACTTATTTAGCATTCATTTTGAAACATTTGTGTTCTTAGGGGGCAGAGGCAGCTAATGTAACTGGCCCAAAAGGTGCACCAGTAGAAGGCAGTCGCTATGCTGCAGACCGACGCAGATATCGCCGTGGTTACTATGGGCGCAGGAGAGGACCCCCAAGAGAGGTAAGCAATAGACTGTGCACTCTGCGGATTCCTGCGTTTATCTGTCCCACTACTACAGGACTGGATTTCCCAATACGCAGAATAGGCAACTGCATAGAGCTCCATATTTTGAAGGAAGCCTCAGCTGTGCTGGCTACACCCACATCCTGAATTGAGGGTGGGGCCAGAGCAATCTCAGTGTCCCTGCACAAGTTAAATAACTTTTAACAGGCTAATAGCCCTTGGATTCTCGTGAGATCTCCAATGCATTTTGGAGCAATGCACTGGAGCTCTCTCTAGCAACCAAGGGGTTAAATCTTTTTGTCCTTTCTTGTTTTAGGACAAGGGTATTTTTTTGTGCCAGGATACTGGATGGGACCAGCGCGGGGTCATGTGAGGAGTGTGGGTGTGGTCAAGGGTGGAGCTAAGGGCACTAAGAGTGCCCTGCCTAGGAGCGCAATGGATGTAAATCTAGTTCTGCATGAATACTTGACAGAAAGGTAATTAAATGCAGCTGCTGGAGTTGGAAGCCAACACCAGTGGAATTGCTCTGCTGCATTCTATCAGGGTGATAAAGTGCTCATGTTGTAAATTTGTTGCTTCAAAGTGAATCAGTAGTTTCTGTTCTTAGAGTAAAGTAACCAATGTAAACTAAAACCAACTTTTTTATACCCCTGAACTGCAAAACAAGATTTGTTTAACCCCTTCGCGTCCTGTGACGTACCCGGACCGTCACGCTGGTCCGGCACTTAAGGACCAGTGACGGTCCTGGTACGTCACGTACTTTTACTCACCGCGCTCCTGCAGGAGCGCGGTGAGTAATACCGTGGACTGAAATTGATCGCTCCAAGACCGGAGCGATCTCTTTCAGTCCTCCTTTCGATGTGCCGCCCCACGTGATCAGTCATGTGGGACAGCACGTCAAACTCGTCTGTCTGGTCCTTAAAGGATCAGACACAGCGGGATCGTCGGACCTTAAGGGGCTAACCAATATATTAATTTAGTTTGTTTTTTCAACTATATTGATTACTGTTAGGACCTTATCACACTGAAGGGGGAGTTGTATTAAAGGGTTAGTAATGTCCACATATAAATTTATGCTATATTGTAGATTTAAAAAAAATAAATTATGTGGCACAAGTCCAATCTCTCAAACCTTTATGGTTTGAGAGATATAATGTTTTAAAGTTCCCCTCTCTTTCCCCTTGCACTGACGTCACACAGAAAGAGATCCTGGTCCCGGGACCAGTCAGTAGCTCTTCAGAAGAGCCGAAATACCGATATCTAAAAGGAAATACTTAATCGGAACAGTCTACAAAGTGTGCCTGCAAACCAGGCACACTTTTTAGACCGTTCCAATGAAGTATTTCTTTTTAGATATCGGTATCTGGCTCTGCTGAAGAGCCGCCTCAAGTCAGCCGACACAGATTTCCTTCTGTCAGCTTTATAGCTGACATCAGGGCAAGGGGAGGGGGGGGGGCTTTAAAACCATATATCTCTCAAACCATAAAGGTTTGAGAGATTGGACTTGTGCCACATAATTTATTTTTTTTTAAATCTACAATATAGCATACATTTATATGCAGACATTACTAACCCTTTAGTATGATTCGGAGCTGAAATGGGTGCTGAAATTTATTTTTGTGTTCCTCTCCTGCCTAATGCTTATGTCCTATACTGACTAGTCTATGCCTCTTGCATCAAGTGGTGGGCAGAGGAAAACTATATGGAAGTTTCTGGACATTTCATTCCTCTACTCCTGGGGGGAGATTCACTAAGCGTTGATTAAGAGGTGATAAAGTGGAGATGACTTCTCCAGTGATATCACTTCCCCAGTTCCTATGTTATTCTGTGGAGCCTATGCACTAAGATTTCTTCAGCTTTGGAGATCTTAGTGAATAGGCTCCATTGGATAACATAGGAACTGGAAAAGTGATAAACTAGAGAAGTCATCTCCTCTTTCTCTCCTCTTAATCACCACATAGGTCTGGATTCATCAAGGCGCAAATGGATTAATACGCAGGAAAATCAGAGGATTTCTCTGCGTATTAACCATTTGCACATTCAACAACTTTCTTATTGTATCTGGCCATCGCTTATTCTTCAATAAGCGATTGCCAGATAGATACGCAAATGTGATATGCTAGCTTCAAGCTGGCATATCCCATTTGAATGCATGGGGCGAACACACGCATGCACATTTTCCTGTATGCGTATACGTGTGTTTTTCCCCATGACTGACCAATTTACGCAAGTTTCCCTGCTTCGCATATGCAAAGCACGGAAACACGCAAAATCAATGATGAATACCTGAAGGTATCCACCAAATATCGTGGCGAAGAGCAGTGTATTTGATACGCTGCTCTTGCCGCAGTTTGATTAATCCAGGCCTTAGTGAATCTCCCCCTGTATATCACCAAGTAACTACAAAGCAGGGCAGAGGAAAAATATGTGGTACCCAGATGGTGTTCAGAACTTGCTTGTATTATCCCTTTGAGTGCCAGAGAGATGCACAACTCATTACTTTACAATGCTTGTTAAAGTTTTAACACTGGCAGAGTGTGTACACCGGTGTGCACTAAAACAGTCATGCAATTTTTATGCTAATGTCTAAGCACAGAAATTGAGCTGCTTTGGCAGATTTGTACATTACCCCAGACCATCACACACACATCTGTGGGGATTGGCGGCTGTGCCACCTTTTGGACTATAGCAGTGGTTCTCAAGCTTTTTTTGCTCAAGGCACACCTAACACGCAGTCTGGCATTTTTGGGGCACCCCTATTATTTTATGTCATTTGTAAAGGGTGTAATGAAGGTTACAAATACATAAATATAGAGTTATTGTTACACCACACAACTAAAATAAACATATTGTGTATAGTAATAGCCTTAAATATACAGCTTGAAATCTAAATTCACATTTTTGTCAAAGCCTTATAGACACAATGGGGCACCGTACGTGGATGATGTGCCATGGCACCCTGGTTGAGAAACACTAGACTATTGGAATCAAATTAATAAATCTTACAGGGCAAATGTTTAAAGGTAAAATTGTAGCTACTCTGGGGCATAAAACAGAACTGGAGGAGCTAAATGAATAAATCTTATGGGGCATATTAATGTGGAGCAATTCTTGAGCAAACCAACAGCACCCCAGGATACAATTAAGAATTAACATTGATTCCTATTGGGCTTTTTAAATATCATTTATAATCCCTCCGGATTGCACAGCCCTTAAGGTGCATTTTCAGTTGTAATTTATTAACCCTTTGAGTGCCAGAGGGGTACTCAACGCTATCTGAGGGTTAATAGCATGTAATCTGACTGGTGGAATATACTACACCCAAGTTACTGCAGTGTGAGACAAAGTGATACTTCTGAAGCTAGAATCCTTCATTTCATCCAGTGTCTCATTCCTGTCACTGGGTATGGTCAAGATCTTTAAATGGGGCTTTTCACCCCTTGAATGCTAGAGAGATCGCCAACGCATTGCTTTTAAACGCGTTGAAGAAATCTCTTGCATCCAAGGGGTTAAATCCCTGTTTAAATGATTTGGAAGTTTTATTTACCCCTGCGGTGCAGTTGGGATTGCCCCAGAATTGCATGTGTAATGAGTATGCATGACTTTGACTACTCTTCTGTTTCCTGGAATTGAAGGGGTAAATAGAGACTTAACCAGGGCAGCTGCTGCAGCTGAAAGTCTAAATTTGGCTTCTGAATTTCACACTGTGGATGAGAGAGTGAAACAGATGCTTAGGATTATAAAACGTTGGGGAGTGTCTCTGTCAACTGGATGTCTCATATAACACACACACACATACATAAGGCCTGCTTCCACAATGACTTGTCACTTTATAAAGAGTTCAGATAATGTGAATTTACACATTTTAGTTTGATGTGCTCACTTTCTAAGAGAAAGATGTCACAATGCCAAGTCTATGTCATGTTTCTGAAGTTATGCTTCTAAAGACATTCATATGTACAAATTGATATTTGTGTAAAAATAAATGCAAAACACTGTTTTGTGCACAGAGACAGCCTAATGCCTATATACTAAGGTGCCAAGGTCAGGACAATTATGGAAATGTATGGGCATTTCAGGACATGTAGAAGGAAGTACAGAGCAAATCAACACAAACTTCTTCCTTTCTTTTCTGCCCACCACAGGGGTAGTGGTAAGGGCTTGTCCACATTAAAGCTATGGAATAGTGAGCACAGTATATACCCAATGGATCTATGCATAAGAATAGGTACATGTATTGCATTTTCAAACGTATATATTAGCATAACCAATACGTTTTGCTTGTGCATTCCTACATTCACCTAAGTATATATACAAAACAGCAACTTCTAGTAAAAATGCCAGAAAAGCTTACAATATTATTTATACTAAACACCATCATTCCAATGACATGTAAAACAGATGGAAACTACATGAAAAAAACAGAAGAGTCAGCAAAGAAATAAAATACCTTTCTCTGTGGTTAAGACCAAAGCTTTACCAAGAAAATAACATGACTACAGGACTACAGACAGCCTTAACCCTTTGAATGCCAGAGGGGTACACAATGATTATATACTCAAAGGGTTTATGGAAACACCACACATTAATTTATGGCAATTGTCCACTTGGGGGAATCTTCTACCTTGACTTTCCCTAGATACCATAGGTTTTACTGTGAGCAGGAGGGAGAGGAAGTCTTGTGTAACCTCCTTGTGGGTACAGTACCAATTCCTTTCAAGAGAAGAAACCATTAATGTGGGCACATGAACCTAGGGCTATGATTCTCAGCTTCAACCCATAGGGCACACCAACAGGTCAGGTTTTCAGGAATTAAACACATGCAGCTCAGTCATAGTGACTGAGGCACTGATTATTCTCCCTTTTGATTAAGCAAAAATATATTGAAAAGCTGATCTTTTGGTGAGCCCCAAAGGCTAATGTAGTGAATCACTGTCCTGGGTAGCTAGCATCTTTCATTACATCACAGAATGACAGAGATGGGAATTTCAAACTTTCCATCCCCGGTTCGCCTTGAGTTTTTTAAGTTATTAATACAAGTTGTCAAAAGCTACTTATGGATTTTGGCATGGCAATAGAGGATATAATAGTGTAAATCTGAGCTGTCGTTCCTGCAGGTGTGTAGGATTGAGTACTCCAGAAGTAGCTGACCCTGTTCCTCAGGAGATACCAACAGTGAATATTATCAGGATATCCCAGCAGGAGCACAGGTGGACTTATTAGTGGCTCAGTCACTTTAATTGGTCCACCTGTGCTCATTCCAGAAAATCCTGAAACCATACACTGTTGGTAACTCTTGAGGACCAAAGTTGGCTACCCCTGGAGTACGACCATGAGAAGCTCTTCAGTTTGATACATATTATCAATATGTTCTATGAATGAATGAACGAATGAATGAATGAATAAAGTATTATGGGCAATATGCTTCAGATCGCCCAACCCAGCTCTATATATTCCTGGAAGTGAGACTAGTCCCAGGTCCAGTTTGAAGCACAGAAACCCTCTGGGACAAGTATTGTGCTCACAGTGAGTGTCCACAAAGCCAAAACTGGAGCAATTCTGCTCAAACCAACTTCACCATAGGGGACAAATAAAAATTCCCATTGATTTGAATGCGGATTTTAAACCCTTTTGATGTTATAGAGATAGGCTGACCATATCTCACCTTCAAAAAGGGACACATAGGAAATAAGTATATTTCAGGAGTGCACCAAAATCAAAGCAACCCTGTAGTATGCATTTTTCATGTGTGTCCCTTTTTAAAGGTGAGGTATGGTCAGCCTATATAGAGATCATGTTGCCTCTGGCATTCAAAGGATTAAAAGCCCAATTTAATGTCAATTTGGGGAATTTTAATTTGTTTCATATGGTGCAACTGGTTTGTCTCAGCATTGCTCCACTTATATCTTTATGTACATGATCAAATAATCCCAGTATTCACAATGACTTTGATTTACCATTATGTAAAGTTGTAGAGAAGCCTGTTACTAAAAAGCTCCATTTCCTTACCTCAATACAGGGAGGAGACGGAGAGATGAAAGAGGGGACAGCAGAAGCACCACAAACCCAGCAACCCATGAGGCAGACTGCTAACTTCCGCCCAAGATTCCGCAGGTATGGGCCTGTTACCAGGAGTCCATGTGACATTATCAGTCTCATGCAGCAGCCTCTCTGGCCCATATGTATAAAAGCAAACTGGACTTATTTTGGAGTAAATCAACTGCGCCATAGGGGACAAAAACAAATCCCTGTTACAGTAAATACAGCTTTTAACCCCTTGAGTGCTAGAGAGGTCTCAAATTAGAGACCTCTAGCATTCAGGGGTTAAAAATCTCTATACAAGTGCATGAGAATTTAGGATTTTTTATTTGTCCCCAGTAGTGCAGTTGGATTACTCCAGAATAACTCCTTTAATAAATATGGGCCTCTGTTCCTTGTCTCTTTTTTTAATTAACATATTTATATTTAAGTTATACTTCATTTGCAATTAAAGGGCAACTGTTGCGTATTACCTAAGACTGATTATATAGTCAGACTTGGTGATAAACAGCTTTAAAGTGACTCCTATCATTTGTTTTGAGGATCACAAATCAGACCCATTTGTTTGCCATGGAGGCTGTGATGAATCATATTAGGCTTTGCTTACAGCCGCACTGCTCCTATAAACAGTAATGGTCAACTTTATACTCAACCCATTGCTGTCTATGGAGTTTAAGCACACAATATTTAAGCAACTGAAGGTTGATACCTCCAAATCTTGGCTTCAGTTGAATAGCATGAGCAGACAAAACAGCCACAGTGGACAGTTTTCAGACATTAGGATGCATATGGGCAACACAATGCAGCCTTTGCCAGACTGGGAGGTCTGCCTCCCTAGATTCAGACTTGCTAATGGGGAACTGTTGTATGATAGCCGCCCATTAAAGATATGTGAGTTCATCCCACCTTTATCATCTGCTTGTCTGTCTGGCCATTTTATTCATGTCTTGCTATCTTCAATTCTGAAATCCTGCTTGTGTAATTTTTATTTTTGTGCTAAGAATTTGTTTTCTTTGTGCCATTTAACCCGTTGAGTATCCAATTTTAAACAGAATCTCTCCTGTATCCTTCTATTAAGCTCTAATTATGCTGTTTTGGCACAGACCCATGACTCAACCCAGACCTGTTCCACCAGCTGGAGAAAATGAAAACAAGGACAATCCGTCTGCGACTGGGGCCCCTGACCAGCAACAAAGTCGACGTGGATTCAGAAGACCTTACAACTACCGGCGTCGACCTAACCAAGCAAATGCTCCAGCACAGGGGAGCAAGGAGTCAACCAAGGCCTGTAACACACTTATTTTGGAAATAGTTCTAAGGAATAACTCAATGGCATGGGATAGGGATAAACCAAGCAAAGTAACAATTCATTAATACAGTCTCCTTGTTAATATGTTTTCAGCAATGAAGAGTTTTAACACTCTTCTGATGGCTTGCTTGGTTCAGTATTTTTTTTCTCAAGAGTGACTCTTATGGTGAGCAGATGTTGCTTTAAATGAAAGGGATACACTAAATTAGTTTATTTCCTCAAAGAAAAAGTTGGTAAAACATCTTGGGTTAAAAAAGTGCAACTTTGTAAACGAAACACAAATACCTTGTAATCTTTTAAGTGGATGTATCACCTATATATGTTAGGCTGAATAGTTAGGTTATATAGTGAATATGATTAAAAGTGTCTTTCATTTTTTCTTTTGTCGAAATTCAAGTTATAAACTCTGCCATGTACCCACTTCCGCATAGATTGCGGTTACCTGTTCTGTAACCGCAGTCTGTCACTATGCGTCTGCTCCCCTCCCTCTATCCAGCCTACTCCGATGACGGAGGTTTCTGTCTGTAAGCTGGAGCGCTCTCATTGGTTAGATATTGATCTCTGCCAATGAGACCACTCCAGCTGACAGATGGAAAGCCTCCATCATCGGAGGAGACTGGATAGAGGGAGGGGAGCAGAGGCAGAATGACTGACTGCAGTTACAGAACAGGTAACGGCAGTCTATGCAGAAGTAGGTAAATGGCAGAGTTTATAACTTGAATATCAACAAAATAACGCTTACAAAAAAAATAAAAATGAAAGACACTTAGACACTTTTAATCTTATTTGCTATATAACCTAACTATTTAGCCTAACTTATATTGGTGATATATCCACTTTAAAACATTTTCTTAGCACCCAGCACAAAAGTGTAGGTTTTAATAATATTCTCACTTGACCATAGGCAGTATAATGCGTGGTCCAGTCAATGAGTGAGTCATCTATTCTAATGATAGTACCACCTATTGCACTGTTTTGACAATATCTGTTATAAAGGACAATCATAAGAATAAAAGGCATTTTATTTGTATAACCCCTTAAGCAGTGGGTCTGTTTTGCACCTTAGAGATACCCATCAGGTTTCTTGTTCCTTGCTATGTGGTTGTTTATTGAGGTTTCACCAGTTTATTGTTTAGACACACACACTAACTAGTTAACTTAGCTAGAAAGCAATCCTACATATAACACATTTATCAGTATGTTTTTTCCACTATGATACTGCTGTAGTCACAACAAAAGCCAAAAGGCAGATGGGAAACCTGCTGGTTATATCTCATCTTGTGCCTCTAGTTCCTGGAACTTTGGACAAGATGCATTGCTCCATAGAAAAGAAAACAGAGGAACAAATAAAGCATACGCAGTGCTCGCTATAAGGTCCATTACCCTATAACAAAGTGGTGGAATGCGTCGCTCACTGTGAGAGTAACTACACATGCGCAGTAGAGAGTCTCTACTGTGCATGTGTGGTTTCGCACACAGGGAGCTTCGCTGTGAGCCATCTGGAGCTCCCCGCTAAGGATCAGCACGTTCGGCGGGTCTCTACTGCGCATGACTGTAGTCATGCGCAGTAGAGACTCACCAAACACGCTGCCCCGCTCCAGACGGCTCACGTCCTGTCTCTGTTCCCGGCTCCGGGGCAGCAGCTGGGTGCACTTTAGCCCGTGTATATGGGCTTTCATACTAGTGTATCAAATAAGGGTTGCAGACAGTTGCAGCACTAGTAAATATTATTTATTAAGACATACATTCAATTATAACAAGTAAGGATTCACACATTTATATTACACAGTTCAGGAGCATTGGCTCATTTCATCAGAGATAAGTTCGATTTGAACAAAGTTGAGTCATTCTGGGGCTCTTTTATTTTAACCCCTTAAGGATGGCCGATCGTGCATGCGGCCGTCACTTAAGGACCACGGACCATTTTTTTCAATGTCTGCATCCGGTTCAGGGCTCCCCGAATGGAGTGCAGCCGTGCGGGCAGCCCTGAATTCCATTAAGGTCCTGGCATGTCATGGGTCCTTAACGCAAATCTACCCATGATGTGCCAGGACCATCAAGGGTCATTAAGGGGTTAATCTACTAACCTTTGTTAGAGCAGGGAAATCCTTAGGTCTAGTCATCCATTGGATTACAATGAAAACCAGTGGATCTCAACCCTCACTGATCGCAAACTGGCTAAGATGTCAGGGAAGGGGTGTACTAAGGTGTGATAAGGAGGTGATAAACTTTCCAAGACCTGTGTTATTCTGTGGAGCCAATGCACTGAGATTTCTGCAACTCATACCTCCCAAGTGTCCCTTTTTAGGAGGGACAGTCCCTGTTTTAGACCCAAATCCCTCTGTCCCTCTTTCCCACCCTGATATCCCTCTTTTTAGGAGATCAGACAGGTGAGGTGTATATATAAGTGTATCATACTGCTCTACAGCAATAAAACTCACATTATTGTTTGTTTAAACATCAGTATATGTATTTATAAATTAGTCTGTGTAAATAATATACTTTGGTCTTGTTATAAGTCATTTATTAGGCCACACAAGGAGGTGTCAATAGGTCATGAAATAACCTAAAAATTCTCGGTACTGCCCCGCCTACCAGCCACGCCCCCAGCAACACCCCCTAAAACACAGGTGTCCCTCTTTGGCAATCTGAAATGTTGGGAGGTATGCCAACTTGAGAGATCTTAGTGCATAGGCTCCACAGAATAACTTAGGAACTGGAGAGTTTATCACATTGGAGAAATCATGTCCACTTTATCACCTCTTTATCACACCTTAGTGAATCTCCCTCTGTATTCTCCATCTGACTGCAGTTGAATAAAGATAAATGCATTGTATCATTATATCCATTGTCTCATTGTATCCAATGCACTGTACCTCTATAGTACTCAAACGGTTAATCCTTTGAGTGCCAGAGAAAGTATGCAATGCAATGTATTGCACACCCCTCTGTCACTCATTAGGTTAAATGTGTTAAAGATCATTTTAAAACCAATAGAAAAACAAAGAATCCATATATCATTGTATTTTTTTTTTCAATTGTGATCTTTCAGCTAAGATTTATTGATGATGGTGAAAGTTTTGATTTTGGTATAAATGAAAGAGTTAAATCCTGATCAAGTTAAAATAACTTGCCTTTATAATGTTCTATAGACGGCTGAAACTCAAGCTGAGAAGCCTGTGCCAGCGGGTGAGAAAAGCAATGCTGTGTAATCTGAGTGACCGATCATCCATCATGTAAGTGAGACAGTCAGTTGGTTACAGTTACAAAAGATTCATTTGCTTTTGTGCCCCTGCCTAGCTATCTGTAGAAATGGGGAGCTTTGGAAATATAACACTGGGACTGGTTGAGGGTGATGAGAGTTGTAGTCCCCAACAACTGAAATGCCAAAGGTTACCTAATTTTATAAAAGTAAAAGAATAAAGAAAAGTGGAGTGATTATGGGGCAATACAATTGTACCTTATAAAACAAATGTATTTATTTATTTTTTTATAATTCCATACAGATCCTTTTTCTAAAACTACCTTAAATTAATGGATGCTTAGTAACAGTAAATTAGGTTGAATAAAGACACAAGTCCATCAAAGTTCAACCTTTGCCTCATACCCTAGTGACATGAGAATTGTATAGTTATCCTGCTACCAAATAAATTAGTTATCAGACCTTCCTGATTTGCCTACTAATATTCAGTATAACCCTGTATATTCCCTTTTGAAAGAAATGTAACTAATCTTCTCTTAAATGTATGCATTGTATCTGCCATAACCACCTCCTGCTTCCTGTTTTGTTTTCTGCTGAACTGCCTGCTCTGTGCTGTTTGTGGGCTGAGGCTGTTCATGCAATAATACTGACATCAGTACACACTTTATCGCTCGGTGGAAGAGAAAGTGGGGTGGAAGTGTTTAGGACATCTTGAAATGCAGCGTCAGCTGTTGACTAGACATACATTTCTCTGTGGCTCTACCAGTCTGAACTCACATCACATTCGTAATAATAAAAAATATAAAAGCTTATAAACCAACTAAATAAATAAATTAGTAGGCTGCATTTTTAATGCCCTCAGAATATATAGATATTTTGCAAATATAAAAGATTATAGCTCCGTTAAAGGGAAAACAATATTTGGAATATGTTTCGTTATGTCAAATACTCGGAAACATTAGTGCAGTATGCTATAGAAAATGCTTTCCCAGATCGCCATGATACCTGCTTATTATGTTTCATTAGGACAAAGTATCCATGTCTCTTCTCCACTCCTCCCTTGCATCACTGATGAAATGTGTGCGAACACTGGCATTTCCTTAGTGCAGTATGCATCTTATAACAAAAGTAGATGATTTTGAAAGAGCCTGAAAAGTTTGCATACCTCCCATCCCTCTTTATGAGGGACAGTCCCTTTTTGAGACTCAAATCCATCTGTCCCACTTTCTTGCCCTGGTGTCCCTTTTTCCCACCCTGGTGTCCCTCTGTTTAGGAGACTGTGTGGCATGTATATAGGTTTATCACATTGCTCCTCGTCACTAAAACTCTCGTCATGTTTGTTTAATGTTCAGTATATATGTTTATAAATTGGTCTGCATAAATAAAATACTTTGGCCTTGTTCTTAATAATTTATTCAGTTTCATAAAGAGGTGTCAATAGGTCATAAAATAACCTAAAAATTCTAGGTAATGCCCCTACCACTAGCCACACCCCCAGCAACACCGCCTAAAATAAAAGTGTCCCTCTTTGGCCATTTGAAATGTTGGGAGGAATGAGTTTGCCATATTTATGGTAGCCTCTTTATTTAAAACAATAATTTATTAGCTTTGTCATTCATGTACACTAAGCAGTACCGGCTGACACAGCTTGGTGCGCCAGATAATAACATTCCACTCTCCCTACCAACTGACACGTCTTACCAAGAAATACTGGCTAGTTTGCATAAACTGACAAATAAATAAAGATAAATATCTTGTAAACTACAGATCTGAATTAAAAATATGTCTAACAAATATAGGGGATTTTGAAATCTCTTTCAAAATCTCAAAAGTCATTTTAAAGTGTTTGTTCCATTTTAAGTACATTAAAGTATCTGCAGCTTTAAAACAGCAAGATAGTTTGTACCAAGCCCCAGGTATCAATCTGATGTGCTCAGAAATGACCACATGAAGATTTACATGTTGTGCACTATAAAGCTGGAATGACGCTGCACGCAGTAAAACAGAAGCAGATCTCTGATCTTACACAATAAGCTGGAGACTTCCCTTGCATTCAAAGGGTATAAGAACTATTTAAATCAATAGGATTTTTCATATGTCCCCTATGGTGGTGTTAGTTTACTCCAGAATTGCACATTTCTAGCTTCCTGAATACAGCTCTAAGTGCAGCATTTTGATGTTTTCGTCTAGGGATGGGTGTACAATAATTTCCTGGAGAAAAAAGTATTTTTCTTTTTTATATGAAAATTCCCTTTAGATAGAAAATCCATTAAAATATCTGCCTTCTAGCTAATGAAATTCCTGTGACAACTATGCATTTTTCCACCTATGCTTTCTATGGTTGTGACGGATTCCTGCTGAAATACTATAAGCACCTGGAGCCATATTGAGAGAATGTAGGCCTCTATATGCTGCCTGTGTATGTAGTTTGTACTCTGGCCACTCGTCCACATATCTGTGGTCAAGTGAACTTTCTTGACATCTGGTGTTTCTAGCACTTTGCCCACAACACACACACACATGCACAACTGTCCTTGATAAATACCTGTGGCTTGGAATATTTGGGCAGAGTGCAGCACGATATCAGATTTTAAAACTCTCTTGTTTACAAAGTATGGGGCAGCATGCCAACGGCCAACATTTTGGCAGGTTTTCCACTATCACAGGTGTACTTCTGGATTATTTATATATAATAACTCAGTAAATGTGGTTGGCAGAAGGAAGAATAACTGGATAGCTTAATAGTTTTAACATGACTAGTGGTGGAGACTTCATGACTGTTATCTCCAGTTAACTTAGTCATCCTCTTTAGTAATTTTCATTTGCACAACAGCTGTAGGACACACGGGTGTTATTGTTACTGAGGAAAATGTTACTGCATTCTGACCCATGTCCTTTTAGGAGTGCTTCTACTGCTGTTAGTTGTCACACCTCTGAAATTTTGCTGCTGTGTCTCCCAATCAGACCAGTGGTTGTGTTTCAGGTAGAATCTCAGTGGGAATGTCCTTAGTTGTGATCCTGCTTCCCCCTGCCCACATTTTGTAAAAGAAACAACAAACAGCAATATGTTTAGCTTTTGCATCATGAGGGAAGAATCTCCATACTGTGGAGTTCATAGATTGAGGGGTTCCACAGGGACTATTACTACTACAGGAGCTAGATGTTGCACAGGTATTAACAGAAGGTGGATGTGTTGCTGCAATATGAACATCAGTAGAAGCACTCATAAGCTAGGGGTTGTGCATGTGAAAGGGAAGAGACACTGACATCTTCAGTAGGTCCAGCTGACCCGTGCACACATGGATCACAAACCTCTGAAGTTCCCTGGTGTGAGCCATGGCAAATGGAACCACTTCTATGGTGGAAATGAACTTCCCCACTAGGGAGGTCAGCTTCTTGGCCGGAACTGGATTGTGAGCCAGAACAGCAGACACTTTGTGGATGATCTGGTGAGCTACTTCTTCCATGAGAAACACCATACCCTGTTTGGTGTTGTAGAAGAGACCCAGGAAGACTAGTCTCTGAGATGGTACAAGGTCCGACATGTCTATGTTGAGGATCAATCCGTGATGGGTCAGTGCATGAATGCAGTCCTTGGCTGATGAAGGAGTTCTGGAGAGGGGGCCTTCAGAAGCAAGTCGGCCATGTATGGAGTGACTCTGATGCCGTCTCTGTGGAGGACAGCCAATAATGCACCGAGGATGCAATTGAAGACCTGGGGAGCTGCAGTCAGACCAAAGGGAAGAGCAGAAAACTGAAAATGCCCTTGGTCACAAGAAAACCTGAGGTACTGCCGGCTCTCTGGATGGATGGCAATATGCAGGTTTGCATCCTGAAGATCCAGAGAAGCGAGCCGTGATCACCATCCGCATGAACTCCTGGAGATAGGGAGTCTTGACCACAAAGAAATTGAGGTCCTTGAGGTCCAAAATTGGACGACAGCAACTGTCTTTCTTGGAAACCACAAACAGGTTGGAGTTAAAACCCAAACCTATTTCCGGCACTGGAACTGGTTCCAGAACCTCTTTGTCCAAAAGGGTCTGGATAGCACGGTGGAACAGACGGCGCTTCTCTGCTCCCCGAGAAGTGTGAGAAGGAAAGAACCTGAATGGGGGAAGAGGGGCGAAAGGGGTCCTGTACAACTCTGACACAACCTGCAAAACCCACGGATCCACCACAGTGTCAGTCCAGACACTGAGGAAGTGGTGTAAACGACCACCCACTGGCGCGTGGGGACCGGGGTTTGGCAAGTCATGCCGAAGAAGGATTGGAAGCCTTGGGTTTGGTGGAGGACAGCTTGGCCCTCCATTGTTGTTTGGGCTTGGAGGAAGAGCTCAGAGCCTGGGGAAACCTCCTTGTTCACATTGCGCTCCTCAGCCTGAAAGGGATGAAAAAGTCAGTTCTGCTTCACTGGAGGCTTCTTCCTAGGCACTAAGAGCAGCAGGGTACTCTTACTCCCTGTGGCCTCACTAATGAGGTCCTTAAGCTCCGGCCCAAACAGCGAGGTACCTTGAAAAGGTAACTAAAGCAAGTCTTTCTTAGAGGTGTGTCTGCAGACCAGATCTTGAGCCAAAGAGCCCGTCTGGCTACCATAGACATGGGTGAAACTCTAGCCACCAAGCTGATGGTGTCAAAAATAACAGCAGAAACATAATGCTGAGCCTCAGAGATGTTGGCAAGGAGCTGCAACATCTCAGCCGTAGGAGTTCCCTGGCAGACAGCCACAGTCAGCTGTTCAGTCCAAACTGCAATGGCCCTGTTCAACCAAGCAGCGGCGAATGCCAGGTGCAATGAAGTACCAGCCATAGCAAAGATGGACTTCAGGGATGTCTCAAGCTTCCTCTCAGTCCAATCTTGGAGGACGAAAGTGTCTGCCACAGGCAAAAGCAGTGGACTTAGAAAGTCTGGAGACTGGAGCATCCACCTTGGGTGCGTGAGCCCACTGAGCTAGCGCTGCTTCAGAAAAGGGGTACAACTTGGCAAACTTCTTAGCTACAGAAGGCTTCTTGTCAGGAGCTTTCCACTTGTCAGACACAAGACAGTCAAGAGTGGGGTTAGGTGGAAAACAGGTACACTGCTTCTTAGGCTCCTAAATACATCAGAGGGATCTGTGGGAGCCTCTGGAACCAGGGGAATGTTTAATGTGTTTAACACTGCCCTGATCAGGCCCTCAGCTGAGAGATAAGGATCAGCTTCAAAGGGGTCCCCAAATAATTGGGAAGAGACCACCGCAGATCATTGCTCCTTGTCAGAATCTACCAACAGTTCCTCCTCAGAGGAATCTGATACATCAGGTGTTCCCTGCGGTTTTGGTAGGGAAGACCTGATAGGAGTAGGGGGCTGCCAGGACTGGAAGCCCCCCTGCAATTGGGATGGAAGGAGTTGTAAGGTAGACCATAGGTCTCTAGTAGTAGCCTTAAACTCTTGCATCTACAGTGGCTCTGGTGCATGGCTGGAGCATAAATTACCTGAGTATGCTCTAGGTAACCCTGATTGACATGAGGAGCAGTGTGTAATGGGGGACACAGACATCCCAGTATCCTTAGTCTTAGGTCTAGCCCCAAGTTCCAATGGAGTTGACATCCTCACAGTGTCAAAAGTATAAGATAATAACCAAATACAGTGTGTAAGATAAAAATGTCACCACAGAAATAGTTAATTTGCACTTATCTGGCAGGCGAAGGGTTGATTTGCTGAGGAGAGAAGGACAGTCCAAGCCCTGAATAGGATACTCGTGAAGGGAAAGCATAAAATGGCTGCCGCGATGGGAGCCAATCAGAAACAAGCTTGCGAAGCAAGAGCTCATGGGAAATGTAGTTTTCCCTAAAAAAGTACCCCAACAGTGCCTGAAGCCCACTGAGCCCCCCAAAACACACAGAACATTGACCGGATGATAAACCAATGGCAGACAAACAAAATGTCTGAAGTCTCTGAAGTCGCTACGTTGATCGGTTGCAGAGATACGTCCCAAACTGTAAAGTGCAATAGAGGCGTCTATGCGGTAAAGGGAACTCAAATTTGTAAATTTTTACAATGAAGTAAACAAACTTACAAAAAGCATCATAAACATTCCAAAAGGCCAATAAACAGTATACTCTGAAAGGAAAAGTGCTAAAATCCCCTTCAAAATTGCCAGTCAGCAGAAGGGTTACTTTACCACAGAAACTCCGCTCCAAACCCCCAACAGACATATAGACAAACCAAATGAGTGCAGGAGTATGTAATAGGAACTCCAAAGGACCCCTGTGCAGAAAGGAAGAGTGGGACAAGTGGACCTCAGCACTCAAATGGTTGCTCACCTTTTTAGCAGGTCTTCTGTCTTCAGATTGCCATTGATAAAGAAGAAGCCTCAGTGGACAACTGCTAGGGATAGCACCTAGAAACTGAGCTATCCACTAGGGAATGTCAGTAATGGTAGTCCGCCTAATGGTGGTATTACATATCTAATAGAAAACAAAAAATAAGCTAAAACTATAGGAGAACTGTTCTCTTGCTTTGTATCTTCATCTAGGAACAAATCTTTCTGGAGAGGAGTGGCTAGATGCAGCTAATGCTCCACCCTACGCCTACCCAAAGTTACCAGTAACCTATATTGGACGACAGAGAAAACCACCTCTTCAACTGTTGAACAGATCAAGAATGCTCTTGAGGATGTAGGTATAAAAATTACAAAAAAAACTTGTATCGTTCTGGAACGAAGTCTTATGAACAGCTGAGGTGAAGGTAAACTTGTACCAGAGTGATGGGAAGAAAAAAGTGTGGAAAAAGAAAATAACCTATCCAAAGCACACCACCTCATCTGTGAAAACATAGTGGAGGTAGTGTTATGGGTTGGATATGTATGGCTATCATTTGAACTGGCTCATTTGTGTTTATTGATGAAGTGACTGCTGAAGGCAGAAGCAGGATAAATTCTGAAGTGTAAAGACGCATCCTATCTGCTTAGATCCAAGCAAAACTCAGTGGAAGGCATTTCAACTTGCAGTAGGACAATAACCTAATCATACTGCTACAGGAACCAAGGCATTTTTCAGGGCCAGAAAGTGGAATGTTCTTGACTGTCCATGTCAATTGCATGACTTGAATCCAACTGAGCATGCATTTTTCTTGCTGACGACAACACTGAAGGAAAAAATGTCCATGAAGTTAGCTGCAGTACAGACATGGCAGAATATAAAAAGGGAAAATACCCAGCCCTGTGATGTCTATGGGTCGCAGACTTCAGGCTTTCATTGAATGTAAATAGTTTACAACAAAGTACTAAATATGAGAACTTTGTTTAAGACTATGTTATTTTTCCAATTACTTTTGGTAGCAAAAAGGTTGTACTTCCTCTATGGATCACACTTTATTGACATCAATACCCCCAAATTAAAGTGGAGAGTCTGCACTTTATGCTCTTTGTTTCATTTAAAATCCAATGTGCTGGAGCACAGAGCCAAAATCACAACATTTGTATAATTGTTCAATTAATTATCGACTGCCCTGTATTTTTTTAAAGTTTGAAAAAGTTTTATTTTTACTTTTTCCCTTAGGGGAGCTTTATAGAACACTGACTGCTAGTTTGCTGCAGGGCGTCCTCATCACTGTCTGACATCACAGTTGGTCTTACTGCTATAAACTCCTCAGCTATGAAAACAACATTAAAATGTGACTAGTCATTATCTTTAGTGTTAGAAGGTTTAGTACTACTACTGGTGGAACATTTCATATCACTTTTACAAACAGCCTCCTCAAGAAGAAGAGAAGGATCATCATCATTGATTACACAAACTGAAGCAACCATGGCCACAGTTAGTCTTTTTAGTATGATTTTACTACCACCAACACGTCCGTGCACTCCTCCAAATCCTACTACTTTCCCTTCACCCCGTCACTAATTTGGTGGACATAAAGATAGTAGTATAGTGTTTATTTTCACTGTAATGTGCATGACAGAACTGCTAGAGTTTAGAGTGATGTTTTGTGTCTCTGGACATAATTAATCATGTATATCTGTCTCTAGTAACTGTCATTGTCACTCATTCTCAGCTCAGGTGTAGGATCTCCTCTGTGTCCCCTATCATTCAAAAGTTATTTATGTTTTTTTTACCCATCCCTGTTTGTCACTGTCTACAAATCGCTATCATACTCTCTGCAACTGCTAGCAATTCTAGCTCCCCTTCTTTGCCTGTCTGTCTCTACACTATTAACTAATGCCAACCTTTAAGCATCTTTCTCTTTCTCTCCCAAGGGTTGCCCTTGTTATTTTTTACAGTAAAGTACAGGATAGACAAGTTAGTTTCAAATTGCTCTACAAGAAAAGGCACACAGCTTCAGGTGCAGCATCAGTACCCACCACCTACAGTATATGCTTGTCACTTGTTTTCTCTGAATGGATGTAGGAGTGAGTTTGTTTAACAAAGTATGTCCAGTTGTCTTTTTTATGTCTTGAATATATGATGTATTATGTCTGTCTGCATAATATCTGTCACTCAATCTTAGTCGAGACAATCACCAGTTGGTCTGTCATTTATCAGTCGAAAATGATTGATTATTTTCAACCCTCTTTTAACTTGCATAGTCCCAGGACACCATCTGTCCAAAGAACAAATGGCTGGCTACCACCAATGAAAAAAGTAGAAAAAGTGGAAAAACAGCACTTTTGGCATGGAAGTAGCAGGAAGTGATGTTTTTTGCATGCTTCTCTTTAATGGCAAAATGTTTGCCCTAGTTCTGTCCGTAGAGTAAGGTGGCTAAGTGTAGGGGAGTCATTTATTGAAAAGTATCACTTAAATGAACACTATCACCTCCATATAATAACACCCACTTATCTTAATCTGTGCATAAAATCATATAGACCACTATGAATACATTTTTAGTGGACTGGTTCTCCAAAACATGTATTTAGTACTGGATATGATGTATTGTCGAGGATATACGGAAAGGAAAGGGTTAACAGAAGATCCAATTATTGTTGTATATCTTCACATAAATACATAAAAATGGGTAGTTAAATTAATTTGAGATCTTTACACAAACTAGGTATTGACACTTTACTTCACAGTACAGAATTGATTAAAATTATCAATTAAGCATATTTGTGCAAAATATATAAAATGTATTTAAGTAAAAGTATACTATATATAAAATGGTAATCAGAATGAAATGAATATAAGTGAACACCAAATGACTCAAAGATAAGTCTTCCAATATGACTTAGTCATATGCTAATATATATTTAAAGGAATTGGCATACAGTAAATTAATAACCAATATTGCAAAATAACACCACCCAGCATAAACAGGATTAAACCTTACATAGGTGTAGCCAGAGGTATTTTGTAGCAATATTTGAACACAGCAGCATAGCAAGGGTTAATTGTTCCTTACAATTAATGAGAATACACAGTCCAAATGGCTCATCAGAAAATGTTAACCATTTACTATCCTGTCCAGGGCAGTCAGACTCTCTGAAAGTCCTGGGCAGACTCTCTGACAGTCTACTGAGACAGACGTGCTTCTTTTTGTGGAATTCCAGGATTCCAAACTCCTCTCACTGAAGTCTTCTTAGGAGTTTGGTGTCCTGGAATCACACAACAAAGAAATGTCTATTCCAAGATTGGTTTTGGAATAACAATCCACATTGAACTGATTCATAGACAATGTTAGGATTTTCTGCTCAGATTACAATGCATGCATGTTAATTATTAGGATATGTTACTTTTGATATTGTAGCTCAACCCTATGAGTGTCAGAAGGGTACACAAAGGGTTAATCCAAAAGCAGAGACCATGGAGCTTATGTATAAAAGTAAATTGGAGCAATTCTGTGGCAAATCATCCACATCATAGGGACGCAGAAAAGTTCCCATTGATCTGTATGGGACTTTTAACCCACCAAATGCTAACAAGATCTTCAACACATTGCTTCTTAATGCATGCATTGAAGACATCCCTTGCATTCAAGTGGTTAAAAGCTCCATTTAAAACAACAGGAATTTGGGTAATGTCTAATTCTCCCCTATAGTGCAGGCGGTTTGCCCCAGAACTGTTTTTATTGCTAAGGCCCAGTGTTTGTGGAAAGCTGGGTGTGAGGGAGTGTGGCATAAGCCTCATCAATTTATTTGCTTTTTCTTGCAGATGCAGATAGTGAGCTGAGAAGAGACGGACATCTCAAGCGGCCTCAAACTTACTCATTTTGTAAACGCTACAGTTGCCTAATAATTGGGAGGGAGACATGCTGCCTCTTTGCTGCTAAGCTATTTCTCAACAATGAACATGCTTCAGATACTCTTCTCCCTTCTCTTTAGAGCCCCGTGTTCAGAACAATAGTGGAGGAATTCTGGAGCAAACCAGCTGCACTAAAGAGGACAAATAACGATTTATATTGCTTTATATGAGCATATTAACCCCTAGAATGCTAGAGAGGTCTGCAGTACAGTTTGAAGCAATGAGTTGAGGATATCTCTAGCATTCAAATGGTTAACGACCCATTTAAATCATTTGGAATTTTGAACTGTCCCATATAGTGAATTTGGTTTGCTCCATAACTATTCCAAGGGAAGATGCACTAATGTGTCATAAAGACTTAACATCTCCTGTGGTACAGTAGAAACTCTCCAGTTCCTATGTTATTCTATAGAGTCAATGCACTACAATCTCTGAAAATGCTGAGGTGTTAGTGCATAGGCTGCAGAGTGTAACTCATGGATTGGAGTTTATCTTACTAGTGAGATTATGGGGAGGGTGCATTAAAGTGTGATAAAGAGGTTATAATATGGCGAAAACTTCTCCAGTGATATCACTTCTGCAGTTTCTATGTTATTCTATGGAGCCGATATGCTAAGATTATTCAAATGGGAGGGATCTTAGTACACTGGCTCCATAAAATAGAATAGGAACCTGGAGGAGTGACATCACTGGAGAAGTCATCTCCGCTTTTTCTCCTCTTTATCACACCTTAGTGCATAACCCCCTATGTCTTCTTTATCACACCTTAGTGTATAACCTCCTAATTTTCTTTTGAACATAAAACAAAGTATAGTGTGAAGGATGTATAGGCATTTATTTTTATATACAATATGACATAAAAATTCTTAAATCGAAAAATTAACTATCTCATGATTACACGATTGTGCCAAAAAAGTATTGAGTTGAATAGGCTGTATAACACAGGTTCAGACGTCAGCCATTTCAACAATGTTACTTCAGTACACTATATGAAGCACTATGTTCAAAGAAGAGTGGCCTAATTATGGGGAAAATCAACATTGGAACCTCCCATTAGCTTAACCCTTTGAGTGCCGGAGGTATAGCCAACACAATGTATTAGATACCTCTCTGGCACTCAAAAGGTTAAATGGTGATTTTAACCCCTTGAATGCTAGAGATGTCTCTAATGTATTGTAAAGCAATGCACTGAAGACCTCTCTAGTACTGAAGGGGTTAATAGCCCAATTTAAATTAATTGAAATTTGACCATTTGTTCCCTATGGTACAGTTGCTTTGCCAAAATAATTGCACTACTTTTCTTTTGAACATATAGCCTATAGTGTACTACCCTTTCCGTCCTCCTGTTTTCATATTATTGTATAAAAGAATAATCAAGGCCACAAACTTTTCATTTAACCCCTTGGATGCTAGAAAGGCCTGCAACACATTGTTTGCCCATGTGCTAAAAACTTCTCTAACATCCAAGATTTTAAATAGTACATTCAAGCACAATAATCATAACTCCAGTCTCCTATTTAATATACAGGAAGCTGGAGTACGTTGCTACTGACTTGTTAGCACTGGTTATATCCAGCCTAAGCAGTGTAAAATGTCATATAACTACCATTAAGTGTGGACTTTCCAGTTACTACAGAGAGTCAATCACATTAAAAGAAAGAAGGGGTAAAATGCTGCTTTGCTAGCAGTGAAATGCAGACTTATAAAATAACCAGCGCACTCCACTCCTAGCTGTTGCACATCTGATGACATCATGGCCTGTCTACTGACCTTGGTTCACAGATACATTAATGGCATGTTTGTTTTTTTCACAATCCAAGCAGATTCTATGGATGCCTTAAAGAAAATCAGTTGGTGTTAAAAAACATAAAATCTAGAAAAAAAAAAAAAAAAAGGTTTTGTTTTTGTGTCTTATTTATTCAAAAACTATGTGGGACACTCTTGGTGTACTTTTGCAGTTTACTGTTTTAGTTTCCAGGGTCAGAGGTGTGCTCATTTCCATAGGAAAGTATGGTAAGTTTGATAACAATCTGTCCTATAGTCAGTCAGTACGTCTGGCGAGGCTGATGTGGTAACAAAAGTGGCGCAGTTCTGAGGCAAACATGCACCATGGGGAAAAAAATAAACATTCCAATTGCTTTATATTGGGCTTTTAACTCCTTGTAAGCTAAAAGGTCCTCCCATCCATTTTGAAGCAATATGGTGTTGACCTTTCTGGTATTCAAGGGGTTAAGTATTGGAAGTACTGCACCAAAACTTGTGACCAGTGGGAAAGATACACAAATGTAGTCAGTCTTACTTTCCCATTATTTGCCTTGTTTATATTTAGACTAGCAAGAGTCTGTTGTAATCCGGTAAGTGGAAGGGGCATGATGTGGGAAGGAAAATAGGAGAAGGCTATGTATGTGCAGGGCTGAAGAGGTGTACAGAGAAAGAGGTGGGAGGGATGAAATGGGAAAATGCAAAAGGAAGGCCTCCAGTTCCCATCATCTTCGGAGGAGTTGGACGGTTGGCGAAACATGTCACACGCTCTGTAACCCACTCTATACCCCAGCCCTTCAGTAAAGTGCCCGGTGTAGACCACATTCCCTCAATGCCGTTTGCAGGAAGCTCCTGTGTGGTAATGGAGAATGAAGAGAAAAGGCAAAAGGAATTCGATGGTGAGGGAAGACAGTGAAAGAGAGTGGGGAGATGTCACAGTAGTGAAAGGGAGGCAGATCAGAGAAGGGCATGGGGGCAGAGAGAGAGAGAGAGATAACATTTGTAGTGGCTAGATGCAAGGCAAGTGGAAGGCGATGAAGAGGAGTGGAGTCTATGAGTCGGAGGAAATTTAGAAAAGGGAAGGGTCAGGCAATGAGGCAGAGAGATGGGTGGTGAAGTGCATGGTAGGAGAACAGTGAAGTGGCGAAGCGGAGGGTGTGAAGAGGGAGAAGGGAAGAGTGGGAGGTAGGTGAGGGGGAGGGACGGATAACTGTCCTGTGGCAGGAGACATATGGCTAAATGAAGTAGTAAGACACTGTGTAGATGTTTGTAATGTGTGTTATTGTGAAGACCAGATATGTGTTGAACGTGGTAGAACTTCTTTCACAGATTAACACAGGAGTGGCCATAGTAGTGTGTGTGTGTGGGGGAATGGATGGAGAACTCTTTTTCACATAATGCAATTCTTTTTTCATCAATTAAGATTGTAGCTCATACATTCCTTCCTGCCTTCTTGCTATTAGAGTTAGAGAGCACGCATCTCAGTAATAGTTGCATATGTTAAAGTGATCATATTATAGGAAAAATATGTATTACAGGGTTTATACTGCTGAGGAAAACAGGGATATTCCCATTGCAGAGAGATGTTTAATTTAGCGGTTATTGCAGATCAAACATTTTTGGGGGTGCAGTACAACCATGGCCTGAAATTTTATGGTGGCACTGATGCTACAGCACTCTATGGACAGCTGTGGTTAGTGACAATAACCCTCCATATGCTGGCGTATTATCAGCACCACTGTAAGGTTTCAGGTCATGGAGATGCTGCATACAAAAGAAAAGGTTCAGCTTCAATAACATTTGACTAAAACTTTTTTCAACAGTGAGTGTATCCTAATTTTCCTTAGTAGGAAAAACCCTGTAACATATATTTTTTTCATATAACTAGATACCATCCAGTTTAATTTGACCGATCGCCCAAAGATAAGATCAGATTGTTTGATAAACAACCATAATCTATTAAGTAATAATAATTTTCGTAAAATTAAACTTTACATTGTGGTGGCATTGTGCGGCACTTTATGTTAATTTCCTGCATAGTATGCTGATTAATTTTGCTGGAGTTCAAATGTAATGCTCGCTGTGTTATCAGAAATAACCCCTCTGTGTGTGGGCTCTGCCTAGATTCATTCATAGCACAAGTGAATTAGCACAAAGTGCCTGAATGTGCCACTAACAAAGGTTAAACAGATAGTAATACTTGAAAATAATTTTATTTTATATTGTAGCCCTTAAAAAAACATTAAAAATGATATAAGTCTTATCTCCCAAACCATAAAGGTTTGGGAGATATTCACAAGCAAAGTTTCCCCCGAGTGACGTCACCGTTCTAGCTCAGATTTGGAATCCGGTCACGGGACCGGCTGCGGCTCTCTAGAAGTGCTGAGATCACGATCTTTAAAAAGAATTTCTTCATTGGAATGGTCTACAAAGTGTGCTTGCAAGCCAGGTACACTTTGCACACAGTTCCAATTAAGTAGTTATTTTTAAAGATCGTGAACTCGGCACTGATGAAGAGCTGCCGGTTTATCTGTGGACCGGATTCCGAATCTGTCCACTAGATGGCAGACTTGGCTGAAACAGCCAGGAAAAGGGAAATTATCTTTATTTTACTTTTGAATATCTGCCAAACCATAAAGGTTTGGGAGAAAAGACTTATATCATTTTAAATGTTTTTAAGGGCTACAATATAAAATAAAATTATTTTCAAGTATTACTATCCCTTTAAGTTCTCAAATGCTATTTTTATTACGAGCAAACAACTTACACACAAAGCAATTTTTGATTTCATTAAAGTGATCTTCACCTTGAATTCAAGTTTTCGTATTTGATAGCTTAATAAAAACTGCTTATGTATTATGTTAGCCAAAACACCAGAAGATACACAGTTTACGAAATATTTATACTTTTACTTCTGTATGTGAACTCTCTGAGTGCAGTGCCATATGCTAATATATGCTAATTACATTATAAGTACAGCACAGAACATAATTAGCATATGAAACTGCACTGAGAATACCCTGCTTTCACTTTAAAGTATCTGCTAAACTTTGCATCTGCTGGTCTTCTGGCTAACATGCCACATACAAAGTTTTGAATTAAGTTTTTAAATATGCAAATGTATATTCAAGGTGACAGATCCACTTCAGAATTAAATAAACTTATCTTAAAAACTTACAAGTAGGGAGCCAAAATAGAATATAAGAAAATAATTTCCAAAATTGTCAACTGGCCCCTATATACTAGGTGCGCTACTTCTGGACCCACTAGTGGTTAAGAGATAAGGTAATATGTAAAAACAGTCCTAAGTTATGTAAACAGTTCTTTTGAATGTTTGCAAGGAAAAATCTTGACAGGACTCCCCACTCTTGATGTTGTCTGCTGCCGTTTCTTAGGTCACCAGGTCCCATGACCACTGCCAAACCTTCAGCTGCATACAAAAAGCAGAAAAGTGAAACAGCGCAACAATTCCTCTAAGAGTAGACCTCCAGGATCAGACCTTAACTCAGTCTCACTCAATTAAAACCCCTTAGGGTGGGTACTCACAAAATGGAGAGGCTAAACTAGCCTCTGAGAGGAACAGCACGTCAAATACAGGGCTTATAATTTTAAGTCCTTTGCTACTAGGCAGACCTGAAAAGTTACTCGCCACTGCAAGCCAAAACATACCCACCAGGGCTGAATTTCTACTCGCCATTGGCTAGTGGCGAGTGGAAATTTTCAGCCCTGTCAAATATATAGCTGTTGTTAGTTTCCCATCGACCGTCTTACTCCAATATTCGCCTCTTCTCTCAAAGTAGGAAAAAATAGGCACAGAAAGTTAGCTATTTCTTATTTTATTACTTCATGTGCTGGAAACACATATAAAATATGGTAGAAAACCAAAGTGCAAAACTACAATACAATAAAAGCAAGTGTCATAAAGAGACTATCACTCTAGGCGATTCGTCACACGTGTGACTTCATCGGGGGTATCTTAAAGTGACAGGTCCACTTTAAAAATGAACCTTTTTTTAAGGAAGCTAGTACTACTTACTTTTGTTGAACTATATACATGCAGCAGGTCTTTCTGTAGACATAAGCCCAACATTCAATGTTTGTTGTTCTTACCAAATACCCTAAAAAGCCCAGTTTAAATCAGTGGGAGTAATTATTATCAAAATACAAAATAATGATGAGAATATATAAGGCATCCAGAATCTGATAAAAACAAATGATAGAGAGGGCCCTGTTTGCAAGAGATTTATGGTATAATTTTTGTTCCTTATAGTGCTGCTGTTTTGCTCAAGAACTGTTACCACTTTACCTCAGCACATTTGCCTCAGGGAGGCTGATGAATTAGAAGACAATTGAACAATTCTGGGCAAACCAACTGCAACACAGGACAGAAATAAAAATACCCCAAATTCTCATTGACTTACTCAGGGCTTGTAACCCACTGAATGCTAGAGTGATCTCCAAAGCAAACATAATGTACAGATAACAGTTTTAACTGCTATCAATGTTCAGGTTTGTTTTTTGGTCAGATTAATTTTAATTCCTGATATAGGTGTGGCAAGACACTATGACTGGACATAAATCTGAAGGAACTGTGGATTACCAGGGACCAGGCTCAGGACTGGTGGCTGGGGCCAGGCATAACCAGGGATGGTATGTTGGGTTACATTACCCTGGCACTGGGGAAACAGGACACATGCTAAATGAAGTTCAAGCCCTGCTCTCTGTTCCCTGTCACCAAGTTTTAAGTAACTATAATGCTTTTGCCAGGTCTGTGAGTGTTATTTATGGACAGTGGTGGAGATATACAGGACTGTGTATGCTGCAAGAAATATGATTAGCCAGGCAAAGAGATCACCTCAGATGTTGGGAGCACGGAGCTTGCACGTATACAGAGATAGCATTATCACCAAGTGTGTGCACTACTCCTCAGGACAATGGCCACTAATTCAGGTGATCATCAGACCAGAGGAGATTGTCTGGAAGGCACAATGGAAAAGAAAGATCAGATTAGCCATTGTCTAAGGAGCGATGACGGTGAGATTTTCATTGAGAGATTTCAAACTGTAAACAGTTGCTTACCTTCAAGCCAGCAGCCATACCCTGTGGGAGGCCAGTCTCTGCATCCTCATGGGTTGCCGTGTCTGTTGGGAGTACCTGTACGCCCTGGTGTTCATCCAGGCGACCAGCCTCCTTGCTGCTCCCCCTGGTGGCTCCAGCCACATCGGAACTCGGGCGCGCGTCACAGGGATTCCCTAATGATGTCATGACCTGGTTCTTAAAGGGACATCACATTAATTGCTCCACCTCTTGGGGGTGGAGCAATTTGTATATAAACTGCCTGGACATCACATCAGTTGCCCTTTCGTGGTGTTCCAGTGCAGTTGTGCGTCTGTTTGCCCTGTGGTTTACTTGGTTCTGTCTGACTACCCGCTCTGTGTATGACCCTTGGCTTGTCTGACATCCAATCTGGTGCAAACCTGCGGGTCTGGCAGACTAATCTCTCTGTGTATGACCAGGTGCGTTTGACCATCCAATCTGGTGCTGTCCTGTGGCTCTGTCTGTCTGGTCTCAGTCTTAACTCCCTCCTGCGGACATCCATCTGGCGCAGACCTGGGGTCCTGGTAGACTCTCATATTTACCAACTGCAGGTGTGAGCCCTGTATTAGATCCCAGTGGTCCTGACTGCAGGCATGAGTCAGCGATTGACTCCTACTAAGTTGATGGCAGTGTCATTGTTTTCCGTTGTTCCTGGTTGGATTCTCCTTTCTAGTTCCAGACATTGTTCCAGAAGAAGACCTTCCGTGGCTGATCCAGTTCTTGTTACAGTTCTAGTCTCAGATTATCCGTGGGGGTTCCCGCTCCTGCCTTAGTTCCTGTAGAGACTTCCAGTGGCTACAGCCTAGTCTCAGCAGTTTGGTCCATTCTAGGCAGCCTACTATTCCTGATAGTAGTTCAAGCTTGTCTGCTGACCTTCTGCCTGTTTATATTGTCTCATTCGTTGCTTGTTCTGTGCCTTAATAAAGGTGATTTATATATACGTTCTGACTCCTGAGTGCTCTGGGTATCCGTGACACAAACCCTGAGTCATATATATCCAGATCCCTCAGGGCACATCACATCCACTGACTGGTCAACAGACCTTCTATAGGGATGGGCAGGGAGAGCTAGAGACTGTGTCCAGTCCCAAGCTCCAGGAGTGTGGAGACATATAAGACTGGGCTGCCTGAGCAATATGTGAGTATTATTCTGTGTTACGTCACCATGGGTTGGGTATTGTCGTAGGACATGTTCTGACAAACCAAAAAAGCTTCACTGAATAAAGAATTTGTGAATTCAGCTCATCCAACCTGGTCTCATCTCCTGAAACAGGGACCCGATCTACAGGACATGCCAGAAAATCAGTACTGAACTTTTGCTTGTTTGAGAAGTCAAGCCCAGCAACTGGGGATCAAATGAGCACAGAGCCTCAACAGAGGTGAACTGTTATGTCAGTTTTGTAAGACAGAACTCAGAGCCAGAGACCCCCTAGCTGAATCAGACACTGTCTTCATGCCATCCCAGGACCCCTCTGGGTCAGCTCAGACCATTCAGAGTTTGTTCAGGAATACCTGGCCTTACTTGGTGTTAGGGTGACAGATTAGAACATGAGGCGGGCCATGAAGTGCCTCCACTGAACCCATGAGTGTGGCCACTTGGGGAGGAATAAGACTGACTACTTTGGATTTCAAAGCCCTTCCAGTGGGATCAAGGGAGGTGGATTATTCATTAAAGACCTTTGAGAGTTTCCTGAAAGAGATCAGCTACAGGGATTGGCAAAGGTCTTCGTTCCCTTTCTCATGGGAGTTGAGGTGGAGTTATTCAATACTTTGCTGTCAGAACCCAACACAGACTATACACAGGTGAAAACAGTCATCTTTACACATTACAAGGTAACCGTGGAATCTCAAAGATTCCAGGAATTGCACCATGGCGTCTTAACGTATGGGATTCATGTGGCCTGTGGGAGCTGGATAACAGAAAGCTAGAAGACTAAGGTGGCATAGATTGATTAGTTGATCTTAATGGAGCAATTCTTCTGAAATCATTTAGCTGGGAGGTGACATCTTGACACTCTACAAGCCGCTCTACATAATGAAGAGGTGCAATTGAAACCTGACTGGAAGCTAATTTTGCCAGGGATGAACCTGAAATATAAGTGGCCAACTGAAGCAAATCCCCACTATCACGGTGCCCGTGCTCCCTTGTTATTGTTTTCCTCTCAGTCTACTCTGTGTGTGCTCCCATTGGCTGTCCTGTATTGGTCCCGCCCAGTATGGCCTTTATATACTGGGCTCCAGCACCCACACGGTGCCCTTTTGTGGTGTTCCTGTACCAGTGCCAATGCTAGCAATTACCATTCATGACCCAAACAGCCCAAATCTTGACCAACTTCAACCCCTAATGCCCACCCAAATGGTTACTCATGGACTACTTTGATATTCCCTCAGTGTGTGTCCGCCAGAGCCTGTTACAAAACCCTGGCCCCCAATCTGCTATACTATGTAACTAAACCAAAGAACCTTGAGCATCCCTGG